>CM066320.1:66022499-67322499 GCA_033807775.1 Saussurea involucrata | reverse complement strand
AGTGTACTATCGTACCCTAGAATGACACGTGGAATGTGTGTCTCCTAATTTTAGGGCATACGTGGAAAGTATGGACACATGTCTAACACTTAGGGATTTCTTACGAGACTTAGGCATCACAAAGGTCTTCACTTCAATAGAGCTCATAGACCAGAGCTCTGTTGGTCTTCGGGTTGTGAACAGTTCTTCTGTTGATCTTCTGACAGAGCTCTGTTGAGCTCTGTTAGTTCCACCAGAACTCTGTTGAGTTCTGTTGATCTTCTTGAAGCTTTTTCTTCTAAGTCTTCTGCTGCATCTCTGATGGTCTTCTGACTTGATAATATTTTCAATACTTTTACATTACAGATACTTGGGGCTAACAATCTCCCCCTAAGTATTGAAAATAAAAATTTGAAACAGAGATGTAAACAAAAAGAACAGAGAATATTTACCTCTGTTAGCCTTTGTACTATTCTTCTAAGATATTACAATGCATGGTAAGAAATAGTACATTTATGCATAGTTATCTCCCCTAAGAATTCTGTCGAATCTTCTAATTAGTATACGGAAGTCCAGCATCAGATCAATCTGGTCGACAAAGTGTTTATGCTGTTCTTCTGGACACTTGCTTCTTAGGAGATCTTGGATTATGTTCTTGAGGTATACTAGCAACTCACTCGAGTACTTATGGGCTTCAGCTGCTCTGATGGCCTTCTTTGTGCCCTTCTGTCGACATACAAAGACTGGAGGATCTTCTACTACGGTTCCAGTTCTGTGATGGCCATAACCCTCAAGGTTTTCATTTGGTGGTGCAATTGCTAGTTTCTCTACTTCAAACTCTATGCCTAGCTGATAATCAGTCTGTATTCTGAGATTGATGTGCTCTTGCATAGCGAATCTGACTTCTGGTAGCGCAGTTCTGGCCGGCGTGTATCTTTCTGAGAAGTTCAAGCAGTATGCGTGAAGTGTGATCAGGTCGTATGGGTTCAGAAGGACGAGATCATTGTCATTGAAGATTTCATTTCTGCCTTCTGTTGATTCCACAGTATACTCATGGTATATGACGCTGTCATGTTGAAACTTCTTGTGCTTGATGTCCAGGATTCTGCGGATACCGAAGTTTATGTTGATGGCTCTGTTCAGATTTGACTTGGTTTGGATGAATTTTAGCCTTGCATCAGAAATGGTGTTTATTCTGATTGGGTTAAGGTATGGGTTAATGGGTACGGCATTTACAGGGATGATGTCTCTGTCAGCATATAGAAATGCTGATATCGTTTCTAAGGCAAGTTTTTCGGTATGATGGGTAGAGGTTTCTGGGTTATGTTCTGGTATTATTGGGTTTGGGTCATCGTGGGTTTCTGCCATAAGAATGTCGATGTGATCAGATTTTTGAGTAGCTTGAGGTTGGGCTTGACTTGTTTGTCCTTCAGCAGAGGATGGGTCTGTCCTCTCTGGTTCTTTTCTTAGAGATGTAGGAGGGGTATCTAGGCAGATGATCTCTGGTGGTTCTTGTGTTGACGCTTCTGTTGGTTTGATGACTCTGTCCTTGAACATGTAGTCAAATGCCACCACAGTCATTTCTGGCGTGTGTTCCTCTGTTATCCCCTTTTCTCCTCCTGTAGCCTCTGCCTTAGTTGCTTCTGTGACTTTCTCTTTACCCTTGGCTTCTCTCTCTTTTTCAACCTCTTTCTTTTTCTCTGCCTCTTTCTTCTTCTCCTTCTCCTTCTCCTTCTCTTTCTCCTTCTCCTTCTCCTTCTCCTTCTCTTTCTCCTTCTCCTTCTCTTTCTCTTTCTCCTTCTCCCCCTTTTGTTGTTCTGAGGACTAACCCAATTGATTGTCTGATTGACTTTCTTGAGCATCCTCAAAATCATCATCATCGCCAGAAAAGTCAATTCGAGCTTCTGGTGAGGGCGGAACAACAAATCCTAGATCAGCTTTGTGTCTCTTGCATGAAGGTTCTCCTGTAGGTGCTTCTTCTGCAGGTCTTTTCGATGTAGAGGTAGCCTGTAAAATAATGTTAGTAAAATTTGAGGTTGCCTTCGTCATTACATCCTCTACCTCCGTTGCGGCACCTCTGATCTCTTCTACTTGAGCCGCAAAGTTGACCTTGTGTTTATCAAGAGATGTTTGCACATGTTGTTCTGTCGCCTTAGCTTTCATTACAAACTTTGATGAAATCGTCATCATTCGGCTAAGATTTGATTTTCTGAAGTCTCCCATTTGGCCAACAGTCATGGGTAGGTCATTTGGGTTAGGGCTGGAGATGTTGAGTGGAGTAGCAGATGAGGTAGTTGCTTCTTTTATGGATTCCTTAACAGAGTTGGTAATTATCTCTATCAAGGTTCTGACGTTAGATTCTGAAAGCATAACTGATGGGAAAACACAACTTCTGATGGGAAAACACGATCCTCAGAATCAGAGCTCTGTGGCACACAACTCTGGAGAGTGGCCTCATTGCTCTGTGAAGGTGATCTTTCAAATAGGGAGTCTCTGCCAATATTGGTTAGCAGAGGTGACGATGGCTCTTGCACAGGTTCTCTTTGTGGTTCCTCGTTTCTCTGAATGACACATGTAGACAGAGAAGTAGATCGTGAAGTATTGGAGGGACCAGTAAGAGTTGTACCTGTCAGATTCTGTTCTGTTGAATTCTGAGCTTGGTCGCCTCTGTTGATGTTAACAGAGGAGATATCATCATCGAAGAAATTATTGAACACAAGATTGATGTCTTCTTCCCTTGTTTTTGAAGAACTTGGCTTTTTTGTTCTGTCTGTGTCCCCTATGTTGATTTGCGATCAGAGGCACTTGATGTACTTTCATCAAAGGACACGTTAACGCTCTCTTGAATGACACGAGTTCTGATGTTGTAGACTCTGTAGGCCTTAGAGGTTAAGGAATAACCAATAAAGATTCCTTCGTCCGCCTTTTTGTCGAATTTTCCCAGCTGTTCTCTGTCATTCAAGATGTAGCACTTGCCGCCAAAATTATGAAAGAATTTCACGTTTGGCCTTCTGTTGTTGATGAGTTCATAGATAGTCTTTTTAAATCTTTTTACAATGACAACTCTGTTTTGGGTAAAGCAGGCTGTTGAGACTGCCTCTGCCCAGAAGTTGATGGGAAGGACAGAGCCAGCCAACATGGTTCTGGCGGCTTCTACCAGAGTTCTGTTCTTCCTTTCCACTACACCATTCTGTTGTGGAGTTCTGGCAGCTGAGAAGTTCTGGGAGATTCCTTCTTCTGAAAGATAGGCATCTATTCTTGAATTCTTGAATTTTGTCCCGTTATCACTTCTCAACTTTTGCACTTTTAATCCTAACAGAACCTGTATCCTTCTCAACAAACTTATTAGTATTTTTGGGACATCAGATTTTACTCTGATGAACTCAATCCAAGTATATCTAGAAAATTCATCAATAAGTACTAGAATATACTTCTTGCCCGACAGACTTTGCACAGAGATAGGACCACAGAGATCCACATGAAGCATATTCAAAGGTCTAGGACTGCTATGATCACTCTTAGTTCTGTGTGAAGAGCTTTTCATCTTTCCCATTTCATAGGCAGAACAGAGATGGTCTTTGTCAAATTTCAGTGGAGGAAGTCCTTTTACTAGATTTAATTTCACGAGTTTGTCAAGATTTGAAAATTTCAAATGGGCAAATCTTTTATGCCAGAGCCAGGCATCTTCATTTTTTAAAGACACTAAACAGAGCTTCTCTGTTGTAGAGTTTTGGTTAGGATTGAAATTCATTTTATAAAGATTTCCTTTTCTGTCGGCTCTTAAGAGTTCTTGACCAGACTCGGAAAGTAACAGAGAACAGTACTTCTTCCTAAAATTGACATCGAACCCATGATCACAGAGTTGACTTATGCTAAGCAGATTATGGTTTAATCCTTCAACATAAGCAACCTCAGAAACTGAAACACCACCATTGACTAAAGTACCGTATCCTCTAATATGTACGCCATTATCTCCTCCAAAGGTTACTGCACTTCCATTTTTGTTCTTGAAAGAAGTAAGCAGCTCCTTATTCCCCGTCATGTGCCTTGAGCAT
Source organism: Saussurea involucrata (assembly GCA_033807775.1). Taxonomy (NCBI): domain Eukaryota; kingdom Viridiplantae; phylum Streptophyta; class Magnoliopsida; order Asterales; family Asteraceae; genus Saussurea; species Saussurea involucrata. The sequence continues at coordinate 67,318,465 of CM066320.1, read as the reverse complement.
CCTGAATCTAAATACCAGATCTGCACATGGAATTTCTGCAAGACAGATTAGTTTCTTTTAGGTACCCATTGCGTTTTGGGTCCTTTCTTGTTAGGTTTGGGGGTGTTCAAGGGCTTATCTGCTGGCTTTCCATTTTGGGATGGTTTCTTCGGTGCATTCTGAATAGTTTTGGGATTTTTTCTTTGAGACGACTGATTCAGAACACAGTGAGGACCATTCATATGGTTCTTTAACTGTAACAGAAGTTGAATACAATTGCATTTAATAGAACATGAAGATTGATGCAAATTGTCGTTTTTATCCAAAAACTGTTGTTTAAAGGGAGCTTGATTTTGAAAAACTTTAGGACCACATGTCTTTACGTACATTTTGTCCTCTGATTTAAAATTGTTGTTTCTTGGAGCAAACTCTCTTGACACAAAACTGTTTCTCTTTTGATTTACAATAGGTGTAGAAGTAGGTTGGTCATTGACTTTCCATTTTCCTTTCTGCTCTGTTGTAAATTTGACTTGATCATAAGCGTAAGGAACAGAGGTGTAGTCTTCATGAATAATTTTAGCTTTTCCTCTTTTCTTCTCTTCTATCTCATTAGAGGAAAGAATTCTGATACCCTTATTTTTCAAATTTGGCAAAGGTATAAATCTGTTCTGTTTCTTAAAGAATGAGACGTTTTTCAGAGAACCAGATTCAACAATTGCTTGTTTAGGTTTGTGCAAAGAAGTCTTAGGAGCACAGAAAATTTGCTCATCTACCTCAGAGTCAGAGTCACTGTCAGAGCACAGAAAGTCTCTGGTGGCTCTGGTAGAGGTGTTAGACTCATTGGGTATCTTAGAGTTATCAGCTCTGGTGGATTTAAACTTTCTTTTCTTTGGTTTTAAAGCATCACAAGCAGCATTTTCTTCAATAACTTTCAAAATATCCTCTTCAAAAGTTGTTCGTAAGGTTTCAGAGGATGGAGAGAAGACTGGGGCTCCAGGATTGAGTTCTCTCTGTATTGTAGCACAAGAGGGTTCTGTAACAGAGGCAACAGACTTCTGTTCCTTGAAAGAATTGAAGTTAAAGATTTCTTTCGGATCAAGACTTTTGATGGAATCAGTAAGCTTTATTTCAGCTCTTCCCTGATCAAGAATAAACTTTTCAGATGGTTTTGTAACCTTTTCTTGATTCAAGGTGTCATAGCTGACATTCCTTAAGCTTAGTCTTTTTGCTTTTGTAAAATCTGATATTTTGGCTCTTTTGAAAACATCATTTCCAGAGATCACATCCTCTTGCATTTTTCCAATAGAGAAGGCAAAGGGATAAGATGCCTTTAACCTTCTTTTGTAAGTAACAATGTCATTAAAACCTAGACCTTGCTTGTCTTCTTGAGAATTGATTTTGATATACACATTCTGTGCATCTTGGTACTTTTTGATTAAAATCTCCTTTTTCTGTAGGGATTGATGTAAAATTTCCCTCTATGATCTTTGTGGTCCAATTTCAGTTCAATCTATGGGAGGAAAGAAATATATGCTTGTGATTGTTGATGAATTCTCCAGATACACATGGGTTGAGTTCCTAAGAGCTAAGTCAGCAGCTGCTACTACATTGATAAATTTTATCAAAAGGATTCAAGTTCTCTTACAACTTCCAGTTCAGAAAATCAGAAGTGATAATGGAACAGAGTTCAGAAATGAGACTCTTCAAGATTTTTTAGAAAGTTCTGGGATTTCTCACAATTTTTCTGCTGTCAGAACTCCTCAACAAAATGGTGTTGTTGAAAGGAAGAATAGAACTCTAGTTGAAGCTGCGAGAACAATGCTGGCTTACGCAAATCTTCCTACTTTCCTATGGGCTGAAGCAATTGCAACTGCTTGTTTTACACAGAATAGAACTTTAATCAATAAGAGATTAAATAAGACTGCTTATGAACTGATAAATAAAAGAAAACCATTAATCAAATTCTTTCATGTTTTTGGTTGCAGGTGCTATGTTCTTAGAGACAGAGAAAATCTTGCCAAATTCGATAAAAAGGCAGATGAAGGATACTTTGTGGGTTATTCTTTAACTTCCAAAGCATTCAGAATCTACAATAGAAGAACCAAGAGGATGATGGAGAGCATAAATGTAACTTTTGATGAAGCCAGAATGCGGACTTCTGAACAAGACAGTTCAGAACTCATGCTGAACAAGACAAAAATCACTTCTGATACAAATTCTAATCCTATTTGTTCAGAACTCAATTTACTGTTTAAGGATGCTTTTAGTGAACTAATTTCTGATTCTTATGCAGAATATGAAAACCCAAAGATGGTCAAAGAGATGAAAAATAAGACTCCAGAAATAGTTCAATCAACTGTAATTTCTGACAAAGGTCCATCAGAGGAATGTCCAAATCTAATAAATACAAGTGGTGAAAATTCTGAACCTTGTAATCAGAATTCTGATTCTTGTACTCAGAACTCTGAACAAGTCACTCAGAATTCTGACTTCATTAATCAGAACCCAAATTTGGATATGACTCCTATTCATACATCAGAACAAGGGGACAGTTCAGAATTACAAGCAATCATTGATGAGAATGATGCAAACAATAATTATTCAGAGATTGATGTACTCCCTAGTGCAAATAAATGGACTAAAAATCATCCTATTCATCAAGTAATAGGTGATCCTTCAGCAGGAGTAAAAACCAGATCAGCTACAGCAAATGAAGCAATGTTTGCTGGTTTCTTGAGTGTTATTGAACCAAAGAAAGTTAATGAAGCCTTAGAGGATCCAGACTGGATTTCAGCAATGCAAGAGGAATTGCTTCAATTTGAAAGAAATAAAGTTTGGAGACTCATTCCAAAGCCTGAAGGTAAATCTATTATTGGAACTAAATGGGTGTTCAGAAACAAAAAGGATGAATCATGTGTTGTCATCAGAAACAAGGCAAGATTGGTTGCTAAGGGATACTGTCAACAAGAGGGAATTGATTATGATGAGACATTTGCACCAGTGGCAAGAATAGAGGCAATCAGAATATTTTTGGCCTATGCTGCACATAAAAACTTCAAGGTGTATCAAATGGATGTCAAATCAGCCTTTCTAAATGGCAAACTTAATGAAGAGGTGTATGTCCATCAACCTGAAGGTTTTGTTGATCCAGAATTCCCTGATCATGTTTATATTTTAGACAAAGCTTTATATGGTCTAAAACAAGCACCACGAGCCTGGTATGACACTCTTACTAAACACTTGTTAGGTTCAGGATTCAAGAAAGGAAGTAGGTTGGACAGAAAGAGTACATCTGGTGCTTGTCACTTTTTGGGAGATAAAATAGTAAGTTGGGCATCAAAGAAGCAGAATTGTGTGTCCACTTCAACTGCTGAAGCAGAGTATGTTGCTGCTGCTGCTTCATGCTCTCAAACATTGTGGATGAGAACACAACTCATGGACTATGGATATCAGCTTAACAAGATTCCCATCTATTGTGACTCAGAAAGTGCAATTGCCATTACTCAGAACCCTGTTCAACATTCGAAGACTAAACATATAGATGTGAGGTATCATTTTATAAAGGACTATGTGGAAAAAGGAACTATAGAGATGCACTTTGTGCATACAAAGTATCAATTGGCTGACTTGTTCACAAAGCCTCTTGATCACAAAAGGTTTTCTTTCCTCATATGTAAAATAGGAATGCTTAATCTGTCTAATTGAAAATATTTTTTTCTTAAAAATGCTAATGAATGCTGGCTTTGGCACATAAGATGTTCTCATCTGAATTTCAAAGATCTTAATAATCTCGTTGCAAAAGATCTGGTTAAAGGCTTACCAAAGCTTAAATTTGAAAAAGAATCATTATGCTCATCTTGTGAAATGGGCAAGATGAAAAAGAGTTCTCACAAATTAAAAATGGACTCATCTTGCAAAGCACCATTAGAAATGATTCATACTGATCTTTGTGGTCCAATTTCAGTTCAATCTATGGGAGGAAAGAAATAAATGCTTGTGATTGTTGATGAATTCTCCAGATACACATGGGTTGAGTTCCTAAGAGCTAAGTCAGAAGCTGCTACTACATTGATAAATTTTATCAAAAGGATTCAAGTTCTCTTACAACTTCCAGTTCAGAAAATCAGAAGTGATAATGGAACAGAGTTCAGAAATGAGACTCTTCAAGATTTTTTAGAAAGTTCTGGGATTTCTCACAATTTTTCTGCTGTCAGAACTCCTCAACAAAATGGTGTTGTTGAAAGGAAGAATAGAACTCTAGTTGAAGCTGCGAGAACAATGCTGGCTTATGCAAATCTTCCTACTTTCCTATGGGCTGAAGCAATTGCAACTGCTTGTTTTACACAGAATAGAACTTTAATCAATAAGAGATTAAATAAGACTGCTTATGAACTGATAAATAAAAGAAAACCATTAATCAAATTCTTTCATGTTTTTGGTTGCAGGTGCTATGTTCTTAGAGACAGAGAAAATCTTGCCAAATTCGATAAAAAGGCAGATGAAGGATACTTTGTGGGTTATTCTTTAACTTCCAAAGCATTCAGAATCTACAATAGAAGAACCAAGAGGATGATGGAGAGCATAAATGTAACTTTTGATGAAGCCAGAATGCGGACTTCTGAACAAGACAGTTCAGAACTCATGCTGAACAAGACAAAAATGACTTCTGATACAAATTCTAATCCTATTTGTTCAGAACTCAATTTACTGTTTAAGGATGCTTTTAGTGAACTAATTTCTGATTCTTATGCAGAATATGAAAACCCAAAGATGGTCAAAGAGATGAAAAATAAGACTCCAGAAATAGTTCAATCAACTGTAATTTCTGACAAAGGTCCATCAGAGGAATGTCCAAATCTAATAAATACAAGTGGTGAAAATTCTGAACCTTGTAATCAGAATTCTGATTCTTGTACTCAGAACTCTGAACAAGTCACTCAGAATTCTGACTTCATTAATCAGAACCCAAATTTGGATATGACTCCTATTCATACATCAGAACAAGGGGACAGTTCAGAATTACAAGCAATCATTGATGAGAATGATGCAAACAATAATTATTCAGAGATTGATGTACTCCCTAGTGCAAATAAATGGACTAAAAATCATCCTATTCATCAAGTAATAGGTGATCCTTCAGCAGGAGTAAAAACCAGATCAGCTACAACAAATGAAGCAATGTTTGCTGGTTTCTTGAGTGTGATTGAACCAAAGAAAGCTAATGAAGCCTTAGAGGATCCAGACTGGATTTCAGCAATGCAAGAGGAATTGCTTCAATTTGAAAGAAATAAAGTTTGGAGACTCATTCCAAAGCCTGAAGGTAAATCTATTATTGGAACTAAATGGGTGTTCAAAAACAAAAAGGATGAATCAGGTGTTGTCATCAGAAACAAGGCAAGATTGGTTGCTAAGGGATACTGTCAACAAGAGGGAATTGATTATGATGAGACATTTGCACCAGTGGCAAGAATAGAGGCAATCAGAATATTTTTGGCCTATGCTGCACATAAAAACTTCAAGGTGTATCAAATGGATGTCAAATCAGCCTTTCTAAATGGCAAACTTAATGAAGAGGTGTATGTCCATCAACCTGAAGGTTTTGTTGATCCAGAATTCCCTGATCATGTTTATATTTTAGACAAAGCTTTATATGGTCTAAAACAAGCACCACGAGCCTGGTATGACACTCTTACTAAACACTTGTTAGGTTCAGGATTCAAGAAAGGAAGTAGGTTGGACAGAAAGAGTACATCTGGTGCTTGTCACTTTTTGGGAGATAAAATAGTAAGTTGGGCATCAAAGAAGCAGAATTGTGTGTCCACTTCAACTGCTGAAGCAGAGTATGTTGCTGCTGCTGCTTCATGCTCTCAAACATTGTGGATGAGAACACAACTCATGGACTATGGATATCAGCTTAACAAGATTCCCATCTATTGTGACTCAGAAAGTGCAATTGCCATTACTCAGAACCCTGTTCAACATTCGAAGACTAAACATATAGATGTGAGGTATCATTTTATAAAGGACTATGTGGAAAAAGGAACTATAGAGATGCACTTTGTGCATACAAAGTATCAATTGGCTGACTTGTTCACAAAGCCTCTTGATCTCAAAAGGTTTTCTTTTCTCATATGTAAAATAGGAATGCTTAATCTGTCTAATTGAAAATATTTTTTTCTTAAAAATGCTAAATTTTTCTAAGTAAAATTGTCTGAGTAGTGTATTCAGAACTTCTGAGTCTTGAGGTCAGAACTTCTGATTCTTGAGTTCAGAACTTCTGAGTCTTGAGGTCAGAACTTCTAAGTCTTGAGATCAGAACCTCTGAATCTTACGGTCAGAGATTCTAAGTCAATACATCAGCAATCTAGCTTTCAAAAATTTATTTTTGAGAAATTAAAATTCTTCAACTGTGTGGATTATGCTTCTTCTATTATCTTTTCATCTCATCTTTATGTATCATTAATAGTCAAATGCATGCTCAAGTCAAGGGGGAGCATCAAAATTCCTTTGGAAATCATTTTGTGATGCTTAAAAGATTTGCTTTCATTTTCTATCTCTGATTGTTCTAAGAAGAACAAGCTTTTCATGATAAATTTTGTTGTTATTCAAACTATATCTGAATTAAATTTTTTTTCATATTCAGATATAAGATTTTAAATAATTTTTAATTCATCATAATATGAACAGAATTTTGATGATAAAAAGTGTTTCTATCTGTTCAAACCTCTTCTGAATAATCAAAATGTTTTATATTTGTCAGAAGTTGATTTTAAATGACATTTTGGTTACAAGGTAAAATTCTTCTGAGAAGAACAATCAGATATCTGATAAAGAAAAGTTAAAACATCTGAGCGTGTTATTCGGATCTTTGACTTGAGTCAAAATTCTATCCACTAACACGTGTCAGCTTCATATTTGTTTGATTATGCCACACATTTCATTTAAATCCTCTGTGGCATTTCAAATGTGTTGACTCCGTTATAACATTGATTTCGCTTTCCCGTTAAACCTTTCAACTTCGCGGATTTTAAATAGGTCTTAAAATCCCTATTTCAAATCTTTTCAAATTCCAGAGCGAAAAGTGAGATACGAATCAAATCCAGAGTTCTTTGAATTTGTTTTCTTCTTAAATCATGTCTAGAATACAAAGGAGTGGTCAAATTTCGCTACACTCTACAAAATCGATAATGGATTCATCTGATTCGGATAATGATGAAGTACAGAATAGAGTTGTAGAGGAAGAAGCAATAAGAAATGATGGAGAAGATGAACAAATGGATGAATCTGAAGGAAATGCGGATGAGGTAAATGTTAATATTGAACATGAACAAAGTGCTGCAGGTTCTATTATATCAGATAGACCTAGTTTAGTGGAAAGAATTGTTCCTGAGAGTGAATGGCTGAAGTTATCTGAAAATAACTGTGTTATATTATTTGAGGAAAGCCGTTTTAAGCCTTAACACAGAATTATCATGGAGTTATTCAAACACCATCCGTACAGAAAATGGTTTACAAGAAGTAAAAATGTGCCTGTTCAGTACATACAACAATGGTGGAAACATCTTAGGTTAGAAGATAATAAGTTTGTGTCTGAAATTGGAGGAGTGACATTTGCCTTATCTATCTCTGCACTAAGAGAAATGCTGAATTTACCAGAGAAAGATGATGTACAAAGAAGGACAAATTTTGAGGACTCACCCTTAACAGAGGAATTAATAGCAGAGTTTATGAAGTTGGGATACAATGAAGGATTGAGGACTCTCAGTTTGTTCAGAAGAAACAAATTACCACCTATTTGGGCTTGCTTCTTTCATGTGGTAAATAAATGTGTGTCAGGGAAGAATAGTTCTGCTGATCAAGGTTCTAAACAAATTCTTCAGATCTTTCAGGGTTTAGTGAAGAATAGGCATTATGACTATACTTTAATACTTTGGGAAGACATGAAGAATACATTTGAGAAGAATCAGAAAGCAATTCAGAAGAAAACAAAGGATGCCCCACTGACATACATTCCTTACATAAGGTACTGGCAAATTGTTATTTGGTATGCTATGCAGGAAAACAGAACAATCTCAAGAAGAACAAATGAAGAGCATGGTCCTACATTTTATTTGGGTAAGATGACCTCAGTAACAAGACTTGAAAACTATCCCAATCATAAACTATTGCCAAAATCACTTAGGAACTATATTCCAAGGGAGAGTGAGATTTTAAAAGCTTATTGCACCTCTATGGGAATTGAATTACCTCAAATCCCTACCCAAGAGGACCAACCTGAGAAGAGAGGTGAGGGGTCTAGTCGAATTAGAGAGGGGGAGGATGTTCAGATGGGTGAACATTCTGAGAGACTTGAGAGGGAAAATTCTGAGAGCTTGGTTAGATTTGGTGAGGAAAAACAGAATGAGAGTGATGAGGATGAGAGATTGTCAACAGAGGTTCAAACAGAAAGAGATGCCTTTGAACCAGCTAATCTTGACCAGGTAACCACAAATGCTATTGGTTCACATCTCTTGGTGACCAATATTGAAACAAACACCATGGACCTAGTGGTGGATCTTGAACAACCCATCCATATCCACTCAGAAGCATTTCAACATGCTTCTGTTTCACACAAATCCGGGGAACCATCCCAAACTCATTTGGAGGGAGGTGATAAATCCCAATCTATTTTTCAACACATTGAGTCTGAATATCATAGTCCTATTCATATTGAGCCTGAAATTCCTTCTGACACTTGCACAAATCAGGAATTTCGTATTCCTGAAACAACATTCATAGACATACCTAATGTTGGGTGTCGAGGATTGGATGGAAGTCCTGGTGAGGTGAACATTACAAAAGCCTCATTCAAACGTGCATCTGTTGTACAAGATGACTGTGTGTTATCTACAGGCCATGAGCCCTCTAGGCACATGAATACTGGACCATCTGTTGGTTCAGGTTCACTGTTAGAAACTTCTGAATTTGAAAAGATTCAGAAACAAAACAAGGAGATGGGGGAAAAAGTAGAAAATTTGGAGAAGAAGGTGGAGGATTTGAATGATGAGATGTCAGATTTGAAAGTTGTGTTGGAGAAAAAGTTGATTTCTGTTGAAACCAAAGTAGATGATGTAAAGAAATCCTTGGATTCTCACAAAAAGGAGATCATGGATATAATGTCTGGTTTTCAAAAAGATATGTTAAAACAAATGCAAGGGATGCATGAATCTATACTGAAAGCACTGAGTGTATCATTGCCTTCTACTTCAACGCCTCCTGATCTTGTTCCTACTGCAGAAACTGAACCTGAAGGTACTTCTAATCAGAACTTGAAGAGAAAGTTTGATGATAATGAACCTCATGATCATCAAAAGGGGGAGAAAAGACAAAGGTTAAGTTCTGATGATGATATTGGCATAGAAGATTTTGAGATGGCAGATATGCAATTAGCTAGTACAAAAAGTTCAGAAGATCAGACACAGGAAAATTTAAAGGCAATAACTCAGATAGTTCAGATTGATAGCTCAGATACAGAGGAAATGGAGTTGGAAAGTACAGATGGTGGTGATTCAGATAAAATAGAGGAATTGAACTTAGACATAGAAATGGAAGGAAACTCAGATGAAACTGAAGCTATTGAGGAATCTGTATTGAGATCAGAAAAGACAGTGGAAAGTGAAGTGGTCAACATGTGTACAGATATTGTGGTGTATAACAAAGAAAATATGACAGATTCTGAATTAGAAGAAAGAAGGTTAAGTGAAGAGTTGATTAGAAGGATGCATAATAATTTAGTCAGAGCTTTGAATGTTCAAAAAGTTCAGCAAGGAATAAAAATGGTAAGACCTATTGATCTAATGGGAGAAGAAGACAGAACTGTGAATTATACTCAGGATTTTGAAGATGATTTTATATTTAACTTTTGTGATGAGTTAAATACAGAAGAAGAGTATGTGAAAGTGAAAGACTTCTTTATGCCTTCTGAGTATATATTCAGAAAACCAATTGAGATCCCAAAGATTAACTTGCAAAGACTAGAAGAACCTGTATGTGATTTCATTCTAGAGTTAAGTGATGTGCCATTAGCCAGACAATTTCATGATGATATTTTTCCTGAGGAAATATATGATAATCTCTACTACACAGAAGGAGAGTATGAGCCTTTGGAAAGTAACATTGATGGTTTTATGGATGACAGAGCTCAGATGGTCTACTCAGAAGCTTCTAACAGGTTCAGAGTTCCTGACTCAAAACTGCATATTCAGAAAAGAATTGAGAAAGTTCTGATGTTTCAACAAGATGAATTCAATGGTTTAATGTTTGTTAGAATGGAAGTACTGAAAGAAAGAAATACAAAGGTTTCCATGTCTACTTTTGATTTTCACAGATTGACTCTTGATGATCAGATCTTTCTAGTCAAGTTCTTTGCCAGCACTGAAGAAGCCTTGATAGAAATTGAATGCAGAAGACTTCTGGGTATCTATGTCAGAAATATATACTTGTATGACTTCCAATTAGCTATTGAAGAAAGAAAAGAGAAGTGTAATCTGAGTTCTCCCACAAAGAAAACAGAAGTTGATTTGCATTTGTAGGGATTTGTGAATGAAGGAATGGAGACAGAAGGGTTCACATATACAGTTCACGAAAGGCTTGAATTGTTCAGATTAAAAGTGTTGGTCCCGTTTATGAGCAACAATAGAAGAAATATAGAATCCATATTTAAATATAGAGATAAGATATGCATGATGAACAATTATAAAGAAACTTATCTCATATTCATTGACGATTAAATATGGAGAGGAGAAAACATGAAGAACACCACACTTAACATGTAAAACCGACTCTCATCTAGTCTATGTGTGTTTTTGTGTGCTCTCCAAAATTTTCTCTCTTGAAATAAGACTATGGACACCTCTTATATAGGGCCATTTACACATTAGATATTTAAGATATCTAATATCTAGACAATATCTATATAAAATATCTAAGTAAATATCTATAAGAAAATATCTAAAACATCAAAATATCTTTATAAAACATTCATTAAATTAGGAGCTAATTAAAGCTAACAATCTCCCCCTAATGTTTTATAAAGAAAGCATCATCTTATAGTCTCCCCCTTGCTTTCTTTAGAACCTTTGATGTTCCGTTCTTCAAGTCTTCAAAGCATCATGTGCTCCCCCTCAAATGTAGGCTCATCCACCGAGCTTTAAACGTGAATAACAGAGGATGGAGTGACATTTAAAATGTGACAAATGTAGCTTGACACCATGAAGAACCATTGAGAGAACACCGCTCTTGAAAGCGGAAAGAGCATGAATTAATTGCAATGCTTTCGGTCCAGCACTTTACAGCAGACTTTGAAGCAGATTTCGGCATATCAGCTCACATAATTTGAGAAAACTCAAAACATCAAAGTCGTGCGTCTGGGAATTATCTTTCCAATGCTGCTGGAATTGAGTAATTTGGAGCACCGAGTCAAAAGTTAGGCGCATTTTTCTGAAGCAGCGCAAATCTGTCAAACAAACACAAATCGGGCTCTTAGGTTGAGTCGTAGAGGTTCAATCCACAGAGGTTCTGTGGTGAACAGTACCACAGAAGTTAGTCGGCAGAAGTTGGTCGACAGAAGTTGCTCGTACTGCCGATAGAGCTCTGATGATGATTTGTCAAACTCAACTTTCTGTCCAGCAGAAGTATACTGTCTTTAACAGAGATTCTGACCAAGAATAACACCGATTCAGACCAAGATCAAAACACGAAAAGTGTTCATCTATGTCTTAGGAATCCAACGCATCTGGATTCATCAAATTTGGAGCTTCGATGAAAAAGTTATGTTGAAAATACGACAGGTGCGCAAAGCTGACAGCAAGAACACTAAAACGTTGCGCTTTGGGCTCTTAGGCTCGGTTGCAGAAGTTCGGTCCACAGAAGCTCTGCTGGGTTTCACAGAAGTTCTATAGTGAACGGTACCACAGAAGGTGGTCGCCAAAAATCCGAGCCAAAGTACGAGTTGTCGCCAGAAATCGGTCTGAGTGGTCGACAAAAGTGATCGTTGCTTGACAAACGTTTGACAAAGGTTCTGCAGAAGTTTGGTCGCGGCTCTGCAGAAGCTGGTCTCGTGCGGCAGAAGCTTGGTCGCGTGCGGCAGAAGCTTGGTCGCGTGCGGCAGAAGCTTGGTCGCATGCGGCAGAAGCTTGGTCGCCGCTCGACAGAAGCATAACATAAGTGTTATACTTACTTTGACATTGATTTAGACCATTTTACCTCTGGATTTTGCAAGAACGCAAAACACAAACAACTTGAATTTGTTTGTTAGCAGTTCAGATCATCTTGAATCACCTCTTTTCGAGCTCGTACGACAAAGATATGGTTGATTTCCCACAGTTGCGCAGATCTGTCCATCAGCTTTCCATCAGCACGCTGATGTCTACTTCAACGATGCATATGACCCTTATAAATTTCGAATCTCTGAATTCTCAAAACACAGAAATTGTTCATCTGTGTCTTAGGAATCCAGGGCCTTTTGAATCGCATCAATCGGAGTCTTGAGCAGTGAGATATGACCATTTTACTACAGCATCACAAATCTGCCAGTATGCTGTTATTAAACCTGATTTGATGTAGAAAAACAAGACGATCTCCATATAACTTTTAGAACCGTTAGTGCAAATACTCAGATCTCTAATTGATCAGGTCAGAGAACTAATTAAAAATACTCAAAGTTATAAAAACTTTTCAGATCAGACTTTGAACATGTAGCACAACACCAAATCTTAAAAAAAAAAAGAAAAACTTCTATTGTTGCCATGATGACCGATTTTGAAGAAACGTTTCTTCAATTTGCTCTGATACCAATTGTTGGTCCCGTTTATGAGCAACAATAGAAGAAATATAGAATCCATATTTAAATATAGAGATAAGATATGCATGAAGAACAATTATAAAGAAACTTATCTCATATTCATTGACGATTAAATATGGAGAGGAGAAAACATGAAGAACACCACACTTAACATGTAAAACCGACTCTCATCTAGTCTATGTGTGTTTTTGTGTGCTCTCCAAAATTTTCTCTCTTGAAATAAGACTATGGACACCTCTTATATAGGGCCATTTACACATTAGATATTTAAGATATCTAATATCTAGACAATATCTATATAAAATATCTAAGTAAATATCTATAAGAAAATATCTAAAACATCAAAATATCTTTATAAAACATTCATTAAATTAGGAGCTAATTAAAGCTAACAAAAAGAGTTGGTAAAGTACAGTGATGCAACTCTGAATTGGTTATTGATTAAAATGGAAATAAGTGTGGAAACTGAAAGAGAGAGTTTAAAGAAAAGATGTATGAACTCTGTGAAAAGGAGGTTAGATCTTAGAAGAAAAATCAGAAACAGTAGTGAATGGTTGTTATCTGAGGTGAATCCCAAAAAGATTCTACATAATGATTTTGTGTTTCCTGCTGAGTATGAAGTGAATGAAATTCTGTCAGATGAAGTTGAAGAAGTGCAGAATACAACATCTCAGAATGTGCAGATAACTAGTTTTGATCAAGCTGAACAGTCTGAACCCAAAGAAGATGAAATATCCATTGATCTAAATGGATACTTTCTTGAATTTGATTTACCTGAGTTCTTCAAACCAAAAGAAGTACAATTCTTGGATGTGTATTATGATAGACCTAAGGAGACTCAGATCTGGTTGGCTGAAAAATCAAGATGTCTTGGCAAAACAAAGCAAGCCGTTTACTCATATTTTTTAATTACTGGAATCAGAGAATTGAGGGTTAAGAAATTCAGAAAGATGGAGTACTTATCTTTTGAAGTTCTGAGAGAAGATGGCAAGGTTTATTACTTTACTGATGCAGATTTTGAGAAACTATCAGTGGTTGACTTCTACAGATTACACAGCTTTCTATGCTTCAAAGAATCGAGCAAAGACAGAAATGAAAGGAAGGCAAAAAGTGTGGTAATTGAGGCCATGTTCTACATCTTAAGGTGGCACTGTTATACAGATTTTCAAATAGCTTTGTACTTACAAAAGTCATGTGTTTATCTGGCAAATCCCAACACAGATCATGAACAGAAAAAGGTGTTAAAGACTGGAAGTGTTCACAAATATCCAGATTTGGGAGTATTTTTGAAAAACAAAAGTGGAAAGATCTTCTTCAGAGCAAAGGAAACTGCAAAATACTGTTCTGGAACTTTAAGAATCATAAAGCATAATTTGGAGAAAAAGATGCTGAAAGTGAAGGAAGCAAACATGACTCAAGAAGTAATCAATCAGCAAGTTGAAATTATTCAAGAAATCATTGACAAAATTGATAAGAGGCTTAATCTGAGAAATGTGCTACTTCAGAAAATTGTTCCTGCTCTGAAAGAACTGGATGATACAAAGTTTAAGTTTATTTGACAAAAAGGGGGAGATTGTTAGATCTGAAGTTTTGTCAATAAACCAAGTGTTGAAGATCTGATAAGAAGACTCAGATGTTCTGAGTAGAGAAGTCAGAGGTCTGACTGTGAAAGCTCAGAAGTATTGATAAGTGAAATCAGAAGTCTGGAAAGAGAAGTCAGATGTCTGAGTTAAGGAGTCAGAAGATCTGAGAAGCGTTATCAGAAGAATGTTCAGAAGTTTTGAACTACCTGTTCAGAACTTATGACGAGATACTTTACTTAGTATTTTATAAACTAATTAGGACACGTGTTATGTTCTTATTAGTCTTTCTTATTTGTATTGTAGCTTTAAGATGTCCGTTGCAGTATAAATAGTAGTTAGCTCTACGTTGCTAACTGATTGATTTTCCCATATATCTTTGTATTCATTCTTTGTAATCTTTGAGATTCTCTCTCTCTTAGATCTGTAATTCTGTTCATCATTGAATACAATTGGGCTTGATCATACAACTTCTCAATTACTGCTTTCTATATTGATTGTAAGATTAGATCCTGTTCTTACAGAATATATGGGCCGTTTTCAAGATAGTAAGTGTGTGTCCCAATATGATCAATCAACCAAGAATTCACACAAGATCTAGAGAGAGAGTGTAGAGAGAGAAAGTAGATCTCGTATTCTATTAAGCACACTGTTACAAGATGAGAATTATGCTCTAAGTGTGTTATGGAATTGTTACAAGATTAGCCTAAACAAAGCTATTTATACCTAAGATCTATACAAGACATTAAGCTAAGTTTGACTTTCACTAACACATAATACATTGACTTTGACTTTGAATTTATCATTAAATCTTGAAGACATATTTTAGACTTAACAATCTCCCCCTTGGATTCAAGATTTAATCATTTTGAGAACAGCAGTCTTTGGCTTGACAAAGTCAACTTGTCACAAAATCTTCAGACGGGGATCTGGCGGAGATTTTCTTTCTTCAATTTGGAGAATTTGTTTCTTCACACAAGGCACCTTGGTACTGATAAACACAAATTTAAGAAAAAGAGATCACAAGATGATCAATCGATTTTTCTTAAACTCTTGAAGAATTCTCCCCTTTTTTCTTTCTTTGACTTGAGAAATTCTTGCTTCAGTAATGATATTCACAATATAGCACAAGTTTAAGAAAAAGAGATCACAGGATGATCAATCGATTTTTCTAAAACTCTTGAAGAAGAATTCTCCCCGTTTTACTATCTTGAGACATAATCTTCTTTAAACATTTCTCCCCCTGTCATGAAATTGAATCTTTGCCTTGAATGCTCTTTGGCATGAAATTGAATTAAACATTTCTCCCCCTTTTTCGATGAAAGTGAGCATCATGATCATCGAAAACCTTCTTCAATTTCAGTCGCGTCTTTGAGAATCATTAACAATCTCCTCCTTAATGAACAATCTTGCTCCCCCTCAAACTAAGAATTCTGGAGCAATTTGATTTTTCCCCCTGGAAATATGCATATATTTCATTTAGGCACAGTAGTTGAAAAATTTATGCAAAGAAAATAAAATTCATTGAACTACATTTTATAACTACTACCATTTGATCATTTGAAAACTTTACAAAAGAAATCCAACTTATTGAAATTTAACAGATTTTTCAATCAAATGAAATCAAATGCATGTGTTTGGATTCAAATACAAGACATCATTGCATATCAAGTTAAAAATGTTCAGTTTCAACCCCTTTATTAAATCTATTTGGTGTGCTAGCATGCGAAATATGATTTGCAACAATCAAATGTACTTCTGAAACTTGTAAGAATACTTTGCTCTTACTCACAATATATGACTGAAATCAGAATTTCCACAAGTTTATAAGTTTATCGCGACATTGTAATTTCCCCAATATATAAGAGATCTGTGCTCATTGGCATCTTTTATTTTGTGCACATTGGCATCTTTTTATTTTGTGCACATTGGCATATTTTTATCAAAAGGTTTATTAAGACTAAGATACACCGTAAACGTAACTTTCTATCTGGTTCTATAGCAGGATTTGGATCAGCCAATCCCAGACCAGTTGGCCTTAGGGGCTAGGTGTCGAGCACCCCTTGGAACTTACTCTCCCAATCCAGAAAGACTACATCGATATATCCTAATCCCATCTGTACCAGTAGGACATGGCTTTCTATCTGGTTCTATAGCAGGATTTGGGTCAGCTAATCCCAGACCAGTTGATCTTAGGGGCTAGGTAACGAGTACCCCTTGGGACTTAATCTCCCAAACCAGATAGGCCACAGGCACAAACTTTCAAACCTAATGATTTTATTAATTTATTTATTTATTTATTGCATCTCAATTACTTGGTTATAAAACGTGCTTCCCTCATATTTTCATTTCCATTCTTCATTCTGACAATTAGGCTTTGTGAGCATCGTATTCTATATAAGTCTAGATTTACACAATTTTGCGCATATATCAAAATTTCATTCATGTTTTGCTGGCCTTTCGATTTATTTCAGAAGCGAAAGTTGAGCAAATAAAACGCAAATAATACAATAATACTTGTAAAATCATCTTTTAGCACACATTTAATTCATTGAATGAAAATTGAAAAATTTCATCTCATTGAATTAAATTTGTTGAGATTCAAATTTTCAAAGCAGTAGAAATGAAACATAATGCAATGTTACCTTTCACCACTTGTTCCTTGAATTGAAAGATGTGACAGTTAAGGATATCACCTGATAAGTATGAGTTCTAAACTGATTTGTTTAGAAGTCTTAGTCTTTGATGTACGGGTCCTGAACTGAATTGTTCAGAAGCCATTAACTGTGAAATACGGGTTCTAAACTGATGTGTTTAGAAACCAATTCTCTTTACTCCCCCTTAATGGCACAAGTAATCTTCTTCCGAGAGTTCAACGCTTTGCTTCTAAATCTGCAAAAACAGATTAAGTAGATTTTGGTACCCAATGTGTCTTGGGTCCTGGCTTGTTAAGCGGAGCTCTATCAGAAGGAAAATGATAAGTACCGTACAAATATTGAACACAATCATTTTTAACAAAATCATTAGTTCCACAATAAGAACAACAAATTTTCTTTTGTGCTAACCTGATTAACTGATTTGCGGAATATAATGAACCAGATTTAGCAAAAGATTTACCTTTCAGGTTAGTGTTCTTGTTGGGAACATAAGATTTGGTACATCTTTTTCAGAAAATGTACCTTTAACTCTCCATTGCTTGTTGACTTTCTTATATGTAGGAAGATCAGCAGATTGAAACTTGGAAGAATTATCCACTGAATGATCATAAAATAGATTAGAAGGACGAATCGGACATTCTGAATAGTTTTTGGATTTGTTAAGTGACTTGACATTGTAAGATAATTCATTCCGTTCCTTGGTCACCAAATCAATCTTTTTCTGAATGTCAGACTTAACCCTCTTCTCTATCATAATATCAGTTGATAACACTACCAAATTCTTTGTTAGCTTTCGTATTTCTTGCTGAAATATCTTCCTTTCAACAGAAAATTCATCTTTAACGCTCCTGGCCTGAAAGTCAGCTTTCTTTCTCTTTTCCAACTCTTGTCTTTCTTCATCTAATTCTTTTTGAAGCTCAGAAATTTGCTTTGATAATTTCTCATTGTTCGCTTCAAAGACATTCCTTTTATTTTCAAATTCAAGCCTTTCCTTCTCTAATTTCTCTTTTTCAAGAAATAAAACTTTCTCAAAATCTGAGTTTTGTTTAGAAAGTTTTCTGCATTTGAGTTCAAGAGCTTTCTTTTCTTCATTTTCCTTCTTCTCAGAAATTGAAGTCTTTTCAAGTTCAGAAACTTTCTGAGAGAGAGAAAGAATTTGCTTTTCATAGCAATTTTTGTCATTTAACTGAATAGCTCTTTCTTTTCTGAAATCCTCTCTTTCCTCTTTTAGTAACTTTTCTGTGTCAGACAATCTCTTTGTAAGCTCTATAACCTTTTTCTTGAGTTCTTTATTTTCAGCATCTGGAGATTTCTGTTCCGCATCCTCTTTTTCAGCTTTCTTTTCTTCTTCCTTTCTCTTAAAAGCAACTTCAGATCCAAGCATTTGCTTTGTTAATTCATTCCACATCTGTATTGGGTTGTTTTTGAAACATTCAACACGGTTGTAGATGTGTTGCGAAAGTTTGTGAATTGCGAAGATCAAGTTGGATGAAGCTTCCTTGTCGGTTTTCATTCTTTTAATCTTTTCTTCTGTAAAATCATTCTCCATTTTGTTTTTGCTCATTGGACCTTCGGAGAAAGATTTTATCATATTTTCACCATTTTCTCTACTTGAAATAAAGTCGATGAACGCAACAGTCCATTGTTCAAAAACGGAGTCTTTGATCAGCACCGGAGGTAGATTCATGATTGAAAATTTAATCTGAAAAATTCAAACAATTAACAATTAGTAAAACTCGGGAAAAAAAATTCTAAGTCAGAAACGCGCTAAGAAGAGAATCATCCTATTTTTCCATAGATTAAAATTATCTCTGGAGAATCTAGGAGGCTTTGCAAGAGAACCATTGTCAATATAGTTAGTGTTTGTGTTGGTGGCCATTTTCAGAAATAGCAAGGAAGAGAAATCTTAGTATAGATCAGATCTTGTTTATGAGTTTAAACAAATCTGCTCTGATACCACTTGTTGGTCCCGAAGGGTTATACAAGTTTGTAGAAGGGGGGGGGGGTTTAATACAAACACACGATTTTTACTTTTCTAAATTGTTTATTGATAAATCAAGACAATTTACAACTTGTTGCGGAACAAGATTAAGGATTAACCTAATCTAAACAAGTTAAGAACACTAAGTTTCTTGCACTAGAAGGAGATAAGGAAATTACGAATAATAACCTAACACACAGATAGAAAGAAGAATAAGAAGATGGCTGAGCGCACTTCATTTCTGAAGTAGGGTTCTTCTTATATACTACATGCATTTAATGCATGGCAGTATTGCTTTACACGTGGCAGCAGCTGAGTGGTTGCATGTCATTGACCTTTGTAGACAACCTTAGTAGCCGCATGGTGCACAGTGTAGAATCAGAGTTGTTGTACGATCATAGACAAAAAGGATGTCCGTTCTGACATTTCGTACGGAGACGTGCAAGGGAGGTAAGACAATAGTAGTTTGTAAGGAGACTTCATGATCAGCTTTCGTTGAAACAGTTCTTTATCAGCGAATGATAAAGTTCAGCGATTGCTGAAGTCTTCTACTTAATACTTCACGTTGAGTGGACAAATCTTGGCTTCACTGATATCCGCATCAGTTCATTAGTAGACTTGTCGCTGGTTCTTGAGCTTGATCTTCGACTTCAGCGTAGAACATATGTTGACGTGAAACTTGTCTTCAGGGATCATAAGTAAACAACTAACTTATCAGCGATCATCTCATAGACTGAACAGGCTCAGAGTTACTCGATGAACAGAGTTCGCTGACTATTTAACTTTAAAGAGCGAGACTTACTATCAGCGGTACTGAAACAGTCTTAGTACTTATCAGCGATAGTGAAACTCTAATACATATTGTTTACTTACAATTTTCACTAAGTGTTTAAGAGAGGGTCATTATCAAATCACCGAGGGTTTGGATCAACAATTATTATGCTTAGTGTACTTATTCTTTTACATCGTATTGTAACCATCCTTAAAAGAATAGTGCAGAGTTTCACAGAGGATAACTTTCTCTGTCTTTTGTTTAAATATCTCTGTAATTTGTATTTTCAATACTTAGGGGGAGATTGTTAGCCCCAAGTATACAAGATGTAAAAGTATTGAAAATATTACAAGTCAGAAGACCACCAGAGATCCGGCAGAAGACTTAGAAGAAAATCAACAAGAAGACCACCAGAGATCGACAGAGCTCTGGCGGAACCATCAGAGCTCAGCAGAGCTCTGGCAGAAAACTTCTTCTATTCACCAGAAGAACTGTTCATACTAGAAGACCATAAGAGCTCTGGTGAATGAAGACCTCTATGAAGCTTAAATCTCGTAGAAATCTCTAAGTGTTAGACACGTGTCCGTACTTTCCACGTAAGCCCTAAAAGGACGGAGACACACTTTCCATGTCTCACCTCAGGGTTAGATAGTACACTGTCTTCACTTTATCAGGCTATAAATAGGAGGGAAGTGGAACGCACAACTGTAAGTTTTTGGAAGAATAGTTTTCCACAATTGTGAGAGCACACACTGCTACATTCCATAGCACTACCTTTATATGATTTGTTTCCTGAGAGATTTCAGAATACACACACTTGAACGTGTTCTTGGTGTTATTCAAATATCAATATAACGAGCAACTTATTTACTTGATCTTGTTATCATCTTACTGTTCATTATTGATACTCTCATTGTTAGATTATCGTCTACACAATCACTCACATTTAATGGCTTTATATAATGCTTCCGCTATCTGTTTTATGCTGTTTATGTGATACAACGGATAAATGGGAACCAACAGCCACATTTGAGGGGGAGTACTATTCTATGAAAGGTAAGAGCACTTTAACTGAATTCAAATGGTAATTCATTCTGAATAACTTACTTTTGTTTGTTATTCTCCAATTTTAACTTCCATGATTGCCACGTGTTATGTTTCCTTGACTTAGTTATTTCCATGTCTCACATATTCGTTGTTTTTTCGATGGAAATACACTCGTTTGAATTCCTAGTTGTTTTCCAAGTTCGCTATTTCTTTTAAATGATTCAATTCTTTTCTGATATGTTAATTGTGACTTGTTCTTCACAATTAAACTTTCTAATCATTGTTTCATTTTTGAACATAATGTGCTTACTGAGTCATTATGTTTAGCGCTAGATCTTGTTTCTTGAAATTCCATATTTCAAATGTTTTGATGACTTCTGATTACCTTAGATCTGAACTCGGACTTCATTTTTATGACTTCTGATTACCTCAGATCAGAACTCGAACTTAATTTTTTTGACTTCTGATTACCTCAGATCAGATCAGAACTCGAACTTAATTTTTTTGACTTCTGATCAACTCAGATCAGGACTCGTACTTAAATGCTTTGACTTCTAAACATTTCAATTTAGAACTCGTAATTCACTGTTTACTAATATGTTCAACTCGATGCATGAAAGGAGTGTTAGGAATTACATCGTTTCTATGGTCTATCCAGAACCGGAAGGACCTACCCAAGAAACACATCCCTTATAGACATCAGCTAGGGGTCTAGATTTATAAATGAGTTTGGAGTGAAAAGAAAAATGGTGAGAATGTGACAGGACTTAAAAGAATTATTGGTACTTACCAAACCGAGTCAGTTATCCAGGTAACCACACAATTTATTCATTCTCGTTCTTTGGAGATGAATATTGAAACAGACATGGACCCAGTGTCGATAACTCGTGTCACCCCACATAGCCACTCAAGTATCTCACAACAGATGCTTGTTTCATAAATGCACGGAGAATTAGCACATAATCTAGGGGTGTGCATCGATCAGGTAGGGACGGGTCGGGCCCAAAAACCCACAACCCGATCGGGTTTCGGGTGGGGCTTAGGGAACCCGAAACCCGTCCAATCAATAATTCGGGGTTCGGGTGAATTCGGGTGGCGGGTTGTTCGGGTCGGGTGGATCGGGTTGGGCCAGTTTCCAGCCCAGTTTCCAGCCCAATTTCCACAACAATTACCATTTTTCATGGCTTCTTTGAGTCCAACAGAAATTGTAACAAAACAAAATTAAAACAAACCAAAGTAAACCAACTTTCAAAAGAGTTACAAAACAAATAAATGTTCAAACCAAATTGGCAAATTACAAACTCCAAAAAAGTTCCAACTTCGAATCCAACCAATTGACAAACATTCTACTTACCAACTTACCAACTTACCAAACGGCAAACGTCCAACACTCCAACTCATGACTCATCTTCATTTGAATCCTACAAAATTAAAAGTAACAAATTAAATTATTAAATGTAAAAACATATGAATCAACTTCAAAGTTCAAATCATGTAAAATTAAAAGTAACAAATTAAAAGTACCTTTCTCCAAATCATGACTCAACTTCAAATCCTTCGAAATCATTTGAAGCTTGTGTACTGGGACTCTCTTCGGTACCACGGGCGGAAGAAGTTCCAATTCTTAAATTTCCATTTCTGCAAGTTTTAAAATACAAGTAACAAATTTTAAAGTTGTAATCATAATTAATAAATGATAACCCATAAGTCATAAATTAATAGAGTATTCGTACCTTTCTCAAACTTTTCAAGGTCTTCCAAATTTTCTTCCACCGCAATCGGTTCAGTAGGGCCCCTTAACCAATCTTGCGTACAAATAAGTGTTTCAACTATTTTAGGAGTTAGAGAAGTCCTAAAATTATCCAACACCCTACCACTTGTACTAAAGGTCGATTCGGATGCAACTGTAGAAATGGGTACGGCGAGGACATCTCTTGCAAGTTTTAAAAGGATGGGAAACCGTGAACTATTCATTCTCCACCACATAAGCAAATCAAATCCGTCGCAATCATCTACAATGGCCTTACCTAAGTATACCTCAAGCTCACTCCGTTTGGCATCCAACCCCACTTTGAAGTTTCTGTTTCTTTACCAAACTCCTAATTCCAGGTTTTGACTTTCCAAGGGGGGGGGGAGACCTTTTCCCGATTGAGATTGGGATTGGGATTGGGATTGAGATTGAGATTGAGAAGGTTCAGAATATTGTTGCACATAATCTTCAAACAAAGAAGTGAGATGAGACTTTATTTTCCTAAAACATGCTTCACCTTTTTCTTCACCAAACAACTGAGTGAACTGTGTTGGCATGTACTCAAATTTATCTCTTGGATCAAAAATGTCGGCAAAGAAAATTACCATGTTCATCTTCTCCGGATCACCCCAATATTTATCAAACTTCTTCTTCATTTTTTCACCCATAATCTGTTTATAGAAAATTCAAGAAAACTAAATCAAGTTAAATATGTAATATAAATTATAAATAAAAAATATAAAGTAAGCTAAATAGTTGTACCTTCTCGGTTAAATTCTCAGAACGCATCATCTCCGTAAGGAACAACCCAAATTAGATATCTCGGTTAAGTAAACATTAGAAGTGACATAAAGAGAGCCCGAGATTTTTATCGTCATATCATAAAAGGTCTCCAAAAGGGTTACAAAGATCTCTAAGTACACCCAATCATAATCCGCAAGCATAGAATCACCCAAATATGTCTTCAACGAGCCATCATGTCCGTCATAGGCTTCAAACACGGTTTTGTAAGGAATGGCATTTCTAATCATCATGTAGGTAGAGTTCCATCTAGTAGGAACATCAAGACAAAGTGAGCTTTTTTCTTCTACCCCAATTAAAGTAGCAAGCTCTCTAAATTTAAACAACTTAGCTGGAGAGCCCCTTACCCATCTAACTGTATCCCTAAGCTTCTTCACCGCTGAATCTGCCATCCTCAAGCCATCTTGGACAACCAAGTTCAAAATATGAGCAACACATCCAACATGCAAGTATTGTGCCCTAACAGATGAACACCCCCAAGATACTAGCTTGCTTTTCAGAAACACAAGTGCAACATCGTTACTAGATGCATTGTCTACTGTGATGGTAGATATGTTTTTTATGCCCCAGTCAACCAAACAACCCTCTAAAGCTTTGGCTATTGCATCTCCCTTGTGTGATTGGATTGGCACAAAAGAGATTACCTTATTGTTCAATTTCCATTGGGCATCAATATAATGTGCAGTTATGTACATATAATTGATCTGTTGTACCGATGTCCAAGTGTCGGTGGTTAAGCTAACATATTGTCCGTGTTCCTTAAAAAACCTTTTTAGGCTACTCCGCTCTTCATAATAAATGGCAAATATGTCTCTATTAACCGTCCATCTTGACGGTATTTTAAACTGAGGACATGCTTCTTGCACCCATTGTCTCCACCCCCTACCCTCTACAAACTTAAAAGGAAGTTCGTCCATAATAATCATTTTAGCTGTTGCTTTCCTAACTCTCTCTTGATTAAAAACCCAATTGGTCAAGACACTTTCATTTTCAGAGTTTGAAGCAAATGCCAACAATGTTTGTCTAGTCTCTTTAGATTGAGGGTTTTTAGGCATGAAAGGGCATGGTTTTTTAAAGAAGAACTGCCGTGCTTTTTTGGGTCGGCCGCGTATACTTTTGGACAATATTTACACTTTGCTTTTATTGTGTTACCCTTGTCATCTAAAATTCTTTCAAAGTGATCCCATACATCCGACCTTGGACCAATAGCTTTTCTCTTTTTTGTTTCGGGCGGTGGTGGTGCACTACTATCCGCTTGAGATTGAGACATTTCAATTTAAAACTACATTTAACAACATTTAACAACATTAGTAAACTACATTTAACAACATTAAATTAAACTACATTAAACATTAAATTAAACTACATTAAACATTAAATTAAACTACATTAAAGTAAACTACATTAAACATTTAAAACTAAATTAAACTAAATTTAAAAGTAAACTGCATTAACTAATTCATTAAAGAAAACTACATTAAACAAACATGCACATGTGCATATAGACATTTAAAACTAAATTAAACTAAATGAAAGTTTAATTTAGTCTATATGCACATGTGCATATAGTGATATAGACATACACAGTAACACACAGACACAAAATTTAGTCTATATGCAGCACATGTGCATACATACACAATTTTTTATGACTTACCAATTGTTTCTGTCACCAATTTTACAACTGTATAGCAGCTTCATCATTAAACATGAACAGAAAATGTTGGTACTTAACTCTGATGCAGCTCAAAAGGGGTAAAACCTAAATTTCTAAAAACTGACTGAAATAAAACCACAGGGTGCTCTACCATTGATGAACTCAAATACAAGTGCTATAACCTAATCCCAATAACACACATTTAAAATGTTAAGTTAAATGAGCAAATAAATCTAAATATCTAATAAGCACAGAGTGTATCAGAAAAACAACTTTCAGAGATGAAAGGTTTACAATAAACTAGATTTGAAGGATTAACAGAGAACTACAATGAACCCTACATTTGAAGGATTTTGAAAAGGCTTACAATAAACTAGATTATGATATATGATTAACAGGATGAGATATCTTCGACTTCGAGGCTTCGACGGAGATGAGATGAAACCCTCCTTCGACTTCGGTAAAACCCTCTTCGAGGCTTCGACAATCGAGAATCGATATGGGTATGAAATCGTGGGTATGGCTTCGACAGAGACGAGAAGCGTTAATGTAATTAAATCCCTAATTCAATTTATCAATTATAAAATATAAAATATAAATAATAGTTAAGAAAAAATATATATATACATATAAATACTTCGGGTTTCGGACGGGTTCGGCCTTAATTTTTAGCCGCCCGCCCCGATCCGTTTTTACCGAGACTAAACTTCGGAGTCGGACCATTCGGGCTACGGGTGCTCGGGTTGACCAAATTTCGGGGTGTTTGGGGCTCGGGTCGGTAGGGTTGTTCGGGTCGGTCGGGTTTTGCTCAGCCCTAACATAATCTATCTATTCCTCACTCGGAGGTCTTACATATTGAAAAAGGAAGACATCAGCTCCGGCCTCAGAACTTCATATTCTACTCACTGTGTCAATTGGGATGTGTTTCTTGGGTAGGTCCTTCCGGTTCTGGATAGACCATAGAAATTATGTAATTCCTAACACTCCTTTGATTATCAATTGTAACATCTGGTATCACAAAGGATACAGGTTCAAAGACACCGATTATCAATTTGAGGGGGAGTTAGCAAAAGTCGAGGGGGAGTAAGGGGGAGTAAATCAGTTCCTTTATTTGATCAGTTCCGAAATCCGAAAAGAGTTCAAAAATTTCTATCCCTTATCATGTGGTGTTCGCTACAGACTAGTTCTACAAGTTCTTGAAGCTGAAGCTGAAAGCAATATCAACTCAAATTCAACTCGCAGTTCAAAGACAGATTCATTGAATCTGGTGACAAAGTTGAAGATATGAATATAAGAGCTTTATTCAAGGGGGAGCGTCGAAAGACATGAAGACATGCAACACCAAAGGTCTTCAAATATTCAAGAAGGAGAGAAGATCAAGATCTGAAGTTTTCAAGACCGTTCTTTCTTTATATAACTTTAGGGGGAGATTGTTAGGACCATAAGTGTTAAAGACCGTTTTCAACACCATGTGATGTTTACTGTGATTTTACAATTATTATCATAACATAATGTCAAATAGATTTCTATTAGATATTTATAATTCATTGCTATATTATAATATTCATATTGTTTGATTATGACATAAGTGGCCGTACTTAGATAAAATACCATGGTCAATGATCATAAATGAAAATATCCGTACCTTATATGTCTACTTTTATGAAGATTTTTAGGGAAATTGCCTGAAATAGCCATTCCACACCAATGGTTTCTCTGAATAGCCACTTTTATAACCTTATTCCCAAAATAGCCAAAACTTACGCACAGAGTTTTGTGTATGTAAGTTTGATTTTCCTCCAAAAAATTTTAAAAAAATGATTTTTAAAAAAACTTACGCACAAAAAACTTTGTGCGTAAGTTTCTCATCCTACATGTCTGTGTAAACTCCACATACGCACCACGTAGGCGCCACGTTGGAAAATCAAAACTTACGCACAGAGTCTGAAAAACTTACGTACAGAAAACTATGTGCGTAAGTTTTTTTAAAAATCTTTTTTTTTATTTTTGGAGGAAAATTAAACTTACGCACAGAGAACTCTGTGCGTAAGTTTTGATTTTTTATTTTTTTTAAGAAGGAATCAGATTCTAAAATAGTGATTTGACAAATCAAACTTACGCACAGAGAGCTTTACAGTCATGTGATTTTAGAAAGATATAACATATATATTTTATAAAAAAATGTAAACATATAACAATTTTTTAAAAATCATCACGAAAATCATATATATTTTATAAATCAAGATTTTTAACATATTTTGAAAAAACATTGTTTTGTTTTATTTTTAAAGATTTTTTTTATATAAGAACTTTTCTAAATTATTTATATAAAAATAGATAAATAATTTTTTTAAATATTTTTGCAACTAATTAGACAACACCCTAAAAATTTAAAAATATTTTTGCAACATATTTTCTAAAAACAATAAAATATGGTTATTTCTATATATATCTAGGTTTCATGTCCATCATTTATATATATATATATATCTAGGTTTCATGTCTATCATTTCTCTACGTAAACACTTATTTCTCTACATATTTGAGGTTACATATCCGTTGTAAACACTTCATTCTCTCTATTTCGTCCTCCCATCATTCATTCCAAGACCATGGCCTCTACAACCGAAAAATTGAGGTTGCATATCCGTGGTGGAGGAAGATGGGAAAAAGTAAACAATGGTATGGAGTATGTATCTGATTCAGTTTTTCAACGTGGTGTAATGTTGCGACAAAACATTACACATGATGCGTTGGTTAGCTATGTTGCACAAAAATTTGAAATTGAAGGTGAATTTGGGTTGTCGTATATGTATGATGGGGGTGTTTTCCTATTAGGCGATGACGATGATGTTATTGGTTTTATGGAGTTCGCTTCTACTTCAAGAAGACCGGCAACACTTTATATCTCGGTTGAAACTTCTGTTAGTCGTGGTTTCCGATCGGGTTGAGGAAGCAATGTGGGAGGAAGTTCCACCCCCCTCCAATCATTGAGGCTCAAACATTTGTCACTCACAATCAACCTCCATTTATTGATGAACAACAATTAATACGACAACAGGAGGTTCCGTATGTGCCCCAGTTTGTTTCGCAAGAGGAACCTAACTATGGTTATAACAACGACTGGTTTCCCGATACCGAAGAATTTCCAGAAGGTGCCAATGTTTTTAAGTTGGGTGTACCTGAAATTGATGATACAGATTCTGAAGATGGTGACAGTTCCGAAGAGGGAGCCTCAGGAGACGGGGGGGAACCAAATGAAGAAATATGTACTGCCAATACATCATTTTCGGCGAGCAATGATTTTTTTGGTATGCCTCCCATAGTCCCAACACCAGTACCCACGACCACATACAACGAACCGGTCAATTATAATCGCACTACACACATCTTGGGCAAATATTTAACACGAACGAAGAACTGAAGTTAGCCATGGGATTGAAATTTGTTAAAGAGGGTTTCGAGTTTAAAGTCAATAGATCAGGCCCGAAAAGGTACGAGGCAGTTTGTGTGCATGAAAGTTGTTATTGGAAGATCAGGGCGAACGTTGTTGGAGAAAGCACCATGTTTGAAGTTCAAAAATTGGAGGACCGAAACACTTGTTCGGGAACTCAACTACATCCTAATCATAGGCAAGCAAATAGAAAAGTTTTGGGTTATATAATAAAGAAAGCCGTTTCAGATGAGAGTAGAAATTACAGGCCAAATGACATAAGGAATGATGTGAACGAGCAATTCCATATATCTGTTTCCTACAAGCAAGCTTGGAGCACCAAATGTTTCGCATTGGCCCAAATTAGGGGTACCCCGTCGGTTTCCTTTAGCAGACTTTCAGTGTATTTTTATAATTTGGAGCGCTTGAATCCGGGTACCGTGACGAGAATAAGAACTGATGAGATGCAACGCTTCCGATGCTGTTTCGTCGCCCTTGGATGTGCGGTATGAATTATTATTATTATTAGACATTGAGTTTAAATCATATATTTTTTGATTTATATTTAAGTTCATGTATGTTTTTTCCCCAGATTCGGATGTTTTTGAACAATTTGAGGCCGGTGATCGTAATAGACGGTGCTCATTTAAAAGGGGAGTATTTAGGCACCATGTTCTTAGCTGTTAGGATGGATGGAAATAACCAAATCGTTCCAATTGCATACGGAGTTGGCAGATCTGAGAGTGGGGACGAATGGACTTGGTTTTTGACGATGTTGAAGCAATGCATCGGAGAAGTTGAAGGGTTGGTATTCATATCCGACAGAGTTGCTTCCATTAAGCAAGCCATTACGACTGTGTACCCGGGTGCCCATCATGGTCTTTGTTGTCGGCATTTAGAGATGAATGTTTACACAAATTATAAAAGAGTTAGGTTGAAGAAGAAACTATATTGGAAGACAGTCAAAGCCTACACGGTTGAGGAGTTCCACCCGTATATGAACCAAGTACAACGTTGTGTACCTGATGGTAGTGCATATATGAATAGCATTGGGCCAACTAGATGGTCGAGAGTTTACTTCCCTGGCATGCGTTACAATATGATGACATCGAATAGCGCCGAGTCAGTGAATGCGTTGTCCCGATTTGCTCGTAAACTACCAATCGTCTCACTTTTAGATTACTTTCGGGGAGTACAACAACAGTGGTATGTTGAACGTCATGATTTTGCAGGTAATTTATTATTTTTATTTTTATTTACAAATAAATTAATTATAAAATATTAATGTTACAAATTTTTATTTGTAGTGCAAAGTCAACATGCTCTAACACCGTGGGCACAAAAGAAAATAAAGAAACGTATGTGGAAGTCAGCAACATGGACAGTACATCCTATGAATAATAATATGTACGAAGTTCGTGATGGGTGTAGGGACGGAATCGTTGATCTACATGCACGTACCTGTAGGTGTAGAAAATGGCAGATTTCAATTTTACCATGCGGCCAGGCAATCGCAGTTGCGAAACAGTTACAGTGGAGAGACTGCAGCCAGATGGCGTCACCTTACTACACGACGATTAACCTCCGGGCAACCTACCAGGAGTCGGTCGTTCCTGTTGGACCAAACTCAACATGGATTGTGCCTGCTAAATATATGATCGTCCATCCACCGGTTATTACCAAAAAGGTAGACAGACCAAGTAATCATGATCACATTCCATCACGTGGTGAGGAACCAAGACAGAGAAATTGTAGTCGGTGTGGAGGATCAGGACATAATCGCCGACATTGTACCATGATAATTCCTCCCGTACAATTCCCTCGTTCAAGAGCCTCTGGTAGCCATAGTAGAAATAAAGCAAGTCACCCGACACAACCGACTTATTCAGCTGAGGGACTTCATCAGACAGAACCAGGTCACTCGTCGCAACAAGATGGTTATGGAAACTTTATGTACCCTACATTTGACCTTAATGAATAAGTCACGTAATTATTATGTGATAAGTTTGTACAACTAGTTTAATATGATTCGGTCTGTCGTTTAATATTGGTGTAATCTATCAATTTTCAGTTTATAGCTTCAAGTAAATAGCTAGAACATGAACACGACACTAGATAATTTACTCTATCAAATATAAAGCCCCAACTAATTAAAGTTAAAAAACTGGTAGATAAGAGATATGTAACATATATAAATACTTATAAATCAAGCAAATAGATACATTACAAGATTTACATTGTGAATATCACTACATTTTATTACTGGTGTTTTTTTTTTCTTGATAACACATCAAATTACTAGAGATTTAAAGAGAAAATAAATCATTTAAGTCATATCCTTAAATGACCTCTTTCAGAAAAATCATCCAAAAAATGTATTTTAAATAAATTTATATTTTTTAAAATTTTTTATATAAGAAGAAAATGTACAATCAAGACATTGATTATTGTACCTTTAGAATTTAATTATTTGTCTATTGTTTTTGTGTTTTGAGACGTGGCTATAAATTCAATGTCTCACCAACTCAAAGTTCACAACATCCCAAATTTTACATCCACTGATATCGTAACACTCTCGGCGTTGTAAACCAAATCATGGCGGGAAACGCATCATCTTCAAACCCCCCCTCTTCCCAGATGCCAACGACAATTGTAAAAGCAATTGAAAAAGCCCAAGCGGAGTGCAAAGAGATATATGAGAAGTGGGATAACGCTCTTGCAGAAAAAGATAAAGTCCTTGAAAGGATAAAAGACAAACACAACGCCATAGCGAAACTGTACAAAGAGATCGCGAAAGATGACGCAGTTGCCAAAGAGATGATAAAAAATTTCCCGAAATTTGACGAACAACTCCAGGAGAAATGGACATTGATTGAGCAGTTGAAATCACTATATCCTTAGAATGTTGCATCTAATTTAGCGTTGTTGGTTTCGTACGTGGAGTTTGTATGTTGATGTTTTATGTTCAACTATGCATTTGGAGTGATGAGTCGGTGTTGTATTGATGTTTACATTCTCCCCATGTAACTCTTGCTATGTTTTATTGAATAAAAAATCACTTCAAATACACTACTTTGTTTATTAACAATAATAAATTATTTATTGATAAAATAATAATATAAATAATATACCAAAACAGTAAAAAGCTTAAAAAAACAATATGTCAAAACATTAAACATAATAACATATTAAGTGAACAAAAATATAAAAATACAAACATAAAAATCGTAATATACGTAAAGTACATTTTTATTGAATATAAAAATACAAACATAATAGTTTTTTGTGATTTTTAAAAGTTTGTTCTTAAAATATTTAAATTTATTGAAAATCTTAAATTATTAAAAATTGTAATTCTAAATTTTAGTAATACGAAACAAAAATATTAAAACTAAAACTAAAATTAGAAATTAAATTTTCGAAAACCCACGTTATAAATCATTTCAAGTACACTACTTTCGTGATTAATTTATCCTTCATACAACGCCCGATTGAGACGTTCAAGTTACCAAAACGAAGGTACGACGGAGGAGAACAAAAATCTATAATAACCTATCTATCCTTCACCATTGCCAACGAATAAAATACCTTTGCCATATCATCTCGAAACTCCTTTGCACTCGCCGCCATGTCTCTTCCACCATACGGAAGCTCACCATTGATACGTTGTTGCATAAACTTGCAGACCCATACCCCACAATCACCCATATCCCCCGACTGTTGGGGTATGTTGGTGTCGAATTGAGGATGAAATTTATTATAATTCTTGGCCTGCTCGACGTCATTTATGGCACACAAAAATTCCTTGAGTAACGTCCTAAACGTCTTGATCTTAGCCGTCAAAAATTTCGAGTAATCCGGAATATTGTACGTATCGTATATCGTGAATACCATCGAATCTAGGTCAAGTTCACCGAGTACCCAACGCCTATCTACGACGTTTATAGGAATAAGTACCTGAAAGTCGAAGTTCAAGACATACATATTAGTAAAAGTTTTTAAAATATAAATAAATAAAATAATCATAAACCAACCTGTCGAATTGACCACCACCCTGGAAACGGTTTCATTGTCCCATCAGCTGCAGGAGCGCCCCCCGAGCGCCAAAGTGAACCTGGTGCTCATCCACACGGAAATACATCACATCAGCTATAGCGTCCTCTGGGTGATACCGCATCTGCAACATCATGTGTACCAGAAGAGGGTCGTTTTGCGACGGTGTAAGACCCAAATAATGGCCGAAACAACTCTGAATAAACAACTCTCGTCTGCGTGGGAACTGCTGAAGTTGTCTGTTATATATCTCTATAAGTGTCATCCGACACTTGGAATCTATGTAACGACCTAAATTCCATATAAGACAAACATAGCATTAAAACATAACATTCTCATAACTGGGTCCCAAAATTTCATTACATTACTTCCAAAACTGAGGTTGGCGGAAACATCTATACACAACTGAGAACAACTATTACTACAAGTGGCATCGGTACTGTCTCTAGCTGCATCTGTACTCTATCTTGCTCTTGCTCACTTACCTAAGCCTTCTACTATTAGCTTACCTGAAAAGGTTTTAGTTTTGAAAAGCGAGGGTTAGACCATGAGGTCTACTGAGCTCCCTCCATAAACAGTGTACATCCACGTTATAAAAATCATTTATAAAACAGTTCACATTCTTCATATAAACATCATCCATGGTACTGCACTGTGTAATGGATCACATAAACATTCTTCGATCGGGGTCCCAGCAGGTTCCCTTCTCACCTCTTCCGGAGCCTACGCAGACTCCCCTTCCCGGAGCCTACGTAGACTCCCCTTTTTGGAGCCCACACGGACTCCCCTCTACCGGATAGGAGAAAACGGATTCCAACCTACCAGTCTGTCATACATATCTAAGGGATCATCAGAACCCGAGGATCTATCTCTGATCCCACAGTGCAGACCGACTCCACATAGCATTCACATAAACCATCATAGTCATAAAACATGAGATTTATAATACACTTTACAATTTGTTTCATTACTAAATAATCTTTTCAGTAGAGCATAATTTTTCATGAGAAATCATTCGTAAAAGATTGTAGATAACTCATGCTCATAAACATACCCTAGTCAGTAGAATATTAAGCTTTTCTTTAAATAAAAGTCATGTAAAATAACAGGCATTTTCATGTAATCACTTTTCCTGGAAAACAGGTAAGATCACGTATTTTAGTTAGAAAAACTCACCTGGCGTCCAGCTTAGAAGTTCTTACTTGCAATCAATTGCCTGTTCTCGCACCTACATTTACACCCACACACAATACCCGATAAGACTCTGACTTACGGGATTCACATTTAACTAAGCCCAATCCGGATTCCTTAAATTTATACGTATTGGATCTGTCATCTAAAGTCAACGCCATACCGGGTCTAATGTGGCCCAAATAACTAATAATATCGAAGCCCAATTAACAAATATTTCGTAATCCAATAATTAATAATATCGGAACCCATTAACTAATATGTCTAACTTCAATAGTTAATATTTCGAAATCCCACTAATTCATGTTTCTAAATCCAATACTTTAATAAACCATAATGATTCAAAAATACTTTTCTTTTACTCTCATTTCAGATTGTTAAGTCCATAAATGATTTGGTGAATATCAAATTCCCAAACTAAATGCAAACCTACGGTCCAATTAAAGCAATTCAACAATCCCATTAAGAAAACTACAATTCGGTCCAATAGGAGGTGCCTCACGGCCATGATCAATACCAAATACATATATTGAGTTTTAGATTCCCAAGCCCACGTGACCATCTAATTAATTAAAAAGGGAATCCCACGATCGGTGTTCACTACAAATATTCAAGTTACCGGGACTTAAAGCACACGACACCGTGACTTAAAACAATACCACACCGGGACTTAAAGCCAACACTGGGACTTGAAGCAACACCACACCAACACCGGGACTTAAACCACAAATATACCGGGACTCCTAATCCACTCTCGCAACCAAGTCCCGCAATCGGCGATTTCGAACAGAAACTCAATTTTTCGTTTTAACCTTACACAGACCGATTACCCAAGGCATTTTCTCCAACTAACAAAATGTTACTCTCTAATCTTCTACCCCCATTACAAAACTCATTTATCCAATTAACAGACCGATTTAGAGATTAAAGCTCTAGTGTTCTTACCCCAATATTTCACAGCTTAAATCAAAGAGGTAAATAGAAATTAAGTTACCTTGCTTATCTATTGCACAGGAATTAATTATAGGGAAAGATTGATTACTTACCAACTTTGGAGTTCTCCCACAGACTTTACTAATAAACATCTTCTTCTCCTTTCTCCTCCTCACTGCAGCCGTCACACCCAAGAAAATACTGAATAACAAAGATAACCTAGGGATTTTGAGTCCTTATATATCTTTCATAATTTACAATTAAGCCCCTCACTAATAACTTTCATTCTTTTCATTCCAACCACTAAACTTTCAAACCTTCTAAAATCCGGGTTATTACAACACTCCCTCCTTAAAAGAATTCCGTCCTCGGAATTCCTCATTGGGAAAAGATGCGGGTATCTTGCCTTCACCAAAACTGACATTTCCCCAACGTAAGGCCACATTTTGACTCCGTCAACCACCTCACTAAATTCGAAACACGGAACAATGGGTGCATTCCCTTCAGTTCTTACGGTATTCCGACTCGTAGGCTAGGGTTCCTACTCGAATCTAAGCTCATCCTGACACACATCAATTCTTCGCTCCTTGCCACGTTCGTTCAGTCATATAAAACATAACTCCGGTCATCCTCACTCAACTGGGAGGAGTAACCATGGTCCCACCATACTGTTCTCAATATCTTAACGCCGAACAATCAATTCGTCTGAACATTTCTCACAACATTGCTAACTTAACTCATTCAACTGCCTTAACCATTTCTTTCCTGCCCAAAACTTACACAATTTCCTTCCTCAATACGCTTTCCAAAAGTTCGCACATTTAACAATGACACTCTACACAACACTGCGCCTTTCGGCGTTACTGCACATCTTACTACTTCCAATTCACTCACTTATTCCGACATACCAACTTTACCTCCCCACGTGAGCGTGTAGCACCGCCCACCAAACATCACTTACATAACCAAACAGTTGCACCAAGATCTTAACTTAAGGCATTTCCCCAGGTCGTATTGGAACGACATCAGTGATTGACATCACTACACATTCTTTAATCTCCAACTTTTACTTTCTTAGACCATTCTTTCACACCTAAGCAATAGTTCACACTCTTTAAGGATTTCACATCTATTCCACAACAATTTGACTAACACACCCCTCATCCTCTTTAAACTTCCAAATATCCCAACATATACCTACTTAACGACTCTTACAACCAAAAACACTGGTTTCTCCTTTAGGTGACCACCCACCACTACTCCGTTCTTCTATCCCAAACATCAACATACCACGACGTCAATTTACACCTTACGTGCTCCAACAACCCGGTTAACAAACCGTACACTTCGCCCGAAACCCCGAAAAGGCTTCTACCCGATGCTTCCTCTTTCTCTAACGCCACATCGCTACGACACTAGCTGGCACATTCAACACTACAATTACTGTTACTATAAATCCGAACGCTCTTTGCCCAAAACAACATACTGCAGCCCAGATTTCTCACGATCATTTACACACTTCGAACTTGCCTTCAAATCCTCCCATATACATAACCAAGTCTATCTCACTACGTAGTCCTTTTCCAACTTGATGAACTAAAACTTACGAGCTCTCGATTAGCTCAAACACCAACATTCTAGCTAGCTCTTTACGATCACAGCCCTTACATAAATAGGACACAATCCCTTACTGAACGATAAGATCTACCCATCCGCCTCGCTCGTGCTACATACCTCATCCTTCTACGAACCCTCCATACCTCGCAAATAGGACGCCTATTCAAAACAATAACTTCTCATCCTCTTAACAATCTTCTCCAACAGACACTCTATCAAACCATCTTCAAGTATTGTACATGAAAAATAGATCTTTGCAGCTTTATCAGTCTTTGACAAACAGTAACTTCACGTATCCTTCATATTAATTTTCTCAAATTAAAAGGATCCGAAACCATCAATTTGGATGTCGACAGATCAGAAACCAATAGAATTCGGATGTAGACAGATCCGAAACCAAGAGAATTCGGATCAGTAGGATGCGAAACCATCAGATCTTGGACCAAGAAGGATGCAAAACCATATGCATTCGGATCAAGGCAGATGCGAAACCAACGGATGTCGGATCAAGTTGGATACGAAACCATGGAAGTCGTATCAATAAGGATACGAAACAATGAGGATTCGTACCAAGGCAAGTGCGAAACCATGAGAATTTGAATCAGAAGGATAGAAGGATGCGAAATCATCTATATTGTTGAACTTTTAGGTATAAGCACATTCCGAAATGCTCAGAACTAAGATAACCAAATTCAGCAACATTTCAGACTTTACATGATCCGAAACCAATGCAATTTTGAACAATCCGAATCCAGCATGCGAATTTTGGACTTCTTGTATTTTGAATGATTTCTTGAACTTAGTATCTTCATCTCTTTGATCTTGAATTATCTTCGACATGAAATTGAATTAAACATTTCTCCCCATTTTTTGATGAAAGTGAGCATCATGATCATCAAAAACCTTTTTCAATTTCAGTCGCGTCTCTGAGTATCACTAACAATCTCCTCCTTAATGAATAACCTTGCTTACCCTCAAAATAAGAATTCTGGAGCAATTTTTTTCTCCCCCTGAAAGTATGCATATATTTCATTAAAAATATTCATTTAAAATACAGTGCATTAATGAAATATTTATACAAGGAATATAAAATTCATTGAACTACATTTTATAACTACTAACATTTGATCATTTGAAATCTTTACAAAAGAAATCCAACTTAATGAAATTTAACAAATTTTTCAATCAAATGAAATCAAATGAATGTGTTTGGATTCAAAAACAAGACATCATTGTATATCAAGTTAAAAATGTTCAGTTTCAACCCCTTTATTAAATCTATTTGGTGTGCTAGCATGCGAAATATGATTAGCTACAAGCATATGCAATTCTAAAACATATAAGAATACTTTGCTCTACTCACACTATTTGTCCAAAATCAGGATTTTCACAAAAATTTACGGGTTTATCGTGACTTTGTATTTTCCCAAAGTTTCAAGAGATGTGTGCTCATTGGCATCTTTTGATTTTGTGCTCATTGGCATCTTTTAATCAAAAAGTTTAGTAAGAATAAGATACACTGTTAAACATGACTATCTATCTGGTTCTATAGCAGGATTTGGGTCAGCATATCCCAGACCAGTTGGCCTTAGGTGCTAGGTGTCGAGCACCCCTTAGAACTTACTTTCCCAAACCAGAAAGGCCAAATCGATATATCTTAAACCCATTTTTACCAGTAGAACATGGCTTTCTATCTGGTTCTATAGCAGGATTTGGGTCAGCCGATCCCAGACCAGTTGATCTTAGGGACTAGGTGACGAGCACCCCTTAGGACTTAATCTCCTAAACCAGAAAGGCCACAGGCACAAACTTTCAAACTAAATGATTTTTATTTGTTTACTTGATGCATCTCAATCAGTTGGTTCTAAAACATAGTGCTTCTCCCATATTTTCGTTTCCATCCATCATTCTAACATTTAGGCTTTTTTTTAGCATTATATTCTATATAAGTGCAGAATTCCATAATTTTGAGTATTCAGCATAATTTCATTCATGTTTTGCCGACCTTTCGATTTATTTCAGGAGTGAAAGATGAAACAAATATAACTCAGATAATGCAAAATTGCTTGAAAAATCATATTTGACACACATTTTATTCATTGAATGAAAATTGAAAATTTTCATTTTATTGAATTAAATTTGTGAAGGTTCAAACATTCAAAGCAGTAGAAATAAAACATAATGCAATGTTACCTTTCACCACTTGTTCCTTGAAACAGAAAGATGTAACGGTTAAGGATATCACCTGAGAAGTATGAGTTCTAAACTGATTTGTTTAGAAGTCTTAGACTTTGAAGTACGGGTCCTGAACTGAATTGTTCAGAAGCCATAGTCGTTGAAGCACGGGTTTTGAACTGATATGTTCAAAAGCCAAAAACGTTGAAGCACGGGTCCTGAACTGATGTATTCAGAAACCAATAATTTTTCTCTCCCTTAATGGCACAAGTACTCTTCTTAAAAAAATTCACCGCTTCTCTTCTGTTTTCAGTCATGTGTGTGGTATATATATAACATTCAGCACAACACACGAAGAACCTACAAAACAGATTAAGCAAATTTTGGTACCCAACGGCACTTGGGTCCTAGTGTGTTAGGTGTAGATTTCTTAGAAGGAATAATGTAAGTACCGTACCAATAAGAAGTATAATCTTTATGTACAAAATCATTTGATCCACAGTAAGAACACCAGATTTTCTTATGTGCCAACCTAATCAGATGATTTGTAGAATAAACAAGATTAGGTGGAACAGAAGATTTACCTTTCGGAGCATTGTTCTTTTTGGCCTTTGATGTGGAAGCAGATGATTTTGGTACATCTTTCTTTGAAACTGTTGTGCCTTTGACTCTCCATTCCATCTTCACCTTTTTGAAGACTGGAACTTCTTTAGGTTTGGAAGTATTAACTGTAGGCACATTTGTTTTGTTATCTGATTTATCAAGCAGAGGATTATAGAAGAGATTTGTTGAACGAATCTGATCTTTTGAGAAATCTGTTGATCTACTAAATTGTTTAGAAGGAATGTTTTTAAAGCTTGAACTTGAAGCTGTTTTAAAAGAACATCCAGAATCATTTGAATCAACAAATGGAGTCTGAAAGATAGAATTATGATTGGTCTGCTTTGAGACATCAAATTTAAAAATGACGTCTTCAAGTTCTTTAACTTTGTATATCAAAACATTTTTCTCTTTAGAAATTAGATCAAATTTCTTTTGGAGATCAGATTTGATCAACTGATCCTTTATAATATCAGCTGATAAACCAGATAATCTTTTGGTAAGATTAAGAATCGCATATTCAAAATATTCGCGTTCCGATTCAAAATCTTTTTCCAAAAACATTCTTTTATCAGTAATCTCTTTGAAAATTTCCATATTTTTCCTTTTAAGGGTTTTACTTTCCTTTTCAAAGAGATTTTTCTTTTCCGTGAAATCTTTTCTTTCCTTTTCCAAAACATTTTCCAATTCGGAGATTTTCACGGAAAGCTCAGAACTTTTAATCTCAAAAGATTTGCGTTCAGTTTCAAAAATAGTTCTTTCTTTTTCTTGCTTCTCTTTTTCAAGATATAAAACTTTTTCAAAGTCGGAGACTTGCTTCAAAAGTTTTACATATTTAAGCTCAAATTCTTTCTTTTCTTCAAGAGAAAAATTAGACAGTTTTCTCTTTAGCTCAGCGTTTTCACTGTCCAAAGTTTTTTCTTTATCTTGAACTTCTTTTAATTGAGCATGTAACTTTAAGTTCCACTTCACTCTCTTTTCTTCCCTAATCTTCATATCAGCATTTTCACTTTGAAGAGTTGTTACTTTTTCTTGAAGTTTCCCGATTTGATCGTGTAGACTCGAGTTGTCTTTCTTTGCTTCAAGATATGCAATATAAACGTCAAGATCAGTAACTCTTTTAATAAGTCTATCATTTGAAGAAGAAATGTCTAAAATTTGTCTCTTTAGATCAATATTTTCTTCCTCCAGTGCTTTTATACTTCCTTGAAGCTCCTTCATGTCATCTTGATGAGTTGAAGGATTTGAAATATTAGTTTTAACAAAATTTTGCTTCAAACCTTCACCACTGGATTTAACAATAGTTTGCTTCAAACTTTTATTATTAGATTTAACAAAAGTTTGTGCTGTTGAAGGTATTTCTGTTATAAGAACTTGTTGCAAAATTTCATTATTTGGTTTAACAAAAACTTGTGGAGTTGGAGGAATCTCCTTTATAAGAGTTTGTTGCAAACCCATCTCTCTTTATGGTATTGCTAGAAGTTGGTCTTTCAGAAAATTAAGCAGAAATTGTATGAAATACACTATAGAAAAAAAATTATATAAAATGTTTTCTTGAAAAGCTCTTAAAGTGTATAAAATACATTATAGAAAAAATTTCGGAATAAATTTTTTTCTCAAAATACTCCTTTTTTTATTTTTTTTATTATTATTTTTTTAATCAAGACAAATTCGGATCAAGAAGGATTCGAAACCACGGAATCCGTATCAAGAAGGATTCGAAACCAAGGAATTCGTATCAAGAAGGATTCTAAACCAAGGAATTCGGATGTATAAGGGTGCGAAACCAATGGATTCGGACCAAGAAGGGTTCGAAACCAATGGATTCGGACCAAGAAGGGTTCGAAACCAACAGATTTCGAATGTATAAGGATCCGAAACCAACAGATTTTGTATTCTTAAGGATCCGAAACCAAAACTTAAACAAATATCACTTCTCTTTGTGATCCGAAACCATGCAACAGTAAATGATGAGTGGTCTGAAACCAAGCTTGAATGATCCGAAATCCTTATGAATGATCCGAAACCTTCATGAATGATCCGAAATCTTCATGAAAGATCTGAAACCTTCACATAAACACCAAAAATCATTAAATCAGCCATAACGTTTTCAATTCTTGATCAATTGTTATGAAATTTGCACAGATTTGTTCGAAATTTGATTCCACACACTTTCTTAGTTGATTTCAAATCCCAAATCGATCAAATTAATCGACTTTTGATCCAAAATCAGTAAAAATAGGGTTTTCGAACAAACATATCTAAAATGGTCAATTCGATGAATTTTATGCAGAATTTGGTAGAAACTCGTGTATTAAAGATGACCAGGGATGAAAAACGAGTTTAGTGATGTAAAATTTCAATCCAAAAGATCAAAAATGGCTGAAAAGTCGAATTCTGGATGAATAGTAATCGAAGAAGGGTCAGAAATCATCATGAACAGTAAACTCTGAAGGATCCGAAATCTTCAATCCAGTGTAAAAAATCTTCAATTAGCTTCTTGATCTGCTTAAATCTTCTGTTTAGCTCTGATACCAATTGATAAACCCAGAATTTAGCAATGTAATGTTGAGAGAATCTACAGAGCAAATGTGTCATCCATATATTGACTTCAAAGAACAAAA
Organism: Saussurea involucrata; assembly: GCA_033807775.1. NCBI lineage: Eukaryota > Viridiplantae > Streptophyta > Magnoliopsida > Asterales > Asteraceae > Saussurea > Saussurea involucrata. The sequence goes on along the minus strand of CM066320.1, from coordinate 67,276,774 downwards.
ATGACAAATGCTATAAGTGTTCTAGATTGTTACTAGCTAATGAACTAGACATGCCTATTTATACCCATAACATACAAGGAATAAAGGCATTATGAACTAATACAGTACATTGACTTTACAGTAAATCTTGAATACAATAATGCTCTAACAGGGGTTTTGTTGAACTGCTTGTCAATGATGGAGCGATTTTGAGTGTAACAGGCAGTTGCCACCTCTTCAGCCCAGATAAATAATGGCAGTTTTGATTGTGACATCATGGTGCGAGCAGCCTCGACTAGGGTACGGTTCCGCCGTTCTACCACTCCGTTTTCTGAGGAGTCCTTGTGGCAGAAAAATTGTACGAAATACCTACTGATGTGAGGTATCCGTCCAGCGTTTGGTTCTTGAACTCCGACCTGTTGTCCATCCTGATTGCCTGAATTAGCTGTCAGAGGTTCAGCTGAATGGTCTTCAGATGGGTAATAATCAGCTCTGGGTCTCGTTTTTCGAGTGCAAGAACTTCACCCATGTTGAGCGTGAAAAATCGTCGACCATCACTAGCCGTCGGTCCACACAAATCCATATGGATGAGTTCGAGGGACCGGGATGTGCTCGGAGCGGCCTTCGGCTTGTGAATAGCTCGCTTCATCTTGCCCATTTCGCATGCCCCGCAGAGTCTGTCTTTCTCGAACTTGAGTTCGGGCATCCCTTTAACGTGTTCGCCTAGCACCAATTTGTTGATATTCTTAAAGTTGAGGTGCGAGAGTCGTCGATGCCAGATCCACGTATGTTGAGAGTTGGCCTTCGACATGAGGCAGACTGAATCATCGGTCTTCAGGGCGGAGAGGTCGATGGTGTAGAGGTTGGTTTTCCGAGTTCCAACGAGTAATTCCTTCCCGTTTTCAGTACGGACGCTACACCTTTTAGCTTTGAAGTTGACCTCAAGATCTTGGTCGCAGAACTGTTCGATGCTGAACAAGTTGTGTCCCAAACCCGTGACATATGACACCTTCTTGATTGTGATCTTATCTTGAACAATATCATCGTAGCCCATAATCGGCGCTTTGTCATCGTTCCCAAACCTCACGTCTCCGCATTATTTCTCTTTGAAGTTCGTGAGCAGCTCCCTCCTTCCGGTCATGTGCTTGGAGCATCATGAGTCTAAGTACCACACATAACCGTCCTGCAAAAACAAGGTTAGGGATTTTTAGGTACCCATTTGAAAATGGGTCCTGGTGGGTTAGGTTTAACACCTGACTTGGGAACCCATTTTGAAATGGATTTCCTTTTGGGCTTACGAGATTTACGCTTAGGTTTAGATTTAATAACATGATAAGAACCAAACCAATCAGATGTATAAAGATTATCATCAAAATCATTCAATCCACAGTTAGAACAACACAAACAATCATGGGAAAATTGAAGCAATTCCTGCATAGAATAAAGTCTTAACGAAAAATTAATACTTTGTTCAACAGAATTATTCAAATTATGAAAACCACAATCATTAATGTTTTTCCTAGAATTGAAAGAAAAATTAAATGACTTTGACTCCGACTTGCTCTTGTTAGACCCTTTCGCTACCCACTTTGGTTGTCTTGTTTTGCCCGACCATTTTTATCTGAAAAATCATTAACGGCATGGTCAACAGAGTTTGAGTAGGTAGGATTTCGATCATTTGATCGACCGGTCTTTTGTCGCGGCTGTGAACGTTTTTGAGAATGAGAGTCGGTTTTAGAAACGTTGTTCACAACCAGGGTCTTAAGTTTTGAAGAACACTCGCCTTTTAGAAATTTGACCGGTCGATTTACCTCCTTAGACAGAAAGTCGATGTGATTTGGAAGAGGTTTGTCAAATTCAAACTTAGGAAACTCTTCATCTGAACCGTCATTGGAATTCATATAGGCTGAAAAATCAATATTAGGGGACAGATGGAACATGATTGGTCGAGGGAGGTGAGGAACACTTTGAGTCTGTGTTTTTGGAAGAATCTGGTGCAGAAGCTTTTTAAAATTCAGAGTTAAGATTCTTTTGAACACAGTTATCTTGAGACTCTTTTCCTTGTCACGAAGAAGTTTTGCCAATAAAGGCTTTACACGAAGATGTATCGGAGGAGTCCGGGGATGGTTCGGGTGAAATCATCTTTTTGTTTTGGAGTTGGTCAAGTTTCTCTTGGTGTTGAAACTTACTCACTTGCTCTTGCATCACTTTTGTTGCCAAAGCAGACAGTTTGGATGTGAGTCGATTGATTTCATCCCGAAGGATTCCCTTTTCCACACCCGACACTGATTCGGTTTTGGAGGATTTGAGTTTCTCAAGTTCAAATAAAAACTCTTGTTTATCCTTTCGAAAGTTGGTACTTTCCTTTTCGAGTGTCTCCTCTAACTCGACTATTTTTTATTCCAAAATGAGAGAAGGAACATAGAGTTTAAACTCGTCCGTCTCAGTTTTGGGTTCAGGTGCTGGGGCCTCATCCTTTTTAGAGGAATCCTTGGGCTTTGCAGCCTTGTATCCGTCAAAGTATTCATTCGAAAGGTACTTGGATTTATTTTTCTTGTAAGAATGTTTAAGAACTTCATACACAAAGGGTAATTGCATTTTAGTGGTGTGTGTGCGTTTGTATTCCTCAGTTTCCTCTTCCTTTTCCTCGAGAGGTCCGGTCCATTTGATCTGATATTCGGGGTATTTTCTATCAAATCCAAAGAAATTAAACTCGTATAGAGTAGGCCTCAGAGTCAAAACCTTTTTCAAATATTGTGGGTTGTCATACCCAATTCCCCATTCTTTATTGAAATAAGTGAATTCCTTAGGTTTGTTCATATGAATTGTTTAATCAGTTTGACCTCGTTTATGGAGTTTGGTTTCAAGATCAGTTATTTTAGCTACAAACTCTTTGTATTTAATTTGAAGAGAGGATCATTGATAGATAATCTCTGCTTTCTCATCCTCACACTGATCAAGCATTAAATTCAATTCAGATATCTTGGCCCTTAGGTCCTTTGGTGCTATTAAAAGATTTGTGCATTTTTCTTTTAGGTTAGCATTATCGGGCTTGTACTTTTCAGTGATTCTCTTTTGAACATCTAGCTTTTCTTTTAAAGAATTAATTTCAAACAGTTGTTCATTAGTGGAAGTGTTGGTTCCCGTTTTGCTTATACAAGATTATCAGATCTATTAGTTCGAATTTATGTTTGATGCGGAAGCGTATTTGAGGAACTAACAGATATGTTTGATAGATTTAGAACATAATATAAATAACCAGTGAACAGGAAATAATATCTCAAAGTTTACTGAATATATATATTAAGAACAGATTCAAGAACAGTGAGTAAGCAAAGCTTTTAAAACAGATATGACTCTCAAAGTGTTTAAAGCTATGTGTTCTTGAGATGTTTTTCTCTCTTGAATTCTTGTTTCGATTGTTCGATTGATCTATTGATTGATAGGAAAAACTCAACATGAGTCTTCCTTATATACTACTCTAAGGGGACCATAAAGCATATGCTACTATTCACAAAGGACGGTATGAATAGTTGGACGGATGGCATGAACAGTTGGACGTGTTGTATTGCATTTAATGCAGCAGACGTCTATTATGTACTAAGCCCTATTGAATCCAACCAGAGTTTGACACGTTGCAGTTGGACAGGGCATGCTACCATGCAAGTTGATGAACAGGTCCTGTAACAGTAGCAAGATATTATAAATATCTTTTAAGTCTTTGTTGAAGACCGCAGAGGCTCTGTGAAGTGCCACAGAGGTTCTGCGGTTTGGTCCTTAGAAGAGCAGTCTTCACCGGATTCCGAGTCTTTGGTCTTCTTTGCGCGTGTGACAGAGCTTCTGTAGGGCGCCTCTTTAGCTTCTGTAGCTTCTTGACCTTGATCTCTCGGTAAGTTCGGCAGAGCCTCTGTAAGAGGCTTTCTTCACATAGCCTATTTTTCACTACTTCTAAATACTTCTATGATTAGGAAGATTGAAGCTAACAATCTCCCCCTAAGTAGTGAAAAATAAAAAATTTAACTTGAGTTTAGTTAGGCTAAGTTAGATAAGACAGAGGTTAAACAATACCTCGAAAGTTCTTTCATTCAGAAATATGCCAGAGGCATTTTACATTTGAGTACAATGAAAGATAAACTTTTGACTTAGTTTGCAGAGATTTGAGGTTTGAGAATCAGATTTTGGCATCTTTGAAATCGTTGTAGCTTCTGTTGTCTCTTCCGATTCTTCTGATCTCTTTGTAGAAACTGATGCAGAGTTCTCTTAGGCGGATTGTGGCATCAATCTCTCTGATGAAAGTATCTGCAGCATCTCTATCCATTTTCTCTGTACCTCTGTATTTTACAAGGCTTGCTCTGAACTTGTTCAGAGTACTAGTTGCGTACTTCTGACAATCCATGCACACAAATAGTTTGATTTCGCCTTGTAGGTTTTGAAATACTAACCCGAATCTTGGTTATGTAATGATAGAGTTGGGCACGTCGTTGGGTGGGCAGCGATCTTCTGGTGGTCGTAAATTTAGATGTTTGAGACCAAGATCCTTTCCCAGTTGAAAATCTATCATACTGAAGATCAGAAGCTTTTCCCTCATTGCTTTTCTTAATACTTGATAGGCTCTGGTGTTTGCCTCTGTGTTGTAGTTGTCCTTTGTCCATTGCAGAAGGTCAGGTAGATCATAAGGATTGATATTTCTTAGGTCAGCATCAGCGAAGGTGGTTTCTGAATTGTCTTCTCTTCTGACTTTGTAAAGGTTGTACCTGACCCTTGGATAGGTTCTTGTAAAAGAGAACTTGCAGAAGATTACCTTTTTGATCTTGTGGATTGAGAAGACATCTGCTTTGGTTCTTGGCTTTGTCCTTGTGAAGATGTTCTCAAATTCTTCTCTGATCCTTGAATCTGTCACATGATCTATTGGATGATTGGTCTGAAAGGTTTGTTTATAGAGGTATTTGTATACCACTTCTTCCATCTCTTCATGTGTTGGACCAGGTTGTGGTACTTGTCTTCTGAGACTCTCCATCTGTTGAACAACTTCTACAGCTCTGCCAGTAAGTGGAATGTCTGACAGGGGCTTTAATCCATATGCCCAATCAACTTCTTCAGGGTTTGGAGTTTGGATGGCATCAAAGGCACTCTTCATCAATTTCTCTGTAGGCTTGGGCAATGATTTCTTTTTCTTGTGCTCTTCTGTCAGTATTGCTTTACCCTTGTCTTTGGCTTTTGGAGGTGCAGAACCTGTTTCTTCTGTAGGTTTGGAGGTTGGTGCTTCTGTTGGCTTGATGGTTGCCTCTGTAGGTTTTGACACTTGTGTTTTAGAGGACTTTTGTGGCGATGGTTCTGTTGGTTTGAGTTGCTCTGTAATCTCTATTGGAGGTTCTTTGGTGACTTCTTCTGTGAGCTCTATTTCTGTTGGTGAAGATTGGACATCGAATCTTATTGCCATTTTGAAAGCTAATGTCAACCTGTGCCTTTCTTCTTCTCTCTGCGACATTCGATCAGTCATTGTATTGTGCATCTTTCTCAGAATAGAAAAAGCAGAGGTCGCAGAGGTCGTTGCTCTTTTTGGTTTGGCGGCAATCGTCTTTCTTCTTGGTATGGTTTGGGGTTTTTCTGTTGATTTTGTTGAAGGACTCTTTTCCAAGTTGATTACCACAGGGGTGGTTGTTGCCTCTGTGGTATGCTGATCAGCTTCTGGAATATTGGTTTCTTTAGGACTTGATTCCACAGAGATGGGTGTTGTCTCTGTGGTCTGTTGATTTTGTTGTTGATCTTGGGTTTGTTCTGGAGGGGCTTGACTGATTGGTTCTGCTGCGATTGGTGGAGCTTGTATTCCTCTGGTCGTAGCTTTCTCCCTTATATTCTCCCCCTCAGGATTATCTGATGGACCAGGATGGTCATCATCAGAATCATCCTGACTTTTATCAGAAGTACCCTCTGCTCTGCAGGAAGCTTTGGGTTTCTTTGGTAGTGCTCCTGCGGCCATCAACTTCGCACATACATCATCATAGAGGCCGAAAAGAGTTGCAAGCTCTGCTTCTGTGTTGAAGCGCATTCTGCCGACACTTTTTCTGAACTCTTTGACGTAGTTGGCATTTGCAGTAGTGAAGGAGACAATGACTTCAGTGACCTGGTTTATGGCATTTTGGCCGAGCTCTGTTAGCTGTGCTCTGGTGATGTAGTCTTTAGGCTGCATCAGTATTGTGTTGCGCATTGCTTCTGCTTGAACGTTTTGCAGAGCCTTCTGTAGATCTGCGGGTGTGATGCTCTGTGATTTGTTGGATTGCTTGTTCATTTGTTCAAGGAAATGTTTTACTGATTCCTTGAATGCAGAAGTTGCGGTAATTCCAAAATCTTTAGCAGCAGAAGTGGCTGTAGTTGTTGCAGTTGTTTGCGCAGAAGATTTCATCTCTGTGATGGCTGTTTTCACCTCTGTGGACAAATTGTCCATTTTGGTGTTCAGATTCAGCAAGGCCGTTGATGTTTTCTCTGCAAAAGATGTGAAAGAGCTTTGCAACTCTTTCATGGTTTGGTTCACAGAGGTGACAAGGGTTTGGAACTCATCCCTTGATACTTGTGTCCCTGGTGTAACCTCTGGAGGAACACATTCGTCTCGAGAGTGAGTCCCTGCTCCTGGGACACCTTCGTTCACCCTTGTTTGTACGTTGGGGGTGGAAGGATTTCCATCTGATCTTCGAGAAGAAACCTGAGTTTCAATCTCTACAGAAGTTCTGTGAAGAACAGTGTCCAATCCCACTCCAGAGGTGGGTGTCGGAATGTTCTTCTGTTGACTCAGGGACTTGTCTAGAGTCTCTTCGTCTTTGTGCTCACTACTTCTCTCTGAAAGAAGTGTTGGTCCTAGTTGAGTGTGTGTGGCAGAGGAAACGAATTCCTCTGTAGGGTGTTCTGTTGTGATCTGGGGCGATTGATCACGAACTATAGGTGTGTCTCTTTGAGGAGACTCCCTAGGAATGGATTCCCCGGTTTTTGTGGGCGCAGAAGTCGAAAGAATGACTTCTGGCTGGATGGGTTGGGTTTGGATCGAGTTGTGCTGCTCTATTTCAATAACTCCTTCTACAGCTAGACCTGCGGAGTTAGATGTGTGGGTTGCACTGGGAGGGGGTGAGGGATGTGTGCCTTCTTCATCTTCGGCATCTTTTTCTTTTTCATTTACTTTTCCTCCAGATGTTTCTATCCTTGTAAGGCCCATATCCCGGTATGTATTATTTTATTTAAATAAATCCTTTGCCTGCTGTCCTGTTAAACTTTTGATTTATTATCGGGATTATCGAGAGTTAGCATCGTTAGCATTCTTAAGCTATCTTGGATTTGTGTAAGGTGTTAAATTGTTGAGGGGCCATTCTTGGCCTTAGGCAAATTTTGGGTATGGGTTTGGCCCATGCAATTAGGAACCAAACCATGCTTCTTCTCGTTTTTCTTTTTCCACGGCCGCTTCACCATCATAAACCCTACTTCTTCTTTTTCTTGTGAACCACTCAAAGCAACCCTATGATTTCTTTCTCTTTTCCCTGTGGAGGTGCGGCCGGAAGAGAGAAACGAAGAGAGAGAGAGAAGAACCGGGAGTAAGAAGAGAGAGGAAGCCGCCGGAGTTGCTGCTGCTGTTCGCCGGAGTGCCGCTGCTGTTCGCCGGAGTTTTCAAGAGGGGGAGTATCGAGTGCTGTCGCGTGGCATCGTCGCAAGGTAACTCTCCGCCCTTCTCCTTTACTTTTCGTTTGTCCGGCGAGACAACCACCGCCGCACGCCGCCGCTACGGTGGCTGTGGGTGGACGATGGTGGCAGTGGGTGACACTCGTGGCGGAACCCTAAACACACCTGGCCTAAACTCTAAATCATCGTAGCGTAAATCCCAAACCGTTTAGTATCGTAAATCGTTTATAAAATCGTCAATTTATGTGAAAAGCGTCCTTCTGCCACTGTTTTGCGTCAACCATAACTTTTCTGTCGTAACTCCGTTTGAGCCGAAACTGGCGCCCACGGTTCAAGCTCGGGGTCGGGCATGTTTTCCGTGTTTTAGCGGAAAACTGGTTCGGCCTCTAGCTAGGTGGAAAAGTGGTCGTAAGTTCAGTGAATCGTCATTTTATGTAAAAGAAACTGCAGTTCTGTCACTGTTTTGCGTAAGCTGTAACTTTCTGCTCGTAACTCGGTTTGGGGTGAAACCGGTGTCAAAGGTTCCCTTTTTGAGTCTAGAAACGTTTCTGTGTTTTGTACAAAACCCAGTTCGGGACGTAGCATGGGTAGATTTGTCGTTTTATACTGAAAGTTGCTGAATTTCGCTGTTCCGGAAACTGTTTTTGTAAAATCCGTAGTAAATTGTAGAAAAATCGTTAGGAGGCGTATAATATGTCCTTGGAACCCTAACTCAGAGTACTTTCTGGTCATGAAATAATATTGGGAATTTTCTGGGTTTAAAGGGGTCGAAACAGGTCCCGAACAGACCTGTTTTGGGTGAACGGAATTTAGTTTTAGTGACGGTATAAGCGTGTGTCGTGTCATAGGGTCCGGGTCTCGTATTGACACGTTTTAACATGCATTTAGGTGCTGGGAAGTGACCGTAATTGTGAAGCTTGATTTGTGTTATTAAGCTGGGCGCGCATTCGAGGTGAGTTCTCTCACTGTGTAGTTAGGGGTTGTATGCATGTCATAATAGTTTGTATGTACTACTGTCTTTGTGGTGTGAACTAGTTGTTTGTGGTGTGTAATATTTGATTGGTTTGAATGCTTAGTATAAATGTTTTACATTACAATTCGGTGGGACCGAGAAAGTGGAAAGAAACGTTGTGGGAACTCGGTGTGACGAGTGTGTTACATTACAATTCGGTGGGACCGAGAAAGTGGAAAGAAACGTTGTGGGAACTCGGTGTGACGAGTGTGTTACATTACAATTCGGTGGGACCGAGGAAGTGGAAAGGAACGTTGTGGGAACTCGGTGTGACGAGTGTGTTACATTACAATTCGGTGGGACCGAGGTGTTGGATACATAATTACTTGTAGATGTTTACTCGTTTTATGTAACTGTGATGTTGTTGCTTGTGTGCGGATAGGGGTGATGTGTATATAATTCCTATCTGCGCATGTGTTGGAATTCACTAAGCTTCGTGCTTACCCTTTCCCAATAAATTGTGGTTTCAGGTGCGAGTGGCTCTAAGGCATGACGGGTACACACTGGCGCGCGAGGAGAGCTGGCTGCTTTCTGATTTTAATAATTAGACGTTTATTCCGCTGGTTTTATTTATAAAGATATTAATTGTGAGTTTGCAAACGAAACGTTGGGATCATTTAATGAGTTGTTATAAATGAAATGTTTATTTTAAAATTTTAAATTGCTTGTAATTTTTTTTGGGACGTTACAACTTGGTATCAGAGCACAGCTTGAGTGAATCACACACACCTCGGTGTGTTTGATCTCAAGTTTGTGGCTATAAGATTCCTTTAAAATCGTTTTTAGAAAATAAAAGGAAGGAAAATTCCGTTGAGAACGGTGATTGGAGGCGCAGTGTGTATAGTCAGCCGGAGCCAAAGAGGAAAGGTACAGTACTTAGTGTTTTATTGCTTTCTAGATCATAGAGTATGCATGCTAGATTGCCTGTTGTGGACACTATGATGTATGTTGAACTACTTGCTATTAGGAATTTATGCGAATTATGATAGTTACTAAGTGGTTGCCCTCTAGGTTGTATGCAGTAAGAGATTTATAGCCTTAGAATATTCGATTTAGTTCTATTGCGCAGCTCTTGTTTGAGTCCAACCGTTCCAGGATAGAGTCTTGTATTCGACTGTCTATTTATTTCGCACTGCATATAATCGGGTATTCGCGAGGTCACTCGTCATAATTAGTAGGAATTCGGTAGTAGCAAGGGTAGTGGGATAAGAGGAAATTCCTAGGGAGCTAGGAAGGGTGGATGTATATATATGCTGGTGCGGGCATATGGTTAATTATATATTTAATTGTTGTTGTATGATCGGGGTGACCGATGGTTTATTATGTATACAATTGTGGCTGTCTGATCGGGGAGACCGATGGTCTTATATATACAGTAGTTGTATGAGTTTGCCTGTTTAGGATATGTTCTTGAACTGGCATGTGTGGATTAATTATGTTATGTGTATAGTTTCGGCGAGAAACTACTTGGACCCTCGGGATGGGACTCGGAACGAGCGATGATAGGCGTGGAAGGTAGTAGTAGAGCTCCTACTACCGGAAGCACAGGATCAATGCTCGAGTCGGGGAAGTCACGAGGAATCCAAGGAGTTGAGCGTGAGTGTTGTTAGTATGAGTTATTATGTGCTAATAACGCGTTGTATTATCTACCCTGAATAGCCGTTACGAGGGGAGACAATTATAGTAGATCCACTGATACATGTGTGTACTTGACTTGCTTTGATGGGATGATCGTTGGGGTAGTGTCGAAGGTTCTAAACTAGTAGTCGTTGGAATAGAAAGACGATTATAGTATTAGTCACTTGGAGTGACGATAAGGATGATATTTGTTGTAAGCAGATCATTTCGGGCCAAGATGGGAGATTGTGCTAGAGCCATAGGCTTATAGAGCCGACTTGGATTTGAGGAAAAATCGTAGGGATTATTTGACGTAATTTCCCAACTTGCCCTAAGAGGTTAAATGTTCGGAGGACGATAGTGGATTGGAGAGGTTTGGAGGAGTATGAGTCGAGACGTGGAATGCCGACTGAGTCATGCACGAAGTTTATTTTGAAAATAAAATTGCATTAACTACATCTGGTGTTTCAAATCCTTTTAGGGATGGTGTTTTGGAATTTTGGGAAATGTTTAGTACACACACAAGATTTCGAATTATGGTTTTGAAAGTGCATGAAACATTTTTATCACGAGAGTTGCAAACTTTGTTAAAATTGTATCATTGATTATTTCCAACGGTTCTTTCGGGTATGATGATATCCGTGTTTTGTGGTGTTTAAAATGTTGGGCAAGTGACTACGGTTTGCGACTTTAACATTGGAATTCCTCCACACATGTTAGAGTTGAGACGGAAAGTTACATCCCGCGGTGTCTGTATAAGACTATTTGGGTGATTTGGTTAAAATAAGTTGGTTAAACAATGTTGTTTTATGGTTTTACCGTGGGAAGAGATTTTTGGGATTTTGGCGTCTCATTCATGTTTTTGCTTTTGGCAATTTGACTTTGGGGGCACAATGTATGGTGCTATTTTTTTTGACTTAGAGTCATTGAGTTCATTAGGGTCCATGAAGTTTTGTTTTACGGCATGTTGAGTCGTGTGGGTTTAATTTTGCGAGGTGCATATCTTATTTGTTTATGTGACCATTTGGGGAAATTTTGGAAATCAATTTAAAGAACCCCACTTTTTGAGATTTGGTGTGAGTTAATTGGAGCTTTTGTGTCATTGCAAGAAAATTTTAAGGAAGTGTTACAAGCTTGCACGCCTACCCCAGTTAGAGATTTTATGAGGTTTTAGTCGATATTTGCAAATGATAAAAGCGAATTGATTTCTATCTTTAAGTTTGAAAATTTCGCAAGACAATTGTGTTTTAACAAAAATATATTTGTATTTATTTAAATGTGTTTTTGACCGACTTATGGGTCTAGCAAGCGTGAAGCATTTTGCTCGGTTTTGATTTGGAGTTTGTCATGGGCTAATTGACCGGTTTTAATGACTCGAGGTGGAGTCTTGTTGATGAATTGTTTTGTCGCACCGTTTGGCATTCATTGCACGTCGAGTATTTACATGTTTGGGTGAGTGAGTCAATCCGGAATAGGCATGTTGTTGGTAGGCTGTTTGCTTTGGATCCTTAGGCACATTAGTCAGTCGTTGGTAATGGTCGGTTGGGTATCTCGGGGTGGGACCCCGATATTCATGTGTTTTAACCTAGACTTTCCAGTAGGTACTAGGAGGATATAGTCGTGGGCACTTACCTGGGAGGTAGTTCCGGTGTGCTGGGTCTTGAGGCGTTACCTGGGAGGTAGACGTCAAGGTGTATCCTTGATACGGTGTGACTTGGCTTCGTAGAGCAAGTGTGGATGATACGTCGACGGTGGAAGGTAGGTATTCCATGCGCGTTAGTACCGTAGGCCGAATAGTATCGGTTAAGGGATTGATGTCCTTTGTTATTAAGAGCATAAATGCGCATCCACCATTTTGAGGTAGGTGGTATATTTAGGTGTCGACTTTTGGGCTTGAAGCCAAACACCTTTAGTATAATCGGAGAGTTGTAGCCGATTTTAAGATAATCATGGTGACGGTAGTAGTAACCCTGAAATGATCACTTGTGATGAATGGTTATGGTAGAATGACCTTCGTGTGTGTTAGTTGATTTGGTTGTGGGGGATATCTTTTTGTGTTAGTGTCTAGGATAATACCTCGCTGATGCTTGTTATTGTAATCGGTGGGACCGATGTTCGGCGGGTGGCCGATGTTTGTTATTGTAATCGGTTGGACCGATGTTCGGCAGGGGGTCAATGTTTGTTAATGTGATTCATTGTGAATTTTGGGAGTCTAGTAGAACTCGTAGAAGTTAATCGGCAGTTAATGGTAGGAATGGTCGGATTCGAGTATCCTGTGGGGTATATTGGTGAGCATCTTTAGAATGGTTAGAGCTTGGAAAATTTAATCGGGAGGTATGAATCATCTAAGGTTGGGAGACAACCGAAGTCGTTTAACTAGGAATGATTCCGATTGTTGAAGTGTTCTTCCAATCGCGTTTTCAGTGTTCTTGAATGAGTGTTGTTAGTAAGGAAGTATTCGGGAGATTCTTAGACGGTGTGAGAAATTAGGTTCCAGTTAGTGAAAGTCCAGTGGCAACTCAGAAAGGGTTCTGAGTGGACTTGGGAACCTGTGGCTGAGATGCGAGAGAGTTATTAGGAGCTGTTTGCGGACGTAGACTTATGGGACAAAGTCTAATTCAAACGGGGGAGAGTTGTAAGGCCCATATCCCGGTATGTATTATTTTATTTAAATAAATCATTTGCCTGCTGTCCTGTTAAACTTTTGATTTATTATCGGGATTATCGAGAGTTAGCATCGTTAGCATTATTAAGCTATCTTGGATTTGTGTAAGGTGTTAAATTGTTGAGGGGCCATTCTTGGCCTTAGGCAAATTTTGGGTATGGGTTTGGCCCATGCAATTAGGAACCAAACCATGCTTCTTCTCGTTTTTCTTTTTCCACGGCCGCTTCACCATCATAAACCCTACTTCTTCTTTTTCTTGTGAACCACTCAAAGCAACCCTATGATTTCTTTCTCTTTTCCCTGTGGAGGTGCGGCCGGAAGAGAGAAACGAAGAGAGAGAGAAGAACCGGGAGTAAGAAGAGAGAGGAAGCCGCCGGAGTTGCTGCTGCTGTTCGCCGAAGTGCCGCTGCTGTTCGCCGGAGTTTTCAAGAGGGGGAGTATCGAGTGCTGTCGCGTGGCATCGTCGCAAGGTAACTCTCCGCCCTTCTCCTTTTCTTTTCGTTTGTCCGGCGAGACAACCACCGCCGCACGCCGCCGCTACGGTGGTTGTGGGTGGACGATGGTGGCAGTGGGTGACACTCGTGGCGGAACCCTAAACACACCTGGCCTAAACTCTAAATCATCGTAGCGTAAATCCCAAACCGTTTAGTATCGTAAATCGTTTATAAAATCGTCAATTTATGTGAAAAGCGTCCTTCTGCCACTGTTTTGCGTCAACCATAACGTTTCTGTCGTAACTCCGTTTGAGCCGAAACTGGCGCCCACGGTTCAAGCGCGGGGTCGGGCATGTTTTCCGTGTTTTAGCGGAAAACTGGTTCGGCCTCTAGCTAGGTGGAAAAGTGGTCGTAAGTTCAGTGAATCGTCATTTTATGTAAAAGAAACTGCAGTTCTGTCACTGTTTTGCGTAAGCTGTAACTTTCTGCTCGTAACTCGGTTTGGGGTGAAACCGGTGTCAAAAGTTCCCTTTTTGAGTCTAGAAACGTTTCTGTGTTTTGTACAAAACCCAGTTCGGGACGTAGCATGGGTAGATTTGTCGTTTTATACTGAAAGTTGCTGAATTTCGCTGTTCCGGAAACTGTTTTTGTAAAATCCGTAGTAAATTGTAGAAAAATCGTTAGGAGGCGTATAATATGTCCTTGGAACCCTAACTCAGAGTACTTTCTGGTCATGAAATAATATTGGGAATTTTCTGGGTTTAAAGGGGTCGAAACAGGTCCCGAACAGACCTGTTTTGGGTGAACGGAATTTAGTTTTAGTGACGGTATAAGCGTGTGTCGTGTCATAGGGTCCGGGTCTCGTATTGACACGTTTTAACATGCACTTAGGTGCTGGGAAGTGACCGTAATTGTGAAGCTTGATTTGTGTTATTAAGCTGGGCGCGCATTCGAGGTGAGTTCTCTCACTGTGTAGTTAGGGGTTGTATGCATGTCATAATAGTTTGTATGTACTACTGTCTTTGTGGTGTGAACTAGTTGTTTGTGGTGTGTAATATTTGATTGGTTTGAATTCTTAGTATAAATGTTTTACATTACAATTCGGTGGGACCGAGAAAGTGGAAAGAAACGTTGTGGGAACTCGGTGTGACGAGTGTGTTACATTACAATTCGGTGGGACCGAGAAAGTGGAAAGAAACGTTGTGGGAACTCGGTGTGACGAGTGTGTTACATTACAATTCGGTGGGACCGAGGAAGTGGAAAGGAACGTTGTGGGAACTCGGTGTGACGAGTGTGTTACATTACAATTCGGTGGGACCGAGGTGTTGGATACATAATTACTTGTAGATGTTTACTCGTTTTATGTAACTGTGATGTTGTTGCTTGTGTGCGGATAGGGGTGATGTGTATATAATTCCTATCTGCGCATGTGTTGGAATTCACTAAGCTTCGTGCTTACCCTTTCCCAATAAATTGTGGTTTCAGGTGCGAGTGGCTCTAAGGCGTGACGGGTACACACTGGCGCGCGAGGAGAGCTGGCTGCTTTCTGATTTTAATAATTAGACGTTTATTCCGCTGGTTTTATTTATAAAGATATTAATTGTGAGTTTGCAAACGAAAAGTTGGGATCATTTAATGAGTTGTTATAAATGAAATGTTTATTTTAAAATTTTAAATTGCTTGTAATTTTTTTTGGGACGTTACAATCCTATCCTCTATTGAAGTTCTTTGCCCTGTGCCTAAGAAGTCATACATTTGATGAGAGCCGTATAACTTCATGACATGTGGATGATAGAGACCTTTTCGTATCCAGACAGCTTCTTCTTTGTCTGAATCTACCTCTGAGACCTCCATTCTTGTCTCTGTTACTTCATCTCTATTCCACTGAGCTTCTGTTTGTCCTATTTCTTCTGAAGTTGGGCTTGGACTCCTTCTGTGAACGTCCAATCCTTGCTAAATGAAGGGGTTCTGTAGAATAATAGGTGTCAGCTGATTGATCTCTGGGTGTTTGATCATCTTCTTGCAGATGTGTGTCAATGCCGGAAATAGAGAAGTATTGTTCTTCTGGGGAATGGTGGTCGAGAGGTTGTGCCGTCCACCCTGTTGTATTTAAAGTGTTGGCAATGTCGGGGTTCTGTAGGAAATCGTTAATGTTTCCTTGGTGAGCAAATCGATATGGGGATTGATGGGGCGATTGATATCCCTCTTCTGTCATTTCTTCTTCTGCATCTTCTTCTTCTGCAGTTCTTTCTTCTTCGATTGCTTCCTCTTCTATGGTAACCAATTTCTCAAGTGATTTACCATGCTTCTTTTTGGTTTTCCTCCTCTTAGGTTTTGGTGCCCCTTCCTCTGTGGTTTTTGATTTTCTTTTCTTCTTCTGTTTTGGAGAAGAGGGAGGAGCAGAGGAGCCAATTTTTGTGGCATGAGGAGGTGAAGGTTGATCTTCTGCAGCGCTTGTAGAGGTGCCTTCTGCAGTTTTCCTCCTTTTTGATTTTGAAGAGGACTTCTTTCCCATGAGCTCTGCACGTTTGGCTATGAAGCTAAGTTGAATAGCCATGTGTTTTTCTTCTTGAGTGGAATAAGGTTCTGCAATCCTTGTTCCTAGGGGGACACCTAAACGCGGGGGAGTCATAGGACTCGGTTTAGGAGTTCTATGATCGCGTATATACTCTTTCTTAAGGGTTTTATTCTTGGCATACTTCAGAAGTTTCCTTGACAAAGGTCTGCAATGTGTGTAGCCATCTACATGATCAGTGGGAATATTTTTGCTCATTGGAAACTGTTTGGGAATTGGCCCTTCCATTGGCCATTTCTGTATTAGCAACAGAGGTTCGAACAAGACTCCCAGTATTCGTTGGAATTGCAGAGGTGGTAGAAACTTAGGATCGTTCTTTTTGACCCTTCTTGTGTTGTTCTTTCTGTCGATCGTGTTAATGATCTCTTGCATCATTATGGTCGCGTAATCCAGTGGGAGATCATAGTAAACCCCGTACATGATGGTTAATATCTGATGTGAGCTCTGGTCAATACTGCCTATCTTCCCTGTCAGGCATCTGTTAAGAATTGAGAACAAGGTGTTCCACAGAGGTGGTAATCTGCCTCTGCGGAAGTCATTTCTCTTCCTTAGTGGTGTGTTGTACCCAAGCATTTCTAGGAAACGACAGATCTCGTTGTCTGTTGGTTGCTCTGCGTACTTCTTTAATCCAAGAAGACCCCTTGTTGGTAGGTTGAATTCAAGTGAGAACATTGTTCTATTGAACTTGATTTCCAGATGCTCAGATTTGTCGGGTTTTTGAAATGTATCCTTTGATAAGAGAATCATCTTTATCAAATCGGCAACTTTGCCAAAACTGGTTCAGATATCTTACTGGAATTTTCTTTGGGGTTCTTGAGAGTAAAGGGAAGAGGATATGATTTTCCATTATGTTTAGAAGAATGGCATGGGCTTCGCCGAAAGCAGTGGGTGAGGGGACTAAATAGCAATTGTTGGATTTGATTGGTAGTACTTTTTCGAAATGATCCTTTGCTATGAAGTTTTGAAGATGTGTGGTTGGAGCAAAGTCTGCTGAATCGCCGGAATCTTCTAGTTCAATGTTTTGGGCAGGGTTGGGGTTTTCTGAATGTTCAGAATGAGCAGGTGAATGTTCTGGTGAGGTCGCCGGAGAGTGTGCAGGGGAGATAGCTTGAGAAGATGAAGCCATTTGGTACTGAGAATAAGAAATTTGCAGGTTTCGCCGGAGAAGAATGAGAGTTTGTAAAAAGTTTATGAGAGGGTAGGCTTGGTTTTTATAGGAGGGTAAAACGGTAGAATTTGAAAGAGTAAAATATATGGTAATGGATTAAAATTTGGAATCCGAACTCAAGTTAGAACGACGGGTTCAACTTTCCACAGAAAACGTTCCATGTACGCCCAATGAAAATGGGACACGTAGGCCATGTCAGAGGATGACATGACGTCGTGCGCGGCCCATTAATGCTAGGCGCGTGGGGTTATTCTTAGCCACATGTAATTTCACTCTCAGTAAAAGTAACCGTTATTACTACAGAAATGCCCAAGTAACAGATTGACAGAACTTCTGTAGTTTACAGAAGTTCTGTGATTTTGAAAATCTTTGATGTGTATCCCTTTCTCATATATCTCATTGTTATCATGACTTCTGTGGGGTTTCTTTTTAACCAAAACGTTTTGTAAAGGCATTGGAGAGGATCAAATAGGATTTTTAGTTAAGAGTTTTTTTTTACTCGCAGAGGTTTTGTGGCTCTGTTGGAACTTGCAGAAGCTCTGTGAGGGAAAAAATCTCATAACAAAAATTCTATTAATTTTTCTGATCATCCAATTTTTGATTTGTTTTAAGAGATATTTTTCGGACATATTTGAAAGTTGGTGTCCGAAAAAATTGTTATGGAAAAAGTTTTGTTCGAGAAGGTCATGGTAAGTCTGTTTGGTTTCCGAGATAACATTCCAAAAGATCGATAGAGGTTAAAGTTGCGATCTCAGAGCATATTTCTGGCAGAGCTTCTGTTGAGCTCAGCATATGCTCTATGACCATTAATTTCTCATAACTCAAATTTTATGAAACTTTTTGATCTTTTGATTTTTGAAATGTTATCTACAGTATATTTAGGACATATTTGACAATTTGTGTCCTAGAAAACTGTTTTCAAAAACCTTTTGTGCGAGAGACATACCTTTTGGTTCTTCTTTTCTCGGCAGTGATGTCTGACTTCTGTCGATATAGATTCATTGACATTCTTCTTTGGCTTTCCCTTGAAAGTTTTACCTCTGTAGATCATTTCAGGATCCCTTTTTGCTCCCCCTTGATCTAATCAGCTCTGTAGATCAGGAATTTTTCTTTTGCTCCCCCTTGAGCTATGCTTGGATCAAAGAATGATAAGTTTTGCATAGAACATAGGTCATTTTTTCCAGAGGTTCTGTAGAGGTTGTCAGAGGTTCTGAGTAGACTTACAGAAGCTCTGTGATTTTAAGAACTATTTAAGATTGAGAACTTACATACAGAAATAAATTAATTAAAGCTAAAATAATTAGAAATATATACATATTTATAGAAGATAAAGCTATACTTACAGAGGATTTTTACGTCATATTGATCATTCCTAACTTACCCACCAAGAAAATGAATCTTTTCTCGTCTAAAGCTTTGGTGAATAAGTCCGCGAGTTGGTATTCTCTGGGTATGAAATGCATCTCGATTGTACCGTATTCAACATGATGTTTCAAGAAATGGTACCTTATATCGATATGCTTGGTTTTTGAGTGTTGCACAGGATTGGCAGAGATAGCAATGGCACTCTTGGAATCACAGAAGATAGGTATTTTGAATAGGATGTGGCCGTAGTCTTTTAGCTGAGTCTTCATCCATAGAACCTGAGAACAACAGCTAGCAGCAGCAACGTATTCAGCTTCTGCAGTGGATGTTGAGACACAATTTTGCTTTTTGGAGGTCCAACTGACTAGTTTACCACCTAGGAATTGACAACTCCCAGAGGTACTCTTTCTGTCGAGCATGCATCCTCCATAGTCTGAATCTGTATAAGCTTTAAGACTAAAACCAGAGTTCTGTGGATACCAAAGACCGATATTTTTGGTCCCCTTTAGATATCTAAAGATTCTTTTCACAGCATCATAGTGTGATTTCTTTGGATTAGCTTGATAACGTGCACAAAGACATGTGGCATGCATAATGTCAGGTCTGCTTACATTTAAGTATAACAGAGATCCAATCATGCCTCTGTAGAGAGTGTATTCTACAGAGATGCCATCTGGATCTAAGGATAACTTATTTCCAGTGGCCATTGGAGTTTTCATTGCAGAGGTATCAGGGAGGCTATACTTGAAAAGAATGTCAGAGACATATTTGGCCTGATTTATAAAAATTCCCTCTGATGTTTGTTTGACTTGGAGTCCGAGGAAGAATGTTAGTTCTCCCATCATACTCATTTCAAACTCACTCTGCATGAGTTTTTCAAAACTTTTGCACTCTTCTGTATTAGTAGACCCAAAAATTATTTCGTCCACATAGATTTGTACAAGCATTATTTCACTGTTTTTACGTTTATAGAATAGGGTAGTATCTGTTGTACCTCTATTGTAGCCATTTACTAGAAGAAAGGTAGAAAGTCGTTCGTACCATGCTCTTGGAGCCTGTTTCAGTCCGTACAGAGCCTTTTCAAGGTAGTATACATGCCTTGGGAACTTTGAGCTTTCAAACCCTGGTGGCTGATTTACGTAAACCTCTTCTTGGATTTCACCGTTGAGAAAAGCTGATTTTACGTCCATCTGATAGACTTTAAAACCTCTGTGGGCTGCGAAGGCTAAGAATATTCTTATTGCTTCGAGTCGTGCGACAGGGGCAAAAGTCTCATCGTAGTCTATGCCTTCTTCTTGTCTATATCCCTTGGCCACCAATCATGCTTTGTTTCTGATGACCACTCCATCTTCATCCTTCTTATTTCTGTAGACCCACTTAGTCCCAATGGCCTGTTTCCCTCGTGGCAGAGGTACTAAAGTCCATACTCTGTTACGCTCAAACTGCAGAAGTTCTTCTTGCATGGCGTCTACCCAGTTTGGGTCATCTAGTGCTTCAGAAATCTTCTTTGGTTCTATCACACTAATAAAATTTGTAAAGAAACAAAAATTAGCAGTGGCAGACCTGGTTTTTACTGAGTCAGAAGGTTCTCCGATTATTTGGCTTAGAGGATGGCTTTTTGTCCACTGAGTGGTGCGAGGAATATGGTCATCAATGTCATCGAACCTTTCTTCAGAAGCTTCTTGTGGATCTTCTTCTTGTATAGCCTCTGTCGTTCTTCTTACCTTGGTAGAAGATTCTACCATTTGTGGAATGATTGGTATGAGTGGTGGTGGAGTTTGTTCCTCTGAGGACGTATAGTCTTGGTCCTCAATTACCTCTGTAATTGGTTCTTCTGTGGATTGTGGAGTTTGTTTTTCAGCAGCTTCTGTGGTCGTTTTTCTTGATGTTTCATCTCTTGCATTTTCTTCTTCGGCATTTGCATCTGTAGTATTTATAGAAGAAGATGAAGCATTATTTGGACCAGTTAGAGTCATACTTGTAGGATTTTGTCCAACAGAAGATGGTTCTTCAGAAACTCTGATGGTTCCAACAGAAGGATCAATGCCATCGTGGAACATCTCTAAAAATAGAAGATTCAAGGCTTCTTTCGTTTGCGAGATGCCAGAGGTTTCTCTTTTAAGTTCGAGTTCTGAACGGATTTGCTCAGAAGTCATTTGGAAAGAATCATCAAAATAAACATTGATACTTTCTACGATTTTGCGAGATCTTGTAAGGTATACTCTGTAGGCTTTGGAAGTGGCAGAGTATCCAATGAATTTTCCTTCGTCAGCTTTTACATCAAACTTTCCTCTGGAATCTCTGTCATTTAAAACAAAGCATTTACATCCAAACACATGGAAAAACTTGATGTTTGGCCGCCTTTTGTTGATCAGTTCGTAAGGAGTCTTGATGTGTCTTTTCACAATGGTTGACCGATTCTGTGTGTAACAAGCGGTAGAAATTGCTTCTGCCCAAAAGTTCATCGGTAATCCGTATGCTGATAGCATAGTTCTTGCGGCCTCCACGAGCGTTCGATTCTTCCTTTCGACTACGCCATTCTGCTGTGGAGTGCGTGCGGCAGAGAAGTTCTGTGATATTCCTTCTGTAGAAAGATAGGCTTCAATGACAAAGTTTTTAAATTCTGTGCCATTGTCACTTCTTAACTTCTGTATTCTGCATTCATAAAGAACTTGGATTATTTTCATTATATTAATCAAGATGATTGGAACATCCGATTTCTTTCGAACAAATTCAACCCATGTGAAGCGCGAATACTCATCAATTAAGACAAGTATATATTTCTTGCCACCTAGGCTCTGTATGGCAATAGGACCGCAGAGGTCGACATGAAGCATGTACAGAGGCCTAGTGCACGACACATCTGTTTTGCCTCTGTGGGAAGCTCTTCTGAGTTTTCCCATCTCACAGGCAGAACACAAGTGATCCTTATTAAAATTAACATTAGGCAAACCTTTAACTAGATAAAGTTTGACCAATTTATCCAAGGTGTGAAAGTTCAAGTGACAGAACCTGTTATGCCATAACTAGGCTTCTTTACTTTCGCAAGCTGCAAGGCAAACTTTGTCCTTGGTTGTTGAACAAAAGTTCATTAGATACATATCACCTTTTCTTTTGGCTCGCAGAAGTTCCATTCCTGTGTCTTCACTTTGCAGAGAGCAGAAAGTCCTTTTGAACAAGACATCAAATCCTGTATCACAGAGTTGACTTACACTGAGTAGGTTGTGTTTAAGTCCATTCACATATGCAACCTTGTATACAGAGACGTTTTCCTTCTGTATGACTCCATAGCCTTTGATGTGTCCCTTCTTGTTGTCTCCAAAAGTTACAGATCCACCATCGTGTGTTTCTTTGTACGTGGATAGTAAACTTCTGTCGCCAGTCATGTGCCTTGAGCATCCGGAGTCAAGATACCAAATTGGCACATACCGCTTTTGTAAGACAATCACAGAGACTTAGGTACCCATATCCATATGGGTCCAATATTGTTAGAATTTTTCAAGTTTGCCTTAGCATTCTTGAAATACATTTTATCTTTTGTAGAAAGATCAGATTGTATCTCTCTAGGTTTTGACTTTGGAGTTTGAATTTTAGTGGAGAGTAAGCAATCTGGACTTGAGAAGTGATTTTTCAATCTGAACATGAGATCAAAACAATGACAGTATTTAATATGAGACGTGATTTGTTTGAACTTTTCATTGAATTCATTGAACTGAGTCATAGAGGCATTACATTCGTTCTTAACATTAGATTTCCTATTACAAGAAGATCTATGAATACTAGAATGTTTTTTGCAAAAATCTTGTTTAGGTCCTGCCTTCTGTGAGTCTCTTCTGTGGTGAACGTCTGTCTTCACTGTCATAGAGGAAAGATATTTGTTAGCTTCAAGCCTTAAAGGTTTTGAAAATTTTGAGCTTTTAGGATTTTCAGAGGCCTTTTTCAAATTATCAAGCTCTGTAGAGGTTTTGACTTGTATACACATTTTTAGAAAATCTGGACAGATAGGTATCTCTGTGATTTTCTCTTTTGGAGAAATTGTTCTGTTAAGAACCTCAGAGGAGAATTTAACATCCTCTGTGTCACAGTGAATTATCCCTGATTTAGAATCAGTCTCTGAGTCTTCAGAGGATGAATCGTCCTCATATACAGAGGTTGAGTCATTTCTTTCGATAGAGGCTGGATTTTCTGAGCATGTATCGTACGAGTTTTCTTCCTCTGTAGAAAAACTTTCATAGATGGCAGAGGTTTCAGATGAGATCTCTTCAGCGAGAATTTGATCTAAAGAAGATGTACAGAGATTTTCTAAAATATTTGATTTCAAAACTTCCAAAATTTCCTTTTCAATTGATCTTTTAAGATTTTCTTCTGAAAAGATGGGTTAAAACTCCGGAGCTTTTGCAGATAATTTCTTTTTGACATCTATCATACAGACAAAAGCGACCCGTGTTTGAGTCTCTGGTTTACCAAACTTAAAGATACCAATCTGATCTTGTGTTTTCAGATATTTCTTTGGTTTGATTCCTCTATTGACAGAGGTTGAAGATGATGAATCTGTGTTTTCAAACCACACATTGATCATCTTCGTATGTTTCCTCAAGTGAGGTTCTTCAGAGATTTTAACCCTTTTACTTACAGAGAGTAAGTTTGGAAAAATTGGTTTATTTGTTTTTCTTACCACAAACAGAGAAGACAGAGGTTTAAGTCTTTTGCCTTCAACACCTAGAGTAATATCATCGTACCCTATACCTCGTCTTCCTATTTGTGAGTTTACTTTTTCATACACCTTCTGTGCATCTTTATAGTTTTTAAGTAAAACCTCTCTTCTGAGTAGATCTTGCCAAAGTACCTCTCTCTCTTTTTGAAAGTATTCTTTTAGAGCTCTTATGTCAGTTGTTTCACTCCTAGAAACTGAAAGCTCTTTAGTTTTGACTTTTAAAGCAGCGGTTAATTCAGAAATTTGCTTTTTTAAAGGATCTACATTTTTGCTCCAATATTTTTCTACTCTTTCCTTTTCTTCATAAATTTTGGCTTTTTCTTGAGTGAGAAGCCTTACTTCTCTCTCATTAAAGGTGAGTCTTTTCTGAATACTTTCATTTATCTCTTTGAGTCAATCAGTTCAATGTTAAGTCTAACTGAATCATTTTCTACATATTTAATACAAGAGGTAGAGTTTGAAATGGATACCTCATTGTCAGTGCCCGAGTCGACTTCTGCCATGCCACAGAACAGGGCATTGGTGGGAAATTGATTCACCCTTGCGCTGCTTGAAACCGTCAAATTTGGTGATGCAACTGTTGACCTTCAGTTGGTTTCCTACTCTACTTCCGCTCATCATCTTCTCAACTTGATCCCACATGCCTTTGGAAGTGTCCTTGAAGCTGTCAATGGTCGTGTAGATCTCGTTCGGCAAACCCTGAACTAAGTATCTCTTTACATGTTGCTCTCCAGTGAACCGGTTTTGTTCTGCTTCAGTCATCATGGCGAACGTCTTTGGTTTTGCCTGCTGTGGAGGACCACCTGCGACTTGGGCAGGAACAGGTTGCATTGGGGTTTCTTGTGGGCCTTTAGTGAGAGCTTGCCACATGTATTCGAAGTTATCTTTAGATTCAATAAAGATAATGAATTTGTCTCGCCATTGACTGTATTCGCCTTGGTAGAGTGTTGGAGGCTTGGAGTGGGTACCGATTGCTAGAGCGTCGCAAGACATCGTGAAGTGTGCACTAAAGTGATCGTCAGACGGTAGGGTTGATTCAAAGATTGGAATTCCTAACGCAAGGCACTACGAGTGACAATTCTAACGCAAGGTCTAAGAGTGATACTAACTAGAATACTGGTAAGAAATTAAACAAACAAAACTTACCTGATAGGAATCCGGATAAGAAAAGTGTCCGGATCTGGGAGTGACTGGATCCGGGTGTGTGAAGTGTCCGAATAGCAGAGTAACCGGATAAATAAAGTTTACCGGATAACCCAAGGTTACCGGATAAAACAAAAGAAACCGGGAAAGATAAGTGACCGAATAAAAACTTACCGGAAAGAAATAAAGTTATCGAATGAAATAACTTACCGGATGGGGTGTTCGGGAAGCTGGAGTGTCCGAACAGGGAGTATCCGGGAACAATTACAATCTGGGTATGTTACCGGATAGTTTGGGCAATCAAGACAAGATACCGGATACTTGTAACTTCCGGATACTATGGGTTTCCGGAAACAAAGCACAATCCGGACAAATGACGTCCGAAAAGTGACGAATTGAAAAAACTTACCGGAAGGACCAAGATGTTCCAGATAGTGCGGCTGTGCGAGGAGTTCGGACTTGGATGCGATTAGGGTTGTCGATTTCTTTTCTGAAAGGTTAGATTTTAACCAAAAACACAAAAATAACTACATCCAAATCGATTTCTAAGCAAAAACAATGAATTTTGATGAATTTTTTTTTGAACATTTGAAGAACAGAGTCAAATACTCAAAACACCGATTTGCTAAGAAAAATACTCAATCGACCGAATTAAACTTTGAAACGATGTAGAAACACTATCAGAAGCAATACTAAACGAATGCAATAAACCAAATCAAATAATTTCACCAAGAACGGAATGATGATTTTACTTATCAGTCGACAGAAACACAAAAAACTTACCAGAAACCTTTGAATCAACCAATCTATATGCTCTTATACCAATTGTGGATACCAGATTAGTTCAATGTAGTAGAAATCAATAAGAAATAATCAACAATCCTAATGATTTCAAGTCGTCATCCATCTCATATTCATAAACCATTCAGAGAATTTGATCATATGGTTACAATGGTTATTTGACAATTAGGATGATTAACCTAAACAATAGGCTAAACATGCTTTATATACCTAGGCCTAATCTAACCAGGCCCATTGCAAACATTTAGCACAAATAAAGAAATTTTCAATTTAAACCTTGAACTTCTATTCAATCAGATTTATTCCCAACAGTTTATCTTTGATTGTTGAAGAACATAAAGCAAGCATTCAAAGCATTTACACTATCAAAAATCATCCAAGTATTACATTGATTACATAAGTGTGATTACCATTAAAATCCATCACCTTGTGAGTATTTTCTTTGAGTGTGAGTGATCTATTCTTATCTCTAGCAAAAGCAAGAGAAGCATTCAATTATTTGTATCAAAGTTTGTGTTCTACCACAAAGAACACTTATAGTGGATAGGTGTCTCGAGAAGTGTCTTGGAAAGTGGATTAGCCATGTTCATGAACCATTATAGACAACATTGTTGGTATCATTCTCTCTACTCTTATCATTTGCATTCTTGTAACGTCCCAAAAATTACAAGAAAATTTAAAATTTTTAAAACATACATTTCATTAAAACAACCATGATTTAATAATTCACGTCTTAAATAAAATTAACGTCGTTACTTCAAACCATCAACAAGGTTTATGCAGCAGAAAATTTCATAACTAAATTCAAGGGTTCAAAAGTGAAAGTTTAATAATATTTGACACTCCGCGCTCCATGTGTGTACTGTCACGCCCGACTGCCGCCCGCACCTGAAATAACAACACATTGGGAAAGGGTAAGCTAAACGCTTAGTGAATTCAATCACGCACGTAGGTAGCAACCCCACGCATATCGCCCCTACTCGCAAGTAGGCAACATCACCATCATCACGAATATCAAACCACATAATGATTATTATATAAGCACGAACCTCGGTCTCACCGAGTACACAAAATACATTAATACAAGCTCAGTCCCACCGAGCCCTCGGTCCCACCGAGTAATTAATACAAGCTCAGTCCCACTGAGCCCTCGGTCCCACCGAGTAAAAATTGTTGTACTAGCTTAGTCCCACCAAGCCCTCGGTCCCACCGAGCCCCTCAGTCCCACCGAGGTGTACACATGCAAATATATATTCCACATACGAATCTAATAAATCACAACCAGTTATCACATCCCATCTAGTTCACGTAAGCACATAAATACACGTAACCACACGTAACACAAAATAACGACATACATGAAATTCCTAACTACGCGGTGAGAGAACTCACCTCAAGGCTAAGCAACGTGCTCACGAAACGCAACACCAACACGGCAATCTTCTTCACTTTCTCCCACCTAAATACGTAATAAAAGTCAAAGGAAAGTCCCGACCCCTAACACATTACTAGATCTAAATATTCCAGCTTTTGCTTAAAAATACGGGTCTATTCGGGACCTGTTTTACCCCCTTAAAACTGATAAATACAGAAATTAAAATTCATAAATACGAAGTTCTCAGTCTTACGATTTCAGGGACGTATCGCACGCGTCCTAACGACTTTTCTATAATTTAATATGGATTTTACAAAAGTGGTTCACAGAACAGCGAAACACCGGACCTTTCGGTACAACATGGCAATTTCGCCCAAGTTACGGTCCGAACTGGTCTTTCCGCAAAACAGAGGAAACTTAATAGACTCCGAAACGGAACTTTCGGCACCAGTTCCAACTCAACCCGACATTCCTAACAGAAGTTATGCGCCATACAAAACAGTGACAGAAAGCTGGAAGTTTTTCGGACCAGGCTGTATAAACAGCCCCATATGGCCTAGCTACGGGCTAAATTAGATTTTCGACAAGACACGAAAAACCTTCCCAACTCAGTTTGGAAATTTTGGGCACCAATTTCACGGCAAAACGAATTACGAGTCAAAAGTTATGGCCTTCGCAAAAACAGGGCAGATTCCAGAATTTTACATAAAATGACGAATCACCAAACTTGCGGCCACTGTTTCACCTAGCTAGAGGCCAAACCAGTTTTCCGCTAAAACACGGAAAACGTGCCCGACCCCGAGCTTGAACCGTGGGCGCCAGTTTCGGCTCAAACGGAGTTATGACGGAAAAGTTACGCACGATTGAAGAACTGGACAGAACACTAAAAATTACATAAAAAGGTAACTATTGAATTTTTACACCATTAAGCCATGTCTTAATCAAACAGACCCGGAAACCTACAAGCTTACTGAGACAAGGGCCATGCCACGCTGGGCAGCATCCGAGCACCACCCACTGCCGCCTCCGGTGGCGGTGGTGGCTGGTGGCGGTTTACGGCGGTGCTTAGACAACAAAAGAACAACCGAAAAAGATTAAACGGAACTACCTCACCGCGTCTCCTTTCTCTTCTTTTCCGACCAAACCCGACGTCTTCTTCCTCTCTTTTTCCGGCAACCACGCGGCGGCAGCCTCCTCCCTTTCTCTTCTCCGGTCGGCGACCACCCTCCTTTTCCCTTTCGATTTTCTTCTTCCTCGTCGATCTCTCTCTCTTTCTCTTGCACTCACTTCGCCGGTGACAACAATGGGAAGGGGATGGGGAGAATGACTTGCGATTGGGGTGGTGCTACTGTGAAACCGAAGGGGAAGGGGGATAGGGCGACCCTTGGGCTGACCCCTTTCCAAACTTTGGGTGAAAGTCCCTACTAGCCCCTTAACTTATCCCTTTCCTTGCAAGAACCCAAGAGTTGTCACAATTAAACTTTTGGTCCGATTCGACTAAACCTCGTTAACTAAAATATTAACAATAATTAGAATAATTAATAAATAAAATATGTACCGGGACACGGGCTTTACAACTCTCCCCCGCTTGAATTAGACTTCGTCCCCGAAGTCTACACCCGCAAACAGCTCCAGATAGTTCTCTCGCATCTCCGCTTCAGGTTCCCAAGTCCACTCGGAACCCTTTCGGTGTCTCCATTGAACCTCCACCAAACCAACAACCTTGTTCCGCGAGGTTCTTCTACCGACTCTGTGCAGTAACCAAACGATTCCGAACCATCTGAATTGTCTCGGTCGTCTTCAGCACGACGTCAGTACTCCCTAACACCCGATGCCCAACCTCGCCCCAGCAAACGGGCGTCCTACATTTCCTACCGTACAACCACTCGTATGGCGGCATGCCAATACTAGAGTGGTAGCTGTTGTTGTAGGAAAATTCCGCCAAGGGTAAGTACTGATCCCAACTACCTCCAAAATCAATGACGCAAGCTCGAAGCATATCCTCGAGGGTCTGAATGGTTCGCTCGCTCTGTCCGTCCGTCTGTGGATGAAAGGCCGTGCTAAAGTGCAATCGTGTACCCATCTCCGACTGGAACTTCTCCCAAAACCGAGAGGTAAAACGAGTATCCCTATCGGAGACAATCGAAACTGGCACCCCGTGCCTGGCCACGATCTCACGCACAAACACCTCCGCAAGTTTCTTCGCCGAGAAGCTCTCCCTGATGGCCAAGAAGTGTGCACTCTTGGTCAGACGGTCAACGATCACCCAAATGGCATCGTTCCCACAGGGAGTCCTCGGAAGTTTCGTTATGAAGTCCATGGTAATCTCTTCCCATTTCCAAACCGGGACCTCCAACGGTTGCAATTTCCCATGAGGCCGTTGATGTTCCGCTTTGACCTTCCGACAGGTCATACATGCCTCCACACATCTAGCAACATCCCGCTTCATGCCGGGCCACCAGTAACCTCCACACAATTCTCTGTACCTCCTTGTAGCTCCCGGGTGAATCGAGAACTTGGACTTATGAAATCCTTCTCGAGTAGTTCTTGCAGCTGGGCGTACAGCTCTTTCATTTCCGGTGGAGCCAGGCGGTAGGGTGCCTTGGCTACCGGAGCCGCACCCGGGATCAGATCGATCCGAAACTCTACCTGTCGTTCGGGAGATATCCCCGGAAATTCTTCGGGAAACACGTCGGTGAACTCCCGTACCACAGGTACGTCTTCCGCAGACATCTTCGCTTCCCCAACCCTCGTGTCTAACACGTATGCTAAAAATCCTTGCCCACTATGCTGAAGGTACCTCCGAGCTCTCGCAGCCGAACATATGGCCGTAGACTGCCTAGACGAATTTCCCTGAACTAACAGTTCTCCCCCACTTGGGGTTCGAACTCGCACTTGTTTGTGACGACAAACAATCTCCGCGTCAAACGTATCCATCCAGTCCATGCCCACAATCACACAAAGTTCCCGCATAACAATCGGGACCAGGTCTATGGGAAACCGCACTCCTGAGATCTCTAGGGTACACCCGCGAAACACGTCCGTGACCGTCAAGGTCCTAACATCAGCCACCTCGATAACAAGAGGATGACTCAATCGTCCTACAACTCGACCCAAACCCTCGCTAAAAGTGCGAGACACAAAAGAGGGAGTAGCCCCGCTATTAAACGTCACAACCGCAGGCACCGAGTTAACTAGGAACGTTCCTAACGTATAACTGAACCACAAATAAATACATGACATGGAACGGAAAGACAAGAAGAAAGAAGCAAAAGGGATATACCTATAACCACTTTAGGCGTCGCTTGCGCCTCATCCACCGTCAACTGATGAACTCTCCCTCGAGCCGCTCCCGCCCCCGGCTGATCAGTATGACCATCAGTGATGCGTAATGGGGCATTCCCAGGCGCCCTCTGTGCTCCACCCCCAATAGCTACCCCTGCTCTAGGACAGTTGGCCCTTACATGGCCCGTCTGATTACAGTTGAAGCAAACCACTAACGGAACCTTACAATCCCGGCTGAGGTGACCGGGTTGGCCACACTTAAAACACCCCTCAACTCTCCTCACCCCGGTATCTCGGGGCTTAAACCCGCCACTCCCAGAACCCGCGCGCGTATCTGTGAACCTCGAACGCTTCGGCACTGCCGAGATGGGCGTCACTGGCTGTGCCGCCTTCCGCTTCTTAGCTTGGGTCTCCAGCTCAAGCTCCCTCCTCCGAGCGGCGTCCATCATGGCGGATAATGAAGTGTACTGTGTTGTGCTAACAAACTCCCGGATCTCCGTGCGTAACATATCTTTATAACGTGACATCTTCATCTCTTCCGAGGCAGCATATTGGGGACAAAATAATGCCATCTCGGTGAATTTCCTGTTCATCTCCTTTACCGTCTCTGTTGTCTGGGTGAGTTCTAGGAATTCCTTAGCGATTCTCTCCATCTCTACCGGCGGTACATACTCTGCACGGAAACGAGTGACAAACTCGTTCCAGGTCAAGGTAGTGCGCTCAGCAGGCGTCAATGCCGTGGCGCACCAATCCTTCGCGCCGTCACGGAGTAGATTCACTGCAAAACGGACCTTTAGGTTGTCCGGGCAGCCACTGGTCAAAAATGCGAACTCCATGTCAGATACCCATCGCATACTAGTAATCGGATCCAGGTCTCCCTTAAACTCTGGCGGGGAACAGGCGGAGAGATCCCGGTACTGGAACTCTCGGTTACGGGGATGACCCTCCGCAGGCAGTGGAATAGCTGCAATACGCTCCTCCAGTAGGATCACCACCTCCTCTCGAATAGCAGTGATGATCTCGGGGATCGCCTCCCCGATCGCGTGGGAAACCTCAGTAGCAATCAGTTCCCTAATACGCTCCTCAGTAATCCCCGTCTCGGCTCGCGACGCCGCCGCGTTGTTCCTTCTAGTATTTACCATTCTAGAAAGAGAAATTTCAGAGATATATAAGCACATATAACTCACCCTACCACGCTCATACTCCACTCCTTGGCTCCCTCGTGACTCTCCCCGACTCAAGCATAGATCCTGTGCTTCAGATAGTAGGAGCTCTACTACTACCCTTCACACCTATCCTTACTCGTTTCGAGTCCTGTCCCGAGACATTCAAGTAGTCGATTACCACAAATAAACACATATAGCCAATCCAGCCCGTACAAACACCCTTCCTAACTCCCTAGAAAGGTCATATCACCCACTATCCCTTGCTAACACGGAAATCCCACTAACCCTGACGAGTCGCCTCGTGAATGCACGGTCGTATACAGTGTAAAACCAGATAGACGTTCGAATAAGAGATTCTATCCTAGAACGGTTGGACTCAAACAAGAGCTGCGCAATAGAACTAAATCTAATATTCTAAGGCTATTCAGTTCCTACTGCATACAACCTAGAGTGCATTCGCTTAACCACCTATCAAAGCTAGCATGAGTTCCTATAAGCGATAAACTAGCATACGGTACCATACAGTTCACATAAGCAATCTAGCATGCATACACTATACCTGAAAAGCATTAGATCCACTAAGTTCCTTACCTTCCCAGCTGGCGTCGGCTGACTGTACACACTGCGCCCACGATCACCGTTCCCAAACGGGTTTTCTCTTTTCATTTAAAACAAAGATTTTGATAAAAGAATTTAAAGATCTCTTAGCCGCAACTTGAGACCAAACACACCGAGATGTGTTTGATTCACTCAAGCCGTGCTCTGATACCAAGTTGTAACGTCCCAAAAATTACAAGAAAATTTAAAATTTTTAAAACATACATTTCATTAAAACAACCATGATTTAATAATTCACGTCTTAAATAAAATTAACGTCGTTACTTCAAACCATCAACAAGGTTTATGCAGCAGAAAATTTCATAACTAAATTCAAGGGTTCAAAAGTGAAAGTTTAATAATATTTGACACTCCGCGCTCCATGTGTGTACTGTCACGCCCGACTGCCGCCCGCACCTGAAATAACAACACATTGGGAAAGGGTAAGCTAAACGCTTAGTGAATTCAATCACGCACGTAGGTAGCAACCCCACGCATATCGCCCCTACTCGCAAGTAGGCAACATCACCATCATCACGAATATCAAACCACATAATGATTATTATATAAGCACGAACCTCGGTCTCACCGAGTACACAAAATACATTAATACAAGCTCAGTCCCACCGAGCCCTCGGTCCCACCGAGTAATTAATACAAGCTCAGTCCCACCGAGCCCTCGGTCCCACCGAGTAAAAATTGTTGTACTAGCTTAGTCCCACCAAGCCCTCGGTCCCACCGAGCCCCTCAGTCCCACCGAGGTGTACACATGCAAATATATATTCCACATACGAATCTAATAAATCACAACCAGTTATCACATCCCATCTAGTTCACGTAAGCACATAAATACACGTAACCACACGTAACACAAAATAACGACATACATGAAATTCCTAACTACGCGGTGAGAGAACTCACCTCAAGGCTAAGCAACGTGCTCACGAAACGCAACACCAACACGGCAATCTTCTTCACTTTCTCCCACCTAAATACGTAATAAAAGTCAAAGGAAAGTCCCGACCCCTAACACATTACTAGATCTAAATATTCCAGCTTTTGCTTAAAAATACGGGTCTGTTCGGGACCTGTTTTACCCCCTTAAAACTGATAAATACAGAAATTAAAATTCATAAATACGAAGTTCTCAGTCTTACGATTTCAGGGACGTATCGCACGCGTCCTAACGACTTTTCTATAATTTAATATGGATTTTACAAAAGTGGTTCACAGAACAGCGAAACACCGGACCTTTCGGTACAACATGGCAATTTCGCCCAAGTTACGGTCCGAACTGGTCTTTCCGCAAAACAGAGGAAACTTAATAGACTCCGAAACGGAACTTTCGGCACCAGTTCCAACTCAACCCGACATTCCTAACAGAAGTTATGCGCCATACAAAACAGTGACAGAAAGCTGGAAGTTTTTCGGACCAGGCTGTATAAACAGCCCCATATGGCCTAGCTACGGGCTAAATTAGATTTTCGACAAGACACGAAAAACCTTCCCAACTCAGTTTGGAAATTTTGGGCACCAATTTCACGGCAAAACGAATTACGAGTCAAAAGTTATGGCCTTCGCAAAAACAGGGCAGATTCCAGAATTTTACATAAAATGACGAATCACCAAACTTGCGGCCACTGTTTCACCTAGCTAGAGGCCAAACCAGTTTTCCGCTAAAACACGGAAAACGTGCCCGACCCCGAGCTTGAACCGTGGGCGCCAGTTTCGGCTCAAACGGAGTTATGACGGAAAAGTTATGCACGATTGAAGAACTGGACAGAACACTAAAAATTACATAAAAAGGTAACTATTGAATTTTTACACCATTAAGCCATGTCTTAATCAAACAGACCCGGAAACCTACAAGCTTACTGAGACAAGGGCCATGCCACGCTGGGCAGCATCCGAGCACCACCCACTGCCGCCTCCGGTGGCGGTGGTGGCTGGTGGCGGTTTACGGCGGTGCTTAGACAACAAAAGAACAACCGAAAAAGATTAAACGGAACTACCTCACCGCGTCTCCTTTCTCTTCTTTTCCGACCAAACCCGACGTCTTCTTCCTCTCTTTTTCCGGCAACCACGCGGCGGCAGCCTCCTCCCTTTCTCTTCTCCGGTCGGCGACCACCCTCCTTTTCCCTTTCGATTTTCTTCTTCCTCGTCGATCTCTCTCTCTTTCTCTTGCACTCACTTCGCCGGTGACAACAATGGGAAGGGGATGGGGAGAATGACTTGCGATTGGGGTGGTGCTACTGTGAAACCGAAGGGGAAGGGGGATAGGGCGACCCTTGGGCTGACCCCTTTCCAAACTTTGGGTGAAAGTCCCTACTAGCCCCTTAACTTATCCCTTTCCTTGCAAGAACCCAAGAGTTGTCACAATTAACCTTTTGGTCCGATTCGACTAAACCTCGTTAACTAAAATATTAACAATAATTAGAATAATTAATAAATAAAATATGTACCGGGACACGGGCTTTACAATTCTTCTTATTGAAGTTTTAAAATTGAAATTTTTGATAATAAATCTTTTTACAACCTTCACCCCTAAGGTTGTTCTACAAAGAGTTTTTAATCCTTATGTTTTATACTTAGCAATTTTCTTATGTTGTTTTGTCATCATCAAATCAGGGGAGTTGTTGATCCAAGCTATCTTAGTGATTTGATGATGATCCTCTTACTTAGTGAAAATTACATTTACTGTTTTGTTATTTAAAGTCTCAGCGTCAGTGATCATACTGAGAATGTTCAGTGATCGTTGAGCGCTTCTTCTATAAACAGTTTCAAATGTAAAACCTAAACACAAGATTCACGCTGAAAAAAAAACTCACAGCTGAAGTCAAATACCAAGAGACTGAAGCGGCACTCAGTGAAATAGAATAGCAACTAGCAACCGCAACATATTCAGTTTCCGCAGTTGATGTAGACACACAGTTCTGCTTCTTGGATGCCCAACTGACTAGCATGTCAACCGAAAATTGTACGTGAACTGAAGTGCTCTTTCTATCCAAGAGACTTCCACCATGATCCGTATCTGAGTATGCATTCAGTTTGTAACTAATGCCCTTTGGATACTAGAGTCCGAGGTGCGGTGTTCCTTTGAGATATCAAAAGATTCTCTTAACAGCACCAAGATGAGATTCCTTACACTACTAGAATACTAGCCATTACCGACTGTTTTTATAGACGGAAAAAATCGTCGATAGTTATCGACAGTTAAGCGACCGTCTACCGATGGTATAGTAATTTTTTTAATTTTTATTTATTTTTAATAAGTGGTCTGTAAACGGTCGGAAGATTTGATCTGTTACCGACGGTTTTTCGACGGTCCCTTTCACTTTTTATATCTTTACTTATTTTTAATAGCTCATCGGAAAAGAGTTGGAAAAATTTATCAATTACCGACGGTCCCTTCTAGTACAAATATATAAGGAGGATATCATCTTTGGATCTACGAATCAAAAGTATTGTGATAAGTTTTCACAATTGATGCAAAATTAGTTTGAAATGAGCATGATGGAAGAATTAACATTCTTCCTTGCGCTTCAAGCCAAACAAACTTTAGAGGGTACTTTTATAAATCAATCAAAATATGTCTCTAACATTTTATCAAAATATAAACTCTCAGACACTTCATCACTGAAAACACTAATGGCTACGGGTAAAAAGTTAGACTTTAACCCCTCTTGAAAATCTGTAGAACCTAAGTGTTGGTCCCGAAGGGCTATACAAGTTTGTAGAAGGGGGGGGGGGGGGGGTTGAATACAAACACACAATTTTTACTTTTCTAAATTGTTTATTGATAAATCATTAACAATTTACAGCTTGTTGCGGAACAAGATTAAGGATAAACCTAAATCTAAACAAGTTGGAACACTAAGTTTCTTGCACTAAGAAAGAGAAGGAAATTACTAATAATAAGCTATTTCAAGATAAGAAGATGACTTGACTAGAGTTAGCAAGTGACTAGAACAGAGTTTTCGAGTGCTTCAAAAATGAAGCTGGAGTCCTTCTTATATACTGCATGCATTTAATGCATGGCAGTTTATACTTTACACGTGGCAGCAGCTCATTGGTTGTATGTCATTGACCTTTGTAGACAACCTTAGTATCCGCATGTTTGAACAGTGTAGTATTAGAGTAGTTGTACGATTTTAGACACTAAGGAGGTTCTTTTCTAACATATCGTACGGAGTCGTGCAAGGGTGGTTAAGACAAAAGTACTTTGTACGGAGGACTTCATGATCAGCTTACGTTGATTCAACGCTTTATCATTCTATATCATAGAATGACAAAGTTCAGCGATAGCTGAAGTCTTGTACTTGATACTTCACGTGGAGTGGATAAATCTGAGTCTTCGCTGATCCGCATCAGTTCATTAAGAGACTTGTCGCTGGTTCTTGAGCTTGATATTCGACTTCAGCGTAGAACCTATGTTGATGTGAAACTTGTCTTCCGGGATCATAAGTAAACAACTAACTTATCAGCGATCACCATAAGGACTGAACAGGCTCAGAGTATTATGGTGAACAGTGTTCGCTGAATGTTTAATCTAAAGAGCGAGAGTTCCTATCAGTGGTACTGTAAAGTCTTAGTACTTATCAGCGATAGTGAAACTCTGATACATATTGTTTACTTACAATTTTCACTAAGTATTTAAGAGAGGGTCATTATCAAATCACTGAGGGTTTGGATCAACAATCTACCCCTATTTGATTATGACGTAGCAACAGAGAAAATTGCTATTTAATGAAAACATAAGGATAAAAAGAACTCATAAAATATTTGTCCCTTTTACTGTTTTCTGGGATCTTTTCTGTACTGATGGAGTAAAGTACTTTCGCTGAAATCTTTCTTTAAACTTCGTATCCGATTACAAAGGGAAGTGGAAAGATTATAAGTACAAGCGAAATAAATTACAAGTACAAAAGAATAACTGATAAAATAGAAGAATAAGGCGATCCTATCAGCTTATAGAGGTTCTTCCTTAATGAGGAGTTCATCAAGGGTCTTTGATGTGGGAATCATCTAGTCAGGGACATTTACTCCTTGATTCTTTTTGTTTAGAGCTTCTTCAAAAATCAAGGGTTTAAGATGCCGTGCCTGAATGTCGCGTTTGAAATCACACTAGTAGATGAGATCTTTCAGCTGTTCGATGGGAGTGATGGGAAGCTCAGAGATACGTTGAAAACGTTGTCGTCCACCATAGTCAATAAAGAATATCCCATAGGGTTTGCGTATGACTTTTCCAGGGATGAAAGTCTCACCAGGAGGAAGAG
This sequence comes from Saussurea involucrata, assembly GCA_033807775.1. NCBI lineage: Eukaryota > Viridiplantae > Streptophyta > Magnoliopsida > Asterales > Asteraceae > Saussurea > Saussurea involucrata. Next base: position 67,239,940 of record CM066320.1, on the reverse strand, counting down.
ATGTGTCAAGTGCGGAAAGGTCAGGTTCTGGACCAAGAACTTCAGCACGAGGAAAACAAATACCTGTTTCGTTCCGTATAGGAGGACCTGAGTCTGAAGGTTTAGACTTTTTCTTTGCAGAGGCCCTTCTTTTCTGATTTGCGAGAGGAGGGGGAGGAGGAATATCCACACAAGAAGATACTAAGTCGATCTGTTGATTTATCAGCTTTTCGACATGATCCTTGTACTTAGATTGAGACTTCTGGATGGCTAATCTGATCTCCAACCATTCAGAGAGACCGTACTTCATGATGGCTTCAGCATAGAATTTTTCGTACTGTCCGTTTTCTCTGAATATCTCGATTTCAGCGATTGAAACTTTGAGGGTTGATTTTCTAGTGATATGTACCTTGTTAATTCTGGTAGGTTGATATCTGAAGTGTACCTTTTCTTTGCACCAGATTAAAGTAGATTGAGACACAGTTCTCTTTTCTTCAACGATCTTCTTGGCGTCTTCCTATAGTTGACGTTGAACTTCGATTGGAGTTCTTTTCAGCGAGGGGTCTTTCACCGATTGTTGAGTAACCTGGATGGCGAGTTCTCTGTCTTTTTCTTCAGCTTCCCTTCTTTCTAGCGATTAACCTTTCAGCTCTGAGGTGATCCTGGTATTCCTTTTGTGAAAGTCCGAACTTTTGAGGAATAGAAGGAAGTTGACCACGCTTCAGGATGATTCGCTGATCTTCGAATCTCTTGATCATTGCATCTCTCTTTTCTTGATCCTCTTCACTCAGCTTTTGAGGAGCCAAGGAAGGTCTGTTTTTGTGAGAGAGCAGCTGTTCTTCAGGTTCATCAGTCTCAGAGATCAAATCCAATACTGGGATTATTTCTTCAGCGTTGGGAGCTGGGATTATTGTTGGTGAAGTCGCAGTTGTAGGAACTTCAGCGATATCCTCAAACCGGGGAGAGGACTAGCTTAAATGCAGTGATCTTACGAATAAGAACTTGGGTAGAACAGAGAAAAGAAATGGGTTTAAGTGTATAGGCTTTTTGTGGAGAGTAGAGCTGATAATGTGTATAGATAGAGGAGGGATGTAGTGTAAGTAATATGTAGTGTACCTGACGAACTGGCTTTTGAAGCAAGATCATCAGATTTTCATCGTCTTCAGCGACACCTTTTCCTTTGCCCTTGTCGGCTTCAGACGCTGAAGGCTTTGTCTTGGTCCGCTACCTTGAAGGTTCGTTTATCGAAACCCCTTTAAGAGCTGTAGTCTTCTGAACAGGTTTGACGATAAAGGAGTCATCATCATCATCGTCATCATCATTTGGAGAAGAAGATGGTTCATCATCAGAGATGTCGACAGCTTCATCATCTTCAGCTTCAGATTCAGATTCTTCAGCAGCTTCTTCGAGTTGCTCCCCTTCAGATACAGAGGTAAGCTTCTCGGTTCCCTCAGGGTTTTCATCTCCCTGAGGTCCAGCAGTTGTTTCTTCATTTGTCTTCTCCCTCTCTTCAGTAAGGAGAAGGTCTTCAGTCTTCTCCCCCTCGATAGATTCATCATTGGGAAGGTTTTCAGAGTTCTTCTCCCCCCCTTCCTCATGATGAGTGGGGGAGGAATGCGATGACTCAGCAGATGGTGTTGGTTCCCTGTCTTCTTGGCCAGGGATTCCAATATAGTTTTCAATCGCTGCGACTCTGTCTTCTAGGCCAGTAATAGCAGGAGTGATCTTGAAAAGTTCTGCATGATCTGCCGGAGTAAAATGCGAAGGTGCAGGGGCAGGGGCAGTCATGTGATTCAGGATCTGTTGTACCTTTGTCTTCACTGAACTTACGTCAGTCTTTAATGAACTCACGTCAGTCTTTACAGCAGTCATCTCTCCCTGAAGATTTCCAACCGATGTCTTCAGCGTTATGACCTCGCTGGACATGGTTTGAACTGTTGTTTTGAGAGAGGTGTAGTCTGTGTGGATGTCAGCATGAACTTTGGCAAAGTCACCAAGAGTACAATCAACCTTCTCCAAATCAGATTTGGAGGCTTTTCTGTTCAACCACTTTTGTCAGCTTGTTGAGATTCTCTCCAGCGTTTGTTATAGCTGAAGAGTTGTCTGAGAGAGTAGTGGTGAGACCTGTCAGCTTTATATCCACGTTCTTCAGAGAGGCGTTGATGTCTCCCAAATTAGGACCTGTAACAGATAAGTATATATGAACAAAGGAAATCTCAGAAGTTTGGGGTTTAGTTACAGTGTATATGGGTTGGTGTATACCTGAAGGAGGGTCGGTGAAGTCGTCAAAACTTCTGTGTCCTGAAAAAAGTTCCATGTCATCAGCTAGAGTGCGTGTACGCATGGTCATTCCTGCAGGTCCTGCATCCATCATTCCTTGAAAAGTATTAGCTTTAGCTCCTGGAAGAATGACGGGTGCTCCAGTGATCGTGGTGAAAACTGGATTAGAGTCCAATGGAGTAGAGAGAGAAGGGAAGGTTGAGAATGATGGTTGGGTGCGGGGTTCAGCGTTGGATCCGCTGAGAATCACTTCTTCAGTCCTATGAGAGACTGAAGGAGGTTGGGTCGATTCTAAGTTTATAACTTCAGCGTTTAGAGACGCTGAAGCTGGGATGGAAGGGGTGGCTTGTTCAGCTGTGGCAGAGCGTACCACTAAACTTTCCATCAACTCTTCAAGATGAGCTGAGGAGTCTTCAGCATGAGATTGCTGGGGTTGCTCCTTGGGTTTCTTAGTCCTTTTGGAACCAAGTTGGGTAGATGAGTGTTTCCTTTTTCTAGAAGGAGTGGAGGTTGCAGCTGGGGTATCAGCAGTGGGTTTTTCCACTGAATGAGCTGTAGAAGTAGAAGAAGGAGGATTGAGAATAGATAAGAGAGTAGAGAGACGTACCTCGTTTGCCATTGGCTTGAAGTCGAGTACCTTAGGGCCAACCTGAGAGAGTTTCAGGTCTCCTACTTTTGGGTAGTTGTCCCCAAGTCCTTTGAGGAAGCCGGCGCTGATGAATCTAGGATATGGAACCCATGATGGTCGGTCAGCAGCCGAGTCTACTCTGAGTACAAGATCATCGTAGATTATCGAGGCCCAGTCAACATGAAGACCCTTCAGCAATGCATAGCCCATTGCTTGCTGAGGTTGAGCGGCTTGATCAGAGGAGTCGGTCTTTGCAGTCATACAGCTTATCAAGTGTGCGAAGATGAAGTTCATCTCGCTGGGCATTTTGGATTTCTTGATGAGGGTCAGCTTCTTCTCAGGCTTCTTGTCCCTCCCAGTTTCCCATACATAACCCATTGCATCAAAGAATGCAGTGATGGCTTCCATATCAGCATGTTTCTTGTGGTCAGGGAGAGAAACAAAGGGTTTTTCTTTTGTAGCGATGGGAAGGCTCAGTGCTTTTCGGATAATGGCAGGGGTGATTTTTATGGTGCCAAAATCAGTGTCACAGAGGATGCAATCGATTTTCTTCGTGGGGTTTTTGGTCTATGTGAGCTGAGTGTGTCTGGAAGAATACCAGAGCTGAGATAGTAGTAGTTGATGAGCAGGGGGTGTTATGGTCAGGGCTGTAGAGACGCAACAGGTTTTGTGGAAATTCACAGCATCATTCAGATGTGTGACTTGCTTTCGAGGAGGAAACTCGAAAAGCGCATAGAGATTGTTTGTTTTTGTCCAATCGAGTTCCTCAAGTGTGAACTTGACCTGAGGAGCCTTGGTGATTTCCAGTTCCTCAGCAGCAGCAGTGTTCTCAGCAGTAGGAATATCAGTAGATTCCATTGCTGTATTATCAGTTCAGCCAAATATATAACAAATAAGAATAATCTTAATGTGGAAAGATTTTCCAATAAGATGGTTCGAATTTTGTCCATTTCATTCAGACAAAAATGTCTTAATGAAGATTAGGGTTTTCTTGTTTGAAAAAGAAATGCAAACCCAATAAAAAGTCTTGTTTGCTAGTTTCCTTTGAGGATTAGGGTTCTGGAAAAACGTATGAAGAACAAGTTTAAGATATTTGCGATTTAAACTTAAAAAACAACCATGAAAGGTTGTGTTCATAAGACCATGAAAGAAATGATTTCATTTTTGAAAAAGTTCTTTTGTTTGATCTTGTAAAAACAATGAGAAGATCATTAACAAGTTTTAAGAAACAGGTAAATAAAAGAAATATTAACCTGGTTCGTTGAAGAAGAAGAAGATGAACAGTTCTTGAAAACTTGAGAGCAAAAATGCAACACTAGTTTTCTTGAGACAGAAGTTGTTCGCGTAAAGGAAAAATATAAACCCAAAATGTGTTTATATAGTGAGATTAGAGAGAGAGAAAATCTTGAGCGGGAAAAGATTTTCATCATGACACGGACACGTGTTTGCATTTGATTGGAAGTTAAATGAAACGTGCAAACGTGTGTCAGAAAGAAGAACGTGCCAGGGCTTATCTGTTGCGATGACATCACAGATGTCTTTTCATATTTTAGGATGTCTCTGAGGTTTTGAAAGCTCAGGGACACTTTTGAAAACATGAAGCACTGAATAGAAATATCAGTGTTGGTTTTAGAAATTTCAAAGTATCGCTGATTAAGGAAGAGATATTCAGCGATGCAATTTGTCTTGAAATCTTGCATTTACATACGATTGTCAGCGAGAGAAAAACATACCTTGACATCAGCGAATCAATTATGTTCAGAGAGAGAATGATAGAATGGGTTATAAAAGTTGGTTTTATCCTATCGCTGATCAAATGTGAACCGCTGAAGATTTTACTCTTCAAAGTTCAGCATTCCAGGCTCGCTGATGATAAAGTTGAATCATGTCTCATCAAGAGGTTTGGTGAACAGAACAGCTAACTGATAGTCAGTTGGGATAAAATGAAGTTCTATATCACCATTCATCACATGATCTCTGATAAAATGATACCTGATTTCGATGTGTTTTGTCTTTGGTTATAGCGATGGCACTTGTGCTGTCGCAATAGATTGGAATTTTCGAGAGCTGAAGGTCATAGTCTAGTAGTTGATTTCTCATCCACAAGACCTGAGAACAACAACTTCCAGCGGCTACATACTCAGCTTCAGCTGTGGAGGTGGACACTGAGTTTTGCTTTTTACTTGTCCAACTCACCAGCTTTCCACCCAGGAGCTGACAGCCTCCTGTGGTGCTTTTCCTATCCAATTTGCAACCTGCAAAATCACAATCTGAATAGGCGATTAGATCAAAGCCTGAGTCTTTGGCATACCAAAGACATAGGTTTATAGTACCCTTAAGGTATCGAAAAATTCGCTTTACAGCGGTCATATGAGATTCCTTAGGTTCAGCTTGATATCGTGCACACAAACAGGTTGCATACAAAATATCGGGTCGGCTAGCTGCAAGATACAAAAGAGAGCCGATCATCCCACGGTACAGCGTGACATTAACAGGTATTCCATTTGAATCCTTGTTTAGTGGCAGCGGTGGTGCCATAGGGGTTTTCATAGCTGAACTCTGAGTTAAATCGAATTTCTTCAGCATATCTTTAACATACTTTCCCTGATTAATAAAAGTTCCTTTTTCATTTTGCTTTATCTGAAGACCAAGGAAATATGTTAGCTCACCCATCATGCTCATTTTATACTCTTCTTTCATTCTATCAGCGAAACGAGTACAAAGGTCAGGGTTAGTAGAACCAAATATAATGTCATCAACATATATCTGAACAAGAATAATATGACCTTTTACTTTCCTGAAGAATAGAGTCTTACCGATTTTACCACGCTCAAATTGTTCAATATGGAGATAAGTAGAGAGAGTGTCATACCATGCACGAGGAGCTTGCTTTAAGCCATAAAGTGCCTTATCTAGTTTATAAACATAACCTGGATGCTTAGGATCTGAGAATCCTGGAGGTTGTTCCATATAGACTTCTTCATTCAGCTTTCCATTTAGAAATGCTGACTTAACATCCATCTGATATACTTTGAAGTCTTTGTGTACAGCGTATGCTAAGAATAGACGAATAGATTCTAGTCTTGCTACTAGAGAAAATGTTTCGTCGTAATCTATGCCTTCCTCTTGTCTGTATCCCTGAGCAACAAGTCGAGCCTTGTTGCGGGTTACAGTTCCATGTTCGTCCAACTTGTTTCGATAGACCCATTTAGTGCCTATCACTGTCTTGTCAATTGGTCTTCGAACAAGTTTCCAAACTTTGTTTCTTTCGAATTCAGTCAGCTCTTCTTGCATGGCGCTGACCCAGTTTGGATCTTTGAGGGCATCATCTATTTTCTTTGGTTCAATCAGAGAAATAAAGTTAACAAATAAACAAATATTACCTGCACTTCGTCGAGTCTGAACACCGGCGTTTGGATCACCAAGAATTTGATCAATTGGGTGATTTACATTCCATCGCTGAGCCGGAGCGTGAGACGCTGACTCAACCTGAACTGGAGTAGCTGAAGATGAAGCTTCAGCAACTTCTGGAATATTAGCCAAGAGAGGAGTAGGTACAGATGTCATCTCATTCACTGATTGCTGAGAAGTAGATGGAATGTCTGAGACATTTGGTTCAGAAGCAGGTATAGTATTTAAAGGAACTGCTGAGATCCATGATGTTTCAGCTTCACTATTCTGCATGTTTGGGATGATAGTAGGACTATCATCTTCAACTGTATGAGTATGAGGAGTGGGAATATCTTCTGAATCACCAAGATGAGAAAACATCCATTGATTCAGTTCTTCAGTATCAGCAGACGGTTTAGAGCTTGCCGAACGGGATTCGTCAAAAGTGACGTGAATAGTTTCTTCAATAGTTTTTCTTCTTCGATTGAAGACTCTGAAGGATTTGGTGATTGAAGAATATCCAATAAAGATTCCATCATCAGCCTTAGGATCAAATTTTCCAAGGGCATCTATGTTGTTCAGTATGAAACACTGACATCCAAAGATGTGAAGAAAGCTAATTGAAGCCTTTCTCCCATGAAAAAGTTCATAGGCTGTCTTAATGAATCTTTTGACTATCAGCGACCTGTTTTGCGTAAAACAAGCAGTGTTGACAGATTCTGCCCAAAACTGAGTAGGCAGGTGAGAATCGCTGAGCATTGAACGTGCAACTTCAATAATTGTTCTATTTCTTCTTTCAGCGACTCCATTTTGTTGCGGTGTTCTCACTGAAGAAAAGTTGTAAGAAATACCCTTACTCTCAAAGAAGGAATCAAGAGAACTGTTTTTGAATTCAGTCCCATGATCACTCCTTAGAACGGACAAACATAACCCATGTATAGCGAGAGAATTCATCAACTATGACCAGTGTACATTTCTTTCCAGCGATGGATTGTTTGTTAACAGGGCCAAACAAATCCATATGGAGAAGTTGTAGAGGAGATCACACTGAGGAGACTTGATTTGACTTAAAGCTTGCTTTGGTCTGCTTTCCTTTCTCACACGCTTAACATAAGGACTCTTTGGCGTAGGAGTGTTAAGGTAGACCAGTGACTAACTCTTTTGAAGAAAGAGTGTTCAGTGTCTTGAAGTTTAGATGAGAGAGCCTCTTATGCCATAGCTAGTTGACATCAGATGAGGATTTTGAGAAGAAACAGGAGTTCTCAGTGGTTGTTGAGTCCATGTTTGTTACATAAACATTTTCCAAACGATAACCGCTGAGCGCTATCTTCTCCTTTTTGTCAGCGACAAAGCAGGATTCCTTGGTAAAGATTACCTTGTTATCCTTGTCGCAAAGCTGACTGATGCTTAGAAGATTATGCTTCAGTCCTTTAACATATGCAACTCTTCTGAAGGTTGTTGTACCATTTGAGAGTACACCAAACCCTCGGGTATGTCCTTTTCCATTTTCCACCGAAAGTTACAGAGGGACCCTTCTCTTCCTTGTATTCATCGAGCAGGCTTTTCTTTCTAGTCATGTGTCTAGAGCATCCGCTATCGAGATACCAGATACCCTTCTTAACCTGCATTACAAAGGAAGATTTGTTTTTATTGGGTACCCACTTAACCATGTGTACACACTTGTCAGTGGGGTAGTTGGAATGGAAGGTTCAGCAGTCTTCGCAGCATTTGAAGATTCAGCTTTGTCAGTCTTCACATTGGTTAATTTCTTAACCTCAGTGGTCTTCTTTGCCTTGGGGGCAATGATCTTCACCTTAGCTATCTTTTCAGCTTTGGTGGTTGTGGGGCACTTACTAGCAATATGATCAGTAAGTCCACAGTGATAACATTTCCAATAACTAAAAATAGTTCTAGGACCATTTGCATGTTGAGCTTTAGATTTTGAATTAGAAGTACCAGCACCAAGTAAGCTATTGTCTTTTGAAATGAGAGGAACATTTAGTTCTTCGGATGTCTAGGAGTAGATCGCTAAATAGATCCACGCTGAGTAGATCCATATATCTGATTCCTTGATCCAGAGGGATAGGTCACTGAAGCTTTAGAAGCATTCAGCTTAGGTACTAAGGTACCCTTCTGAGGATTTTGGTTAAAAGCAATTCCTTTACCTTTATCTTTAGAGACAAAGGTAGGTTTTGGATAAACCATTTTCTCTTTACCTTTTGAAGAGGTAGAAATTTCCTCAGGGATAGGCGGTTTAAAGAGGAACACTGAGAGGATGAAGTATCAGCGACTGAGGATACGAAAGTTCCAAATAAGAGCATGGAACAATCAGTGGTTGGTTCTAGACTATCAGCTTTGTAACCAAGACCACGTTTATCACTCAGGGGAATCTGAGACTTAATTATCTCAGTGATCTTTGTTGAGGAATTATACCATCCATCAACAGTAGCTTTTTCAGCTTTTAATGCAGCGATAGCTTCTTCGCGCTCGATTTTGACTAGATGATTTAGGTGAACTTGATCTTTAAAATCTTCTTCAATTTTAGAAAGATTTTCTATTTAAAGGGGACAGTTTTTAAGCTGTTCAGCGAGATCAAGGTTCTGATTTTTAACTACAGTTTTGCCATTCATGGCTTCATATAAACTTCTAGTCAAGAGATCGATCTTTCGAAGACTATCAGCTTCATCAATATTTGCAATATAGGTAAAGAAGGAAGGTGATACCTGAGTTGCAGAGGTTGAAGTAGAGGGAATGTAAGAATTGTCTTCCTCATCTTCATGTTTGGCCATGAGACATAGATTGGCTTCATCATCTTCAGAGTCAGATGTTTCTTCCTCATCAGAGTCAGCCCAATCATAGTCAGCCATCAGGCCTTTGCCTTTCTTCTTAAAGCTTTTCTGCTTTGTATACCTTTCTTTCAGCTTGGCGTATTTGTCATCTCTAGACCCGAGGTTAGAGGATTTCTTGGGAAACTCTGAGTTTCTCGAAACTTTCTTTGACATGCACTCATTAGCGAAATGTCCTATCTTTTCACAGTTAAACCAAGTAGCAGTAGCCTTATCAACAGGAGTTGATGATCTTGGCTTATCAGTAATAGAAAGAGGTTTATTCTTTCTGAACATTTTCTTTTTGGCGAATCTCCTGAACTTTTTAGTGAGGAGAGCCAAAGATTCATCAAGATCTGAAGAGTCAGAATCTGATGACCTTTCAGAGTTACTCTCCAACTCAGTGATAGTGACCGAGGGTCGCTGAGTGGAAAGTTCCTGTGAGATTAAAGCAACAGGGGTGCTTTTGGAATCTTTTACAAGATTCTTCTTAACATGACTCGATTGCTCATGATTCAGCATCGTGCCATATAAGGTAGAAAGGGTCATTGATTTTAGATCCTTTGACAGCTTGAGACACATAGAATAACTGTCCCAGCTTTCAGGTAAACATTCTAAGAACTTTGTCAGCACTTCAAAGTTAGAATATTCCTTACCAACAGTTTTTTAGATCTATTATTAAACAGTTAAAACGTTGGTGTACTTCAGAGAGAGTTTCATTCTTACCACAAATGAAGCTTTCATACTGTCTTACCAGGTTAATCTTTCGAGAGTCCTGGACTTCAGAAGTACCTTCATACTAAACACAGATTGTGTCCCACATAGCTTTTGAGGTTTTCAGGTTCATGACGGAATGGTAGACTTCGTCAGGAAGAGCCATGGAGAGTATGGATCTGGCTTTGGTGTCGATAGCCACTTTCTTCTTATCTTCATCAGTCCACATATGAATTTCCTTTGGAATCAGCCTTTCTAGAATAGCAGGTCTATTCTAAGTGGCTGGAACTGCAGCATCAATTCTTACAAGAATATATGGGCCGTTTTCAAGATAATAAGGCATAGTAGGGTCTACACCTTCTAAGAAGAGAATCATCCTATTTTTCCATAGATTAAAATTATCTCTGGAGAATCTAGGGGATTTTGCAAGAGAACCATTGTCAATGTAGTTTGTGTTTGTGTTGGTAGCCATTTTAAGAAATAGCTAGGAAGAGAAATCTTAGTATAGATCAGATCTTGTTTATGAGATTAAACAAATCTGCTCTGATACCACTTGTTGGTCCCGAAGGGCTATACAAGTTTGTAGAAGGGGGGGGGGGGGGGTTGAATACAAACACATAGATTTTACTTTTCTAAATTGTTTATTGATAAATATTAACAATTTACAGCTTGTTGCGGAACAAGATTAAGGATAAACCTAAATCTAAACAAGTTGGAACACTAAGTTTTCTTGCACTAAGAAAGAGAAGGAAATTACTAATAATAACCTATCTCAAGATTAGAAGATGACTTGACCAGAGTTAGCAAGTGACTCGACCAGAGTTTTCGAGTGCTTCAAAAATGAAGCTGGAGTCCTTCTTATATACTGCATGCATTTAATGCATGGCAATTTATACTTTACACGTGGTAGCAGCTCATTGGTTGTATGCCATTGACCTTTGTAGACAACCTTAGTAGCCGCATGTTTGAACAGTGTAGTATCAGAGTGGTTGTACGATATCAGACAATAAGGAGGTTCTTTTCTGACATATCGTACGGAGTCGTGCAAGGGTGGTTAAGACAAAAGTACTTCGTATGGAGGACTTCATGATCAGCTTACGTTGATTTAGTGCTTTATCATTCTATATCAATGAATGACAAAGTTCAGCGATAGCTGAAGTCTTGTACTTGATACTTCACGTTGAGTGAACAAATCTGAGTCTTCGTTGATCCGCATCAGTTCATTAGGAGACTTGTCGCTGGTTCTTGAGCTTGATCTTCGACTTCAACGTAGAACCTATTTTGACGTGAAACTTGTCTTCAGGGATCATAAGTAAACAACTAACTTATCAGCGATCACCATAAGGACTGAACAGGCTCAGAGTATTATGGTGAACAGTGTTCGCTGAATGTTTAATCTAAAGACCGAGAGTTCTTATCAACGTTACTATAAAGTATTAGTACTTATCAGCGATAGTGAAACTCTTATACATATTGTTTACTTACAATTTTCACTAAGTATTTAAGAGAGGGTCATTATCAAATCACTGAGGGTTTGGATCAACACTAAGCTCTATAGAGGCATGATTGGATCACTTATGTACTTCATTGCTAGTAGGTCGGACATTATTTTTGCCACATGTCTTTGTGCTAGATACCAAGATAATCCTAAAGAATATCATCTCTCTACAGTAAAGAGGATCTTTAGATACCTGAACGGGACCCAACATCTAGGTCTCTGGAATCCTAAAGCCTTTGGCTTTGATTTAATGGCATACACATATGCAGATCATGCAGGTTGCAAACTTTATCGCAAGAGCACCTCTTGAAATTGTCGACTGCTTGGAAACAAGTTAGTGAGTCGGACCTCAAAGAAACATAACTATGTCTTAACTTCTACCGCAGAAGCCGCATATGTTGCTACTACTAGTTGTTGTTCACAAGTTATCTGGATGAAGAGTCAACTAAAAGACTATGGTTTTGAGTTTGATAAGATCCCATTCATGTGTGATTTAAAAAGTCCCATAGCCATCTCTGCAAAACTAAACACTCGAAGACAAAGCATATTGATGTAAAGTACCACATTCTGAAAGATCACGTATAGAAAGGCACCATTGAAAAGAGGTTTAACTTTTTGTTAGATCTGAAGTTTTGTAAATAAACACAAGTGTTGGCTTCTGAGCAGAAGACTCAGAGTTCTGAGTAGGAGACTCAGAACCTCTGATGAAGAATCTTGAGAAGATTACTAAGTGTGAACGTCTGAACTGAAGGGTCAGAGTTCTGAGTAGGAAACTCAGAACTTCTGAAGACAAAGTTGAAAATATCCAAAGTACTTGAAGGATGTTCTGAAGGGCTTTATTAGAAGAATGTTCAGAAGTTCTGAACAACAAGTTCAGAACTTATGACAGGATATTTTCCTTTATATTCTGTTCACTAATTAGGACACGTGTAATTGTTCTATTAGTCTTTCAGTTATATGTACTGTAGCTTTAGTATTTCCTATCAGTATATATAGAAGTTAGCACTGTTTAGCTAACTAACTTTCCCGCATTACTTTGTATTCACTTTGTAATCTTTGACAGATTCTCTCTCTAAGATCTGTAATCTGTTCTTGATTGAATACAAGTTTGTTTGATCCAAATCTCTATCATTTACTGTTTGATTGTTCATAATTGATTGTAAGATTGAATCCTGGTTTCTACAATTGGCATCGGAGCCAATCAACAAACAAATTTGTTCAAGATCGTGATCGTGAAGGTTCTTGATCGTGTTCTTGAAGATTTCTTGATCAATTCGTCAATTGATTCCGCTACTACTCGAAATTCTTGAATTCTTAGTAATTCTTGAATTTGTTCTGTTTTTCGATCAAGAAATTCGAATTTGTCTTTCTGTTGAATCATATTACAATCAAGTCTTCGAAAGAATTTCTCTCGATGGGATCTGAAACGAAGCCTCCTGTTCTTATTCCTGAAGAGTATCAGCAATGGAAAATCCGAATGATTCAATTCCTAGATAACATTGATGAGAACTTGATGATCTCTATTCGCGAAGGTCCTATTGAAGTCTATGTAGATGTTGCTGCTACACCTGCAACGGATACTACACCGGAGATTCCTGCTACCAGAGTGAAGAAGAGTTTTTCACAATATACAGAAGCTCAGAAACAGAGACATGCAATAGACACAATAGCTATTACTTTGATGACTTTGGCAGTTCCAAATGAGGTTTTCAATAGAATTGACAGTGGAACATCTGCAAAGGAAATGTGGGATGAACTGGAAAAGCAGATGCTGGGTACACTCAAATCAATTTAAGCAAAATTGAATCAAAGCATCAATGCTTATGAAAGATTCAAAGCAAAGGAGTCAGAAAGTTTAACTCAGACTTATAGCAAGTTTTGCACAATATTGAATGATCTCAGAAGGAATGGGTTGAAAAAGACAAAGTTAGAGATCAATTACAAATTTCTGAACTGTCTTAATTCAGAATGGTCGTCTTTTGCAATTAGTCTCCAGATGAACAAGGATATGTGTGAGGAAGATCTAAATGATCTATTTTGTATTCTAAATCAACATGAGGATTCTGTTAAGCAAGTGGTTGAGGAAAAGAAGAGTGTTTCTGATCAATTAGCTTTGCTTTTAAAATCCAAAATCACCAAATCATCCAAAACATCCAAGAAATCTGTGTATTTATCTGAAATTCCAAAGATAGAGGAAGAGTCTGCTAAGGAAGAGGAATCTGATGAAGATGCTGATATCAAGCTGATTGCTGAGAAACTGGCCTTATTGACTAATACTTTCAATAAGAGATATGGGAAGAATAAGTTTCAAGGTAAGTACAGAAGAGAATAGGGGAGTTCAGAAGACAAATACAAGAAGAAGGAAGATATAGAAGAAAGTAAGAATGAGAAGAAAGAGGAAAAGGAAGAAAGAAAAGAAAAAGATCTTTGTTTTAAGTGTGGAAAATCTGGTCATTATGCAAGGGACTGCAGAGTGAAAGTGGTAAAGGACTATGAATACTATACAAAGAAGGCTCAACTAGCCAAAACCAAAGACAGTGGTATTGCAATGCTTGCAGAACAAGAAAATTGGTTATACTACACTTCTGATGAAGAGGACTTCATTCATTTTTCTCAGATGCAAAGCTATATGGCTAAGATGAAAAATGAAGATGATTCTGACTATGATGCAGGTTCTGAATCTTCAACTGAGGTACATTCTGCCCTTGAAATTGATTTAATGACTCAGATTGGCAATATGAATGCTGAATTTGTTAAACTCAGAAAACAGATAAAAGGTGAAAGAATTCTGGTTAACAAATTCGGAACAAAAAAGGAAATAATTAAAGAACAATTTGAAGAATCTGATGTTGAGAAACAAAAAGTTAGAAAAGAGAATTCTGATCTTTTGAAAAAGATTTCTGAATTGAAAAGTGAACTCTCGGAAGTTAAAGATGGAAAGGGTGATTTACAAATTAAATTTTATATGTTATTCGAGGAAAGAAAGAATTTGTTCACAAAAATCAAAGAGTTGGAAGATCTTAATTTGAAAAGAGGTCAAACTCAACAAACCTTAAATCTTCTCACAAGCAATGTTAAAGACACGAGATTTTATAATCCAAAAATGGGATTAGGTTTGGAAGAAAATGTAGTTTTGAAAAGGGCACCAACAAATATTTATGATTTTGATAAACTATAGGTTCCTAAATCACAAATCCCAGAAATTGTTGAAGTTTTTGTGGGACCTGCTAGTTCTATAACAAGTTCAGATAGTTTACAAAAATCAAGTCCTGTAAAAGCAAAGGAAACAATTTCTGAACCAAAAATTGAGAAGACAGAAGTTTCAGAAGACTAAAAAAGAAATTTCAAAACCAACAGAAGAGAAACCAAGATATAATGATGCCAAATTCAAATATGACTCTCTGAATGTCAGTTACAAAAATAAACAGCCAAAATTTTCTTATCCTGAAATTGAAAGTATATTTGATGCAAGCAAAGTTTCTGAAATAGTCAGTCAGAAGTCTGAGTCTTCTAGTCAGAACTCTGACTACGTAAGTCAGAAGTCTGAGTCTGAAGGTCAGAACTCTGAGACTATTGATAAAAATTCTAAGTCAACTGAAATTTCTCAATCTAATTCAGAAAGTTTCTTAGAACTTGAAAAGAGGTTTAAATTGGTTAATCAAGAACTTGAGGACTTGAGGAAAACTTTTGATGAGCTTGAAAATGATTACTGTGATTTAGATTTTAAACTGGACCAAGTTTTAAAGGAAAACAACACTTATGTCCAGAAAATAACAGAGCTTGAGAAGTTAAAGGTTGAGTATGATCTTTTCAAGATTAATGATTTCAAAGAAAATAAGAAATTCTTTGATAAATCAAGTACATTTGAGAATGATGAATCATCCAAATCATATGCTAATTCTGAAAAGTTGAAGGTTTCAGAAAAAGAGGAAAGCAAAAGGAAAGATGATCTGAAAAGAGTTTCCGTGGAGATTGGGTTGAATACTACTTCTGAACCTAAAGACAGTAGTTCTTGTATTAAGTGCAATTGTAATCTGAATACTATCAATAAAAGCGAAAAGACTTATGTTTCAGATCTATTGTCACTTGCAAGAAAGAATCTCAAATGTGTTCAATGTGGTAGTCATTCATTTCAATCCTCTCAGAAAAATCAAATTATAATAACATATGTTTCTTATATAAACAAAGCAACTCAGAATTCAGAAAAGAAGATTGTTTCTGTTCCTCAAACTCAGATAAAAGGAAAGAAGATTGAAAACAATATTCAATCTAAATGAAAAGTAAAGAACAATGAAAACATGTTTAAATCAAATGAAAAGAAGACTGAAAGTATTTCTCAGTCTCAACCATAAGTTTTCAAGAAGAAAAGAAACAACTTTGTGAACATAAAATGTTCTGACTTCATAAAAGTTCAGGGAAAGTGGTGTTTAAAAGAAGATTTTGAATGGAAAGTCAAAGGAACATGTGTTAAATCAGAGATTAAAGCTAACAAAGAAGGACCCATTCTAGAATGGGTACCTAAGTCTAACTAACTGTTTTTGCAGGGCTGTCATGTGTGGTTTTTAGACTCTGGAGCTTCAAGACACATGACAGGTCATAAGTCTTCTCTGAAAAACTTCATAGAAAAGGCTGGAGGAGCAGTAAACTTTGGCAATAACAGTAAAGGACAAGTTAGAGGTTATGGGGATTTAACAAAAGGAGATCTGACCATTCAGAATGTTTTCTATGTGGAAGGCTTACAACATAATTTGTTCAGCATAAGTCAGTTTTTAGATAGTTTCTGCCAAATCAAGTTCAGCAGAACAGGTTGCTTAATTCTGACTGAGAAGGATATAAAAGTGTTTTGGGCCAAAAGACATATGGACTTATTTGTGGTTAATTTCTCAAAGATTCAAGCTTTAACCCCAGTATGTCTATTGTCAAATGCAACTGCAAATGAATGTTGGCTATGGCACATAAGATGTTCTCATTTGAATTTCAAGGATCTGAACAATCTTGTTGGCAAGCAATTGGTCAAAGGACTTCCAAAGATCAAATTTGAGAAGGAATCATCATGTTCAGCATGTGAAATGGGCAAGATGAAGAAGAGTTCTCACAAGTTGAAAATGGATTCTTCATGCATGTCACTATTAGAGATCTACATACAGATTTGTGTGGTCCTATTTCAGTTCAATCAATGGGAGGAAAGAAATATATACTTGTCATTGTTGATGAGTATTCAAGATACACATGGGTTGAATTCTTAAGAGCAAAATCTGAGGCTGCTGAAACACTGATTAATTTCATCAAAAGAATTAAAGTGTTCTTACAACTTCAAGTTCAGAAAATAAGGAGTGACAATGGAACAGAGTTCAGAAATGAGACTCTTCAGAACTTTTTGCAAAGTTTTGGAATTTCTCATAACTTTTCTGCTGTTAAAACACCTCAACAAAATGGTGTTGTTGAAAGAAAGAACAGGACTCTAGTTGAAGCTGCAAGAACTATGTTGTCCTATTCAAACCTTGTTAGCTCCAATATTCTGAAATATTAGAAGTATTGAAAAATGGCTAAGTACAGAAGAACTTCCACAGAAGCTCTGCTGAGTGCAACAGAAGCTCTGTCGGGCATCTCAGAAGAATCAAAGGAAGTTTGATCAAGAGGAATCAAAGACTGAAGAAACTACAGAAGGACGCTTTCAGAAGACCAAGACCGCAGAACCTCTGTTATCAATAACAGAGCCTCTGCGGACAACAGCAAAAGACAAGGAACCCAGTGAAGACTACTCACAAAGGACCAAAGAAGGATCTACAGAAGAATGCTCACCAAGGAACCAACCACAGAACCTCTGTCACCCTTGACAGAGCCTCTGCGGTTCAGACTGAAGACTTGGAAGATATTTATAATATCTTGCCACTGTTAAAGAAATATCTTGCTACTGTTCCTGACCTGTTCATCAACTTGCATGGTAGCTTGCCCTGTCCAACTTCAACACGTGTCAAACTCTGAGTGGACTCAATAGGGCTTAGTACAACATAGACGTCTGCGCCATTAAATCAAATACAACACGTTCAACTGTTCATACCATCCGATCAACAAAAGCTTATGCTTTATGGTCCCCTTGTAGTAGTATAAAAGGAAGACTCATGTTGAGTTCTTCCTAAGGATAATAAGAAAATACACAACTGTTTTTACAACAAAAAGGCACACAAGAACACATAGCTTATGCACATCGAGAGTCATATCTGCTTAAAGCTTTGCATACTCAACTGTTCTTAAATCTATTCTTGCCTTATATATAAAACAACAGTAATCTTCAAGATATCATCTTTATACTGTTTCTTTATATTATGTGTTCTAAATCTATCAAACATATCTGTTAGTTCTTCAAATACGCTTCCGCATCAAACATAAACTCGAACTAATAGATCTGATAATCTTGTATAAGCAAAACGAGAACCAACAAACCTTCCAACCTTCTTATGGGTTGAAGCAATTGCTACTGCTTGTTTCACACAGAATAGAACTTTGATCAATAAGAGATTAAATAAAATTGCTTATGAACTGATTAACAAAAGAAATCCACAGATTAAATTTTTTCATGTTTTTGGTTGCATATTCTATGTTCTCAAAGACAGAGAAAATCTTGGTAAATTTGATAAAAAGGCAGATGAAGGATACTTTGTTGGTTACTCACTAACTTCCAAAGCATTCAGACTATACAACAGAAGAACCAAAAGGATAATGGAAAGCATCAATGTCACATTTGATGAGTCAAGAATGAAGACTTCTGAACAACACCGTTCAGAACTCAAACAGGATAAGACAAAAATGACTTCTAATCTAATCCTAACTGTTCAGAACTCAATTTATTGTTTAAGGAGGCATTTCTGGAACAAATTTCTGAATCTTATGCAGATTTTGAGAATCCTAAAATGGTTCAAGAAATGAAAAAGGGAACTTCAGAAGTGGTTCAAACAACTGTAATTTCTGATACTGGTCCATCTGAGGAATGTCCAACGTTGATCAATACAAGTGATGAAACTTCTGAGCTTAGTACTCAGAATTCTGGGCATGGTACTCAGAATTCTGGACAAGTCAATCAGAATTCTGGACAAGGTACTCAGACTTCTGGACAAGGTACTCAGACTTCTGGTCAGGGTACCCAGAACTCTGAACAAGTCGTTTAGAATTCTGACTCTACTACTCAGACTCCAAACTTGGATGTTTCACCTCAACAAGTACCAGAACAAGGGGACATTTCAGAATTACAAGCTATTATTGATGAGAATGATACAAACAATAGTTTTTCAGAGATTGATGTGCTTCCTAGTTCAAACAAATGGACAAAAGACCATCCTATTCATCAAGTGATAGGGGATCCATCAGTGGGAGTGCAGACTAGATCAGCAACAGCAAATGAAGCAATGTTTGCAGGATGTTTAAGTGTGATTGAACCTAAGAAAGCCAATAAAGCCCTAGAGGATCCAGACTAGATTTTAGCAATGCAAGATAAATTGCTACAGTTTGAAAGAAACAAAGTCTGGAGACTTGTTCCAAAACCTGAAGGAAAATCTATTATTGGAACAAAACGGGTATTCAGAAACAAGAAAGATGAGTCAGGTGTTGTAGTCAGATATAAGGCTAGATTGGTTGCAAATGGATATTCTCAACAAGAAGGAATAGACTATGATGAGACATTTGCACCTGTAGCAAGAATAGAAGCAATCAGAATATTCTTGGCATATGATGCACACAAGAACTTCAAAGTGTACCAAATGGATGTCAAATAAGCTTTTCTGAATGGTATACTTAATGAAGAGGTTTATGTCTATCAACCAGAAGGTTTTGTTGATCCTGAGTTTCCAGATCATGTTTATGTTTTAGATAAAGCATTGTATGGTCTGAAACAAGCACCAAGAGCATGGTATGACACTCTAACTCAACATTTATTAAAATCTGGCTTCAAGAAAGGTAAAATTGATACTACTTTATTCTTAAAGAAACAAGGTGACGAGTTGATCTTAATTCAGATATATGTAGATGATATCATATTTGGTTCTACAAGTGCAGATCTTTGTAATGAATTCTCTGAAGTCATGAAATCAGAATTTGAAATGAGCATGATGGGAGAATTAAATTTTTTCCTTGGTCTTCAAGTAAAACAATTATCAAATGGGATTTTCATAAATCAAGGAAAATATGTTAAAGATATTTTGAAAAAGTTTAAAATGTATGATTGTGCTGCTATGAGAACACCAATGGCAACAAATGTCAAGTTAGATGCTGATCTCTCTGGAGTTTTAGTAGATAACAAGCTTTATAGAGGCATGATTGGATCCTTGCTTTATCTGACTGCAAGTAGACCAGATATCATGTTTGCTACATGTTTCTGTGCTAGATTTCAATATAATCCAAAAGAATCTCATTTGCTGGATGTTAAAAGGATCTTAAGATATCTCAAAGGTTCACCTGATTTGGGCCTTTGGTATCCAAAAGAAACTGACTTTAAACTGAATGCTTTTACTGATGCTGATCATGCAAGAAGTAGATTGGACAGGAAGAGTACTTCTGGTTCTTGTCACTTTTTGGGAGACAAAATAGTGAGTTGGGCTTCAAAGAAGCAAAATTGTGTATCCACATCCATTGTTGAAGCAGAGTATGTAGCTTCTGCTGCCTGCTGTTCTCAAACTTTGTGGATAAGAACACAACTCATGGATTATGGATATCAACTCAAGAAAATTCCCATATATTGTGATTCAGAAAGTGCTATTGCAATTACTCAGAATCCTGTTCAGCACTCAAAGACCAAGCATATTGATGTAAGGTATCATTTTATTAAGGATTATGTGGAAAAGGGAACAATAGAAAAGCACTTTGTGGATACAAAGTATCAATTGGCTGACTTGTTCACAAACCCTCTTGATCACAAAAGGTTCACTTTTCTCATATGTAAAATAGGAATGCTTAATCTAACTAATTGAGTATATTTGTCATTTTTCAGAAATGAATATTTTTCTAAGTACGATTTTCTAAGTAGTGTACTCAGAACTCTGACTCTGTTGTTCAGAACTCTGACTCTTGAGTTCAGAACTTCTGAGTCTTGAGTTCAGAACTTCTGAGTCAATACTTCAAAAATCTATCTTAAAATTCTTTAATTCTGAATAGGTTAATCAGAACTTCTAACTACCTTTCAGAATACATTTCTGAGAATTACAAATGTTTCAATATGTTGTTAAGTTCTTTCTATTTTATTTTTGTATTCCTTATGTCTAACATGTGTTTGAGTATATTCTAAAGTCAAGGAGGAGCATTGAAATCTTTCAGATATCATTCTGAGGTGCTTATAAGGTTTGTATATTCTTTTCTTATCACTAATCATTCTAAGGGGAACAAGCTTTCAATGATAAACCTTTTTCACTTGTTCAAACTACCTCTGATTCCTTAAAAAGTTTCTCAAGGTCAGATGTTAGATTTTAATTTTTTTTCAGAAATTTTAAAACATCAACAGAGGGACAGAATTTTGATGGTAAAATAATTTTCTATCTGTTCAAACTACTTCTGGGTGATTAAATGATTAATATTAATCAGAAGTTGATTTTAAATGAATTTTGATTCTAAGGGAATTTCTTCTGAACTGTATACTCAGAACTTCTGAGTATGCATTCTCAGACTTCTGAGCGTGTTATTCAGAACTTTTAACTTGTGTTAATTTCTATCAAATAACACGTGTAAGCTTCTTATTCAATTGATGATGCCACGTTTCATTTAATATCTTTTGTGGTACTTCGCCGTGTTGGAATCCGTTAAAACTCTGACAAAAAGTAACTTTTCACCATTTGAAACCTTTCAGCTTCGCGGATTTTAAATAGACCTTAAAATCCCTCTTTCAAATTTATTTGAATTCCAAGAGCGAAAACTGAGATACGCATAAATCCAGAGTTCTTTGATCTTGTTTTCTTTGGATATTCTATATCACAATCATGTCTGGTACTAGAAGTCGACCAGTTTCATTACACTCTGCAAAATCATTGATGGAATCCTCGTCAGATTCAGAGGATGATGAAGTACAGAGGCCTGAGAATAGAGCCGTAGAAGAAGGGGCAATAGGAGAAAACATTGTGCTAGGAAATGATGAAGGAGAAGCAGGGGATGAACATATGGTTGAATCTGAAGGAGATATAGATGGGGGAAATGAAAACATTCAACATGAACAAAGTGCGGTTAGGTCAGTAATGTCTGGAAGATCTAATTCTGGTGAGAGGATTGTTCCTGAGAGTGAGTATTTGGATTTGATTGAAAACAATTGTGTGTTAATACTGGATGAAACTAGGTTCAAGAAAGAACATAGGATAATCATAGAATTGCTGAACTACCATCCTTTTAAGAAATGGTTTACAATGAAGAAATCGGTTCCTGTTCAGTATATTCAACAGTGGTGGAAACATTTGGAGTTACAAGGTAACAATTTTGTAACAGTCCCGATGGCTTTTGATATACAACCATGACCTTTGCACACGTTATGCATTTTCCTACATATATGGCAATATCCTTCTTCATTCCTGGCCACCAATAGTATTCCCTTAAATCCTTGTACATCTTATCCACTCCTGGGTGAATTGAATACTTCGATTTATGAGCCTCCTCAAAAATCATTTCCCGTAGGTTGTCAGCCTTTGGGATCCACACTCTGCCCTTAAAGTAACATATTCCATCAATCTTAGTTTCAAAACTAGACTCTAAACCATGAAGAGTCTCTCCCTTCAGATTTTCAGGTTTCAATGCTTCAATTTGAGCTTCAAAAATCCGGGTTTTCAAACTTGTTTGAACCAGTGCTTCTAACGCTCGGACTCGTGAAGGTTTTACCCTTTCTTTCCTACTCAAGGCATCGGCTACCACATTGGCCTTACCTGGGTGGTAACGTATCTCACAATCGTAATCGCTGAGAAGTTCTACCCATCTTCTTTGCCTCATGTTCAACATCTTTTGATCAAAGATGTGTTGAAGACTTTTATGATCGGTGAAAATAGTACACTTGGTACCATATAGATAATGTCTCCATATCTTCAGAGCGAATACCACAACTCCGAGTTCCAAATTGTGTGTGTTGGTCCCGAAGGCCTACACAAGTTTGTAGAAGGGGGGGGGGGGGGGGGGTTGAATACAAACACACAAATTTTACTTTTCTAAATTGTTTATTGATAAATCATTAACAATTTATAGCTTGTTGCGGAGACAAGATTAAGGATAAACCTAAATCTAAACAAGTTGGAACACTAAGGTTTCTTGCACTAAGAGAGATAAGGAAATTACTAATAATAACCTATCTGAGATAGGAGATTGAACTTGTCCAGAGTTAGCAAGTTACTTCAAATGAAGTGAGTTCATCTCTTTATATACTGCATGCATTTAATGCAAGTCAGTATATACTTTACACGTGTCATCAGCTGGTTGGTTGCATGTCATTGACCTTGGTTGACAACCTTAGTAGCCGTATGGATGAATAGTGTAGTATCAGAGTGGTTGTACGATTTCAGATTTCCGGAGGTTCTTTTCTGACATTTCGTACGAAGGCATGCAAGGGTGGTTAAGACAAAAGTACTTTGTACGGAGGACTTCATGATCATCTTTCGTTGATTCAGAGATTATCATTTACTATTCAGCAGATGATAAAGTTCAGCGATAGCTGAAGTCTTGTACTTGATACTTCACGTTGAGTGGACAAATCCGAGTCTTCGCTGATCCGCATCAGTTCATTAGGAGACTTGTCGCTGGTTCTTGAGCTTGATCTTCGACTTCAGCGTAGAACCTTTGTTGACGTGAAACTTGTCTTCAGGGATCACAAGTAAACAACTAACTTATCAGCGATCATCATAATGATTGAACAGACTCAGCGCATTAATGATGAACAGTGTTCGCTGAATGTTTAATTTAAAAGAGCGAGAGTTCCTATCAGCGGTACTGGAAGATCTTAGTACTTATCAGCGATAGTGAAACTCTGATACATATTGTTTACTTACAATTTTCACTAAGTATATAAGAGAGGGTCATTATCAAATCACTGAGGGTTTGGATCAACAATCTCCCCCTATTTGATTATGACATAGCAACAAAGAAAATTGCTATTTAATGCAAACATAAGGATAAAAAGAACTCATAAAATATTTGTCCCTTTTACTGTTTTCTGGGATCTTTTCAGTACTGATGGAGTAAAGTACTTTCGCTGAAATCTTTCTTTAAAATATTGAATCAGGTTACAATGAAGAACAGAAAGATTACAAGTACAAGCGAAATAATTTACAAGTACAGAAGGATAACTGATACAATAGAGAAAAAGGAGATTATATCAGTTTTCAAAGGGTTCTTCCTTAATGAGAAGTTCATCAAGGGTCTTTTTAGTGGGGACCATCCAGTCAGGGACATTTACTCCTTGATTCTTTAACTTCAGAGCAACATCAAAAATCAAGGGCTTCAGGTGTCTAGCTTTGATGTTGCGTCTGACTTCACACCAGTATACGAGATCTCTGAGTTGTTCGATGGGAGCGATGTGGAGCTCAGAGACACGTTGAAAGTGATGATTTCCATCATAGTCTAAGAAGAATATACCATATGGATCACTTACCACTGTGCCAGGGATGTAGGTTTCTCCAGGTGGTAGGGAGGTGTCAAGCATTGAAAGATCAGTATCAGGGCCAAGAACTTCAGCACGAGAGAAACCAATACCTGTTTCATTTCGAATGATTGGACCTGAATCAGAAACTTTCTTCTTCTTAGGAGAGGCTTTCTTCGGTTGAGGAAGAGTAGGAGGAATATCCACAGCAGATGAAAGCAAGTCGATCTGTTTGTTTAAGATCATCTCAACATGGCTTTTGAATTTTGAGCGTGATCCCTGAATGGCTAATTTCGTTTCTAACCATTCAGAGAGACCAAACTTTTCTAATGAGGCAGCATAGAAGGTTTGCTTGGTTTTGTCATCTCTGTAGATATCCACTTCAACAACAGGAACATCAACGAACATTTTTCCTCTGATGTTGGCTTTGATTATCTTGGATGGTCTTGATCGATAGGTCAGCATTTGATTAGCCCATTCCATGGTTGTATCAGAGACCTTTGTCTTTTCTCTAACGATTTCTTGAGCATCATCCCAGAGCTGACGTTGAACATCAATGGGAACTCTTTTCAGCTTGGGGTCTTTGATTGATCGTTGAGTAAGCTTGATGGCGTATTCTCTGTCTTTCTCTTCAGCTTCCTTCCTTTCAGCGATGAGGCGTTCAGCTCGGAGGTGTTCCTTGTATTCAGCTTTTGAAATTCTGAACTTAGGAGGAACTGAAGGCAGATGATCACGCCTTAGAATGATTCGCTGATCCTCGAATTGCTTTATTATTTCCTCTTTTCTCTTTTGATCCTCTTCACTCAACTTTTGAGGAGCTGAGGAAGGTCTGTTTCTGTGCGAGAGAGGTTGTTCTTCTGGTTCATCAGTCTCAGAGATCAAATCTAAGACTGGGATTATTTCATCAGCAGCAGCTGGCTTTATTTGTGAAGTCGCGGTAGTAGAACCTTCAGCGACATCCTCAAACAGGGGAGAGGACTAGCTGAAACACAGCGATCTTACAAATTAGAACATGGGTAGAAGAACTTGGGTAGAAAGAGAAAGATAAATATGTTCAGGTGTAGGCTAGGGTAGTAGAACTTATAGTGTGGAGGAGGGATGGAGTAAGAGATGTTTAGTGTACCTGAAAAACCGGCTTTTCAAGCAAGATCATCAGATTGTCATCTTCAGCGACGCTTTTGCCTTTGCCTTTCTCAGCTCCAGAGGCTGAGGGGTTTGTCTTTGTCCGCTCCCCTGAAGGTTCATTTATCGAGATTCCCTTAAGAGCTTTGATCCTTGGGGCAGGTTTGACGATAAAGAAATCATCGTCATCTTCGTCATCATCATCATCATTCTTTGGAGAAGAAGATGGTTCATCATCAGGGATGTCGACGGCTTCATCATCTTCTGCTTCGGATTCTTCAGCGTCTTCTTCGAGTTGCTCCCCCTCAGATACAGAGGCGAGCTTCTCGGTTCCCTCAGGGTTTTCATCTCCCTGAGGTCCAGCGATAAGATCTTCATTATTCTCTCCCCTGATAGATTCATCATGGGAATGGTTTTCAGCGCTCTTTTCAATATCCTCAGCGCTCTTCTCCTCGATATGTTCAGCGCTCTTCTCCCCCTCTTTCTCATGATGACTGGGGGAGGAATGGGCAGACTCTTCAGCTGTGGGAGGCTCTCTGTCTTTTTGGCCAGAGATACCCACACAGCTTTCAATCTTTGCTAATCTGACTTCTAGGCCAGTTATAGCAGGATTGATCTTTTCCAGCTCTTTGCGATCCGTCGCTGTGAAAGTTTCCAATGCAGGGGCAGGGGTCGGTTCAGGAGCTGGAGTATTTGCCTTGTTGAGTAGCTGTTGGATCATCGTTTTCATCTCACCAACGTCGGTCTTTACAGAGCCTAAGTCAGTCTTTACAGCTGACATATCACCCTCTAGTGCTCCAACCGATGTCTTCAGCGTTGTTACTTCGCCAGACATGGAGGAAACGGAGTTTTTGAGTGAGGTGTAGTCAGTGTAGATGTCAGCGAGCACTTTGGCGAAATCGCTGAGAGTCTTATCAACAATCTTGATGTCGTCTGTGGAAGCTTTCTTTTCCACCACCGTTGTCAGCTTTGTCAAATTCTCTCCAGCGTTTGTTACAGCTGAAGAGTTGTTGGAAAGAGTAGTGGTGAGATCTGTCAGCTTGGTTTCCACAGACTTCAGAGAGGTGTTGATGTCTCCCAAATTAGGACCTGTAACAGATAAGTACTTGTGAACAAAGGAAAGCTCAGAAGTTTCAGGTTTAGTTACAGTGTATAGGATTTTATTTGTACCTGCAGGAGGATTGATGAACACGTCAAAGTTGCAAGTTCCTGAAAAATGATCCATATCCTCTTCGAAAGTACGGTGAGGTATGGTGATCTCTGCAGGTCCTTTCTTCATCATTCGTTGAGAAGCGTCAGCGGTGGCTTCTGGAATGATGGCATCTCCAGTGTTCTTTGGAGGTGTGTCCAAGTGAGTAGAGGGAGAAGCGAAGGATAAGAATGGGGTTCGGGTTCTGAGTTCAGCGTTGGAATCGCTGAGAATCACTTCATCAGTCTTTTGAGAGACTGAGGGAGGTTGGGTAGGTTCCAAGTTTCTAACCTCAGCGTTTGGAGACGCTGAAGTCTAGATTGGAGGGATGGCTTGCACGGGTGTGGCAGAGCGTACCACGGAACTTTCCTTCAGCTCTTCAGAATGAGCTGAGGAGTCTTCAGCATGGAATTGCTGGGGTTGCTCCTTGGTTTTCTTGATCCTTTTGGAATCAAGTTGGGTTGAAGAGTGTTTCCTTTTCTTAGAAGGAGAGGATTTTGTGGCCGGGGCATCAGCGATGGGTATTGTCGCTGAAGGAGCCACAGAAGTCGAAGAATTAGGGTTAATAAGAGAGAGAAGGGTAGAGAGACGTACCTCATTGTCGACAGGTTTGAAATCGAGCACCTTAGGGCCAACCTGAGAAAGTTTCAGGTCACCCTCTTGAGGATAGCTGTCCTTCAGGCCATATTGGAAGATGGCGCTGATGAATCGGGGTTAGGGAACCCATGCAGGTCTGTCAGCAGCATAATCTACTCTTTGTACTATGTCATCATAAATGATAGATGCCCAGTCAATATGTAGACCTTTCAGCAGTGCGTATCCCATAGCCTGCTGAGGTTGAGCGGCTTGATCAGAGGAGCCGGTCTTCGCTGTCATGCAGCTGATCAGGTGTGCAAAGATGAAATTCATCTCGCTGGGCATTTTGGACTTCTTTATCAGCGTCAGCTTCTTCTCGGGCTTCTTGTCCCTTCCAGTTTCCCAGATGTAACCCATTGCGTCGAGGAAAGCGATGATTTCTTCTCTGTCAGCATGCTTTTTATGGTCAGGGAATGGACCGAAAGGTTTTTCTTTGGTAGCATTGGGAAAGTTCAGGGCTTTTCGAATGATTGCGGGGGTTATCTTTATTGTGCCATACTCAGTATCGCTGAGTATGCAGTCAATAGTTTTGGAGGGATCTTTGGCGGATGGTAGCTGAGAGTGTCTGGCAGAGTACCAGAACTGGGATAGCAATAGCTGACTAGCAGGAGGTGTAATGGTCAGGGCGGTTGAAATGCAGCAGTTTTTCAGGAAATTCACAGCATCATCCAGATGTGTGACTTGCTTTCGAGGAGGAAACTCGAGAAGCGCAGAGAGGTTGTTGACCTTAGTCCAATCTAGTTGATCTAGCTTGAACTTAACCTGAGGGGCTTTGATGATGTCCACTTCCTCAGAGTCAGCGGAGATGTTCTAAGCGGTTACATTGATCTTTGAAGTTGCCATTTCTCTGTATTGTCAGTTCAACCAAAGATGTTAACAAATAAGAATTGTCTTAATATGGAAAGAATTTCCATTAAGATGATTCGAATTTTGTCCATTTCATTCAGACATAAATGTCTTAATGAAGATTAGGGTTTTTCTTGATTTTTGACAGAAATTTAAAACCCATAAAGTCCTGTATTCCACTTTCTAAAAGAAATCTGGATACGAATGAAGAACAAGTTTAAGATTTAGATTTAAAACTTGAAGAACAACCATGAAATGGTTGTGTTCATAAAACCATGAAAGAAATGAGTTTATTTTTAAGAAGTTCTTTTGTTTGATCTTGTTTAAAACAATGATAAGATCAGAAACAAGTTATCTGCATTTAAAAAAAATGAACATATTAACCTTGATGTTTTGATGAAGAAGATGATGAACAATTCTTTGAAGGTTTGAGAGCACAAATGCAACAGTAATTCTTTTCTTGCGGAGGAAGATTGATCGCGTAAAAGACAAATATAAACCAAGAGATTGTTTATATAGGGAGTTTTAGAGAGAGAAAACCTTGAGCGGGAAAAGGTTTTCATCATGACACGGACACGTGTTTGCATTTGATTGGAAGTTTGAACGAAACGTGCAAACGTGTGTCAGAAAGAAATCGTGCCTAGTGTTATCCGTTGCAATGACGTCACAACTGTCCTTTCACATTCTTTTAGGATGTCTCTGAGGTTTTGAAAGCTCAGGGACTCTTTGAAAACATGAAGCACTGAATAGAAAATATCAGTGAAGGTTTTAAGAATTTTCAAAATATCGTTGTTAAGGAAGAGATATTCAGCGATGCATTTGTTTTTGAAATCTTGCATTTTCATGCATTTGTCAGAGAGAGAAAACATACCTGGATATCAGTTTAACCAAGTTTATTCATAGAGAAGATGATTGAATAGGTTATACGAGTTGATTTTA
Organism: Saussurea involucrata; assembly: GCA_033807775.1. Taxonomy (NCBI): domain Eukaryota; kingdom Viridiplantae; phylum Streptophyta; class Magnoliopsida; order Asterales; family Asteraceae; genus Saussurea; species Saussurea involucrata. The sequence goes on along the minus strand of CM066320.1, from coordinate 67,211,308 downwards.
TCCTATTGCTGATTAATGTGAACCGCTGAAGATTTTACCCTTCAAAGTTCAGCATTCCAAGCTCGCTGATGAGAAAGTTGAATCTTGTCTCATCAAGAGGTTTGGTAAATAAATCAGCTAACTGATAATCAGTTGGGATAAAATGAAGTTCTATATCACCATTCATCACATGATCTCTGATAAAATGATATCTGATTTCTATGTGTTTTGTCTTTGAGTGTAGCACTGGATTGTTTGCTATAGCGATGGCACTAGTGCTGTCGCAATAGATTGGAATTTTGGAGAGCTGAAGATCATATTCTAGTAGTTGATTTCTCATCCATAAGACTTGAGAACAACAGCTTCCAACGGCTACATATTCAGCTTCAGCTGTGGAAGTGGACACTGAGTTTTGCTTCTTACTTGTCCAACTTACCAGCTTTCCACCCAGGAGCTGACATCCTCCTGTGGTGCTTTTCCTATCCATTTTGCAACCTGCAAAATCACTGTCTGAATAGGCGGTTAGATCGAATCCTGAGTCTTTGGGATACCAAAGGCCTAGATTCGCTGTACCCTTAAGATATCGAAAGATTCGCTTTACAGCTTTCATATGAGATATCTTAGGTTCAGCTTGATATCGTGCACACAGACATGTTGCAAACATAATATCGGGTCGGCTAGCTGTAAGATACAATAGTGAGCCGATCATCCCACGGTACAGCGTGACATTGACAGGAACACCCTTTGTGTCCTTATCAAGTGTCAGCGGTGGTGCCATAGGGGTTTTCATAGCTGAACTTTCAGTTAAGTCGAATTTCTTCAGCATATCTTTAACATATTTTCCCTGATTTATGAAAGTTCCTTTTTCAGTTTGCTTAATCTGAAGACCAAGGAAATATGTTAGTTCACCCATCATGCTCATTTTATACTCATCTTTCATCCTATCAGCGAAACGAGTACAAAACTCAGGATTAGTAGAACCAAATATAATGTCATCAACATATATTTGAACTAGAATGATATGACCTTTCACTTTTCTAAAAAATAGAGTTTTGTCAATCTTACCTCGCTCAAATTTTTCAATATGGAGATAAGTGGAAAGAGTGTCATACCATGCACGTGGAGCTTGCTTTAAGCCATAAAGTGCATTGTCCAGTTTATAAACATAACCTGGACGCTTAGGATCTGAGAATCCTGGAGGTTGTTCCACATACACTTCTTCATTCAGCTTTCCATTCAGAAACGCTGACTTAACATCCATCTGATGTACAGTGAAGTTTTTTTGTACAACATATGCTAAGAAAAGACAAATAGATTCAAGTCTTGCTACTGGAGCAAATGTTTCGTCATAATCTATGCCTTCCTCTTGCCTGTATCCCTGAGCAACAAGACGAGCTTTGTTGCGAGTTACAGTACCATGTTCGTCCAACTTGTTTCGATAGACCCATTTAGTGCCTATCACCGTTTTGTCAGTTGGTCTACGAACGAGTTTCCAAACTTTGTTTCTTTTGAATTCAGTCAGCTCTTCTTGCATAGCGCTGACCCAGTTTGGATCTCTGAGGGCATCATCTATTTTCTTTGGTTCAGTTAGAGAAATAAAGTTAACAAATAAACATATATTACTTGCACTTCTACGAGTCTGAATACCAGCGTTGGGATCACCAAGAATTTGATCGATTGGGTGATTTACAGTCCATCGCTGAGCTGGAGCATACGTCGCTGACTCAGTCTGAACTGGAGAAACTGAAGATGAGGCTTCAGCTACTTCTGGATTATCAGCTAAAGGAGGAATGTTTGCATTTGTCACTTCATTCACTGATTGCTGAGAAATAGATGGAATTTCTGAGACATTTGGGTCAACTGCAGGTATAGTGTTTATAGGAACAACTGAGACCCAAGATGTTTCAGCTTCACTATTCTGCATATCTGGAATGATAGTAGGACCATCATTTTCTACGGTGTGAGCATGAGGAGTGGGAACTTCTTCTGAATCACCAAGATGAGAAAACATCCATTGATTCAGTTCTTCAGTATCAGCGGACGGTTTAGAGTTTGCTGAACGGGATTCGTCAAACGTGACGTGAATAGTTTCTTCTACAGTTTGTCTTCTACGGTTGAAGACTCTGAAGGCTTTGGAGACTGAGGAGTATCCAAGAAAGATTCCATCATCAGCCTTAGGATCAAACTTTCCAAGGGCATCTCTGATGTTCAGTATGAAACACTGACATCCAAAGATGTGAAGAAAGCTGATTGAAGGCTTTCTCCCATGAAAGAGTTCATAGGCTGTCTTTTTGAATCTTTTAACTATCAGGGACCTATTTTGCGTAAAACAAGCAGTGTTGACAGCTTCTGCCCAAAACTGAGTATGCAGGTGAGAATCGCTGAGCATTGAACGTGCAGCTTCAATAATTGTTCTATTTCTTCTTTCAGCGACTCCATTTTGTTGCGGTGTTCTCACTGACGAAAAGTTGTGAGAAATACCCTTACTCTCAAGGAAGGAATCAAGAGAACTGTTTTTGAATTCAGTTCCATGATCACTCCTTATTGAGCGAACAGTCATATTGTTCAGAGTTTCCATCTTCCGAACAAAGGTGATGAGTTCTTCAGGGGTGTCACTCTTAGAACGGAGAAACATTACCCAAGTGTAACGTGAGAATTCATCAACTATGACCAGCGTATATTTCTTTCCAGCGATGGATTGTTTGTTAACAGGGCCAAACAAATCCATATGGAGTAGTTGTAGAGGAGATGACACTGAGGAGACTTGCTTTGACTTGAAGCTTGCCTTGGTCTGCTTCCCTTTTTCACACGCTGAACATAAAGACTCTTTGGCGTATGAATGCTGAGGTAGACCAGTGACTAACTCTTTGGAGGAAAGAGTATTCAGTGTCTTGAAATTTAGATGCGAGAGCCTCTTGTGCCATAGCCAGTTAACATCAGAAGATGCCTTTGAGAAGAAACAGGAGTTCTCAGTGGTTGTTGAGTCCATGTTTATTACATAAACATTTTCCAAACGATAACCGCTGAGAGCTATCTTCTCCTTTTTGTCAGTGACAAAGCAGGATTCCTTAGTGAAAATCACTTTGTTATCCATGTCGCAGAGCTGACTGATGCTTAGAAGATTATGTTTCAGTCCTTCAACATATGCGACTCTTCAGAAGGAGGTTGTACCATTTGAAAGTACACCATACCCTCGGGTATGTCCTTTTCCATTTCCATCGAAAGTCACAGAGGGACCTTTCTCTTCCTTGTATTCAGCGAGCAGGTTTTTCTTTCCAGTCATGTGTCTAGAGCATCCGCTATCGAGATACCAGATACCCTTCTTAACCTGCAATACAAAGGAATATTAGTTTTTCTTAGGTACCCACTTAACCATGTATACACGTTTGTTAGTGGAAATAGTTGGAATAGAAGGTTCAGCGGTCTTCGCAGCATTTGAAGATTCAGCTTTGTCTTTCTTCACTTTGGTTAATTTCTTAACTTCAGTGGTAGAATTCACCTTGACCTGCTTTGCACCAGGGTTGGTCTTCTTTGCCTTGGGGGCAATCTTCACCTTAGCTATCTTTTCAGCTTTGGTGGTTGTGGGGCACTTACTAGCAATATGATCAGTGAGTCTACAGTGATAACATTTTCTATAACTAAAAGTAGTTCTAGGACCACTTGTATGCTTATCTTTTAATTTCGAATTAGAAGTGCCAGCACCAAGTAAACTATTGGCTTTTGAAATGGGACGAACATTCAGTTCTTCAGATTTCTTACCAAGGACATCCACTCTGAGTCTAGGAGTAGATCGCTGAATAGATCCAGAGATCAGCTTTCAAGATCCAGAGGGGTAGGTCACTGAGGCTTTAGAAGCATTCAGCTTTGGTACTAAGGTACCCTTCTGAGGATTTTGATAAATAACAATTCCTTTACCTTTGTCTTTAGAGATAGAGGTAGGTTTTGAATAAACCATTTTCTCCTTACCTTTTGAGGAGGTAGGAGTTTCCTCAGGGATTGGTGTAATGGACGAGGAGCACTGAGATGATGAAGTGTCAGCGACTGAGGATACGAACGTTCCAAATTTAAGCATTGAACGTTCAGTGGTTGGTTTTGGAGTATCATATTTATAACCCAGACCACGTTTATCCCTCAGAGGAATCTGAGCCTTAATTATCTCAGTGATCTTTGTTGAAGAATTACACCATCCTTCAACAGTAGCTTGTTCAGCTTTTAATGCAGCGATAGCTTCTGCTCGTTCGATTTTGACTAGCTGATTTAAATAGACTTGATCTTTAAAATCATCTTCAATTTTAGAAAGCTTTTCTATTTGAAGGTGGCAGTTTTTAAGCTTTTCAGCGAGATCAAGATTTTGGTTTTCAACCACAGTTTCGCCGTTCATGGCTTCGTATAAACTTCTAGTCAATAGATCGATCTTACGGAGACTATCAGCTTCATCAATATTTGCAATATTGGTAAAGAAAGAAGGTGATACCTGAATGGCAGATGTTGAAGTGGAGGGGATGTCTGAACTTTCTTCCTCTTCTTCAATCTTGGCCATGAGACATTGATTTGCTTCATCATCTTCAGAGTCAGATGATGATGCTTCTTCATCAGAAGCAGCCCAATCATAGTCATCCATCAGGCCTTTTCCTTTCTTCTTAAAGCTTTTCAGCTTTGCATACTTCTCCTTTAGCTTTGAGTATTTGTCATCTTTATTCCTTGGAACAAAGTTTTTCTTTGAGAAAGCTGAAGGTCTTGTGACTTTCTTTGACCTGCACTCATTAGCGAAATGACCTGTCTTTTCGCAGTTGAAACAAGTAGCAGTAGCCTTATCAACAAAAGCTGATGATTTAGGCTTGTCAGTTATGGAAAGAGGTTTGTTCTTTCTAAACATTTTCTTCTTGGCGAATCTCCTGAACTTTTTAGTTAGGAGAGCCAAGGATTCATCATCATCTGAAGAATCAGAATCTGATGACCTTTCAGAGTTACTTTCTAACTCAGTGATAGTGACTGAAGGTCGCTAAGTAGAAGGTTCCTCTGAGATTAAAGCAACAGGGTGCTTTTGGAATCTTTTACAAGATTCTTCTTAAGATGGCTAGATTGCTCATGATTCAGCAATAATGTACCATATAAGGTAGCAAGGGTCATTGATTTAAGATCCTTTGACAGCTTGAGACACATGGAAAAATTGTCCCAGCTTTCAGGTAAACATTCTAGAATCTTTGTCAGCACTTCAAAGTTAGAATATTCCTTACCAACAGTTTTTAGATCTATAATTAAGCAATTAAGACATTGGTGAACTTCCGAGAGAGTTTCATTCTTACCAGAAATGAATCTTTCGTATTGTCTTACCAGGTTGATCTTTCTTGAGTCATGGACTTCAGACGTTCCTTCATACTGAACACATATTGTATCCCACATGGCTTTTGATGATTTCAGGTTCATGACGGAATGGTAGACTTCGTCAGAAAGGGCCATGGATAGTATGGATCTGGCTTTTGTATCTATAGCCACTTTCTTCTTATCTTCGTCGGTCCACTGAAATATTTCCTTAGGAATCAGCCTTTCTGGAATAGCAGGTCTATTCGCAGTGGCTGGTACTGCAGGATCAATTGTTACAGGGATGTGTGGGCCGTTTTCAAGATAGTAAGGTATAGTGGGGTCTACACCTTCTAAGAAGAGTGTCATCCTATTTTTCCATAAATTGAAGTTATCTCTGGAAAATCTAGGGGGTTTTGCAAGAGAACCATTGTCTATATAATGTGTGTTTGTGTTGGTGGCCATTTTCAGATAATAGCAAGGAAGAGAAATATCTTAGATTAGATCTTGTTTATGAGATTAAACAAATCTGCTCTGATAACACTTGTTGGTCCCGAAGGCCTACACAAGTTTGTAGAAGGGGGGGGGGGGTTGAATACAAACACACAAATTTTACTTTTCTAAATTGTTTATTGATAAATCATTAACAATTTACAGCTTGTTGCGGAGACAAGATTAAGGATAAACCTAAATCTAAACAAGTTGGAACACTAAGGTTTCTTGCACTAAGAGAGATAAGGAAATTACTAATAATAACCTATCTGAGATAAGAGATTGAACTTGTCCAGAGTTAGCAAGTTACTTCAAATGAAGTGAGTTCATCTCTTTATATACTGCATGCATTTAATGCAAGTCAGTATATACTTTACATGTGTCATCAGCTGGTTGGTTGCATGTCATTGACCTTGGTTGACAACCTTAGTAGCCGTATGGATGAATAGTGTAGTATCAGAGTGGTTGTACGATTTCAGATTTTCGGAGGTTCTTTTCTGACATTTCGTACGGAGGCGTGCAAGGGTGGTTAAGACAAAAGTACTTTGTACGGAGGACTTCATGATCATCTTTCGTTGATTCAGAGATTATCATTTACTATTCAGCAGATGATAAAGTTCAGCGATAGCTGAAGTCTTGTACTTGATACTTCACGTTGAGTGGACAAATCTGAGTCTTCGCTGATCCGCATCAGTTCATTAGGAGACTTGTCGCTGGTTCTTGAGCTTGATCTTCGACTTCAGCGTAGAACCTTTGTTGACGTGAAACTTGTCTTCAGGGATCATAAGTAAACAACTAACTTATCAGCGATCATCATAATGACTGAACAGACTCAGCGCATTAATGATGAACCGAGTTCGCTGAATGTTTAATTTAAAAGAGCGAGAGTTCCTATCAGCGGTACTGGAAGATCTTAGTACTTATCAGCGATAGTGAAACTCTGATACATATTGTTTACTTACAATTTTCACTAAGTATATAAGAGAGGGTCATTATCAAATCACTGAGGGTTTGGATCAACAGTGTGTGGTATAGTTCTTTTCGTGAACTTTTAATTGTCTTGAGGCATATGCTATCACCTTATCATTTTGCATCAATACGCAACCTAATCCTTGATGTGATGCGTCACAATACACTACAAAATCTTCCGTTCCTTCTGGTAGAGCTAAAATCGGTGCATTGCACAACTTTTTCTTTAGGAGTTTAAACGCTTCCTCTTGTGGAACTTCCCAAACAAATTCCTTCTCCTTTTGGGTTAACGAGGTAAGGGGTTTAGCGATCTTAGAAAAATTCTCGATGAAACGTCGATAGTATCCCGCCAAGCCTAGAAATTGGTGAATTTCTGTTGGAGTCCTAGGGGCTTCCCATTTCTTAATGGCTTCTACTTTAGCCGGGTCCACGTGAATCCCTTTCTCCCCGATTACGTGACCTAAGAAATGTACCTCCTGAATCCAAAATTCGCACTTAGAGAATTTGGCATATAGCTTCTGCTCCTTGAGATGTTCTAAAATCACTTTTAGATGCTGCTCATGATCCTTCTTACTCTGAGAATAGATTAGTATATCATCGATGAACACAATCACAAACTTATCAAGGTATGGCCTACATACTCTATTCATTAGATCCATAAACACAGCTGGCGCGTTCGTCAATCCAAATGGCATAACTAAAAACTCGTAGTGTCCATAGCGAGTTCTAAAAGCTGTTTTAGGAATATCTTCCTCTCGGACTCTCAACTGATGATATCCCGATCGAAGATCAATCTTAGAGAAGTAAGTTGCACCTTGCAACTGGTCGAACAAATCGTCTATTCGAGGGAGGGGATATCGGTTCTTGATTGTCAACTTATTTAGCTCCCTATAATCGATACACATTCGAAATGATCCATCCCTCTTCTTGACGAAGAGAATCGAGGCTCCCCAGGGTGATGAACTTGGTCGAATGAATCCTTTATCCAAAAGTTCTTGAAGTTGATTCGACAACTCTTGCATTTCTGCAGGTGCTAAGCGATACGGGGCATTGGCTACAGGCGCCGCTCCGGGTACAAGATCAATATGAAATTCGACTTGTCTAAACGGTGGAAGTCCAGGAAAATCGTCTGGAAATACTTCTGGGTGATCCTTCACCACAGGAATATCCTGGACTCGCCTCTCCTCAGACTTCTTCTCAATTACTTGCGCCAAGAACGCAACATACTTCTTCCTCAAATACTTGTGGACCTTCATACATGATACTATCTTCAGACTCCTTCCAGCTCTATCTCCTTGGACAACTAGGGTTTCTCCGCCTTGTAATGGTAACCTAACCGTCTTTTCAAAACAACTAACCTCTGCTCGGTGCTTAGATAACCAATCCATGCCTATTACTACATCGAAACTCCCCAATTCAATTGGAATAAGATCAACACTAAACAGTTTATCAACTAAGTTCAAGGTACAGCCTAAGATTACATCCTTAGCTTCTAATTCAAATCCATTAGCAACGTCAACAATATAAGCATTCGGCATTTTCTTAGATTCTAGATTGATCAAAGGCCTAAATTCTAAAGAAACAAAGCTCTTATCGGCACCAGTGTCGAATAATACGGATGCAAAATAATCGTTTAGAAGAAACGTACCAGTCACTACATTGGGGTCTCGTCGTGCTTCTTCTGCTCCTAACACAAATGCCCGTCCTCGAGCTTGTCCTCCCTGGTTTCCCTGATTAGCTTGTCTTGTTTGATACCCAGCGTTGTTATTGTTTGGTCCCCTTTTCCACCTTGGGCACACGTTTCGGAAGTGATCTGGACTTCCGCACTCATAGCATACCCTTCCTTCCTCTTTCACATTCTTCACCGTCTTACAAAATCAGGCTAAGTGACCTTTTTGCTTACATATGCTACAGATGAGACAGGCTCCCTCGTGATGCGAACCACATTGGTTACACTTTGGGTGGGGCCTATTGTAACGTCCTACTTCCTTAGCATTCATCCCAAAATTTCCCACTACTTTCTTGTTCCCACTTGAACTACTTCCAATTGCTTTTCCCGACTGATTCTCCGACCATCTCTTAATACCGACTCCTTTCTGAGTTAGAGTTCCTGCTCTGACCGCATCATGGGTCAAACTAGTTGCTAAGGCTACGGCGGCTTGGATCGTGGTCGGACTTGATGACTTAACCATCCCTCGGATCTCCGGGGTTAATCCGTACAAATATCGGTTGATCCGTTTGCTCTCCGGGGTAACCATGTGAGGTACTAGTTTCGCAAGTTCGTGAAAACGAGCGGTGTAGCGATCTATCCCCGAACCAACCATGGTAAGATCCCAAAGTTCAGCTTCCAATTTCTGATCTTCGCTCTTGGGACAGTATTCCTCCATGAGCAATTCCTTGAACTCAGTCCAGGTCAGTTTGTACGCATCTTCCCTTCAACGGGTTTGTACTTTAATGTTCCACCAAGTTAGAGCTCGCTTTTGCAACTGACAGGCTGCATACTCTACCATGCGATCCTCCGAACACTTACAGATATGAAGTACTGAATCCATACTATCAAACCATGAGAGTAATCCTATAGCACCTTCCGTTCCATGAAACTCCTTGGGTTGCAAGTCATGAACGTTTTGTAGCTACATCCTCTATTGTCCTGAGTGTTATTAGGAGTTCCTCCTCCTACATTAACATTCCTTTGATTCTCATTAATACCCGCGGTAACTTGGGCTATGAAGTTAGGGATGCCTCTTGGATACGTTGAGCTATGAGTTGGGCGATATCGGGGTTTTGATCATCAGGATTTCCTCCCGTGTGACGTGTGGATCTTCTTGGTGGCATTTTTCTAAAACACAATTGCAAAAATCAAGTTGATTAAAAATTTGAGTAATTAAAGTCGGATGTTTTTGTAAAAGAATACATTTGAAACTTCGAAGTGTTGGAGAATAAATAAATAACTATTGCATGTTCCACATATATAATTAAAACACAAAAATGCCTTTTCATTGAAGTCGTTAATAATAGCCGTTTGATACAAAATTTCTGATGTGCATCGCACATCAGTATAGAATTACAAACTGAAATTTAAGATTGAAACAACTAGAAATTAAAAAGTTTCATTTTCTAAATTTTTCCACCGTCCACGTCAATATTCGCCCCGATACACTTCAATCGAAACCCACAACACCAATAGCGTCAACAGCATCACTACTACTATGCTCATTATCTCGGCTCGTAAAGCTATCCTCCGAACTATTTTCGCTCCATTTAGGGCGTCGGACGACCGATTGGTCAAAAGGTGACTTAATTCCACTAGCTCGGTTATGACTTGACTTTGGTGACTGACCCTCACTTGACATCCGTGCAAGTTCATTGCCACGACCCTAAGGCGTTGCTCTTCGGTCCAGGTCATGCCAGGCGCTCGGTTACTCGGCACTCCCTCGATCACCCGTGAGGGTTCCGGTGCGTCTCGCTGATCAGACCTAAAAGACACTCGTCTAGGTATGGGCACGCTCTTCCTAGCGGTTTGCCTCGTACGTGGACCCCTAGGTGGCATTACTACCGGGATGGGTTCTGGAGGAGCCACAGTCGGAGGCATCATTGGCCCATCATACGGGTCTCGTTCCACGTCAGACGTACGCTCACTTGATGGCGTGTTGGAAGGTTGTGAGCTTGATGATGATGACGACGACATAGTATTGCTGAAGTAAGAGTGTGATGAGGATGTTGACATAGTGATACTGAAGTAAGAGTGTATAACATTACTATCGCGCAATATAAAGGCTAAGCGTACTATACTATTGCATACTATAGGCAATAACTACGTTCCTACTAGGCATACAACGTGAAGCATCAAGTGTGAAAACACACATATTCCTAGTATATCCATTTCCGGTCTCGCATCACTCTTTCTTTAATTAAATATAGGTGATCAGACTTTGTTTAATTAAAGACCGATTATGCAATACCCGAACCAATTATACTAGCAACATGTTTAGTAATTTAAATATTCATTCCCTTTTTTGGTTATAGTTGCAGTTTTCCAAAGGAAAACCGGTATTCTCTATAACCTTTAGCTCTGATACCAAATCTGTAACACCCCGCTAAAGCGGAAACACGGAATGTACAACTCAAGTTTCATAGCAAAAGTTACAAGATCACAACAACCATCAAAATACATTCAAAGGTTAAACCTTGTCTTTTACAGTTGTCTTTACGAAAGGGAAATGAACATAAAATTTAAAGATAGTAAAGAAAGCTTCATCACGTGTAGCCTTCCTAAATTCCAACCTTAAGAACGTTCTCCTAAAAAGCATGTAAATGAGAGTGTCAACTAATGAATAGTTGGTGAGTTCACATGTTTAATGAGTATAACATTGTTTGCCATCGCAAAATAGTTTAAATCCACAAATGGGATAAAATAATTCGGTTATAAAAACCACTTGCTCAAGGTAATCATATGTAAAATGCTAAGTTATTGAGCCCGTTACCCGACCTATACCGACATACTTTGCCCCTACTACAGTGGTGGAATATTCCACATACACGCATGTTCTATCACCAACAATACGCCAATACAACAATAATTATGCACTCAAACAAGCGCTACTTGTGAGTGGGGTGTCAAACCAAATAACGTTATCCATAATTACCAACGACTCAATCCATGAGTTAACGGGTAACGTATACGTAAACGGGGACTTTTGAATGATAGCAAAAGAAACTCAAACATACAACATTTGCAACAACATAGATACCATAGAGCATAAATAAGCAAGCTTCGTATTTTCAAGAAAACGAAATAATCGGTGTGTAAAATAGTTGTAGTAACCACATGCTTTTCACCCCAAAATATGTAAAACATTGAAAAAGGGGCTGTGAATACTCACATGATACGCGATAGAATCTGGGAATCTCCCACAAGTACTCCGAGATGATCCTACTTCAAACCTATGAACGTAAGGTCACTAGTGAGTTCTCAATCTCGAAGGTTCGATACTAACTATCCAAATCATCATAAAATGCCTTGTTGTGTTTTAATATTATAACGTAATAAACGTATACATTGTTCTTCTTAGATTAAAGTTTCCACAATTTCGTCCCAATAAGTAACGAAAAGGGTTTTAAAGAACATAAACATATATAGTACATATATATGTATAAACCGAAATTTTATCGTAACGACGATAAAATTAGAGGTCGTAAACGAAATGACAAATATTTAAATGTATAAATATATAGATATAATATATATTTATACTCCACTATTTCATCATAAAATGATGAAATGGGATCAAGAATAAAATGCATAAATATATATAAATATATTATATATATGAACATTCCACAATTTCATCATAAAAGATGAAAAAGGATAAAGAATAAATAAAATGCATAAATAAAAGACATAAATAAAATGCATAAATAAACTGCATAAATATAAGATATACTTATATACTCCACTATTTCATCATGAAATGATGAAATGGGATTAGAAATAGTCCTTAATAATAAATAATAATTTGTCCTTTACTGTCCAGAATTTGATGTCACTTTGTGTCCAACTTTGGGTAACTTCCAGGTATAAATTGATCATGAAGTTTTATGTCCAGTTGTTTCAATGAGTTAGGAAACTTGTGGCATCAGTTTCATAATTTTTGAAAGAGTAAAAGTATATGAAATAATACACGACGTAAAACCCGACAGAAGACTTCGTTGTTTGTACACGGATTTTGTGAGGACTGTTTGATAAATGAAATCTTTGAGTTTTTGAATGAAACCACTTGGGTTTGAATCGTAACACAATAAAATGATTTCCAGAAAAAGAATCACTCCATTTGGAGTTAAAATGAGTGAGATATGACTCTTTGAAGTGGGGTGTGAAATCTGACAGCAAGATGTCCAAACAACACCTTGTGCATGTGCTCTCCAATTGACTTTTAAACCAAAATTCTTATTCTTTTGCATGCAAAATCCGATTTGACTCTCACCCATACACTTATTTTCAGTTCCAAAACATATTTGTGATCCATTAAAAATGCATGCAATTTATCCATCAACTCAAACTTGGAAAACCTTTATAAAAGACCCATTTTGAAGATTGTTGATGTTCTTGCCAAGAACATCAACATGCAACTAAAAATTCAGTATTTTGAGCTCATGCATGTTTGTTGAAGTACGTTTTTAATGGTTTTCAAAGATCCATTCATGAGACTCTTGAACAAAAATGATGGATTTCCCAAGAACACTACATGCATGTGTTTAAAATGTTCATCTTTGGTCTTAACATTGGTTTGATTTTGGATTCACCATCTTTTACTAACAAAAGATGTTATGATGGTAAATCTACAAACATTAAGACCTATAAAAGATGATTTTAAAGGATATGAAGAAAGTGTAGAAAAGATGAAGATCATACTTTAAAATGCAAGAAGATGAAAAAGTCTTGAAAGAATGTGTGTGGATTTTACCCAACACAATTATTTTTACCTTTGATTGCCTTGGACTCTTGAAGAAGAAGAGTTTAGGGGCTGGAGTTTATGATGAACACTTGAAGATGAGGATGAAGATTTGAAGATGGAGAGAGAAGGAGGTGACAACTTTCTCTTAGTGAGAGATTGAAATGAGAGAGTGAGGTGAAATGATGAAGAGTGTTGCATACATATGGAGGGAGAGAGAGAGTGGCCGGCCTCTTTGAGGGGGGGGGGTGGTGTGGTGTGACAAATGTATTTTAGTCACTTCATGGTTTAAAATATAATCAAAATACAAGTATTCTCTTTTAAAGTTAAAATACAAGGTATACATGTATAAAATAAAGTATTTATATATATATATAATAAACTTGAAATATATAAAAATTAACAACTACATAAATACTTGTAGTATAAATATATATTAAGTTGGAATTTTATGAGATTTATGGATAATTTCCTAATTCAAGGATTTCTTAGGCAAAATTTCTCAATTTTTCCTACCGTACCGCGTTTACTGCTAAAATTGCACTGTGTAAACTATGTCATAAAAATGATGTATCCAAAGCAGTTCTAACCTGAGATGTGAATTTGACAGTTGTCACACTGCTCTTGATGAATCAATGCCAGATATAGAGAATGGCCCCAAGCAAGTCAATAGTGGTGGAACCTGAATTTGGATATGTGTACAAGGATGAAAAAGGCATAAAAAGTTATACAAACCTATGAACGCGCACAAGTACTCAAACGACACAATTTTAAAGTTCAAGAGGTCTGTATAGAAGAGGATGTGTAACTTCAAAGTCCAAGAGGCATCTGCAAAATCAGCTGATCACGGGCATTGATGCGACTATAAGATTTAGACAGTTAATTATGTCCTTCCACGGTTCATTGGCCAATCATTTCACTCAACCCATTAATGATTTGTCTAGATAGATCTTGAAATTTCCTTTGTTTAATCATTAATGAAATCAATTTACAGAGGTTATTTTTGTAGGTTCCCAGATTCACTTTGTCTCATATAAACAGCAAGATCAAAGGTAGCGGAAGCATTATAAAGTTGTTTATGTATGAGTGATTGTGTGTAACAATAAGCAATGAGAGAATAACAATAACAATATATAGAACAGTAAATGATAACACAATAGTTAAATAAGCTGCTCGTATATTGATATATATGAATAACACCAAGAACATTTCTTGTGTGTGTATTCTTAAATCTCTCAGGTGACAATTCGTACACTATAAGTGGAATGGAATGTGCAGTGTTTTGCTCTCACAATTCTAGTAATAATTCTTACCAAAAGCTTACTATTGTGCGCTCCACTACCCTTCTATTTATAGCCTGATAAGGTGAAAGACAGCGTACTATCTGACCCTAGAATGACACGTGGAAAGTGTGTCATCGTCCTTTTAGGGCTTACGTGGAAAGTACGGACACGTGTCTGACACTTAGAGGTCTTCTTTCACCAAAGGACTTCTACCAGAGCTCTGGAGGTCTTCTGGCAATGTTCTTCTCTGATGTGCTATCAGAGGTCTTATGCCTAAGCTCTGACGATCTCTGATGGTCTTCTATTTGATCTTCTGCTAAGTCTTTGCTTGATCTTTGATGTCCTTCTAACTTATGATATTTTCAATACTTTTACATTAAGCATACTTGGGGCTAACAATCTCCCCCTAATATGCTATTATAGAGATAGTTAAGCAAAAACGAAGAGGAGAGAAATCATCCTCTATAAAGCTGTTACTATTCTTCAAAAGATTTACATTACATTCAAGGTTCTAAATGGCGTGAGGCGTGGCGTGGCGGCGAGGTCAAGCCTCAAGCCTTAGGAGTCACGACGAAGCCATTGCATTTTCAAGGCGTGACTTATGGCCTCAAATTTCTAATTCATATATAATATTATATATAAAAACATATGTTTTGTAGTGTTATTCAATGAGCCAATAATAGTAAGCAAATTATATTAGGTTATATATTAAAAACATGCACATAAAACATTAAAAGTGTAAACAAAAATCAAACATCGCATTACAAAAACTGCGCATTAGGCCATGGCGTGCCATGGGCTTAACGTGGTGTGAGACACAAGCCTTGGTGCTATGACGCACCATGGCGGCTGTGCGGCGAGTTTTTTTAGAACAGTGATTACATTACATGAAAGAAATAGTAAAACTAATCATAGTAATCTTCTCTAAGAATTCTATCAAATCTTCTGATTAAGACCCTGAATTCTAGCATGAGATTTATATGACTAACAAAGCTGTTTATTACCTCTTGTGGGCATTTTACACTTGGAGGTCTCTCCTGAATGATCCTTCTGAGATATTTTAGAGAGTGAGTTGAGTACTTGTGGGCTTCCTCTGCTCCGATGGCTTTCTTGACGCCCTTCTGTCGGCATATGAATATTGCTGGATTGCCTACAAGAGTTTATGTTGAGTGATGCTCGAGTCCCACAAGGCTTTCAGTTGGAGAACCAATGCCCAATTTCTCTAATTTGAAATCAATGCCCAGTTGAAAGTCTGTCTGTGTTCTTGCTGCTTTGTACTTGTCAGAGTAGTTGAGGCAGTAACCATGAAGAGTTAGTAGATCATACGGATTGAGCAGCACTAAGTCGTTCTCGTTGAAGGTTTCTATCTTCAGGTTTTCATGTTCAACCGTGTAGAGATGATAGATAACTCTGTCATGAGCAAATTTCTTCTGCTCTATTCTCAACACTCCTTTAAAGTTGAAGGAGGGATTTATGACCCCATAAATGTTTGTATTAGTCCTAATAAATCTCCTCTTGTCATCTGTGAGCAAGTTTGCTCTAATAGGGTTTAGGTATGGGTTTATGGGTGTAACGTTGATGGGTATAATATCTCTGTCGACATAGAGATAAGAAAAGGTTTCTTCCAGAGAAGGTAGTGAATGCATTGATTCTTGGTCTTGAACTTCAGCATTTTGTTCAGGTTGGTTCTCTTCTGCTGGGTTTTCTTCCATCTAGTTTTCTGGTTCTGCTTCTTGGACTTGAAGGGTTGATATTTGGTTGGGTTGGTTTGATAAGTCATCAGTAGAGGATGGGACTGTCCTCTCTGTTTCATTCTGTGGAGATGGCGGAGGGGTATCCAAATGATTGTCTCTAGAGGCTCTGAGGTTGACGCTTCTGCTAGAGTATTTACGGATTTATCTTTGAATATGTAATCAAAGGTCGTCGTCTCCCCCTTTTGTTGGTCAGAGGCCTCTCCCTCAGCCATATCATCTTCTTCCTCTTCTGATAGCTCCACAAGAATCTTGGGAGATCCCTGGCCAACAAACTTTGGCTTTTTAGATGGTGCAGCATCAGAAGGTTCCTCAGCAGACCTTTTTCTGGAGATGGTATCGGCGATGGTATCAAAGAAGAATGCAGCCGCTTTCTTCAGAACATCTTCTACCTATGATGCAGCAGCTCTGATCTCGTCCACTTGACTTTCAAAATTAAACTTGTGGGAGTCCAGAGTCTCTTTGACATGCTTTTCTGAGACTTGGGCTTTTACCACAAATTAAGAGCTGATAGTCATCATTCTGCTCAACACGTTCTTTCTGAAAGTCCCCGTACATGCTCTGTCAATTGGTTGTCTGTCAGGGAAGGGAATGTCTGTGTCTGGTGTCGTGGCTTCTTTGATTGCAGATTTGACAGAATTGTTGATCATCTCTGTCAGAGTTCTGATGTTGGTCTCTGACAGAATGATGGAGGGTACTGGCAGAGCTCTATTGATGGATTCAGTATGGTTCTCGGCCATCTTTGTCTTCAGAGTGGAGATCTCTGTTTGCAGGTTGGTCGTCTCCTCTGCCTGCTTCTGTTCCCAAGTAGTGAACTTCTGGGAAGTTTCTGCCAACTTAGTTTGGACCTCCTTTAGTTCCTGTTTCAGAGAAGCATTCTCCTTTTGGATCAGCCCCTCCTTTGCAGCATTGATAAGTTTATACTCGTTCAAGGAGTCTCTAATGTTGTCACATAAGCCTTTGAACTCTGCTTTTGTGATAACATCAGAAGGGGTAATATTTCCTCCAACACATGGATCCAATTCTACCTCGAGTCCAGAGGCGCCTCCTGTCAGAACTGTATTGACGTTGATTCTGGGAGGACTTCCACCCTGTCCTTGATGTTCTCTTTTAGGAGATACATATCTGGGTGTTCTGGTCAGAATTTCCTCTTCCTGCTCAGGTTCAGGAGAAGGGAATCTGATGTGATGGGAATTCCTGCGATCAAGGCAGGTTTTCCCTTGTGACACTAGGTCGAACCAATGTCCCTGAGTTGGACATAGACTACGTGAGATCTTAAATATCTCTGGACTATTTTGGGTATCATCTATGTGAGACACAGAGGCTCCAACTTGTGGATTTATCCTATCGATATCCTGAGGCGATGGGATATCATTACCAAAGATAGGTTCCCCGGTTTTGTGCACACCAGAGGCATGAAGAACTTCCTTTGATGGGTTTGGCTGGTCAGGGTTCGAGGTGTGCACCTCTGTTTCAATATCCATTTGATCTTGACCACCATGGATAGGTTGTGTGGTAGCACTGGGAGATGGGGTAGGAAAACGCACATGTGTGTTCGAATGAACATCTTTTTCTTGGCTCTCATTTCCCTCGGCTCTTATGGCGTTAGAAGACTCAGATTCACTCTCAGACTTCTCTTTCTCACCACTACCAGAGGAGGACTAACTCCCGCTTGGACAGCCTCCTCTGAGGATACTCTGTCACTAGCTACTTCCTCCTCCTTTTCTATCTCTGAGGAAGACCCCTCTGTGGGTGCTCGTTCCTCTGGTCTGACTACTTCCACTACTTCCTCACTGCTAGACTCTAACGAAGGCTCAAAACCTAAGTAAGCTAGGGATCCCACCTCAGGCTCTTGAGGTTGGGCAGCTTGTCTATAGTTTTGAAGAGAGATGTGTTAGCTCCAATCTTTCAGTTTATGAAAGTAGTGAAAAATAGGCAAAGTATAGAAGTGTTCGACAGAGGCTCTGCCGAGTAACCGAGAAGACAGAAGTCTTCGATAGAAGCCCTACAGAGTCCCAAGAAGACCGAAGAATCAACAAAGCAAGAATCAGCAGAAGTCTGCTTGCAGAGGACCAAGCCACAGAACCTCTGTCACCCTTGACAGAGCCTCTGCGGTTTATACTGAAGACTTGGAAGATTTACAAATATCTTTCTACTGTTCCAGGATCCGTTCATCCACTTGTTCCAGGCGTTCCCTGACATCAACTACTCATGTCAAACTCTGATAGGGCTCTGTCAGAAATGGAACATGCGCATTAAATTAACATCGTACCTGCTACTGTTCATACGATCTTGTCTACTGTAGATCAGTCCTTATTGTCTAAAGTATGTCCCCTTTGTAGTAGTATAAATAGAAGGTTCATGTGAACTCTTCTATTAAGCTTTGATTAACAAGAAAGAACTTTGATTAAGCTTTGCACAAACACACACACAAGTTAAGAACAGTTTATTGCAAACCTTTCGGTGTTCTTGGTGTTCTTGATTAATATCAAATACAGTAATCTTGGAGATACTCATCTGTTCTACCTTACATTATCTTTCAGTTCTTAAATACGCTTCCGCACCATATCTAAATCTGAACTAACTGAAAGTTAAGATCATTGTTTAAGCAAAACAGGAACCAACAATTGGTATCAGAGCAAACCTTGATTTTTAATATCAAGGGATCCACTCTAAACAATGATTTTTGGTAGACACTTGGACTTTTAACCTGTTCTTCATATCTTACAAACAACCTCTGTTTTTCTGCCATTCTCGACGTGTTCAATTCTGGTAAACTTACAGAATCTGTTTTTTTCGGTTAAAACTCCATTTTAGTGCACTAATCATTTTTTAAGCTTATAAACTCTTTTCAAATACATTTTTTAATCAATACCATTTTGTATCGCGATCACTCAAGTAACAATATGTCTAGACTAAGATTTAGTGCTGATGCTGATTCTCATTATTATTTGAAACTCAGTACTAATCAAGATGATTGGAACATCCGATTTCTTGAAATGATCCTCTCCAATGCTTTTCAAACGTTTTTTTTGTGTGTGCAAGCAACAGAGGATACAAAGAGAGTTTCAAACGACAGAGCTCTATCTCTACAGAGCTTCTGTCATTTTCAAACTTGGGGAAAATCGGCAACAGTAACGGCTATTTTACTGCGAGTGAAAATTATGTGGAGGAAAAGAAACACACGCGCCAAGCATTAATGGGCCGCGCACGACGTTAAGTCGTGCTCTGACACTGCTGACGTGTCACATTTTCATTGGACGTACACGACACACGTTCTCCTGGATAGTTGAACCCGCCGTTCACACTCAAGTACGCACCCCAAAATTATCCACTTCCATATATTTACCTCTTCAGATTCTACCGATTACCTCTCACTATAAAACCCAAGTTACCACTCCTAATAAACCTTTACGAACTCTCATCTTCTTCTCCGGCGAACATTGCAAAAACCTGCAAACATCAAAATTTCTACTCTTTTCTCTCAAAATCATCAAATGGCATCCACATCCAACTCTCCAGTGAACTCCCCTACACATTCTGAGCAATCCCATAACCAAGCTTTGGCCGGAGACCACGAGAAAGATAACTCCGGCGACACAACAGAATTTGCTCCGACCACCCATCTCCAAAACATCATAGCAAATGAACACTTTGAGAGTGTTCTTCCTTCAAAACCTAACAATTACCATCTGGTTCCCTCAAGAACCGCATTTGGGGAATCAAACGCCATTCTCCTCAATATTCTTGAAAACCATTACCTTTACCCCCTCTTATCCACAACAGTGCGAAAAATCCCTGCCAGATATCTCTACCAGTTCTGGCAAAGCTGCAGATTTGACCAAGAGGATCGACAGATCAAAGGATACCTCTCCAAACCTGACAAATCGGAGCATATTGAACTCAAGTTCAACAGAACAATGTTCTCACTTGAGTTCAATCTACCAACCAGAGGCCTATTAGGCATAAAAAGGTATGCAGAGGAACCCACAGATGAAGAGCTCTGTAGGTTCGTAGAGATGTTGGGGTATAACACAACCCTAAGAAAATGGAACGATTTCAGAATAAATCGACTTCCTCATCTGTGGAATACCTTATTCTCTATTCTCAACAGATGTCTAACTGGGAAAGTAGGCAGTCCAGACCAAACTTCGCACCAAATCCTGGTCATAATGTACGGAGTATATTTTGATCTGCCTCTGGACTACGCCAAGCTCATGATGCAAGAAATGGTCAACACCATTGAGCGAAAGAACCTCTCCCAGAAGACCAAACCAACTCTTCCTCCTCTATAGTATCAACGATTTTTGGGTGTCCTGCTCGAACCTCTGCTCTTATGTGAACAATGGCCAATGGAAGGTCCCACGCCCAAGATGTATCCTATGACAAAGAACACACCGACAAAGCACAAGGATGGATACAAATACTGCAGGCCTCTGTCATAAAAAATGTTGGGATATGCTACAAATAGATCCCTTAGATCTAGATACATACGGGATCATAGGACTCCAGAATCGAGTCCAGTGACACCCCCGCGTCTAAGAGCCCCCATAGGAACCCAAGTAGTAGAGAGAATGGCAGAAGAAGAATGGGCAGTAGCATTTGCCAAGCATGACGTAATTCAAACAAATTTTCATGCCAAACGGCAGTCTATTCTCTTCTCTATCTCCAAATCCTAAACCTCTACCATCACACCCAAGAAGAAAGAGCACAGAAGGAAAGCCTCAGAAGGCACCTCTGCAGAACCCCAAGAGTCTCCTCCTCATGCAACAGAGGTTGGATCTTCTGCTCTTCCCCCTCCTAAAGAGAAAACATAAGTCGTCTGAGGGTGCCCCCAAACCAAAGAGGAGCAAGAAGAAGAAATCCATGAGAACCAACTCTCCTATGCAATCAATTGTAGAGGAAGCAGAACTACCAGAAGAAACTCAATACGAACCTATGCTATCTCCTTCACCCATCCAATATGCAGAAGCTCAGGGTGACTTCGACACTTTCATCGAACAACAAGAGTTCGCCCATACTCTGAACACAGCCGGGTGGACCGCAGAACCCCTCTCCAATCAATCAGCAGAAGAACCAGATTTCAGAATCTCTTCTGACTTGTAGGAGGATGATCAAACCCCACAGAGCTTTCAAGGAAAGACCCCAGAAGTTCTACAGAACCCCTTCCTCCAACCTGAATATGATGTACAGCGCAAAAGCCTAGAGGAAGGGGACACCGCAGAGCATTTGGGGGATTTTAACGAGTTAGAGGACAGAGGTGACACTGTTAGGTTAGGGTGTTCTACAGAAGAAGAGGCACAACAACTTTCCCAACCAACTCCCAGTGCAACCCACACTTCTATTACCGCCAGTCTAGTGGCAGAAGGTAATATTGAAAAAGAGCCGCACAGCTCGAACCTACCCAGAACTGACCGGGCAGAGGAAATTACTTCCACCTCTATGCCAATCATATCCGGGGAAACCTTTCCAGGGGATTCCTCTCAAAAGGACTCCCCCTTAGTTCGTGGTCAATCGCCCCAGACCACAATAGACATCCCAACAAAGGAATTTGTTTCCTCTGCCACGCACACACAAATAGGACCAAAAAGCTCTTCAGAGGAGCTTAGAGTGCACATAGACGAAGGGACTCTAGACAAGTCCCCTAGTCAACAGAAGGATACTCTTGTACCCATCTCTGGAGTGGATCAAGACAATGTTCTTCTCAAAACTTCTGTAGAGTCTGAGGCTTTAAAAACCTCTGCTCAAGGATTAGAAGGAAATCCTTCCGCCTCCAACATACAAACAAGGGCGACAGAAGGTGTCCAAGGAATAAGGACTCACTCTGGGGACGAATGTGTTCACCCAGAGGTTACCCAAAGTCCACATGTCTCAAGGGATGAATTCCAAACCCTTGTCACCTTTGTGAACAATATATTAAAAGAGTTGAAAAGCTCTTTTGATACTTTTGCAGAAACTACATCGAAGGCTCTCACACTACTGAACACCAAAATGGACAACTTGTCCACAGAGGTGCAAACTACCTTAGCCCAGATGAAGTACACTGCCACTACCTCTGCCACAACTGCTGCTGATTTCGAGCGAGCAACCTCCTCTGTCTTCCAAAGCTCTGTTGAAAAGCTTATTGAAAAGATGAAAGCACAATCCTCAACCCCTCGTGGCCTTACTTCTACAGACTTAAATAAGGCCCTCGAGCAACTTCAAGAGCAAACGACAGAAGCCACTCTGGCCATGAAGCCCACTGACTACATGACCAGAGCTCAACTTACAGAACTAGGGCAAGGCGTTCTCGACCAAATCACCGAATTCATCAAGGCATTCACTACTGCCAACGCTAACTACGTGAAAGAATTTCAGAAGAGCGTAGGCAAAATGCATTTCAACACACAAGTAGAGGTCCAAACACTGCTTGGCCTCTGTGATGACCTTTGCGCAAAGATGATAGCAGCCGGTGCAGCACCACCTAAAAAGGCAGAAACATCAGATCATCCCGAGGGGGAGAAATCAGGGGAGAAAGAAACTGACAGAAGTCGATCTGCACCAACTCCAATACCAGCAGAACCCATCTCCCAAGTTCCCCCAACTCAAACCCAAGAAACTCCACAACAATCCACAGAGGCAAAACCTACCTCTGTGGAAACTACTGTCTTCGGGGAGGATCAACCAACAAATGATCAGATACAAATCATATCTTCCTCCGAAGAAGACCTCCCTTCGCCAACACCAAAAACACCAACAGAACCAAAATCTCCATCCTCCACACCCAAAGCCAGAATAAAGTCGATAGCTCACAAAGGAAAACATTTGAGCACGACTACAGAAGCCTCACCAACCTCTCCATCAACAAAGTCCTCAGAACCTCAAGTGTCAAAAACAACAGAGGCAACCCCCACAAAACCAACAGAAGCAAAAACAACCAAGCCCTCAGAACCTCAAAAGACAAAACCTACAGAGGCAACCCCAACAGAAAGAGCAGAAGAGCCAAAGGCAAAAGACAAGGGCAAAACAATAATAACAGAGGAACCCAAACAAAAGAAGCCAAAGCATCAACCTACAGAGAAACTGATGAAAAGCTCTTTCGATGCCTACATAACTCCAAAACCTGAAAAAGAAGACTGGGCCTTTGGTATGAAACCTCTGTCATACATACCAATTCTGGATCTAACGGCTTAACTCACAGGGGATCAAGTGGCAGAAATCAAGAAGAAAATGGATGCTATGCGCAGACCAATGCATATACCTGGCGCACCTCCACGAAAGATGGAAGAAGTTGCACACAGATATCTGTACAACACATCTGTCATAGATCCTCTGCATCCAACCATTCAAGATCCTACGTTCCGCGCAGAAATGCAGAACACCTTCTACAGAACAACTCCCAAGCCTTCTTATAAAGTCTACTCCATCTCGAACATCGACAAAGTAATATACTGTAAGTTCTCTCGCACCAGAAACACAAGGATCGACTATAACATATACAAGGTCAAAAGGGCAGACAAAACCAAGCACCAATTCTCGGATGCTGATCTAAGAAACCTAAGTCCCTATGATCTACCTGATCTTCTGGACTGGACGAAAAAGAATTTCACAACTGATGCACTTTGAAGGGCATACAGAGTGATCAAAAGAGCCATGCGAGAGAAACTTCTGCACTACAGCATATCTGACTTTCAATTGGCCAGAGATCTTGGAGGAAGGAAATTAAATCTTCAACCACCAGAAGATGGTTGCCCAACCTCTGCAATACCAAACTCGATCATCACATCCCCAAGAGTTGGGTTAGTCTTTCAAGATCTTGATGGGGAGTTAAGGTTGTTCATTCAAACGGACTCTCAGAAGTATGCAACAAATACTTTGAAAGAATTCAGAGCAATTCTAGTGGAGCACAGAGGAACAAAGCAAATGGATCAGGCTCTCGCTGATATACTGATAGGGGAAATCGACTCTGTAATCAACTTCAGAGACCTCTGCATCAAGTACTATCATGAGCTCAAAGACGTAGGATTCGACAACAGAAGTTTCAACGACTTCAAAGATGCCAACGCCTGAATCCGCTACGAACCTCTGCAAATCTTTCCTTTCATAATGCAATACAATGTAAGTGCCTCTGGCATATTTTTGTAATGAAAGGACTTTGGTGTTCTTAGTATGTACTTAGCCTAAAAATCCATGTACTTTTCAATTTTTCATTTTTCACTACTTAGGGGGAGATTGTTAGCTCCAATCTTTCAGTTTATGAAAGTACTAAAAAATAGGCTAAGTATAGAAGTGTTCGACAGAGGCTCTGCCGAGTAACCGAGAAGACAGAAGTCTTCAACAGAAGCCCTGCAGAGTCCCTAAGAAGACCGAAGAATCAACAAAGCAAGAATCAGCAGAGGTCTGCTCGCAGAGGACCAAGCCGCAGAACCTATGTCACCCTTGCCAGAGCCTCTGCGGTTTATACTGAAGACTTGGAAGATTTACAAATATCTTTCTACTGTTCCAGGATCCGTACATCCACTTGTTCCAGGCGTGCCCTGACATCAACTACTCGTGTCAAACTCTTATAAGGCTCTGTCAGAAATGGAACATGCACATTAAATGAACATCGATCTGCTACTGTTCATACGATCTTGTCTACTATAGATCAGTCCTTATTGTCTAAAGTATGTCCCCTTTGTAGTAGTATAAATAGAAGGTTCATGTGAACTCTTCTATTAAGCTTTGATTAACAAGAAAGAACTTTGATTAAGCTTTGCACAAACACACACACCAGTTAAGAACAGTTTATTGCAAACCTTTCGGTGTTCTTGGTGTTCTTGATTAATATCAAATACAGTAATCTTGGAGATACTCATCTGTTCTTACATACTGTTTATTTGATATTGTGTGTTCTTCTACCTTACATTATCTTTCAGTTCTTAAATACGCTTCCGCACCATATCTAAATCTGAACTAACTAAAAGTTAAGATCATTGTTTAAGCAAAACAGGAACCAACAAGATGTGTTGAGGGTGGATAAGATCAAGCATTGTCCTAGGGACTCTGCGAGTATGAGGATACGTACCAGAGATACCTAGTCTGAACTGTGACATCACCCATCCAGGAGTTGAGGGTCCTTGTTGTATGAGCTTCATAGCGTCGAAGGCCTCTCTGATGACAAGACTTATTAGTCTTGGAGACCTAATGGCCTTTAGATTTCTGTCGTGGCCTACCTGCTTTCCTCTTGATAGAGCACTGTTCTTCAGATTTACCACATTTAGTAGTTCGTTGTAGAGGATGGTGGCGTAGTCGAAATGGCGATTGAAGTAGAGACCATACATAATCTGTAAGATCTTTGTGCTTGCTTGTTCTTGACTTCCACTCTTGCAAGTCAGGGTTCTGTTGAGCGTGGAAAACATGAAATTCCATATTGGGGGTAGTTTCCCTCTCTTGAACTCTCCTACCTTGGTTAGGTCATCACTGTATCCTAAGAACTTGATGAACTCCAGCAGAACTGGAACCTTTGGGGGTTTCTCATACGCAGGAACTCCCAGTTCCACAAAGGTGTGCATTCCAAAGACTATTCTAAGAGTTTTGGGGCGAATACGAATGGTCCCTGCTCCACCACTTGCACCAGCGTCGACCTTTCCCATGATACCTTTGTTTTTTTCGATAAACTGAGAAGTTGTCCACCATTGTTAGACATAGATTTGGGGTATATCATCATCAAACTTGGTGAGGGCTAAGAAGAGCTCAGAACGTCGAAAGAACTCGACAAAGACATGATAGAGGGGTTCAAAGTTTGCAGGGTTTGCAGAGAATCGATAGTTGTTATCGACGAACTCATAGGGTTGGATAATGATTGTATCAACAGGAACAATCCTGCTTGGTTCAGCAGATTTTTCTTGGTTGGCCATTGTTGCAGGTTTGAAGGTTGAAGAACACAAAGAAGATTTTTGCTCAAAAGAGGGAAGTTTGCAGGTTTGAATACTCAGAATGCGTAAAAATGAAGTGGGTGATTCAAACAGGTATTTATACTCAAAGAATGTGGTTGGGATAACCATCGTAGGTACTGTAGGCACTTGAGTGTCAGATAGTGGAACGTTTTCTACAGTAGAACGTGGGAACAACTAACGGTTGGTTACCAAATCAAAAACTTCCACGTGGGTTTTGGCCTGACAACTTTTCTGATATGGAACCGTCATGGTTAGAGATTGGTGGGTGACATGTGGTTGAGGCTCAGAAATAACCCGCACTTCTGCTGACCAATATCAGAGAAAGTATAAGGCATAGAAGTGGCAGAGCTCTGTTGGAACTCTCAGCACATTCTTGCCTCTGTTGAGTGGCCTCTTATATTCTTTCAAGTAACCCAGATTGACAAGATGTTTCACTTTTACCCTAAAATCATTTGCAAATCCTAATTCTGATGGGGAAAATAATCAGAGAACCAATACAACAGAAGTTTCTCAGAGGAATCACAGAGTTCTGATGTTTATGTCAGAGGCTCTGGTGAATTCTTCTAGAGACCTGATTCTGAGTATGAGTTCAGAGATACAGTGTAACACCCTCGAATTTGGGAAGAGCAACTAAGTAAAATTTTCAATAACACATCCCAAAAGAATAGAATTTCTCCTTACAAGACAATACGAGAATTGCCTAAAATTAAAATCTATGATTTACCCTCAAACAATTATAACTCAAGTCTTATTACAAAGACTAAATTCACATCGGGTGTTTCTTAACACATAAAATTTTCTAATCCCAATTAAGTGCGGAAGACTTCACCAAACAAATCACTTCTCGTGCACCCTACTAGCACTCATCACTTCACAGTGTAGATAAAGCTATTCCTAGCCTGAACCTGTTGCACATGCCGACAAATAAAAAGGGTTAGGCTAACGCCTAGTGAGTTCAAGAGTTTTATCATGCCCGTATAATTTATAAAAATGAGAGAGATGCAATTTAAGTCATGAGTTCAAAAGAATATACTTTAGATACAAATCGCCCATTTTTCCGACTCACACAAATCCCGTGCTGAAAGCTTTAATATAAAATGATCCTCTAAATGGACTCATCCCAAAACCCATTTGGAAAGTGAAATAGTATTTGATTTCCAAAAACGATTGAATTCATAAATAAATCGCTATTATTCAAAACATCCCAAACACGGATGAAGCATAACCCACGACTCATATACCATGGAAAACAATCCATATAAATATAACACGTCACCGAAAACATGGATAGCAACAAATCCCCTAAGCAACACCTTTCGGTGACGGGGGAGGCCCGTTTACATCGCACGTGACGAAACACAAAAGTGGATCACCTACTATGCAACAAAACAAACATGTGGATTACTCTCGTAAACTGAGCTCAATCACTCCAGATCTATTGCCCGCGAGACTTGGGAGCCCCCAATTTCAATCACTCCAGGTCTATACATTGGGTCACTCCAAATCCACAAAACAAGAACATTTGGGATTACACCTTACTGCCCATGGGACGTTGCCCGACCATATAGGTCCACACCTTACATACCAATGAACCCGATATCTATCCCGTGCCAAGCACATCTGGAATTACGCCTTACTGTCCATGGGACAACGCCCGACCATATAGGCCCACGCATTACTTACCATGGAACCCGATCCCTATTCCATGCTACAAAAGAGAAACTATCGTCTCATCATTGGACGTAAAACCCAAGTGCCTATGGATCCATAGCTAATAAGGTCTAAAACATTACACGACCCCAAACCAATAAACAAGTTCCTTCAAAACATGCAATTCCCCAATAACATAAATAATGATCAAAACTCGACTTTGAGCTAGCAAAACTGGACAATTGTCCTCATGACTTAACAAAATCCAATATCGAGTCATAAGCTCGACTAACCCAAAAGATCAATCATAAAAAGTCATAAAATGCACTTAAACGTAGAAACACACATTTTGGTCAATAAATATTTCAAATCCATGAAAATCCGAAATACGACGTTGGGTTAGGACAACCCTCTTTTTCCAAAGGACTCACACCTTTACATTTTCAAATCGTCCCATAACGTACTAAATGCATTTTTCCAAAGTATACACAAAATGCATTTTCATAACAAGTAGACTCCATTTATAAAATAAATCATCAACACATTTTCATTTATGATTTATCTATCAAATTTTCCCAAAAATTCCAAATGTAGGTGTTTTACAATATTTACGACAGTAATTACATCAAAAGGTTTAAACCCACCAAATAAGTCAACAATTGATAATTTTCATGTAAAACACATAAGTACATGGAAAAATAACATTTTTGGCATGTACAAAGTTTTCACAAAGCAACTTGAACTCACCTTGCTAGATTTAGGCAAAATCTAGATTTTCCCCCAAACGTAAGCTCATTTGAAGAGACTTGCATCTTCAAGCCAAATCTTCCAAAAAACCTAGATCCAAACGTTTCCAACCATAAGTTATCATCCCCAAACACTTAGAATCGTTTTCCCCAATATAAAACATCCAAACCACCAAAGTACCAAAACCCTAATTTCTTGGATGAGGAAAAGAGAAGGTTACCTTTACCACAACTCTAATCCACCAACAAAACATCTCTGAGGTTACCAAAGTAAAGGTTTGGGAAGAGAAGATGAGTTCTCAAATGGTATTTGAAGAAAGCCCCAAGTAGCTCAACAATGGTGGAAAATGATGAAGAAGATGAAGATCTTGAAGTCTTGAAGCTTGGTTCATCAACCCACTTTGGTATTCTTGAAGAAAAAGGAGATGGAAGAGAGAAAATGAAGGATTTAGGGTTTTTGGGGAGAAAATCGAGTGGGAGAGGAGAGGGATCAGTTCTAATGTGGTTTATAAAAGGTAGGAGAGAGAGGAGGGAAGGTTGAGGGTGAAAAAGGTAAAAAATCACATCAGACGTGATGCGGACGTCCACGTGCACCCGACCAACTTTCTGCTGCTTCCGCGGAAGCACACGCGGACTTCCACTCAATGCGGACGTCTACATACACCATGCGGACGTCCACATGACCCTGGTTTCCCGATCACTGTTTTGGTCATAACTTCTTCGTTTTAGCTCCATTTTCGCTCCGAAAAGGCCTGTTGGATTCGTATTTGAATTCTCCATCCAACATGACCATAAAATCTAGGATTCAATCCAAAATCCTATTTTTCTTATTTATCATAAAAGACCGATACCTTCCAAAAATCGGGGTGTTACAATCCTCCCAACCTTAAAGAGATTTCGTCCTCGAAATCTAGTTCCCTTACAGCCAAGGTCAACCCATATACGTTACCCTCACATCCGAATGTATGTTCAACTTGCTAGAGTAATTTCTAATCGCATGGATTCGGTTGTCTCCCAACCTCAGGTGTTCCATACTTCCCCGATTGCGGTTCCAGGCTCTAAATCAATCTAAGTTATTGATCGACACCTGAAACCAACAGAATCTCCAATTTCGATTTGTTCCTACTGCTAACTGTCGTTTAATCCTAACGAGCCCTAATAGACTCCAAGACATGCGGTCATCACTGACCCATCGATTGAACAACTACAAGAATCCATCCAAACATTAATCATCAAACCGACAGGTTCTTTTCCCACACGAGAAAGTCATCCACCAAATCTACTCATCACAATTTGAGCATCATAAGATTACTACAACCGATACGATTGTCCATTAAGATTGGACTACAACACTCCAAATACACTGACGGTTCACGGCCTCAAAATCCAAAGAGTCGATACCTAGTCATACTACCAAGCTTTGAACTCCAACAGAACTACAAACACGAGTTCTGTTCTTCGCGCATTCCCACAAAACCAACGTTGTCAATGTGGTACCTAAAGGGTCCCTCATGCGAACATTGACCCAGACCCAAAACAAGTTTCCAACAAGACTGTTACTACCAATCATTAACAGGAATTACCGCGAGTCTAACTTTCCAGTTACAAGGATACATCGACTCCACAAACAACACTACTTGACCTACGGTGCCAACACGCGTTAAATTACCCAGCTTCTCATAGTCGAAGTTCTACACACACTTACTCTTAACCGGGGTTACTTAACCTTTCCAATATCCTAATGAGTTCAAGGTTCTCAAGTGAATCATTTAACAAATATGTCAATCAAAACTTTTTACAGAAATTTTCAACATAAAGGTTTTCATATCAAATTACCCGTACGCATAAAAACTACTGCTATCAATTCGGTAGTTGCGCAAAAATGGACACGCTCGTCCCATATATGAAATTCATACTGAAAACTATTTCATTGCAGTTTAGATTATTAACAAAACGCAAAAAGCGTAATAAACAACTTCTTTGAAATGGACCACTACGGTTCTAGTATGGATTGATTCATGTCATGCACGTAAGGTAACTGCCTACTTTAAATAGTGTGTAACAAAAAGGTATGCACGTGCTTCAAAAGAAGTTTAAACGAAATTTGATTCCAAAATTCTTTTTTCAACCATAAAATGACATCGTTGCGCGCGTCGGTTTATTTCACAAAAATGATGAAACGATTCATAAGTACACATTGGTCAAAACATAAAATGACTTGTGTCAGTTCCAAGTTTAAAGGCAAAATCAATACGTTTTCATCATTTGAAAATATCGACTAATACATCATGAGGAAATCTCAAATTGGAGTATGCATGCAAGCTTGTAACACTTTCCTAGTAGTTTTTTTCCTGAAATGAAATAACATGCTTCAGATGGTTCATACGAAATTTCAAAAAATGAAATTCTTTAAATCAATTTCAAAATTTTCTCATTTGGTCATAAAATGATATATGAGTAAAACCCGTTTGACAAGACTCTCACACATTAGTGTGTTTCCTCAAAACTTAGGAGAATAATAGGTGCTTGTAAATGATTGACACCAAAAAGAGTTTAAATCAACTTCCAACTTCGAATCATACAAACAGTGCGCATTAATGTTCCAAAACCTAAATAATTCTACGCACTCTAGGTTAAGACATATAATTTTCCAAAATCCCCGTTACAGAGCATTTACTCTAAAAAGTCTTGTCACTCGTAATACGAAACGTCAAAATGCCATTGCTTAAAATTTATTTATCAAACACTCAAACCACGCCTTTCTTTTAAAACCAAAAAGGTTTACAATTTTCCAAAATATTCATCAAACCAAAATTGACCAAATGTCAACGACTCACACACTCGTGTTTTCAAAATGTACTGTATCGTAAACCATTCATGATCCCCACAACACTAAAACATACTTCGACCAAATGACCCCCATTTATGAAACAAGTTACTAAAACACTTTCATTCACGATTCATTTAACAACGCTTTCAAGGGTTAGTGACTACCAAGTTGTGCTTACCCTTAGACCAATATAATGCATTTACGTGAAATGATAATAAAATAATCATTTTATCAAAAGCATACAAAGCAAATCGTTAAGAAATACAATAAGTACGTTCTTTCATGCATTACTCACGCCACGTATAAATCAATCCGTACATTGAATAAATTGCAACAAAATGTGCTAACACAATTCTTTGAAAGAGAAATTACGCGATACCAAAGTTCCAAAAACATTCCGGCTGGTCGCCTTACGGCATAATGACACTTCTCAACAAACCCGAATGAGACAAAATGCCCAATACAATCCAAAATCGACACATATAATATTAAAGTATGTACATTACAAAATTACACTCACGCGACACAAAACGTCGTAAAACAAAACTCTGCAAAACTCTATGGGCTCAATGGCCTCAAATCAACAAAATGGCACCAAACTCTTCGCTTCCAAAAATCGAATTGCAATAAGCATAGTTATGACTAAAATGTCGAAATTCCAAAAATTCACTTTTGTTGCAATACAATCTAAACAACACTTATCGACAAAACTTGCATTAAATAAATTTTCCAATAAAGCTCAACACACCCATAATGGAAGATAACTCTTCGTCTAAACCTTAACATATGTGGAGGAGATCCAATGTTAAATTCATAAGCCGTAGTTACTTGCCCAACATCTTAAACATCATAAAAATATGGATATCATTGTATCCGAAAGTAACGTTGGACACCAACAAAAGAAAACAAGTCCCGACGGAGGTTGCAACTCCCGCGATAAAATAATTTCATGCACGTTCCAAACCATGATTTAAAATCTGGTGCGTGTTAAACGTTTTTTTTCCCGAGATTTCGTAACACAACTCATATGATGATTTGAAATACAAGAAATAAATGATGCAATTTATTTTTTTTAAAATATATTTCGTGCATAAACTTAGTTGGCACTCAACGTCTCAAACCGTACTCCTCCGAATCCCTCCAGTCACACTACCGTCATCCGGATGCTCAAACCACTTATGGCAAAGTTGGGAATTACATTGATTAACCTTACGGTTTTTCCTCGAATCAAAGACGGTTCAATAAGTCTATGGTTCTAATCCAACCATCAATCTCGACCCGAAACGGTCCACTTAAAGCAAATATCATGCTTATTGTCACCCTAAGTGACTAATATTAAAATCGTCAATCTTTTCCAACGACTACTCGCTTAGAAACTTTTTCACTAACCCAACAATCGTCACATTAAAGTAGTTCAAGTATGCACATGTAACTAGCAGGTTCACTATGACACTGGCCATGTGTCATTATGAACACACCGTACATGATTATCCTTGCTACTCTCGACGTGATTCTCATTTCTAGTAACTCTATCGACCCCAAAACATCCTATCTTAAAGTGCTTAAAAGAACACTAGTTTGAGTCTAGGTATCCAAAATCAATACCTAATTCTCTAAAACTTTTTGCTCTGATACCAACTTGTAACACCCTCGAATTTGGGAAGAGCAACTAAGTAAATTTTTCAATAACACATCCCAAAAGAATAGAATTTCTCCTTATAAGACAATACGAGAATTACCTCAAATTAAAATCTATGATTTACCCTCAAACAATTATAACTCAAGTCTTATTACAAAAACTAAATTCACACCGGGTGTTACTTAACACAATTAGAATTGGCTAATATCAATTAAGTGCAGAAGACTTCACTAAACAAACCACTTCTCGTGCACCCTACTAGCACTCATCACTTCACAGTGTAGCTAAAGCTATTCCCAACCTGAACCTGTTGCATATGCCGACAAATAAAAAAAGTTAGGCTAATGCCTAGTGAGTTCGAGATTTTTATCATGACCGTATAATTTATAAAAACGAGAGAGATGCAATTTAAGTCATGAGTTCAAAAGAATTTACTTTAGATACAAATCGCTCATTTTTCTGACTCACACAAATCCCGTGCTGAAAGATTTAATATAAAATGATTCTCTAAATGGACTCATCCCAAAACCCATTTGGAAAGTGAAATAGTATTCGATTTCCAAAAACGATTGAATTCATAAGTAAATCACTATTATTCAAAACATCCCACACACGGATGAAGCATACCCACAACTCATATACCATGGAAAACAATCCATATAAATATAACACGTAACCGAAAACATGGATAGCAACAAATACCCAAAGCAACACCTTTCGGTGACGGGGGAGGCCCGTTTACATCGCACGTGACGGAACACAAAAGTGGGTCACCTACTATGCGACAATACAAACACGTGGATTACTCTCGTAAACTGAGCTCAATCACTCCAGATCTATTGCCCGCGAGACTTGGGAGCCCCCAATTTCAACCACTCTAGGTCCAAATCCACAAAACAAGAACATGTGGAATTACACCTTACTACCCATAGGATGCTGCTCGACCATATAGGTCTACACCTTACATACCATGGAACCCGATGCCTATCCTGTGCCAAGCACATCTGGAATTACACCTTACTGTCCATGGGATGACGCCCGACCATATAGGCCCACGCCTTACTTACCATGGAACCCGATGCCTATTTCGTGCTACAAAAGAGAAACTAGCATCTCATCATTGGACGAAAAACCCAAGTGCCTATGGATCCATAGCTAATAAGGTCTAAAACATTACACGACCCCAAACCAATAAACAAGTGCCTTCAAAACTTGCAATTCCCCAATAACATAAATAATGATCAAAACTCGAATTTGAGCTACCAAAACTGGACAATTGTCCTCATGACTTAACAAAATCCAATACCGAGTCATAAGCTCGACTAACCCAAAAGATCAATAATAAAAAGTCATAAAATGAACTTAAACGTAGCAACACACATTTTGGTTAATATATATTTCAAATCCATGAAAACCCGAAATAAGACGTTGGGTTAGGACAACCCTCTTTTTCCAAAGGACTCACACCTTTACATTTTCAAATCGTCCCATAATGTACTAAATGCATATTTCCAAAGTATACACAAAATGCATTTTCATAACAAGTAGACTCCATTTATAAAATAAATCATCAACACATTTTCATTTATGATTTATCTATCAAATTTTCCCAAAAATTCCAATGTAGGTGTTTTACAATATTTACGACAATAATTACTTCAAAAGGTTTAAACCCACCAAATAACTCAACAATTGATAATTTTCATGTAAAACACATAAGTACTTGGAAAAATAACATTTTTGGCATGTACAAAGTTTTCACAAAGCAACTTGAACTCACCTTGCTAGATTTAGGCTAAATCTAGATTTTCCCCCAAACGTAAGCTCCTTTGAAGAGACTTGCATCTCCAAGCCAAATCTTCCAAAAAACCTAGATCCAAACGTTTCCAACCATAAGTTATCATCCCCAAACACTTAGAATCGTTTTCCCCAATATAAAACATCCAAAGTACCAAAACCCTAATTTCTTAGATCAGGAAAAGAGAAGGTTACCTTTACCACAACTTTAATCCACCAACAAAACATCTCTAAGGTTTCAAAAGTAAAGGTTTGGGAAGAGAAGATGAGCTCTCAAATGGTATTTGAAGAAAGCCCCAAGTAGCTCAACAATGGTGGAAAATGATGAAGAAGATGAAGATCTTGAAGTCTTGAAGCTTGGTTCATTAACCCACTTTGGTATTCTTGAAGAAAAAGGAGATGGAAGAGAGAAAATGAAGGATTTAGGTTTTTTGGGGAGAAAATCGAGTGAGAGAGGAGAGGTATCAGTTCTAATGTGGTTTATAAAAGGTAGGAGATAGAGGAGGGAAGGTTGAGGGTGAAAAAGGTGAAAAATCACATCTGACGCGATGCGGACGTCCGTGTGGAGTTCTATGCGGACGTCCACGTGCACCCGGCCAACTTTCTGCTGCTTCCATTGAAGCACACGCGAACTTCCACTCAATGTGGACGTCCACATGCACCATGCGGACGTCCACATGACCCTGGTTTCCCGATTTATTTCCCGATCACTGTTTTGGTCATAACTTCTTCGTTTTAGCTCCGTTTTCGCTCTGGAAAGGCCCGTTGGATTCGTATTTGAATTATCCATCAAACAAGACCATAAAATCTAGGATTCAAACCAAAATCCTATTTTTCGTATTTATCATAAAAGACCGATACCTTCCAAAAATTGGGGTGTTACATATAGTCAAAAAGGTTTTCATTAGAATAGGTTTTCCCTTCCTTCAAAGAGATTTTTCTTTTGTTCAACAATCCAAGTCATGAAGATTTGAAAACTTTGACTTCCTCCCCCTTAAACAATGCTTATTTCCTTTTAAGCTCCGCCTAAAATGATGAGCTTATTCAAAGATTTATCTTTTCAGCTCCCCCTTGATTTTGCAACTTTTGAAAGACTTGATTGAAGATTATGTACAAAAGAGTTTTAGTGGAACAAATTTGAAACTTAAAGAAACAAGAAAATATTTAAAAACTATGCTAGTAGAGCTCTGAGATTGACATCAGAGGCTCTGTTGACATGACCTATCTACCTAATCTGTCAGAGTTCTGAGATGAAAGTCAGAGACTCTGATGATTTTACCAGAGTTTAGGAGGACATGTTCAGCATACCCATTTTGCTGATTAAGAAATTAATGGATGTTCTGAGATGAAAGTCATTTTTTTCCTATTATCTTCTAATCAACTTCAGTTTTCCGATTTGAAATTAGTAGTTTCGGTTCATGGGTTTTGTTTGGGTAAAAAATCACACCTTACGACCGACGTTAGAAAACCCAGATGGCATTTCTATAAGACCACCCTTGCACTAGGATACGGTCTTACGAGTTACTCACGGACGTATGGCCGGTCGTACGTTCCGTACGACGACGTACGAGACTTAAGACGGTCGTACGCTTTATACTAACCGTTAACAGTCAAACATTCGTTTCTTTTGTTCATTAATGCAGGTTTAACATCATTCATGGTGCAAACGTTCAGTAACGATCAGCTCATCAATGGCATTCAAAGCCCGACAATGGTTACGAAGTGCACCATAAAGGCACCATTAATGGCCAGCGGAAGCTATAGGATTCTATTCTTTGAACAAGTGGTTGTATTTGTTCGACCAAGCTTTGATTGATAGGGGCACATACCTGACAAAGATTTTCTTTTTCTGATGGAGGAGAATGGTTGCCCATGAAAGCATCAGCATCTTTAGAATCGCTGTCAGTGTCGGAGTGATTTAACCGGCGGTCGTCTTCGACTAACAATGCCTTTCCTGCAGCTTTCTGTTCTGCCAACAGAAGTTTTGCCTTGTAGTAGTGTACATTTTTCTCAACGGGCTTTCTACAATCGTTGGCAAAATGACCCAATTTGCTGCAGTTATAGCACGTGACAGGTTCGTCCTTCTTCTTTGACTCGGACTTGCGATCATTCTTCTCATTCTTCTCCTTGTGATCAGGTTGCTTGTGCTCGTCAGTCTTTCTCTTTCCTTCATATTTGTCCTTATAATCATGGCGCTTGTTGGGAGGAGTGGAGTAGCGCTGATTATTTGACGAAGGTTTCTTGTAGAACTTATTTATCTGAAATGACTTGGTGATGAGGGCCATTGCTTTCTTTATCTGAGTCCGCTCAGGGTCAGAGTCGCTTTCTTCTGTTTCTTCTTCAGACTCTGGTTCAGACTCACTAGACTCTTGGGTTCTCTTGGAGTGACGGATGGAAGACTTGCCGTTTTTTGAAGATACAAGAGCGAGTGGATCGGCATGTGACTTGGAGGAGGATTTCTGACTGCTCATTATCCCCATGACTTCATCCTCATCCTGCATGAGCATCTCGTAGAGTTCATGAATTGGAACGTTCTCAATCAGATTGTTGTGTTTGATGTGACTAGCGAACATTTTCCATTCTGGCAGGAGATTATTTAGGAACTTGATGGCATTCTCCATGTTAGATCGAGTGATCTTGTTCTTGTGGAGCTCGGTCAAAAGATTCTCCTTTGCGCTGCTTGAAACCGTCAAATTTGGTGATGCAGTTGTTGACCTTCAGTTGGTTTCCTACTTTACTCCCGCTCATCATCTTTTCTACTTGATCCCACATGCCTTTGGAAGTTTCCTTATAGCCGTCTATGGCCGTGTAAATCTGGTTCGGTAGACTCTGAACTAGATATCTCTTGGCATGCTTTTTGCCATCAAATCTGTTCTTTTCCTCTTCATCCATCTGTAGATATGTGAAAGAACAGGATCTAATCTCACAATCAATATAGAAAGCAGTAATTGAGAAGTTATATGATCAAACCCAATTGTATTCAATGATGAATAGAAATACAGATCTATGAGAGAGAGAATCTCAAAGATTACAGAGAATGAATACAAAGTTATACGGGAAAAATCAATCAGTTGGCAACGTAGTGCTAACCACTCTATTTATACTGCAACTGACATATTAAAGCTACAGTACAAATAAGAAAGACTAATAAGAACAAAACACGTGTCCTAATTAGTTTACACATTACTAAGTAACGAAACTCGTCATAAGTTCTGAACAGGTAGTTCAGAACTTCTGAACATTCTTCTGATCACGCTTCTCAGAACTTCTGACTTCTCTTTCTCAGATCTCTGACTCTTCTTCTCAGATCTCTGACTCTTCTTATCAGATCTTCAACACTTGGTTTATTGACAAAACTTCAGATCTAACAATCTCCCCCTTTTTGTCAAATAAACTTAAACTTTGCATCATCTAATTCTTTCAGAGCAGGAACAATTTTCTGAAGTAGCACATTCCTCAGATTAAGCCTCTTATCAATCTTGTCAATAATTTCTTGAATAACTTCAACTTGCTGATTTATTGCTTCTTGAGTTATGTTTGCTTCCTTTACTTTCAGCATCTTTTTCTCCAAATTGTGCTTTATGATCCTTAAAGTTCCAGAACAATATTTTGCAGTTTCCTTTGCTCTGAAGAAGATCTTTCCACTTTTGTTCTTCAAAAATACTCCCAAATCTGGATACTTGTGAACACTTCCAGTCTTTAACACTTTTTTCTGCTCATGATCTGTATTGGGATTTGCCAGATAAACACATGACTTTTGCAAATACAGAGCTATTTGGAAATCTGTATAGCAATGCCACCTTAAGATATAGAACATGGCCTCAATCACCACACTTCTTGCCTTCCTTTCATTTCTGTCTTTACTTGACTCTTTAAAACATAGAAAGCTGTGTAATCTGTAGAAGTCAACCACTGACAGTTTCTCAAAATCTGCATCAGTAAAATAATAAACCTTGCCATCTTCTCTCAGAACTTCAAAGGATAAGTACTCCATCTTTCTGAATTTCTTAACCTTCAATTCTCTGATTCCAGTGATTAGAAAATCTGAGTAAACAGCTTGCTTTGTTTTGCCAAGACATCTTGATTTTTCAGCCAACCAGATCTGAGTCTCCTTAGACCTATCATAATACACATCCAAGAATTGTACTTCTTTTGGTTTGAAAAACTCAGGCAGATCAAATTCAAGAAAGTATCCATTCAGATCAATGAATATTTCATCTTCTTTGGGTTCAGACTGTTCAGCTTGGTCAATATTAGTTATCTGCACATTCTGAGGTGTTGTGTCCTGAACTTCTTCAACTTCATCTGACAAAATTTCATTCACTTCATACTCAGCAGGGAACACAAAATCACTATGTAACATCTTCTTGGGATTAACTTCAGATAGCAACCATTCACCACAACTTCTGATCTTTCTTCTGAGATTCAACCTTCTATTCATAGAGTTTACACACCTTTTCTTTAAGTTCTCTCTTTCAGTTTTAGCACTTACTTCCATTTCAATCAGTAACCAACTCAGAGTTGCATCACTATATTTTACCAGTTCTTTCAGTTTGAACATTTCAAGTCTCTCTTGAACTTTATATGCAAACCCTTCAGATTCCATTCCTTCATTTACGAATCCTTTTGTACACACATCAAATCCTGCAATATTTGTTGGAGACCTCAGATTGCACTTCTCTTTTCTTCCTTCAATGGCTAGTTGAAAATCATATAAGTACATGTTTCTGACATAGATACCCAGAAGTCTTCTGCATTCAATCTCCATCAAGGCTTCTTCAGTACCAGAGAAGAATTTGACTAGAAAGATCTGATCATCAAGTGTTAGTCTGTGGAAATCAAAACTGGACATGGCAACTTTTGTATTTTTCTCTTTCAACACTTCCATTCTAACAAACATTAAACCACTGAATTCTTCTTCTTGAAACATTAGAACTTTCTCAATTCTTTTCTGAATATGTAGTCTTGAGTCAGGAACTCTGAACATGTTAGAAGCTTCTGAGTAGACCATCTGAGCTCTGTCATCCATAAAACCATCAATGTTACTTTCCAAAAGCTCATATTCTCCTTCTGAGTGGTAGAGGTTTTCATACATTTCCTCAGGAAAAATGTCATCGTGAAATTGTCTGGCCAAAGGTACATCACTTAGTTCCAGGATGAAATCACATATGGGTTCTTCTAACGTCTGTAAGTTAATCTTGGAAATCTCAATTGGTTTTCTGAATACATACTCAGAAGGCATGAAGTAATCTTCTAGTTTCTCATATTCTTCTTCTGTGTTCATCTCATCAGCATAGTTATATCTGAACTCATGCTTAAAATTCTGAGAATAATCAACAGTTCTGTCTTCTTCACCCATCAGATCAATAGGTCTTATTACTTTTATCCCTTTATGAATTTTCTGAACACTCAAAGCTCTGACTACTTCATTATGCATTCTTCTGATCAATTCTTCATTCAACCTCCTTTCTTCTGATTCAGACTCCATTGCCCTTTCACTGTTATAAACCACAATATCTGTACACCTGTTTACCACTGTACTTTCCACTATTTCTTCTATTCTCAAATCAGATTCCTCAATAGCTACAGTTTCATCTGAGTTTCCTTCCATCTCAGTATCCAAGTTCAATTCCTCTGTTTTATCTGATTCATTACTATCAATACTTCCCAACTCCATTTCTTCTGTATCTGAACTGTCAAGCTGTACTATCTGAATCATCTCCTTTAAATTTTCCTGTGTCTGATCTTCTGAACTTTTTGTATTGGCTAAGTGCATGTCTGCTATCTCAAAATCTTCTATGCCAATATCATCATCAGAACTTAACCTTTGTCTTTTCTCCCCCTTTTGATGATCATGAGGATCATTATCATCAAACTTCCTTTTCAAGTTCTGATTAAAAGCAACTTCAGGTTCAGCTTCTGCAATAGGAACAGGATCAAGAGGCTTTGAAGTAGAAGCCAAAGATACACTCAGTGCTTTCAATATAGATTCCTGCATACCTTGCATCTGTTTTAACATATCTTTTTGAAAACCAGACATTATATCCACGATCTCCTTTTTGTGAGAATCCAAGGATTTCTTGACATCATCTACCTTGGTTTCAACAGAAATCAACTTTTTCTCCAACACAACTTTCAAATCTGATACTTCATCATTCAAATCCTCCATCCTCTTCTCCAAATTTTCTACTTTTTCCCCCATCTCCTTGTTTTGTCTCTGAATCTTTTCAAATTCAGAAGTTTCTAACAGTGATCCTGAACCAACAGATGGTCCAGTTTTCATGTGCCCAGAGAGCTCATGGCCTGTAGATAACACACAGTCATCTTGTACAACAGATGCACGTTTGAATGAGGCTTTTGTAATGTTCACCTCACCAGGACTTCCATCCAATCCTCGACACCCAACATTAGGTATGTCTATGAATGTTGTTTCAGGAATACGAAATTCCTGATTTGTGCAAGTGTCAAAAGGAATTTCAGGCTCAATATGAATAGGACTGTGATATTCAGACTCAATGTGTTGAAAAATAGATTGGGATTTATCACCTCCCTCCAAATGAGTTTGGGATGGTTCCCCGGATTCGTGTGAAACAGTAGCATGTTGAAATGCTTCTGAGTGGGTATGGATGGGTTGTTCAAGATCCACCACTAGGTCCATGGTGTTTGTTTCAATATTGGACACCAAGAGATGTGAACCAATAGCATTTGTGGTTACCTGGTCAAGATTAGCTGGTTCAGAGGCATCTCTTTCTGTTTGAACCTCTGTTGACAATCTCTCATCCTCATCACTCTCATTCTGTTTTTCCTCACCAAATCTAACCAAGCTCTCAGAATTTTCCCTCTCAGGTCTCTCAGAATGTTCACCCATCTGAACATCCTCCCCCTCTCTAATTCGACTAGACTCCTCACCTCTCTTCTCAGGTTGGTCCTCTTGGGTAGGGATTTGAGGTAATTCAATTCCCATAGAGGTGCAATAAGCTTTTAAAATCTCACTCTCCCTTGGAATATAGTTCCTAAGTGATTTTGGCAATAGTTTATGATTGGGATAGTTTTCAAGTCTTGTTACTGAGGTCATCTTACCCAAATAAAATGTAGGACCATGCTCTTCATTTGTTCTTCTTGAGATTGTTCTGTTTTCCTGCATGGCATACCAAATAACAATTTGCCAGTACCTTATGTAGGGAATGTATGTCAGTGGAGCATCCTTTGTCTTCTTCTGAATTGCTTTCTGATTCTTCTCAAATGTATTCTTCATATCTTCCCAAAGTATTAAAGTATAGTCATAATGCCTATTCTTCACTAAACCTTGAAATATCTGAAGAATTTGTTTAGAACCTTGATCAGCAGAACTATTTTTCCCTGACAAACATTTATTTACCACATGAAAGAAGCAAGCCCAAATAGGTGGTAATTTGTTTCTTCTGAACAAACTGAGAGTCCTCAATCCTTCATTGTATCCCAACTTCATAAACTCTGCTATTAATTCCTCTGTTAGGGGTAAATCCTCAAAATCTGTTCTTCTTTGTACATCATCTTTCTCTGGTAGATTCAGCATTTCTCTTAGTGCAGAGATAGATAAGACAAATGTCACTCCTCCAATTTCAGACACAAACTTATTATCTTCTAACCTAAGATATTTCCACCATTGTTGTATGTACTGAACAGGCACATTTTTACTTCTTGTAAACCATTTTCTGTACGGATGATGTTTGAATAACTCCATGATAATTCTGTGTTCAGGCTTAAAACGACTTTCCTCAAACAATATAACACAGTTATTTTCAGATAATTTCAACCATTCACTCTCAGGAACAACTCTTTCCACTAGAATAGATCTATCTGACATAATAGAACCTGCAGCACTCTGATCATGTTCAATATTAACGTTTACCTCATCCGCATTTCCTTCAGATTCATCCATTTGTTCATCTTCTTCATCATTTCTTATTGCCCCTTCCTCTGCAACTCTATTTTGTACTTCATCATTTTCCGAATCGGATGAATCCATTATCGATTTTGTAGAATGTAGAGAAATTGGACCACTTC
The DNA here is from genome assembly GCA_033807775.1 of Saussurea involucrata. Classification (NCBI taxonomy): domain Eukaryota; kingdom Viridiplantae; phylum Streptophyta; class Magnoliopsida; order Asterales; family Asteraceae; genus Saussurea; species Saussurea involucrata. The sequence continues at coordinate 67,168,456 of CM066320.1, read as the reverse complement.
TTCGTATTTCAGACATGATTTAAGAACAAAACAGATTCAAAGAACTCTGGATTTGATTCGTATCTCACGTTTCGCTCTGGAATTTGAAAGAAATTTGAAATAGGGATTTTAAGACCTATTTAAAATCCGCGAAGTTGAAAGGTTTAACGGAAAAGCGAAATCAATGTTATAACGGAGTTAACACATGTGAAATACCACAAAGGATTTAAATGAAATACGTGGCATTGTCAAACAAATATGAAGCTGACACGTGTTAGTGGATAGAATTTTGACTCAGGTCAAAGATCTGAATAACACGCACAGATGTTCTGATTCCATGACTCAGAAGAATTTTGCCTTGTAACCAAAATGTCTTTTAAAATCAACTTCTGACCAATATAAAACATTTTGATTATTCAGAAGAGGTTTGAACAGATAAGAAATGAAAACAAATCTTTTAAGCATCACAAAATGATTTCCAAAAGAATTTTGATGCTCCCCCTTGACTTGAGCATGCATTTGAGTATTAATGATACATAAAGATGAGATAAAAAGATAATCAAAGAAGCATAATCCATACAGTTGAAGTTATTTGTATTTCTCAAAAGTAAATTTTTGAAAGTTAGATTGCTGAAGTATTGACTCAGAATTTCTGACCTTAAGATTCAGAGGTTCTGATCTCAAGACTCAGAAGTTCTGAACTCAAGACTCAGAAGTTCTGAACTCAAGATTCAGAAGTTCCGAACTCAAAACTCAGAAGTTCTGAACTCAAGACTCAGAAGTTCTGAACTCAAGATTCAGAAGTTCCGAACTCAAGACTCAGAAGTTCTGAACTCAAGACTCAGAAGTTCTGAATACACTACTCAGACAAGTTTACTTAGAAAAATTTAGCATTTTTAAGAAAAAAAATATTTTCAACTAGGCAGATTAAGCATTCCTATTTTACATATGAGAAAAGAAAACCTTTTGTGATCAAGAGGCTTTGTGAACAAGTCAGCCAATTGATACTTTGTATGCACAAAGTGCATCTCTATAGTTCCTTTTTCCACATAGTCCTTTATAAAATGATACCTCACATCTATATGCTTAGTCTTCGAATGTTGAACAGGATTCTGAGTAATAGCAATTGCACTTTCTGAGTCACAATAGATGGGAATCTTATTAAGCTGATATCCATAGTCCATGAGTTGTGTTCTCATCCACAATGTTTGAGAGCATGAAGCAGCAGCAGCAACATACTCTGCTTCAGCAGTTGAAGTGGATACACAGTTCTGTTTCTTTGATGCCCAACTCACTATTTTATCTCCCAAAAAGTGACAAGCACCAGATGTACTCTTTCTGTCCAACCTACTTCCTGCATGATCAGCATCAGTGAAAGCAGTCAATTTGAAGTCAGTTTCTTTTGGATACCATAAACCTAGATCAGGTGTTCCTTTGAGATATCTTAAAATCCTTTTGACAGCCAACATATGTGATTCTTTCGGGTTAGATTGAAATCTAGCACAGAAACAGGTAGAAAACATGATATCTGGTCTACTTGCAGTCAAATAAAGTAATGATCCAATCATGCCTCTATAAAGTTTGATATCTGCTGAAACACCTTTGAGATCAGCATCTAACTTTATGTTAGTTGCCATAGGTGTTCTCATAGAAGCACAATCAGACATTTTGAACTTTTTCAGAATATCTCTGACATATTTTCCTTGATTTATGAAAATACCTTTTGGTAGTTGTTTGACTTGAAGACCAAGGAAAAAATTCAGTTCACCCATCATGCTCATTTCAAATTCAGATGACATGATTTTTGAAAAATTATCACATAATTCTGGACTGGTAGAACCAAATATTATGTCATCAACATAAATCTGAATCAGAATCAAATCATTACCCTGTTTCTTTAAAAACAAAGTTGTGTCAATCTTACCTATCTTGAATCCTGAACCTAACAGGTGTTTAGTAAGAGTGTCATACCAGGCTCGTGGTGCTTGTTTTAGACCATATAAAGCTTTGTCTAAAATATAAACATGATCAGGGAATTCTGGATCAACAAAACCTTCAGGTTGATGGACATACACCTCTTCATTAAGTTTGCCATTTAGAAAGGCTGATTTGACATCCATTTGATACACCTTGAAGTTTTTATGTGCAGCATAGGCTAAAAATATTCTGATTGCCTCTATTCTTGCCACTGGTGCAAATGTCTCATCATAATCAATTCCCTCTTGTTGACAGTATCCCTTAGCAACCAATCTTGCCTTGTTTCTGATGACAACACCTGATTCATCCTTTTTGTTTCTGAACACCCATTTAGTTCCAATAATAGATTTACCTTCAGGCTTTGGAATGAGTCTCCAGACTTTATTTCTTTCAAATTGAAGCAATTCCTCTTGCATTGCTGAAATCCAGTCTGGATCCTCTAAGGCTTCATTAGCTTTCTTTGGTTCAATCACACTCAAGAAACCAGCAAACATTGCTTCATTTGCTGTAGCTGATCTGGTTTTTACTCCTGCTGAAGGATCACCTATTACTTGATGAATAGGATGATTTTTAGTCCATTTATTTGCACTAGGAAGTACATCAATCTCTGAATAATTGTTGTTTGCATCGTTCTCATCAATGATTGATTGTAATTCTGAACTGTCCCCTTGTTCTGATGTATGAATAGGAGTCATATCCAAGTTTGGGTTCTGATTAATTAAGTCATAATTCAGAGTGACTTGTTCAGAGTTCTGAGTACAAGAATCAGAATTCTGATTACAAGGTTCAGAATTTTCACCACTTGTATGTATTAGATTTGGACATTCCTCTGATGGACCTTTGTCAGAAATTACAGTTGATTGAACTATTTCTGGAGTCTTATTTTTCATCTCTTTGACCATCTTTGGGTTTTCATATTCTGCATAAGAATCAGAAATTAGTTCACTAAAAGCATCCTTAAATAGTAAATTGAGTTCTGAACAAATAGGATTAGAATTTGTATCAGAAGTCATTTTTGTCTTGTTCAGCATGAGTTCTGAACTGTCTTGTTCAGAAGTCCGCATTCTGGCTTCATCAAAAGTTACATTTATGCTCTCCATCATCCTCTTGGTTCTTCTATTGTAGATTCTGAATGCTTTGGAAGTTAAAGAATAACCCACAAAGTATCCTTCATCTGCCTTTTTATCGAATTTGGCAAGATTTTCTCTGTCTCTGAGAACATAGCACCTGCAACCAAAAACATGAAAGAATTTGATTAATGGTTTTCTTTTATTTATCAGTTCATAAGCAGTCTTATTTAATCTCTTATTGATTAAAGTTCTATTTTGTGTAAAACAAGCAGTTGCAATTGCTTCAGCCCATAGGAAAGTAGGAAGATTTGCATAAGCCAGCATTGTTCTCGCAGCTTCAACTAGAGTTCTATTCTTCCTTTCAACAACACCATTTTGTTGAGGAGTTCTGACAGCAGAAAAATTGTGAGAAATCCCAGAACTTTCTAAAAAATTCTGAAGAGTCTCATTTCTGAACTCTGTTCCATTATCACTTCTGATTTTCTGAACTTGAAGTTGTAAGAGAACTTGAATCCTTTTGATAAAATTTATCAATGTAGTAGCAGCTTCTGACTTAGCTCTTAGGAACTCAACCCACGTGTATCTGGATAATTCATCAACAATCACAAGCATATATTTCTTTCCTCCCATCGATTGAACTGAAATTGGACCACAAAGATCAGTATGAATCATTTCTAATGGTGCTTTGCAAGATGAGTCCATTTTTAATTTGTGAGAACTCTTTTTCATCTTGCCCATTTCACAAGCTGAGCATAATGATTCTTTTTCAAATTTAAGCTTTGGTAAGCCTTTAACCAAATGTTTTGCAACAAGATTATTAAGATCTTTGAAATTCAGATGAGAACATCTTCTGTGCCAAAGCCAGCATTCATTTGCAGTTGATTTTGATAAAAGACAAACTGTATTTAATGTTTTCAATTTTGAAAAATTAACTACAAATAAGTCCATATGTCTTTTGGCCCAGAAGACTTTAACATCATTTTCAGTTAAAATCATGCAACCTGTTATTTGAAACTTAATTTGACAAAGACTGTCTAAAAACTGACTTATACTGAAAAGATTATGCTGTAATCCTTCAACATAGAAAACCTTTTGGATAGTCAGATCCCCTTTAGTTAAATCCCCATAACCTTTGACTTGTCCTTTGCTGTTATTTCCAAAGTTTACTGCTCCTCCAGCCTTTTCTGTGAAGTTTGATAGAAAAGACTTCTGACCTGTCATGTGTCTTGAGGCTCCTGAATCTAAAAACCACACATGACAGCCCTGCAAAAGGATCAGTTAGGTTTAGGTACCCATTTTGGAATGGGTCCATCTTTGTTAGCTTTGTCATTGGATTTAACATTAGTACCTTTTACTCTCCACTCAAAATCTTTCTTCAAACACCACTTTCCTTGAACTTTTATGAAGTCAGAACATTTTCTGCTTACAAGTTTGTTCAAATTCTTTTTGAGAGTTGTAACTTTTGGTTTTGCTATATTTTCAACTTTCTTTTCTTTTATCTTTTCTTTCTTCTGAGTCTGAGGAACAGAAATTTTCTTCTTTTCTGTATTTTGAGAAACAGAAACTTTCTGAATATCTTTTCTTATGTATGAAACAGAAGTTATTTTGACTTGACATTTGTGAGAATATTGGAATGAATCATTTTTACATCTAACACAAACAAGATTTTTCTTTGCAAGTGACAATAAATCTGAAACATAGATCATTTCATTTTTATTTATACTGTTCAGAGTACAATTGCCCTTATTACAAGAATTTCTAGCGTTTAGTTCAGAAGTAGATTTCATTCTAAGCTTCTCAAGTTCCCTTTTCAGATCATTCAACTTTGCAAGATCATCTTTCCTTTTGCTTTCTTCTTTTTCTGAAAAATTCAAGTTCTTTTTGTTAGAAGAATTAGATGATTCACCTTTTTCATATGTACTTGATTCATTAAAGAATTTATCATTTTCTCTTGAAGCATTAATTTTAAAAAGATCATACTCAGTCTTCAGTTTTTCAAGCTCTGTTATTTTCTGAATAAAAATATTCTTTTCTTTCAAAACTTCTTCAAGTTTAATATCCACCTCACAGAAATCATTTTCAAGTTCATCATAAGCTTTCCTTAAATCCTCAAGTTCTTGACTCACAAGATTAAATCTCTTTTCAAGTTGCAAAAATTCATCTGATTTTGTTTCAGAAAATCCAGTTGAATCAGACTTCTGACTACCTGAGTCAGAGTTCTGATTTACAGACTCAGATGTCTGATCTTTAGACTCAGAATTCTGACTACAAATTTCAGAATCCTGACTAGAAGTTTCAGACTTCTGATTGACTGTTTCAGAATTTTTACTTGTATCAAATATGCTCTCAATGTCATGATATGAAAAACTTGGTTGTTTATTTTTGTAGCTGACATTTAAGGAATCATACTTGAATTTAGTATCATTGTATCTTGGCTTTTCATCTGTTTGTTTAGAAATTTCTTTCTTAACCTTTTCTTCTGAAACAACTGACTTTTCTGTTTTAGACTCAGAAATTTTCTCATCTGACTTTTTAGAGTTTGGTCTTTGCAAATTGTCAGAACTTGTTATAGAACTAGCAGGTCTTATGAAAACTTCAACAATTTCTGGGATTTTTGGCTTAGAAACTTGAAGTATTGGAGCTCTTTTTAAAATGACATTTTCTTCCAATCCCAATCCCTTCTTTGGATTGTAAAATCTTGTATCTTTAACATTGCTTAATAAAAGATTTAATGTTTGCTGAGTCTGACCTCTTTTCAAATTCAAATCTTCCAATTCTTTGATTTTGGTGTATAAATTCTTTCTTTCTTCAAATAACATATCAAATTTTATTTGTAAATCACCTTTTTCATCCTTTATTTTTGAAAACTCAACTTTTAGTTCAGAAAGCCTTTTCATCAATTCAGAATTTTCATCTTTAACTTTCTGTTTCTCAGCCTCAGATTCTTCATATTGTTCTTTTATTACTTCTTTTTCAATTCTGAATTTGTTAACCAAAGTTCTTTCTCCTTTTATCTGTTTTCTTAGATTAGCAAATTCAGTTTTCATTTCACCAATCTGTGTCATTAACTCTAATTCAAGTGAAGAATGTACCTCAGCAGATGACTCAGAATCAGCATCTTCAAAATCAGAATCATCCTCATTCCTCATTTTTGCCATATAGCTCTGCATCTGTGGAAAGTTGATGTGATCATCTTCATCAGAAGTATAGTACAACCAATTCTCCTGTTCAGCCAACAAAGCAATTTTATCATCTCTCTTCTTTGCAAGCTGAGCCTTCTTGGTGTAGTACTCATAGTCTTTCACAATTTTAACTCTGCAATCCTTAGCATAGTGGCCAGATTTTCCACATTTGAAACACAGATTCTTTTCTTTTCTTTCATCCTTCTCTTCATTGTTTTCTTCACTTCTCTCTACTCTCTTTTCAAACTTATTTTCTTCTCTGTCTTCTTTCTTCTTATAGTCTGAACTCCCAACTCTCTTATAATTTCCTTGAAATCTACCCTTCCCATACCTTTTATTGAAAGTATTTGTCAACAAAGCTAGTTTCTCAGCCATTATCTTGATATCTTCATCATCTTCTGATCCTTCTTCCTTGTCAGATTCTTCCAGATTAGGTATCTCTGATAGATATGCAGTCTTTTTGGGTGCTTTGATTGCTTTGGACTTTGATAAGAACGCTAACTGATCAGCAACATTTTTCTTCTCTTCCACAACTAACTTGACAGAGTCTTCATGTTGATTAAGAACACAGAATAGATCATTTAAGTCTTCTTCACACATATCCTTGTTCATTTGCAGACTTATGGCAAATGATGACCATTCTGAATTTAGACTGTTCAGAAATTTGTAATTTATTTCTGATTTTGTTTTCTTCAGTCCATTTCTTCTCAAGTCATTTAGAATAGTGCAAAATTTACTGTATGTCTGTGTCAAACTTTCTGACTCTTTTGCTTTGAACCTTTCATAAGCATTTATGCTTTGATTTAACTTTGCCTGAATAGATCTCACAGTTCCTAACATTTGCCTTTCCAATTCGTCCCACATTTCTTTAGCTGATGATCCACTGTCAATCCTGTTAAGAACCTCATTTGGGACAGCCAAAGTCATCAAAGTAATTGCTCTTTTGTCAATAGCATGCCTATTTTTCTGTTCAGCTGTGTATTGGGAATAACTCTTTTTCACCCTGGTCGCTGGAATTTCTGGAGTTGTCTCTGTAGCAGGGGTTGCAGCAACATCGATGTATACTTCAATTGGGCCTTCTCGAATAGAAATCATAAGGTTTTCATCAATGTTGTCTAAGAATTGGATCATTCGGATTTTCCATTGCTGATACTCTTCTGGTATAAGAACAGGCGGTTTGGTTTCAAATCCCATGGCTAGATATTCTTTAGAAGACATGATTGTAAGAAAATTCAACAGAAAGACAAATTCGAGTTTCTTGATCGAAATATAACAGGTAATTCAAGAATTGACAAGAATTCAAGAACTAGCCCTAGCAGCGGAATTGAATTTTGAATGAATCAAGAACTCTTCAAGAAATTTATCAATCGATCTTCGCGATAACAATCTTGAACGAATTTGTTTGTTGATTGGCTCTGATACCAATTGAAAGAACAGGATCTAATCTCACAATCAATATAGAAAGCAGTAATTGAGAAGTTATATGATCAAACCCAATTGTATTCAATGATGAATAGAAATACAGATCTATGAGAGAGAGAATCTCAAAGATTACAGAGAATGAATACAAAGTTATACGGGAAAAATCAATCAGTTGGCAACGTAGTGCTAACCACTCTATTTATACTGCAACTGACATATTAAAGCTACAGTACAAATAAGAAAGACTAATAAGAACAAAACACGTGTCCTAATTAGTTTACACATTACTAAGTAACGAAACTCGTCATAAGTTCTGAACAGGTAGTTCAGAACTTCTGAACATTCTTCTGATCACGCTTCTCAGAACTTCTGACTTCTCTTTCTCAGATCTCTGACTCTTCTTCTCAGATCTCTGACTCTTCTTATCAGATCTTCAACACTTGGTTTATTGACAAAACTTCAGATCTAACAATATGTCTTGGGCTCAGGTCGAGCGTCAACACCTCCTGCTTGAGCTGGAATGTTAGTCATAGGAGTTTCTTGTGGGCCTTCAGAGAGAGCTCGCCAGATGTAGTCGAAGTTGTCTTTTGCTTCGATGAAGATGAGGAATCTGTCTCGCCATTGACTGTATTCTCCCACATAGAGAGTCGGTGGTTTGGCGTTGGTACCGATTGCTAGCGCGTCGCGAGACATCGTGAAGAAGTGTGCACTAAAGTGATCGTCAGATGTAGGGTTGATTCAAAGTAAAATGTAACGCAAGGCACTACGAGTGAAAGTCCAAACGCAGGTTCTAAGAGGGACTTAAAGTGAACTGGTAAGAAAATAACACAAACAGAACATACCGGATAGGAATCCGGATAACAAGAGTATCCGGATCTGGAAGTGACCGGATCCGGATGTGTGGAGTGTCCGAACTAATGAAGTAATCGGATAAAATGAGTTTACCGGATAACACAAAGTTACCGGATAAAACAGACTTACCGGATAGAGAATAGTGTCTGAGAGAAATAAGGTACCGAATAGTCAAATAAAAACATACCGGAAGATGGAGCTTACCGGATAGCTTATGCTTACCGGATGGAGTCCGGGAAGTTGATATGCCCGGATAGGGTGTATTCGGGAATGATACCGGATAGAATAAAAACTTACCGGAAACTAGGAGTGTCCGAATGGTGATCCGGGAAGTGAGACTTACCGGGTAAAATGCGTCCGGAAAGATGGAATGTCTGAACAGGTTGTATCCGGGAAAAATACCGGATAGATTGAGAAATCCGAATAGTTACCGGATACTTGGAATACCGGATACAAACACAATCCGGACAGGTGTTGTCCGGAAACTTGCGAGAAAAAGTTACTTACCCGGAAACTTGCTGAAGGCGTCCGGACACGACGGCTGTGGTGAATATTCAGATCGATACGTGAACTAGGGTTGCTAAAATTGTTCTTGAAAGGTTAGGTAACAACCAAAAACAAAAACGAACAACACCCTAATCGATTTCTAAGCCAAAAAAACATGATTTTTGATGAAAAATTTTGATTTTTGACACGAACAGAGACAAAAACTTGTACATGAAGTTTTGCTCAAAAACTATTCAAACGATCGAATTAGACTCTGAAACTTTGCAGAAACACTTATGATAACAATACTAACTGATTGTGATACGCCAAAACAAGCAAATTTGTCAGAATAAAAAAATATATTATAGAACTCAAGAACACAGTCGACAAAAACTAACCAGAAAACTTACTAGAAACCTTGAATCAACCAATCTGTATGCTCTGATACCAATTGTGGATCCCAGATTAGTGAAAACAGTTATGAAATCAATAGAATAATTCAACAATCAATATGATTTCAACTCGTCATCCATATAACATTCATAAACCTTTTAGAGTGTTTACAATGTATTTTGCAATTGAATAATGACGATTAACCTAAAACTAAGGTTAAAGAAACTGTTTATATCTATGCTATACTAACCAGGCCCATGGTCCATTACAAGATTCAAGCCCAAATACAATTTACATTTTATTCCCTTGAACTTTCATTCAATCAGATTTTAATCCCAACAGCACGTGGTGCTTGTTTCAGACCATAGAGTGCCTTATCCAACTTATAGACATAACCTGGATGCTTAGGATTAGAGAATCCTGGAGGTTGTTCGACATAGACTTCTTCATTCAACCATCCATTTAGGAACGCTGACTTAATGTTGGTCCCGAAGGGCTATACAAGTTTGTAGAAGGGGGGGTTGAATACAAACACTAAGATTTTACTTTTCTAAATTGTTTATTGATAAATCATTAACAATTTACAGCTTGTTGCGGAACAAGATTAAGGATAAACCTAAATCTAAACAAGTTGGAACACTAAGTTTCTTGCACTAAGAAAGAGAAAGAAATTACTAATAATAACCTATCTCAAGGTAAGAAGGATGAACTTGTCCAGAGTTAGCAAGTTACTTCAAAATGAAGTGAGTTCTTCTTCTTATATACTGCATGCATTTAATGCATGGCAGTTTACTCTTTACACGTGGCAGCAACTCATTGGTTGTATGTCATTGACCTTTGTTGACAACCTTAGTAGCCGCATGTTTGAACAATGTAGTATCAGAGTGGTTGTACGATTTCAGACAATAAGGAGGTTCTTTTTTGACATATCGTACAGAGTCGTGCAAGGGTGGTTAAGACAAAAGTACTTTGTACGGAGGACTTCACGATCAGCTTTTCGTTGATTCAGCGCTTTACCATTGTTTATCAGCGAATGATAAAGTTCAGCGATAGCTGAAGTCTTGTACCTGATACTTCACGTTGGGTGGACAAATCTGAGTCTTTGTTGATCCGCATCTGTTCATTAGGAGACTTGTCACTGGTTCTTGAGCTTGATCTTCGACTTCAGCGTAGAACCTATGTTGACGTGAAACTTGTCTTCAGAGATCATAAGTAAACAACTAACTTATCAGCGATCACCATAAGGACTGAACAGACTCAAAGCATTATGGTGAACAGTGTTCGCTGAATGTTTAATCTAGAGAGCGAGAGTTCCTATCAGCGGTACTGTAAGATCTTAGTACTTATCAGCGATAGTGAAACTCTGATACATATTGTTTACTCACAATTTTCACTAAGTATATAAGAGAGGGTCATTATCAAATCACTGAGGGTTTGGATCAACAATCTCCCCCTATTTGATTATGACATAGCAACAGAGAAAATTGCTATATAATGAAAACATAAGGATAAAAAGAACTCATAAAATATTTGTCCCTTTTACTATTTTCTGGGATCTTTTCTGTACTGATGGAGTAAAGTATTTCGCTAAAATCTTTCTTTAAACTTCGAATCAGATTACAAAAGGAAGTGGAAAGATTACAAGTACAAGCGAAATAAATTACAAGTACAAAAGAATAACTGATACAATAGAAGAATGAGGCGATCCTATCAGTTTATAAAGGTTCTTCCTTAATGAGAAGTTCATCAAGGGTCTTTGATGTGGGAATCATCCAGCCAGGAACATTTACTCCTTGATTCCTTTTGTTTAGAGCTTCTTCAAAAATCAAGGGTTTAAGATGCCGTGCCTGAATGTCGTTTTTGAAATCACACCAGTAGATGAGATCTTTCAGTTGTTCGATGGGAGTGATGGGAAGTTCAGAGATACATTGAAAACGCTTTCTTCCACCATAGTCGATAAAGAATATCCCGTAGGGTTTGCTTAAGACTTTCCCAGGGATGAAAGTCTCATCAGGAGGAAGAGATGTGTCAAGTGCAGAAAGGTCAGGTTCTTGACCAAGGACTTCCTCAAGAGAAAAACCAATACCTGTTTCGTTCCGTATCTGAGGACCTGAGTCTGAAGATTTAGACTTTTTCTTTGCAGAGGCCCTTCTTTTCTGATTTGCGAGAGGAGGGGGGGAGGAATATCCACACAAGAAGATACTAAGTCGATCTGTTTATTTATCAGGTTTTCGAAATAATCCTTGTACTTAGATTGAGACTTCTGGATGGCTAATCTGATCTCCAACCATTCAGAGAGACCGTATTTCGTGATGGCTTCAGCCTAGAATTTTTTGTACTGTCCATTCTCTCTGAATATCTTGATTTCAGCGATTGAAACTTTGAGGGTTGATCTTCCAGTGATAAGTACCTTGTTGATTTTGGCAGTTCGATATCTGAAGTGTACCTTTTCTTTGCACCAGGTTAAAGTAGATTGAGACACAGTCCTCTTTTCTTCAACGATCTTCTTGGCGTCTTCCCATAGCTGACGTTGAACTTCGATTGGAATTCTTTTCAGCTTGGGGTCTTTCACCGATTGTTGAGAAAGCTGGATGGCGAGTTCTCTGTCTTTTTCTTTAGTTTCCCTTCTTTCAACGATTAGTCGTGCAGCTCTGAGGTAATTCTTGTATTCCTTTTGTGAAATTCTGAACTTTGGAGGAATAGAAGGAAGTTGATCACGCTTCAGAATGATTCGCTGAGCTTCGAACTTCTATAATATATCGTCTCTTCTTCTCTGATTCTCTTCACTTGGTTTTTGAGGAACCAAGGAAGGTCTGTTTGTATGAGAGAGCATCTGTTCTTCAGGTTCATCAGTCTCAGAGATCAAATCCAAGACCGAGATTATTTCTTCAGCGTTGGGAGCTGGGATTATTGTTGGTGAAGTCGCAGTTGTAGGAACTTCAGCGATATCCTCAAACAGGGGAGAGGACTAGCTGAAACACAGCGATCATTCGAGTAAGAACTTGGATAGAACAGAGATAGAGAAAGAATGTGGTTGTGGTTGTGTATAGATGTTTTTATGGAGAGGAGAGTTGATAATGTGTATAGATAGAGGAGGGATGAGTGTAAGGAAGATTTAGTGTACCTGACTAACTGGATTTGGAAGCGAGATCGTCAGATTGTCATTGTCTTCAGCGACACCTTTTCCTTTGCCCTTGTCAGATTCAGACGCTGAAGGCTTTGATTTGGTCCGCTCCCCTGAAGGTTCGTTTATCACGATCCCTTTAAGAGATGTAGTCCTCTGAGCAGGCTTGATGATAAAGGAGTCGTCATCATCATCATCTTCATCATCATCATTCTTTGGAGAAGAGGATGGTTCATCATCAGATAAGTCGATGGCTTCTTCATCTTCAGCTTCATATTCAGATTCTTCAGCATCTTTTTCGAGTTGCTCCCCCTTAGATACAGAGGTAAGCTTCTCGGTTCCCTCAGGGTTTTCATCTCCCTGAGGTCCAGCGGTTGTTTCTTCATTTGTCTTCTCACCCTCTTCAGTAAGGGTAAGGTCTTCAGTCTTCTCCCCCTTGATAGATTCATCATGGGGAAGGTCTTCAGATTTCTTCTCCCCCCTTCCTCATGATGAGTGGGGGAGGAATGGGATGACTCAGCAGTTGGTTTTGGTTCCCTGTCTTCTTGGCCAGGGATCCCCATATAATTTTCAATCTCTGCTACTCTGTCTTCTAGGCCAGTAATAGCAGGATTGATCTTTAGAAGTTCAGCACGATCCGCCGTAGAAAAATGCGTTGGTGCAGGGGCAGGGGCGGTCATGTTGGTCAGGATCTGCTGCATCATTGTCTTCATTGAACCTACGTCAGTCTTTACAGAACTCACGTCAGTTTTTAATGAACTTACGTCAGTCTTTAAGGAACTCACGTCGGTCTTTACAGTAGACATATCTCCTTCGAGTTTTCCAACCGATGTCTTCAAGCGTTGTGACCTCGCTGGACATGGATTGAACTGATGTTTTGATAGAGAGGTAGTCTGTGTAGATGTCAGCGAGAACTTTGGAAAAGTTGCTGAGAGTATGATCAACCTTCTCCAAGTCAGCTTTGGAGGCATTCTTTTCAACCACTGTTGTCAGCTTTGTGAGATTCTCTCCAGCGTTTGTTACAGCTGAAGAGTTGTCTGAGAGAGTAGTGGTGAGACCTGTCAGCTTCGTCTCTAGGTTCTTCAGAGAGGCGTTGATGTCTCCCAAATTAGGACCTGCAGGAGGATTGGTGAATTCATCAAAATCTCTGTGTCATGAGAAGAGTTACATGTCGTCGGCTAGAGTACGTGTACGCATGGTCATCTCTGCATGTCCTACATCCATCATTCCTTGAAGAGTATCAGCTTTAGCTTCTGGAGGAATGACAGGTGCTCCAGTGTTCATGGTGACAACTGGATTAGAGTCCAATGGAGTAGATGGAGAAGCGAAGGTTGAGAAAGTTGGTTGGGTGCGGGTTTCAACGTTGGATCCGCTGAGAATCGCTTCTTCAGTCTGTAGAGAGACTGAAAGAGGTTGGGTAGTTTCCAAGTTTATAACCTCAGTGTTTAGAGACGCTGAAGCTGGGATGGAATGGGTGGCTTGTTCAGCTGTGGCAGAGCGTACCACTGAACGTTTCTTTAGCTCCTCGAGATGAGCTGAGGAGTCTTCAACAAGAGATTGTTGGGGTTGCTCCTTGGTTTTCTTAGTTCTTTTGGAACTAAGTTGGGTAGAAGAGTGTTTCCTTTTATGAGAAGGAATGGAGGTTGCAGCTTGGGTATCAGCGATAGGTTTGTCCGCTGAAGGAGCTGCAGAAGTCAAAGAAGTAGGGTTGAGAAGAGTTAAGAGTGTAGAGAGACGTACCTCGTTTTCAACTGGTTTGAATTCGAGTACCTTAGGGCCAACCCGAGAGAGTTTCAGGTCACCCTCTTTTGGGTAGTTGTCCTTCAGGCCTGTTTGGAAGACGGCGCTGATCAATCTTGGATATGGAACCCATGGAGATCGGTCAGCGGCGGAGTCTACTCTGAGTACCAGATCATCGTAGATTATCGATGCCCAGTCTATATGAAGACCTTTCAGCAAAGCATATCCCATTGCTTGTTGAGGTTGAGCGGCTTGATAAGAGGAGCCGGTCTTTGCAGTCATGCAGCTTATTAAGTGAGCGAAGATGAAGTTCATCTCGCTGGGCATTTTTGATTTCTTGATGAGGGTCAGCTTCTTCTCAGGCTTCTTGTCCCTCCCAGTTTCCCAAACATAGCCCATTGCATCAAAGAATGTAGTGGTGGCTTCTCTATCAGAATGTTTCTTGTGGTCAGGGAGATGAACAAAAGGTTTTTCTTTTGTGGCGATGGGAAGGCTCAGGGCTTTGCGGATAATGGCAGGGGTGATCTTCATAGTGCCAAAATCAGTATCACAGAGGATGCAATCAATTGTTTTTGAGGAGTCTTTGGTTGATGGTAGCTGAGAGTGTCTGGCAGAATACCAGAACTGAGATAGCAGTAGCTAATGTGCGGGAGGTGTTATTGTCAGGGCTGTGAAGAGGCAACAGTTTTTCAGGAAATTCACAGCATCATTCAGATGTGTGACTTGCTTTCGAGGAGGAAACTCGAGAAGCGCATAGAGGTTATTTGACTTTGTCCAATCAAGTTCTTCAAGAGTGAACTTGACCTGAGGAGCCTTGATGATTTACAATTCCTCAGCAGCAGCAGCAGTGTTCTCAGCGGTGGTGTTCTTAGCAGTGGAAATGTCAGTAGATGCCATTTCTGTATTATCAGTTCAACCAACGATATAACAAATAAGAATAATCTTAATGTGGAAAGGTTTTCCAATAAGATGGTTCGAATTTTGTCCATTTCATTCAGACAAAAAATGTCTTAATGAAGATTAGGGTTTTTCTTGTTTTTGAAAAACGAAATGCAAACCCAAATAAAAATCTTGTTTTCCAGTTTCCTTTGAGAATTAGGATTCTGGAAAAACGTATGAAGAACAAGTTTAAGATTTTGCGTTTAAACTTGAATGTAACGACCCCGACCTTTTTGAAGTGTTTTGCGTTTGGTGTCGAGTTCTTAATAAAGAACTGAAGTTGAGGGGCTAGTTTGTAAGATGGGTCAAGGTATAAAAACCCAAATGATTGGCACAAAACACTAGTTTTGGTCAATCAATCGGTGGATGTCGGCTGAGGTATTTGAGGGAAAAGAAGAAAAAGGGGGTTTTGGAGTTCTTGTGCAAATAAAGAGGAAGACCACCAATCAGTAAGGAATCAGAAAGAAAGGGTGTGTTAGGAGTCGTTTTCTACAAGGAATCCTCCAGGTAATTCCTAATCTGAAATCTCATCTAAGTGTTTGATGATTGTTGGGAATTTGTGAGTTTCTTACTAAAGTCATTTTAAGACCCTTAAAAGAGATTTAAACACCTTTAAATCGAGTTTAATCAGTAAAGTTTATGGAGAAATGATTAAAGATGCTTAAGTAAGTGATTTGTCGCATTATCTTACTGATTTCGGAGTGTTTAGCAAGTTTTCCAACCATTAAACTCGTCCAGCGTTCGTCCGAAAACCTTCAAGTATGAAGGTGTTCGGGTGAGTGTCCGGATAGTTCTTGGTCGGGTTGTAGAAGGTGTCCGGATATTGTGTTTTTCGGATAAGTTTAGTCGTCCGGATAAGTGTGCCATCCGGATAGGTTAATCGACCGGAGACTATAAGTTGTCCGATAACCTCAGTGTGTCCGGAAAGCGTGGTTATCCGGAAAAGTGTGGTTGTCCGGAAAAGTAGTGATGTCCGGAAAAGAGTAGGGTGGCAAGTAAGAAGTGTCCGGATAGTTCTACTCAGCTTATAAATCTGTCCCTTCGTTCAGGTAGACAATTTGGAAGTAAAGAGCAGAGTAGGGAAGAACAAACAAGCGTACCAGCTGAGTTTTCTAACTAAAATACGTGATTTTAAAGTGTCTTTCTAAAGTGAATACATGATGAGAAATGCCATGTTTTGTTCTTATGCTTTTATTGCATGAAAGTTGTTTAAAGTTTTATGTGAGATGTATGCATACATTGTGTAGACGTAAATTGGCTAAGTCGGGGGGAGGTTCCGCCAGTACTCACGTCGGGGGGAGGTTCCGTTTATGCCATGGGAATGAGTCCTAGTAAGGCAGCGTGATACTGACTCGTTGTCACCCTCGGGTGACTTCAGGGTGCCATTTACGGGAGCGGATTTAACCGTGAAAGATTTTGCTGTTCAGCTATGTTAAAGTTTATTATTGAAAGTCTTGTATACATTTGAAAGTTATGAAAAGTTTTTTTTAAATGATTTTGAGAACTGTCAGGAGGGACTCACTAGACCTCATGGTCTAACCATCGCTCTTTTCAAATTAAAACCCTTTTCAGGAAAGCAGGTAGCGAAAGGCTCTAGCAGGTGAACAGAGCAGTTAGAAGATAGAAGCAGTAGAACCAGTGACACTATTATCTTTTAGTCCTAGCAATTCTCAGTTGTGTAATAGGTTGTTTCCGCCAACCTAAGTTATTTAGACAGATGTAATGAAATTTTGGGACCCGTTTTTGGGATGTTTCATTTATATGAATTGCATGCTTTATTTTTAGACTGGGTTGTTACAATTGGTATCAGAGCCATAGTTTAAGGGATTTAGGTGACCGGACGGGCCTAAACTTAAACTTAGGAGTAGAAATCACAACTCAGAATCAGGAAATGCGTTAGGAGGGCACTATTGTATATACAGGAAATGCGTTAGGAGGACACTATTATAGAGATAGGACTAATAGGGCACTGAGGAAATAGGGCACTGAGGACAGTCATGTAAGGTAAGTTTGAGATTCCACCTGGCCAGTGTAATTGCGGACTTACAGGTACATGTATGTGCTTAACCTGCCTTATTATTCCGAAGTGGTAGTCAAAAGCTAGTGTTTATGTCGTGTTCCAGTACTTTAGAATGTCAGCAAGATCCCTGAGGGGTAGACTGAGACCCCTTGTTGGGGAAGTTTCATGAGAAGTCATGGTGATGTGATGTACGTATACATCGTAGAGAAGAAATGTTGTATAGAGTATTACGAGTCATCTAAAGGTAGCTTTTCGTGGATTCGGAGAGGAAGAATGCTTGAGTTTGAGTAAGACTCCTGTTTCAGGAGAGTCCCAATTCTAGAAATCATGGGATAGATCAGTCAGGATGGTAGGGAAAGACAGTGTCAAAACCTTGAA
Source organism: Saussurea involucrata (assembly GCA_033807775.1). Taxonomy (NCBI): domain Eukaryota; kingdom Viridiplantae; phylum Streptophyta; class Magnoliopsida; order Asterales; family Asteraceae; genus Saussurea; species Saussurea involucrata. The sequence goes on along the minus strand of CM066320.1, from coordinate 67,150,894 downwards.
TGTATCAATGGAGCCCTGGGTTCTCGTTCGAGCTTTCCATTTTGCAGGATAAATGAAATAAGTGAAATGAAACCATGTAGAAGTGGAAGGTGAGATAGTTGATCAAAACGAAATAGTATGAAATGGTTGAGTAAGTGGACCGTTGAATGTATGTATAGCAAATCGTTGCAAGGCCGAGTGGGCGACCACTGGTCGAAGTAGAGTGTCAATGATAAGTTGCGTGAGTAAAGAGATTGACCTTGTTTGAGTGAGTAGCCTTTAATTGCAAGTAGAGTTTCATGCATTGAGTTCGTATATGTGTACATGAGATTTTTCATAAGAAAAGTATAAACGTGTAAGTATCAAATTTGATCGGATATGAGTCGGCGTGTGCAAGCGTATGTTTAAAGAAAAAAAAATACAAATCCATTTACATCGTACAATGAAGTCTTTAGGTTTACGATTTGCAAAATATTTCACTCTTTTCATGATAAGCCAAGAAAACGTTTGAATGCACAACTTTTATAACCAAAATGAGTATTGACATGTCGAAGTTATATAAGTGAGTGTGAGGACCGACTAGTTTACTTCGTGTCGGTAAATTTCTTTCAAAATTTTGTCGCATGGGAAGATTTTCACCCAATATTTATTTCTGTCGTAACAACATATTTTTGGTTGAGTAAAATTAAGTTTTGTGGAAAGATTGCATGCAAACGATCCTCAAGATCGTTGCGTAGGGCATTGGAGTTATGAGAATGTTGGGGTCGTGTGTACCCAAGTTGTTTTCAAGTGTTGTTTCTTTAAAATGATCAAAAGTGTGAAATGATTCATTTATCGCGTTGTTAGGCATGAAGGCTATGAACTCAATAGGTCGTGGAGTTTTACATTTTAGGCTAAGGAAGAACTCCTAGAGTGGAGAGGTGTTGAACAAATCAGGGGAGAATGTTTGTAGCTTTGGTAATTGCGTTCTAGAGGAGAGGTGAGCAGTGGAAGAGTCAGAAGTGGACTTTAATGTTGGTTGTATGAGGGTTTGTACCCTCGTGCGGTGACTGGAAATACAGTTGCCGAGGGACGGTTGTGTTCAGAGGAAGGACTAGAAGTCATCAAGGTGTTGGTATTAGCAACTCGTTATGAGTAGTGTTGTGAAGTAGGAATGAAATATCCTCGACGCCGAATAAGAGTTTTAAAGTGATCTTGTAATATTGACGCTTCACGAGTGAGTTTGAAATGAGGACGACGGGGTATGAATTTGATTATGATATGTTAGAAGGATTAGGTTCAGTAAGGGACCCTTGTTGAAGAATAGGTTAAGGAAGTATCAACAGGTCAACTATTGACGTTAAAGTCGGCAGTTGTGTAAGGTGTATGAGACCGAAGACATGAATCAGAAGGTCGAAAGTTGAAGGACCACTTTGTAGGGGTGTTAAGATAGTGAAAGACTGCTGTTTTAGATAAGCGTTTTACCTACGTGATGGATGGTTCGTAAAGAATGAAGTATTTAGCACAAACGAAGTGAGGGTATAGATTATGTCGATCGGTGAGAATGGTTTGGTATTGCAAAGAGCTAGCAAGAAGCGAGTATGTTAGGATTAATCAGAAACTAGGGTGTTGTAGTTCAACTAGAGCTGGGGAGAGACAATGTAGTGAGATAGACTCGGTTATTTATGCGTGAGGTCTTGAAGATAAGTTTGAGTTGTGTATGAATGGCCATGAGAGTTTTGGTCTGCAGTGTGATGTTATGAGTGAGGAATGTACAATTATGTAGTGGAAATAATTGCCATGTTAAATGTGTCAGCTAGCGTCGTAGTGATGTGATGTTAGAGAAAGAGGAAGCATCAGATAGAAGCCTTTTGGGGGTTTCGGATGAGGTGTTCGAGTGTTAACCAGGTTGCTGGAGCACGTAGGGTGTAAGTTGACGTGGTGATATGATTATGTTCGGGATAGCATCACGGAGTGGTGGTGGGTAGTTACCCAATGGAGAAACCAAGTGTTTTTAGTTGTAAGAGACGCTAAGTAAGTATATTTTGGAATCATTGGAAGTTTAAAGAAGATGATGGATGTATTAGTCAAAATGTGGTGGAATAGATGTGAAATCCTTAAAGAATGTGAGTTGTTGCTTATGTGTGAACGAATTGTCTGAGAAAGTAAAAGTTGGAGTTTAAAGAATGTATAGTGACGTCGAACTCTGGTGTCAGTTCGAGGCGATTTAGTCGAAAGCCTTAAGTTAGAATTTTAGTGCAACCGTTTGGTTATCTATAGTAATGAGACAGCATTTGCAGCTTGAGAATTGTCGGAAGAGAGGGGCGAGTAATGTTGGTGGGCAGTGCTCCACGCTAACGTGGAGACGTGAAGACAGTATGCTGGAATAAGTAAGTAAATCGGAAGTAGTAAACTTGACAGTAATGCCGATAGGCGCAGTGTTGTGTAGTTTGTCCTTGATAAGTGTGTGAACTTTTGTAAAGAGTATTGAGGAAGGAAATTGTGTATGATTTTGTGCAGGAAAGAAGTGGATAAGACAACTGAATGAGTTAAGTTAGTGACTTTGTGAGAAACGTTCAAACAAACTGATCGTTCAGTGTAAGCTATTGAGAATAGTAGGGCGTGATCGTGGTTACCCCTCCTAGTTGAGTGAGAGTAACCGAAGTTATGTTATATGACTGGACGCTTGTGGCAAGCAGCGAGAAATTTATGAGCCTTCAGGATAAGTGCAATTCGGATAGGTGAGCACTCTAATAAGGAATTATAGAGGTTTCCTACTATTAGACACGTTAAGTGTGAAATGATGAAGTGGTGAGAATGTACGAATTAGTTGTCGAGTTGTAGCCGATGTGAACCGGGAAGGGAGTATGATCTACATAGACGAATGTCGGTTGGAAGATGTTAGCTTCAATCTTCCTAATCATAGAAGTATTTAGAAGTAGTGAAAAATAGGCTAAGTGAATAAAGCCTCTTACAGAGGCTCTGCCGAACTTACCGAGAGATCAAGGTCAAGAAGCTACAGAAGCTAAAGAGGCATCCTACAGAAGCTCTGTCATACGCGCAAAGAAGACCAAAGACTCGGAATCCGGTGAAGACTGCTCTACAAAGGACCAGACCACAGAACCTCTATAACACTTTACAGAGCCTCTGTGGTCCTCTTCAAAGACTTCAAAGATATTTATAAATATCTTGCTACTGTTGCAGGACCTGTTCATCAACTTGCATGATAGCATGCCCTGTCCAACTGCAACGTGTCAAACTCTGATTGGATTCAGTAGGGCTTAGTACATAATAGATGTCTGCTGCATTAAATCCAATACAGCACGTCCAAACTGTTCATGCCATCCGTCCAACTATTCATACCATCCATTATGAATAGTAGCTTATGCTTTATGGTCCCCTTAGAGTAGTATATAAGGAAGACTCATGTTGAGTTCTTCCTATCGATCGAGCAATCAAAAAAAAACAAGAAATCAAGAGAGAAAAACATCACAAGAACACACAGCTTAAACACTTTGAGAGTCATATTTGTTTTAAAGCTTTGCTTACTCACTATTCTTGAATCTGTTCTTAATATATATTCAGTAAACTTTGAGATATTATTTCCTGTTCACTGTTTATTTATATTGTGTTCTAAATCTATCAAACATATCTGTTAGTTCTTCAAATACGCTTCCGCATCAAACTCAAACTTGAACTAATAGATCTGATAATCTTGTTTAAACAAAACGGGAACCAACAATTGGTATCAGAGCAAAGCTTGATTTTCAATATCAAGTAATCCTCTTTGTTACAAGATTAGTGATAGACATCATTCCCTTTTAACCTATTCCTCATTTCTAGGTTAAAACTCCATTAAAGTGTACTCTGGGAACTGTTCAAACCCAGAAAACTTTCCAGATCATCACACTCATACTCTTTAATCATACTAACTTTTCAGAACCTTAACAATGACAAATACAAATGACTTCTTTACTGCTGGTTCACTCACCAAGCCTCCTACTCTCCTACGAGATGAGTATCCTCAATGGAAGATAAGAATGGTTCATTTCTTTGAGGGTACTGAAAAAAATCTAGTACAATATCTTTACAACCTTCCTCCTGTTCCCATGATAGTAGTACCACGAGTACCAGCTACTACTGAATCTCCTGAAATCCCTGAACATCAAAAACCAAAGCCAAAAGAAGAATGGTCAAATGAAGATAAGGCAGAAGATGAAGTTGCACAGAAAACAAAAAGAATCTTGATAATGGCTATCCCCAACGAGCTTTTTCAATCCTTAGATGCTTGCGAAACTGCGCACGATCTTTGGAAAGAATTAGAAACACAGTTGGAAGGGGGTGCTAAAACTCAGAAGAACCGAAGGGCACAGTACATAAATGAGTATCATGCCTTCAGAGCCTCTGCAACAGAATCTCTGCAAACAACATACGACCGGTTCAACTCTCTCATAAACAAATGCAAAAAGTCCGGCATTCACAGAACCTCTGAATAAAATAATGTCATGTTTCTAAAGAGCCTGAATGATGAGTGGCTTCAATTGTCTATGTCTTTACAAACAAACCAAGATTTAGACTCATAGACACTCTCTGATCTCTATGGAACACTAGCTGCACAAGAGCCTCAAATAGCACAGGCTAAAACAATATCCACTGCACCATACGCATTGGTTAGTAAATCAACAGAGGCTACAGAGAGACCGAGAAATGAGAGCGCAACAGAAGAGAAGAAGAAGTAGAAGAAGAAGAAGATAGTGATGGTTTATAGTGAAGAAGACGAGCTGATAGTGGAAGAAATAACTCTTGCGTCATTAGCTAAATCGTTGGCTCTATTAACAAGAGAGTTCAGAGGTAACCAAAGAAATTTTTGAAATGACAGATATAGCAGAGACAACAAGAGAGATAGAAGAGATGATGGAAGAAGAGAAGAATCAAGTGACCGACAGAGGTCATACTACAGAAATGATGACCAACAGAGGTTGAGCGACAGAAACTACAGAGGAAATGACCGACAGAGGTCAGATGACAAGGTAGGCCACACACAAGAATGCTACAAATGTGGTAAGCCTGGTCATTAAGCAAACGAATGCCGAACATAGAAAGGTGGAGACCAACAGAAGTCCGACAATCGAACTGGAAACACCTCCCAAGGTTGCTTCAACTGCGGCAAGACAGGCCATTTCGCAAAAGAATGCAGAAGTAGACAAAATCGCCCACAGAAGGACTCAGCTTTTTACAAAAAGAAGGCTGAATATTATGCGCAAAAATCCCTGATGGCGAACAAAGGGCATTCTGAAGCAAATAAGGAGGACTTCGAGTCAGACTCTACCTCTGATGATGAATTCACAACCAATGCTTTGTTCTGTGGCATGGCAGAAGTCGACTCCGACACTGACAATGAGGTATCCATTTTAAACTCTACCTCTTGTATTAAATATGTAGTTAATGATTCAATTAAACTTAACATTGAACTGATTGAACTAAAAGAGATAAATGAAAGCATTAAAAAAAACTCACCTTTAATGAGAGAGAAGTAAGGCTTCTCACTCAAGAAAAAGCCAAAATTTTTGAAGAAAAGGAAAGAGTAGAAAAATATTGGAGCAAAAATGTAGATCCTTTAAAAGGGCAAATTTCTGAATTAACCTCTGCTTTAAAAATCAAAACTAAAGAGCTTTCAGTTTCTAGGAGTGAAACAACGGACATAAGAGCTCTCAAAGAATACTTTCAAAAAGAGAGAGAAGTACTTTGGCAAGATCTACACAGAAGAGAAGTTTTACTTAAAAACTATAAAGATGCACAGAAGGTGTATGAGAAAGTAAACTCACAAATAGGAAGACGAGGTATAGGGTACGATGATATTACTCTAGGTGTTGAAGGCAAAAAACTTAAACCTCTGTCTTCTCTGTTTGTAATAGGAAATACAAATAAACCATCTTTATCAAACTTACTCTCTGTAAGTAAAAGGGTTAAAATATCTGCAGAACCTCACTTAACGAAACATACGAAGATGATCAATGTGTGGTTTGAAAACACAGATTCATCATCTTCAACCTCTGTCAATAGAGGAATCAAACCAAAGAAATATCTGAAAATACAAGATCAGATTGGTATCTTCAAATTTGGCAAACCAGAGACTCAAACACAGGTTGCTTTTGTCTGTATGTTAGATGTCGAAAAGAAATTATCTGCAAAAGCTCCTGAGTTTAAACCCATCTTTTCAGAAAAAAAAAACTTAAAAGATCAATTGAAAAAGAAATTTTGGAAGTTTTGAAATCAAATGTTTTAGAAAATATTTGTACATCTTCTATAGATCAAATTCTCGCTGAAGAGATCTCATCAGAAACCTCTGCCATCTATGAAAGTTATTCTACAGAGGAAGAAAGCTCGTACGATACATGCTCAGAAAATCCAGCCTCTGTCGAAAGAGATGACTCAACCTCTGTATATGAGGACGATTCAACCTCTGACGACTTAGAGACTGATTCTAAATCAGAGATAATTCACTGTGACACAGAGGATGTTAAATTCTCCTCTGAAGTTCTTAACAGAACAATTTCTCCAAAAGAGAAAATCACAGAGATACCTATCTGTCCAGATTTTCTCAAAATGTGTATACAAGTCAAAACCTCTACAGAGCTTAATAATCTGAAAAAGGCCTATGAAAATCCTAAAAGCTCAAAATTTTCAAAACATTTAAGGCATGAAGCTAACAAATATATTTCCTCAGTGACAGTGAAGACAGACGTTCACCACAGAAGAGACTCACAGAAGGTAGGACCTAAACAAGATTTTTGCAAACAACATTCTAGTATTCATAGATCTTATTGTAATAAGAAATCTAATGTTAAGAAAGAATGTAACGCCTATGTGGCTCAGTTCAAGAAATTCAATGAAAAGTTCAAACAAATCACGTCTCATATTAAATACTGTCATTGTTTTGATCTTATGTTCAAATTGAAAAATCACTTCTCAAGTCCAGATTGCTTACTCTCCACTAAAATTCAAACTCCAAAGTCAAAACCTAGAGAGAAACAATCTGATCTTTCTACAAAAGATAAAATGTATTTCAAGAATGCTAAGGCAAACTTGAAAAATTCTAACAATATTGGACCCATATGGATATGGGTACCTAAGTCTCTGTGATTGTCTTACAGAAGCGGTATGTGCCAATTTGGTATCTTGACTCCGGATGCTCAAGGCACATGACCGGCGACAGAAGTTTACTATCCACGTACAAAGAAACACACGATGGTGGATCTGTAACTTTTGGAGACAACAAGAAGGGACACATCAAAGGCTATGGAGTCATACAGAAGAAAAACGTCTCTGTATACAAAGTTGCATATGTGAATGGCCTTAAACACAACCTACTCAGTGTAAGTCAACTCTGTGATACAGGATTTGATATCTTGTTCAAAAGGACTTTCTGCTCTCTGCAAAGTGAAGACACAGGAATGGAACTTCTGCGAGCCGAAAGAAAAGGTGATCTGTATCTGATGAATTTTTGTTCAACAACCAAGGACAAAGTTTGCCTTGTAGCTTGCGAAAGTAAAGAAGCCTGGTTATGGCATAACAGGTTCTGTCACTTGAACTTTCACACCTTGTATAAACTGGTCAAACATGATCTAGTTAAAGGTTTGCCTAATGTTAAATTTAATAAGGATCACTTGTATTCTGCCTGTGAAATGGGAAAACTCAGAAGAGCTTCCCACAGAGGCAAAACATATGTGTCTTGCACTAGGCCTCTGTACATGCTTCATGTCGACCTCTGCGGTCCCATTGCCATACAGAGCCTAGGTGGCAAGAAATATATACTTGTCTTAATTGATGAGTATTCGCGCTTCACATAGGTTGAATTTGTTCAAAAGAAATCGGATGTTCCAATCATCTTGATTAATCTAATGAAAAGAATCCAAGTTCTTTATGAATGCAGAATACAGAAGTTAAGAAGTGACAATGGCACAGAATTTAAAAACTATGTCATTGAAGCCTATCTTACTACAGAAGGAATATCACAGAACTTCTCTGCAGCACGCACTCCACAGCAGAACGACGTAGTCGAAAGGAAGAATCGAACGCTCGTGGAGGCCGTAAGAACTATGCTATTAGCATACGGATTACCGATGAACTTTTGGGCAGAAGCGATTTCTACCGCTTGTTACACACAGAATCGGTCAACCATTGTGAAAAGACACATCAAGACTCCTTACGAACTGATAAACAAAAGGCGGCCAAACATCAAGTTTTTCCATGTGTTTGGATGTAAATGCTTTGTTTTAAACGACAGAGATTCATGAGGAAAGTTTGAGGTAAAAGTTGACGAAGGCAAATTCATTGGATACTCTGCCACTTCCAAAGCCTACAGAGTATACCTTACAAGATCTCGCAAAATCGTTGAAAGTATCAATGTTTCTTTTGATGATTCATTCCAAAAGACTTCTGAGCAAATCAGTTCATAACTCGAACTTAAAAGGGAAACCTCTGGCATCTCGCAAACGAAAGAAGACTTGAATCTTCTATTTTTAGAGATGTTCCACGATGACATTGATCCTTCTGTTGGAACCATCAGAGTTTCTGAAGAACCATCCTCCGTTGAACAAAATCCTACAGGTATGACTCTAACTGGTCCAAATAATGCTTCATCTTCTTATATAAATACTACAGATGCAAATGCCGAAGAAGAAAATGCAGAAGATGAAACATCAAGAAAAACGACCACAGAAGCTGCTGAAAAACAAACTCCACAATCCACAGAAGAACCAATTACAGAGGAAATTGAGGACCAAGACTATACGTCCTTAGAGGAACAAACTCCACCACCACTCATACCAATCATTCCACGAATGGTAGAATCAACTACCAAGGCAAGAAGAACGACAGAGACTACACAAGAAGAAGATCCACAAGAAGCTTCTGAAGAAAGGTTCGATGACATTGATGACCATCTTCCACGCACCACTCAGTGGACAAAGAGCCATCCTCCAAGCCAAATAATCGGAGAACCTTCTGACTCAGTAAAAACCAGGTCTGCCACTGCTAATTTTTGTTTCTTTACAAATTTTATTAGTGTGATAGAACCTAAGAAGGTTTCTGAAGCCCTAGACGACCCAAACTGGGTAGACGCCATGCAAGAAGAACTTCTGCAGATTGAGCGTAACAGAGTATGGACTTTAGTACCTCTGCCACGAGGTAAACAGGCCATTGGAACTAAGTGGGTCTACAGAAATAAGAAGGTTGAAGATGGAGTGGTCATAAGAAACAAAGCACGATTGGTGGCCAAGGGTTATAGACAAGAAGAAGTCATAGATTACGATGAGACTTTTGCTCCGGTTGCACGGCTCGAAGCAATCAGAATATTCTTAGCCTTCGCAGCTCACAGAGGTTTTAAAGTCTATCAGATGGACGTAAAATCAGCTTTTCTCAATGGTGAAATCCAAGAAGAGGTTTACGTAAATCAGCCACCAGAGTTTGAAAGCTCAAAGTTCCCAAGGCATGTATACTACCTTGAAAAGGCTCTGTACGGACTGAAACAGGCTCCAAGAGCATGGTACGAACGACTTTCTACCTTCCTTCTAGTAAATGGCTACGACAGAGGTACAACAGATACTACCTTATTCTATAAACGTAAAAACAGTGAAATAATGCTTGTACAAATCTATGTGGACGACATAATTTTTGGGTCTTCTAATACAGAAGAGTGCAAAAGTTTTGAAAAACTCATGCAGAGTGAGTTTGAAATGAGTATGATGGGAGAATTAACATTCTTCCTCGGACTCCAAGTCAAACAATCATCAGAGGGAATTTTTATAAATCAGGCCAAATATGTCTCTGACATTCTTTTCAAGTATAGCCTCTCTGATACCTCTGCAATGAAAACTAAAATGGCCACTGGAAATAAGTTATCCTTAGATCCAGATGGCATCTCTGTAGAATGCACTCTCTACAGAGGCATGATTGGATCTCTGTTATACTTAACTGCAAGCAGACCTGACATTATGAATGCCACATGTCTTTGTGCACGTTATCAAGCTAATCCTAAGAAATCACACTATGATGCTGTAAAAAGGATCTTTAGATATCTAAAGGGGACCAAAAATCTCGGTCTCTGGTATCCACAGAACTCTGGTTTTAGTCTTAAAGCGTATATAGATTCAGACTACGGAGGATGCATGCTCGACAGAAAGAGTACCTCTGGGAGTTGTCAATTCCTTGGTGGTAAACTAGTCAGTTGGACCTCTAAGAAGCAAAATTGTGTCTCAACATCCACTGCAGAAGCTGAATACGTTGCTGCTGCAAGCTGTTGTTCTTAGGTTCTATGGATGAAGACTCAGCTAAAAGACTACGGCCACATCCTATTCAAAATACCCATCTTCTGTGATTCCAAAAGTGCCATTGCTATCTCTGTCAATCCTGTGCAACACTCAAAAACCAAGCATATCGATATAAGATACCATTTCTTGAAACATCATGTTGAATACGGTACAATCGAGATGCATTTCGTGCCCACAGAATACCAACTCGCGGACTTATTCACCAAAGCTTTAGACGAGAAAAGATTCAATTTCTTGGTGGGTAAGTTAGGAATGATCAATATGACGTAAAAATCCTCTGTAAGTATAGCTTTATCTTCTGTAGAAAAGATTCAATTACTTATTGCTTTAATTGATTTATTTCTGTATGTAAATTCTCAATCTTAAAAAGTTCTTGAAATCTCAGAGCTTCTGTGGATCTACTCAGAACCTCTGACGACCCCTACAGAACCTCTGGAAAACATGACCTATGTTCTTTGATCCAAGCATAGGTCAAGGGGGAGCAAAAGGAAATTACTTGATCTACAGAGGTGATTAGATCAAGGGGGAGCAAAAAGGGACCCTAAAATGATCTACAGAGGTAAAACTTTCAAGGAAAGCCAAAGAAGAATGTCGATGAATCTATATCGACAGAAGTCAGACATCACTGCCGAGAAAAGAAGAACCAAAAGGTATGTCTCTCGAACAAAAGGTTTTTGAAAACAGTTTTCTAGGACACAAATTGTCAAATATGTCCTAAATATACTGAGAATAACATTTCAAAAATCAAAAGCTCAAAAACTTTCATAAAATTCAAATTAGGAGAAATTTAAGATCATAGAGCTTCTACTGAGCTCAATAGAGGTTCTGCCAGAAATTTCCTCTGTGATCACAAATTAACACTCTATCGATCGTTTGGAATGTTATCTCGGAAACCGAATACATACACCATGACCTTCAAGAACAAAACTTTTTTCATAACAGATTTCTCGGACACCAATTTTCAAATATGTCCGAAAAACATCTCTTAAAACAGATCAAAAATTGGATGATCAGAAAATTAATATAATTTTTGTTATGAGATTTTTTTCCCTCATAGAGCTTCTGCTGGCCCTCACAGAGCTTCTGCAAGTTCCAACAGAACCACAAAACCTCTGCGAGTAAAAACTCTTAACTAAAAATCCTATTGATCCTCTCTAATGCCTTTACAAACGTTTTGGTTAAAGAAGAACCCCACAGAAGTCATGATAACAATGAGATATATGAGAAATGAATAAACATCAATGATTTTCAAGATCACAGAGCTTTTGTAAACTACAGAAGCTCTGTCAATCTGTTACTTCGGCATTTCTGTAGTAATAACGGTTACTTTTACTGAGAGTGAATCACATGTGGCTAAGAACAACCCCACGCGCCTAGCATTAATGGGCCGCGCACGACATCCTGTCATCTTCTGACATTGCCTACGTGTCCCATTTTCATTGGGCATACATGGAACGTTTTATGTGGAAAGTTGAACTCGCCGTTCTAACTTGAGTACGGATTCCAAATTTTAATCCATTGCCATATATTTTACTCTTTTGAATTCTACCGTTTTACCCTCCTATAAAAACCAAGCTTACCCTCTCATAAACTTTTTACAAACTCTCATTCTTCTCCGACGAAACCCTGCAAAAACCTGCTAGTATCCTATTCTCATTACCAAATGGCTTCATCTTCTCAAGCTATCTCCCCTGCACACTCTCCGGCGAACTCACCAGAACATTCACCTGCTCATTCTGAACATTCAGAAAACCCCAACCTTGCCCAAAATATTGAACTAGAAGATTCCGGCGATTCAGCAGACTTTGCTCCGACCACACATCTTCAAAACTTCATAGCAAAGGATCATTTCGAAAAGGTACTACCAATCAAATCCAACAATTGCTATTTGGTCCCCTCACCCACTGCTTTCGGCGAAGCTCATGCCATTCTTCTAAACATAATGGAAAATCATATCCTCTTCCCTTTACTCTCAAGAACCCGAAAGAAAATTCCAGTTAGATATTTGAACCAGTTTTGGCAAAGTTGCCGATTTGATAAAGATGATTCTCTTATCAAAGGGTACATTTCAAGACCTGACAAATCTGAACATCTGGAAATCAAGTTTAATAGAACAATGTTCTCACTTGACTTCAACCTACCAACAAGGGGTCTTCTTGGATTGAAGAAGTATGCAGAGCAACCAACAGACGACGAGATTTGTCGTTTCCTAGAAATGCTTGGGTACCACACCCCACTGGGGAAGAGAAATGACTTCCGCAGAGGCAGATTACCACCTATGTGGAACACCTTGTTCTCAATTCTTAACAGATGCCTGTCAGGGAAGATAGGCAGTATTGACCAGAGCTCACATCAGATATTAACCATCATGTATGGGGTTTACTATGATCTCCCACTGGAAAACGCGACCATAATGATGCAAGAGATCATCAACACCATCGACAGAAAGAACAACACAAGAAGGGTCAAAGAGAACGATCCTAAGTTTCTACCACCTCTGCAATTCCAAAGAATACTGGGAGTCTTGTTCGAACCTCTGTTGCTGATACAGAAATGGCCAATGGAAGGGCCAATTCCCAAACAGTTACCAATGAACAAAAATATCCCCACTGATCATGTAGATGGTTACACACACTGCAGACCTTTGTCAAAGAAACTTCTGAAGTATGCCTCGAATAAAACCCTTAAGAAATAGTATATACGCGATCATAGAACTCCTAAACCGAGTCCTATGACACCCCCGCGTTTAGGTGTCCCCCTAGGAACAATGATTGCAGAACCTCTTTCCACTCAAGAAGAAAAGGATCACAAATTAGCAAAACACATGGCTATTCAACTTAGCTTCATAGCCAAACGTGCAGAGCTCATGCGAAAGAAGTCCTCTTCGAAATCTTCTGCCTCTACTCCAAAATCTAAGAGGAGGAAAACTGCAGAAGGCACCTCTACAAGCGCTACAGAAGATCAACTTTCACCTCCTCATGCCACAGAAATTGGCTCCTCTGCTCCTCCCTCCTCTCCAAAACTGAAGAAGAAAAGAAAATCGAAAACCACAGAGGAAGGGGCACCAAAACCAAAAAGAAGCATGGTAAATCACTTGAGAAATTGGTTACCATAGAAGAGGAAGCAATCGCAGAAGAAAGAACTGCAGAACAAGAAGATGCAGAAGTAGAAATGACAGAAGAGGGATATCAATCGCCCCATCAATCCCCAGATCGATTTGCTCACCAAGGAAACTTAAACGATTTCCTACAGAACCCTGACATTGCCAACACTTTAAATACAACAGGGTGGACGGCACAACCTCTCGACCACCACTCCCCAGAAGAACAATACTTCTCTATTTCTGGCATTGACACACATCTGCAAGAAGATGATCAAACACCCAGAGATCAATCAGCCGAGACACCTGTTATTCTACAAAACCCCTTCATTCAACAAGGATTGGACGTCCACAGAAGGAGTCCAAGCCCATCTTCAAAAGAAATAGAACAAACAGAAGCTGAGTGGAATAGAGATGAAATAACACAGGCTCTAGGGAAAGGAAAAGAGGCAGAAGTTGTACTAGAAGAGAGATTTAAAACATAGGAGACAAGAGTAGAGGTCTCAGAGGTAGATTCAGATGAAAAAGAAGCTGTCTGGATACGAAAAGGTCTCTATCATCCATATGTCATGAGATTATACGGCTCTCATCAAATGTATGACTTCTTAGGCAAAGAGCAAGGAACTTCAACATAAGCTAGGGAAGAAGCACCAAGCCATCGGATAACTACAGAAGCTGAAATGATAGAAAATGATGTAGTGCTTGGATGCTTAACAGAGGAGGAAACATGAAAAGATGCCTGGAGTAATAGAGGTACACAACCAAAACCAACTCCCAGTGTAACCCACACATCTAACTCCGCAGATCTAGCTTGTTAGGAACTGAAGATATGCTAAGTATGGTTAGTACTGCCAAGACAACGTTACTACTGCCAGTTCTTCGTTACTACTGCTAGTCAAGGTTACTACTGCTAGACGAAGTTACTACTGCTAGACACGGTTAGTACTGCTAGACCAAATTACTACTGCTAGACATGGTTAGTACTGCTGAGCTGAGTTACTACTGCTTGAAGACTGTGAAGGTTAATACTGCTGAAGGTCGTTAATGCTGCTGAGCCAAATCATTGTTAATACTGCTGACTTGATAAGTTTGGTATGCGATACTTTTGGAGACAAAGAAGGAATTGATCAAGATATGTTTAACGAAGATTCAGAAGATCAATTTACTTTTGATAGTTATCTTGTAATTACTTTTGTATATATAGTATTGATAGATAGCTATTAGAATATATAGAGGATATACGTGTGATATAGAATTCTATATTGATTCAAGAGTGAATTAACCTCAAGGTGTAAGAACCCTATTTCTAGAGAAGTAGAAGTCGTCTTGTTGAGCCTGTTCAACAAGATTGAGGTTTGGTGTAAAGCTTGTGAGTAATACAGTTTGATATATACAGTGTGTTGAATTCTATTGATTGTTCTTTAATTAATTTAGAGTTCTATTCCGCAAGATTCTCTAAATTCTGTTTCTAAGAAGTTTAATTCTTGTTAAGAATCGATCCGGACAAGTGGTATCAGAGCCTTGGTATCTTAGAAGCTATGGACAATTCAATGGATACTCACAGTACTCTTGTTTCAAAGGTTCCCATGCTCAAACCCAATGAATTTGACATGTGGAAACTGAGAATCAAGCAGTACATTCTTCTTACTGATTATGCAATATGGGACATCATAGAAAATGGCCCATGTAATGAAGGAAAGATTGGAGCAGATGGAAAGAGACCTCCTCCCAAGACAGATGCTGAAAAGAAAGTCAGACAAACAGAGATGAAGGCCTTAAGCACTCTGCTTTTGGCTATTCCTAATGAGTACCAACATCAATTCCAACACTGCACAGATGCACAGATGTTGTGGAATGCTCTGGAGAAAAGATTTACTGGCACAAAGAGCACAAAGAGAAATCAAAAGGCTATTCTCAGGCAACAATATGAGAACTTCATGTCTGCAAAGAATGAGTCTATGACTCAAACTTTTGACAGATTTAACAAGTTGATTGGAGAATTAGCAACTGTGGGTGTACACATGGATGCTGATGATGTCAATAGAAAGTTCCTTAGATCATTGGGAGAAGAATGGACCATGTACACAGTCTCATTCAGACAGAATGACCAATTGGAGGACAAAGAGCTAGATGACCTCTACAATGATCTGAGAGTATTTGAGGCTGAAGTTGAAGCCAAGAAAAGGCCATCTGGATTTGTTTATAATGCTGCTTTATTATCTTCATCCTCTGATAATGCTGCTAATCCTGATTCTGTTAATACTGCAGGTTCTGTTAATGCTGCTGGTGGAACTAATCAAGAGAAGACTACAGATTCTGTACTAGAAGCATTCTTTTCTAGTCATGTTCACTCTTCTCTAATCAATGATGATTTAGAGCAGATTAATGCTGATGATCTGGAAGAGATGGACATCAAATGGCAGATGGCTATGCTATCAATGAGGGTGAAGAAATTCATCAAAAGGACTGGGAGAAACAACTTTTCCCAGAGAAGAGAAGATGGTGCAGGCTTTGACAAGTCCAAGGTTGAGTGTTATAAGTGTCACAAGATGGGACACTTTGCCAGAGAATGCAGAAGTGGAGGATCAAATCAACAGGCTCCAAATGGAAACCAAAACAGAAGCTCCTCTCAAGCCCTTGTTTCTCAACAAGGAATGGGATTTGATTGGAGTGATCAAGCTGAGGAAGCCTGTCAGAATCAAGCTCTTATGGCAGAAGTATCTGATATTCCTACTGAGGTACAATCTAAACTCTGTTCTCAAGCTTGCATTGATGCTGTTAAAAGATATAGGGATCACAATCAGGGTATGTGTGATAACCTTAAGAGGCTAGAGAAAGATGTGAAAGATTATGTTAGGATTGTAGAAAGGTTTGAGGAACAAATTAGAGCTTTTCAAGCTAATGAACTTCAACACTCCTATGATACTAACTATTGGAAGTGGGAGAAGAATGAGTATGAGATTAAGCTGAAAGTGTCTGGGGAGGAGAATGAGAAGTTAAAAGAAGAGCTTAAAAAGGTTAAACTTGATGTTGAAAAGTTTACCTGTGCTTCTAAAACCATGGATACCATCATTAAGGCTCAAATCCATGACAAGATGAAAGTAGGGATAGGGTACAATGCCACACCTCCACCCTACAATAACAACTACATACCTCCTAAGTCTGATTTGTTAGAAACCAAGGATAGGAAGGATCCTGAATTAAAGATTAATATAGATCCTTGTGAAGAAACAGTAGTTGTTGAGGATGAGACTGACAAAGTAGACTCTGATGAGGAATGTGAAAGTCCATGTGTCAAGAACAATGAGATCAAAAGGACTGAAGAGAAAAAGGGAGTTCATTCCACACAGCCCAAAGTTGTGAACTCCAATATCTGTAAACAGTGTTCTTGCAGGAAATCTAAAGAGAACAAGCCTCAAAAACATGATAATCAGAGGGGAAATCAAAGGAACTGGAATAACCAGTGGGCTATGAGACAAGGAGTTGATCTGAACAGAATTAACAGGCCAAAACCTTGTTTCATCTGTGGTAAGCTAAATCATTTAGCCAAACACTGTTATTTCAATCCTGTTAACCAAAGGTTTAATGCTCAAAGATCTTTTCAAAAACCTGGTGGTTACAGAAAGAATGGTGGCTATAAAAAGCTTGCAAAGAAAAATGTGGCAAAGAAACAAGATAAACCCAAAAGCCACATAAAGAAAACAACTGAAAAGGAATGTGGTACTATGTGGGTTCCAAAAGGCACTAAAAACAATACTGCTGCTAGCAGTGTTAGTACTGCTAACACTGTTAGTACTGCTTCAAAAGTTAGTGCTGCTAGCAGTGTTAATACTGCTAGTAATCATTCCAAAGTTAGTACTGCTAATACTTTTAGTGCTTCTTCTTCAGATAGTACTGCTGCTAGCAGTATTAACTCGGTTAATACTGCTTCCAGCAGTGTTAACTCTGTTAATACTGCTACCTCTGTTAGTACTGCTGATACTGCTGCTAACAGTACTACTGCTTCCAGTATTAGTACTGCTAGCACTGTTAGTACTTCTGAGGTTAATACTGCTTCTAGTGCTACTACACCAATAATTTTGACAAAGTACTCCAGCACAGCAGTACCTAAATTTGAAAATCTCATCAAAACCAAGTGTAAGTACTTTGATGAGCAAGGGAGACCCAAGACCACTTCGGCTTGGGTTCCCAATAAAACTAACTGATTTATCTTGATGTGCAGGGCAACCAACAGCTCAAGGGGAAGAGCATTTGGCATGTTGATAGTGGTTGTTCCAGGCACATGACAGGTAACATGGCCTGCCTCAAAAATTTCAAAAAGATTGATGGAGGACATGTTGCATTTGAGGATAATCCTGCTGGTGGAAAGATAAGTGGTAAGGGTGATGTTTCAAAGGGTAAGATGACCTTTGAAGATGTGTACTATGTTGAACAATTGAGATACAACCTGTTAAGTGTATCACAGGTTTGTGACAAGAAGCATAGCATATTGTTTACTGATTCTGAATGTATTATCCTTGCTCCTGGATACAAAGTGGTTGATGAAAACATGATACTTCTGAGAACTCCTAGGAAGGATAATGTTTATTGTTTAGATTTGGAAAGTGTTTCATCTGATTCATCCCTAAATTGTTTAGTTTCAAAAGCTTCTTTAGATGAATCATCACTTTGGCACAGAAGGATGTGTCACATGAACTTTAAAACAATGAATAAACTTGTTAAGAATAACCTTGTAAGGGGTTTGCCATCCAAAGTCTATTCATGTGATGATCATTGTGTTGCTTGTCTCAAAGGCAAACAACACAAAACTTCTCATAAGACCAAAGAGATAAACACTATCTCAAATCCTCTTCAACTGTTACATATGGATCTGTTTGGTCCTACCAATGTGATGAGTATTGGCAAGAAATCATACTGCTTAGTTATTGTTGATGATTATTCTAGATTTACTTGGGTATATTTTCTGAGAACTAAAGATGAGACAAGTGGACTGATCAAATCTTTTATTCTCAAAATTGAAAACCAATCAAATCAAAGAGTGAAAGTCATTAGATCAGATAATGGAACTGAGTTTAAAAAATTTGATCTAAACACCTTTTGTGAAGAAAAAGGAATTGAGAGACAATACAGTGCTCCTAGGACTCCACAACAAAATGGTGTTGCTGAGAGAAGGAATAGGACACTAATTGAGGCTGCTAGATCTCTGTTAGCTGATTCAAAGTTACCAATTACTTTTTGGGCAGAAGCAGTTAATACTGCCTGCTATGTTCAAAACAGAGTTTTAGTTGTAAAGCCTAAAAACAAGACACCTTATGAGCTTTTCCATAAAAGGAAACCATATATTGGATTTTTCAAACCATTTGGATGTCCTTGTACTATTCTCAATACCAAATCTCACTTAGGCAAGTTTGATAGCAAAGAAGATGATGGTTTTCTTGTTGGGTATTCATCTCAAAGTAAGGCCTACAGAGTTTTTAATACCTCTTCTAGAATGCAATGAGAACACACCAAATCCTATTGGGAACACACCAAATCCTATTGAGAACACACCAAATCCTATTGGTTCAGGTCCAAATTGGCTATTTGACATTGATTCACTCACTAATTCTTTGGGTTTCAGTAGTGATGTATATGCAGGACAAAGGGATACACCATCATCAGAACACAGAATTCAATCTGTGATATTTCCACTCCCTTCCATTGATCCTGTTGAATTCTGTGAACACCAAGAGGAGACTGAACCTATTCAGAATGAAGAAGAGAGGAGAGCATAGGAAAATCAGTCTTCAGGTCCAAATTCCAGAGAAGCTGAGGTGACTGAAGAAGCAGAAACAAATCCAGAATTAAATGAATTAAATCTGGATGAGAACATTCAAGAGGAAGCTGGTCATCCAACAAGAACTCAGAAAAATCATCCTCCTGAGTTGGTGATTGGAGATATTGCATCTCCCATGATGACTAGAAAGCAAAGCAGACTCCAAGAATTGCAAGAGCAGCAAAATACAGTTAATACTGTTCTTACTTGCTTTCTGTCCCAGATTGAGCCCAAAAAGGCTTATGATGCTATGAAAGACCCAAGCTGGATAGACGCAATGCAAGAGGAGCTGCTACAGTTCAAATTACAGGATGTTTGGGACTTGGTAGACCTTCCAAAAGGTCATAGAGCAATTGGCACCAAGTGGATTTTTAGGAACAAGAAGGATGACAGAGGGATTGTGATCAGAAACAAAGCTAGACTGGTTGCACAAGGGTACACTCAGGAAGAAGGAATAGATTATGAGGAAGTCTTTGCTCCTGTGGCAAGGATTGAAGCAATCAGGTTATTTCTAGCCTATGCCTCATACATGAAGTTCAAAGTGTACCAAATGGATGTCAAAAGTGCATTTCTGTATGGAAGTATTGAGGAAGAAGTATATGTCTGTCAAACCCTTGGATTTGAGAATCCATTGCACCCTGACAGAGTATACAAGCTGAAGAAGGCTCTTTATGGTTTGCATCAAGCTCCAAGAGCATGGTATGACACTCTGTCTACCTATCTCTTGAAAAATGACTTTGAAAGAGGAGTAATTGACAAGACCCTGTTTATCAAGAGGAGAAAGAGAGGTACACTACTTGTTCAGATCTATGTGGATGACATCATCTTTGGATCCACCAATGATCAAATGTGTAAAGAGTTTGAAGAATTGATGCACAAAAGCTTCAAGATGAGTTCCATGGGAGAACTTACATTCTTTCTTGGGCTTCAGGTAAAACAGAGGAAAGATGGGATTTTTATTAGCCAATCCAAGTATGTGAAAGACATCCTGGACAAGTTTGGTTTATCAGACTCAAAGCCAGCAAGCACACCAATGGAAACACATAAACAGATCACTGCAGATCTTGAGGGGGAGGATGTGGATGTCCATCATTACAGATCAATGATTGGATCTCTCATGTATCTCACAGCCTCTAGACCTGACATTATGTTTTCAGTCTGTGTTTGTGCCAGATTTCAGGTTTCTCCTAAGCAATCACACCTTCATGCTGTCAAGAGAATATTCAGATACTTAAAAGGGCAACCTAGATTAGGTCTCTGGTATCCTCATGAATCCTCTTTTGACTTGCTTGCATATTCAGATAGTGATCTGGGTGGAGCCAACATGGATAGGAAGTCTACTTCAGGTGGATGTCAGTTTTTGGGTACAAGACTAGTATCATGGCAGTGTAAGAAACAAACCACAGTGTCCTTATCTACCACAGAGGCTGAGTACATAGCTGCTGCAAGCTGCTGCTCTCAGGTTCTATGGATTCAAAATCAGATGTTGGACTATGGGGTAACATTTCTTCACACTCCAATCTTCATTGATAACAACAGTGCTATCAGCATTGTTAATAATCCAGTCAAACACTCAAAAACAAAGCATATAGAGATAAGGTATCACTTTATAAGAGATTGCAATGAAAAGAAATTAATTCAGGTTGCTAAAGTTCATACAAATGACCAGTTTGCTGATCTATTCACAAAAGCTTTTGATGTGGGTAGATTCACCTTTTTGGTAACAAGTGTGGGAATGATCAACCTAGAATAAATTTATGACTTTCTGTTTTTATACCTGTATTTCTTCATATATTTGGTGCTACTAACTTTCTTTCTCAGGATTCTCTGTTTCCCTCAGATTACCAAGTGCAGAAAAGAGTAAGTGTAGTTACTACTGCCCGTGCAGCGTTACTACTGCTAGTGCAGAGTTACTACTGCCTGTGTTCTAGTAGTTAATACTGCTTGTGCAGTTAATACTGCTTGTGTAGTTAATACTGCTTTGCAGTTAATACTGCTCAGTAGTTAATACTGCTAGTGCACAGTTAATACTGCTCAGTAGTTAATACTGCTAGGTAGTTACTACTGCTAGGTAGTTAATACTGCTTGGTAGTTAATACTGCTTGGTAGTTAATACTGCTCGGTAGTTAATACTGCTAGGTAGTTAATACTGCTTGGTAGTTAATGCTGATGTGTAGTTAATACTGCCTTGCAGTCAATACTGCTCGGTAGTTAGTACTGCCTATGTCGTTAATACTGCTTGTGATAATCTAGGGCATATAAATACCCCTGTTTGCCCGCCAAAGTTCATAACGACTCTTCGCATTCACTTCTTCTCTCTCGTTCTAACCTAGTCTCCCCAGAATCTTTGTGTTTTTCTTTCAAGAATCCTCAGGAATCATGGAGTTTGTGGATGAGCACAATGAAATAGCCATGCTTAAGAAGCCGAAACAAGCTGCGGGATTCCACGATATCGTCGATTTTCTTAAATCCTCGCACATCTCATATGCCCTAACGGTGAGCCCAACCATCTATATCGAACATCAGACGCAATTTTGGGAGAATGCCACTGTTAGTTTCGAAGAAGGGCAGAAAACCATTCGAACAAGGGTTTGTGATAAACCCTTGAAAGTCACAGAGGAGGTTATTCGCATCTCTCTTCACTTGAATGATGCCTCAGGTATAACCTCTCTATCTTCTGATGACTTATATTCGACTTTACAAAGAATGGGGTATGAAGGTCCCATTGGTGTTTTTAAATTCTACAAGTCAAAATTTTTCAACCAATGGAGATTTCTTGTTCATACCCTGATGCACTGTATTTCCAAGAAAACTACTGGATGGAGTGAGTTCAGCAGTCCCATTGCATATGCCTTGGTCTGCTTATCCACTGCCAGAAAGTACAATTTTTCAGCTATGATCTTTAATGATCTTGTATCAAACTTGGAATCCAAATAGAGCTTTTACATGTATCCAAGGTTTGTGCAAGAAGTTATTAACAAGGAATTGATGGACTTACCTCAGTTTGATGAGGTATATGTACCAAAATCCCCTAAAGGGAAGGTTTTTTCAAATATGAAAAGACTTCCTAGGGACTCGGAAGGAGTTGACACACCATTGTTCTCTACAATGATGGTTGTGTCTCACACAATTGAAGGTATGGCAACAGGGTCAAGGCCCTCATTAGACACACCCACTGATGACCAATCCCAACCTTCCATCTCAAAAGACATCCCTCAGTCCATTCTTGAACAACCCACTCCCACAATCACCAAAAGGTTTCAAAGAAGAAAGGTGCACAAGGTTCCTTCCCTTGATGTACCTACTCAGAGCCCTAAGCCTTTAAGCCCTCAGTTGGAGCATTCTCCAATTGAGAATATCAACAGGGAAACCACAGGGGTGTCTCCCAACCCCAAGAAGGTGCTCTCTAAGGAGAAGGATGAGCATATGGGTGCTAAGGCTGCCACTACTTCTGCTAGCACAGAGAAGGACAGTGGTAACATAAATAAGACCTTCCCCATGGCAACTCTAAATGAGAAATCATTAGGACCCAGGTGCCAAGAAACCAAGGGGGCAGTTAGTGCTTCTGCTAGGCAGAAGGCTTCTGCTAAAACTTCCAGTGATCCTTTAAAGAAGGTAAACACTTCTAAACAAGGTGAGGATAGATATAACTATGATGAATTGATGGAAACAATTGGAAATGTCAACTTGGATGTTATGGCACAAAAGAAGGAGATTGAGCAACTGAAGACTGTGGTCACCTACCAACAGTCTCAAATTGAGAAGCTCAAGAAGATGGTCACCAAGTTGTTGCACAGAAGGAAAAAGGCAAGATTTGTGCTGAGAAAAAGAATTCCAGCTGATGATGCTCCCAAAAAGGGGGAGTCAGAGTCAGAATCAGAAGCAAAACTGAATAAAAAGGGTCTACAAGTTGAGGGGGAGACAGTTCAGATGGAGACTGAAATGGAAATTAATAATGCACAGTTTAAGGGGGGGTCTAGTGCACAGAATAAGGGGGAGACAGAAAAGGTGGAAGAGCTTATTAAAGAAGCAGAAACTACAACAGCAGCAGAAACCACAGCAGCAGAAACTGTTAATACTGCTGAGTTTGAACAAGCAGCAGAAACAGTTAATGCTGCTGAAGGCCAAACATAAAAAGCAGCAGAAACTGAGCAGGAAGCAGTAACTACATCTCAAGCTGAAATTGATGAAGAAATATACTGGATTGTGAAGAACAGTGTTGAAGCAGCATCATTACATGTTCTAAGAGAAGCAGTAACAGCCATAGCAGCAGAAATGGTTATTGCTGCTGAGAAACTTAAAACAGCTGAACCAACTCCTGAAGCTGTTAAAACTCTTAAAAGAACCAAGATGATGTCAAAGAAAAGACCAAGCACCAAGCCCATAACTTCACAGAAGAAAAATGAAAAGAAGCCAAGGGTGGAGCCAACTGCAGAAGAGGCCCAGGAGGAAACAGTGAAATAAAAATTAACCTCAGAAGTTGCTGAAGAAGAAGTGGCAACTCCATCAGGGCAATCAAGCAATGTACAATCACAAACTGATGCCCAATGTGATTTGTGTTAGATCTGAAGTTTTGTCAATAAACCAAGTGTTGAAGATCTGATAAGAAGGTTCAGAAGTTCTGAGAAGAAGAGTCAGAAGTTCTGAGAAGAAGAGTCAGAGATCTGAGAAAGAGAAGTCAGAAGTTCTGAGAAGCGTGATCAGAAGAATGTTCAGAAGTTCTGAACTACCTGTTCAGAACTTATGACGAGTTTCGTTATTTAGTAATGTGTAAACTAATTAGGACACGTGTTATGTTCTTATTAGTCTTTCTTATTTGTACTGTAGCTTTAAGATGTTTGTTGCAGTATAAATAGAGTGGTTAGCACTACGTTGCTAACTGATTGATTTTCCCATATTACTTGTATTCTTTCCTTGTAATCTTTGAGGTGATCTCTCTCTTAGATCTGTAATTCTGTGCATCATTGAATACAATTGGGCTTGATCATACAATTTCTCAATTACTTCTTTCTATATTGATTGTAAGAATAGATCCTGCACTTTCAATTGGTATCAGAGCTAATCAACAAACAAATTCGTTCAAGATTGTGATTGCGAAGATCGATTGATCAATTTCTTGAAGATTTCTTGATTCATTCAAAATTCGATTCCGCTGCTAGGGCTAGTTCTTGAATTCTTAGCAATTCTTGAATTACCTGCTACTTTTCGATCAAGAAAATCGAATTTGTCTTTCTGTTGAATTTTCTTACAATCATGTCTTCTAAAGAATATCTAGCCATGGGATCCGAAACCAAACCGCCTGTTCTTATACCAGAAGAGTATCAGCAATGGAAAACTCGTATGATCCAATTCCTTGACAACATCGATGAAAATCTTATGATTTCTATACGAGAAGGTCCAATCGAAGTATATATCGATGTCGCCGCAACCCCTGCTACAGAGACAACTCCAGAAATTCCAGCGACCAGAGTAAAGAAGAATTATTCCCAATACACTGCTGAACAGAAAAATAGGCATGCTATTGACAAAAGAGCAATTACTTTGATGACTTTGGCTGTCCCGAATGAGGTTCTTAACAGGATTGACAGTGGATCATCAGCTAAAGAAATGTGGGACGAATTGGAAAGGCAAATGTTAGGAACTGTGAGATCTATTCAGGCAAAGTTAAATCAAAGCATAAATGCTTATGAAAGGTTCAAAGCAAAAGAGTCAGAAAGTTTGACACAGACATACAGTAAATTTTGCACTATTCTAAATGACTTGAGAAGAAATGGACTGAAGAAAACAAAATCAGAAATAAATTACAAATTTCTGAACAGTCTAAATTCAGAATGGTCATCATTTGCCATAAGTCTGCAAATGAACAAAGATATGTGTGAAGAAGACTTAAATGATTTGTTCTGTGTTCTTAATCAACATGAAGACTCTGTCAAGTTAGTTGTGGAAGAAAAGAAAAATGTTGCTGATCAGTTAGCTTTCTTATCAAAGTCCAAAGCAATCAAAGCACCCAAAAAGACTGCATATCTATCAGAAATACCGAGTCTGGAGGAATCTGACAAAGAAGAAGGATCAGAAGATGATGAAGATATCAAGATAATGGCTGAAAAGCTAGCTTTGCTGACAAATACTTTCAACAAAAGGTATGGGAAGGGCAGATTTCAAGGAAATTATAAGAGAGCTGGAAGTTCAGATTATAAGAAGAAAGATGACAGAGAAGAAAATAAGATTGAAAAGAGAATAGAGAGAAGTGAAGAAAACAAGGAAGAGAAGGAAGAGAGAAAAGAAAAGAATCTGTGTTTCAAGTGTGGAAAATCTGGCCATTATGCCAAGGATTGCAGAGTTAAAGTTGTGAAAGATTATGAATACTACACGAAGAAGGCTCAGCTTGCAAAGAAGAGAGATGACGAGAGTGCGCTATTGGCTGAACAGGAGAATTGGCTGTACTACACTTCTGATGAAGATGATCATATCAACTTTCCACAGATGCGAAGCTATATGGCAAAAATGAGGAATGAGGATGATTATGATTTTGAAGATGCTGATTCTGAGTCATCTGCTGAGGTACATTCTTCACTTGAATTAGAGTTAATGACACAGATTGGTGAAATGGAAACTGAATTTGCTAACCTAAGAAAACAGATAAAAGGAGAAAGAACTTTGGTTAACAAATTCAGAATTGAAAAAGAAGTAATAAACGAACAATATGAAGAATCTGAGGCTGAGAAACAGAAAGTTAAAGATGAAAATTCTGAATTGATGAAAAGGCTTTCTGAACTAAAAGTTGAGTTTTCAAAAATAAAGGATGAAAAAGGTGATTTACAAATAAAATTTGATATGTTATTTGAAGAAAGAAAGAATTTATACTCCAAAATCAAAGAATTGGAAGATTTGAATTTGAAAAGAGGTCAAACTCAGCAAACATTAAATCTTTTATTAAGCAATGTTAAAGATACAAGATTTTACAATCCAAAGAAGGGATTGGGATTGGAAGAAAATGTCATTTTAAAAAGAGCTCCAATACTTCAAGTTTCTAAGCCAAAAATCCCAGAAATTGTTGAAGTTTTCATAAGACCTGCTAGTTCTATAACAAGTTCTGACAATTTGCAAAGACCAAACTCTAAAAAGTCAGATGAGACAATTTCTGAGTCTAAAACAGAAAAGTCAGTTGGTTCAGAAGAAAAGGTTAAGAAAGAAGTTTCTAAACCAACAGATGAAAAGCCAAGATACAATGATACTAAATTCAAGTATGATTCCTTAAATGTCAGCTACAAAAATAAACAACCAAGTTTTTCATATCATGACATTGAGAGCATATTTGATACAAGTAAAAATTCTGAAACAGTCAATCAGAAGTCTGAAACTTCTAGTCAGGATTCTGAACTTTGTAGTCAGAATTCTGAGTCTAAAGATCAGACATCTGAGTCTGTAAATCAGAACTCTGACTCAGGTAGTCAGAAGTCTGATTCAACTGGATTTTCTGAAACAAAATCAGATGAATTTTTGCAACTTGAAAAGAGATTTAATCTTGTGAGTCAAGAACTTGAGGATTTAAGGAAAACTTATGATGAACTTGAAAATGATTTCTGTGAGGTGGATATTAAACTTGAAGAAGCTTTGAAAGAAAAGAATATTTTTATTCAGAAAATAACAGAGCTTGAAAAACTGAAGACTGAGTATGATCTTTTTAAAATTAATGCTTCAAGAGAAAATGATAAATTCTTTAATGAATCAAGTACATATGAAAAAGGTGAATCATCTAATTCTTCTAACAAAAAGAACTTGAATTTTTCAGAAAAAGAAGAAAGCAAAAGGAAAGATGATCTTGCAAAGTTGAACGATCTGAAAAGGGAACTTGAGAAGCTTAGAATGAAATCTACTTCTGAACTAAACGCTAGAAATTCTTGTAATAAGGGCAATTGTACTCTGAACAGTATAAATAAAAATGAAATGATCTATGTTTCAGATTTATTGTCACTTGCAAAGAAAAATCTTGTTTGTGTTAGATGTAAAAATGATTCATTCCAATATTCTCACAAATGTCAAGTCAAAATAACTTCTGTTTCATACATAAGAAAAGATATTCAGAAAGTTTCTGTTTCTCAAAATACAGAAAAGAAGAAAATTTTTGTTCCTCAGACTCAGAAGAAAGAAAAGATAAAAGAAAAGAAAGTTGAAAACATAGCAAAACCAAAAGTTACAACTCTCAAAAAGAATTTGAACAAACTTGTAAGCAGAAAATGTTCTGACTTCATAAAAGTTCAAGGAAAGTGGTGTTTGAAGAAAGATTTTGAGTGGAGAGTAAAAGGTACTGATGTTAAATCCAATGACAAAGCTAACAAAGATGGACCCATTCCAAAATGGGTACCTAAACCTAACTGATCTTTTTGCAGGGCTGTCATGTGTGGTTTTTAGATTCAGGAGCTTCAAGACACATGACAGGTCAGAAGTCTTTTCTATCAAACTTCACAGAAAAGGCTGGAGGAGCAGTAAACTTTGGAAACAATAGCAAAGGTCAAGTCAAAGGTTATGGGGATTTAACTAAAGGGGATCTAACTATCCAAAAGGTTTTCTATGTTGAAGGATTACAACACAATCTTTTCAGCATAAGTCAGTTTTTAGACAGTCTTTGTCAAATTAAGTTTCAAATAACAGGTTGCATGATTCTAACTGAAAATGATGTCAAAGTCTTCTGGGCCAAAAGACATATGGACTTATTTGTAGTTAATTTTTCAAAATTGAAAACATTAAATACAGTTTGTCTTTTATCAAAATCAACTGCAAATGAATGCTGGCTTTGGCACAGAAGATGTTCTCATCTGAATTTCAAAGATCTTAATAATCTTGTTGCAAAACATTTGGTTAAAGGCTTACCAAAGCTTAAATTTGAAAAAGAATCATTATGCTCAGCTTGTGAAATGGGCAAGATGAAAAAGAGTTCTCACAAATTAAAAATGGACTCATCTTGCAAAGCACCATTAGAAATGATTCATACTGATCTTTGTGGTCCAATTTCAGTTCAGTCGATGGGAGGAAAGAAATATATGCTTGTGATTGTTGATGAATTATCCAGATACACGTGGGTTGAGTTCCTAAGAGCTAAGTCAGAAGCTGCTACTACATTGATAAATTTTATCAAAAGGATTCAAGTTCTCTTACAACTTCAAGTTCAGAAAATCAGAAGTGATAATGGAACGGAGTTCAGAAATGAGACTCTTCAGAATTTTCTAGAAAGTTCTGGGATTTCTCACAATTTTTCTGCTGTCAGAACTCCTCAACAAAATGGTGTTGTTCTTAAAAATGCTAAATTTTTCTAAGTGAAGTTGTCTGAGTAGTGTATTCAGAACTTCTGAGTCTTGAGTTCAGAACTTCTGAGTCTTGAGTTCAGAACTTCTGAGTCTTGAGTTCGGAAATTCTGAATCTTGAGTTCAGAACTTCTGAGTCTTGAGTTCAGAACTTCTGAGTCTTGAGTTCGGAAATTCTGAATCTTGAGTTCAGAACTTCTGAGTCTTGAGTTCAGAACTTCTGAGTCTTGAGTTCGGAAATTCTGAATCTTGAGTTCAGAACGTCTGAGTCTTGAGTTCAGAACTTCTGAGTCTTGAGATCAGAACCTCTAAATCTTAAGGTCAGAAATTCTGAGTCAATACTTCAGCAATCTAACTTTCAAAAATTTATTTTTGAGAAATACAAATAACTTCAACTGTATGGATTATGCTTCTTCGATTATCTTGTTATCTCATCTTTATGTATCATTAATACTCAAATGCATGCTCAAGTCAAGGGGGAGCATCAAAATTCTTTTGAAAATCATTTTGTGATGCTTAAAAGATTTGTTTTCATTTCTTATCTGTTCAAACCTCTTCTGAATAATCAAAATGTTTTATATTGGTCAGAAGTTGATTTTAAAAGACATTTTGGTTACAAGGCAAAATTCTTCTGAGTCATGGAATCAGAACATCTGCGCGTGTTATTCAGATCTTTGACTTGAGTCAAAATTCTATCCACTAACACGTGTCAGCTTCATATTTGTTTGACAATGCCACGTATTTCATTTAAATCCTTTGTGGTATTTCACGTGTGTTGACTCCGTTATAACATTGATTTCGCTTTTCCGTTAAACCTTTCAACTTCGCGGATTTTAAATAGGTCTTAAAATCCCTATTTCAAAGTTCTTTCAAATTCCAGAGCGAAACGTGAGATACGAATCAAATCCAGAGTTCTTTGAATCTGTTTTCTTCTTAAATCATGTCTGAAATACGAATAAGTGGTCCAGTTTCTCTACATTCTACAAAATCGATAATGGATTCATCTGATTCGGAAAGTGATGAAGTACAAAATAGAGTTGCAGATGAAGGGGCAATAAGAAATGATGAAGAAGATGAACAAATGGATGAATCTGAAGGAAATGCGGATGAGGTAAATGTTAATATTGAACATGATCAGAGTGCTGCAGGTTCTATTATGTCAGATAGATCTATTCTAGTGGAAAGAGTTGTTCCTGAGAGTGAATGGTTGAAATTATCTGAAAATAACTGTGTTATATTGTTTGAGGAAAGTCGTTTTAAGCCTGAACACAGAATTATCATGGAGTTATTCAAACATCATCCGTACAGAAAATGGTTTACAAGAAGTAAAAATGTGCCTGTTCAGTACATACAACAATGGTGGAAATATCTTAGGTTAGAAGATAATAAGTTTGTGTCTGAAATTGGAGGAGTGACATTTGTCTTATCTATCTCTGCACTAAGAGAGATGCTGAATCTACCAGAGAAAGATGATGTACAAAGAAGAACAGATTTTGAGGATTTACCCCTAACAGAGGAATTAATAGCAGAGTTTATGAAGTTGGGATACAATGAAGGATTGAGGACTCTCAGTTTGTTCAGAAGAAACAAATTACCACCTATTTGGGCTTGCTTCTTTCATGTGGTAAATAAATGTTTGTCAGGGAAAAATAGTTCTGCTGATCAAGGTTCTAAACAAATTCTTCAGATATTTCAAGGTTTAGTGAAGAATAGGCATTATGACTATACTTTAATACTTTGGGAAGATATGAAGAATACATTTGAGAAGAATCAGAAAGCAATTCAGAAGAAGACAAAGGATGCTCCACTGACATACATTCCCTACATAAGGTACTGGCAAATTGTTATTTGGTATGCCATGCAGGAAAACAGAACAATCTCAAGAAGAACAAATGAAGAGCATGGTCCTACATTTTATTTGGGTAAGATGACCTCAGTAACAAGACTTGAAAATTATCCCAATCATAAACTGTTGCCAAAATCACTTAGGAACTATATTCCAAGGGAGAGTGAGATTTTAAAAGCTTATTGCACCTCTATGGGAATTGAATTACCTCAAATCCCTACCCAAGAGGACCAACCTGAGAAGAGAGGTGAGGGGTCTAGTCGAATTAGAGAGGGGGAGGATGTTCAGATGGGTGAACATTCTGAGAGACTTGAGGGGGAAAATTCTGAGAGCTTGGTTAGACTCAGTGAGGAAAAACAGAATGAGAGTGGTGAGGATGAGAGATTGTTAACAGAGGTTCAAACAGAAAGAGATGCCTCTGAACCAGCTAATCTTGACCAGGTAACCACACATGCTATTGGTTCACATCTCTTGGTGTCCAATATTGAAACAAACACCATGGACCTAGTGGTGGATCTTGAACAACCCATCCATACCCACTCAGAAGCATTTCAACATGCTACTGTTTCACACAAATCCGGGGAACCATCCCAAACTCATTTGGAGGGAGGTGATAAATCCCAACTTATTTTTCAACACATTGAGTCTGAATATCACAGTCCTATTCATATTGAGCCTGAAATTCCTTTTGACACTTGCACAGATCAGGAATTTCGTACTCCTGAAACAACATTCATAGACATGCCTAATGTTGGGTGTCGAGGATTGGATGGAAGTCCTGGTGAGGTGAACATTACAAAAGCCTCATTCAAACGTGCATCTGTTGTACAAGATGACTGTGTGTTATCTACAGGCCATGAGCTCTCTGGGCACATGAAAACTGGACCATCTGTTGGTTCAGGTTCACTGTTAGAAACTTCTGAATTTGAAAAGATTCAGAAACAAAACAAGGAGATGGGGGAAAAAGTAGAAAATTTGGAGAAGAGGATGGAGGATCTGAATGATGAGGTATCAGATTTGAAAGTTGTGTTAGAGAAAAAGTTAATTTCTGTTGAAACCAAGGTAGATGATGTAAAGAAATCCTTGGATTCTCACAAAAAGGAGATCATGGATATAATGTCTGGTTTTCAAAAAGATATGTTAAAACAGATGCAGGGTATGCAGGAATCTATATTGAAAGCACTGAGTGTATCTTTGGCTTCTACTTCAAAGCCTCTTGATCCTGTTCCTATTGCAGAAGCTGAACCTGAAGTTGCTTTTAATCAGAACTTGAAAAGGAAGTTTGATGATAATGATCCTCATAATCATCAAAAGGGGGAGAAAAGACAAAGGTTAAGTTCTGATGATGATATTGGCATAGAAGATTTTGAGATAGCAGACATGCACTTAGCCAATACAAAAAGTACAGAAGATCAGACACAGGAAAATTTAAAGGAGATGATTCAGATAGTACAGCTTGACAGTTCAGATACAGAAGAAATGGAGTTGGGAAGTATTGATAGTAATGAATCAGATAAAACAGAGGAATTGAACTTGGATACTGAGATGGAAGGAAACTCAGATGAAACTGTAGCTATTGAGGAATCTGATTTGAGAATAGAAGAAATAGTGGAAAGTACAGTGGTAAACAGGTGTACAGATATTGTGGTTTATAACAGTGAAAGGGCAATGGAGTCTGAATCAGAAGAAAGGAGGTTGAATGAAGAATTGATCAGAAGAATGCATAATGAAGTAGTCAGAGCTTTGAGTGTTCAGAAAATTCATAAAGGAATAAAAGTGATAAGACCCATTGATCTAATGGGAGAAGAAGACAGAACTGTGGATTACACTCAGGATTTTAAAGATGATTTTAGGTTTAACTTTTGTGATGAGTTAAATACAGAAGAAGAGTATGTGAAAGTGAAAGACTTCTTTATGCCTTCTGAATATGTATTCAGAAAACCAATCGAGATTCCAAAGATTAAATTGCAAAGACTAGAAGAACCTTTGTGTGACTTCATTCTAGAGTTAAGTGATGTACCTTTAGCCAGACAATTTCATGATGATATTTTTCCTGAGGAAATATATGATAATCTCTACTACACAGAAGGAGAGTATGAGCTTTTGGAAAGTAACATTGATGGTTTTATGGATGACAGAGCTCAGATGGTCTACTCAGAAGCTTCTAATATGTTCAGAGTTCCTGACTCAAAACTGCATATTCAGAAAAGAATCGAGAAAGTTCTGATGTTTCAACAAGATGAATTCAATGGTTTAATGTTCGTTAGAATGGAAACACCGAAAGAAAGAAATACAAAGGTTTCCATGTCTACATTTGATTTTCACAGATTGACTCTTGATGATCAGATCTTTCTAGTCAAGTTCTTTGCTAGCACTGAAGAAGCCTTGATAGAAATTGAATGCAGAAGACTTCTGGGTATTTATGTCAGAAATACATACTTGTATGACTTCCAGTTGGCTATAGAAGAAAGAAAAGAAAAGTGCAATCTGAGTTCTCCCACAAAGAAAACAGAAGTTGATCTGCATGTGAAGGGTTTTGTGAATGAAGGAATGGAGACAGAAGGGTTCACATATATGGTTCACGAAAGACTTGAATTGTTCAGATTAAAAGAGTTGGTGAAGTACAGTGATGCAACTCTGAATTGGTTGTTGATTAGAATGGAAGTAAGTATGGATGCTGAAAAAGAAAGTTTAAAGAAGAGATGCATAAACTGTGTGAAGAGGAGGTTGGATTTTAGAAGAAAAATCAGAAACAGTAGTGAATGGTTGCTATCTGAGGTGAATCCCAAAAAGATTCTACATAATGATTTTGTGTTCCCAGCTGAGTATGAAGTGAATGAAATTTTGTCAGATGAGGCTGAAGAAGTTCAGGACACAACACCTCAGAATGTGCAGATAACTAATATTGATCAAGCTGAACAGTCTGAACCCAAAGAAGATGAAATATTCATTGATCTGAATGGATACTTTCTTGAATTTGATCTGCCTGAGTTCTTCAAACCAAAAGAGGTACAATTCTTGGATGTGTATTATGATAGGTCTAAGGAGACTCAGATCTGGTTGGCTGAAAAATCAAGATGTCTTGGCAAAACAAAGCAAGCCGTTTACTCAGATTTTCTAATCACTGGAATCAGAGAATTGAAGGTTAAGAAATTCAGAAAGATGGAGTACTTATCCTTTGAAGTTTTGAGAGAAGATGGCAAGGTTTATTATTTCACTGATGCAGATTTTGAGAAACTGTCAGTGGTTGACTTCTACAGATTACACAGCTTTCTATGTTTTAAAGAGTCAAGTAAAGACAGAAATGAAAGGAAGGCAAGAAGTGTGGTGATTGAGGCCATGTTCTATATCTTAAGGTGGCATTGCTATACAGATTTCCAAATAGCTCTGTATTTGCAAAAGTCATGTGTTTATCTGGCAAATCCCAATACAGATCATGAGCAGAAAAAGGTGTTAAAGACTGGAAGTATTCACAGATATCCAGAGTTGGGAGTATTTTTGAAGAACAAAAGTGGAAAGATCTTCTTCAGAGCAAAGGAAACTGCAAAATATTGTTCTGGAACTTTAAGGATCATAAAGCACAATTTGGAGAAAAAGATGCTGAAAGTGAAGGAAGCAAACATGATTCAAGAAGTAATTAATCAGCAAGTTGAGATTATTCAAGAAATTATTGACAAGATTGATAAGAGGCTTAATCTGAGGAATGTGCTACTTCAGAAAATTGTTCCTGCTCTGAAAGAATTAGATGATGCAAAGTTTAAGTTTATTTGACAAAAAGGGGGAGATTGTTAGATCTGAAGTTTTGTCAATAAACCAAGTGTTGAAGATCTGATAAGAAGGTTCAGAAGTTCTGAGAAGAAGAGTCAGAAGTTCTGAGAAGAAGAGTCAGAGATCTGAGAAAGAGAAGTCAGAAGTTCTGAGAAGCGTGATCAGAAGAATGTTCAGAAGTTCTGAACTACCTGTTCAGAACTTATGACGAGTTTCGTTATTTAGTAATGTGTAAACTAATTAGGACACGTGTTATGTTCTTATTAGTCTTTCTTATTTGTACTGTAGCTTTAAGATGTTTGTTGCAGTATAAATAGAGTGGTTAGCACTACGTTGCTAACTGATTGATTTTCCCATATTACTTGTATTCTTTCCTTGTAATCTTTGAGGTGATCTCTCTCTTAGATCTGTAATTCTGTGCATCATTGAATACAATTGGGCTTGATCATACAATTTCTCAATTACTTCTTTCTATATTGATTGTAAGAATAGATCCTGCACTTTCAATTTGTACATTACTAGTGTTGACTCTAACCCAATTCCAATTCAGGCTGAACCAATATCATCTAAGGCTCCTGAAATCATCTTTTGGGACACTTTGAAAGATGGTAGAAAGGAGTTCATTAGGATAAAAAGAGCAGATGGAAAATTTGAAGTCTTTTCAACTTGGGGAAAAATTGTCAGAACTTGCTCAAGATCAGACTTAGAAGAGATGTTCAAAGTTGGGATGAGGATATATGAAAACATGCTGACTGAGCAAGGGATGTCAATCTCTAAAATGGTACTTGAATTCTTGTGCCAAATGTTCAAACCTGAAGCAGTTCAGCATAGGATAAACACACAGTTTCAAGCCATTACCAACTGGATGCTCTATGAAAACTGTGGAGTATATGTCATCTCCCTTGACTCTGCAACTCAAGAATACTATCTGGTGGATGAAATATACAATCACAGCATGAAGAGGTTGAATGGAATGCTACATGCTAAGTTGACCTGCAACAAGGATTCAGCAATGGGTAGATTCTTGGTAAAAAGGATTCTCAATCAAAGTCTGGGATTGAATCCTAATCTAGGCATGTATGATTAAGTTTTGGAAGCATCATCTGAAGAACTTGACTTCTTTTCCTAAAAGTCAAGTTAGGGGGAGATTGTGGGGAACTGAAGATATGCTAAGTATGGTTAGTACTGCCAAGACAACGTTACTACTGCCAGTTCTTCGTTACTACTGCTAGTCAAGGTTACTACTGCTAGACGAAGTTACTACTGCTAGACACGGTTAGTACTGCTAGACCAAATTACTACTGCTAGACATGGTTAGTACTGCTGAGCTGAGTTACTACTGCTTGAAGACTGTGAAGGTTAATACTGCTGAAGGTCGTTAATGCTGCTGAGCCAAATCATTGTTAATACTGCTGACTTGATAAGTTTGGTATGCGATACTTTTGGAGACAAAGAAGGAATTGATCAAGATATGTTTAACGAAGATTCAGAAGATCAATTTACTTTTGATAGTTATCTTGTAATTACTTTTGTATATATAGTATTGATAGATAGCTATTAGAATATACAGAAGATATACGTGTGATATAGAATTCTATATTGATTCAAGAGTGAATTAACCTCAAGGTGTAAGAACCCTATTTCTAGAGAAGTAGAAGTCGTCTTGTTGAGCCTGTTCAACAAGATTGAGGTTTGGTGTAAAGCTTGTGAGTAATACAGTTTGATATATACAGTGTGTTGAATTCTATTGATTGTTCTTTAATTAATTTAGAGTTCTATTCCGCAAGATTCTCTAAATTCTGTTTCTAAGAAGTTTAATTCTTGTTAAGAATCGATCCTGACATAGCTGCAGAAGGAGTTATTGAAAAAGAGCAGCATATCTCGATCCAAACCCAACCCATCCAGCCAGAAGTCACTCTTTTGACTTCTGCGCCCACAGAAACCGGGGAATCCATTCCTAGGGAGTCTCCTCAGAGAGACTCACCTATAGTTCGTGATCAATCACCCCAGATCACATCAGAACACCCTACAGAGGAATTCGTTTCCTCTGCCACACGCACACAACTAGGGCCAACACTTCTTTCAGAGAGAAGTAGTGAGCACAACGACAAATAGACTCTAGACAAGTCTCCGAGTCAACAGAAGGATAATCTAGTACCCACCTCTGAAGTCGATCTAGACAATGTCATTCACAGAACTTCTGTAGAGTCTGAAGCACTAGATGCTTCTGCTCAAAGATCAGATGGAAATCCTTCCACCCCCAACATACAAAAAAGGGTGAACGAAGGTGTCCCAGGAGCAGGGACTCACTCTGGAGACGAATGTGTTCCTCCAGAGGTTACACCAAGGACACAAGTATCAAGGGATGAGTTCCAAACCCTTGTCACCTCTGTGAACCAAACCATGAAAGAGTTGCAAAGCTCTTTCACATCTTTTGCAGAGAAAACATCAACGGCCTTGCTGAATCTGAACACCAAAATGGACAATCTGTCCACAGAGGTGAAAACAGCCATCACAAATATGAAGTCTTCTGCGCAAAGAACTGCCACAACTACAGCCACTTCTGATGCTAAAGATTTCGGGATAGCCGCAACTTCTGCGTTCAAGGAATCAGTCAAACAGTTCCTTGAACAAATGAACAAGAAATCCAACAAATCACAGAGCATCACACCTGCAGAACTACAGAAGGCTCTGCAAAATGTTCAAGAAGAGGCAATGCGCAACACTACAATAATGCAGCCAAAAGACTACATGACCAGAGCACAGCTAACAGAGCTCGGCCAAAATGTCATAAACCAGGTCACAGAAGTCATTGTCTCCTTCACTACTGCAAATGCCAATTACGTCAAAGATTTCAGAAAGAGTGTCGGCAAAATGCGCTTCAACACAGAAGTAGAGCCTGCAACTCTATTCGGCCTCTATGATGATGTATGTGCGAAGTTGATGGCCGCAGGAGCAGAAATACCAAAGAAACCCAAAGCTTCCTGCAGAGCAGAGGGTACTTCTGATAAAAGTCAGGATGATTCTGATGATGACCATCCTGGTCCATCAGATAATCCTGAGGGGGAGAATATAAGGGAGAAAGCTACGACCAGAGGATTACATGCTCCACCAATCGCAGCAGAACCAATCAGTCAAGCCCCTCAAGAACAAACCCAAAATCAACAACAAGATCAACAGACCACAGAGACAACACCCATCTCTGTGGAATCAACTCCTGAAGAAACCAATATTCCAGAAACTAATCAGCAAACCACAGAGGCAACAACCACCCCTGTGGTAATCATTTTGAAAGAAAGTCCTTCAACAAAATCAACAGAAAAACCCCAAACTATACCAAGAAGAAACTCGATTGCCACCAAACCAAAAAGAGCAACGACCTCTGCTTCTGATATTCGGAGAAAGATGCACAATAAAATGACTGAATGAATGGCGCAGAGAGAAGAAGAAAGGCACAGGTTCACATTAGCTTTCAAAATGACAAGAAGATTCGATGTCAAATCTTCATCAACAGAAACAGAGCTCCCAGAAGAAGTCACCAAAGAACCTCCAACAGAGGTTACAGAGCAACTCAAGCCAACAGAACCATCGCCACAAAAGTCCTCTAAAACACAAGTGTCAAAACCTACAGAGGCAACCATCAAGCCAACAGAAGCACCAACCTCCAAACCTACAAAAGAAACAGGTTCTGCACCTCCAAAAGCCAAAGACAAGGGCAAAGCAATACTGACAGAAGAGCCCAAGAAAAGAAATCATTGCCCAAGCCTACAGAAAAATTGATGAAAAGCGCTTTTGATGCCTTTCAAACTCCAAAGCCTGAAGAAGAGGACTGGGCATATGGATTAAAGCCTCTGACAGACATTCCTCTAACTGGCAGAGCTGCAGAAATTGTTCAAAAGATGGAGAGTCTCAGAAGACAAGTACCACAACCTGGTCCAACACATGAAGAGATGGAAGAAGTGGTATACAAATACCTCTATAAACAAACCTTTCAGACCAACCATCCAACAGATCATGTGACAGATTCAAGGATCAAAGAAGAATTTGAGAACATCTTCACAAGGACAAAGCCAAGAACCAAAGCAGATGTCTTCTCAATCCACAAGATCAAAAAAGTAATCTTCTGCAGGTTCTCCTTTACAAGAACCTATCCAAGGGCCAGGTACAATCTTTACAAAGTCAGAAGAGAAGACAATTCAGAAACCACCTTCGCTGATGCTGACCTAAGAAATATCAATCCTTATGATCTACCTGACCTTCTGCAATGGACAAAGGACAACTACAACACAGAGGCAAACACCAGAGCCTATCAAGTGTTAAGAAAAGCAATGAGGGAAAAGCTTTTGATCTACAGTATGATAGATTTTCAACTTGGAAAGGATCTTGGTCTCAAACATCTGAATTTACGACCACCAGAAGATCGCTGCCCACCCGACGCCGTGCCCAACTCTATCATTACAGAACCAAGATTCGGGTTAGTATTTCAAAACCCACAAGGCGAAGTCAAACTGTTTGTGTGCATGGACTGTCAGAAGTACGCAACTAGTACTCTGAACAAGTTCAGAGCAAGCCTTGTAAAATATAGAGGTACAGAGAAAATGGATAGAGATGCTGCAGATACTTTCATCAGAGAGATTGATGCCACAATCCACCTAAGAGAACTCTGCATCAGTTTCTACAAAGAGATCAGAAGAATCGGAAGAGACAACAGAAGCTACAACGATTTCAAAGATGCCAAAATCTGATTCTCAAACCTCAAATCTCTGCAAATCAAGTCAAAGTTTATCTTTCATTGTACTCAAATGTAAAATGCCTCCGGCATATTTTTGAATGAAAGATCTTTCGAGGTATTGTTTAACCTCTGTCTTATCTAACTTAGCCTAACTAAACTCAAGTTCATTTTTTTATTTTTCACTACTCAGGGGGAGATTGTTAGCTTCAATCTTCCTAATCATAGAAGTATTTAGAAGTAGTGAAAAATAGGCTAAGTGAAGAAAGCCTCTTACAGAGGCTCTGCCGAACTTACCGAGAGATCTAGGTCAAGAAGCTACAGAAGCTAAAGAGGTATCCTACAGAAGCTCTGTCATACGCGCAAAGAAGACCAAAGACTCGGAATCCGGTGAAGACTGCTCTACAAAGGACCAGACCACAGAACCTCTATAACACTTTACAGAGCCTCTATGGTCCTCTTCAAAGACTTCAAAGATATTTATAAATATCTTGCTACTGTTACATGACCTGTTCATCAACTTGCATGATAGCATGCCCTGTCCAACTGCAACGTGTCAAACTCTGATTGGATTCAATAGGGCTTAGTACATAATAGACGTCTGCTGCATTAAATGCAATACATCACGTCCAAACTGTTCATGCCATACGTCCAACTATTCATACCATCCATTATGAATAGTATCTTATGCTTTATGGTCCCCTTAGAGTAGTATATAAGGAAGACTCATGTTGAGTTCTTCCTATCGATCGAACAATCAAAAAAAACAAGAAATCAAGAGAGAAAAACATCACAAGAACACACAGCTTAAACACTTTGAGAGTCATATCTGTTTTAAAGCTTTGCTTACTCACTATTCTTGAATCTGTTCTTAATATATATATTCAGTAAACTTTGAGATATTATTTCCTATTCTTTGTTTATTTATATTGTGTTATAAATCTATCAAACATATTTGTTAGTTCTTCAAATACGCTTCCGCATCAAACTCAAACTTGAACTAATAGATCTGATAATCTTGTTTAAACAAAACGGGAACCAACAGAAGAAGTAACCTAGAAATTTCAGGTATACCGAGGAGGGGACTCCTGGGGGTGAGCTTGTCAGGCTAAACAAGGTTGGCCTTATGCCAAGTTGTCAGTGAGGGAGTTTTCCTGGTGGAAGATTCTCGTTGTTGTGGCGGGAATTCCCGCCAAGTTCTTTCTCTTAAGGAAGTATAAATGTATGAGAGACCTTATTTAGACGTGATTAAAACCGTGAGTCCCGATGTGTGGACGGAGGCGAGCAAATGGAGGCGCGGTTGGCCTTGGTTTTATCAGGTAGTTTTAAGCGAGTATAGCGATCGAAGAGGGTACAAGTAAGTAGTGCAAGATGGCACGATTTAGCAAGTGGTGTCTCGTCGAGGGCGGCTTCAAAGTATGGGGTGTGGTTATGTTTCCCATCTGAACGGTCTGAGGCAACCGAGTAGAACTGAGTGGTTACAATTGAAAAACATAAGGCTTTGAGCTTTGAAGTTTGAGAGAGAGGTAAGGTAGACTAAGTCTGCGGATTTCGTCGAATCATGAAAGTTGAATAGATAGTGCACGATCTTGAGGTACTCGATGTGAATTTGAGAAGAAATTCATAGTGTGATGCATGTCTCTTTTGTGGAGAGCCGATGTGAGAAGTGAAATGATGGCGACCTTGCAAGAGATGCAGGCGATAAGAAGTTGACCTTGTCATTAGTAAGCAAGTTAGAGCAGCAGCATACAAGTTAGACTGGTCAGAAGAATTAAAGAGTGTTCATCCGACATGTCATGTCTCAGATTTAAAGAAGTGTTTGTCAGAGGTC
This sequence comes from Saussurea involucrata, assembly GCA_033807775.1. Taxonomy (NCBI): domain Eukaryota; kingdom Viridiplantae; phylum Streptophyta; class Magnoliopsida; order Asterales; family Asteraceae; genus Saussurea; species Saussurea involucrata. The sequence goes on along the minus strand of CM066320.1, from coordinate 67,110,214 downwards.
GTTGTGGCTGTTCCTTTGAGGAGACATCAGTATAGATGAGAGGTTGACTTACGTAGAAGAACCGATAGAAATCGTGAGCGGTAAGGTTTGCTAAACGAGGAACATAGAAGTTTGACTAGTAAAAATTCAGTGGAGATATCATAGGGGACGAGAGACAACGTGGGAAGTAGAATCAGATATGATGTCCAGATACCACACCTTTTCGAAAACGGAATTCCGGGGACGGAATTCTTTTGAGGGGGGAATGTTGTAACGACCCCGACCTTTTCGAAGTGTTTTGCGTTTGGTGTGGAGTTCTTAATAAAGAACTGAAGTTGAGGGGCTAGTTTGTAAGATGGGTCAAGGTATAAAAACCCAAATGATTGGCACAAAACCCTAGTTTTGGTCAATCAATCGGTGGATGTCGGCTGAGGTATTTGAGAGAAAAGAAGAAAAAGGGGGTTTTGGAGTTCTTGTGCAAGTAAAGAGGAAGACCATCAATCAGTAAGGAATCAGAAAGAAAGGGTGTGTTAGGATTCGTTTTCTACAAGGAATCCTCCAGGTAATTCCTAATCTGAAATCTCATCTAAGTGTTTGATGATTGTTGGGAATTTGTGAGTTTCTTACTAAAGTCATTTTAAGACCCTTAAAGGAGATTTAAACACCTTTAAATCGAGTTTAATCAGTAAAGTTTATGGAGAAATGATTAAAGATGCTTAAGTAAGTGATTTGTCGCATTATCTTACTGATTTCGGAGTGTTTAGCAAGTTTTCCAACCATTAAGCTCGTCCAGCGTTCGTCCGGAAACCTTCAAGTATGAAGGTGTCCGGGTGAGTGTCCAGATAGTTCTTGGTCGGGTTGTAGAAGGTGTCCGGATATTGTGTTGTCCAGAGAAGTTTAGTCGTCCGGATAAGTGTGCCATCCGGATAGGTTAATCGTCCGGAGACTATAAGTTGTCCGGTAACCTCAGTGTGTCCGGAAAGCGTGGTTATCCGGAAAAGTGTGGTTGTCCGGAAAAGTAGTGATGTCCGGAAAAGAGTAGGGTGGCAAGTGAGAAGTGTCCGGATAGTTCTAGTCAGCTTATAAATCTGTCCCTTCGTTCAGGTAGACAATTTGGAAGTAAAGAGCAGAGTAGGGAAGAGCTAACAAGCGTACCAGGTGAGTTTTCTAACTAAAATACGTGATTTTAAAGTGTCTTTCTAAAGTGAATACATGATGAGAAATGCCATGTTTTGTTCTTATACTTTTATTGCATGAAAGTTGTTTAAAGTTTTATGTGAGATGTATGCATACATTGTGTAGACGTAAATTGGCTAAGTCGGGGGGAGGTTCCGCCAGTACTCACGTCGGGGGGAGATTCCGTTTATGCCATGGGAATGAGTCCCAGTAAGGCAGCGTGATACTGACTCGTTGTCACCCTCGGGTGACTTCAGGGTGCCATTTACGGGAGCGGATTTATCCGTGAAAGATTTTGCTGTTCAGCTATGTGAAAGTTTATTATTGAAAGTCTTGTATACATTTGAAAGTTATGAAAAGTTTTTTTTAAATGATTTTGAGAACTGTCAGGAGGGACTCACTAGACCTCATGGTCTAACCCTCGCTCTTTTCAAATTAAAACCCTTTTCAGGAAAGCAGGTAGCGAAAGGCTCTAGCAGGTGAACAGAGCAGTTAGAAGATAGAAGCAGTAGAACCAGTGACACTATTATCTTTTAGTCCTAGCAATTCTCAGTTGTGTAATAGGTTGTTTCCGCCAACCTAAGTTATTTAGACAGATGTAATGAAATTTTGGGACCCGTTTTTGGGATGTTTCATTTATATGAATTGCATGCTTTATTTTTAGACTGGGTTGTTACATTGAATAACAACCATGAAAGGTTGTGTTCATAAAACCATGAAAGAAATGATTTCATTTGAAAAGGTTCTTTTGTTTGATCTTGTAAAAACAATGAGAAGATCATTAACAAGTTTAAGAAACAGGTAAATAACAGAATTATTAACCTGGTTCGTTGAAGAAGAAGAAGTTATTGAAAACTTGAGAGCACAAATGCAACAATAATTCTTTCTTGCTTGGAGGAGAAGTTTTTCGCGTAAAGGAAAAATATAAACCCACAAAGTGTTTATATAGTGAGATTAGAGAGAGAAAATCTTGAGCGGGAAAAGATTTTCATCATGACACGGACACGTGTTTGCATTTGATTGGAAGGTAAACGAAACGTGCAAACACGTGTCAGAAAAAGAACGTGTCGGGGCTTATCCGTTGCAATGACGTCACAACTGTCCTTTCATATTCTAGGATGTCTCTGAGGTTTAGAGAACTCAGGGACACTTTTGAAAACATGAAGCACTGAATAGAAATATCAGTGTTGGTTTTAGAAACTTCAAAGTATCGCTGATTAAGAAAGAGATATTCAGCGATGCAATTTGTTTTGAAATCTTGCATTTACATGCGATTGTCAGTGAGAGAAAAACATACCTTGATATCAGCGAATCAAGTTTATTCAGAGAGAAAATGATAGAATGGGTTATTCAAGTTGATTTTATCCTTGCGCTGATTAAATGTGAACCGCTGAAGATTTTACTCTTCAAAGTTCAGCATTCCAAGCTCGCTGATGAGAAAGTTGAATCTTGTCTCATCAAGAGGTTTGGTGAACAGATCAGCTAACTGATAATCAGTTGGGATAAAGTGAAGTTCTATATCACCATTCATCACATGATCTCTGATAAAATGATACCTGATTTCGATGTGTTTTGTCTTTGAGTGTAGTACTGGATTGTTGGCTATAGCGATGGAACTTGTGCTGTCGCAATAGATTGGAATATTTGAGAGTTGTAGGTCATAGTCCAGCAGTTGATTTCTCATCCACAAGACCTGAGAACAACAGCTTCCAGCGGCTACATACTCAGCTTCAGCTGTGGAGGTGGACACTGAGTTTTTCTTTTTACTTGTCCAACTCACCAGCTTTCCACCCAGGAGCTGACATTATCCTGTGGTGCTTTTCCTATCCAATTTGCAACCTACAAAATAACTATCTGAATAGGCGAATAGATCGAACCCTGAGTCTTTGGGATACCAAAGACCTAGATTCGCAGTACCCTTAAGGTATCGAAAAATTCGCTTTACAGCGGTCATATGAGATTCCTTAGGTTCATCTTGATATCGTGCACACAAACAGGTTGCGTACATAATATCGGGTCGACTAGCTGTAAGATACAAAAGAGAGCCGATCATCCCACGGTACATCGTGACATTAACAGGAATACCATTAGCATCCTTATCTAATGTCAACGGTGGTGCCATAGGGGTTTTCATAGCTGAACTCTGAGTTAAATCGAATTTCTTCAGCATATCTTTAACATACTTTCCCTGATTAATGAAAGTTCTTTTTTCATTTTGCTTTATCTGAAGACCAAGGAAATATGTTAGTTCTCCCATCATGCTCAGTTTATACTCATCTTTCATTCTATCAGCGAAACGAGTACAAAGATCAGGGTTAGTAGAACCAAATATAATGCCATCAACATGTATCTGAACAAGAATGATATGACCTTTCTCTATTCTGAAAAATAGAGTTTTGTCGATTTTACCTCGCTCAAATTTTTCAATATGGAGATAAGTAGAGAGAGTGTCATACCATGCACGTGGAGCTTGATTTAAGCCATAAAGTGCCTTATCCAGTTTATAAACATAACCTGGACGCTTAGGATCTGAGAATCCTGGAGGTTGTTCCACATAGACTTCTTCATTCAGCTTTCCATTTATAAATGCTGACTTAACATCTATCAGATATACTTTGAAGTCTTTGTGTACAGCGTATGCTAAGAATAGACGAATAGATTCTAGTCTTGCTGATAAACCCAGAATCTAGCAATCAAATATAGAGAGAGAATCTAGAGAGCACAAGTCATCCATATATTGATCAATTGAGTACAAATGACACAATGCTACAAGTGTTCTAGATTGTTACTTACAAATGAACTAGACAAGCCTATTTATACCCATAACATACAAGGTATAAAGGCATTGTGAACTAATACAGTACATTGACTTTACAGTAAATCTTGAATACAATAATGCTCTAACAATCTCCCCTTTGGATTCAAGATTTAAAAATATGACAGCAGTCTTCAGCTCTTTGTAAAGTCAATCTTCTCCAACAGACACTTTATCAAACCATCTTCAAGTCTTGTACATGAAAAACAGATATTTGCAGCTTTATCTGTCTTTGACAAACATAAACTTCTCGTAACATTCTTGATACAAGAACCTTAGTTCTCATATTAACTTTAAGGATCCGAAACCATCAATTTGGATGTAGACAGATCAGAAGCCAACAATTCGGATGTAAGAAGGATGAGAAACCATAAGGATTCGGATGCAAGAGGGTGTGAAACCATCCGTTTCGAATAAATAAGGGTTCGAAACTATGGGGATTCGAATCAATAAGGGTTCGAAACCATGGGATTCGTATCATGTAGAGTGCGAAATCAAGGAATCCGGATCAAGGCGGGTACGAAACCAACGGAAGTCGAATCAAGTTGGGTCTGAAACCATAGAAGTCGTATCAATAAGGATACAAAACCATGAGGATTCATACCAAGGCAAGTGCGAAACCATACTAATTTGAATTAGAAGGATAGAAGGATGCAAAATAATCTATATTGTTGAACTTTTAGGTGTAAGCACATTCCGAAACGCTCAGAACTAAGATAACCAAATTCAGCAACATTTCAGACTTCACATGATCCAAAACTAATGCAATTTTGAACAATCCGAATCCAGCATGCGAATTTTGGACTTCTTGTATTTTGAATGATTTCTTGAAATTAGTATCTTCATCTCTTTGATCTTGAATTATCTTCGACATAAAATTGAATTAAACATTTCTCCCCCTTTTTTGATGAATGTGAGCATCATGATCATCAAAAACCTTTTTCAATTTCAGTCGCATCTCTGAGTATCACTAACAATCTCCTCCTTAAAGAATAACCTTGCTCCCCCTAAAAATAAGAATTTTGGAGCAATTTGTTTTCTCCCCCTGAAAGTATGCACATATTTCATTAAAACTTATTCATTTCAAGTACAGTGCATTAATGAAAACATTTATACAAGGAATATAAAATTCATTGAACCACATTTTATAGCTACTAACATTTGATCATTTGAAAAATTTACAAAAGAAATCCAACTTAATGAAGTATACCAGATTTTTCAATCAAATGAAATCAAATGCATGTGTTTGGATTCAACAACAAGACATCATTGCATATCAAGTTAAAAATGTTCAGGTTCAACCCCTTTATTAAGGGGGTGTTTGGGAGTGCTTATATTTTTGACTTATTTGCTTATAGCTTCTCCCCACCGCAAATAAGCTATTTGGAGTGTTTGGATAGAAAAAATCAAAAGTGCTTATTTGCTTCTCCTCACCACAAATAAGTTGTTTTTGATAAGTCATTCCATACCTACTTATTTACTTCTCCTTATTTCATTATCTATCCAAATTACCTTTTTACCCTCAATTTTTTACAAACACTTTTTAAAAACTGTTTTTCCTCACCACATAAGCAAATAAGCATAAGTTAAAAATATAAGCACTCCCAAACACCCCCTAAATCTATTTGGTGTGCTAGCATGCGAAATATGATTAGCTACAAGCATATGCAATTCTAAAACATATAAGAATACTTTGCTCTACTCACACTATTTGTCCAAAAATCAGAATTTTCACAAATTTATAGGTTTATCGCGACTTTGTATTTTCCCCAAGTTTCAAGAGATGTGTGCTCATTGGCATCTTTTGATTTTGTGCTCATTGGCATCTTTTAATTTGTGCACATTGGCATCTTTTAATTTGTGCACATTGGCATCTTTTGATTTTGTGCTCATTGGCATCTTTTGATCAAAAAGTTTAGTAAGAATAAGATACACCGTTAAACATGGCTTTCTATCTGGTTCTATAGCAGGATTTGGGTCAGCCGATCCCAGACCAGTTGATCTTAGGGACTAGGTGTCGAGCACCCCTTAGGACTTACTCTCCTAAACCAGAAAGGCCACAGGTACAAACTTTCAAACTAAATGATTTTTATTTGTTTATTTGATGCATCACAATCACTTGGTTCTAAAAACATAATGCTTCCCCCATATTTTCGTTTCCATCCATCACTCAGACATTTAGGCTTTTTGAGCATTATATTCTATATAAGTCCAGAATTCCATAATTTTGAGCATTCAACATAATTTCATTCATGTTTTGCTGACCTTTCGATTTATTTCAGAAGTGAAAGTTGAAACAAATATAACTCAGATAATACAAAAACACTTGTAAAATCACCCTTGACACACATTTCATTCATTGAATGAAATTGAAAAATTGCATCTCATTGAATTAAATTTGTAAAGGTTCAAACATTCAAAGCAGTAGAAATAAAACATAATGCAATGTTACTTTTCACCACTTGTTCCTTGAAACAGAAAGATGTGACAGTTAAGGATATCACCTGAGTAGTATGAGTTCTAAACTGATTTGTTTAGAAGTCTTAGTCTTTGAAGTACGGGTCCTGAACTGAATTGTTCAGAAGCCATAGTCGTTGAAGCACGGGTTTTGAACTGATATGTTCAAAAGCCAAAAACGTTGAGCCACGGGTCCTGAAGTGATGTATTCAGAAACCAATAATTTTTCTCTCCCTTAATGGCACAAGTACTCTTCTTAAAAAAATTCACCGCTTCTCTTCTGTTTTCAGTCATGTGTGTGGTATATATATTTCCAAATCAGCACAACACATGATGAACCTGAAAAACAGATTAAACAGATTTTGGTACCCAACGGCACTTGGGTCCTAGTGTGTTAGGTGTAGATTTCTTACAAGGAATACTGTAAGTACCGTACCAATAAGAAGTATAATCTTTATGCACAAAATCATTTGATCCATAGTAAGAACAACAGATTTTCTTATGTGCCAACCTAATCAGATGATTTACAGAATGAATAGGATTAGGTTTAGCAGAAGATTTACCTTTTGGCGCATTGTTCTTCTTGGCATTTGATGTGGAAGCAGATGATTTTGGTACATCTTTCTTCGGAATCGTTGTGCCTTTGACTCTCCATTCCATCTTCACCTTTTTGAAGAATGGAACTTCTTTAAGATTGGAAGTATTAACTTTAGGTATATTTGGGTTGTTATCTGATTTATCAAGCAGAGGATTATAGAAGAGATTTGTAGAACGAATCTGACCTTTTGAGAAATTAGTTGATATATTAAATTGTTTAGAAGAAATGTTTTTAAAACTTGAACTTGAAGCAGTTTTAAAAGAGCATTCAGAATCATTTGAATTAACAAATAGAGTCTGAAAGATAGAATTATGACTGGTCTGCTTTGAGACATCAAATTTAAAAATGACGTCTTCAAGTTCTTTGACCTTGTTTATCAAAATATTTTTCTCTTTCGAAATTAGATCAAATTTCTTTTGGAGATCAGATTTGATCAATTGATCCTTCATAATATCAGCTGATAAACCAGATAATCTTTTGGTAAGATTAAGAATCGCATCTTTGTTGGTACCCGGTTTGTTTAAATAAGATTATCAGATCTATTAGTTCAAGTTTGAGTTTGATGCAGAAGCGTATTTGAAGAACTAACAGATATGTTTGATAGATTTAGAACACAATATAAATAAATAGTGAACAGGAAATAATATCTCAAAGTTTACTGAATATATATATTAAGAACAGATTCAAGAACAGTGAGTAAGCAAAGCTTTTAAGACAGATATGACTCTCAAAGTGTTTAAAGCTATGTGTTCTTGTGATGTTTTTCTCTCTTGTTTTCGATTGTTCGATTTTTCGATTGATAGGAAGAACTCAACATGAGTCTTCCTTATATACTACTCTAAGGGGACCATAAAGCATAAGCTACTATTCATAAAGGACGGTATGAATAGTTGGACGGATGGCATGAACAGTTGAACGTGCTGTATTGCATTTAATGCATCAGACGTCTATTATGTACTAAGCCCTATTGAATCCAATCAGAGTTTGACACATTGCAGTTGGACAGGGCATGCTACCATGCAAGTTGATGAACATGTCCAGGAACAGTAGCAAGATATTATAAATATCTTTGAAGTCTTTGTTGAAGACCGCAGAGGCTCTGTGAAGTGTCACAGAGGTTCTGCGGTTTGGTCCTTAGAAGAGCAGTCTTCACTTGATTCCGAGTCTTTGGTCTTCTTTGCGCGTATGACAGAGCTTCTGTAGGACGCCTCTTTAGCTTCTGTAGCTTCTCGACCTTGATCTCTTGGTAAGATCGGCAGAGCCTCTGTAAGAGGCTTTCTTCACTTAGCCTATTTTTCACTACTTCTAAATACTTCTATGATTATGAAGATTGAAGCTAACAATCTCCCCCTAAGTAGTGAAAAATAAAAAATTGAACTTGAGTTTAGTTAGGCTAAGTTAGATAAGACAGCGGTTAAACAATACCTCGAAGGTTCTTTCATTTAGAAAATATGCCAGAGGCATTTTACATTTGAGTACAATGAAAGATAAACTTTGACTTGGTTTGCAGAGACTTGAGGTTTGAGAATCAGATTTTGGCATCTTTGAAATCGGTGTAGCTTCTGTTGTCTCTTCCGATTCTTCTGATTTCTTTGTAGAAACTGATGCAGAGTTCTCTTAGGCGAATTGTGGCATCAATCTCTCTGATGAAAGTATCTGCAGCATCTCTATCCATTTTCTCTGTACCTCTGTATTTTACAAGGCTTGCTCTGAATTTGTTCAGAGTACTAGTTGCGTACTTCTGACAGTCCATGCACACAAACAGTTTGACTTCGCCTTGTGGGTTTTGAAATACTAACCCGAATTTTGGTTCTGTAATGATAGAGTTGGGCACGGCGTTGGGTGGGCAGCGATCTTCTGGTGGTCGTAAATTTAGATGTTTGAGACCAAGATCCTTTCCCAGTTGAAAATCTATCATACTGAAGATCAAAATCTTTTCCCTCATTGCTTTTCTCAGCACTTGATAGGCTCTGGTGTTTGGCTCTGTGTTATAGTTGTCCTTTGTCCATTGCAGAAGTTCAGGTAGATCATAGGGATTCAGATTCCTTACGTCAGCATCAACGAAGGTGGTTTCTGAATTATTTACCCTTTTGACTCTATAAAGATTGTACCTGACTCTTGGATAGGTTCTTGTGAAGGAGAATCTGCAGAAGATTACCTTTTTGAACTTGTGGATAGAGAAGACTTCTGCTTTGGTTCTTGGCTTTGTTCTGCTGAAGATGTTCTCAAATTCTTCTCTGATCCTTGGATCTGTCACATGATCTGTTGGGTGATTGGTCTGAAAGGTTTGTTTGTAGAGGTATTTGTATACCACTTCTTCCATCTCTTCATGTGTTGGACCAGGTTGTGGTACTTGTCTTCTGAGACTATCCATTTGTTGAACAACTTCTGCAGCTCTACCTGTTAGTGGAATGTCTGACAGAGGCTTCAATCCATATGCCCAGTCCTCTTCTTCAGGTTTTGGAGTTTGGAAGGCATCAAAAGCGCTCTTCATCAATTTTTCTGTAGGTTTGGGCAATGATTTTTTCTTTGGTTCTTCTGTCAGTATCCCTTTGCCCTTGTCTTTGACTTTTGGTGGGGCAGAACCTGTTTCTTCTGTAGGTTTGGAGGTTGGTGCTTCTGTTGGCTTGATGGGGGTTGCCTTTGTAGGTTTTGACACTTGTGTTTGAGAGGACTTTTCTGGCATTGGTTCTGTTGGCTTTCTTTGCTCTGTAACCTCTGTTGGAGGTTCTTTGGTTACTTCTTCTGTAAGCTCGGTTTCTGTGGATTGAGGTATGTCGAATCTTCTTGCCATTTTGAAAGCTAATGTGAACTTGTGCCTTTCTTCTTCTCTCTGTGACATTCGATCAGTCATTGTATGGTGCATCTTTCTCAGAATAGAAGAAGCAGAGGTCGTTGCTCTTTTTGGTTTGGTGGCAATCGACTTTCTTCTTGGTATGGTTTGGGGTTTTTTTGTTAATTTTGTTGAGGGACTCTTTTCCAAGTTGATTACCACAGGGGTGGTTGTTGCCTCTGTGGTATGCTGATCAGCTTCTGGAATATTGGTTTCTTCAGGAGTTGATTCTACAGAGATGGGTGTTGTCTCTGTGGTCTGTTGATTTTGTTGTTGATCTTGGGTTTGTTCTGGAGGGGCTTGACTGATTGGTTCTGCTGCGATTGGTGGAGCTTGTAATCCTCTGCTCGTAGCTTTCTCCCCTATATTCTCCCCCTCAGGATTATCTTATGGACCAGGATGGTCATCATCAGAATCATCCTGACTTTTATCAGAAGTACCCTCTGCTCTGCAGGAAGCTTTGGGTTTCTTTGGCAGTTCTGCTCCTGCGGCCATCAACTTTGCACATACATCATCACAGAGGCCAAATAGAGTTGCAAGCTCTGCTTCTGTGTTGAAGCGCATTTTGGCGACACGTTTTCTGAACTCTTTGACGTAATTGGCATTTGAAGTGGTGAAGGAGACAATGACTTCTGTGACCTGGTTTATGACATTTTGGCCGAGCTCTGTTAGCTGTGCTCTGGTCATGTAGTCTTTAGGCTGCATTATTATAGTGTTGCGCATTGCCTTTTCTTGAACATTTTGCAGAGCCTTCTGTAGTTCTGCAGGTGTGATGCTCTGTGATTTGTTGGATTGCTTGTTCATTTGTTCAAGGAAATGTTTTACTGATTCCTTGAATGCAGAAGTTGCAGCTATTCCAAAATCTTTAGCAGCAGAAGTGGCTGTAGTTGTGGCAGTTGTTTGAGCAGAAGATTTCATCTCTGTGATGGCTGTTTTCACCTCTGTGGACAGATTGTCCACTTTGGTGTTCAGATTCAGCATGGCTGTTGATGTTTTCTCTGCAAAAGATGTGAAAGAGCTTTGCAACTCTTTCATGGTTTGGTTCACAGAGGTGACAAGGGTTTGGAACTTATCCCTTGATACTTGTGTTCCTGGTGTAACCTCTAGAGGAACACATTCGTCTCCAGAGTGAGTCCCTGCTCCTGGGACACCTTCGTTCACCCTTGTTTGTACGTTGGGGGTGGAAGGATTTCCATCTGATCTTCGAGCAGAAGCATCTAGTGCTTCAAACTCTACAGAAGTTCTGTGAACGACATTGTCTAGATCCACTTCAGAGGTGGGTACTAGATTATCCTTCTGTTGACTCGGAAACTTGTCTAGAGTCTCTTCATCGTTGTGCTCACTACTTCTCTCTGAAAGAAGGGTTGGCCCTATTTCGTGCGTGGCAGAGGAAACGAATTCCTCTGTAGGGTGTTCTGTTGTGATCTGGGCGATTGCTCACGAACTATAGGTGAGTCTCTCTGAGGAGACTCCCTAGGAATGGATTCCCCGGTTTTTGTGGGCGCGGAAGTCGAAAGAGTGACTTCTGGCTAGAAGGGTTGGGTTTGGATCGAGCTGTGCTGCTCTTTTTTAATAACTCCTTCTGCAGGTAGACCTGCGGAGTTAGATGTGTGGGTTGCACTGGGAGGGGGTGAGGGATGTGTGCGTTCTTCATCTTCGGCATCTTTTTCTTTTACATTTTCTTTTCCTCCAGATGTTTCTACCCTATCCTCTGTAGAAGTTCCTTGCTCTGTGCCTAAGAAGTCATACATTTGATGAGAGCCGTATAACTTCATGACATGTGGATGATAGAGACCTTTTCGTATCCGGACAGCTTCTTCTTCGTCTGAATCTACCTCTGAGACCTCCATTCTTGTCTCTGTTACTTCATCTTTATTCCACTGAGCTTCTGTTTGTCCTATTTCTGCTGAAGCTGGGCTTGGACTCCTTCTGTGAACGTCCAATCCTTGCTGAATGAAGGGGTTCTGTAGAATAATAGGTGTCTCAGCTGATTGATCTCTGGGTGTTTGATCATCTTCTTGCAGATGTGTGTCAATGCCGGAAATAGAGAAGTATTGTTCTTCTGAGGAGTGGTGGTCGAGAGATTGTGCCGTCCACCCTGCTGTATTTAAAGTGTTGGCAATGTCAGGGTTCTGTAGGAAATCGTTTAAGTTTCCTTGGTGAGCAAATCGATTTGGGGATTGATGGGGCGATTGATATCCCTCTTCTGTCATTTCTACTTCTGCATCTTCTTCTTCTGCAGTTCTTTCTTCTGCGATTGCTTCCTCTTCTATGGTAACCAATTTCTCAAGTGATTTACCATGCTTCTTTTTGGTTTTCCTCCTCTTAGGTTTTGGTGCCCCTTCCTCTGTAGTTTTCGATTTTCTTTTCTTCTTTAGTTTTGGAGAGGAGAGAGGAGCAGAGGAGCCAGTTTCTGTGGCATGAGGAGGTTAAGGTTGATCTTCTGCGGCGCTTGTTGAGGTGCCTTCTGCAGTTTTCCTCTTTTTTGATTTTGGAGTAGAGGCAGAAGATTTTGAAGAGGACTTCTTTCCCATGAGCTCTGCACGTTTGGCTATGAAGCTAAGTTGAATAGCCATGTGTTTTGCTAATTTGTGATCTTTTTCTTCTTGAGTGGAAAGAGGTTCTGCAATCATTGTTCCTAGAGGGACACCTAAACGCGGGGGTGTCATAATACTCGGTTTAGGAGTTCTATGATCGCGTATATACTCCTTTTTAAGGGTTTTATTCGAGGCATACTTCAGAAGTTTCATTGACAAAGGTCCGCAGTGTGTGTAGCCATCTACATGATCAGTGGGGATATTTTTGTTCATTGGGAACTGTTTGGGAATTTGCCCTTCCATTGGCCATTTCTGTATCAGCAACAGAGGTTCGAACAAAACTCCCAGTATTCTTTAGAATTGCAGAGGTGGTAGAAACTAAGGATCGTTCTCTTTGACCCTTCTTGTGTTGTTCTTTCTGTCGATGGTGTTAATGATCTCTTGCATCATTATGGTCGCGTAATCCAGTGGGAGATCATAGTAAAGCCCATACATGATGGTTAATATCTGATGTGAGCTCTGGTCAATACTGCCTATCTTCCCTGTCAGTCATCTGTTAAGAATTGAGAACAAGGTGTTCCACAGAGGTGGTAATCTGCCTCTGCGGAAGTCATTTCTCTTCCTCAGTGGTGTGTTGTACCCAAGCATTTCTAGGAAACGACAGATCTCGTCGTCTGTTGGTTGCTCTGCATACTACTTCAATCCAAGAAAACCCCTTGTTGGTAGGTTGAATTCAAGTGAGAACATTGTTCTATTGAACTTGATTTCCAGATGCTCAGATTTGTCGGGTCTTGAAATGTATCCTTTGATAAGAGAATCATCTTTATCAAATCGGCAACTTTGCCAAAACTGGTTCAAATATCTAACTGGAATTTTCTTCGGGGTTCTTGAGAGTAAAGGGAAGAGGATATGATTTTCCATTATGTTTAAAAGAATGGCATGGGCTTCGCCGAAAGCAGTGGGTGAGGGGACCAAATAGCAATTGTTGGATTTGATTGGTAGTATCTTTTCGAAATGATCCTTTGCTATGAAGTTTTGAAGATGTGTGGTTGGAGCAAAGTCTGCTGAATCGCCGGAATCTTCTAGTTCAAAATTTTGGGCAAGGTTGGGGTTTTCTGAATGTTCAGAATGAGCAGGTGAATGTTCTGGTGAGGTCGCTGGAGAGTGTGCAGGGGAGATAGCTTGAGAAGATAAAGCCATTTGGTACTGAGAATAAGAAACTTGTAGGTTTCGCCGGAGAAGAATGAGAGTTTGTAAAAAGTTTATGAGAGGGTAAGCTTGGTGTAGAATTCGAAAGAGTAAAATATATGGCAATGGATTAAAATTTGGAATCCGTACTCAAGTTAGAACGGCGGGTTCAACTTTCCACAGAAAACGTTCCATGTACGCCTAATGAAAATGGGACACGTAGGCCATGTCAGAGGATGACAGGACGTCGTGCGCGGCCCATTAATGCTAGCCGCGTGGGGTTGTTCTTAACCACATGTAATTCACTCTCAGTAAAAGTACCCGTTATTACTACAGAAATTCCCAAGTAACAGATTGACAGAACTTCTGTAGTTTACAGAAGCTCTGTGATCTTGAAAATCTTTAATGTTTATCCCTTTCTCATATATATCATTGTTATCATGACTTTTGTGGGGTTCTTCTTTAACCAAAACGTTTGTAAAGGCATTGGAGAGGATCAAATAGGATTTTTAGTTAAGAGTTTTTACTCGCAGAGGTTTGGTGGCTCTGTTGGAACTTGCAGAAGCTCTATGAGGGCCAGCAGAAGCTCTATGAGGGAAAAAATCTCATAACAAAAATTCTATTAACTTTTCTGATAATCCAATTTTTGATCTGTTTTAAGAGATGTTTTTCGGACATATTTGAAAGTTGGTGTCCGAAAAAATTGTTATGGAAAAAGTTTTGTTCGAGAAGGTCATGGTGAGTCTGTTTGGTTTCCGAGATAACATTCCAAAAGATCGATAGAGGTTAAATTTGCGATCTCAGAGCATATTTCTGGCACATCCTCTGCTGAGCTCAGCAGAAGCTCTATGACCTTAAATTTCTCATAACTCAAATTTTATGAAACTTTTTGATCTTTTGATTTTTGAAATGTTATCCACAGTATATTTAGGACATATTTGACAATTTTTGTCCTAGAAAACTGTTTTCAAAAACCTTTTGTGCGAGAGACATACTGTTAGCTCCAAGTATCTGTAAAATGAAAGTATTGAAACTAAAACAAAGTCAGAAGACCTACAGAGATAAAGCAGAAGACTTAGAAGACCAACAAAGAAGACAAACAGAACTCAACAGAGTTCTGGTGGAACCAACGGAGCTCAACAGAGCTCTGGCAGAAGATCAACAGAAGAACTATTCATACCCGAAGACCAACAGAGTTCTGTCATAACACGCTCTGTTGAAGTGAAGACCTCTGTTATGCCAAAGTCTCGTAGAAATCCGAAGTGTCAGATACGTGTCCACACCTTTCCACGTATGCCCTAAAGATTGGAGACACACTTTCCACGTGTCATTCCAAGGTACGATAGTACACTGTCTACACTTTATGAGGCTATATATAGCGAGGTAGTGGAACAAACAATTAAATAGATTTTGGAAGAATAGTTTTCCACAATTGTAAAAGCACACTGTCATATCCTCATAGCACTATCCCGTACGATATTGTCTCTGTGATTTCTTGATACACCATTGATCTTGTTCTTGGTGTTATCTTTATCAATATACGAGCAGCGTTTCTTATGTGATCTTGTTATCATATTCCTGTTCTATATTTGATATCACAGTTTACATATCGTCTCATACAATCACTCACTTTAATGGCTTTATATTTAAATGCTTCCGCTGTCTATTTAACTACCATTATCGTGATACGACGTGAATCTGGGAACCAACAATTGGTATCAGAGCTTGCTTGATTTGCTCAAATCAAGGCATCCAATCTACCAAGGTTGATTCACTGTTGTTGATTGTGTGTGTGTTTAAAAGCCTCATTATACTCTGTTTTACTGCTTAAAGTATTTTACATCTTCTCAGTTCATTTAATATCATACTAAGCTTTCCAGTCTAGATTAAAACATCTGTTCTACTATTTCATTGGTTACTGTTCCTCATACTTTAGCTTATTCTCATTATAGACCATTTGAAACTCTCATACACTGTTTTCTTTTAAAAAAATGGCAAACATCAACGCCATTTATACTGTTGGTTCTCTGACCAAGCCTCCTACTCTTCTGAGGGATAAATACCCTCAATGGTAGATTAGGATGGTCAACTTCCTTGATGGAATGGATAAGGACTTAATGCGATATGTCACGAATGGACCATTCCAACCCATGGTTTATGTCCCACGTGTACCCGCAACAGAAACCACTGATGAGATTCCTGCTCACTTCGAACCCAAAACCACTGGGATTACCGAAGAAGAAAAGAGCAAAATGGAAAATGACCTTAAAGCAGTGAGACTTCTGATTATGGCCATTGCGAACGATATATTTCAAGAACTAGACTCATGTGTTACTGCCAAGGAAATCTGGGATCAACTTCTAAATCAACTTGAGGGTGGTATCAAAACCCAAAAGAACAGAAGGACCCAGTGTATAAATGAATACAATGATTTCAAGGCACTTCCTGAGGAAACCTTACAACAGACCTACAACAGATTTAATATTCTGATTAACAAATGTAAAAAGTGTGGGGTTGTTAGGTCGAAGGAAGATAACAATGTTCTGTTTTTGAAAAGTTTAAATGATGAATGGTTGAATCTGTCCATGTCTTTACAAGCTAATCAGGACTTAGATGCATGGTCTCTTACTGATGTGTATGGCACTCTGGCCGCACAAGAGAAGGATGTTGTCAAGCAAAAAGGCAAATCCACCATTGCAGGTCCTATCGCTTTGATTTCAGAATCTAAGAACTCAGCAGAAGAGAAACTCAACAGAGATGGCCCTAGCAGATATAAGAAAAGAGAGAAAAAGAAAGGGAAGAAGAGCTTGGTTGCAGAAAGTGATGATGAAAGGAGTTCATCAGATTAGGATAGTGATATAAATGCCTTTGCTAAATCTCTTGCGTTAATAACTCAACAATTTACCCAGAGATTTGGCAACAGGACATTTGACAGAAGTTATACTACACCTCAACAGAAAGAGAAGAAAAAGGTGACAGAAGTTATACTACACCTCAACAGAAACACCAGAACAGAAACCCGACAGAACAGAGACCTCAACCTCAACAGAAGTACAACGCTCCTGGTCCACAAAAGACTGATGCTGCACAACCCATCAACCAAAACGATGGTCGTTGTTTCAGATGTGGCAAACCTGGCCATTTCTCTGCTAACTGTAGAGGAAAACTTGTAAAAGATAAAGACTACTACAAGAACACATACAAGTACAACTACAGAGAAAGGAGTTATGTCGCCGAGATGGAGAATTGGATCTCTGACTCATCCTCTGATGATGAACCAGAGCAAGCCAATGTTGCTGTAGATGATGAAAGTATGACAGAGGTTGACTGGATGACTGGAGAACGAATAGAGAGAACAGAAGAAGAAGATATAGCTCATGCATTCGCTCTTACTGTAACAGAGCCAGACGACAGAGCGCTGGAGACCATTAAACCCAGTGTCAAGGTATGTTCCTCCGAATCCAAGTCTGACTCAGAACTGGAAATGCATGTTTCGCAATTAACTGAGGAATTTCAATTACTAAAACAAAAGCTTTCTGAGGAAAAAGAGCTAAGAAAGCTAGCTCAGAAGGATCTGTCCTTCTACAAGAGAGAGAAAACTCTCTTGGAACAAGAAAAGGAAGATATCTTCAAGGAGAAATCTGAGCTAGAGATCTTACAGCAGAAAGAGAAAAGTACTTTTTCTAAAAAGGTTAAAGAGTACGAAAATCTGTTAAAACAGAAAACCGAAGAAATGAAGAAGTCTGAGAATGAAAGACTTAACTCTGTCGCTTTAAAAGACTTTTTTCAAAAAGAAAGGGAAATCTTACATCAGTCCCTACAGAGAAAAGAACTTCAAATCAAAAAGTATCAGGATGCACAGGATGTGCATGTTAAGATAAATTCTCAGATGGATACGCAAGGTCTTGGTTTCTCAGACCTTGCTCCCTGGAACGGAAAGAAGAAAACATCTCTGTTGACTACTTTCTGTGCTGGGAAAATCCAAGAGAATGTTATCTCTGGTAATGCTGTTTTCAAAAGAATTAAAACCTCGGACGTTTACAAGAGGACGAAAAGGCTTGACTTTAGGAATGTCAGCTATGACTCCTTGGATCATGACAAGGTTCTTAAACCATCTTCAAAGTTTATTCTTGATCAAGGAAGAGCTAGAATCTTAATTCCTAACTCTGTCGAAAGTCTGGATCCAAAAGAGATTTTCAACTTTAATTCTTTCAAGGAACAGAAGCCTGTCACTTCTGAGGCTGAATCCTCTGTTGAAATACCACAGAGCAAGCTCAACCCTGAAGCACCAGTCTTCTCTCCTACTTCTGAAACGATAAGAACATCTTTTGAAGAAGATCTCATGAAAGTTCTTAAAGAAAATATTGTTTCTGATGCTTTAAAACCCAAGATGAGAAGGTTTAAAACTGCAAAACCTGATTCTACAAAGCCTGTTTCTATGAGTAACACCTCCAACAGAGCCACCAGAGACTTTCTAGCCTCTGACAGTGACTCTGACCCTGAGGTAGATGAGCAAATTTTCTGTACTCAACCAAATGCTTTGCACAAACCTAAACAGATACCGGCTGGATCCTTTGATTTAAAAGAAGACATATCATTTTTCAAGAAACAATCAAGATTTATACCGGTAACTGAGTTTAATAACAAAGAATTTAGAATTCTTGCTTCTAACTCAACAGAAGTAAAAGGTAAGGTGAAGGCAAGTACTTTACTTAACAACACCTTTGTTCCAACTTTTAAACCAATCAGATTTACACCAGAACAGAAGGGAAAATGGATAGTAAATGACAGACATACTTCCAATTCTGGTAGAAATCAAGATATCAATTTTGAGAAAAGAGAATCTTTCTCAAAAAATAGTTCAAACAGAATGCATGGTCCTAAAGCTTTTCAGAATCAAACTCCATCCAATAAACGATTCTTGAATAACAACTTGCATCAATCCTCATGTTCCATCAATTGCAATTGTGTTCATCTGTTAAGAAAACTGCAAAATCATATGAGTGGACCTCACTGTGTTCTGAATCAGTCACAAAAGATGATAAATCCCAAGACTGATCAGACCACACAGAAGAAAACCTCTGGCACAACATCAAAGAATGTAAAGCTTGTAAGAAAGACTGTTAACCCATCAAAGCCTAACAAGAAAGGACCCATCATGCAATGGGTACCTAAAAGAAACTAATCTGTCTTGCAGAAGCCTCATGTGCAGATCTGGTACCTAGATTCAGGATGTTCCAGGCACATGACAGGCAATAAGGAGCTGCTGACTTCATTCAAGAACAAAAAAGGAAGTGCAGTCACCTTTGGAGGAGACAATGGAGGACAAATTAGAGGTTATGGTACTCTGGTAAATGGTGGTGTTTCAGTTTCCAAAGTTGCTTATGTTGAAGGATTAAATCATAATCTTCTCAGTATAAGTCAACTCTGTGATCATGGGTTCGATGTCAATTTCAGGAAGAAGTTTTGTTCATTATTACTTTCTGAGTATGGTCAAGAACTTTTAAGAGCCGACAAAAAAGGCAATCTTTATAAAATGAATTTTAATCCAAACCAGGGAACTACAACAGAGAAACTCTGTTTAGTCTCTTTGAACAAAGAAGATGCCTGGCTCTGGCATAAAAGATTTGCTCACTTAAAATTTTCAAATCTTGACAAACTCGTGAAATTGAACTTGGTAAAAGGTCTTCCTTCGCTGAAATTTGACAAAGACCATCTATGCTCTGCTTGTGAGTTTGGAAAAATGAAAAGATCCTCACACAGAACCAAGAGTGATCACAATTGCTTAAGACCTTTGCATATGCTTCATGTGGATCTCTGTGGTCCAATCTCTGTGCAAAGTCTGTCTGGCAAGAAGTATATTCTTGTGCTTATTGATGAATATTCTAGGTATACTTGGATTGAGTTCATCAGAGCAAAATCTGATGTCCCAGAAATTCTGATAAGTTTATTGAGAAGGATACAGGTTCTGTTAGGACTAAAAGTGCAAAAGTTGAGAAGTGACAACGGGACAGAATTCAAAAATACTCGAATAGATTCTTATCTATCAGAAGAAGGAATTTCCCAAAACTTTTCAGCTACCAGAACTCCACAACAGAATGGCGTAGTGGAGAGAAAGAACAGAACTCTGGTAGAGGCCGCCAGAACCATGTTGGCCGGTTCTGTCCTTCCCATCAACTTCTGGGCAGAAGCAGTCTCAACAGCTTGTTTTGTTCAAAACAGAGCTGTAATAGTGAAAAGATTTAAAAAGACGCCTTATGAACTCATCAATAACAGAAGACCAAACGTGAAATATTTTCATGTTTTTGGGTGTAAATGTTATGTCTTGAACGACCGAGAACAGCTGGGTAAATTTGACAAGAAAGCGGACGAAGGAATCTTTATTGGTTATTCCCTGACCTCTAGAGCCTACAGAGTCTACAACACCAGAACTCGCGTCATTCAAGAAAGCGTGAACGTGTCCTTTGATTAAAGTACATCAAGTACCTCTGATCGCAAATCAACAGAGGGGACACCAACAGAACAGAAGAAGCCTAGTTCTTCAAAATCAAGGGAAGAAGATATCAATCTCCTATTCGACGATTTCTTCGATGATGATGATGATTCCTCTGTCAACATCAACAGAGGAGATCAAGCTCAAAGTTCAACAGAACAAAATCTGACAGGTACAACTCTTACTGGTCCCTCCAATATTTCACCATCTACTTCTCTGTCTACAGGTATAATTCAGAGAAACGAGGAACCACAACCAGAACCTACACAAGAGCCATCATCACCTCTGCTAACAAATATCGGCAGAAACTCCCTGTTTGAAAGTTCACCTTCGCAGAGCCCTGTTGGCAATCCACAGAGCAATGAGGCCACTCTTCAGAGTTGTGTGCCACAGAACCCTGGCACCAACCCTCAGAGCTCTGTTGCTGAAGATCGTCTTTTCTCATCTGAAGCACAAACCCCTCCTGTTGTCCATGCTCCCATGACAAAATGGACTAAGGATCACCCCCAACATCTTATAATTGGTGCTGCTGAAGATGGTGTCAAGACAAGATCGGCTACAATCAACGAAGCTTTCTTTGTTAACTTTTTGAGCATGATTGAGCCGAAAAGAATTTCTGAAGCACTTGAAGACCCAAACTGGATCGAAGCTATGCAAGAAGAGCTTCTTGAATTCGAGAGAAATAAAGTTTGGTCCTTGGTTCCACTCCCAAAAGGCAAATCAGCCATTGGAACCAAGTGGGTAAGCAATCTGGACTTGAGAAGTGATTTTTCAATTTGAACATAAGATCAGAACAATGACAGTATTTAATATGAGACGTGATTTGTTTGAACTTTTCATTGAATTCATTGAACTGAGTCACAGAGGCATTACATTCGTTCTTAACATTAGATTTCCTATTACAAGAAGATCTATGAATACTTGAATGTTTTTTGCAAAAATCTTGTTTAGGTCCTGCCTTCTGTGGTGAACGTCTGTCTTCGCTGTCACAGAGGAAAGATATTTGTTAGCTTCAGGCCTTAAAGGTTTTGAAATTTTTGAGCTTTTAGGATTTTCAGAGGCCTTTTTCAAATTATCAAGCTCTGTAGAGGTTTTGACTTGTATACACATTTTGAGAAAATCTGGACAGATAGGTATCTCTGTGATTTTCTCTTTTGGAGAAATTGTTTTGTTAAGAACCTCAGAGGAGAATTTAACATCCTCTGTGTCACAGAGAATTATCCCTGATTTAGAATCAGTCTCTGAGTCGTCAGAAGATGAATCGTCCTCATATACAGAGGTTGAGCCATCTCCTTCGACAGAGGCTGGATTTTCTGAGCATGTATCGTACGAGTTTTCTTCCTCTGTAGAAAAACTTTCATAGATGGCAGAGGTTTCTGATGAGATCTTTTCAGCGAGAATTTGATCTATAGAAGATGTACAGAGATTTTCTAATACATTTGATTTCAAAAATTCTAAAATTTCTTTTTCAATTGATCTTTTAAGATTTTCTTCTGAAAAGATGGGTTTAAACTCAGGAGCTTTTGCAGATAATTTCTTTTTGACATCTATCATATAGACAAAAGCGACCTGTGTTTGAGTCTCTGGTTTACCAAACTTAAAAATACCAATCTGATCTTGTGTTTTCAGATATTTCTTTGGTTTGATTTCTCTATTGACAGAGGTTGAGGATGATGAATCTGTGTTTTCAAACCACACATTGATCATCTTCGTATGTTTCCTCAAGTGAGGTTCTTCAGAGATTTTAACCCTTTTACTTACAGAGAGTAAGTTTGGAAAAATTGGTTTATTTGTTTTTCCTATCACAAACAGAGAAGACAGAGGTTTGAGTCTTTTGCCTTCAACACCTAGAGTAATATCATCGTACCCTATACCTCGTCTTCCTATTTGTGAGTTTACTTTTTCATACACCTTCTGTGCATCTTTATAGTTTTTAAGTAAAACCTCTCTTCTGGGTAGATCTTGCCAAAGTACCTCTCTCTCTTTTTGAAAGTATTATTTGAGAGCTCTTATGTCAGTTGTTTCACTCCTAGAAACTGAAAGATCTTTAGTTTTGACTTTTAAAGCAGAGGTTAATTCAGAAATTTGCCTTTTTAATGGATCTACATTTTTGCTACAATATTTCTCTACTCTTTCCTTTTCTTCAAAAAGTTTGGCTTTTTCATGAGTGAGAAGCCTTACTTCTCTCTCATTAAATGTGAGTCTTTTCTGAATGCTTTCATTTATCTCTTTTAGTTCAATCAGTTCAATGTTAAGTCTAATTGAATCATTTTCTACATATTTAATACAAGAGGTAGAGTTTGAAATAGATACCTCATTGTCAGAGCCGGAGTCGACTTCTGCCATGCCACAGAACAGGGCATTGGTGGTGAATTCATCATCAGAGGTAGAGTCTGACTCGAAGTCCTACTTATTTGCTTCAGAATGCCCTATGTTCTCCATTAAGGATTTTTGCGCATAATATTCAGCCTTCTTTTTGTAAAAAGCTGAGTCCTTCTGTGGGCGATTTTGTCTACTTCTGCATTCTTTTGCGAAATGGCCTGGCTTGCCGCAGTTGAAGCATCCTTGGGAGGTGTTTCCAGTTCGATCGTCGGACTTCTGTTGGTCTCCACCTTTCTCTATTCGGCATTCGTTTGCGTAATGACCAGGCTTACCACATTTGTAGCATTCTTGTCTGTGTCCTACCTTGTCATCTGACCTCTGTCGGTCATTTCCTCTGTTGTTTCTGTCGCTCGACCTCTGTCGGTCACTTCTGTAGTCTGACCTCTGTCGGTCACTTGATTCTTCTCTTCTTTCAACATCTCTTCTATCTCTCTGGTTGTCTCTGCTATATCTGTAATTTCCAAAATTTCTTTGGTTACCTCTGAACTCTCTTGTCAATAGAGCCAATGACTTAGCTAATGACACAAGAGTTATTTCTTCCTCTATCAGCTCGTCTTCTTCGCTATCAACCATCACTATCTTCTTCTTCTCCTTCTTCTTCTCCTCTGTTGCTCTCTCATTTCTTGGTCTCTCTGTAGCCTCTGTTGATTTACTAACCAGTGCGTATGGTGCAATGGCTATTGTTTTAGCCTGTGCTATTTGAGGTTCTTGTGCAGCTAGTGTTCCATAGAAATCAGAGAGTGTCCATGAGTCTAGATCTTGGTTTGTTTGTAAAGACATATACAGTTGAAGCCACTCATCATTCAGACTCTTTAGAAACATGACGTTATTTTCTTCCGAGGTTCTGTGAATGCCAGACTTTCTACATTTGTTTATGAGATAGTTGAACCTGTCGTACGTTGTTTGCAGAGATTCTGTTGCAGAGGCTCTGAATGCATGATATTCATTTATGTATTGTGCCCTTCGGTTCTTCTGTGTTTTAGCACCCCCTTCCAACCGTCTTTCTAATTCTTTCCAAAGATCGTGCGCAGTTTCGCATGCATCTAAGGATTGAAAAAGCTCATTGGGGATAGCCATTATCAAGATTCTTTTTGTTTTCTGTGCAACTTCATCTTCTGCCTTATCTTCATTTGACCATTCTTCTTTTGGCTTTGGTTTTTGATGTTCTGGGATTTCAGGAGATTCATCAGTATGTGAAATCCCAGATCTCTAGCAATAAGATATGAATGTAGTGAGAGAGAATCTAGAGAGCAAATATGTCATCCATGTATTGAGCTCAAAGGATTACAAAAGGTTTCTAAAGTGTTTCAAAAGCTTTCTAAGTGTTTCGTACAAATGAACTAGACAAGCCTATTTATACCCATGACATACAAGGTATAAAGGCATTCACAATACTGTATAGACTCATACAGTACATTGACTTCACAGTAAATCTTGAATACAACAATGCTCTAACAATCTCCCCCTTTGGATTCAAGATTTAAAAAAATATGATAGCAGTCTTCAGCTCTTTGTAAAGTCAATCTTCTCAAACAGACACTCTATCAAACCATCTTCAAATAGCTTTATCTCCACTAGTTCACGGCGAACTATATGCTTTGACACTCTTTAAGTACTCAGCTTTGAAGAATCTTCAGTCAAACATTAAAAGTCTTTGTCTTTCTCTTTGAAAAATCAATCTTCTTCAATAAAATCTTCAACAGATTGTCTTCAAGTCTTGAACATGAAATTCAGATCTTTATATAAAACCATCAATTCGGAACAAGAGGAATCAGAAACTATTAGAGTTTGGATCAGAAAGATGTGAAACCATCCACATTTTTGAACTTTTAGGTGTAAGCGCATTCCGAGAACCACTCAGAACTAAGATAACCAAATTCAGCAACATTTGGACTTCACATGATCCTTCTCCCCAATCTTCAGTCTTTGTTCACGAATCTTTGACTTGAAAGTTCTTTGACATGAAATATCTTTGACTTGAAAATTCTTTGACATGAAATTGAAATTAAACTTTTCTCCCCCTTTTTCGATGATGGTGAGCATCATAATCATCGAAAACCATTTTCAATTTCAGTTGTGTCTTTGAGTATTGCTAACAATCTCCTCCTTACAGAATAACCTTGCTCCCCCTCAAAATAAGAATTATGGAGCAATTTATTTTCTCCCCCTGAAAGTATGCATATATTTCAATAACGTACAGTATTTGAAATTGTAGCACAAATTTTAAAACAAATTTACACAAGGAAAATAACATTCATTGAATTTTATTTTATAACTACAAACATTTGATCATTTGAAAACTTTACAAAAGAAATTCAACTTAATGAAATTTAACAGATTTTTCAATCAAATGAAATCAAATGCATGTGTTTGGATTCAAGAACAAGTCATCATTGTATATCAAGTTAAAAAATGTTCAGTTTCAACCCCTTTATTAAATCTATTTGGTGTGCTAGCATGGGAAATATGATTAGCTTCAAGCATATGCAATTCTAAAACATATAAGAATATTTTGCTCTACTCACACTATTTGTCCAAAATCAGAATTTTCACAAATTTACGGGTTTATCGCGACTTTGTATTTTCCCAAGTTTCAAGAGATGTGTGCTCATTGGCATCTTTTCTTTTGTGCTCATTGGCATCTTTTGATTTGTGCACATTGGCATCTTTTGATCAAAAAGTTTAGTAAGAATAAGATACACCGTTAAACATGACTTTCTATCTGGTTCTATAGAAGGATTTGGGTTAGCAGATCCCAAACCAGTTGGCCTTAGGTGCTAGGTGTCAAGCACCCCTTAGAACTTAATTTCCCAAACCAGAAAGGCCACATCGATATATCTTAAACCCATTTGTACCAGTAGAACATGGCTTTCTATCTGGTTCTATTGCAGGATTTGGGTCAGCCGATCCCAGACCAGTTGATCTTAGGGACTAGGTGTCGAGCACCCCTTAGGACTTACTCTCCCAAACCAGAAAGGCCACAGGTACAAACTTTCAAACTAAATGATATTCTATATAAGTTCAGATTTTCATCACAAAATATGAATGATATCTCAATTACTTGGTTCTAAAACATAGTGCTTTGCCCATATTTTCATTTTCATCCATCATTCTGACATATAGGCTTTTTGAGCATTATATTCTATATATATCCAGATTCACATAACTTTGAGCATTCAGCATAATTTCATTCATGTTTTGCTGACCTTTCGATTTATTTTAGAGGTGAAAGATGAAACAAATATAACTCAGAAAAAACAAAAACACTTGTAAAATCATCTTTTAGCACACATTTAATTCATTGAATGAAAATTGAAAATTTTATCTCATTGAATTAAATTTGTAAAGATTCAAATTTTCAAAGTGGTAGAAACAAAATATAATTCAATGTTACCTTTTACCACTTGTTCCTTGAAACAGAAAGATGTAACAGTTAAGGATATCACCTGATAAGTGTGAGTTCTAAACTGATTTGTTTAGAAGTCTTAGTCTTTGAAGAACGGGTTTTGAACTGATTTGTCCAAAAGCCAAAGTCGTTGAAGCACGGGTTTTGAACTGATATGTTCAAAAGCCATTGTCGTTGAAGCATGGGTTTTGAACTGATATGTTCAAAAGCCAATTAATATTTGTCTCCCCCTTAATAGTACAAATATTCTTCAAAAAATTACGCCGCTTCTCTTCTGTTTTCAGTCATGTGTGTGGTATATAAATAAACAGTGAACAGGAAATAATATCTCAAAGTTTACTGAATATATATATTAAGAACAGATTCAAGAATAGTGAGTAAGCAAAGCTTTTAAGACAGATATGACTCTCAAAGTGTTTAAAGCTATGTGTTCTTGTGATGTTTTTCTCTCTTGTTTTCGATTGTTCGATTTTTTCGATTGATAGGAAGAACTCAACATGAGTCTTCCTTATATACTACTCTAAGGGGACCATAAAGCATAAGCTACTATTCATAAAGGACGGTATGAATAGTTGGACGGATGGCATGAACAGTTGGACGTGCTGTATTGCATTTAATGCAGCAGACGTCTATTATGTACTAAGCCCTATTGAATCCAATCAGAGTTTGACACGTTGCAGTTGGACAGGGCATGCTACCATGCAAGTTGATGAACAGGTCCAGGAACAGTAGCAAGATATTATAAATATCTTTGAAGTCTTTGTTGAAGACCGCAGAGGCTCTGTGAAGTGTCACAGAGGTTCTGCGGTTTGGTCCTCAGAAGAGCAGTCTTCACTTGATTCCGAGTGTTTGGTCTTCTTTGCGCGTATGACAGAGCTTCCGTAGGACGCCTCTTTAGCTTCTGTAGCTTCTCGACCTTGATCTCTCGGTAAGATCGGCAGAGCCTCTGTAAGAGGCTTTCTTCACTTAGCCTATTTTTCACTACTTCTAAATACTTCTATGATTAGGAAGATTGAAGCTAACAATCTTCAAAATATTCGTGTTCCGATTCAAAATCTTTTTCCAAAAACATTCTTTTATCAGTAATCTCTTTGAAAATTTCCATATTTTTCTTTTTAAGGGTTTTGCTTTCCTTTTCAAAGAGTTTTTTCTTTTCCGCAAAATCTTTTCTTTCTTTTTCCAAAAGATTTTCTAAATCTGATATTTTCCCGGAAAGTTCATTACTTTTGATCTCAAAAGATTTCTTTTCAATTCCAAACTCAGCTCTTTCTTTTTCGAGCTTGTCTTTTTCTAAAAATAAAACTTTCTCAAAGTCAGAAACATGTTTTGAAAGTTTTATACAATTCAACTCAGTCTCTTTCTTTTCTTGTTGAGACTTCTTTGACAAATCGGACAACTTTTGTATGAAAACTATTTCAAGTTGTTCTTTTTCTTTTGAAAAATTAGTTTCAAGAAGAAAATTTTCTCTTTTCAGTTCAGCGTTTTCATTGTCCACACTTTTTTTATTCTCTTGAACTCTTTGTATTTGATCTCGTAGATATGAGTTCTCATTCTCTCTCTCGATTTCTCTACTCTTCATATCAGCATTTTCACTTTGAAGAGTTGTTACTTTCTCTTGAAGTTTCTTGAGTTGATCGTGCAGACTCGAGTTGTCTTTCTTTGTTTCAAGACCTGCAATATATACATCAAGATCAGTAATTCTTTTAGTAAGTTTAGCATTTGAAGAAGAAATGTCTAAAATTTGTCTCTTTAGATCAACATTTTCTTCCTCCAATGCTTTATTTAAAACAGGAAATGAAGGATTTGAAGTATTAGGTTTAACAAAAATTTTCTTCAAACCTTCACCACTGGATTTAACAATAGTTTGCTTCAAACTTTCATTATTAGATTTAACAAAAGTTTGTGGTGTTGAAGGTATTTCTGTTGTAAGAACTTGTTGCAAAATTTCATTATTTGGTTTAACAACAACTTGTGGAGTTGGAGGTATTTCTGTTATAATAGTTTGCTTCAAACTCATTTCTCTTTTTGGTATTGCTAGATATTGATCTTTCAGAAAATCAAGCAGAAAGTGTATAAAATACACTATTGAAAAAAAAATTATATAAATTTTTTTCTTGAAAAGCTCTTAAAGTGTATGAAAAACACTATAGAAAAAATTTTGGAATAAAAAATTTTCTCAACACGAATTCGGATCAAGAAGGATTCTAAATCAATGGATTCGGACCAAGAAGGGTACGAAACCAATGGATTCGGACCAAGAAGGGTTCGAAACCAACATATTTCGAATGTATAAGGATCCGAAACCAAAACATAAACAAATTTCACTTCTCTTTGTGATCCGAAACCAAGAAACAGTAAACAATGAAGGATCCGAAACCAACAGTAAGTGATGAATGATTCGAAACCAACAATAATTGAAGAACGATCCGAAACCATCTATGAATGATCCGAAACCATCAAGAACAATCCGAAACCTTCACTTCGAACTCGAAAAACACTAATTCAGCCATACCTTCTTTGATTCTTGATCAATTGATATGAAACTTGCACAGATTTGTTCGAAATCAAATTCCGCACACTTTTCTATTTGATCACAAATCCTAATTCGATCGATTTTATCGAATTAAGGTCCAAAAACATTTGAATAGGGTTTTCGAACAAACTTTGTAAAAATGATCCAAATCGATGTGATTCTTGTGGAATTTGGTAGAAATCCAAGAATTAAAGATGATCAGGGACAAAAATCGAGTTCAGTAGTGTCAAGAATCAATCAAAAAGATAAAATTTGGCAGAAAAGATGAAATCTGGATGAATAGTAATCGAAGAAGGGTCAGAAATCTTCGATGAACAGTAATCTATGAAGGATCTGAAATCTTCAGCTTCAGTATAAAAAATCTTCAATTTGGTCTTTGATCTGCTTGAATTTTCTGTTTTGCTCTAATACCAATTGATAAACCCAGAATCTAGCAATCAAATATAGAGAGAGAATCTAGAGAGCACAAGTCATCCATATATTGATCAATTGAGTACAAATGACACAATGCTACAAGTGTTCTAGATTGTTACTTACAAATGAACTAGACAAGCCTATTTATACCCATAACATACAAGGTATAAAGGCATTGTGAACTAATACAGTACATTGACTTTACAGTAAATCTTGAATACACTAATGCTCTAACACTTGCTACTGGAGCAAATGTTCGTCGTAATCTATGCCTTCCTCTTGTCTGTATCCCTGAGCAACAAGACGAGCCTTGTTGCGGGTTACAGTACCATGTTCGTCCAACTTGTTTCGATAGACCCATTTAGTGCCTATCACCGTCTTGTCAGTTGGTCTTCGAACAAGTTTCCAAACTTTGTTTCTTTCGAATTCAGTCAGCTGTTCTTGCATGGCGCTGACCCAGTTTGGATCTTTGAGGGCATCATCTATTTTCTTTGGTTCAATCAGAGAAATAAAGTTAACAAATAAACAAATATTACTTGCACTTCGTCGAGTCTGAACACCAGCGTTTTGATCACCTAGAATTTGATCAATTGGGTTATTTACAGTCCATCGTTGAGCAGGAGTGTGAGACGCTGACTCAACCTGAACTGGAGGAGCTGAAGATGAGGCTTCAGCAACTTCTGGAGTATCAGGTAAGAGAGGAATGGGTGCAGTTGTCATTATATTCACTGATTGCTGAGAAGAAGATGGAATGTCTGAGACATTTGGTTCAGAAGCAGGTATAGTGTTTAAAGGAACAACTGAGACCCATGATGTTTCAGCTTCACTATTCTGCATATTTGGAATGATAGTAGGACTATCATCTTCAACTATATGAGTACGAGGAGTGGGAAAATCTTCTGAATCACCAAGATGAGAAAACATCCATTGATTCAGTTCTTCAGTATCAACGGACGGTTTAGAGTTCGCTGAACGGGATTCGTCAAACGTGACGTGAATAGTTTCTTCTACAGTTTGTCTTCTTCGATTGAAAACTCTGAAGGCTTTGGAGATTGAAGAATATCCAAGAAAGATTCCATCAACAGCCTTAGGATCAAACTTTCGAAGGGCATCTCTGTTGTTCAGTATGAAACACTGACATCCAAAGATGTGAAGAAAGCTTATTGAAGGCTTTCTCCCATGAAAAAGTTCATAGGATGTTTTATTGAATCTTTTGACTATCAGCGACCTGTTTTGCGTAAAACAAGCAGTGTTGACAGCTTCTACCCAAAACTGAGTAGGCAGGTGAGAATCGCTGAGCATTGAACGTGCAGCTTCAATAATTGTTCTATTTCTACTTTCAGCGACTCCATTTTGTTGCGGTGTTCTCACTGATGAAAAGTTGTGAGAAATACCCTTACTCTCAAAGAAGGAATCAAGAGAACTGTTTTTGAATTCAGTCCCATGATCACTCCTTATTGGGCGAACGGTCAAGTTGTTCAGGGTTTCCATCTTCCGAATAAAGGTGATGAGTTCTTCAGGGTTGTCACTCTTGGAACGGAGAAACATAACCCAGGTATAACGAGAGAATTCATCAACTATGACCAGTGTATATTTCTTTCCAGTGATGGATTGTTTGTTAACAGGGCCAAACAAATGCATATGGAGAAGTTGTAGAGGAGATGACACTGAGGAGATTTGCTTTGACTTAAAGCTTACTTTGGTCTGCTTCCCTTTCTCACACGCTGAACATAAAGACTCTTTGGCGTATGAGTGCTGAGGTAGACCAATAACTAACTCTTTTGAAGAAAGAGTATTCAGTGTCTTGAAATTCAGAAGAGAGAGCCTCTTATGCCATAGCCAGTTGACATCAGATGAGGCTTTTGAGAAGAAACAGGAGTTCTCAGTGGTTGTTGAGTCCATGTTTATTACATAAACATTTTCCAAACGATAACCGCTGAGAGCCATCTTCTCCTTTTTGTCAGTGACAAAGCAGGATTCCTTAGTAAAGATTACTTTGTTATCCTTGTCGCAAAGCTGACTGGTGCTTAAAAGATTATGCTTCAGCCCTTCAACATATGCGACTCTTCTGAAGGTGGTTGTACCATTAGAGAGTACACCAAACCCTCGGGTATGTCCTTTTCCATTTCCACCGAAAGTCACAGAAGGACCCTTCTCTTCCTTGTATTCAGCGAGCAGGCTTTTCTTTCCAGTCATGTGTCTAGAGCATCCGCTATCAATATACCAGATACCCTTCTTAACCTGCATTACAAAGGAAGAATAGTTTTTCTTGGGTACCCACTTAACCATGTGTACACTTTTGTCAGTGGAAGTAGTTGGAATGGAAGGTTCAGCAATCTTCGCAGCATTTAAAGATTCAGCTTTGTCAGTCTTCACTTTGGTTAATTTCTTAACCTCGGTGGTCTTCTTTGCCTTGGGGGCAATGATCTTCACCTTAGCTTACTTTTCAGCTTTTGTGGCTGTGGGGCACTTACTAGCAATATGATTAGTATGTCCACAGTGATAACATTTCCTATAACTAAAAGTAGTTCTAGGACCATTTGAATGCTGAGCTTTAGATTTTGAATTAGAAGTACCAGCACCAAGTAAGCTATTGTCTTTTGAAATGGGAGGAACATTTAGTTCTTCGGATTTCTTACCAGAGACATCCACTCTGATTCTAGTAGTAGATCGCTGAATAGATCCATGCTGAGTAGATCCAGAGATCTGATTCCTTGATTCAGAGGGATGAATCACTAAAGATTTAGAAGCATTCAGCTTAGGTACTAAGGTACCCTTCTGAGGATTTTGGTTAAAAACAATTCCTTTACCTTTATTTTTAAAGACAGAGGTAGGTTTTGGATAAACCATTTTCTCTTTACCTTTTGAAGAGGTAGAAATTTCCTCAGGGATAGGCGGTCTAAAAGAGGAACACTGAGAGGATGGAGTATCAGTGACTGAGGATACGAAAGTTCCAAATAAGAGTATGGAACGATCAGTGGTTGGTTCTAGAGTATCAACTTTGTAACCAAGACCACGTTTATCACTCAGGGGAATCTGAGACTTAATTATATCAGTGATCTTTGTTGAAGAATTACACCATCCTTCAACAGTAGCTTTTTCAGCTCTTAATGCAGCGATAGCTTCTTCGCGTTCGATTTTGACTAGCTGATTTAAGTGTACTTGATCTTTAAAATCTCCTTCAATTTTAGAAAGTTTTTCTATTTGAAGGTGACATTTTTTAAGCTGTTCAGCGAGATCAAGGTTTTGATTTACAACTACAGTTTTGCCATTCATGGCTTCATATAAACTTCTAGTCAAGAGATCGATTTTACGAAGACTATCAGCTTCATCAATATTTGCAATAATTGTAAAGAAGGAAGGTGATTCCTGAGTTGCAGAGGTTGAAGTAGAGGGAATGTCTGAACTTTCTTCCTCATCTTCAATCTTGGCCATAAGACAGAGATTGGCTTCATCATCTTCAGAGTCAGATGATGATTCTTCTTCATTAGAGGCAGCCCAATCATAGTTAGCCATCAGGCCTTTTCCTTTCTTCTTAAAGCTTTTCAGCTTCGCATACTTTTCTTTCAGCTTGGCGTATTTGTCATCTCTATTCCTGGGAATAAAAGATTTCTTGGGAAACGCTGAGTTTCTCGAAACTTTCTTAGACCTGCACTCGTTAGCGAAATGTCCTATCTTTTCGCAGTTAAAACAAGTAGCAGTAGCCTTATCAATAGGAGCTGATGATCTTGGTTGTCAGTAATGGAAAGAGGTTTATTCCTTCAGAAAATTTTCTTTTTGGCGAATCTCCTGAACTTTTTAGTGAGGAGAGCCAAAGATTCATCATCATCTGAAGAGTCAGAATCTGATGACCTTTCAGAGTTACTTTCCAACTCAGTGATAGTGACCGATGGTCGCTGAGTGGAAGGTTCCTCTGAGATTAAAGAAACAGGGGTGATTTTGGAATCTTTTACAAGATTCTTCTTAAGATGACTCGATTGCTAATGATTCAGCGTCGTGCCATATAAGGTTGAAAGGGTCATTGATTTTAGATCATTTGACAGCTTGAGACACGTAGAATAATTGTCCCAGCTTTCAGGTAAACATTCTAAAAACTTTGTCAGCACTTCAAAGTTAGATTATTCCTTACCAACAGTTTTCAAATCTATTATTAAACAGTTAAAACGTTGGTGAACTTCAGAGAGAGTTTCATTCTTACTACAAATGAAACTTTCGTACTGTCTTACCAGGTTGATTTTTCGAGAGTCCTTGACTTCAGAAGTACCTTCATACTGAACACAGATTGTGTCCCACATAGCTTTTGAGGTTTTCAGGTTCATGACGGAATGGTAGACTTCGTCAGGAAGAGCCATGGATAGTATGGATCTGGCTTTGGTGTCGATAGCCACTTTCTTCTTATCTTCGTCAGTCCACATATGAACTTCCTTGGGTATCAATATAGTTTGTGTTTGTGTTGGCAGCCATTTTCAGAAATAGAAAGGAAGAGAAATCTTAGTATAGATCAGATCTTGTTTATGAGATTAAACAAATCTGCTCTGATACCACTTGTTAGTCCCGAAGGGCTATACATGTTTGTAGAAGGGGGGGGGGTTGAATACAAACACCCAGATTTTACTTTTCTAAATTGTTTATTGATAAATCATTAACAATTTACAGCTTGTTGCGGAACAAGATTAAGGATAAACCTAAATCTAAACAAGTTGGAACACTAAGTTTCTTGCACTAAGAAAGAGAAGGAAGTTACTAATAATAACCTATCTGAAGATAAGAAGGATGAACTTGTCCATAGTTAACAAGTTACTTCAAAATGAAGTGAGTTCTTCTTCTTATATACTGCATGCATTTAATGCATGGCAGTTTACACTTTACACGTGGCAGCAGCTCATTGGTTGTATGTCATTTACCTTTATTGACAACCTTAGTAGCCGCATGTTTGAACAGTGTAGTATCATAGTGGTTGTACGATTTTAGACAATAAGGAGGTTCTTTTATGACATATCGTACGGAGTCGTGCAAGGGTGGTTAAGACAAAAGTACTTTGTACGGAGGACTTCATGATCAGCTTTTCGTTGATTCAGCGCTTTACCATTGTTTATCAGCGAATGATAAAGTTCAGCGACAGCTGAAGTCTTGTACTTGATACTTCAGGTTGAGTGGACAAATCTGAGTCTTCGCTGATCCGCATCAGTTCATTAGGAGACTTGTCGCTGGTTCTTGATCTTGATCTTCGACTTCAGCATATAACCTATGTTGACGTGAAACTTGTCTTCAGAGATCATAAGTAAACAACTAACTTATCAGCGATCACCATAAGGACTGAACAGACTCTGAGCATTATGGTGAACAGTGTTCGCTGAATGTTTAATCTAAAGAGCGAGAGTTCCTATCAGCGGTACTGTAAGATCTTAGTACTTATCAGCGATAGTGAAACTATGATACATATTATTTACTTACAATTTTCACTAAGTATATAAGAGAGAGTCATTATCAAATCACTGAGGGTTTGGATCAACACTTAACATCCATTTTATAAACTTTGAAGTCTCTGTGAAAAGCGTATGCTAGAAATAGACGAATAGCTTCGAGTCTTGCCACAGGGGAAAACGTTTTGTCGTAGTCTATGCCTTCCATCTGTCTGTATCCCTGAGCAACTAGACGAGCCTTGTTATGGGTTACAGTTCCATGTTCATCTAACTTGTTTCTATAGACCCACTTAGTGCCTATCACTGACTTGTTAGATGGTCTAGGAATGAGATTCCACACTTTATTTCTTTCGAATTCAGTCAGCTCTTCTTGCATAGCGCTGGCCCAGTTCGGATCTCTGAGGGCATCATCAACCATCTTTGGTTCAATTAGTGAAATAAAATTAACATATAAACAAATGTTACCTGCACTACGTCGAGTCTGAACACGTGCGTTTGGATCACCAAGAATTTGATCAATGGGGTGATTTAGGTCCATCGCTGCGCAGGAGCATGAGCCGCTAACTCAAAGTGAACTACTGGATGTGCTGAAGAAGAGGCTTCAGCGATATCAGGTAATTCAAGAAAGACAGGTAGAGGTTCAGATGAAAATTCATTCACTGATTGCTGAGAAGGAGATGGAATATCTGAGGTTGATGGTTCAGAAGCAGGCATAGTGTTGATGGGAACAACTGAAACCCAAGATGAGGAATCAGCTTCACTTGTCTGCATGCTGGGAATGATGACAAGATCATCATCAGCGGTAGGATTGTTGACCTGAGGGTCATGGTTAATATTAGCTTCTGAATCCCAAAGTGAGAAAACATCCACTGATTAAGTTCTTTGTTGTCAGCAGAAGGTCTGGAGTTCGCTGAACGGGATTCGTCAAAGGTGACATGAATAGTTTCTTCTACAGTTTGTCTTCGCTTGTTGAAGACCCTGAAGGCTTTAGATATAGAAAAATATCCAAGAAATATTATGTCGTCAGCTTTGGGATAAGACTTTCCAAGAGCATCTCTGTTGATTAAGATGAAACACTGACAACCAAAGTTGTGAAGAAAGCTGATGGATGGTTTTCTTCCATGAAAAAGTTCATAGGCAGTCTTGTTGAATCTTTTGACAATCAGCGATCTATTCTGCGTGAAACATGCAGTGTTGACAGCTTCTGCCTAGAATTGAGTTGGAAGAGGTGAATCGTTGAGCATTGAACGAGCATCTTCGATGATTGTTCGGTTACTTCTTTCAGCGACGCCATTTTGTTGTGGAGTTCTCATTGAGGAAAAGTTATGAGAAATACCCTTACTCTCAAAGAAGTTATCTAGGGAACTGTTTTTTAACTCAGTCCCATGATCACTCCTTATTGAGCGAATAATGATGTTGTTCAGGTCTTCCATTTTCCTGACGAAATATATAAGTTCTTATGAGGTGTCACTCTTAGCACGGAGAAACATCACCCAGGTGTAGCGAGAGAATTCATCTACAATGTCCGGTGTATATTTCTTTCCAGCGATGGATTGAATGTTGACAGGCCCAAACAAATCCATGTGGAGAAGTTGAAGAGAAGATGTCACTGAAGATACTTGCTTGGTCTTGAAGTTTGCTTTTCTTTGTTTTACTTTCTCACACGTTGAAAAGAGAGATTCTTTAGCATATGAGTGTTGAGGAAGGCCAGTGACTGTTTGGGCAAAATTTCACAGGTCTCGACCGCGACCAGAGAAGGTAAGACGTATGTCATGAGCTATACCTTGTATTAAGATAAGGTCGCGACGAAGACCGAAAGAACCTCCGCCATCCCTCCTAAAAGGTAAGTCGAGAGTTCCTCACGACAATCGACCTCGACGTCGCCCGTTCCACACGACCGTCGCATAAAACCATGCGACTTCGACCGACTAACGCGTTAACAACTGTTATGTTTGTTCAAGTGTTTAATGCAGGAGTCAAAGTTATTAATGGACAAACGGCTATAACCGACGAAATCAGTTATGAGCATCTAAACTCACATTGAAGACGACGACCGTTACCACAATCATCAAAGATCTTAATGATTCAATTAAAGTCATCCGAAGACACCTGATAAACAGTTCAAGACACCTGATAAACACCAAAGTAGCAGAGAACATCAAACACAGAAGCTAAACATCCGAGCTCAGAAAAACACTACAAGCGAAAGGCTCTTACTCGAAGAACTGCACTCGACGCACGACTTTCGCTCTCGACCAACAGTTTTACACATTGTTTTCACACACGACATACACTTGTTCTACATTCCATACACTAGTACTTTACATTTCGAAGTCTTTTCCTTCATTTGTATTGTAATCTATGTACGATCGATACCAGTAACACCAAGGACATCGCCCCTGATTGGCGACCATAGTGCAGCGATGACATCCACTGTCGTCCGCAGGTTTTTTCCTCGTTGAGGTTTTTCCTGCGTCATCAAATCCTTTGTCTCATTTACATTTTAACTTTGTCGCACGCTTTTGCCGAGAGATTCATTTCTTTAGTTGTTAAAGTCTACATCGACCTTAAGTTGTCCCTTTGGTGCGATTTTTGGCATTAATAGTTTGGCGCCATCCGTGGGACCCCATCTAGAGAAAATCTTAGACAAACGTACGTTTTACTAACGGTTTCTTGGAGTCTTCTTTGTTTTCTATTTCAGGAAAATGGTGAATAACGAACAATCCGCTGACCCAGCACATGAAGGACTCAAAAATGCACAAGATGCACTTAAAGCAGTCAACGATTATCGCCTGGAGGAAGTCATTCTAGATTCAAGCAAGCCTGATCAAAAAGTTTTAATCGGGTCGTCTCTCAATCCTTGCCTCTGGGAAAAGTTAATATCTTTTTTGCAGGAACATGCTGATTGTTTCGCCTGGTCGCATGAAGATATGGTCGCCATTGATCCTGACGTCATCTCTCACAAGCTCAACGTTGACCCATCGTTCAATCCTATCAAGTAGAAGCGATGGAAATTTGCTCCTGAAAGGAATAAGGTGATAAATGACGAAGTCGACAACCTTCTTAAGACAGGGAAGATTCGAGAGGTAAAATACCCTAATTGGCTTGCTAACGTCGTGGTTGTAGCAAAGAAGAATGGAAAGTGGAGGGTCTGTATCGTGTTCACAGACCTCAATAAAGCCTGTCCAAAAGATCCTTTTCCATTACCTCATATCGACGCCATGGTCGACGCGACAGCGGGGCACGAACTACTAACGTTCATGGATGCCTATTCCGGCTATAATCAAATCTTAATGCACGTCGAGGACCAAGAAAAAAACGCTTTTATGACGGACCGAGGTATTTATTGTTATAAAGTTATGCCTTTTGGACTAAAAAATGCAGGTTCTACCTACCAGCGTCTAGTGAATAAAATGTTCAAAGACCATCTCGGCGACACGATGGAGGTGTATATCGACGACATGCTGGTCAAGTCAAAACAAGCGATCGACCATGTTGAGCATCTGAGGTAATCGTTTGGTATCCTTAGAAAGTATAGCATGAAGCTCAACCCGACGAAATGTTCCTTTGGCGTCAATGCTGGGAAATTCCTAGGATATATGGTCACTCGCCGAGGCATCGAAGCCAATCCCGACCAGATCAAAGCCATTGTCGAGATCAAATCTCCTCGAAATTTCAAGGAGGACCAAAGGCTCACTGATCGGGTAGCAGCTCTAAACAGGTTCATCTCCCGATCTTCAGATAAATGTCATCTCTTTTACAACATCCTCAGGAAGAACAGAGGCTTCGACTGGATCGACGATCATGAACAGGCATTGCAAAAGCTCAAAAACTACATGATGTCGCCTCCCTTATTGTCGAAACCTCGCGACCATGAAATCTTACAACTATATCTGGCTGTTAGTCCAAACACGGTAAGTGCCGTCCTAACACGAGAAGATGAAAAGCAGCAATTGCCAATCTATTATGTAAGTAAATCTCTTCTGGACGCAGAAACCAGGTATTCCTCTATGGAAAAATTGCTCTTGTCGCTGGTCACAGCTGCTAAAAAATTACGACATTATTTTGAGTCGCATTCCATTACTGTCGTAACTAACTTCCCTCTGAAGTCTGTCTTAAGAAAACCTGAGTTGACAGGTCGCTTAGCAAAATGAAGCATATATCTCAGCAGCTACGACATTGACTTCAAACCCAGGACCGCAATCAAGTCGCAAGCCTTGGCCGACTTCATTGCTGACTTCAGCCCTGAATTGGAGAAAGAAGCAGAGCTCGAGGTATCGACTGTGGCAACTCACGACGACGTGCCTTGGATCTTACACGTCGATGGGTCATCCAACATTAGAGGCTCAGGACTAGGCGTCGTCTTAAAGTCGCCACAGGGGGGCAAGATGGTATACTCAGTTCGATGCGATTTCAAAACCACCAACAACGAAGCCGAGTACGAGGCCCTGATCGTAGGGATGAATATGGCCCACGACTCGGGGGCAACCGCGCTACATGTCAAAAGCGATTCTCTCCTGGTCGTGAACCAGATGAATGGAGAATTCGCGGCCAAAGATAAAAAAATGACAGCGTACCTAAAGTTAGCAAAAGAAAAATCAAAAATGTTTAAAACATTTTCCATCGAACAAATCCCGAGAGACCATAATACTCAGGCCGACGCTTTGGCAAATCTCGGGTCTGCTCTGGTCGAACCTATACTCGACGTTATTCCCATGATCCATCTGGCGACATCGTCTATCGAGAACATTGACGTCGTCCAGATCGAAGAAGAAGAAGGTAATTTGTCGTGCGACATCCGAAATTTCCTTATGCACGACCAACTCCCAGAAGATAAGATGGAATCCCGGAAGATCAGATTCAAAGCATCTAAATACACCATAATTGGAGATAAGCTCTATCGACGATCATCGACAGGATTAAATCTAAGATGCATCATTAGCAAGAATCAGGTCCAAAAAATCCTTCACGAGATGCACGACGGTGAATGT
Source organism: Saussurea involucrata (assembly GCA_033807775.1). Taxonomy (NCBI): domain Eukaryota; kingdom Viridiplantae; phylum Streptophyta; class Magnoliopsida; order Asterales; family Asteraceae; genus Saussurea; species Saussurea involucrata. Next base: position 67,070,989 of record CM066320.1, on the reverse strand, counting down.
GGCAATCACTCCGGTGGTCGCAGTTTGGCTAATCGTATCTCTCGACAAGGGTATTTTTGGCCAACATTGCGACAAGACGCCATCAAGTACGTCCAAAACTGTGACCTTTGTCAGCGACATGCAGGTATGTCACATAAACCCTCTGAACCCTTGTACTCGACACTCATCCCATGGCCCATCATGAGGTGGGGAATGGATATTGTTGGCAAACTACCCCCGACCCCGGGGCAAAAGGTATTCCTCCTCGTACTTACTGATTATTTTTCCAAGTGGGTGGGGGCGGCTGCTTTTTCCCAAATCAGGGACAAGGAAGTCATCTCTTTTATCCAGACTAACATCATATGCAGATTTGGGATTCCATCCGAAATCGTTTGTGACAACGGATCCCAATTCATAAGCGACAGGACCCAACAATTTTGCGAAGACAGGAGTATCAAGTTAACAACCTCGACTCCCAAATACCCTCAGGCGAACGGACTTGCTGAATCAAGTAATAAGACCATTATAGTTTTAATCAAGAAAAGGTTAAAAGCTGCAAAAGGAAGATGGGTCGAAGAACTCCCTTCAGTCCTATGGGCAAATCGCACGACACCGCGCATGTCCACAGGACAAACCCCTTTCTCTCTCGTCTACGGTTGCGAAGCAGTCCTGCCTATCGAAGTCCGGCTCCCAACTTTGAGGCATACTTCCGTCGACCACAACATGATCGATTTAAATTATGATATCGACCCCCTCGAAGAGCTTAGAGGGTCATCCTTGATCAGAATGGCATCTCAGAAGCAAGCAGTCGAGCGACATTTCAACAATCACGTCAAAGTCAATGTCTTTCAAGAAGGCGATTACGTCCTCCGTCGAGTGTACCAAAACACTCAAGAGCTCAATGCCGGTAAACTTTCCATTAAATGGGAAAGTCCTTACCGCATCTCCGAAGTCATTGGTAAAGGATCCTATCGACTCCAGACTCTCGACAATCAAGAAATCCCACGCAGTTGGAATGCTACACACTTGAAAAAGTATTTTTTCTAGAATCATTTTCCTCTCATGCAACTTAATTGTTTTACCACAGGAGCACATGATTCAAATTTCATCATGAAATTTGATTACACGATCATAAGGTTTGAGCGACCCCTCGATCTGAGTTTCTGAATTCAGAAAAATTTTGTACGTTCTAACACGTCAATAATCGAGCCTATCATTACAAGTCAAACGTATAATATTCCAATCGATATATTGCTATGAATGCCTAAGTCGCACGATTCTTTGATCGTTCGATACTTAACAAAGTTACACAGTTGATATTACATCTATCTACGACATATATAAATCGAAATAAAAATTCGACAGAAGGACGAAATTCATTTACGAAACGTACGATTACATAGGAGCGACCAACGGTCGAGTATACAAAGTTAAAATGGTTCGACTACCAACGGTCGAGACCTGAAAAGACATAGCATTTCCTAAATCTAGAGAGGAGCGTCGATCGTATGCTCAGTCTCGACCTTCGAATCCTCGTCACAACGATCGATCGTATGCTTAGTCCCGAAAATGCGCAAAATGTAAGGATCGAACGAGTATGTTAGGTGACACCCTACGCCGCGACATTTCAGAATGCGGCCCTTAAGATTAATGTTAAGGTTAGAGGAAGGAATATGATCTTCTCGACGGTCGACTTCTAGTCCAACATCTCCTCTATCTTCGCGTATCTAACGAAAGAAGATTGAAACATCTGCAAAAAGTAAAAGGGGTATGTTAAGCAAACATACGGAGGAAACATTGGGAATACGAGTTTTGGAAGAAAAACTCACAAAGAACACTAGTCCAGCTAAACACGATCCCGTCCATTCGATGGAGATCTTTTGAAAACGCTCTTTGAGATATAAGAGCTGATATTTCCCCAGATGCGGAAATGATTTCGTCCCGTCAAGGACACAATCAGTCAAGAGGATAGACGACAACGTAAATTTGATCGTCATGAACACTCAAAGACCTCCTCACTCTCTCCCGTCATTACACCCTCGCCCATGTCGGCTGATGAAAGGGTCGACGCGGCAACAGAAGACATCGTCGCCAGATGCGCAAGATCCACGAACGTCGCGTCTATCGCAATCAAAGTCTTCTCGGACATAATCCTTCTCAAAGAGCCTCCAATCTTGGAAGGCCTAAGAAGAATCGAGAAGCTATACCTCGTATGAACACTCAAAGACCTCGAAAAACCTAACTGAGTCGCAGATTCTCGCAGGATTTGTGAATAAACAGGAAAAGAGCAGCAAGAAGATCAAACGGAAATCTTTGCTCAAAGACGCTTCGAAATCGTAAACCAGAATAGATCCATTATGATCCCTATTTATGCAAAAGATCGAGTCCCTTGATAATCGCCACGTGTCCCCGATCTTTGGAATAACTGCATGGATCGTCGACACCTGTCAAAGAAAGCTGGTAAGCACAATCTTACGTCGGTATAACGTCACGACCTCGTTTTCTCTTCGACTTCTCGTTCGGTTAGAATTAAACCAATTAAATTCCGAAACAATCATGGTAATTTTCAACGCAAGACCCTGAACACCCGACAAGCAAAATTTAAAATTCGAATTTGCCATCCTACTTTCAAATTTTGGGGGCAAACTGTTTGGGCAAAATTTCACATGTCTCGACCGCGACCAGAGAAGGTTAGACGTATGTCATGAGCTATACCTTGTATTAAGATAAGGTCACGACGAAGACCCAAAGGACCTCTGCCATCCCTCCTAAAAGGTAAGTCGAGAGTTCCTCATGACAATCGACCTCGACGTCGCCCGTTCCACACGACCGTCGCATAAAACCATGCGACCTCGACCGACTAACGCGTTAACAACTGTTATGTTTGTTCAAGTGTTTAATGCAGGAGTCAAAGTTATTAATGGACAAACGGCTATAACCGAAGAAATCAGTTATGAGCATCTAAACTCACATTGAAGACGACGACCGTCACAACAATCATCAAAGATCTTAATGATTCAATTAAAGTCATCCGAAGACTATAAAATCCCAGCTCAATCATCAGTTCAAGACACCGGATAACCACCAAAGTATCAGAGAACATCAAACACATAAGCTAAACATCTGAGCTCAGAAGAACACTGTTGGTTCCCGTATTTGATTTAACAAAGATTATCTAATCTATTAGTTCAAATAAGATGTGTTGCGGAAGCGTATTTGAAGAACTAACAGATATGTTTGTATAGAAACAACACAAAATACCAAATAAACAGTATATGAAGAACAGATAAATATCTCAAAGATTATTGTATTTGATAAAGAACACTAAGAACAGATTTGACGTTAACTGTGTGCAAGTGTTTTTGTGTGTTGTGTGTGTATTTTTGGGTAAGGAAGAACTCAACACGAGTCTTCCTTTTATACTACTACAAAATATCTATTATATACAAAAGGACTATTGTTACAGCAAAGAAGGGATGGCATGAACAGTTGGAAACCTGCATGCATTAAATGCGCTAATATCAACTTGTAAGGACGCCTATTGGAGTTTGACACGTGTTGTTGTTGGACCATGCCTTGTACAAGTTGATGAACGGACCCTGGAACAGTAGCAAGATATTTCTTTTAACAGTGGTAAGATATTCCTGTAACAGTGGCAAGATATTATAAATATCTTCCAAGTCTTCAGTCTGAACCGCAGAGGCTCTGTCAAGAGTGACAGAGGTTCTGAGGCGCGATCCTTTGAGAGCATTCTTCTGTAGATCCTTCTTCGGTCCTTTGTGAGCAGTCTTCTGTCTATCTTGAGTCGTTGTTTCTTGAATGATCTTGTTTACTTCAACAGAGCTTCTGTGGCACTCCGCATAGCTTCTGTGGAAGTCGTCTTTACTTGGCCTATTTTTCAATACATCTAATATTATGAATATTTGGAGCTAACAATATCCCCCTAAGTATTGAAAAATGAAAATTTGACTTTATGCATGATTAGGCTAAGTAAAATAGACAGAGGTTAAACAATACCTCAAAAGATTTATTTCATTTCTTTTTACAGATTACAGAGATACGTAAAAGAGACTCGGACATTTGCATCTTTGAAGTCGTTGAAACATCTGTTGTCCAATCCCACTTCTCTGAGCTCGTGATATTATTTGATGCAGAGTTCTCTTAAGCCAATTGTAGCATCTATTTCTCTGATCATTCTTTCTGCTGATTCTCGATCCATAAGCTCAGTACCTCTATTCTCTTCTAAGATTGATCTGAACTTGTTCAGAGTACTGGTTGCATACTTCTGACAGTCCATTTCCACAAAGAGTCTCACTTGACCAGCAAGATCCTTATATACTAACACGTACCTTGGTGTTGTCATGATTGAGTTGGGTACAGCAAAAGGTGGGCAGTGATCCTCTGGTGGTCTCAGACTTAGATTTCTGACTCCAAGATCTCTTCCTAGTTGAAAGTCTATCATGCTATATAGCAGAAGCTTTTCCCTCATCGCTTTCCTGAATACTCGATAGGCCCTTCTGTTAGCATCATTGTCGAAGTTTTCTTTCGTCCAAAGTAGAAGATCTGGCAGATCGTAGGGGTTCAAGTTCCTTATATCGGCATCTGAAAATTGATTTTCGGACCTGTTCTCCCTTTTGACTTTGTAGATGTTGTACCTGATCTTTGGAAAGATTCTTGTTTGAGAGAATTTGCAGTAAATTACCTTTTCAATTTTGGACTCTGAGAAGACTTCTGCCCTTGCTTTTGGCTTTGTTCTGGTGAAGGAGTTGTCAAGGTCTGCTCTGAGTTGAGGATCTGCAATGTGTGGCGGAGGATTGTTCTGATATTGATGTCTGTAAAGATACCTATACACCACCTCTTCCATTTCTGCATGTCGTGTAGTTGGTGGTGGTATTGGTCTTCGCAGAGCATCCATTTTTCGTTTTATCTCTGCAACCCTACCCTCTGTTACCTTTGCTTTTTGTTGATCCAAACCCTCAGTGATTTGATAATGACCCTATCTTAAATACTTAGTGAAAATTGTAAGTAAACAATATGTATCAGAGTTTCACTATCGCTGATAAGTACTAAGATCTTACAGTACTGCTGATAGGAACTCTCGCACTTTTAGATTAAACATTCAGCGAACACTGTTCACCATATCGCTGAGTCTGTTCAGTCCTTATGGTGATCGCTGATAAGTTAGTTGTTTACTTATGATCCCTGAAGACAAGATTCACGTCAACAAAGGTTCTACGCTGAAGTCGAAGATCAAGCTCAAGAACCAGCGACAAGTCTCCTAATGTACTGATGCGGATCAGCGAAGACTCAGATTTGTCCACTCAACGTGAAGTATCAAGTACAAGACTTTAGCTATCGCTGAACTTTATCATTCGCTGAATAGTAAATGATAATCGCTGAATCAACGAAAGCTGATCATGAAGTCCTCCGTACAAAGTACTTTTGTCTTAACCTCCCTTGCACGCCACCGTACGCAATGTCAGAAAAGAACCTCCGAAAATCTGAAATCGTACAACCACTCTGATACTACACTGTTCATTCATGCGGCTACTAAGGTTGTCAACAAAGGTCAATGACATGCAACCAATACGCTAATGACACGTGTAAAGTGTATACTGAATTGCATTAAATGCATGCAGTATATAAAGAGATGAACTCACTTCATTTGAAGTAACTTGCTAACTCTGGACAAGTTCAAATCTCTCTCAAGATAGGATTTTATTAGTAATCTACTTATCTTTCTTAGTGCAAGAAACCTTAGTGTTCCAACTTGTTTAGATTTATGTTTATCCTTAATCTTGTTTCCGCAACAAGCTGTAAATTGTTAATGATTTATCAATAAACAATTTAGAAAAGTAAAATAGTGTGTTTGTATTCAACCCCCCTTCTACAAACTTGTTTAGGCCTTTCGGGACCAACAAGTGGTATCAGAGCAGATTTGTTTAATCTCATAAACAAGATCTAATCTAAGATATTTCTCTTCCTAGCTATTATCTGAAAATGGCCAACACAAACACAAACACTCACTATATAGACAATGGTTCTCTTGCAAAACCCCCTAGATTTTCCAGAGATAACTTCAACTTATGGAAAAATAGGATGACACTCTTCTTAGAAGGTGTAGACCCTACTATACCTTACTATCTTGAAAACGGTCCACACATCCCTGTAACAATTGATCCTGCCGTTCCAGCCACTGCAACTAGAGCTGCTATTCCAGAAAGGCTGATTCCAAAGGAAATCCATCATTGGACCGATGAAGACAAGAAGAAAGTGGCTATAGATACAAAAGCCAGATCCATACTATCCATGGCCCTTCCTGACAAAGTCTACCATTCCGTCATGAACCTGAAATCCTCAAAAGCCATGTGGGACACAATATGTGTTCAGTATGAAGGAACGTCTGAAGTCCAGGATTCAAGAAAGATCAACCTGGTAAGACAATACGAAAGCTTCATCTCTGGTAAGAATGAAACTCTCTCTGAAGTACATCAACGTTTTAATTGCTTAATTATAGATCTAAAAACGGTTGGTAAGGAATATTCTAACTTTGAAGTGCTGACAAAGTTTTTAGAATGTTTACCTGAAAGCTGGGACAATTATTCCATGTGTCTCAAGCTGTCAAAATATCTAAGATCAATGACACTTGCTACCTTATATGGCACATTGCTGAATCATGAGCAATCTAGCCATCTTAAGAAGAATCTTGTAAAAGATTCCAAAAGCACCCCTGTTGCTTTAATCTCAGAGGAACCTTCTACTCAGCGACCCGTGGTCACTATCACTGAGTTAGAAAGTAACTCTGAAAGATCATCAGATTCTGATTCTTCAGATGATGAATCCTTGGCTCTCCTAACTAAAAAGTTCAGGAGATTCGCCAAGAAGAAAATGTTTAGAAAGAACAAAACTCTTTCTATAGCTGACAAGCCTAAGTCATCAGCTTTTGTTGATAAGGCTACTGCTACTTGTTTCAACTGCGAAAAGACAGGTCATTTCGCTAACGAGTGCAGGTCAAAGAAAATCATGAGACCTTCAGCTTTTACAAAGAAATCCTTTGTTCCAAGGAATAAAGACGACAAATACTTAAAGCTGAAGGAGAAGTATGCAAAGCTGAAAAGCTTTAAGAAGAAAGGAAAAGGCCTGATGGCAGACTATGATTGGGCTGCTTCTGATGAAGAAGCCTCATCATCTGATTCTGAAGATGATGAAGCAAATCAATGTCTCATGGCCAAGATTGAAGAAGAGGAAGAAAGTTCAGACATTCCCTCCACTTCAACATCTGCCATTCAGGTATCACCTTCCTTCTTTACCAATATTGTAAATATTGATGAAGCTGATAGTCTCCGTAAAATCGAACTACTGACTAGAAGTTTATACGAAGCCATGAACGGCAAAGCTGTGGTTGAAAACCAAAATCTTGATCTCGCTGAAAAGCTTAAAAATTGCCACCTTCAAATAGAAAAGCTTTCTAAATTTGAAGGAGATTTTAAAGATCAAGTCCATTTAAATCAGCTAGTCAAAATCGAACGAGCGGAAGCTATCGCTGCATTAAAAGCTGAACAAGCTACTGTTGAAGGATGGTGTAATTCTTCAACAAAGATTACTGAGATAATTAAGGCTCAGATTCCTCTGAGTGATAAACGTGGTCTGGGTTATAAATATGATACTCCAATACAAACCACTGAACGTTCAATGCTTAAATTTGGAACGTTCGTATCCTCAATAGCTGACACTTCTTCATCTCAGTACTCCTCGTCGGTTACACCAATCCCTGAGGAAACTCCTACCTCAAAAGGTAAGGAGAAAATGGTTTATTCAAAACCTACCTCTGTCTCTAAAGACAAAGGTAAAGGAATTGTTATTTATCAAAATCCTCAGAAGGGTACTTTAGTACCTAAGTTGAATGCTTCTAAAGCCTTGGTGATTCATTCATCTGGTTCTAGAAATCAGACCTCTGGATCAGTTCAGCGACCTACTCCTAGACTCAGAGTAGATGTCCTTGGTAAGAAATCTGAAGAACTGAATGTTCGTCCTATTTCAAAAACCAATAGTGTACTTGGTGCTGGCACTTCTAATTCCAAATTAAAAGCTCAACACTCAAGTGGTCCTAGAACTAATTTTAGTTATAGGAAATGTTATCACTGTGGACTTACCGATCATATTCCAAGTAAGTGTCCCACAGCCACCAAAGCTGATAAGATAGCTAAGGTGAAGATAGCACCCAAGAAGACCAAACCAGTTGCAAGTCAAGTCAAGGTGACTCCTACCTCTGAGGTCAAGAAATTGACCAAAGTGAAGAAAGACAAAGCTGAATCTTCAAATGCTGCGAAGACTGCTGAACCCATTCCAACCTCTTCCACTGACAAACAAGTATACATGGCGAAGTGGGTACCCAAGCAAAACTAATCTTCCTTTGTATTGCAGGTTAAGAAGGGTATCTGGTATCTCGATAGTGGATGCTCTAGACACATGACTGGAAAGAAAAGCCTGCTCGCTGAATACAAGGAAGAGAAGGGTCCCTCTGTGACTTTCGGTGGAAATGGAAAAGGACACACCCGAGGGTATGGTGTACTTTCAAATGGTACAACATCCTTCAGAAGAGTCGCATATGTTGAAGGGTTGAAGCATAATCTTCTGAGCATCAGTCAGCTTTGCGACATGGATAACAAAGTGATTTTCACTAAGGAATCCTGCTTTGTCTCTGACAAAAAGGAGAAGATAGCTCTCAGCGGTTATCGTTTGGAAAATGTTTACGTTATAAACATGGACTCAACAACCACTTAGAACTCCTGTTTCTTCTCAAAGGCATCTTCTGATGTCAACTGGCTATGGCACAAGAGGCTCTCACATCTCAACTTCAAGACACTGAATACTCTTTCATCCAAAGAGTTAGTCACTGGTCTACCTCAACATTCATACGCCAAAGAATCCTTATGTTCAGCGTGTGAAAAAGGGAAGCAGACCAAGGCAAGCTTCAAGTCCAAGCAAGTTTCCTCAGTGTCATCTCCTCTTCAACTACTCCATATGGATTTGTTTGGCCCCGTTAACAAACAATCCATCGCTGGAAAGAAATATACGCTGGTCATAGTTGATGAATTCTCTCGTTACACATGGGTAATGTTTCTCCGTTCTAAGAGTGACACCCCTGAAGAACTCATCACCTTTGTTCGGAAGATGGAAACTCTGAACAATATGACTGTTCGCTCAATAAGGAGTGATCATGGAACTGAATTCAAAAACAGTTCTCTTGATTCCTTCCTTGATAGCAAGGGTATTTCTCACAACTTTTCGTCAGTGAGAACACCACAACAAAACGTAGTCGCTGAAAGAAGAAATAGAACAATTATTGAAGCTGCACGTTCAATGCTCAGCGATTCTCACCTGCCTACTCAATTTTGGGCAGAAGCTGTCAATACGGCTTGTTTTACGCAAAACAGGTCGCTGATAGTCAAAAGATTCAAAAAGACAGCCTATGAACTTTTTCATGGGAGAAAGCCTTCAATCAGCTTTCTTCACATCTTTGGTTGTCAGTGTTTCATACTGAACAACAGAGATGCCCTTGGAAAGTTTGATCCTAAGGCTGATGATGGAATCTTTCTTGGATACTCCTCAGTTTCCAAATCCTTCAGAGTCTTCAATCGAAGAAGACAAACTGTAGAAGAAACTATTCACGTCACGTTTGACGAATCCCGTTCAGTAAACTCTAAACCGAACGCTGATACAGAAGAACTGAATCAATGGATGTTTTCTCATCTTGGTGATTCAGAAGATGTTCCCACTACTCATGCTCATACAACTGAAAATGATGGTCCTACTATCATTCCCAATATGCAGAATAGTGAAGCTGAAACATCTTGGGTCTCAGCTGTTCCTATAAACACTATACCCGCAGTTGATCCAAATGTCTCAGAAATTCCATCTATTTCTTAGCAATCAGTGAATGAAGTGACAAATGCAAGCATTCCTCTCTTAGCTGATAATCCAGAAATAGCTGAAGCCTCATCTTCAGTTTCTCCAGTTCAGACTGAGTCAGCGACGCATGCTCCGGCTCAGCGATGGACTGTAAATCACCCAATCGATCAAATTCTTGGTGATCCCAACGCTGGTATTCAGACTCGTAGAAGTGCAGGTAATATTTGTTTATTTGTTAACTTTATTTCTCTAACTGAACCAAAGAAAATAGATGATGCCCTCAGAGATCCAAACTGGGTCAGCGCTATGCAAGAAGAGCTGACTGAATTCGAAAGAAACAAAGTTTGGAAACTTGTTCGGAGACCAACTTACAAAACAGTGATAGGCACTAAGTGGGTCTATCGAAACAAGTTGGACGAACATGGTACTGTAACTCGCAACAAAGCTCGTCTTGTTGCTCAGGGATACAGACAAGAGGAAGGCATAGATTATGACGAAACCTTTGCTCCAGTAGCAAGACTTGAATCTATTCGTCTTTTCTTAGCATATGATGTACACAAAAACTTCACTGTACATCAAATGGATGTTAAGTCAGCGTTTCTAAATGGAAAGCTGAATGAAGAAGTTTATGTGGAACAACCTCCAGGATTCTCAGATCCTAAGCGTCCAGGTTATGTTTATAAGCTGGATAAGGCACTTTATGGCTTGAAGCAAGCTCCTCGTGCATGGTATGACACTCTTTCTACTTATCTCCACCTTGAAAAATTTGAGAGAGGTAAGATTGACAAAACTTTGTTTTTTAGAAAAATAAAAGGTCATATCATTTTAGTTCAAATATATGTTGATGACATTATATTTGGTTCTACTAACCCTGAGCTTTGTACTCGTTTCGCTGATAGAATGAAAGATGAGTATAAAATGAGTATGATGGGTGAACTAACATATTTCCTTGGTCTTCAGATTAAGCAAACTGAAAAGGAACTTTTATAAATCAGGGAAAGTATGTTAAAGATATGCTGAAGAAATTCGACTTAACTGAAAGTTCAGCTATGAAAACCCCTATGGCACTACCGCTGATACTTGATAAGGACACAAAGGGTGTTCCTGTAAATGTCACGCTGTACCGTGGGATGATCGGCTCACTACTATATCTTACAGCTAGCCGACCCGATATTATGTTTGCAACATGTCTGTGCGCACGATATCAAGCTGAACCTAAGATATCCCATATGAAAGCTGTAAAGCGAATCTTTCGATATCTTAAGGGTACAACGAATCTAGGTCTTTGGTATCCCAAAGATTCAGGATTCGATCTAACCGCCTATTCAGACAGTGATTTTGCAGGTTGCAAAATGGATAGGAAAAGCACCACAGGAGGATGTCAGCTCCTGGGTGGAAAGCTGGTAAGTTGGACAAGTAAGAAGCAAAACTCAGTGTCCACTTCCACAGCTGAAGCTGAGTATGTAGCCGCTGGAAGCTGTTGTTCTCAAGTCTTGTGGATGAGAAATCAACTACTAGACTATGATCTTCAGCTCTCCAAAATTCCAATCTATTGCGACAGCACAAGTGCCATCGCTATAGCAAACAATCCAGTGCTACACTCAAAGACAAAACACATAGAAATCAGATATCATTTTATCAGAGATCATGTGATGAATGGTGATATAGAACTTCATTTTATCCCAACTGATTATCAGTTAGCTGATTTGTTTACCAAACCTCTTGATGAGACAAGATTCAACTTTCTCATCAGCGAGCTTGGAATGCTGAACTTTGAAGGATAAATCTTCAGCGGTTCACATTAAATCAGCGATACGTTTATACACTCTTGTATAGGCTCTCGGATAAAATAAACTTGTACAATCCATTTCATCATCTTCTCTCTGAATAAATTTGGTTAAACTGATATCAAGGTATGTTTTCTCTCTCTGACAAAACGCATGAAAATGCAAGATTTAAAATTCTTTCATCGCTGAATATCTCTTCCTTAACAGCGATATTTTGAAATTTCTTAAAACCCTCACTGATATTTCTATTCAGTGCTTCATATTTTCCAAAGAGTCCATGAGTTTTTCTTTCAAAACCTCAGAGACAACGAAAGAATGTGAAAGGACAGTTGTGACGTCATTGCAACGGATAACACCAGGCACGCTCTTTTTCTGACACACGTTTGCACGTTTCGTTGTCTATCCAATCAAATGCAAACACGTGTCTATGTCATGATGAAAAACTTTCCCGCTCAAGTTTTTCTCTCTCTACTCTCTTCCTATATAAACACTCTCAAAGTTTATATTTGTCTTTTACGCGAATCAATCTTTCTCCGCAAGAAAAGAACACTGTTGCATTTTGTGCTCTCAATCTTCAAGAACTGTTCATCATCTTCTTCATCAAACTCAAGGTTAATATGTTCTTATCTATTATCAAATGCGAATAACTTGTTTTCGATCTTACATTTTCTTTCATGGTTTTATAAACACAAGATCAAACAAAAGATCAAACAAAAGAACTGGAATACAAGAACTCAAAAATAAAATCATTTTTCTTTCATGGTTTTATAAACACAACCATTTCATGGTTGTTCTTCAAGTTTTAAATCTAAAATCTTAAACTTGTTCTTCTTTCGTGTCCATTTTCTTAAGAAACTGGAATACAGGGCTTATGGGTGTTATATTCGTTTTTTTTTTAAAACAAGAAAAACCCTAATCTTCATTAAGACTTTTTTTTGTCTGGATGAAACGGACAAAATTCGAAAAATCTTAATGGAAATTTTCTTTCCACATTAAGATATTTCTTATTTGTTAACATATTTGGTTGAACTGATAATACAGTGAAATGGCAACTTCAAAGCTGAATGTTACCGCTGAGTCCATCTCCGCTGATTCTGAGGAACTGGAAATCACCAAAGCTCCTCAGGTTAAGTTTGAGCTGGAACAACTAGACTGGACACAGGCAAACAACCTCTCAGCGCTTCTCGAGTTTCCTCCTCGGAAGCAGGTATCCCATCTAGACGACGCTGTAAATCTTTTGAAGAATAGCCCCATCTACACAGCACTGACAATCTCACCTCCTGCCAGTCAGCGTCTATTATCCCAATTCTGGTACTCTGCCAGACACACCGACCTACCCTCCGCCAAAGATCCATCTAAAACCATCGACTGCATACTCAGCGATACTGAGTATGGCACCATCAAGATAACCCCCGCAATAATCCGCAAAGCTCTGAAATTCCCTAACGCTACCTCATAAAATCCTTTCATTCCATTACCTGACCACAAGAAACACGCTGACAGGGAAGAAATCATTGATTTCCTTGATGCGATGGGTTACATCTGGGAGACTGGAAGAGACAAGCTACCTGAGAAGAAGCTGACGCTGATAAAGAAATCCAAGATGCCCAGCGAGATGAACTTCATCTTCGCTCACCTGATCAGCTGCATGACAGCGAAATCCGGATCTTCTGATCAAGCCGCTCAACCTCAGCAGGCCATGGGTTACGCACTGCTGAAAGGTCTCAACATTGACTGGGCCTCCATCATCTATGAAGACCTCATTCAACGTGTTGATTCTGCCGCTGACCGACCAGCATGGGTCCCTTACCCACGATTCATCAGCGCCATCTTTCAATATGGCCTGAAGGACAGCTATCCTGAAGAGGGTGATCTGAAACTCTCTCAGATTGGCCCTAAAGTTCTCGACTTCAAGCCTGTCGCCAACGAGGTACGTCTCTCTACCCTTCTCACTCTACTTAATTCTCCGCTTTCTATGGCTCCTTCAGCGACAATACCCCTCGCTGATTCCCAGGCCACAAAATCCATTCCTTCTAAGAAAAGGAAACAATCTCTTACCCCTCTTGATTCCAAAAGGATTAAGAAAACCAAGGAGCAACCCCAGCAACTCCATGCTGAAGACTCCTCAGCTCATTCTGAAGAGCTGAAGGAAAGTTCCGTGGTACGCTCTGCCACACCAATTCAAGCCATCCCTTCTAAACCTACTTCAGCGTCCTTACACGCTGAGGTTAGAACTTTGGAATCTACCCTACCTTCTTCAGTCTCTCAAAAGACTGATGAAGTACTTCTCAGCGAATCCAACGCTGAACTTGCAACCCAACCCCAATTCATATCCTTCGATCATCCCTCTACTTCTTTGGACACTCCTCCAGTTAAAGCTGGAGATGCCATCATTCAAGAAGTCGTTGAAGCTTCTCAGCGAATGACGAAGAAAGGACCTGCAGAGATCTCCATCCCTCACGGAACGTTTGAGGGAGATATGGAACACTATGGAGGGACTCGAAACTTTGATGAGTTCGTCAACGCTCCTGCAGGTATAGATCCCACCTTAAACACTGTAACTAAACCTGAAACTTCTGAGCTTTTCTTTGTTCACAAGTACTTATATGTTACAGGTCCTTATTTGGGAGACATCAACCAGTCTCTGAAGTCCATGGAGATGAAACTTACAGATCTCACCACCGGTCTATCAAATAACTCTACAGCTGTAACAAACGCTGGAGAGAATCTAACGAAGCTGACTGCTGTGGTGGAAAAGAAGGCCTCCTCTGATGACATCAAAGACCTTGATAAAACTCTCGCCGACTTTGCCAAAGTGCTCTCCGACATCTACACTGACTACACCAACCTCAAATCGTCAGTTTCCACCGTTTCCAGCGAGGTTACAACGCTGAAGAAATCGGTTGGTACACTCGAAGGTGATATGTCAGTGGTCAAGACCGACTTGGGCTCAGTGAAGACCGACCTTAGTTCTGTCAAGACAATGATCGAGACGCTGGTGAACAAGGCAAACAATCCAGCTCCTGCTCCGGCCCCTGCACCTATTTTGGACTCATTCACCGCAGAGGATCGCCAAGAGCTGAAGAAAATCACGCATGCTATTTCTGGCCTAGAAGACAGAATAGCTAAGCTTGAAGGTTGCGTGAAATTCTCTGGCCCAGAAGACAGAGACAACACCAATGCTGAATCTACCCATTCCTCCCCCGCCCATCATGAGAAAGAGGGGGAGAAGAGCGCTGAACAGGAGAAGAGCGCTGAAGATCAAAATAAGAGCGCTGAAGACCTTTCCCATGATGAATCTATCAGGGGAGAGGGTAATGAAGATCTGATTACTGGACCTCAGGGAGATGAAAACCCTGAGGGAACCGAGAACCTCGCCTCTGTATCTGAGGGGGAGCAACTCGAAGAAGATGCTGAGGAATCCGAAGCAGAAGAAGACGAAGACATCGACATCCCTGAAGCTGAACCATCCTCCTCTCCAAGGAACGATGATGATGATGATGATGACGATGACGAATTCTTTGTCGTCAAACATGCTCCTCGAAAAGCTCTTAAAGGGATCGTGATAACCGAATCCACAGGGGAGAAGACAAAAACAAAGACAAAACACTCAGCCTCTGGCGCTGAGAAAAGCAAAGACAAAGGCATCGCTGAAGATGATAATCTGGCGATCCTACTTGCAAAGCCGATTTGTCAGGTACACTAAACTTATTTTTCCTTCCCTGATCATCTCTGAAAAATCAGTTATCCATTCCACAAACACCATACACATCCACATTTTTTTTTCTATCTTTTCTACCCAAGTTCTTCTACCCAGTTCTTATTTGTAAGATCGCTGCGTTTCAGCTAGTCCTCTCCCCTGTTTGAGGATATCGCTGAAGGATCTACTATTGCGACTTCACCAATAATTCCAGCTACCGCTGAAGACATAATCCCAGTCTTAGATTTAATCTCTGAGACTGATGAACCAGAAGAACAACCTCTCTCGCACAGAAACAGACCTTCCTCAGATCCTCAAAGGCTGAGTGAAGAAGATCAAAAGAGGAGAGAAGAAATGATAAAGCGTTTCGAGGATCAGCGAATCATTCTAAGGCGCGATCAACTACCTTCAGTTCCTCCTAAGTTCAGAATTTCAAAAGCTGAATTCCAGGATCATCTCAGAGCTGAACGCCTCATCGCTGAAAAGATGGAAGCTGAAGATAAAGACAGAGAATACGCCATCAAGCTCACTCAAGAATCTGTCAAAGACCCCAAGCTGAAGCGTATTCCCATTCAAATCCAACGAAAGCTTTGGGAACAAGCCCAGAAGATCGTGGAAAAGAAAGCTGAAGTTTCTCAGACCACCCTGATCTGGTGTAAAGAGAAAATCCACTTCAGATATCGTCCAGCGAAGATCAACAAGGTATTCATCTCTGGAAGAACCTCCATCGGAGTACCTATTGTTGACATCAAACTGTTCAGAGAAGATGGCTCATCTGAAACCTTTCGTGCTGACACTGTAAAAAGGTATGGTCTCTCTGAATGGCTGGAGATGAGGTTAGCTATCCAACCATCAAAATCTAAGTACAAGGATCATTTCGAAAAGCTGATAAACAGGCAGATCGATTTGATATCTTCTTGTGTGGATATTCCTCCTGTTCCTGATCTAAAGCCGAAAAGAAAAAGGGGCTCACCAAAGAAGAAACGTCAAGATTCAAACTCAGGTCCTGTCATACGAAATGAAACTGGAATTGGTTTCTCTCGCGCTGAAGTACTTGGTCCTGATCCTGATCTATCTGCCCTTGACATCTCTTTGCCACCATGTGAACTTTTCGTCCCTGGTAAAGTCATCAGTAATCCTTATGGAATATTCTTTCTTGACTACGACGGACGTAAATGCTTTCAACGGATCGCTGAGCTTCCAATCACTCCAATCGAACAGCTCAGAGATCTCATCTACTGGTGCGACTTCAGAAAAGACATTCAGGCACGACACCTAAAACCCTTGATTTTTGAAGCTGCTCTGAAGCTAAAGAATAAAGGAGAAAAGGTTCCTGACTGGATGATTCCAACTGAAAAGACAACCCTTGATGAACTTCTCATTAAGGAAGAACCCTTTGAAGGCTGACAACAATCACCACTTTCTCTATTGTATCAGTCATCCTTCAGTACTTGTAATTTATTTCGCTTGTACTTGTAATCTTTCTTATTCATATTGTAACCCGATTCAAAGATTTAAAGAAAGATTTCAGCGAATGTACTTTACTCCATCAGTACTGAAAAGATCCCAGAAAACAGTAAAAGGGACAAATATTTTATGAGTTCTTTTTATCCTTATGTTTTCATTAAATAGCAATTTTCTTTGTTGCTATGTCATAATCAAATAGGGGGAGATTGTTGATCCAAACCCTCAGTGATTTGATAATGACCCTATCTTAAATACTTAGTGAAAATTGTAAGTAAACAACATGTATCAGAGTTTCACTATCGCTGATAAGTACTAAGATCTTACAGTACTGCTGATAGGAACTCTCGCACTTTTAGATTAAACATTCAGCGAACACTGTTCACCATATCGCTGAGTCTGTTCAGTCCTTATGGTGATCGCTGATAAGTTAGTTGTTTACTTATGATCCCTGAAGACAAGATTCACGTCAACAAAGGTTCTACGCTGAAGTCGAAGATCAAGCTCAAGAACCAGCGACAAGTCTCCTAATGAACTGATGCGGATCAGCGAAGACTCAGATTTGTCCACTCAACGTGAAGTATCAAGTACAAGACTTTAGCTATCGCTGAACTTTATCATTCGCTGAATAGTAAATGATAATCGCTGAATCAACGAAAGCTGATCATGAAGTCCTCCGTACAAAGTACTTTTGTCTTAACCTCCCTTGCACGCCACCGTACGAAATGTCAGAAAAGAACCTCTGAAAATCTGAAATCGTACAACCACTCTGATACTACACTGTTCATTCATGCGGCTACTAAGGTTGTCAACAAAGGTCAATGACATGCAACCAATCCGCTAATGACACGTGTAAAGTGTATACTGAATTGCATTAAATGCATGCAGTATATAAAGAGATGAACTCACTTCATTTGAAGTAACTTGCTAACTCTGGACAAGTTCAAATCTCTCTCAAGATAGGATTTTATTAGTAATCTCCTTATCTTTCTTAGTGCAAGAAACCTTAGTGTTCCAACTTGTTTAGATTTAGGTTTATCCTTAATCTTGTTTCCGCAACAAGATGTAAATTGTTAATGATTTATCAATAAACAATTTAGAAAAGTAAAATAGTGTGTTTGTATTCAACCCCCCCCCCCCCCCCTTCTACAAACTTGTTTAGGCCTTTCGGGACCAACACTTTTGGATCAAGGATCGGAATTTCTGACAGAGGATCTGAATTGAATGCCCAGTCTTCTTCAGGTTTAGGAGTGACAAAGGCATCGAATGAGCTCTTCATCAACTTCTCTGTCGTCTGAGGCATTGGCCTTTTCTTCTTTGGTTCTTCTGTCATGATACCCTTTCCTTTATCTATGGCTTGGGGAGGCTCAGAACCTGTTGCCTGTTTGGACTTTCTGGGATTGCTTCTGTTGGTTTGGGTGTAGAGGTTTATGTGGGTATGAAGGGGATTGCCTCTGTAGTTTTTGACTTTTCAGTTTCTGAGGACTTTGGTGGGGATGGTTATGTGGATTTTTCTTCTGTAAGCTCGGTTGTGGTTTGTGGAGGGATATCAAAACGTCCTTCAGCTCTGAAAGTGGATACGAATTCCATTCTCTTTAGGACATAAGTAGCAGAACGTTTAGATCTTTTTGGTTTGTGGGCAATTGATTTTTTTCTTGGGTGTGTTTTGGGTTGGGTTTTTGATTTTGGTGGAGAAATGGGAAGTTCTTCTGAGGATGAAGATGTCAGGATTTGAACTTGAGGGACATATTTTTCAACCTCAGAGGTGGTTTCCACAAAGGCTGGTGTTTCCTCTGTGGGTCTCTGTTGAGTTCCCTGAGTTTGGGTTTGGGTTGGGGGTGCAGAGGAAATGGGCACTGCTGACATTGGATGACTGCTTGCAGCTGTTTCCCTTTGTTTCTCCCCTTGATTCTCCCCCTCAGGACGATCTGATGGACCATGATGGTCATCATCAAAGTCATCCTGATTTATATCTGATGTACCCTCTGCCCTGCATGAAGTATCTGATTTCTTTGGAGGAACAGCCCCTTCAGCTATCATCTTCACGCACAAGTCATCACAGAGGCCGAGCAGTGTTTCAACCTCTGCTTCTGTGTTGAAGCGCATTTTTCCTACGCTAGCTTGAAATTCTCTGACGTAGTTCGCGTTCGCAGCTGTGAAGGCTCTGATGAACTCTGTCATTTGATCAAGGATTCCTTGCCCAATTTATGTGAGCTGAACTCTGGTCATGTAGTCAGAAGGCTTCATGGCTTGAGTGTTTTGCAGTGTTTGCTCTTGAACTTCTTCTAAGGCCTTATTTAGGTCTTCAGGTGTAAGGCCCTTAGAAATGGAGGATTGATCTTTGAGTTTTTGCAGGAAGTGTTGGACAGATTTGTTGAATGCAGAGGTTGTACTTCTTTCCAATTCTTCAGCATGTAGTCTGGCAGAGGTTGTGACAGAAGTTTCTGTGGCAGACTTCATCTTTGACAGAGCTTGTTGTACCTCTGTGGACAAGGTGTCCATTTTGGTATTTATGCTTGTGATGGCTCTTGAAGTTGTTTCTGCAAAAGATTTGAAAGAGCTTTCCAACTCCTTCAATGTTTGGTTCACAGAGGTGACAAAGGTTTGGAACTCATCCCTTAATACGTGTGAACTCGTTGTAACCTCAGGGGGAACACATTCGTCCCTAGAGTTTGTCCTTGTTCCTTGGACGCCTTCGTTCACCCCTGTTTTTAAGTTGAGGGTGGAAGGATTTCCTTCTGATCCTTGAGGAGAAACTTGAGTTTCAACCTCTACAGAAGTTCTGTGAAGGTCAGTGTCCAAATCCACTCCAGAGGTGGGTATTGGAATGTCCTTCTGTTGACTTGGAGACTTGTCTAGAGTCTCTTCGTCATTGTGCTCGTTACTCCTCTCTGAAAGGAGGTTTGGCCCTATTGTGGTGTGCGTGGCAGAGGAAACGAATTCCTCTGCTAGGATGTCAGGTGTGATTTGGGGCAATAAATCACGAACATTGGGTGAGTCCTTTCGAGAGGACTCCCCAGGAATGGTTTCCCTGGTTATAATAGGCACAGAGGTTGAAAGAGTAACCTCTGGCTGGCTGGGTGGGGTTGGGATCGAGTTGTGCTGCTCTTTTTCAATGATACCCTCTGCCGCTAGACCGGCGGTATCAGAAATATGGGTTGCACTGGGAGGGGGTTGGGGATGTGTGCCTTCTACTTCTGCGGCATCTTTTTCTGTAGAACCCTATGTGGTTTCTACCCTAACCTCTTCCTCTCTTGCAATTTCTATGTTTAGCTCTTCTTCTGCAGTTTCCTCTATAGTCACTTCTGCTTCTGCTTCTACTCTTAAGGAATCATATATAAAATGAGATCCTATGAGTTGTCGAACGTGAGGGTGCATAGGTTGAGTACCTTGAGCTGCATAAATGACTTCTATTGTATGTTGAGGGGTTCGACGTTGAGTGTCAAAACTGGAATGAGGTGAGGAAATGTTTTATGTTGTGCGCAGAACCTCTGTAGTCTGAATGTTCTGATCCAATGGTTATGCGACCCATCCTGATGGATCTAAGGTATGAGCAATGTCGGGATTGTTGAGGAAGGCATTAAAGTCTCCCTGTTGATCTGTATAGACTATTGGGGAGGGAGGTTGCAGAGGTGTAGTCTGATCTTCCTCTTCTTGTTCGACTTCCTCTGTAATGACCTGCAGAGGTGATGTGGGTTTCTTCTTCTTTGACTTCCTTTTCTTTGGTTTAGGGGCTCCCTCTTCTGTTGATTTGGTGTTTCGTTTCTTTTGTTTTGGAGGGGAGGGAGGTGCAGAAGATCTTGTTTCTGTACCTTGTGGTGGGGAAGAGTGTTGAGCTGCAGAGGTTGTAGTTTCCTCTGTGGTTTTCCTTTTCTTGCTCTTCTTTTTGGGTGTTGCTGCACAGGTTTTTCTTTTGGGAGAAGAGGGGTAAATGCTCTCTCTTTGGGCTTTGAAACGGTCTTGTACTGAATAATGTTTTTCTAAAGCTCTGGCCCATTCTTCTTCTGTCATCCTCTCTACTACATCTAAATCTAAGGGGGCTCCTAGACGCGGGGGTGTCATAGGACTTGGATCTGGAGTCCTGTGTGCGCGTATATATTCTAACTTCCTATCTTCATCGCTTGCATATGACAGAAGATTCTTCGATAGAGGTCTGCAGTGGGGGTAGTTGTTTTCATGCTCTGTAGGAGTATTTTTGTTCATTGGATAAAGTTTTACAGTTGGCCCTTCCATTGGCCATTTCTGCATAAGAAGTAGAGGCTCGATAATTACTCCTAGAATTCTTTGATATTGCAGAGGTGGCAGATATCCTGGTGTGTTCTTTTTGGCCTTTTGAGTTGCGAGCTTTCTGTCGATCGTATTCACTATCACCTGCATCATGATGGTGGCATAATCAAGTGGAATATCGTAATAGATCCCATACATGATGGTCAGGATCTGGTGTGAGCTCTGGTCAGGGCTGCCAGTCTTCCCTGTAAGACAACGATCAGGATGGAGAAGAGTGTGTTCCATAGAGGTGGTAGTCTGCCTCTGCGGAAATCATTGCGTTTCCTTAGGGTTGTATTATACCCTAACATCTCTAGAAAACGACAGAGCTCCTTGTCCGTAGGAACCTCACCATATTTCTTTATTCCAAGTAGACTTCTGGTTGGCAGGTTGAACTCAAGCGATAACATAGTTCTGTTGAACATGAGTTCGAGGTATTCAGATTTGTCTGGCTTCGAAATGTAGCCTTTTATCAGAGAATCATCTTTTTGTTCTTCTTTGTCCGGCAAAGTTCTTTTCTTCTGTTGATGTTATATCTTCCTTTGCTCCCCCTTGACTTATAAATCTCTGTAGATTAAGCAAGGTCTCCTTCTGCTCCCCCTTGATCTACTCAACCTCTGTAGATCAAGTCTGTTCTCCTTCTGCTCCCCCTTGACCTATGCTTGATTCAAATAATCAGAAGTAAATGTATATAACATAGGTCAAGTGTATTAGAGGTTCTGTAAGGATTGTCAGAGGTTCTTAGGAGTCCTACAGAATCTCTGTTGTTTTCAGAATTGAGATTTTTAGAATTTACATACAAAAGTAAATTATTTACTAAAATAAAAATAAAAAATAAAAATAAAGTAAAAAAAAACTTATTATTTTAATAATTTACAAAAAAAAAATTATACATGCTTTTAAAATGAAGATAAGAAACTTACAGAGGTTAATCCATATTTATCATTCCTAATTTGCCAACCAAGTAAAGGAATCTTTTCTCATCAAGTGCCTTAGTGAATAAATTAGCAAGCTGAAATTCTGTTGGTACAAAATGCATCTCGATGGTTTGATTTTCAACATGATACTTCAGAAAGTGATACCTGATATCTATGTGCTTTGTCTTTGAATGATGTACTGGATTTGCAGGGATGGCAATCGCACTTTTTGAATCCCAGAAGATGGGAATTTTGCAGATGATGTGACCAAAGTCTTTCAGCTGAGTTTTCATCCATAGAACTTGAGAGCAACAACTAGCAGCAACAACGTATTCAGCTTCTGCCGTAGATGTTGAGACACAATTCTGTTTCTTTGAAGTCCAGCTTACTAATTTCCCACCTAGGAATTGACAACTCCCAGAGGTACTCTTTCTGTCGAGTTTACATCCTCCATAATCTGAATCTGTGTATGCCTTTAGTCCAAAACCAGAGTTCTGTGGATACCAGAGGCCAAGATTTTTGGTCCCTCTGAGGTATCTAAAGATTCTCTTTACAGCAATATAATGTGACTTCTTAGGATTAGCTTGATATCTTGCATAGAGGCATGTGGCATGCATTATGTCAGGTCTACTGGCTGTTAAGTATAATAAAGACCCAATCATTCCTCTGTAAAGTGTGCACTCGACAGAGATGCCATTTGGATCTTAGAAAAGTTTATTTCCAGTGGCCATTGGGGTTTTCATGACAGAGGCATCAGAGAGGCTATATTTTTCAAGTATGTCAGAGACATATTTTGATTGGTTTATGAAAATTCCTTCTGATGTTTGTTTGACTTGAAGTCCGAGGAAAAAGGTTAATTCTCCCATCATACTCACTCTGCATGAGCTTTTCAAAATATTTACATTTTTGTGCATTTGTAGACCCAAAAATAATGTCATATACATATATTTGTACAAGAATAAGCTCATTTCCTTCTCCTTTATAGAACAGAGTTGTATCAATGGTACCTCTTTTGTAGTCGTTTTTGAGAAGAAAGGTAGAAAGTCTTTCATACCATGTTCTTGAAGCCTGTTTCAGTCCATATAGAGCTTTATCGAGGTAATAGACATACCTTGGGTACTTTGAGCTTTCAAACCCTAGTGGTTGTTGGACGTATATTTCTTCTTGAATTTCACCATTGAGAAAAGCATATTTTAATTCCATTTGATATACTTTAAAACCTCTGTGGGCTGCGAAGGCTAAGAAAATTCTTATTGCTTCGAGTCGTGCAACAGGGGCAAAAGTTTCATCGTAATCTATGCCATCTTCTTGGCGATATCCCTTGGCCACCAGTCTTGCTTTGATTCGAATGATCACTCCATCCTCATCCTTTTTGTTTCTGAAGACCCACTTAGTTCCTATGGCATGTTTCCCTCGTGGCAGAGGTACTAGAGTCCAGACCTTGTTTCGCTCAAACTGCAGAAGCTCTTCTTGCATAGCATCCACCCAGTTTGGGTCTTCCAGGGCCTCAGAGATCTTTTTCGGTTCGATCACACTAATAAAGTTGGTAAAGAAACAAAAATTTGCAGAAGCTGATCTTGTTTTTACCTTATCAGTGGGATTACCAATGATTTGGCTTGGAGGGTAGCTTTTCGTCCATTGAGTTATTTGTGGAAGATGATCATTTGGGTCATCAAGTTGAACTTCTGTGGTTGATGTGGTTGATGGTTATGCCCATGTGTTTAGTTCAGCTTCTGTAGGAATGGGTATTAGAGTTGGAATTTCCTTCTCTGTAGGTATTGTGGTTTCATCTTCACTTTCCTATGGTGTTCCTTCTGGTGTTGCTTCCTCTGTTGGATTTGTTAGAATTTGGATTACCTCTATTGTTGAATCTTTTGTTGTATCTTCTGTTCGATTTTCAGTACCTGTAGTAGTTGCAGAAGAGGTATTAAAAGGATCAGACAAAGAGATACTTACTTCGTTTACAGAAGGTGATTCTGCAGAGGTGCTTCCCGCAGAGGGATCAACATCGTCGTTGACCATCTCTTGAAATAGAAGACCTAAATCTTCATTTATTTTTGAGATGCCAGAGGATTCCTTGTTTAGCCCGAGTTCTGAACTGAATTGTTCAGAAGTCTTTTGGAATGAGTCATCAAAGGACACATTGATGCTTTCTACTATCGTGCACGACTTCAGTAGGTAAACTCTGTAGGCTTTGGAAGCGGCAGAGTACCCGATGAACTTGCCTTGGTCAGCCTTTTCTTCAAACTTTCCTCTTGAGTTTCTGTCGTTTAAGACAAAGCATTTGCATCCAAACACATGGAGAAACTTGATGTTTGGTCGCCGTTTGTTGATCAATTCATAAGGAGTTTTGATGTGCCTTTTCACGATTGTTGAACGATTTTGGGTATAGCAAGCAGTTGAAATTGCTTCTGCCCAAAAGATCATTGGTAATCCGCATGCAGAAAGCATGGTTCTTGCAGCCTCCACGAGCGTGCGGTTCTTTCGTTCGACCACGCCATTTTGTTGTGGGTGTGAGCTACAGAGAAGTTCTGGGATATTCCTTCTGCTGTGAGATAGGTCTCAATGACAGAGTTTTTGAATTCTGTGCCATTGTCACTTCGTAACTTTAGAATTCTGCACTCATAAAGAACTTGGATTCTTTTCATTAGATTAATCAAGATGCATGGAACATCTGATTTCTTTCTGACAAATTCAACCCATGTAAATCGTGAATACTCATCAATTAAGACAAGTATATATTTCTTGCCACTTAGGCTCTGTATAGCGATTGGACCGCAGAGGTCAACGTGAAGCGTGTACAGAGGCCTAGGACAAGACACATCAGTTTTGCCTCTGTGGGAAGCTCTTTTGAGTTTTCCTATTTTACAAGCATAGCATAAATGATCCTTATTAAATTTAACATTAGGTAAACCTTTGACCAGTTCAAGTTTTACCTGTTTATCTAGAGTATGAAAGTTTAAGTGACAGAACCTGTTGTGCCATATCCAGGCTTCTTCACTTTTGCTTACAACAAGACAAATGTTGTCCTTGTTTTTGGCATTGAAGTTCATTAGATACAGATCACCTTTTCTTATGGCTCGCATAAGTTCAATTCCGGTGTCTTCACTTAGTAGAGAGCAGAATGTTCTTTTGAACAGTACATCGAATCCTGTGTCATAAATTTGGCTTACACTGAGTAGGTTGTGTTTTAGGCCATCCACATATGCAACTTTGTATACGGTGATATTCTCTTTCTTTATGACTCCATAGCCTTTAATATGCCACTTTTTGTTGTCTCCAAAAGTCACTGATCCACCATCTTGTTTTTCTTGGTACGTGGATAGAAGACTTCTGTTGCCAGTCATGTGCCTTGAGCATCCGATGTCTAGATACCATATTGGCACATACTGCTTCTGCAAGACAATCATAGAGTTTTAGGTACCCATATCCATATGGGTCCAGTTTCGTTAGAATTTTTCAAGTTTGCCTTGGCATTCTTGAAATACATTTTATCTTTTGTCGAAGAATCAGTTTGCTTCTTTTTAATATTTGATTTAGGTGCAGAGAGAAAACAATTTGAACTACAGAAATGATTATTCAACTTGAACATTAGATCAAAGCAATGACAGTATGGAACATCAGAAGTGATTTGCTTGAAGTTTTCATTGAAAGCTTTAAACTGGGCCACAGAGGCATTACATTCTATTCTAGCATATGGGTTCCTATTACAAGAAGATTTATGTAGATTAGATTGTTGGAAAAAATCTTTGTTTGTAGTATCCTTCTTTGAGTCCCTTCTGTGGTGAACTTCTGTTGATTTTACTGCCACAGAAGAAAAAGATTTGTTATGTTTTGGCCACTTACCCTTTTGTTGCCATGTTGGTTTCTCTTTAATTTGTAAGGGTTTTAAAAACTTTGAATCTTTTGGATTTTGAGTAGACATTAACTTTTGTTTTTTGAAATTTTCAAGCTCAATTGAGGTTTTGGCTTGTATGCACATATCCAAAAAATCTGGACATATTGGAATTCCAGTGATTTTCTCCTTTGGAGGAATAGTTCTGTTAAGAACTTCAGAGGTTTGTTTAATAACCTCTGAGTCACAAGGAACCTTTTCTATTATGTCAGTCTCTGATTCGTCAGATGATGAATCGTCCTCATATACAGAGGTTGAGTCATCAATATTTCTTTCGACAGAGACTGGATTTTACGAACATGTGTCATACTTGCTTTCTTCATCTGAAAAATTATTTTCTAAGTCAACAGAGGTGTCTGATAAGATCTCTTCAGAGAGTTTTTGATCTGTAGAAGGTGTACAAAGATTTTTCAAAATATCTATTTTCCCAATTTCCATTATCTCTTTTTCAATTATATTTCTTAGTTTTTCTTCTGAAAAGATTGGTTTGAACTCAAGTGCTTCTGCAGATAATTTCTTTTCAGAATCTTTTGTGCAGACAAAAGCAACTTGAGTTTGAGTCTCTGGTTTACCAAACTTGAAGATTCCTATCTGATCTTGAGTTTTCAGATATCTCTTTGGTTTGGATCCTCTTTTGACAGAGGATGAAGGTGATAAATCTGTGTTTTCAAACCACACATTTATCATCTTCATGGGTTTCCTTAAGTGAGGTTCCCCAGAGACTTTTACTCTCTTACTTACAGAGATTATGTTTGGAAAATTAGTTTTGTTGATTTTTCCTACAGCAAATAGTGATGACAGAGGTTTATTCTTTTTGTTTTCTGTACCTTGATTAATATCACTGTACCCAATACCTCGCCTTCCTATTTGAGTATTTATTTTCTCGTACACCTTTTGTGCATCACGATAATTTTTAATTAAAACATCTCTTCTAAGTAGATCTTGCCAAAGGACTTCTCTTTCCTTTTGAAAATATTCCTTAAGAGCTGTAATGTTTAGTCTGTCGCTCTCAGAATCTGAAAGTTCTTTTGTTTTGGTTTTTAAAGATGTATTTAATTCAGAAATTCTCTCTTTTAAAGGAAATAGATTCTTGTTCCAGTGTGCTTCTAATTCTTCCTTTTCTTTGAAATTCTTTGCTTTTTCTCCAGTGCGAAGTCTAGCTTCTCTTTCATAAAAAGTGAGCTTTTTCTGAATATCATCACAAGTCTTTTTCAGTTCAGTATTTTCAGTTTTAATTATAAGTAAATCAACTTCTGTAGTACTAGAGGTGGAGTTTGAAGTGGATACCTCAGTGTCAGAGTCTGAGCTGATTTCTGCCATGCCACAGAACAAGGCATTGTTGGTGTATTCATCATCAGAGGTTGTATCTGACTCCCAATCTTCCTTGTTCACCACTTTTTTCGCCATGAGTGACTTTTGAGCATAATACTCAGCTTTCTTTTTGTAAAAAGCTGAGTCCTTTTGTGGGCGATTTTTCCTACATCTGCATTCATTTGTAAAGTGGCTTGGCTTTCCACAGTTGTAGCAACCTTGATTCTGGGAAGTATTACCAGCACTATCGTCGGACTTCTGTCGGTCACCACCTTTTTCCGATATGCATTCATTAGCATAATGACCAGGCTTACCACATTTGTAGCATTCTTGTGGTGTGTAGCTTGCCTTGTCATCTGACTTCTGTCGGTCATTTCCTCTGTTGAATCTATCACTCGACCTCTGTTGGTCGTTACTTTTGTCGTCTGACCTCTGTCGGTCAGCTGATTCTTCTCTTCTTTCTTGATCCCTTCTACTCTAATCTTCTCTTCTTTCTCTATTATCTCTGCCATAGCTTTCATTACCATAACTCTTTTGGTTTCCTCTGAATTCTCTTGTCAATAGAGCTAATGATGTTGCTACTGATGCCAGAGTTATCTCTCCTTCATCCATAATCTCTTCGTCTTCGCTGTCAACTATCACCATCTTTTTCTTTTTCTCCTTCTTCTTTTCCTCTGTCGCT
Organism: Saussurea involucrata; assembly: GCA_033807775.1. Classification (NCBI taxonomy): domain Eukaryota; kingdom Viridiplantae; phylum Streptophyta; class Magnoliopsida; order Asterales; family Asteraceae; genus Saussurea; species Saussurea involucrata. The sequence continues at coordinate 67,043,076 of CM066320.1, read as the reverse complement.
TTCTCTTTCCCCGGCCTCAATGTGTCTTCTGTAGATTTGCCAACCAAAGCGAGAGGTGCAATGGTTAGTGTCTTTGCTTGTGCTATTTGAGGCTCTTGACCAGCTAATGTTCCGTAGAGGTCTGAAAGAGTCCAGGAATCTAAATCTTGATTCGTTTGTAAAGACATGGATAACTGGAGCCATTCTTCGTTCAGACTTTTGAGAAACATGACGTTATTCTCTTCAGAAGTTCTGTGGATGCCGAACTTCTTGCAGTTATTGATCAGAGAGTTGAACCTGTCATACGTTGTTTGCAGAGATTCATTTGTCAGGGCTTTAAAAGCGTAATATTCGTTTATGTATCGAGCCCTTCGGTTTTTCTGAGTTTTAGCTCCCCCTTCAAGTTGTTTCTCCAGTTCTTTCCAAAGATCATACGTAGATTCGCATGCATCTAAAGACTGGAAGAGATCGTTGGGGATTGCCATGATCAGAATTCTTTTTGTTTTCTGCGCGAGTTCATCTCTTTCCTTATCTTGATCTGACCAACCATCCCTGGTTTTAGGCTTTTGATGCTCAGGGATTTCAGGAGTGTCAGTTGTAGCTGGTACACGAGGTACTATTAACATAGGGACATGAGGAGGATTATAAAGGTATTGTACGAGCTCTTTATCAGTACCCTCAAATAAATTGATCATTCTTATTTTCCACTGAGGATACTCATTTCGTAGAAGAAATGGTGGTTTGGTTAATGAACCAGCTGTGAAGAAATTTTGTGCGTTTGTCATTTTAAGAGTAGAAAGTTTCAGAATAAAGATATGACACAAAAAAGTACGAGAGAATTATCTGGAAAGATTTTCTGGGTTTGGAAGATCTCAACAGTGCACTTTAATGGAGTTTTAATTAAAGAAACACTTTCTCTAGATTTACCAAATATCGAATAAATCGAAAATGGCTGAACAATGGAATCTGTTTGAAGGAATGAATAACAGGTTAAAATCAGACCACGTTTCTACCAATAATCTTGTTAAACGAGGATCGCTTGATATTTAAAACCAAGCTTTGCTCTGATACCAATTGTTGGTTCCCGTATTTGATTTAACAAAGATTATCTAATCTATTAGTTCAAATAATATGTGTTGCGGAAGCGTATTTGAAGAACTAACAGATATGTTTGTATAGAAACAACACAAAATACCAAATAAACAGTATATGAAGAACAGATAAATATCTCAAAGATTACTGTATTTGATAAAGAACACTAAGAACGGATTTAACGTTAATTGTGTGCAAGTGTTTTTGTGTGTTGTGTGTGTATTTTTTGGTAAGGAAGAACTCAACATGAGTCTTCCTTTTATACTACTACAAAAGATCTATTATAGACAAAAGGACTATTGCTACAGCAAAGAAGGGATGGCATGAACAGTTGGAAACCTGCATGCATTAAATGCACTAATATCAACTTGTAAGGATGCCTATTGGAGTTTGACACGTGTTGTTGTTGGACCATGCCTTGTACAAGTTGATGAATGGACCCTGGAACAGTAGCAAGATATTTCTGTAACAGTGGTAAGATATTCCTGTAACAGTGGCAAGATATTATAAATATCTTCCAAGTCTTCAGTTTGAACCGCAGAGGCTCTGTCAAGAGTGACAGAGGTTCTGAGGCTCGATCCTTTGAGAGCATTCTTCTGTAGATCCTTCTTTGGTCCTTTGTGAGCAGTCTTCTGTCTATCTTGAGTCGTTGTTTCTTGAATGATCTTGTTTACTTCAACAGAGCTTCTGTGGCAATCCGCAGAGCTTCTGTGGAAGTCGTGTTTACTTGGCCTATTTTTCAATACTTCTAATATTATGAATATTTTGAGCTAACAAACACTACAAGCGAAAGGCTCTTACTCCAAGAACTGCACCTGACGCACGACTTCCGCTCTCGACCAACAGTTTTACACATTGTTTTCACACACGACATACACTTGTTCTACATTCCATACACTTGTACTTTACATTTCGAAGTCTTTTCCTTTATTTGTATTGTAATCTCTGTACGATCGATACCAGTAACACCAAGGACATCGCCCCTAATTGGCGACCATAGTGCAACGACGACATCTACTGTCGTCCGCAGGTTTTTTCCTCGTTGAGGTTTTTCCTGCGTCATCAAATCCTTTGTCTCATTTACATTTTTATCTTTGTCGCACGCTTTTGTTGAGAGATTCCTTTCTTTAGTTGTTAAAGTCCACATCGACCTTAAGTTGTCCCTTTCGTGCGATTTTTGGCATTAACAGTGACCAACACTTTTGAAGAAAGAGTATTAAGCGTCTTGAAGTTAAGATGAGAGAGCCTCTTATGCCAAAGCCAATTGACATCAGTTGAGGCCTTAGAAAGAAAACAGGCATTCTCAGTGATTGTTGAGTCCATGTTTATGACGTAAACATTTTCCAAACGGTATCCACTAAGAGAAATTTTCTCTGTCTGATCAGTGACAAAGCATGCTTCTTTAGTAAAGCAAACTTTGTAGTCCTTGTCACATAGCTGACTGATGCTAAGAAGGTTATGCTTCAGTCGTTCAACGTATGTGACTCTTCTGAAGGTGGTAGTACCATTAGAAAGTACACCAAACCCTCGGGTATATCCTTTACCATTTCCACTAAAGGTCACTGAGGGACCTTTCTCTTCCTTGTAGTCAGTGAGCAGGTTTCTTCTACCAGTCTTGTGTCTAGAACATCCGCTATCGAGATACCAGATGCCCTTCAAGACCTGCAAACAAAGGAAGATTAGTTTTGAATACGCACCCACACTAAGATGGGTCCACACTTGTTAGTGGCAGAGGATGAGGAAGGATCACCGGTCTTCTCGGCATTTGAAGACTCAGCTTCAGTGACGTTCTTCACTTTGGTTAATTTCTTAACCTCAGTGGTGGTTTTCACCTTAGCCTGATTTGCACCAGGAATGGTCTTCTTTGCCTTAGGGGCATTGATCTTCACCTAAGCTAATTTCTCAGCTTTGGTGGCTGTAGGGCATTTGCTAGCAATGTGATCGGTAAGTCCATAGTGATACCATTTCCTATAGCTAAAAGTAGCGTTAGGACCATAGGCATGCTTATTAGATACTTTTAAATGAGCTGGGCCTACACCAAGAATACCTTTGGCATTAGATATCGGAGGAACTATAAGTTCTTCAGATTTCTTGCCAGTGGCATCCACTCGGATTTTAGGAGTGGATCGCTGAACGAATTCAGGGATCTTATTTATAGAAGTAGATGGATGGCTAGTTGAAGGTTTTGAATCTTTCAGCTTAGGTACATTGGTACCCTTTTGAGGTTTTTGAACAACAATTTTTTCTTTACCTTTAGAAATTAAGGTAGGTTTATCCTCAGGGATGAGAGTTTTTGAAGAAGAAGAGCACCGAGAAGAAGAAGTGTTAGGGATCGAAGACCCGAACATTCCAAATTTGAGCATGGAATGATCAGTGGTTGGTTCCTCAGCGTCAACTTTGTAACCAAGACCACTTTTGTCTTTCGTAGGGATCTGAGCACTTAGTATCTCAGTGATCTTTGTTGAGGATTTATACCATTCTTCAACAGTGTCTTTCTCAACTTTCAGCTCAGCGATAGCTTTTTCACGCTCGATACTGATGACTTGATTCACATAGACCTGATCTTTCAAATTTTCTTTTATGTTTGAAAGCTCTTGAATTTTTAGATGACAGTTTTTAAGATGTTAAGTTAAGTCTAAATTTATTTGTTCAGCCTTGGTCTTGCCATTCATGGCATCATATAAATCAATAGTTAGAATATCGATAGCAAGAAGTCTATCAGCTTCAGTGAGGGCAGGAGAAATAGTAGGAGAGAGATATACCTGAGAGGTAGAGGCGGAAGTAGAGGTAATTTCGTATTGTTCTTCCTCTTCCTCTTTGATTTCGGCCATTAGACATAGGTTGGCCTCATCTTCTTCCTCTGAATTTGATTCCTCATCAAACTCAGCCCAATCATGATCTTCGGCGATCAGACCTTTGCCCTTCTTTTTGTAGCTCTTCAGCTCTTCATACTTTTCTTTGAGCCTATGATACTTGTCATATTTACTTCTAGGAGGAAAGGGTTTCTTGTGGGATGAAGAAGAAGGTTTGAGAGCTTTCTTAGACCTGCATTCACTAGCGAAGTGTCCTACTTTTTGACAATTAAAGTAGGTACTAGTAGCCTTATCAACAGGAGTAGATTTAGGCTTGTCAGTGAGGGAAAGAGGTTTAGTTCTTCTGAAGTTACTCTTTCTGCGAATCTCCTAAAAGAATTTGTCAAGAGTGCGAGAGATTCATCAAGATCTGAAGGATCAGCTTCCGATGAATCATCAGAATTTGGAATCGCTGAGTGGGCAAAGACTCTGAGGAGAGTAAAGCAACAAGTGTGCTTTTGGAATCTTTTACAAAATTCTTCTTAAGTTGACACGACTTCTCATGATTGAGCATAGTGCCAAATAAGGTAGAGAGGGTCATGAATTTTAGATCCTTTGATAGTTTGAGACACATGGTATAGTTGTCCCAACTTTCAGGAAAACATTCTAGGAACTTTGTCAGGATCTCAGAATTAGCATAGGTCTTACCAACAATTTTTATGTCTATAATTAAACAGTTAAAACGTTGATGTACTTCAGAAAGAGTTTCATTCTTACAACAAAAGAAACTTTCACACTGCCTTACCAGGTTTATTCTTCTAGAGTCCTGGACTTCAGCAGTACCTTCATATTGAACACATATAGTGTCCCACATGGCCTTTAAGCTCTTTAAATTCATGATGAAATGGTAGACTTCATCAGGAAGAGCCATGGAGATGATGGATCTGGCCTTGGTGTCGATGGCCACTTTCTTCTTGTCTTCTTCAGTCCACTGAGACACTTCTCTCATGATTGTTCGTTCAGGAACAACAGGAGTAGTCGCAGTGGCTGGAATAGCACCATGAGGAACATATGGTCCATTTTCAACGTAGTAAGGTATATTGAGATCTACACCTTCCAAGAAAAGTATAATCAGGTTTTTCCAAAGATTAAAGTTATCTTTGCTGAATCGAGGAGGTTTGGCAAGAGAGCCATTATCTATGTAATTAGTGTTTGTGTTATTTGCCATATTGAAGAAATAGCAAGGAAGAGAGTAAAGCAAGATCTTGTTTATGGGATTAAACAATCTGCTCTGATACCACTTGTTGGTCCCGAAGGGTTATACAAGTTTGTAGAAGGGGGTTGAATACAAACACAAATTTTTATCTTTCTAAATTGTTTATTGATATATATCAAACAATTTACAGTTTGTTAAGGAATAAGATCAAGTAAAAAACCTAATCTAAACAAACTATGAGAATCACACAGATTTCTTGCACTAGAAAAGATAGAGAGAAAGTAAGAAAACCTAAAGAAAGATTTTCTTGCACTAAGTAGTTCAACGAGGAAAAGCAAGGCACTTAAAAAATTAAGTAGGGTTTCCTATTTATACTACATGCATTAAATGCAAGTCAGTACAACTTTACACGTGGAAGTATCTGGTTGGTTGCATGGATTTGACTTTAGCAAACATCCTAGTGGCCGCATGATGAACAGTATAGTTACAGAGTGGTTTGTACGATCCTGGACAAAGGGATGTCCTTCTGACATATCGTACGAGGCGTGTAAGGAGATAAGACAAAAGTAACTTGTAGAACAGGCTTCATGATCAGCGATAGCTGAGTTGATATTTATCAGTGAATGATAAAGTTCAGCTCTCGCTGAAGTCTTCTACTTGAAACTTCGCGTGAAATGGACAGGTCTTGGCTTCGTTGATATCCAAATCAGGTCACTAGTAGACTTAGTCACTCATTCGTCAGCTTGGTCTTCGATTTTAGCTTTGAACTCAGTTGTCGCGAATCTTGTCTTCAGGGATCATAAGCAAACAATTACAAATTGAGCTATCAGCGATCAACAGTAAGACTGAACATGCTCAGGGCTGACTGATGTACATGTATCAATGAAGCATAAATTTAAAGCACATGTTTCCATCAGCGATACTAAACAGGCTTAGTATATTTTCTTAGATGGTGAAACACTGATAAAATTTGTTTACTTAAAATTTTCACTAAGTAGTTATGAGAGTCATTATCAAATCACTGAAGGGTTTCGATCAACAAGCATTTTAACATTATCATGAGTACCTTGAAAGGATTGGGTCGTGTCTATGAGAATGAAGACTTTATAAGAAAAACTCTTAAAGCTCTACCTCCGAAATGAATGCCCAAAATAACATCCTTGGAAGATTCCCGTGATATCTCAAAAATGAAGTTGGACGATCTCATTGGTAACCTCAAAGTCAACGAAATAGCCTTGAAGAGAAACAAAGCTCGAGATCAGGGAAAGAAGAAAACATTGGCTCTTCAAGATAATGTTATAGAAGAAAAGACCAAAGAAGAGAAACCTAGTCAACTGAAAGAAGAATCCGAGAAGATTGACTCTACGGATGACATTGCTCTTTTGGTAAAAAATAATAATAAAATTTTGACTAACAAACGTTTTGCAAGAAATGATAGGTCAAACATCAATCGAAGAGATGTGAATGATCGAGAGCAAAATCATGCTCCAAGATTTCCAAGAAGAAATGGAAGATTGTGATCCCAGAAACAAGTATGTAAAGATATGATCAAGAATCACTGGTCATCTCTCATTAACATCAAATATTGAGTTACAAAATGTAGAGAGAATATTACAAGTGATTGAGTTGCAAGAGTTATCAAGTGTTGTCAAAGTTATGAACTAAGAGGGAATCTAGGCTATTTATACCTAGACTATGAAGTTACAAAACAAGTTCTTTAACTTGGATACAACTAATACTTTAGCACCAACAATCTCCCCCTTTGTATCCAAGTTGGAAGAACACAACATTTATCTCAGCTACTCTGGTGGTATGTATCTCTTCCTTATCCCAAAGATGATTTCAAATCTTCGAAGAGCATTTCTGTATTCCAGTATTTTCTCAATAACATCCAAAGCTTTCTTGATCAGATTCTTCTCTTTCTCATTCAAAGGCACAAGCTTTTGTTCTTCCAATTTGAGCTTTTCATCCAACCGAATCTTTATCACTTTGAAAGTTCCATCACAGTACTTGTTGACTTCGGTGAATTTCATGAACTTCTTCCCTTTCTGCCCATTAAGGTAAACAATTCCAAACTCTGGCTTTTCTAGAATCTTGTACACAGGTATGCCTTGAGAATCAGGCAATCTTCTGTTAGGTTTTAACACATTTATTCTGATCTGACCGACCTCCAACGCCATTTAAAAGTCAGTCAGGTAAGCCAGCTTTACTAGATTTTTCATAAACCTTTTCACAGATTGATACGCCTCAGACCATGTCTTATCTTTGTTTGGAAGCCTGGCAAGAATGTCATATAACCGGAAAAAGTCTTCACATGTCAAAGACTTAAAATCTGCTTCACTGAATGACCATTCTTTACCATCTGTTCAGAAGACTGTAAATCTTGGATACCACACGTTCAGTATCTTTTCTGATTCAATCTTTGTAATCTTCACAATCTCTTTATCTGTTCTTACAAACTTCATCTTTTGGTCTTTATGTTTCATCAAGTGTAGGTATTCAATCTGGTGTAAGGATGGTAGCTTCTCAATAGAATATAGCTTTATCTTGTCAACCGGTTGAATTGTGCTCACAAAAAGATCTCTTCACACAACTTCTTGAAAAGGAGTAATAATCCTTATTCTGTGCCATCTTCTTTCAATTAAAGATGCTCTATCAATCAACATCTGGAATACTCTCATTTCTGCCTCCAATACCAGATCTTTTATCTTCCCTTCAGGTAGATCTTGTATGACCGGAACATCTACAACTGGATCAGCTGCTTTAGGAACATTCTCATCATCAGAATCAGAACCAACAGGTTGTACATTCACAACATCAAACACATCATCAAGTTCCTCTTTAATCTTAATGCCTGTATTTTCAGATTCATCTTCAGTATCCACATAAATGATATCCTGAATGAGATCATCAACCATTTTCTTCTCTTCCGTTATTTTATCACTTCCTTCAGGCTTTTCAACCGTAGGAATGATATCATCAAGAACTCCATGTACATCACTTTCTTGTACATTATCACCACCACCACCACTTGTACCAATATCCACATCAATTGTTTCAATTTGAGTACCAGAACCACTTGCTTCCCCAACTTTCTTCCTCTTACTCGTCTCCCCCTCATGGTGCTCAGGATCAGGATCTTGATCATCATGCTTTGTCTTACTAGATTGGGCTTGAACACCGCAAGTTTGCTCTAAAACGGTGATACAGTCAGAAAGGGTTTTGAAACCAAATGTAATGGCTTGGGTCATATCAGAAATGGATTTGTTTAAGGTATGGATATCAGCTTGGGTAGGTAACTAGTTTTGTATATCGGTTTGTCTTCTCAATAAACCAACTAACTCCAACTCTTCTCCGGAGTTATTATCACCTTGCTCTAACAATCGGGTTAACAACTGAAATTTAAGTTCATGTAAAGGAAGGTTAGGAGGTACCTTGCTTTGAGGTGTAGGCTGAGATTTTGGATCAGGTTGAGCCTCAGATTCAGCAGCTGGTGTTTCAACAACAGATTTCCCCGACCACATAGGTTTTTGGTTTGCATGACAGTCGAATAGACTGCATGGCCTGTGTTCAACGCTGGCATAGTGTTAACGTTGACAGGACTTCCACCCGATCCTCGTAAAGCACCAACGAATGGCGGCAATACTCTGGGCGTTCCGATTGGATCACGAAGAATTCCAATGCTTGGTGTCACCAACGGTTTCGTGACTGTCGTCATACGTATCCTAGGAAATGAAGTTGTTCCAAAAGGTCCTAGACTCGAAGTGCTCAGAATTGAAGTCGGTGGCCGGGCCAATTGCCTACCTATTTCAATACCAGCAAACACCGATTGTGTTGCCGATAGATTTTGTGCCAATCCCCTGTGAGAAATTAAAACATCAACTTGTTGAGAAGTCGATGATTGGCTGAGTGGGGTTGTGTAACGCATAGCTAGGTCCACTAGGTATGTTTCAATGTCTAATAGCGACGAACGCTGATTGACAGTTGATGTGGCTACCCGGGTTGACTCAGTTTGGATAGGATCAGTAGTTACAACTTTTGTTGATCCTGACTCACACTCACCATCTTTTTTTCTTTCCTTCTCACTTATCCTCACTTCATTTTCTGTTTCAACTAATTTTCCCTCAGAACACCTTATATCTCCTCGAGCACCAGAGTTGGTCTCGGTATTTACAACAATGTCAAAATCGTTATGATCATCATCATCAGAACTATCATCTTCTGCCTCGTCAGAACTTGAGCTTGCAGAATAAACATTGGCAGGATCATCTATATCAGCAAAAAACATCATCATATTCATCCTCGAAATCTAATGAACCAAGAGTTTCTTCATCAACATTTGCTTGGGAAGATTGACCAGGAGCACCCCCCTTCTCTAGTTCCCCTCACAATATTTTTACCTCTCAACACGCCCTGTTCAGATACCCCAGTATCCTGAACTATCTCTTCTAAAGCTATACCCTCACTCCTCTCTCCTAATTGGATGGCACTTTGGGTAGGTCCCTTCGGATTTGGCCAGACCATAAGTGCATTTTCTTCTCTATACTCACTCACAAATGGTGACTCCTGGTCAGCGTAAGCAAGTACAAATTCGGGTATGACCACGATGTGAGGAAATACCAAGTTGGTTGGAATGCGAATATAATGCATCCATTAGGCTGGACCAAGGACGGCTCATTGTCGTCTCTGAATCTCCCGATTTGCATTCAAGATGTACTGAATAACTATCTGTAAAAATCTCTAAAATGGTACAAAATTCCTTGTCTTGGATGGTTTAGCTTTATCCGTGACCACCTCGATCAGTTCATTCCAAATAAGCACCACAAAGTCAATCTTTCTATCAAATGCGATAGCATGGAACATCCTTAGAACGGAGATACTACATCTATCAAGCCATGTATGCTTGGAGGTCAGACATCTGTTGACTATACTGAACAAGGTATACCATATTGGTGGTAGATACTTTCTTTTGAAATTCGAAGCACGGACTAAAACACCATCAACAGTATCATTGTATCCCAACGCCATGATATCCCGACACAGATCCTCTTCAGAAATCATATCCTCAAAGTTGTTTGACATAGGTAGATCCAGAACGGTTCTGAGTCTCTTCAGTGTAAGATTTGCATCAAAATGATCAACTTTGAGTGTGAAAAACTGGTTGGTGTCTGAAACTGGCACAAACTGAATGGTAGACCATGCTTGTTGTAAGTAGATCAGTGGAACAAGCTTTGTCTTCTCCAAAACAGTTTTGAGTAGATGACCTTTCAAAAATTTGACGATGATGTGATAATCCATTCTCACATTCATATCGAATGTAAAAATGTTGTGCTGAATTTTTAGTTAATCAGCCGGCCGGATCAGATCATCATCAAGGTTTCTGGCATTAACTGGTGGATGTGATGACCGATGTGATGGAATAACGGTGTTTTCGTCAGAAGAATTTCCATCACCATGCTCATGAACACGTGCCATTGGATCCGTTTGGGAACAAATTAGATCACCGGGATAAAGTTCGCAAGTAATCACTTTTGAGAAAAAAACTAAAAAATTCCTATGTCTGGGATGTTATCGCACAAAACACAAAGGTAGTCGCATGACACAGTTAATCGCAAAAAGCTTGTGCGATGAAAGAAGTTATCGCATGAAGCTTGTGCGATTAGGATGAATGACAGACTTGTGCGACAACATTGAATGTTTGAATACAAGTCTTGTGCGACAATGTTAAGCACTTAGAACATATTTTAAATACGCAACCAGATTCTATTAGAGTGAATGAAATCGCATAAAAATGAATGCCCTAGTTTCGATTAACTAGCAGAAATCCTATCTTATCATGTTTTAACAGGAACACTAACCCAAAGATTGATTTCATGCAAGAATATGAACAATTTCACATTAATCGAAATTTACCCAAATAAACATCTAATTGATAGCAAATGAGCGGATAAACTGAAATGAAAATCAAGAAATCACTTACCTTGAGTGATTGCGATTCGAATGTAACAAAGAAACTGCAACAAAACTCAATTTTCGCATATTTCAGTTGAGAGAGTATGGGTTTCAAAGTAGTCGTGAAAAACTAAAAAAATTGAAGAAACGCTCTATATATACAACTCAGGGTTTTGTGACACGTGGCACAATCTGATTGGTCAAACGGTTGACCTTCCACGCATCAAACTAGTCGCATGAACGATATGCGAGTAGTTCATCTTCATCGCATGAAGCATATGCGATGAAAGATTCAAAGTTATCGGCCAAAACTTGTGCGATGAGCACAGATGAACAGTGTTTAATCGCATGACACATGTGCGATTACAGTTTTGATCGCATGAAGCTTATGCGATGAACAGTGTTAATCACATAACACTTGTGCGATGAGGAAAGTTCTCGGTCAAAGCTTGTGCGATAAAATTCTTGATCGCATGATGCTTTGAGAGACAACTTCCAACACTTAGACATTTTTCATGAAAATTTCAACTTTTTCGTCAAATGATTTTCCAAGTTAAAAGATGTCCAACTTTTAACTGGTTCTTCCCAAATCTTCTTTTTCAAAAACATTTTGCTCCCCTACATTGATGCATGGATTTTGCAAAATAAATTTTCATCAAGTAGAGTTTGCACAAAATACAGATTAGAAACAATTACTTTGCTCTTGAATGAATGTGATCAACTCATAATGATATCATGCTCCCCCTAGACAAATGATCAAAACGTTTCTTTTCTCCCCCTAAACACATGCACAAACATATCAAACTGCACAAATACCATGATGATATAGAATTGAAATTGACAAAAAAAAGATAAAAAAAAATTGAAATAAACTTTGTGTACTACATAAAGACATAAACTTTTGAAATAATCATAATAAACATTCAGTAGGACGAAAATTAATATTTTTCAATCAAGATATTAAGCTTGAATGAATAATAGAGATTTTCAACGTATTGAATGAATATTATGAATATTCAAACTTTCATGTTCAACATGCCAAGCTTTGAAATTAAAAATTTGAAACGTTTCTCTTCCAAAGCTTTAGTGAAAAGATCGGCAAGTTGAAATTCAGTAGATACAAAGTAAAGTTCAGTTGTACCTTTCTCCACATGATCTGCGTCAGAATAAGTTGTTAGCTCGTATCCCGTCCCTTTTGGATACCATAGTCCAAGATAAGTCGTTCCTTTCAAGTATCTGAAGATGCGCTTAACCACTACGAGATGAGATTCTTTCGTATCTGCCTGAAATCTTGCACATAAACATGTAGCAAACATAATATCTGGATGACTTGTAGTTAAATACATGCGTGACCCGATCATTCCTCAAAAATTCCTTAGCTCGACCTTCTTACCATTGGGATCTGGACCAATCATAGATGTTGGTGTCATAGGTGTTCCAATTGATGTAGAATTCTCCATTTTGAATTTCTTCAAATATCGAATATGTATTTTGATTGATTCCCGTCAAGAATTACTTCACTTGCAATTCGAGAAAGAAGTTGATCTCTCCCATCATGCTCATTTGGAACCTAGTCTCACCAAATATAATATCGTCTACATAAATTTGTACAATAATGATATCACCTTATTCGCGCTTAATGAATAATATCGTATCGATTTTACCTTTGTCAAATCCTGACTCGAGTAGAATGGTTGAAAGAACTTCATACCATGCACGAGGGGCTTGTTTCAGTCCGTACAAGGCTTTATCCATAATATAGACATGATTTAGATGTTACTTGTCGACGAAACCTTCTGGTTGAGAAACATATACTTCTTCCTTAAGAACGCCATTCAGAAAAGTTGTTTTCACGTCCATTTGCTAGACGGTGAAATTCTTGTATGCCGCAAAAGCTAGAAAAATCCTTATGGCTTCAATTCTTGCGATCAGAGCATATTCGATGCCCTCTTGCTGGCGATAACCTTTTGCTACGAGTCTGGCTTTGTTACGAACAATTATTCCATCTTCATCCTTTTTATTTTTAAATACCCACTTGGTTCCTATGATGCTTTTATCCGCAGGTCGTGGAACTAGCCTCCAAACTTTTAACACTGGTTTAGTTCATTTTGCATGGCTAACACCCAATCTGGATCATTCAAATCCTCAGAAACCATTAAAGGTTCAATATTACTCAGAAAGATCGCAAAGAGACACTCATTTGCCGTAGCTTTGAGAGCTGACGAACGCGTTTGAACTAGTGAATTTGGATCACCTATTATCTAATGAATAGGATGAGCCTTCGTCCACTTTGTTGAGTGTGGGTGTGGAACATATGATGTTTGAACATTGTCAAGAGAGGCACTTGTCTCTTCATCAACTAATGGTACATCGACTTCAGCGCTTGAAATTTTCGGAGGATTATCATTATTAAGAATAGGTTCTCTAGAAGATCCATGTGTTTGCTGAGGTGTAGTTGTAACATTAACTGAAGAATTAACATTATGTGTTGAAGCTTCCATATCCATAGGAACAGATTGTTGTGGAACATTGTCTTTTGGTATAGAATTTTCTTGAACAAGAGTAGAAACATCAATCGTTGTTGAATGAGTTGCATCTTTTTCAGTAATATCAATAGCAGCGGAACTTGGCGTAGATGCTTGTTTCTTCCTGTTAAGAATAACAGAAGAATTGTAAATCAAGATCAGATAAATGAGATTTAGAAATCTTCAAATAGTAAATCAAGATCAGATAAATGAGATTTAGAAGTCGAAGGTTGATCCTGATTCGGTTTTGGAACAGGTCCTGATGTAACAACCCTTATCCCATATACACAACAAATCACATAATGTAACGTAACATTGATTAATCAAGCGAAACATCATATTACAAATACGGTCCCTTAAACTATTACAATCAAAAGAAGAAATTCTACTACAAACTTCTTTCTAAATACATACATAACATTTAATCATTATAATACAACTGCTAAACATGCCAAAATCTTCGTCACATAATCCTTCACATAAACCATCCATCGATTACTCTAATTACTTGCTCTTACGCGATCCACCACCTGGAATACATATTTTTAAAACGAAAATGAGGGTTAGACACGATGGTCTAAGTGAGATAAATCCCTGTTAGTTTGAAATCATTTATATAAACCTTATTCATATAAATCATTCAGCACAATCAAATATATCAATTTGAACTCACACATAGTGTACCTTCCTTTCTCATTCCTCCTGGCCATATTAGTTGGTTGCAAGCCAACTAATAATTTACAACGCTGTACAACATCTACATCCAAACAACGCTATACAGATTCTATAGCCAAACACACCGGTCCTAAGCCCGGCCAACGTATTATAACACATTATAATACTCATGTAAACATAATACCTCAATATATTATAATTCACATATACCATACATATAAACACATAATCACCAATTATCACATTCCCAAACCATACATATGTATTCCAGTTGAAAATACTTTTAAAGTAAAACTCACCTGATTGCTTATTAACACGTTTCCAAGCCTTCTTAACCGGTTCAGCCCTTTACCCAGAATTCACAGGATCTGTAACACATAGATACAGACATCTCTTTACCACATAAAACACATAAGTCTTACTAAGGCTAACAACTCTAACGAACTCAAACCCTCAAATGTTGCCCCCAAACCCGTACTCAAGTCAAGACCACAGGATAGTCAGTCCTCCTTCACTTCCTATCTAATGGTTAACAAAATACAGGTTACTGGATACTCGACAGCATCTAAACTCTCAAAATTGGTCAAACAGCAAAAGTATCCGGATACAACAGAGTTTTCCGGACAACACTAATAATCCGGACATCATGCCTTTTCCGGACAGCATAAGTAATCCGGACACTATCCGGAAACATACTTCATCCGGACAATCAAGAAAAGAGAACTTACCCGGAAAAGACTTGTCCGGACACCTTCAACTATCATCCGGACACCATCTACAGAACTATCCGGACACCACCAACAGAACTATCCGGATACATTCAACGTATCCGGACACCACTGTCGGTTTATCCAAAATTTACCCAGAAACCGACTGAATCTTTACTAAATCTTGAATTTAACTATTCTAATCCGGTAGGAAGTACATACTATCAATTACAAACATAAATTACAAAGAAACATACCTCAAAACACTTCCAAATGAAGTCAAATGATGCCTTAACCTTTCCTATCTTCTTTTGCTTCTTTTATCTCCAAAAACACACACTACACACACAGAATTGCTGAGAAAATGAATATAACTCTGGACACCTAATTCAGATAATATCTAGCCAAATTACCATTTCAGCCCCTAAACTCTTTACTAATGACTAAAACACTATTAACTTATAAATTCACTTAAACTTACCCAAAATAGTAACTTTAAAGTTAAATAATTTAACGAGATTAGATTTTTAACTAACGGACTTACCCGGGGTATTACATCATCTCCCCCTTATAAGAATTCCGTCCCGGAATTCGATTAAGCAAAGAGGTATGGATACTTAGCTCTCATCTCGGATTCTGATTCCCAAGTAGCGTCCTGTCCTTTATGATGTCGCCACTGTACTTTCACATGTCTGATCTCCTTATTACGCAAAACTTTGACTTTATGGTCAACAATAGCTTCAGGTTCCTCCACATAGCTTAACCTTTCATCTACTTGTATATCTGGTAGAGGAACTGCCTGACCCGGCGTAATCAAACACTTTCGGAAATTCGATACATGAAACGCATTATGAATCCTGCTTAACTCTGGTGGAAGATCTAACTTGTATGCTACTTCACCGATCCTTTCCGTAATTGCGAACGGTCCGATGTACCTCGGGCTAAGTTTACCTTGCTTTCCAAAGCGTATGACTCCTTTCCAAGGCGAGACCTTTAACATCACAAAATCCCCAACTTGGAATTCTAACGGCTTTCGGCGTCGGTCGGCGTAGCTTTTCTGTCTGTCTTGAGCCAATTTCAATCGTTCACGAATCTGAGTAACCTTATCGACGGTTAGGTGAACTATTTCCGGTCCCGCTAACTGTTTCTCTCCCACTTCGTTCCAACATAGAGGAGTTCGGTATTTTCTACCATACAGTACTTCGAACGGTGCCGCTTGTATGCTGGAATGATAACTGTTGTTATATGCAAACTCGATCAATGGTAAGTGCTTATCCCATGATCCCCCAAAATCAACAATGCAATCCCGGAGCATATCTTCTAAGGTCTGAATCGTTCGTTCACTTTGCCCATCTGTTTGAGGATGATACGCCGTACTTAATTTTATATGTGTCCCCATTTCCCTTTGAAAACTTCTCCAAAATCTTGAAGTAAAACGACTATCACGATCAGAAATAATCGAGATTGGATCTCCATGTCGAGTTACTATTTCGTCCATGTACAACTTAGCTAATCGCTCCATCGAATCGGTTTCCTTTATCGGCAGAAAGTGTGCAGACTTTGTCAATCTGTCGACGATCACCCAAATAGAATCAAATCCCTTCGGAGTCCTTGGTAACTTCGTGATGAAATCTGTGGTAATTTGTTCCCATTTCCACATAGGTATTTCTAGCCGCTGTAGCTGACCAAACGGCTTTTGGTGTTCGATCTTCACTTTCTTACAAGTATCACATCTTTCCACATACTGAGCAATCCCTCCTTTTATCCCTGGCCACCAATAGAATTGCTTTAGGTCTTTATACATCTTGTTTGTACCTGGGTGAATAGAGAAACGGGATTGATGAGCTTCTTGTAAAACACGATCACGTAACCCACCCAAACGAGGTACCCGTACTCTGTTTCCCAGACACAATAACCCCCGATCATCTTTTACTAGTAATGCTGGCATCCCCACTAACCGTTCTGCTTTCAAATTTTCATCCTGATAAGCTTCCACTTGACACTTCTGCAATTCGTCAAATATGTTGGGTAGGAGTTCAGTTCGTAGCGAAATAACTTTTATTGTTCCACTCCTTTCTTGACGACTCAATGCATCCGCCACCACATTCGCCTTTCCTGGGTGATAAAGGATTTCACAGTCGTAATCGTTCAGCAATTCTAGCCATCTCCTTTGTCTCATATTCAGTTCCTTCTGATCAAAGAGGTGTTGGAGACTCTTGTGATCAGTATAAATCTGACATTTGGAACCATACAGATAATGTCTCCAAATCTTCAACGCGAAGACAACTGCTGCAAGCTCCATGTCATGCGTAGGATACTGTCTTTCATGATCCTTTAATTGACGAGAAGCATAAGCAATAAACTTTCCCCGCTGCATAAGTACACATCCCAGTCCCAGTTTGGACGCATCACTGTAAACGACAAAGTCTTCAGAACCGTCGGGTAGTGATAAAATCGGCGCGCTACACAGTTTTTCTTTCAATATTCTGAATGCCTCGTCTTGTTCTGCCTTCCATTCAAACTTCAGATTCTTCCGGGTCAGCTTAGTCAAAGGCGTCGCGATACGAGAGAAATCTTTTATAAATTTCCGATAGTAGCCGGCTAAACCCAGAAAACTACGTACTTCAGTTGCTGTCTTCGGCGGTTCCCACTTTTCAACTGCTTCCACTTTCTTCGGATCAACATGTATACCTTTCTTGGAAACTACATGCCCCAGAAACTGAACTTCTCGTAGCCAGAATTCACACTTAGAGAATTTAGCATACAACTTTTCTTTCTTCAGCAACTCTAAAATCAAACGAAGGTGTTGTGCATGCTCTTCTTTGGATCGGGAATAGATAAGTATATCATCGATAAATACAATTACAAATTTATCGAGATACAGCTTACATACCCGATTCATTAAATCCATAAAGGCAGCTGGAGCGTTCGTCAGTCCAAACGGCATTACTAAGAATTCGTGATGGCCATACCTTGTTCGAAAGGCTGTCTTTAGGACGTCTTCTTCTTTAACTTTCAACTGGTGGTAACCGGATCTCAAATCAATCTTGGAGAAATAAAAAGCTCCAACTAACTGATCGAAGAGGTCATCAATTCGGGGTAAGGGATACTTGTTCTTTATCGTGCGCTTATTCAGTTCTCGGTAGTCGATACACATTCTCATCGAACCATCCTTCTTTTTCACAAATAACACTGGTGCTCCCCACGGTGAAGAACTAGGTCTGATGAAGCCTTTATCGGATAGGTCTTGTAGTTGTGCCATCATCTCTTTCATTTCTGGAGGTGCCAAACGATACGGTGCACGGGCAACAGGAGTGGCTCCAGGAACTAAGTCTATACCGAACTCTACTTGTCTCACCGGAGGGAGACTATTCAAGTCTTCGGGGAATACTTCAGGGAATTCATTAACAATAGGAATATCTTCAATCCTATTCTTTTCTGGCTTAATATCTATCACGTAAGCCAAGTAACTCTGACAACCTTTATTCACACACTTACGGGCTTTTATCATAGATATAAGTCTAGACTGATGATTCCTACGATCACCATAAATCACTACCGGTCCCCTCTCAGGTAATACAACATTTATTAACTTTTTATCACACACTATATTAGCCTGATTCTCGGCTAACCAGTCCATTCCCACTACTACGTCAAACTCTATCAAAGTTATAGGAAACAACTGTATCGGCACTCTACATTCCTCTATATTTATCACACAGTCATCAAATACTTCTTTAACTGACACTTGATTATCATTTGCCGTATCTACTGATAGAGCATGTTCTAGCACTTTAGGTTTCAAACACAGGCAAGCAGCAAAAGCAGGAGACACAAACGATCGGTTTGCACCGGAATCAAATAACACCTTAGCACGTATAGAGTTTATTAAAAATGTACCTGTGACCACATCCGGAGTTTCCTCCGCTTCTTTCTCAGTCATTTGAAATGCGCGACCCCTGGTTACTGGCGGTTCCAGTCTTGGTATTACTGGTTTAACAATCGCTGGCATGCCCGACGACCCACCTTGCTGTATCCTCCCCCGCGGACAGTCTGACTGAAGGTGATCCGGAGAATTGCATAAGAAACATAACCGCGTTACCTTACAATTCTTAAGGACGTGCCCGGTCTTCCCACACTTATAACACGCTCGTAAATCACCTTGGCAATTTCCTTGATGAACACGGTTGCACTTCCGACATGGTCTTTCCGCTGGTCGAAACGGCGAACGGTTATCATACCTCTGAAATCGGGACTTCTTCGGATCGTATTGTGGTCCTTCCCACTTTCTCTTCCCGATACTTTTATCGCCAGCATCTCTTCTCATATCTCGTTCAACATTCTCCGCGGCATCAACTGCAGCTGAGAAGGTATCGGGTCCTTTTGCAGTCACTAGCCTTCTAACCTCTGAGTTCAGCCCGAAGATAAACCTTTCCGTCTTCATCGCCTCCGTAGCAACGTAGTATTCTGCGAACCGAGACTTTTCCAGGAAGCTAGCGGTGTAGTCTCGAACGAATAAGTTTCCTTGTTGTAAGTTCATAAATTCCCCTTCTAGTTGTTTGACGGCTGCTTGGGGACAAAATGCGTTCCTGTAGGCTATCACAAATTCTTCCCAAGAGAGGGTAGAATAAATATCAGATCCCACCAATACAAAGCATCCCCCTTTAACATTGCGGTTCCATACAATACCTTATCTTCGTCAGCGCACTTACTCGTCTTAAAAATGGCTTCTATTTCCTTCATCCATCTCATTGCTTTCACTGGGTCCTTGTCTCCTGAGTAGGTTAGAGGTCTACAGCTTAAAAACATTTTGTAGTCGCACCTCCTTTGTACTGGTACAACAGTCGATGTGATTGGCATTTCATCTTCCGGTCCGGGATCCCGTATTCCAGTTTCATTATGACGGTTCCGATCAAACATTGTTTGTATGCTAGCCTGCAATCTTCCCATTTCTGCCATTAGATCATCCCTGGTAACGAACTCTGTACCCTGTGGCTGGGCTCTGCCTCCGGCTCGACCTCCAGCTCTACCCCCGGTTCTGCACCCAGTTCTGCCTCCCCTGTCCCCCGTTCCTATCGGCGGATTCGTACTATTCGGATTTCTTCCTCCTCCTCGATTCGAATTCCGTGTACCGCTTGCCATTCTGTAGATTTAAACAAGGTTAATATACACATAAGCACATACCCCATATAACAAGCTATTCCAGTTCAAACATGTACCTGTAAGATCACAATTACACTGGCCAGGTGTAATATGAAATTACCTTACATGATGTTCCTTCTACCTTTTATACTTCATCATCCCAAGGTTCTATAATGATAGGGACATCCTACTTCACATGCAGTTTAAGTCTAGGTACAGATACAAATACCTAAATCCCTGAAACTAAAGCTCTGATACCATTTGTAACAACCCTTATCCCATATACACAACAAATCACATAATGTAACATAACATTGATTAATCAAACGAAACATCATATTACAAATACGGTCCCTTAAACTATTACAATCAAAAGAAGACATTCTACTACAAACTTCTTTCTAAATACATACATAACATTTAATCATTATAATACAACTGCTAAACATGCCAAAATCTTCGTCACATAATCCTTCACATAAGCCATCCATCGATTACTCTAATTACTTGCTCTTACGCGATCCACCACCTGGAATACATATTTTTAAAAGGAAAATGAGGGTTAGACACGATGGTCTAAGTGAGATAAATCCCTGTTAGTTTGAAATCATTTATATAAACCTTATTCATATAAATCATTCAGCACAATC
The DNA here is from genome assembly GCA_033807775.1 of Saussurea involucrata. Taxonomy (NCBI): domain Eukaryota; kingdom Viridiplantae; phylum Streptophyta; class Magnoliopsida; order Asterales; family Asteraceae; genus Saussurea; species Saussurea involucrata. Next base: position 67,022,346 of record CM066320.1, on the reverse strand, counting down.
AAATATATCAATTTGAACTCACACATAGTGTACCTTCCTTTCTCATTCCTCCTGGCCATATTAGTTGGTTGCAAGCCAACTAATAATTTACAACGCTGTACAACATCTACAGCCAAACAACGCTATACAGATTCTATAGCCAAACACACCGGTCCTAAGCCCGACCAACGTATTATAACACATTATAATACTCATGTAAACATACTACCTCAATATATTATAATTCACATATACCATACATATAAACACATAATCACCAATTATCACATTCCCAAACCATACGTATGTATTCCAGTTGAAAATACTTTTAAAATAAAACTCACCTGATTGCTTATTAACATGTTTCCAAGCCTTCTTAACCGGTTCAGCCCTTTACCCAGAATTCACAGGATCTGTAACACATAGATACAGACATCTCTTTACCACATAAAACACATAAGTCTTACTAAGGCTAACAACTCTAACAAACTCAAACCCTCAAATGTTGCCCCCAAACCCGTACTCAAGTCAAGACCACATGATAGTCAGTCCTCCTTCACTTCCTATCTAATGGTTAACAAAATACAGGTTACTGGATACTCGACAACATCTAAACTCTCAAAATTGGTCAAACAGCAAAACTATCCGGATACAACATAGTTTTCCGGACAACACTAATAATCCGGACAGCATGCCTTTTCCGGATAGCATAAGTAATCCGAACACTATCCGGAAACATACTTCATCCGAACAATCAAGAAAAGAGAACTTACCCGGAAAAGACTTGTCCGGACACCTTCAACTATCATCCGGACACCATCGACAGAACTATCCGGACACCACCAACAGAACTATCCGGATACATTCAACGTATCCGGACACCACTGTCGGTTTATCCAAAATTTACCCAGAAACCGACTGAATCTTTACTAAATCATGAATTTAACTATTCTAATCTGATAGGAAGTACATACTATCATTTACAAACATAAATTACAAAGAAACATACCTCAAAACACTTCCAAATGAAGTCAAATGATGCCTTAACCTTTCCTATCTTCTTTTGCTTCTTTTCTCTCCAAAAACACACACTACACACACTGAATTGCTGAGAAAATGAATATAACTCTGGACACCTAATTCAGATAATATCTAGCCAAATTACCATTTCAGCCCCTAAACTCTTTACAAATGACTAAAACACTATTAACTTATAAATTCACTTAAACTTACCCAAAATAGTAACTTTAAAGTTAAATAATTTAACGGGATTAGATTTTTAACTAACGGACTTACCCGGGGTATTACACCTGAACTGATTTGTCCAGAAGCTAAAATGCCAGCAATTTCGTGTTCTGAACTGTTGTGATCAGAAGCCACTGCTTCAGTTTCATCAAACTTTACATTAACGCTCTCAATAACCGTCCTTGATTGCTTTAGATAAATTCGATATGATGCTGCGGAGAAAGAATAACCTACAAAGATCCCATCAATAGCCTTCGGACTGAACTTGTTGCGATTTTCTTTGTCGTTCAAAACAAAGCATTTGCAACCAAAAACATGAAAATGCTTTATGGTTGGTTTCCGGTTGTTCATGATCTCATAGGGATTTTTACCAAACCGGCGATAAATTATTGAACGATTCTGAGTGTAACACGCAGTTGCGACAGCCTCAACCCATAAAAATAACGGTATACTAGAGTAAGCCAGCATTGTTCGTACGGATTCGACTAACGTTATGTTTCGCCTTTCCAAAACACCATTCTGTTCAAGAGTTATAGCCGCAGAAAATTGTTGAATAATCCCGTTCGATTCATAAAAATCTCCCAAGATTCTGTTCTTAGATTTCGTGCCATTGTCTGAATGAAGTCTCATCCTTTGAACGAAGAAACTTAACCCGTGTGTAACGAGAAAAATCATCAACTATCACCAATACGTATTTCCTACCATTTATGCTTTCAGTCTTCATGGGGCCACACAAATCCACATGTATTAATTCCAATACACTCTTTGTTGTAGGTTCAGGTTTCGGCTTGTGAGGAACCCTTTTCATCTTACCTTTCTCATAGACATCACATAAACTTTCAGTTCCAAACTTCAACATCGAAAAACCCCGAACTAATTCACCTCTAACTAACTTCTGTATATATCTGAAATTTAGATGAGATAACCGTCGGTGCCATAACCAACTTTGTTGAATTGAAACTTTTGACAATAGACACACATCACTTTATGGATTCACCGCTGACAAATTTATCGTATAAAGATTTGATTTTCGCGTGCCAACTACGAGTTATTTTCTTTCCTCAGTTCTGACACAACCCTTGTCGCTTTGAAATTAACTTCCAAATCTCTATCACAAAATTTTCTGATGCTAAACAAATCGTGTCCTAGTCCCTCAACACAACTGACCTTCTTTATGGTTAACTTGTCTTGCACAATATCACCAAAACCGTGAATTGGAGGAAATTGGTTGTTGCCAAATCTGACTCAACCGCCGTTTTTCTAAACATAGTTCGAGAGCATTTCTTTTTGGCCGCTCAAATGTTTTGAACATCCTGAGTCTAGATACCATAAATTATTCTTCTGCAAACAACTAGATCAAGCAGTTTTAGGTACCCATTTGAAGATGGGTCCTTTTTGGTTAGTTGTGCGAAACATCTTTTCGAAAACTGGTGGTCTCTTTTTCTTTGAAACATTGGTTTGAGCATAATCATTTGTAACATAATACAAATTAAACCAACAACATGAACCAGGTTTGGCAAAAAGATTATTACGACTACAAGCAAAACAAAAACATTCATCATTTGAAAAACTCAACAATTGCTTGTTTGAGTAAACCTTTTAAGAATTTACAAGTTGTCGTTTATCATTCGCAGCATGTTGTTTGTTATTTAAAAAACAAGTATTTTTAACATTCTGCTTGGTTGGTAAAGTAGTCTTTTGCTTCACCCGCCATTCTTTCTTTACATTCTTCTCATTCACAAACTTATCTGAAAAGTCACAAAATCTATCAGAAGTCTTAGAATGATAAGAAGTGTTTGTCTTTTCTTTAAGGGTTTTTCAGAAAAAAGTACTAGAAGGTATTTCATTTTTCAAAATAAAATCATTATGGTCCGGAAGCTTCTTGGAAAAATCAAATTCACAGGCATTTCCTTTATCACGAACTTCAGGTTTTGAATTCTCCTTGGAAACAGGGTTAGATTGAAAATCGTCATTAGAATCAGAATCAATAGAATGAACTTCAAAATCCTTTTTAGAAGAAGAATTTTTAGGAGTAGACCACATCTTTGAAGCAAATTCTTTTCTCTCTTTTTCCAAAGCAATTTCCAAATCAGTTACTTCATGAGAAAGCTCACTAATCTTTTCTTCAAAATATTTGCATTCGGTTGTAAACTTAGCTTTCTCATTCTCAAATTGTTCATGCTCAGAGACCAAAATTTTCTCAAGATCCGAAACATTCTTTGAAAGTTGGAAACACTTTTGATTAACTTTCTGTTTTTCGTCAAATGATTTCTTAAAGGAGGCTTAAAACCTTTTAATTAGAGATTTTTCAAGAATGTCCTTTTCTTTTTCAAACTTTTTCTCGATCTCAGAAGATAATTCCTTAAAACTATTTGTAAAAATAGATGTAAGAAAATCTTTTTCTAAATCAAATTTCACTCTCTGTTCGAGAATAGATTTTTCAAGTTCGCAAATCCTTCCTTCTAGAATCAAAGGTGGAACATATCTTTTTGCTTCAAATGGTTTTTCAATTTTTGGTTTAACAACACAGATATCAAAATAGTCATTTGAAAGTGTCACATTTGGATTATTTTGATATTTTTAAGTCTCTTTAGTATAACAAAATGGAAGTTGCATTTTTGTTGTGGTTAATCTCTTCATTACTTCCTCTTCTATTATTTGTTCTTCCTTCGTCCATTGGAGAACAAATTCAGGAAAATATCTAGCATATCTTAAGAATTTAAAATCATATAACGTTGGTAGACAATTACTTACCTTTGCCAAACGTTTAGGATTTTTATAACCAAGTCCCCAATATTTGTTGAGAGAACTCACTAACCTTGGTTTGTTCATGTGAATAGTTTGCTCAGTTTGATCTCTCAAATAAAGCTTCTTTTCCAAATCTTTAATTTTGTCTAAAAACTCTGTATTTTGAGTGGTAATATCTTTCAAAGAAACTTCACTTTCACTAATCTTATCTTCTAGCTCTTTGATTTTCTTTGTTAGATCAGATATTTGAGAATCAAAAAATGTCTTATCCTTTTCAAGCTTTTCTTGTTGATCTTTGAGAGTTTTAATTTCATCATTTTTCTTTTCTCTCTCAAGATTATCATCAAGAATAGTTTGACTTAGTTCTTTGTTTTCTTCTCTTTGCTTTTCCAACTTCGCTCTTAAATCTTAAACAGCCGGTGTCATGATTTCTAATTCACGGTATAAAGTAGCTAATTCACTACGTGAATTTGCTAATTCATGATGTAAAGTAGCTATTTTATGATCAACAGAGGGAGGTATAAGAATTGAATTTACCCCAGAGTCACTGTTAGAAGTGTCTTCTTCATCTGAATCAATTTTGCTTGGCACATATTGGCTTCCTCTTCATTTTCAGCCTCATCGTCGGTCATGTCTAGCCAGTATTCATCTTCAACAAGTAAAGCCTTCCCCGCTTCCTTTTGTTTGGCTAACATCAACTTTGTTTTGTAGTACTCAGAATCCCAAACGACCTTCTTCCTACAATCCTTAGCATAATGACCGGGTATGCCACAGTTGTAACACTTTGGAACTTCAGTTGCCTTTTTCTCATCAAACCTTATTTTACCATCACCTCTATTCCTTTCCTCAAACTTTTTCTCAACTTCCTCATACTTCTTTTCCTCAGACGACTTTACCTCAAATCTATTCTTGTTCTCAAACTTCCTCGAACCATATGTGTATCTCATATTGTTAGAAGACGGAATCTTATAAAATCTTTTCTTAAAATGCCTGGTTAATAAAAGCATAGCTTGTTCTAACTCAGCTCTGTCATCTGAGATATTCCCCTTTATAACCAGTCTCAAAAGTATCAGAACTCTCATTCAAATAACTGTTTGAATACGTATCAACTTTGAGTGCCACCGGATCAAGAATTTCTTTCTTCTTCTTCTTATTCCTTTTCTCTTTGACTTCTTCCACTTCTTCTTCATCTTGTTGTATGGTTTCGAATAACTCCTGTAAAGGCATTGTGGTTGGTCTTGGGTTCTGTTTCATTCTCTGACACACACTCTTCCATTCAGGTTGTAATATACTCAGAAATTTAACATTGACCTCAATTGTATCTTTCGTTATCTCGATCTTGCTCAGCTCGTTCAGAAGTAAGATAAATCTGTCATAAGTTTGAGACAAACTTTCATCTTCTTTTGCCTTTAACTCGTCATATCTATTAATACACAGAGTTATTTTCATTTGGTTTCCTATTTGAGAGCTTTGTAACATCTTATCTAATTGAACCCACATCTCATGTGCATTATCCTTATAGCTATCTATCTTGTTGTAGACTTCATTCGGTATGCCCATGATTAAGTAAGATCTGACTTTCTTATCTGCATCGAATCGTGCCTTTTCTTCAACTGTGTATTCCCCAATAGGTTTCACCTTTACATGTCCTTCTTGTGCATTAGGAGCAAGAACACGAGACATTATTGGTTTCATCGGTCCATGTTCCAGAGACAATAGTAGATTTTCTCCATTTTGTTGTCTTTCAATAAAATCCAAGAATCTATCATTCCATTGCTCATACTCATTTTCAAATAGAATAGGAGGATGAGATTCGGTTCCAAGTGACATCATCACTTAGTGTTTCATCATCTTTACAATTTACCTGTTAAGGATCTTTAAACAAACAAGCAAGCAAAATCAATGAACAGTAAAAAGTTATCGCACAACAAGTATACGATAAACAGTAGTAGTCGCACGATGCTTGTGCGATGAGGATTCTGAACAGTAGTTCTCGGGTGATACTTGTGTGATCAGGAGGGTTATTGGTCAAAACTCTATGCGATTAGGTAAAGTTGTCGGTCAACAAAGGGCAATGAACAGTAGTTATCGGCCACTACTTGGGCGATCGGACTTGATGAACAGTACTTATCGCTCAACTCATGTGCGATGAAAAATTTTTATCGCTCAAGTTCTGTGCGATAAGGATAAATATCAGTTTTATAGGACAACTTTGAAGACTTGAAGAATATCTTTGTGCGACTTCTATGAACTTCGAACCAAACTTTCTGCTATGTCCGAATTATCACTCTAAACTCCTCCAATTGATACCAAACTTTGAACGAAGGATCGCAATGCTATTCTGAGTAGTTCTTGTGAAGAAAACAACACCAAAAACTAACAAAATCCAGACCTTTCGATCCAAAACAATAAGTCACCAAAAAGTCCTAAAAATCCATCAAAATCCACTGTAATCAGTTCTTTCGATCAAATTTCTTGCACAGATTTCTTCACACAATCAAAACGAACACCTCTGAATCAACAATCAAATACAAAACATCCTAAATCACTAATTTCGATCCTAGGTCCGAAAACTTTAAAAATACTCCAAAAAAGCCTCAAATCTGCTCAAATCTTGCTTGAATCTGCTTGCTCTGATACCACTTGTGATCCCAGAAACAAGTATGTAAAGATATGATCAAGAATCACTGGTCATCTCTCATTAACATCAAATATTGAGTTACAAAATGTAGAGACAATATTACAAGTGATTGAGTTGCAAGAGTTATCAAGTGTCGTCAAAGTTATGAACTAAGAGGGAATCTAGGCTATTTATACCTAGACTATGAAGTTACAAAACAAGTCCTTTAATTTGGATACAATTAACATTTTAGCACCAACAAAGATCGTTTCAACGATTCAACAAGTTTAATAATCATGGAAACTATAATGAAAACTCAAACAACAATGATTATTTTTATGTATGTGGGGACAAAAATCATTCTGCAAATGTATGTCCTAAACGTGCAAAGAAAAATGACACTCAAAAAGCGTTTGTTGGAGGAGCTTTGAGTGATAGTGAAGAAGATGAAGGGAAGGAAGAAATATGTCTTCTGGCCGACCATGAGAAATAGGTGATCACTTGCTACTCAACTAATGATGATAGTGATTATATTGATAATTGTTATGAAGGTAATGATATGCATGAGGATGAAGATCTTGATGAAATTGAAGAATCATATAATCAAATGGCTAATCTTGCTAAAAAATATAGTGACACCAACAAAGAAATGAGTAGATCACTTATATTGCAACAAAATGAGATTCATGATCCTAACAAAAAAAATGCATATGATATTATGAAACATAGGGATATGAATAACGAGATTGCATGCTTGAAAGAAAAATTGCTTGAAAAAAATTGTGATTCTTGTGTTGAGTTAAATGAAAAAGTTGTATGCTTAGAAAAAAGAATAGTTGAAAATTATTTATGTGATAAATTGAAGATTGAAATTGCATACTTAAACTTGAAATGTGAAAATCTTGAAAGAAATAATATAATGGCTTCAAATTTCAAAGATTGTAATGAGAAATTGTCTAAGACGTTGAAAATGCAAAGATCCATTGATGATAAAAGGGGTCTTGGATTTGATGATTCTCGCATTGAGTCTATCACCAAAATTCCTTCGAAAAATAATGTTTTTGTAAAAGCTTCAAAGATGGATGATACATCTAAAAGTGAAGAGGTTGTCAAGAAATATGTGTCAAATAGTAGTCTTATTAAAGTGGTTAAAAAAATTGCTGTGAAGTCAAAAGTAGTGTCAAGCAATATTCCTTATAGGTCACCTCATATGCAAAACAGAAATTTCATGTCAAATATGAATTTCATGCAAAATACAAATAATATGTATAACATGTACAATCAAAATCATACTAAATTTAGAAGAAGAAGAAGAAGAAGAAGAAGAGGAAATATGTAACACCTTATTTTGTGTATGATGAAAACAACAAAAGAGATAGAATAACTCCAAGATGGTTAGCTAAGGGTGTTTTTTGTTCCAAAAATCCCGACCCAATTAGGTGTTGGGTTTTGGACGTGTAACTTGTTTTGGTAATATGACATTGTTGACATGCTTAGAAATTGCTAAACACCATGAATGCATGTCTTGATTGTGAAAATTCAACATTTTGAATTTAAATATTTTTTGACCTATGAAACATTGGGTGCCAAGCATCTATATCTCATAATTTTTTGTAGATGGTTTTTTGAGAGGAAATTGAAGATCTACATTAGATTCTCGATAGTGGTTGCACTCGTCACATGACCGATGATAAAAAATTGTTCTCATCTTATGTGGAATGTGACGAAGGACAGGTTGTCTTCGGCGGAAATGCAAAGGAAAGTTTATTGGTAGAGGTAACACAGTTTGCAACAATGTTAAATTTTCAAATGTCAAGCATGTGAGAAATTTGAATTTTAACTTGCTAAGTGTTGGTCAATTGTGTGAGAATAATATCCATGTTCTTTTTAAAACCGATGTATGTGAAATAATTAAAGACGACAAGGTAATTCAAACTGGAGTAAAAAAGAGAGACTTATATATTTGCAAAACGCATGTTAAAAGCTTTACGCGTTTATCTTTCATACATGATAATACTAGTTTGTGGCATAGAAGGTTAGGTCATGCAAACTTACATTTGATTCAAAAATTGAAAAATTAAGAACTTGTCAATGATCATCCAATAATCAAGTTTGATAATTATTTTTGTGATGCATGTCGTGTTGGAAAACAAGTCCATGCTTCTCATAAATCAAAAAACATGGTCTCAACTAAGAGATTATTACAGTTACTCCACATGGACCTTTTTGGCTCTTTGGCAATCCAAAGTTATGGAGGATATTTATATACACTTGTAGTTATTGATGATTTTTCTCGGTTTACTAGGACTTTATTTTTAAAGCATAAAAATGAAGCTTTCGAAAGTTTAAAATTTTGGGAAAGAGAATTCAAAACCAACAAGGTTGTACGATTATTCTATTTGCACAGACCATGGAAGAGGATTCGATAACGAAACGCAATTTGTAGCATTTTGTGACAAGTACGGAATCACTCATAACTTTTTGGCTCCTCGAACTCCTCAATCTAATGGGGTTGTTGAGAGGAAAAACCAAACTTTGCAAGAAACGATTCGTACTATGTTAAATGAGAAAAATACACCCCAAACGTTTTGGTGGGATATCGTAGCTACCGCGACCTATGTCCTAATCGTGTCCTTGTTAGGGGTATCCTAGAAAAGACACCATATGAGTTGTATCAAGGTAGAAATCCTTCCATAAGTCATCATAAAGTCTTCGGATGCAAGTGTTATATTCTAAACAATAAGGAATATTTGACTAAGTTTGATCCAAAATCCTATGAAGGAATTCTCTTAGGTTACTCATGGAATAGAAAAGCCTATAGAGTTCTTAACAAGTCAACCATGGTAGTTGAAGAATCCCTTAATGTATGTTTTGATGAATCTCCACCAAAGCCAAGCCCTCAGATTTAGTAGATGATGATATAAGCGAAGAAGAAGCATTAGCTCGCAATCTTAGAACTTTAAATCTAGACCTTCAACCCTTTTCTAGTCAAGTGGAACCTAGTGATGCACATCCTTGTTATGTCCCCCAAGGAATAGAAGATCCCAACCTAAGACCCGAAAGAGGTCAACCCGAACCAAAAATCATAGGTGACTTGAATCAAAGACACACTAGATCTCAAATCCATACCCATAGTGCTTTTCATGCCTTTGTGTCTTCGATAGAACCTAAAACTATAGAAGAAGCCTTAAGAGATGAAGATTGGATAATACCAATCCAAGAAGAACTTAATCAATTCACTAGGAATGATGTTTGGGATTTAGTACCTCAACCCAGTGGCCAAACCATCATAGGAACAAAATGGGTCTTTCGAGACAAGGTAGATGAACACGGTGGAGTCACACAAAACAAAACTCCTTTAGTAGCAAAGGGGTACAATCAACAATAAGGCGTCGATTATGATGAAACGTTTGCTCCGGTTGCAAAATTAGAATCCATAAGGATGCTTTTGTCCTATGCTAACGCAAAAGGCTTCAAGCTTTATCAAATGTGTTGGACAACCTAAGGGGGGGGTAAGGTTGTATTTAAAATCTTTTTCTTTCAAAAATTCTTTGAACAAATAAATACAGTACAAACAATACAGTAAAAATAAAGCAGAGTATAAACAAGTAAATATACAACAATTATATAAACAGATATAATTTAAATGCACAGCGGAAATGTAAATAGATAAGGGAAAGAGAATACTTGACAACGGAATTTTTAAAGTGGTTCACCAAACACAAAGTTGGCTAGTCCACCTCGAGAAAATAACACTTCTCGGAGATCCAATACGAAACGTGTTCTTTACGGTAGAAACACAAACCTTAATACAACAAACGCGAAACACTCTTCTTTGAGAGATTAATGTGGATCACTCACTCTAATTCAAACACTTACAAGAGGGTATAAATTTTAATATGAATAATCACTCTTGAATAAGGTTTATCACTTGGATATTTTTAGAGAGTTTGATCACTTGAGTTGTGTTGCTGATTCAACTAATCGAGAGATTTTAATCTGCTATCAACTCAAGATTTCTTGCTCAAAAATTAATTTTATCAGTTTAAGTGATTTAGTGTGAGTAAGAAAGCAGCAGAATAATAATCAAATGCTGAGGGAGAATTTATTGCTGAAGTTGGTGTGTCATTGAAGGCAGCTGGATGCTTGTATTTATACTGGATGATTATCAGCCTTGAGAGATTTCGCGGTATACCGCCAAACCATCGCGGTATACCTGCGTCAGAAAAAGTGTACTGCAAGGAGAAGGTCAACCTGCAAAAATCAACGGCTACATAGTACCCGCGGTATACCGCGTTGCACATGGCGGTATACCGCCTAAAAAAGTTGTCTGACAAAAGAAGCTTCCCATGCAGTTGAACTGTCGGGTGAATAGTGACGCGGTATACCGCGTGAACCTTGGCGGTATACCGCCTAAAGATTTGTCCAATGAGAGCATGGCAACGCAGGTTACTTCGGCTGATCACAATCTTTTGCAACAGATGAACAGTAGCAGACAGCATATTAATATATATATATCAGTGATTTATATATAAAAACATATATATATTATATATATTTGATTCAAATATATTTATATAGATACGAAATATCCAAGTGATAAAATATTTTAGGGTGTTTATCATTTTAAAATAAAATGACGAAACTCTTCAGACTTGGATTCTTCAGATAAAAAATTATCGAGATCATTTAAATATCTGCACACTCAGATAAAATATTAGATAACAAATAATGCGGTGTGTTTTGTAATCATCAAAATAAATATGGAGATGTGATTTTATGTGTACCAAAAATATATCACAATATTTAAAGCTGGGTACACTTGCACCAACAATCTCCCCCTTTTTGATGATGACAAACACAACGCTAAACACGAGAGCATACTCGGTTTCTCTCCCCCTTTTGTCGAAGCAAAAAGGGTTTAAGAAAGTCGCTTATGCTCCCCCTCGAAAGATGCTCCCCCTCAAAATATGAAATATTTGAGAGTTAGTATTTATCAAGGGTTATACTCAAGCATGCCTAAACCAAGTCTTAATTTAAAGAAGGCTTTTTTGTTAAGAGCTTTTGTGAAAATATCGGCCAAATTATCTTCCGAATCAACCTTTTCAAGCACGATTTTGCCTTTTTGAACATTATCTCGTAAAAAGTGATGTCTCAATTCAATATGTTTGGTACGAGAATGCAAAACGGGATTTTTACTTAAGTTTATGGCACTTGAGTTATCACACATAATTGGAATTTTGGTTAGGTGTACCTCAAAATCGGTAAGTGTGTGTTTCATCCAAAGGACTTGAGCACATGCTCTTGCGGCGGCTACATATTCCGCTTCGGTGGTAGACAAAGCTACGGATTGTTGTTTCTTAGAGAACCAAGATACAAGTGAGAGACCTATAAAGGCACATACCCCACTAGTACTTTTTCGGTCAACAATAGATCCACCAAGATCGGAATCGGCGAAACATGTTACTTCTAACTCGGGTTTCTTTGCGTACCATAAGCCAAGATTAGTAGTACCTCGTAAATATCGAAAAATACGCTTGACAGCTTCATAGTGAGATTGTTTGGGTGAAGATTGAAAACGAGCACATAAACATACACTAAACATAATATCAGGTCTACTAGCAGTTAAATATAATAAACTACCAATCATACCACGATAAATCTTTTCATTAAAATCGTTTCCCTCCTCGTCACGAGATAATTGCAAATTTGTGGTCATTGGAGTTTCAACGGGTTTGACATTTTCAAAGTTAAACTTTTTCAACATATCTTTACAATATTTAGATTGACTAATAAAAATACCAGTTTCACATTGTTTTATTTGCAATCCTAAGAAGTATTTTAACTCTCCCATCATGCTCATTTCAAACTCGCTTGTCATTTTCGCAGAAAATTCATTACACAGTTTTTCATTGGTGGAACCAAAAATAATATCATCAACATATACTTGCACAACCACAATATCATTTTGAACATATTTCACAAATAAAGTATTATCAATTTTACCCATAATATAACCACTAACAATTAAAAAAGTTTTTAATCTATCATACCACGCACGCGGAGCCTGCTTTAAACCATAAAGCGCCTTTTTCAATTTATAAACATGTGTCGGGTTTTCAAAACTTTCAAAACCGGGAGGTTGAGAAACGTATACCTCCTCATTTATAATACCATTTAAGAAAGCACTTTTAACATCCATTTGAAATAACTTAAAATCTTTAGCATTTGCAAAAGCGAGAAGCATTCGAATAGACTCCAACCTTGCAACCGGTGCAAAGGTTTCGTCATAATCTATACCTTCTTGTTGACTGTACCCCTTGGCAACTAAACGTGCCTTGTTTCGTGTGACTCCACCGTTCTCGTCTACCTTGTTTCGGAAGACCCATCTTGTGCCAATAATGGTTTGACTACTAGGGCTAGGCACTAAGTCCCACACATCATTCCTAGTAAATTGGTTTAACTCATCTTGCATGGCCAATATCCAATCCTCATCACCTAAAGCTTCATCTATGGTTTTAGGTTCTATGGTTGAGATAAAGGCATGGAAAGCACAATGGGTATGGATTTGTGATCTGGTTGTCCTTTGGTTTAGGTCACCTATAATTTGATCTACGGGATGGCCTCGAGCGGTTCTAAGGTTAGGATCATCTATACCTTGTGGAATAAAGCACGGAGGGGCATCACTAGATTCAATATTATTTGTGGAAGGTTGGGTACTTAAATCCAAGGTACTAAGTTGTTGGGCTAAGACATCTCCTTCACGGATATTATCATTTGCTAAGGGTGCACTCGGTTTGGGAGGACTTTCGTCAAAGCTAACATTAAGGGATTCTTCCACTACCATGGTTTCCTTATTTAGGATTCTATAGGCTTTGCTATTCCAAGAATAACCTAGGAAAACTCCCTCATAGGCTTTGGGGTCAAATTTGGTTAGGTAGGATTTGGTGTTTAAAATAAAACATTTACAACCAAAAACTTTTAGGTGAGCTAGGGAAGGTTTTCTACCTCGGTAAAGTTCATAGGGTGTCTTATTTAGGATACCTCTAATTAGGACACGGTTAAGCACATAGGTCGCGGTAGCAACGGCATCACACCAAAACTTTTGGGGAACTTGATGTTCGTTTAGCATAGTTCTACTCATTTCTTGCAACGTTCGATTTTTCCTTTCAACAACCCCGTTTGACTGAGGAGTTCGAGGAGCCGAAAAGTTATGAGTTATACCATGTTTATCACAAAAGGCACCAAATTGTACATCATTATCGAATTCTCGTCCATGGTCCGTACGTATGGAAACAATCGTACAACCTTGTTGGTTTTGAATTCGTTTTCCCAAAATTTTAAACTTTTCGAAAGCCTCATTTTTATGTCTCAAAAATAAAGTCCAAGTATAACGGGAATAATCATCCACAATAACCAAAGTATAAAAATTTCCTCCAAAACTTTGAATAGCCATCGGGCCAAAAAGATCCATATGTAAAAGTTCTAAAACTCTTTGAGTAGAAATAACATTTTTTGATTTATGAGAAACGTGATGTTGTTTGCCGACACGACAAGCATCACAAAAATGATTATCAAACTTTAATTTTGGCAGGTCACTCACAAGCTCCTTATTTTTTAAGTTTTGCATTAATCTTAGATTAGCGTGACCTAAACGCCTATGCCATAAAGTAGAAACATCATTAATAGAAGATAAGCATATATTATCAGATACAACAGTTTTACAAATATATAAATTTCCTTTTACAAAACCATTTAAAAGAACTTTGCCATTTTTTATGATTTTACAAGAATCTTCTTCGAAGACAACAGTTGTATTATTTTTACACAATTGACGAACACTTAACAAATTAAAATGTAAATTATCAACATGATTAACATTAAGAAATTGAACATTATTGCAAGAAACTGTACCTCTACCAATTATATTTCCTTTGGAGTTTCCTCCAAAAATTACCTGTCCACCATCACATGACTTATATGATGAAAAGAGATTATTGTTTCCGGTCATGTGACGTGTGCAACCACTATCGAGTATCCAGTCCATATCAAGGTCAATCTACAATAATGAAGATATAACTTTTATGGTCCCCATTTCTCGTGGGTCCTTGACAATTAGTTTCAAAAGTCAACCAACATACATATATATAAAGTCAAACAGAATATATATATATATATAATACATTACACAACTTTAATATATAATATATCAAACACAAATATATATATATAACACATGTCTAGACAAACAAAATATATATATATAAGAATTAAAAGAATTAATTAAAATGTATATATATATGTGCAGTACGTAAGTATATATATATATGAATAGTATAAAAAGTACAATTAATATTTTACTTATATATAATATATAACACATATACATAACACATTTAAAACCATAAACGCATACCACCGGGATTATCATTACTAAACATTCCTTTTGGAATCCATTTATTTACCATTTTAATTTTGCGATTATATTTATCATACACATAAAAACAGGCATTTACATTCGCATTATTATTAGGTTTAGAATATTTATCATGGTACATGCGAGCATACGGTTTTCTCGTATTATAATTTTCATTATTTATTTTACGCACATACAGAGGTTTTTGCACATATTGATTTCTTGTATTTACTTTAGGTGATTCATAGAATCTTTTGATGGGTATACAAGAACATTTATCAACACAAGTATTGGAACCAATGCCTTTTCTACATTTTATACGGTTAGGCATATTAAGCATGTTAAGAACCTTTTTATTACTACTTTCAAAGGCTTTAGCTAGCATGTTATCTTTTTCATATGAAGCACATTTAGCCTTTAAACATGTAATCTCATTCTCAAGAATATCACATTTTGTACAAATAATATTTTCATGTGATTTTTTATTTAAGCATGCAATTTCTTTATTTAAAACATCACAAGATTTACAAAAATCTTTTTCTCCTAATTTAGTTTCTAATTTAGCAATTATATCCATATCATTTTCAGATTTTTGTTTAACATTTTTTATTTCCTTTTTACATGCATTTACAGTTTCTTTTAACATAGCATTCTCATCTTGGTAACGATTTGCAAGAGCGGCCATTTTATGAAAAGATTCATATAATTCTTCAAGATTATTTTCATTATCACTTTCATAATCACTATCGTAATCCGAGTAAGAAGATTTTACCTCGTCGTCGCTATCGGCCATAAGACAAATGGCTTGATAGTCATCTTCTTCTTCACTCTCGCTCCACGCGCCTCCAATGAAGGCTTTCTCCTTCTTCTTTTGGAATTTGTTCTTTTTCGGACATTCATTGGCGTAGTGGTCTTTGTCACCACATGAGTAGCAAAAGCCTCTCTTTGGCTTAGCTTTATCGTCTTCACTCGAGTCGCCATTTTTCTTAACTTTTTCGTCTCGTTTATGGAACTTACGACTTCGATTATCACCACCACGACGGTAGTTACCGTTTCTTTGAAATCTGCCATTGTTAGAAAATTTATTATTATTATTAAGAAATTTGGAAAAGTTTCTTACCAACATGGCGACTTCATCGAGAGTTTCGGATGGATCTTTCGAGGAGCTAGCTTTCTCCTTTTTCTTCTCATCTTTTGGTGTTGAGACATTGAGAGCGATTGATTTCTTTTTAACTTGCTCCCGATCTTTGTTTCTTTTAAGTGCAATTTCATGCACTTTAAGATTACCGATCAAGTCATCTATCTTCATTATGGAAAGGTCACGGGAGTCTTCTAAGGATGTTATCTTTTGCATCCACTCCGAAGGAAGGGCTCGTAGGATTTTCCTTATATAGTCCTCGTTAGGATAAGTGCGATCCAAACCTTTCAAAGTAGTCACAATAAGGTTAAATCTTTTAAACATTGAGTCAATTGACTCATCTTGTTTCATTTCGAATAGTTCATAATCGTGAACTAAAATATTTACTTTACTAGATTTAACCTCCGTGTTTCCACGATGAGTATTATTTAAACTTTCCCATATTTGATTTGCAGTTTTATAAGTATATACTCTTTCAATTTCGTCAGATGTTAAAGCAGCATATAATATATTCTTAGCTTCAAAGTTTAAACAAAAATGGGCTTCATCAGAAGTAGTCCAGTCATCTATAGGTTTATCAATATAAACATCATCTTTCACAATGGTGGGTTTAAAATTCCCTTTTTCTATGATGTTCCAAATCTTTTGATTTTTGCCACGCACGTGACATTCAAATAGCTCGGCCCAAATGCCAAACTTTTCAGTATCTATCAAAGGAGGTTTTGAAAACACGATATTAGTTTGTTGAGCCATTTAGAAGAATAAGAGAAAAATATGCAGAATATTTTTGAAAGACCCGCTCTGATACCAAATGTTGGACAACCTAAGGGGGGGGTAAGGTTGTATTTAAAATCTTTTTCTTTCAAAAATTCTTTGAACAAATAAATACAGTACAAACAATACAGTAAAAATAAAGCAGAGTATAAACAAGTAAATATACAACAATTATATAAACAGATATAATTTAAATGCACAGCGGAAATGTAAATAGATAAGGGAAAGAGAATACTTGACAACGGAATTTTTAAAGTGGTTCACCAAACACAAAGTTGGCTAGTCCACCTCGAGAAAATAACACTTCTCGGAGATCCAATACGAAACGTGTTCTTTACGGTAGAAACACAAACCTTAATACAACAAACGCGAAACACTCTTCTTTGAGAGATTAATGTGGATCACTCACTCTAATTCAAACACTTACAAGAGGGTATAAATTTTAATATGAATAATCACTCTTGAATAAGGTTTATCACTTGGATATTTTTAGAGAGTTTGATCACTTGAGTTGTGTTGCTGATTCAACTAATCGAGAGATTTTAATCTGCTATCAACTCAAGATTTCTTGCTCAAAAATTAATTTTATCAGTTTAAGTGATTTAGTGTGAGTAAGAAAGCAGCAGAATAATAATCAAATGCTGAGGGAGAATTTATTGCTGAAGTTGGTGTGTCATTGAAGGCAGCTGGATGCTTGTATTAATACTGGATGATTATCAGCCTTGAGAGATTTCGCGGTATACCGCCAAACCATCGCGGTATACCTGCGTCAGAAAAAGTGTACTGCAAGGAGAAGGTCAACCTGCAAAAATCAACGGCTACATAGTACCCGCGGTATACCGCGTTGCACATGGCGGTATACCGCCTAAAAAAGTTGTCTGACAAAAGAAGCTTCCCATGCAGTTGAACTGTCGGGTGAATAGTGACGCGGTATACCGCGTGAACCTTGGCGGTATACCGCCTAAAGATTTGTCCAATGAGAGCATGGCAACGCAGGTTACTTCGGCTGATCACAATCTTTTGCAACAGATGAACAGTAGCAGACAGCATATTAATATATATATATCAGTGATTTATATATAAAAACATATATATATTATATATATTTGATTCAAATATATTTATATAGATACGAAATATCCAAGTGATAAAATATTTTAGGGTGTTTATCATTTTAAAATAAAATGACGAAACTCTTCAGACTTGGATTCTTCAGATAAAAAATTATCGAGATCATTTAAATATCTGCACACTCAGATAAAATATTAGATAACAAATAATGCGGTGTGTTTTGTAATCATCAAAATAAATATGGAGATGTGATTTTATGTGTACCAAAAATATATCACAATATTTAAAGCTGGGTACACTTGCACCAACAAAATGAATGTTAAAAGTTTTTTTTAAATGGGGCAGTAAATGAAGAAATGTTTATCACACATCCTTTAGGTTTTGAAATATTTGAAAAACCAACTCATGTTTTTAATCTTAAAAAGGCGCTTTATGGTCTCAAGCTAGCACCGCGTGCTTGGTATGATAGATTAAAATCCTTCCTAAACAATCAAATAATGATTTAGTAGTTGTGCAAATTTATGTTGATGATATTATCTTTGGCTCAAGCAATAATTTATTGTGTGAAGAATTTGCAACAAAAATGAAAAATGAATTCGAAATGAGCATGATGGGTGAATTAAATTACTTTCTTCGGTTACAAATTAGACAACTTGATGATTGCATTTTTGTGACTCAGTCTAAATATGCTAAATGTATGCTTAAAAAATTCAATTTTGAGGATGTAAAATCCGTAGACACTCCTATGACTACAAATATTAATCTATCTCGTGATGAAGAAGGAAATGACTTCAATGAAAAGATATATCGTGCTATGATTGGTAGTTTACTTTATTTAACGGAAAGTAGGCCCGATATTATGTATAGTTTATGCTTATGTGCAAGATTTCAGGGAAGTCCTCGACAATCTCATTATGAAGCAGTCAAACGTATATTTCGTTGTATAAAAGGAACCGCAAATCTTGGCTTATGGTGCCCAGAAACTCCTGAGCTAGAAGTTACTTGCTTCACAGACTCACATTTAGGTGGATTCCCATTGATAGAAAGAGCACTAGTGGAGTGTGTGCCTTCATAAGACACTCTCGGGTGTCTTGGTTTTCAAAAAAGCAACAATCGATTGCTCTATCGACAACTGAAGCAGAATATGTAGTTGCCGCAAGGGCTTGTGCACAAGTCCTCTGGATGAAACAAACTATTACCGATCTTGAGGTATATTTAAATAAAGTGCCTATGTACGAGCGATATCAACTTGAGAAAAATCCTATTTTTACACTCTCGCACTAAGCACATAGAACTTAGACATCATTTCTTAATCGACAATGTTCAAAAAGAAAACAATATTCTTGAAAAAGTTGATTCATAAGATAACTTGGCCGATATTTTCACCAAAGCTCTAAACAAAAAAACTTTTTTTGAAAGCTAAGATTGGGTTTGGGCTTGATGGAATACAACCCTTGAATTATTCTTAAATATGTCTCTTATGTATGCTTCCTTTTTCTTTTTTCTTTTTAATTTTTTGAACATTCATATATGCGGACGTCTGCTTATGAAAAGTTCGGACGTCCACTATAGTCAGAAGTCCACTATATTTCGCGGAAGCAACAGAACATTTGAGCGTTTTTAGAACTGATCCATACGTCAGCAAGTTGTTCGGACGTCCGCTAAAGTCGTAATTCCACTCTTCTCCGCGAAAGCAACAAATTTTTTTAGGTGCGTCTTCAGGACTGATCTGGACATTCGCTTTCTATCCGGACGTCCGCTTCTCATCTGACGTTTTTTTGTACTTTTCCCTGGTTTTACTTTACCCTAGATCAACTTTTCCCTAAAACATTCTCACATCCGTCTCCCTCTCGACGACTCTCTCTCTCTCTCTCCTCATTTCTCTCTTTCTCGGCTCTCTCTCACACACACACCTCCATCGGTCGACCACCACCGACTATCTCTCGTTGTCTCTTTCTCGCCACTGGTGTCACCGACTACAACCGTTTCTTGAACGGTCGTCGAACTTCTCTTGTCGGTTTCTTGCTGGAGTTGTTTCTCCTTCTTCTTCCCTTCTAGAGATCTTTAAAAGTATCCCTTTATTCGCCAGTTAGCAACTTATATGCATCTCTTTATTTGGTGACATAGGTCACCATCTATGCATCTCCTTGTTTTTTTCATTAGTGATTTTTTTTGTTCCTATAAAACATCAAACAGAAAGAAAAAGGTTTGCTTATTATGGATAAAATCTAAAGTTTTTTGTTGGACTCTAAAAGGTTTCTTTCACATGGCTTGAGTTTGTTGTATTTTTTTTAAATAACCACTCCAACGTTATGTGTTGTAGGAATTCAACTAAATGTGTTGTTTAGTCCCTCACATCTTTGTCCTTCTTTAAAAAAATCTTATCTTAAGTTTTTTTTGCCTATTTTTTGTTTATGTTTGTCTTTCAAAGTTTTATAAAAAAATTTCTAATAATAAAGCCTTTTGTCCCTAGGCACATTATTTAGTCTTGGTTATTATATCTCTTTTTATACATATATGTATATATCTTTTACAAATATGGGTCCAAAACGTTCTCGTACCTCTTCGTCTCGTGCACCTCCTCCACCTGGCCCGACTGCCAAACGCATTGTGCGCCGGGATGCACGACGTATTCTTTTACAAATTCATATGTATAATCTCGGTCGTCCCGTTCACTTGAATGGGTTGCCTCATTTTGGTACTCTTGAGGCCTTTACTGCCATTGGGTGGCAACTCTTTCTATCTTTTGTAGGAGAAGTCTCCCATGACCTTATTCTTGAGTTTTATGCTGAGTACGATTATGATGAGTCTACTCAACTTGTGTCTCATCAAACGTTTGATAATCACTACGACCTTAATTTGGATCAATTTGTTGCCTTGTTAGCTCTTACTCGCTCTGAACACCGTGTTTTACCAATGCCACTTCGTTTGCCCCATTACTTCCTCATGTTGAGGTTGACCCGGACACACTTTTACAACCTATTCTTGGTGCCCCTTTTCAAACCGATTTTGACCCCACTCAGTTGACCGACCAATGTCTAACTGATAAAATCTTACCTTTTTACGTTTTTGGTCAGGTCGGTAACACTGAACGTGTAAGTAGCCTTGAATGCTATCTACTCTATTGTCTTTCTAATGACATTAATGTTGATGATGTTTATATCATCGCAAATCGCATGCCTGGGTTGGAGGAAAACAAACCTTCGCTCCCTTTTGGTTATCTTTAAAAAATCTCTTTCGTAACCTCTCTCCATTTCGTAAGTCGGCGGATTGCCAAACCCAATCCCCTAGATGACTTTAGTGTGTGTCGAATGGAGGCTCAACCCGGCCCCTCTTTCCAACGTCATCATCCAATTCCTGATCTAGCTTTCAATGACATTGATGTGAATGAGTCTTTGCCTTCTACCTCATCATCTTTGGGGCCCGTTTCTAATCGGGACATCTACAATGTGGTATTGGGGTTGAAAACCTCTCAAAGTTCCTTCCAACGGTTGCAAGAGGAGTGGTGGCCAGATGTTTACCGACAATTTGATTCTATTCAGCAGGATCTTTGGGTTGTGCATGAGGAGTTGCGTGCCATTAACCTTGATGACAGTGATGAGTGATTTACTTGTAGAATGCTAGGTTGTTGTTTCTAGACTTATCAACTGGAATCTTTATATTTTTAAGTTATGAACCTTGCTACTTGTTGATTATGTTTATGCACTCTTGTGTATTTTCTTTATCTATGTTTTTGTTGCACAATGGTCCTTGTTTGAGGGGGGCCCTTTTTAGAGAGGGGGGTCTCTTTCTAAGGGGGAGCTTGTTCCTGCCTTTTTGATCTCAACAAAATCAGGGATAATTTATTAGTTATTATATTATAATGTGTCGGGTTTGTCTCATTGTTGTCATCATAAAAAAGGGGGAGATTGTTGGTGCAAGTGTACAAAAACAAATTTTATCATAAACACTTGACGTTCCCCTTGTTTTGATGGTTGACAAGCAAAAACCCGAGTTCATCTGTTTTCTAACAATTTGAGCCCTTGTGCAAAAGTAAGCTTCTGATAAACTGGTACAAATCTGAGTTCGGAAAGCGCGTCATCTCATTCGTTCAAATCTTCTATCTCGAGAACCATGCCGCCAAAATCCATTCAGAAGACTTATTTTAAGAAAATTTTCCAAATGTTATGCTTCTTCGGATTGTTAAACGAACACTCTAACAAAATCAGTAAAATACCTGGATAATTTTTAAATCAATTTTTCAAAACCTTTTTGTTAGGACAAATATGTCTTCAAGATTTAATATAGAAAGTCAAAGTCAAAGTCATTGTATAAAGTCAAAGTCTTTATAATTAGAGTTGTCAATCTTAGCTTAATGCCTTGTTAGTCTTAGGTATATAAGCATGTGGCTAGACTAATCTTGTAACAATTGAGAGAACCATTCCATAAGCTTTTGGACATAACTCACATCTTGTAAACGTAGAGAGCAAACCCTAATAGATCTACTTTCTCTCTCTACTCTCTCTCTCTAGAATTTCTCTCTAATCTTGATAGATCTTGGATTAACAATTGGTATCAGAGCAGGAACAAGATTGAGAGATGGAATTCTACTGATTAATCATACGAGATTTGGTGATTTTTTTGATCGAATTTGTTCAAATCTTAGTTCGTTGGATTCGTTTTTGATAGAGGAACATTTCTTGTTCAAGAATCGAGAGCTAATTCGAAGGATTTCAAGATCAATTTTGCAATTTTCTAAGTTTTTGGTCTATTCACAAACTTCTACTGTTCGATCGATTCATTTCTGATTCAGAGGTTTTCAGAGGTTTGTGTATGAAGAAGAGGTGTTCGAATTTATATTTCGAACTGATCTGCACAGTTTGATTTCAGTGATTTTGAGGATTTAAGTGATTTATGTCGTTTTTGGAAGAATCTCGCAAGATCTAAACTTCTCGCAACATTCATCCTACTTTTCGCAAGCTTCATCGATTTGAGTGTTGTTCTTCGTTCAAGTCTACATCTCTCAAAGATTTTCGCAACCCTCTGACCCGAAAACCTTACTTTTCGCAACCCTCTTACCCGAAAACCTTACTTTTCACAAGCTTCTGTTGCGGAAAGTGTTCTTTCAGCTTTCAAGTTTCTGCCCAAGTCTACTTTTCGCAACCATTGCTTGCGAAATCCTCACTTCTCGCTTCCTTTGCTTGCGAGTTCCTTACTTCTCGCAACCCTTGCTTGCGAGTTTCTGACTTGGTTATTATAAGACGATTTCCAGTATAAAAAAAATTTATACTGAAATTTTTTCTATAGTGTATTTCATACACTTTAAGAGTTTTCAAGAAAAAGTTTTATATAATTTTTTTTAATCGTCAAGCGAACATGAAGCGGCTTCCAGTGCTGTTCAAAGAATCTGAGTTTGAACTATGGAGAGTTTCGTTCATTGATTTTATTACCAGTAGAGAAAATGGGGAAAATATGATAAAATCTTTCACTGAAGGCCCAATGATCAGAACTGGCAAAGATTATACAGAAGAAGAGATTAACAGAATGAAAGCCGACAAGGAAGCTTCATCCAACTTGATCTTTGCACTTTACAAACTTCCACAACACATCTTCAAACGCGTTGAATGTTTCAAAAATAACCCAATGCAGATGTGGAACGAATTATCAAAGTTAATGATTGGATCTGAAGTTGCGTTTAAGAGAAAGGAAGAAGAAAAGAAAGCTGAAAAAGAGGATGCGGAACAGAAATCATCAAATGCTGAAATTGAAGAACTTAAGGAAAAGGTTATAGAGCTTACAAAGAGACTTTCTGACACGGAAAAGTTGCTAAAAGAGGAAAGAGTGAATCGTACAAATGACAAAAAGAGCTATGAAAAGCAAATTTTGTCTCTTTCTCATAAAGTTTCTGAGCTTGAAAAGAATGAGAGGAATGAGAAGAAAGAAGATGAAGAAAAGAAAGCCCTTGAACTCATATGCATAAAACTTTCTAAACAAAATGCAGATTTTGAGAAAGTTTTATTTCTTGAAAAAGAGAAATTGGAGAAGGAAAGAGTTGAGTATGAGAAGACAAGGAAAAGCTTTGATGCGAAGAATGTGCAATTGTCAAAGAAAATTTCTGAGCTTCAAAAGGACTTAGAAATAGAAAGTCAAGAGCTAGAAAAGATGAAGAAATATGACTTTCAGGCCAGGAGCGTTAAAGACGAATTTTCTATCGAGAGGAAGATATTCCATCAAGAAATACGAAAGCTCACAAAGAATTTGGCCGTGTTATCTACTGATATCATGAAAGAGAAGAGAGTCAATTGTGAAATTCAGAAGAAGCTTGATTTCATGCCCAAGGAACGAAATGACTTATCAAACAAAGTGAAGTCACTCAACAAATCCAAAAGCTATTCAGAAAGTCCGATTCAACCGTCTAATCTTTTCTATGATCATTCAGTGGATAATTCTTCCAAGTATAAATATGCTAATCTTCCTTCATACAAGAAAGTCAACATGCAATGGAGAGTCAAAGGTACAATTCCTGAAAAAGATATACCAAAATCATCTGTTCCCAACAAGAACACTAACCTGAAAGTTAAATCTTTTGCTAAACCTGATTCATTATATTATGCAAATCATTTAATCAGGTTAGCACAAAAGAATTTTTGTTGTTCTTATTGTGGAATTAATGATTTTATTAAAAATGATAGTGTTCAATATTGGTATGGTACTTATCATTTTCATTCCTATAGAGCTCCGCTTAACAAGCCAGGACCCAAGACACGTTGGGTACCAAAATCTACTTAATCTGTTTTTGCAGATTTAGAAGCAAAGCGTTGAACTCTCGGAAGAAGATTATTTGTTCCATTAAGGGGGAGTAAAGAGATTGGTTTCTAAACACATCAGTTTAGAACCCGGATTTCAAAGTTTATGGTTTTTGAATACATCAGTTCAAAACACGTGCTTCAACGACTATGGCTTCTGAACAATTTAGTTCAGGACCCGTACTTCAATGACTAAGACTTCTAAACAAATCAGTTTAGAACTCATACTTCTCAGGTGATATCCTTAACTGTCACATCTTTCTATTTCAAGGAACTCGTGGTAAAAGGTAACATTTCATTATGTTTTATTTCTACTGCTTTGAATGTTTGAATCTTTACAAATTTAATTCAATGAAGTGAAATTTTTTCAACTTTCATTCAATGAATGAAATGTGTGTCAAGGGTGATTTTACAAGCGTTTTTGTATTATCTGAGTTACATCTGTTTCATCTTTCACTTCTGAAATAAATCGAAAGGTCAGCAAAACATGAATGAAATTATGCTGAATGCTCAAAATTATGTGATTCTAGATTTATATAGAATATAATGCTCAAAAAGCCTTTTTGTTAGAATGATGGATGGAAACGAAAATATGGGGAAAGCACTATGTTTTAGAAGATTTACTGTAAAGTCAATGTACTGTATTAGTTCATAATGCCTTTATACCTTGTATGTTATGGGTATAAATAGGCATGTCTAGTTCATTCGCTAGTAACAATCTAGAACACTTGTAGCATTTGTCATTTTTGTTCTTTGAAGTCAATATATGGATGACACATTTGCTCTCTAGATTCTCTCAACATTACAATGCTAAATTCTGGGTTTATCAACCCCGTACGAGATCATCAACAATCGCATCCCGAATATCAAGTACTTCCATGCATTCGGGTGCACGTGCTACGTCTTAAATGACAAGGATGACCTCGTGAAGTTCAATCCAAAGGCAGATGAAGGAGTATTCATCGGATACTCAATGCAGGCTAAAGCTTATCGTGTTTACAACAAACGGACCAAATTCGTCACCGAAAGTGTAAACGTGACTTTTGACGAAGCCACAGATTTGGCTTCTGAACATATCGGTTCAAAACCCGCTATAACTGGCGTGTTAGCTTCCGAACACTCTCGTTCGGGATCTACACAAACCCCAGTAAATACAAATCATGCATCTACGTTAAAATCACATATTTCTGATTTAGATTTACTTTTTAAGCACTTTTATGATAAATTCTTTAATATGCCTAATCCTCGTGTAATTGTGCAACCAAGGAATGGAGCTGCTCAACTCGAAACCTCGGAGAATCTCTCTGGTCCGCCGCCTTCAACAAGTAGTCCAGTTCTAACTCTGGAATCTCCTCAAAGTTCAACGGATACGACTACTAAAACGACTAATCCATCGGAGGAACCTGTACCAATCCGGATATCTCTCCGGAAGATTAGTCATCAACAACTCAAAAGGATCAACCTCTACCAACAACGAATCCCGCTCCGTCTCCTCTAAGGAACCGTCTGTCATCTCTTGAAGTCGTTCAAGACCTTCCCCCCTGTGAGTATGTGGACCCGGACAACTCTCATGCGACTCATCAGCCACTTCCACATACCACCAAATGGACCAAAGGACACCCTCTCCATCAGAAAATCGGCGATCCTTCCACTCCAGTTCAGACGCGAGGTGCATCTGCCAACTTCTGCTTATTTTTCGGCTACCTAAGCAAAATCGAGCCAAACACCATCTCTGAGGCTCTCAATGATCCTAATTGGGTTATGGCGATGTAAGAGGAACTCAACCAGTTTGAGGTCGTCAAAGTATGGCGACTTGTCCCACGTCCAGCCAACAAGACGGTTATTGGAACCAAGTGGATCTTCAAGAACAAGAAAGACGAAGATGGCATCGTTGTTCGCAATAAGACACGCCTCGTAGCCAGAGGATACCGCCAGCAAGAGAGAATTGACTACGACGAGACATACGCTCCGGTAGCTAGAATCGAGGCAATTCGTATGTTCCTTGCATATGTCGCGCACAAGAATTTCACGGTCTTCCAAATGGATGTCAAGACCACCATCCTCGACATCGTTATCAAGGAAGAAGTGTACGTATCGCAACCGGACGGGTTTGTGGATGACTCCAAGCCAAACCATGTGTATATCATCGACAAGCTCTATACGGTCTCAAACAAGCTCCACGTGCCTAGTATGATGCTCTGTCTAAATTCTTAATCAAAGCAGGTTGTTCAAAAGGTAAAATCGACACCACTTTGTTTATTAAGAATGAAAAAGGTCATATAATTTTAGTCCAAGTCTATGTTGATGATATCATTTTTGGTTCCACTAACCCTAAGTACTGTAAGAATTTTTCTAAACTCATGGGGCAGTATTTTCAAATGAGCATGTTAAATGAGATGAATTTTTTCCTCGGTCTTCAAGTTAAGCAACTGTCAACCGGGATATTAATAAACCAGGCTAAGTACATCCGGGATATTCTCGGAAATACCATATGGAACAGTCCTCACATATGAAAACTCCCATGACCCCCGGTACACAGTTACAAGCCGATCCTAACGGAAAGATGTGGATATTAAAACCTACCGAGGGATGATAGGTTCTTTGATGTACTTGACGGCGAGTAGACCCGATATCATGTTCTCAACATTTTTATGCGCCCGCCTTCAGTCAAAACCAAAAGAGTCTCATTTAATTGATGTCAAACGAATATTTCGTTACTTAAAAGGTACTTCTGATCTTGGCTTGTGGTACCCGATAGAGACAGGTTTTGAGCTCACGGCTTATTCAGACGCGGACCACGCGAGTAGCATGTTGGATCAAAAAAGCACATCGGGACACATGCATTTCCTAGGCGATAGTACTAAATTCTGGGTTTATAAACCCCGTACGAGATCATCAACAATCGCATCCCGAATATCAAGTACTTCCATGCATTCGGGTGCACGTGCTACGTCTTAAATGACAAGGATGACCTCGTGAAGTTCAATCCAAAGGCAGATGAAGGAGTATTCATCGGATACTCAATGCAGGCTAAAGCTTATCGTGTTTACAACAAACGGACCAAATCTGTCACCGAAAGCGTAAACGTGACTTTTGACGAAGCCGCAGATTTGGCTTCTGAACATATCGGTTCAAAACCCGCTATAACTGGCGTGTTAGCTTCTGAACACTCTCGTTCGGGATCTACACAAACCCCAGTAAATAAAAATCATGCATCTACGTCAAAATCACATATTTCTGATTTAGATTTACTTTTTAAGCACTTTTATGATAAATTCTTTAATATGCCTAATCCTCGTGTAATTGTGCAACCAAGGAATGGAGCTGCTCAACTCGAAACCTCGGAGAATCTCTCTTGTCCGCCGCCTTCAACAAGTAGTCCAGTTCTAACTCTGGAATCTCCTCAAAGTTCAACGGATACGACTACTGAAACGGCTAATCCATCGGAGGAACCTGTACCAATCCGGATATCGCTCCGGAAGATTAGTCCTCAACAACTCAAAAGGATCAACCTCTACCAATGACGAATCCTGCTCCGTCTCCTCTAAGGAACCGTCTGTCATCTCTTGAAGTCGTTCAAGACCTTCCCCCCGGTGAGTATGTGGACCCGGACAACTCTCATGCGACTCATCAGCCGCTTCCACATACCACCAAATGGACCAAAGGACACCCTCTCCATCAGAAAATCGGCGATCCTTCCACTCCAGTTCAGACGCGAGGTGCATCTGCCAACTTCTGCTTATTTTTCGGCTTCCTAAGCAAAATCGAGCCAAACACCATCTCTGAGGCTCTCAATGATCCTAACTGGGTTATGGCGATGTAAGAGGAACTCAACCAGTTTGAGGTCGTCAAAGTATGGCGACTTGTCCCACGTCCAGCCAACAAGACGGTTATTGGAACCAAGTGGATCTTCAAGAACAAGAAAGACGAAGATGGCATCATTGTTCGCAATAAGACACGCCTCGTGGCCAAAGGATACCGCCAGCAAGAGAGAATTGACTACGACGAGACATACGCTCCGGTAGCTAGAATCGAGGCAATTCGTATGTTCCTTGCATATGTCGCGCACAAGAATTTCATGGTCTTCCAAATGGATGTCAAGACCGCCATCCTCGACAGCGTTATCAAGGAAGAAGTGTACGTATCGCAACCGGACGGGTTTGTGGATGACTCCAAGCCAAACCATGTGTATATCATCGACAAGCTCTATACGGTCTCAAACAAGCTCCACGTGCCTAGTATGATGCTATGTCTAAATTCTTAATCAAAGCAGGTTGTTCAAAAGGTAAAATCAACACCACTTTGTTTATTAAGAATGAAAAAGGTCATATAATTTTAGTCCAAGTCTATGTTGATGATATCATTTTTGGTTCCACTAACCCTAAGTACTGTAAGAATTTTTCTAAACTCATGGGGCAGTATTTTCAAATGAGCATGTTAAATGAGATGAATTTTTTCCTCGGTCTTCAAGTTAAGCAACTGTCAACCGGGATATTCATAAACCAGGCTAAGTACATCCGGGATATTCTCGGAAATACCATATGGAACAGTCCTCACCTATGAAAACTCCCATGACCCCCGGTACACGGTTACAAGCCGATCCTAACGGAAAGATGTGGATATTAAAACCTACCGAGGGATGATAGGTTCTTTGATGTACTTGACGGCGAGTAGACCCGATATCATGTTCTCAACATTTTTATGCGCCCGCCTTCAGTCAAAACCAAAAGAGTCTCATTTAATTGATGTCAAACGAATATTTCGTTACTTAAAAGGTACTTCTGATCTTGGCTTGTGGTACCCGATAGAGACAGGTTTTGAGCTCACGGCTTATTCAGACGCGGACCACGCGAGTAGCATGTTGGATCGAAAAAGCACATCGGGACACATGCATTTCCTAGGCGATAGTACTAAATTCTGGGTTTATCAACCCCGTACGAGATCATCAACAATCGCATCCCGAATATCAAGTACTTACATGCATTCGGGTGCACGTGCTACGTCTTAAATGACAAGGATGACCTCGTGAAGTTCAATCCAAAGGCAGATGAAGGAGTATTCATCGGATACTCAATGCAGGCTAAAGCTTATCGTGTTTACAACAAACGGACCAAATCTGTCACCGAAAGCGTAAACGTGACTTTTGACGAAGCCGCAGATTTGGCTTCTGAACATATCGGTTCAAAACCCGCTATAACTGGCGTGTTAGCTTCCGAACACTCTCATTCGGGATCTACACAAACCCCAGTAAATACAAATCATGCATCTACGTCAAAATCACATATTTCTGATTTAGATTTACTTTTTAAGCACTTTTATGATAAATTCTTTAATATGCCTAATCCTCGTGTAATTGTGCAACCAAGGAATGGAGCTGCTCAACTCGAAACCTCAGAGAATCTCTCTGGTCCGCCGCCTTCAACAAGTAGTCCAGTTCTAACTCTGGAATCTCCTCAAAGTTCAACGGATACGACTACTGAAACGGCTATTCCATCGGAGGAACCTGTACCAATCCGGATATCGCTCCGGAAGATTAGTCCTCAACAACTCAAAAGTATCAACATCTACCAATGACGAATCCTGCTCCGTCTCCTCTAAGGAACCGTCTGTCATCTCTTGAAGTCGTTCAAGACCATCCCCCCGGTGAGTATGTGGACCCGGACAACTCTCATGCGACTCATCAGCCGCTTCCACATACCACCAAATGGACTAAAGGACACCCTCTCCATCAGAAAATCGGCGATCCTTCCACTCCAGTTCAGACGCGAGGTGCATCTGCCAACTTCTGCTTATTTTTCGGCTTCCTAAGCAAAATCGAGCCAAACACCATCTCTGAGGCTCTCAATGATCCTAACTGGGTTATGACGATGTAAGAGGAACTCAACCAGTTTGAGGTCGTCAAAGTATGACGACTTGTCCCACGTCCAGCCAACAAGACGGTTATTGGAACCAAGTGGATCTTCAAGAACAAGAAAGACGAAGATGGCATCATTGTTCGCAATAAGACACGCCTCGTGGCCAAAGGATACCGCCAGCAAGAGAGAATTGACTACGACGAGACATACGCTCCGGTAGCTAGAATCGAGGCAATTCGTATGTTCCTTGCATATGTCGCGCACAAGAATTTCACGGTCTTCCAAATGGATGTCAAGACTGCCATCCTCGACAGCGTTATCAAGGAAGAAGTGTACGTATCGCAACCGGACGGGTTTGTGGATGACTCCAAGCCAAACCATGTGTATATCATCGACAAGCTCTATACGGTCTCAAACAAGCTCCACGTGCCTAGTATGATGCTATGTCTAAATTCTTAATCAAAGCAGGTTGTTCAAAAGGTAAAATCAACACCACTTTGTTTATTAAGAATGAAAAAGGTCATATAATTTTAGTCCAAGTCTATGTTGATGATATCATTTTTGGTTCCACTAACCCTAAGTACTGTAAGAATTTTTCTAAACTCATGGGGCAGTATTTTCAAATGAGCATGTTAAATGAGATGAATTTTTTCCTCGGTCTTCAAGTTAAGCAACTGTCAACCGGGATATTCATAAACCAGGCTAAGTACATCCGGGATATTCTCGGAAATACCATATGGAACAGTCCTCACCTATGAAAACTCCCATGACCCCCGGTACACGGTTACAAGCCGATCCTAACGGAAAGATGTGGATATTAAAACCTACCGAGGGATGATAGGTTCTTTGATGTACTTGACGGCGAGTAGACCCGATATCATGTTCTCAACATTTTTATGCGCCCGCCTTCAGTCAAAACCAAAAGAGTCTCATTTAATTGATGTCAAACGAATATTTCGTTACTTAAAAGGTACTTCTGATCTTGGCTTGTGGTACCCGATAGAGACAGGTTTTGAGCTCACGGCTTATTCAGACGCGGACCACGCGAGTAGCATGTTGGATCGAAAAAGCACATCGGGACACATGCATTTCCTAGGCGATAGTACTAAATTCTGGGTTTATAAACCCCGTACGAGATCATCAACAATCGCATCCCGAATATCAAGTACTTCCATGCATTCGGGTGCACGTGCTACGTCTTAAATGACAAGGATGACCTCGTGAAGTTCAATCCAAAGGCAGATGAAGGAGTATTCATCGGATACTCAATGCAGGCTAAAGCTTATCGTGTTTACAACAAACGGACCAAATCTGTCACCGAAAGCGTAAACGTGACTTTTGACGAAGCCGCAGATTTGGCTTCTGAACATATCGGATCAAAACCCGCTATAACTGGCGTGTTAGCTTCCGAACACTCTCGTTCGGGATCTACACAAACCCCAGTAAATACAAATCATGCATCTACGTCAAAATCACATATTTCTGATTTAGATTTACTTTTTAAGCACTTTTATGATAAATTCTTTAATATGCCTAATCCTCGTGTAATTGTGCAACCAAGGAATGGAGCTGCTCAACTCGAAACCTCGGAGAATCTCTCTGGTCCGCCGCCTTCAACAAGTAGTCCAGTTCTAACTCTGGAATATCCTCAAAGTTCAACGGATACGACTACTGAAACGGCTAATCCATCGGAGGAACCTGTACCAATCCGGATATCGCTCCGGAAGATTAGTCCTCAACAACTCAAAAGGATCAACCTCTACCAATGACGAATCCTGCTCCGTCTCCTCTAAGGAACCGTCTGTCATCTCTTGAAGTCGTTCAAGACCTTCCCCCCGGTGAGTATGTGGACCCGGACAACTCTCATGCGACTCATCAGCCGCTTCCACATACCACCAAATGGACCAAAGGACACCCTCTCCATCAGAAAATCGGCGATCCTTCCACTCCAGTTCAGACGCGAGGTGCATCTGCCAACTTCTGCTTATTTTTCGGCTTCCTAAGCAAAATCGAGCCAAACACCATCTCTGAGGCTCTCAATGATCCTAACTGGGTTATGGCGATGTAAGAGGAACTCAACCAGTTTGAGGTCGTCAAAGTATGGCGACTTGTCCCACGTCCAGCCAACAAGACGGTTATTGGAACCAAGTGGATCTTCAAGAACAAGAAAGACGAAGATGGCATCATTGTTCGCAATAAGACACGCCTCGTGGCCAAAGGATACCGCCAGCAAGAGAGAATTGACTACGACGAGACATACGCTCCGGTAGCTAGAATCGAGGCAATTCGTATGTTCCTTGCATATGTCGCGCACAAGAATTTCACGGTCTTCCAAATGGATGTCAAGACCGCCATCCTCGACAGCGTTATCAAGGAAGAAGTGTACGTATCGCAACCGGACGGGTTTGTGGATGACTCCAAGCCAAACCATGTGTATATCATCGACAAGCTCTATACGGTCTCAAACAAGCTCCACGTGCCTAGTATGATGCTATGTCTAAATTCTTAATCAAAGCAGGTTGTTCAAAAGGTAAAATCAACACCACTTTGTTTATTAAGAATGAAAAAGGTCATATAATTTTAGTCCAAGTCTATGTTGATGATATCATTTTTGGTTCCACTAACCCTAAGTACTGTAAGAATTTTTCTAAACTCATGGGGCAGTATTTTCAAATGAGCATGTCAAATGAGATGAATTTTTTCCTCGGTCTTCAAGTTAAGCAACTGTCAACCGGGATATTCATAAACCAGGCTAAGTACATCCGGGATATTCTTCGGAAATACCATATGGAACAGTCCTCACCTATGAAAACTCCCATGACCCCCGGTACGCGGTTACAAGCCGATCCTAACTGTAAGATGTGGATATTAAAACCTACCGAGGGATGATAGGTTCTTTGATGTACTTGACGGCGAGTAGACCCGATATCATGTTCTCAACATTTTTATGCGCCCGTCTTCAGTCAAAACCAAAAGAGTCTCATTTAATTGATGTCAAACGAATATTTCGTTACTTAAAAGGTACTTCTGATCTTGGCTTGTGGTACCCGATAGAGACAGGTTTTGAGCTCACGGCTTATTCAGACGCGGACCACGCGAGTAGCATGTTGGATCAAAAAGCACATCGGGACACATGCATTTCCTAGTCAGCTGGGCATCCAAGAAAGCAGCAGTGCATCTCCACATCTACTGCTGAGGCAGAGTACGTGGCCGCCGCGAGCTGCTGTTCTCAAGTCATCTAGATGCGTACCCAGCTCAAGGATTACGGATTCACCTTTTCCCAAGTGCCCATTTACAGTGACTCGAAGAGCGAAATTTTCATTTCAAGCAACCCGGTCCAGCACACTAAAACGAAGCACATAGACGTTCGATATATCTTTATCAAGGATCACGTCGAAAAAGGTACAATCGAACTCTACTTCATTAATACAAAACATCAGTTAGCAGACCCCTTTACAAAACCCTTGTACGAAAAACGCTTTAACTATCTTGTGTCCAAGCTAGGTATGCTAAATCTGAAGACTTAACCTGAATATGGGTCCGATACAAGTTCCATACACTTACGTGAAACTGTATCCCAATCATCTGGTTTCCAAATGATCAACTATACACTTCCTTATATTTGTATCCAACTTGTATCGCGCACATCTCAAGTTAAATCTCTGTATTAATTAGGTAGATTTCGTTTGTTTGCATTTAATTCGTTTTTGATTTCCTTTCATGTTTTATTACTGTCGTCTACATTTTTGTAACATCTGTGCGTTTCACAAAGTTGTTCATGTGTTCAGGGGGAGCACATACGCCTAAGTTCCATCAGGTAAGTCTGTTATACGTTTGAGGGGGAGAGTCACACATTTTTCTTAACGTCATAAGTTTTTCTGTGTGGCTCAAACCAAAGTTGTTCTTTTTCAAAAAATCACATCTTATGCACAATCCGAGGGGGAGTTTTTTCTTTTTGTGCAAAATTTGAGGGGGAGCGTGTTTAAATCACTCTAAATGTTTCGGGGAAAGAAAAATCAATTTTGAAAATACGAGGTATGTTTTTGAAATATTCCAAAAGTATCCGGAAAGGTATCCGGACAAGTTATCCGGAAACCATCCTATCCGGAGAGGTATCTGGACCGGGTAGGTTTCCGGACGACACACCCGGATACATCGTCTCTTATAAATATCCAGACCCTTCCCTATTCATTCTTTTTTTCCGGAACCTTTGTCCTAAACTCTCTCTCGAACTCAAACACTCGTACATCTCGTATTTTACTCGTTTTTCGGTCGGATGTCGTCTCAAATCCCAGGTACGTACTACATTTCGAATCTCATATCTTTTTCAATCCATTTCACACATCAATCACACTCAAATGACCTTGATTCGTCGATGGAAAGAGGGTTTCGGTAACCGAACCCTTCGACGTTTCAAACTCCGATATGTTTGGTTGTTTCTTGCTATGTTATTGGTAGTTTTATGTTCAACCACTAGTTTTACATCTCATAGCATGCTTAGATTTGTGGTTAAATTGCTATTTTGGCGGATTAGATATAACCGGATGTCGTCCGGATAGTTTCAAAATATCCGGACACATTCAAGGTACCCGACACCATCATCAGGTAAGATATTTTATCTGGTAACCATCTCATCCGGTAAGTCCCTCTATTCGGAAACCATCTCACCCGGTAACCCAAGTTGTCCGGAAACCTTCGTGGTATCCGGTAAGTTCAACTATCCGGGTAGTTCCTTTCTGTTCGGTAAGTTCCTTTTGTCCGGTAAGTCTGTGTATCCGGATACCCAATGTACCCGGTAACAAATGTTATCCGGTGACCATTATATCCGGACACCTCATTTTCCCGGATACTTCTAGTTTCCGGACACCTTGCTATTCCAGTACCCTGTTTCTCATTGCCATTCCTCAATTTGTTCCAGACAGCCGTACTCTAATACCGTGTCTTTCAGGTACAAATATGGCGGATCAACAACAACAAGGCAACCTTCCTCATAAGGAGTTCATTGATGAAGAGACCGACAACGCCTTAGTTCCACCGGACCACATATCTGAAATCGAGGGCAATAATCATCACCTCGATGCTGTTAAGTTCAGACCACAACATCATGTGGTCGTGGACATTCTACTAGGCCATCCTCTACGCCATGCGCTCACGGCAAATACCGACGTCCCGATCATCTACTTACAGCAAGTCTGGAACACCATCCTGGTAGTCACCGGCGACAACACTCTGACGATCACTGCGACAATCGATCATTATCCATTCGAACTCACACCAGAATCTTTCCGATGACTACTGTCTCTACTAGAAGCCACTGATGCGACCGAGCTGCATACAACCCTACCAGCGACGACGACACCCTATGTGCTGATATTCGGGCACTGTTAATGCCAAAAATCGCACCAAAGGGACAACTTAAGGTCGATGTGGACTTAAACAACTAAAGAAAGAATCTTTCGACGAGACGTGCAATGATAAATAAAATAAAGAAACAAGGGATTTGATGACGCAGGAAAAACCTCAATCGAGGAAAAAACCTGCGGACGACAGTGGGTGTCGTCGCTATACTATGGTCACCAATCAGGGGCGATGTCCTTGGATACTGACGTCGGTCGTACAGAGATTACAACACAAATGAAGAAAATGCTTCGAAATGTAAAGTACAAGTGTTTGAATATAAAAATAGGTGTTTTTCGTGTATGAAACAAAGTGTGAACTGCTGGTTGAGGGCTGTTGTCGTGCGTCGATAGCGATACATAGAATAATGGTTCTTCACTTCAGGTGTTCTTGACTATTGCTTCGGTTGTTAATCGCCGGATATTCGATGTGTTGAAATGTTGATTGAGCTTTATATTTATAGTCTTCGCGTCCTTAGCTTCATCCATGAATGTTCCTTTAATGGCCTTAACGGTTGGAAACGGTCGCCGGAGTAATGATCTTCGTCTGTTACGGTCGCCGGCTGTTTAATGATTGCGTCGGTTATAGTCGTTGCTCCTTAATGACTTTTACTCCTCCATTAAACACATAATAAACGGTCATGGTTAACGTTAGCTTTGGTCGAAGTCGTACGTCCTTATATAATAGTCGTGTGGATCGGGGGACGCTATGGTCGAGCGTCGTAAGGAACTCTCGATTTACCTTTTATGAGGGACGACGATGGTGCTCTGGGTCTTTGTCGAGACCTTATCTTAATATAAGATATAGTCCCTAATCATACGTCTTACCTGTTCTGGTCGTGGTCGAGCGACGTGATTTTTTGCCCAAACAGTTTGCCCCCAAATTTTGAAAATTGAATGTCAAATTTAAGTTTTAAATTTTGCTTGTCGAACGCTTATCCTTGTGACCTGGTTTGAGGGACTTACCTGGTTGTCGTGGAACTAGACCGGTTCGCCTTTAACTGAACGAGAAGTTGAAAAGTTGTGATATCATACTGACGCGCGATGATGCTTACCAGTTGTTGAGGACAGGTGTCGAAGATCCGGGTGGGTATACGAAAGGGCATGGACGCGTGTTGATTTATCGAAACACTCGTCCTGATATGATCGGTTGCATAAATAGGGATCACGACGGATCTTTTCTTGATACGTTTTCAAAGTGTTTTTTGGGAAGGGATTTTGTTCTGATTTCTTACCAATTTTCACTCGAACTTATTCGAATCTTTGCGAATCTTCGGCTAACAGTTTAGAGCGTTTATATAAGATCTTGTTCTGTCCTCCGATTCACAATGTCGACGGAACCTGTTAGCCTTATCATGAATCACGTAGACTTGGATGCTTTTAGGAGTTTGGCAAAAATCTCGGCAAATATAGAGTTG
The DNA here is from genome assembly GCA_033807775.1 of Saussurea involucrata. NCBI lineage: Eukaryota > Viridiplantae > Streptophyta > Magnoliopsida > Asterales > Asteraceae > Saussurea > Saussurea involucrata. The sequence goes on along the minus strand of CM066320.1, from coordinate 66,984,901 downwards.
CGGTGTCCGGGGATTGTTTGTTCTATGGACTGCCCCGAGGGATATATTGCTTTGTATGAGTATCCTTTTAAGATAGGGTTTCAGTGGCCGTTTTATGGTTTATCTAAGTCATTCATGCAGGATTTCGATGTGTCGTCGGGACAATTGATGCCCCAACTTTGGCGAGTTCTACTGGTTACTGAGTGAGCGTCCGCAAAATGGGAGTCTCCTATGATCATGAATGATTTCTTGGCGGCGTATCAAGTTAAAAATGATAAGAACTGGCGTTATAGTCCTTATTCTAAGTTCAGGGGTGATCGTTCTTTGGTTTTGGGAACTTGTGTTAATGATCGTGGGTGGAAGTCGAGGTATGTGTTTGTTCTTGCCGATTCACTAGATTCCAGCAGCGATTGGATGCGGTCAGGCTGGAATAAGACAGGTATGCTTCGCCATTTTCTGAGTTTCATTTTTATGGCTTTTACTTACCATTCTTCTCCTGTTATCCTCAGAGATTCAGTTTGACGAAGTGAAACCGACTGCGGATTCCCAGGCTAAGATCAACAAGTTCTTGAGTCTTAGTGTTGACGAACGATCTTTCGTTACGTGGCAATTGGTGGCCGAAGACGAGGATGTGGCAGTGGACGCTGAACGAGAGGAAACGATCGGTAAACATTTTACGATTGTTGGTTTTCACCATTTTTATTCTCCATCTGATGTTTCATGTATTTCCTGGTTAGTATCGACTGAGAAGAAATCAGTCTCTAAGGCGAGAGGGAAGCAGATCATGCGTGCCCTTAGAGGTGAAGACGTTTCGACAGCTGGGTCGAGCCAAAAGAGAACCAGGAAGACGTTCCTGAGGGAACCGTCATCGAGGGTTGATAACTCATCGAGAGTTGTTCTGCCTAAAAAGGCGAAGGCGTCATCCAGCCGTCCTGGCGCGATGGACGCGACACCGGCAAGTTCGGCGCTTCCGGCGACAATGACGAGACCGGTGTTCAAGATGTCAACCCCATCATCTGCAATCTGGGGCGAGGGGTCGTCGGCCGAAGTCGCGACGGTTAATTTTTCATTGCCGTCGGACTTTATGGCGGATGGTGTCCTAGATGGGACGATGTTGTTTCCTCACTTGGAGAGGTGTTTGCTTCCATCTTTCAGAGAGCGTTTTCACGGGGTTCCGGCCGGAGAGATAGGATCTCAGGTTGCCAGTCTGGCATTCTCAGTAAGTGTCAATCTTTCATGACTTGTTTCAACGTTCGATGTCGTTCGCTGTCTAACACTTTTTCGTGTATTTTTAGACGTTCCAATCGTCTCTGGCATTGTACGCCGAGATGTCGAAAGCCGAGGAGTTGGTGGCGTCTGCTTTAAAAAGGTAGGAGGCAGCATTGGCGAGGGAGAGGTTGTCTTTGGCATGCGCCAATGAGTTAGCTATTCAGCTTTTCGATGCTCAGTACGAACTGCAAGCCCTAAGTCTAACGAGGGAAATGGGAGATGATGATCCTCAGGTCGGGACCTTAGGCAATAATGCGATGGATGCTCCTCCTGCAGTTTAGGAATTTTTACTTCCTTTGTTTTTGCTGGCCGTTGGTGGTCAATTTTTTGGATGTAACATGTTGACCTGATGAAATGGAAGTTGTTTTTTTATCGAATTGACAATCTCGTCACATAAATGTTGTTAGTTATGTAACTGATTGTGGAATACATGATAGGTCATGCAACTACGTCGCCTATTGTTAGAGCAAGAGTAAGAGCGTAATATGAGAGCATGCGATTAAAGCACCCATTGACACATAAATCGTAAGGTATTTTATTACGCTGACTAACATAAATACATTCGACTAAGGCATACATTTAAAACGCGAAGTTTTTCTATGTTAAGAAACTCAAACTGCAAAGTCGTTTAGACTATAAGATCGTGCGATTAAGTCGTTCGACGAGCTATGAGGCGTGATCAAGTCATGGACCTGATCATCTATGTCGTGCTATCCTGCGATAAAGCGATGTCGGGGGTTTGGTCGTTGGCTAACCAACGACCCTCCGATGCTTAAGTCAGTAATTGTCTTGATAAATAATCATATGTAAAAAATGAAAAAGGGTAAGGAACGTACCTTCTTGTCGAGTGTTCTGAAATACTTTGAATTTTTGGTTTTCATGCTGGGCCTCTGTATATATTGTATCATCTTGCCCCCTTGTGGTGACTTTGAGACGATATGCTAGATTTGGGACATGTCGTCGCAAATCACCACAATATACGCGTCGCACGACCTGGCGAACCTGTTATTTCAGAAAAAGAAACAAACCTGTCGTGACTCTTATGATCGTGTTTTGCCTTGGGTTGGAGTGAGGTTCTTGACGGCCTATTTTCGCGGCTTCAAGGTGGGTTTATAGCAATCTCGAGAAACTTTTTGCTCGCTTCTGATCTCTTGGATTCCCCACGGCGTAGGGAATTTCATGATTTGATGATATGTCGATGGAACGGCTTTCATTTCATGAATCGATGGTCGACCTAAGATGATGTTATAGGCTGACGCATAGTCGATAACACTGAACTTAGTCTGCTTATTGACTCCTCCGGCATAGACGGGCAAAATTATCTCTCCAAAGGTGCTCGTCGCTTCTCCATTGAAACCGACCAAAGTTGTCGAACGTCGGGTGATTTCTGAGCGATCAATTCCCATGGCTTTGATAGTTTTGAGAAAAATGACGTTTGCTGAACTGCCCCCGTCTACCAATACTCGACGCGTCAAACAGTTACTGACCGTGAGTTGAATGATCAACCCTTCGTGATGCTTTTGGTACGAGTCGCCGAGGTCGACTTGGTCGAACACGATCTTCATGGCTTCTAGTTCCAAATCTCCTTTGGGTCTGGATGAACGAGGAATAGGCCGGTCGTCGGGCGTTTGACTGGCATGACGCTTAGCTGCGGAGTATGTCAGACCACACACGTCCGAACCACCAGTGATGCAATTGATGATCTTTGCAAGCTTGGGCACTGACGATCGGTGGCTATTAGCTGGAAGAACAACATCATCAATAATATCTTTGAGATTACCTTGTGGAACATGATATGCCAATTCCTTCTTAAATGCGATACAGTCATCTGTCGCATGACCATGGTTGACGTGGAAGTCGCACCACTTTGATTTATCCTTCTTAGCATCGTCCAAGTCAGACTTCTTCGGCCACCGGATGGTTGCTTGGGTGGTCTTCAGATCTTCGACTAAGTCTTTAGTTGACCCTTTTGGATACCATAGTCCAAGATAAGTCGTTCCTTTCAAGTATCTGAAGATGCGCTTAACCACTACGAGATGAGATTCTTTCGTATCTGTCTGAAATCTTGCACATAAACATGTAGCAAACATAATATCTGGACGACTTGTAGTTAAATACATGCGTGACCCGATCATTCCTCAATAATTCCTTAGATCGGCCTTCTTACCATTGGGATCTGGACCAATCATAGATGTTGGTGTCATAGGTGTTCCAATTGATGTAGAATTCTCCATTTTGAATTTCTTCAAATATCGAATATGTATTTTGATTGATTCCCGTCAAGAATTACTTCACTTGCAATTCGAGAAAGAAGTTGATCTCTCCCATCATGCTCATTTGGAACCTAGTCACCATGAGGTCAGAAAACCAGGTACACAAACCAGGATTAGTGTCACCAAATATAATATCGTCTACATAAATTTGTACAATAATGATATCACCTTATTCGCGCTTAATGAATAATATCGTATCGATTTTACCTTTGTCAAATCCTGACTCTAGTAGAATGGTTGAAAGAACTTCATACCATGCACGAGGGGCTTGTTTCAGTCCGTACAAGGCTTTATCCATAATATAGACATGATTTAGATGTTACTTGTCGACGAAACCTTCTGGTTGAGAAACATATACTTCTTCCTTAAGAACGCCATTCCGAAAAGTTGTTTTCACGTCCATTTGCTAGACGGTGAAATTCTTGTATGCCGCAAAAGCTAGAAAAATCCTTATGGCTTCAATTCTTGCGATCAGAGCATATTCGATGCCCTCTTGCTGGCGATAACCTTTTGCTACGAGTCTGGCTTTGTTACGAACAATTATTCCATATTCATCCTTTTTATTTTTAAATACCCACTTGGTTCCTATGATGCTTTTATCCGCAGGTCGTGGAACTAGCCTCCAAACTTTTAACACTGGTTTAGTTCATTTTGCATGGCTAACACCCAATCTGGATCATTCAAATCCTCAGAAACCATTAAAGGTTCAATATTACTCAGAAAGATCGCAAAGAGACACTCATTTGCCGTAGCTTTGAGAGCTGACGAACGCGTTTGAACTAGTGAATTTGGATCACCTATTATCTAATGAATAGGATGAGCCTTCGTCCACTTTGTTGAGTGTGGGTGTGGAACATATGATGTTTGAACATTGTCAAGAGAGGCACTTGTCTCTTCATCAACTAATGGTACATCGACTTCAGCGCTTGAAATTTTCGGAGGATTATCATTATTAAGAATAGCTTCTCTAGAAGATCCATGTGTTTGCTGTGGTGTAGTTGTAACATTAACTGAAGAATTAACATTATGTGTTGAAGCTTCCATATCCATAGGAACAGATTGTTGTGGAACATTGTCTTTTGGTATAGAATTTTCTTGAACAAGAGTAGAAACATCAATCGTTGTTGAATGAGTTGCATCTTTTTCAGTAATATCAATAGCAGCGGAACTTGGCGTAGATGCTTGTTTCTTCCTGTTAAGAATAACAGAAGAATTGTAAGTACCAAAATATTCATCATAGAAATCTTCAAATAGTAAATCAAGATCAGATAAATGAGATTTAGAAGTCGAAGGTTGATCCTGATTCGGTTTTGGAACAGGTCCTGATGTAACAACCCTTATCCCATATACACAACAAATCACATAATGTAACGTAACATTGATTAATCAAGCGAAACATCATATTACAAATACGGTCCCTTAAACTATTACAATCAAAAGAAGAAATTCTACTACAAACTTCTTTCTAAATACATACATAACATTTAATCATTATAATACAACTGCTAAACATGCCAAAATCTTCGTCACATAATCCTTCACATAAACCATCCATCGATTACTCTAATTACTTGCTCTTACGCGATCCACCACCTGGAATACATATTTTTAAAACGAAAATGAGGGTTAGACACGATGGTCTAAGTGAGATAAATCCCTGTTAGTTTGAAATCATTTATATAAACCTTATTCATATAAATCATTCAGCACAATCAAATATATCAATTTGAACTCACACATAGTGTACCTTCCTTTCTCATTCCTCCTGGCCATATTAGTTGGTTGCAAGCCAACTAATAATTTACAACGCTGTACAACATCTACATCCAAACAACGCTATACAGATTCTATAGCCAAACACACCGGTCCTAAGCCCGGCCAACGTATTATAACACATTATAATACTCATGTAAACATAATACCTCAATATATTATAATTCACATATACCATACATATAAACACATAATCACCAATTATCACATTCCCAAACCATACATATGTATTCCAGTTGAAAATACTTTTAAAGTAAAACTCACCTGATTGCTTATTAACACGTTTCCAAGCCTTCTTAACCGGTTCAGCCCTTTACCCAGAATTCACAGGATCTGTAACACATAGATACAGACATCTCTTTACCACATAAAACACATAAGTCTTACTAAGGCTAACAACTCTAACGAACTCAAACCCTCAAATGTTGCCCCCAAACCCGTACTCAAGTCAAGACCACAGGATAGTCAGTCCTCCTTCACCTCCTATCTAATGGTTAACAAAATACAGGTTACTGGATACTCGACAGCATCTAAACTCTCAAAATTGGTCAAACAGCAAAAGTATCCGGATACAACAGAGTTTTCCGGACAACACTAATAATCCGGACAGAATGCCTTTTCCGGACAGCATAAGTAATCCGGACACTATCCGGAAACATACTTCATCCGGACAATCAAGAAAAGAGAACTTACCCGGAAAAGACTTGTCCGGACACCTTCAACTATCATCCGGACACCATCGACAGAACTATCCGGACACCACCAACAGAACTATCCGGATACATTCAACGTATCCGGACACCACTGTCGGTTTATCCAAATTTTACCCAGAAACCGACTGAATCTTTACTAAATCATGAATTTAACTATTCTAATCCGGTAGGAAGTACATACTATCAATTACAAACATAAATTACAAAGAAACATACCTCAAAACACTTCCAAATGAAGTCAAATGATGCCTTAACCTTTCCTATCTTCTTTTGCTTCTTTTATCTCCAAAAACACACACTACACACACAGAATTGCTGAGAAAATGAATATAACTCTGGACACCTAATTCAGATAATATCTAGCCAAATTACCATTTCAGCCCCTAAACTCTTTACTAATGACTAAAACACTATTAACTTATAAATTCACTTAAACTTACCCAAAATAGTAACTTTAAAGTTAAATAATTTAACGAGATTAGATTTTTAACTAACGGACTTACCCGGGGTATTACATCATCTCCCCCTTAAAAGAATTCCGTCCCGGAATTCGATTAAGCAAAGAGGTATGGATACTTAGCTCTCATCTCGGATTCTGATTCCCAATTAGCGTCCTGTCCTTTATGATGTCGCCACTGTACTTTCACATGTCTGATCTCCTTATTCCGCAAAACTTTGACTTTATGGTCAACAATAGCTTCAGGTTCCTCCACATAGCTTAACCTTTCATCTACTTGTATATCTGGTAGAGGAACTGCCTGACCCGGCGTAATCAAACACTTTCGGAAATTCGATACATGAAACGCATTATGAATCCTGCTTAACTCTGGTGGAAGATCTAACTTGTATGCTACTTCACCGATCCTTTCCGTAATTGCAAACGGTCCGATGTACCTCGGGCTAAGTTTACCTTGCTTTCCAAAGCGTATGACTCCTTTCTAAGGCGAGACCTTTAACATCACAAAATCCCCAACTTGGAATTCTAACGGCTTTCGGCGTCGGTCGGCGTAGCTTTTCTGTCTGTCTTGAGCCACTTTCAATCGTTTACGAATCTGAGTAACCTTATCGACGGTTAGGTGAACTATTTCCGGTCCCGCTAACTGTTTCTCCCCCACTTCGTTCCAACATAGAGGAGTTCAGCATTTTCTACCATACAGTACTTCGAACGGTGCCGCTTGTATGCTGGAATGATAACTGTTGTTATATGCAAACTCGATCAATGGTAAGTGCTTATCCCATGATCCCCCAAAATCAACAATGCAATCCCGGAGCATATCTTCTAAGGTCTGAATCGTTCGTTCACTTTGCCCATCTGTTTGAGGATGATACGCCGTACTTAATTTTATCTGTGTCCCCATTTCCCTTTGAAAACTTCTCCAAAATCTTGAAGTAAAACGACTATCACGATCAGAAATAATCGAGATTGGATCTCCATGTCGAGTTACTATTTCGTCCATGTACAACTTAGCTAATCGCTCCATCGAATCGGTTTCCTTTATCGGCAGAAAGTGTGCAGACTTTGTCAATCTGTCGACGATCACCCAAATAGAATCAAATCCCTTCGGAGTCCTTGGTAACTTCGTGATGAAATCTGTGGTAATTTGTTCCCATTTCCACATAGGTATTTCTAGCCGCTGTAGCTGACCAAACGGCTTTTGGTGTTCGATCTTCACTTTCTTACAAGTATCACATCTTTCCACATACTGAGCAATCCCTCCTTTTATCCCTGGCCACCAATAGAATTGCTTTAGGTCTTTATACATCTTGTTTGTACCTGGGTGAATAGAGAAACGGGATTGATGAGCTTCTTGTAAAACACGATCACGTAACCCACCCAAACGAGGTACCCGTACTCTGTTTCCCAGACACAATAACCCCCGATCATCTTTTACTAGTAATGCTGGCATCCCCACTAACCGTTCTGCTTTCAAATTTTCATCCTGATAAGCTTCCACTTGACACTTCTGCAATTCGTCAAATATGTTGGGTAGGAGTTCAGTTCGTAGCGAAATAACTTTTATTGTTCCACTCCTTTCTTGACGACTCAATGCATCCGCCACCACATTCGCCTTTCCTGGGTGATAAAGGATTTCACAGTCGTAATCGTTCAGCAATTCTAGCCATCTCCTTTGTCTCATATTCAGTTCCTTCTGATCAAAGAGGTGTTGGAGACTCTTGTGATCAGTATAAATCTGACATTTGGAACCATACAGAAAATGTCTCCAAATCTTCAACGCGAAGACAACTGCTGCAACCTCCATGTCATGCTTAGGATACTGTCTTTCATGATCCTTTAATTGACGAGAAGCATAAGCAATAAACTTTCCCCGCTGCATAAGTACACATCCCAATCCCAGTTTGGACGCATCACTGTAAACGACAAAGTCTTCAGAACCGTCGGGTAGTGATAAAATCGGCGCGCTACACAGTTTTTCTTTCAATATTCTGAATGCCTCGTCTTGTTCTGCCTTCCATTCAAACTTCAGATTCTTCCGGGTCAGCTTAGTCAAAGGCATCGCGATACGAGAGAAATCTTTTATAAATTTCCGATAGTAGCCGGCTAAACCCAGAAAACTACGTACTTCAGTTGCTGTCTTCGGCGGTTCCCACTTTTCAACTGCTTCCACTTTCATCGGATCAACATGTATACCTTTCTTGGAAACTACATGCCCTAGAAACTGAACTTCTCGTAGCCAGAATTCACACTTAGAGAATTTAGCATACAACTTTTCTTTCTTCAGCAACTCTAAAATCAAACGAAGGTGTTGTGCATGCTCTTCTTTGGATCGGGAATAGATAAGTATATCATCGATAAATACAATTACAAATTTATCGAGATACGGCTTACATACCCGATTCATTAAATCCATAAAGGCAGCTGGAGCGTTCGTCAGTCCAAACGGCATTACTAAGAATTCGTGATGGCCATACCTTGTTCGAAAGGCTGTCTTTAGGACGTCCTCTTCTTTAACTTTCAACTGGTGGTAACCGGATCTCAAATCAATCTTGGAGAAATAGCAAGCTCCAACTAACTGATCGAAGAGGTCATCAATTCGGGGTAAGGGATACTTGTTCTTTATCGTGCGCTTATTCAGTTCTCGGTAGTCGATACACATTCTCATCGAACCATCCTTCTTTTTCACAAATAACACTGGTGCTCCCCACGGTGAAGAACTAGGTCTGATGAAGCCTTTATCGGATAGGTCTTGTAGTTGTGCCATCATCTCTTTCATTTCTGGAGGTGCCAAACGATACGGTGCACGAGCAACAGGAGTGGCTCCAGGAACTAAGTCTATACCGAACTCTACTTGTCTCACCGGAGGGAGACTATTCAAGTCTTCGGGGAATACTTCAGGGAATTCATTAACAATAGGAATATCTTCAATCCTATTCTTTTCTGGCTTAATATCTATCACGTAAGCCAAGTAACTCTGACAACCTTTATTCACACACTTATGGGCTTTTATCATAGATATAAGGCTAGACTGATGATTCCTACGATCACCATAAATCACTACCGGTCCCCTCTCAGGTAATACAACATTTATTAACTTTTTATCACACACTATATTAGCCTGATTCTCGGCTAACCAGTCCATTGCCACTACTACGTCAAACTCTATCAAAGTTATAGGAAACAACTGTATCGGCACTCTACATTCCTCTATATTTATCACACAATCATCAAATACTTCTTTAACTGACACTTGATTATCATTTGCCGTATCTACTGATAGAGCATGTTCTAGCACTTTAGGTTTCAAACACAGGCAAGCAGCAAAAGCCGGAGACTCAAACGATCGGTTTGCACCGGAATCAAATAACACCTTAGCACGTATAGAGTTTATTAAAAATGTACCTGTGACCACATCCGGAGTTTCCTCCGCTTCTTTCTCAGTCATTTGAAATGCGCGACCCCTGGTTACTAGCGGTTCCAGTCTTGGTATTACTGGTTTAACAATCGCTGGCCTGCCCGACGACCCACCTTGTTGTATCCTCCCCCGCGGACAGTCTGACTGAAGGTGATCCGGAGAATTGCATAAGAAACATAACCGCGTTACCTTACAATTCTTAAGGACGTGCCCGGTCTTCCCACACTTATAACACGCTCGTAAATCACCTTGGCAATTTCCTTGATGAACACGGTTGCACTTCCGACATGGTCTTTCCGCTGGTCGAAACGGCGAACGGTTATCATACCTCTGAAATCGGGACTTCTTCGGATCGTATTGTGGTCCTTCCCACTTTCTCTTCCCGATACTTTTATCGCCAGCATCTCTTCTCATATCTCGTTCAACATTCTCCGCGGCATCAACTGCAGCTGAGAAGGTATCGGGTCCTTTTGCAGTCACTAGCCTTCTAACCTCTGAGTTCAGCCCGAAGATAAACCTTTCCGTCTTCATCGCCTCCGTAGCAACGTAGTATTCTGCGAACCGAGACTTTTCCAGGAAGCTAGCGGTGTAGTCTCGAACGAATAAGTTTCCTTGTTGTAAGTTCATAAATTCCCCTTCTAGTTGTTTGACGGCTGCTTGGGGACAAAATGCGTTCCTGTAGGCTATCACAAATTCTTCCCAAGAGAGGGTAGAATAAATATCAGATCCTTTAGAATGAATAAAGGATTCCCACCAATACAAAGCATCCCCCTTTAACATTGCGGTTCCATACAATACCTTATCTTCGTCAGCGCACTTACTCGTCTTAAAAATGGCTTCTATTTCCTTCATCCATCTCATTGCTTTCACTGGGTCCTTGTCTCCTGAGTAGGTTAGAGGTCTACAGCTTAAAAACATTTTGTAGTCGCACCTCCTTTGTACTGGTACAACAGTCGATGTGATTGGCATTTCATCTTCCGGTCCGGGATCCCGTATTCCAGTTTCATTATGACGGTTCCGATCAAACATTGTTTGTATGCTATCCTGCAATCTTCCCATTTCTGCCATTAGATCATCCCTGGTAATGAACTCTGTACCCTGTGGCTGGGCTCTGCCTCCGGCTCGACCTCCAGCTCTACCCCCGGTTCTGCCCCCAGTTCTGCCTCCCCTGTCCCCCGTTCCTATCGGTGGATTCGTACTATTCGGATTTCTTCCTCCTCCTCGATTCGAATTCCGTGTACCGCTTGCCATTCTGTAGATTTAAACAAGGTTACTATACACATAAGCACATACCCCATATAACAAGCTATTCCAGTTCAAACATGTACCTGTAAGATCACAATTACACTGGCCAGGTGTAATATGAAATTACCTTACATGATGTTCCTTCTACCTTTTATACTTCATCATCCAAGGTTCTATAATGATAGGGACATCCTACTTCACATGCAGTTTAAGTCTAGGTACAGATACAAATACCTAAATCCCTGAAACTAAAGCTCTGATACCATTTGTAACAACCCTTATCCCATATACACAATAAATCACATAATGTAACATAACATTGATTAATCAAACGAAACATCATATTACAAATACGGTCCCTTAAACTATTACAATCAAAAGAAGACATTCTACTACAAACTTCTTTCTAAATACATACATAACATTTAATCATTATAATACAACTGCTAAACATGCCAAAATCTTCGTCACATAATCCTTCACATAAGCCATCCATCGATTACTCTAATTACTTGCTCTTACGCGATCCACCACCTGGAATACATATTTTTAAAACGAAAATGAGGGTTAGACACGATGGTCTAAGTGAGATAAATCCCTGTTAGTTTGAAATCATTTATATAAACCTTATTCATATAAATCATTCAGCACAATCAAATATATCAATTTGAACTCACACATAGTGTACCTTCCTTTCTCATTCCTCCTGGCCATATTAGTTGGTTGCAAGCCAACTAATAATTTACAACGCTGTACAACATCTACATCCAAACAACGCTATACAGATTCTATAGCCAAACACACCGGTCCTAAGCCCGACCAACGTATTATAACACATTATAATACTCATGTAAACATACTACCTCAATATATTATAATTCACATATACCATACATATAAACACATAATCACCAATTATCACATTCCCAAACCATACGTATGTATTCCAGTTGAAAATACTTTTAAAATAAAACTCACCTGATTGCTTATTAACATGTTTCCAAGCCTTCTTAACCGGTTCAGCCCTTTACCCAGAATTCACAGGATCTGTAACACATAGATACAGACATCTCTTTACCACATAAAACACATAAGTCTTACTAAGGCTAACAACTCTAACGAACTCAAACCCTCAAATGTTGCCCCCAAACCCGTACTCAAGTCAAGACCACATGATAGTCAGTCCTCCTTCACTTCCTATCTAATGGTTAACAAAATACAGGTTACTGGATACTCGACAGCATCTAAACTCTCAAAATTGGTCAAACAACAAAAGTATCCGGATACAACATAGTTTTCCGGACAACACTAATAATCCGGACAGCATGCCTTTTCCAGACAGCATAAGTAATCCGAACACTATCCGGAAACATACTTCATCCGGACAATCAAGAAAAGAGAACTTACCCGGAAAAGACTTGTCCGGACACCTTCAACTATCATCCGGACACCTTCAACTATCATCCGGACACCATCGACAGAGCTATCCGGACACCACCAACAGAACTATCCGGATACATTCAACGTATCCGGACACCACTGTCGGTTTATCCAAAATTTACCCAGAAACCGACTGAATCTTTACTAAATCATGAATTTAACTATTCTAATCTGATAGGAAGTACATACTATCATTTACAAACATAAATTACAAAGAAACATACCTCAAAACACTTCCAAATGAAGTCAAATGATGCCTTAACCTTTCCTATCTTCTTTTGCTTCTTTTCTCTCCAAAAACACACACTACACACACTGAATTGCTGAGAAAATGAATATAACTCTGGACACCTAATTCAGATAATATCTAGCCAAATTACCATTTCAGCCCCTAAACTCTTTACAAATGACTAAAACACTATTAACTTATAAATTCACTTAAACTTACCCAAAATAGTAACTTTAAAGTTAAATAATTTAACGGGATTAGATTTTTAACTAACGGACTTACCCGGGGTATTACACCTGAACTGATTTGTCCAGAAGCTAAAATGCCAGCAATTTCGTGTTCTGAACTGTTGTGATCAGAAGCCACTGCTTCAGTTTCATCAAACTTTACATTAACGCTCTCAATAACCGTCCTTGATTGCTTTAGATAAATTCGATATGATGCTGCGGAGAAAGAATAACCTACAAAGATCCCATCAATAGCCTTCGGACTGAACTTGTTGCGATTTTCTTTGTCGTTCAAAACAAAGCATTTGCAACCAAAAACATGAAAATGCTTTATGGTTGGTTTCCGGTTGTTCATGATCTCATAGGGATTTTTACCAAACCGACGATAAATTATTGAACGATTCTGAGTGTAACACGCAGTTGCGACAGCCTCAACCCATAAAAATAACGGTATACTAGAGTAAGCCAGCATTGTTCGTACGGATTCGACTAACGTTATGTTTCGCCTTTCCAAAACACCATTCTGTTCAAGAGTTCTAGCCGCGGAAAATTGTTGAATAATCCCGTTCGATTCATAAAAATCTCCCAAGATTCTGTTCTTAGATTTCGTGCCATTGTCTGAATGAACTATCTTCACAGATAATTGCATATTGTTCTGTGCTGACTTTATGACGTTGATCAAATGGTCTGAAGTCTCATCCTTTGAACGAAGAAACTTAACCCGTGTGTAACGAGAAAAATCATCAACTATCACCAATACGTATTTCCTACCATTTATGCTTTCAGTCTTCATGGGGCCACACAAATCCACATGTATTAATTCCAATACACTCTTTGTTGTAGGTTCAGGTTTCGGCTTGTGAGGAACCCTTTTCATCTTACCTTTCTCATAGGCATCACATAAACTTTCAGTTCCAAACTTCAACATCGAAAAACCCCGAACTAACTCACCTCTAACTAACTTCTGTATATATCTGAAATTTAGATGAGATAACCGTCGGTGCCATAACCAACTTTGTTGAATTGAAACCTTTGACAATAGACACACATCACTTTATGGATTCACCGCTGACAAATTTATCGTATAAAGATTTGATTTTCGCGTGCCAACTACGAGTTATTTTCTTTCCTCAGTTCTGACACAGCCCTTGTCGATTTGAAATTAACTTCCAAATCTCTATCACAAAATTGTCCGATGCTAAACAAATTGTGTCCTAGTCCCTCAACACAACTGACCTTCTTTATGGTTAACTTGTCTTGCACAATATCACCAAAACCGTGAATTGGAGGAAATTGGTTGTTGCCAAATCTGACTCAACCGCCGTTTTTCTAAACATAGTTCGAGAGCATTTCTTTTTGGCCGCTCAAATGTTTTGAACATCCTGAGTCTAGATACCATAAATTATTCTTCTGCAAACAACTAGATCAAGCAGTTTTAGGTACCCATTTGAAGATGGGTCCTTTTTGGTTAGTTGTGCGAAACATCTTTTCGAAAACTGGTGGTCTCTTTTTCTTTGAAACAATGGTTTGAGCATAATCATTTGTAACATAATACAAATTAAACCAACAACATGAACCAGGTTTGGCAAAAAGATTATTACGACTACAAGCAGAACAAAAACATTCATCATTTGAAAAACTCAACAATTGCTTGTTTGAGTAAACCTTTTAAGAATTTACAAGTTGTCGTTTATCATTCGCAGCATGTTGTTTGTTATTTAAAAAACAAGTATTTTTAACATTCTGCTTGGTTGGTAAAGTAGTCTTTTGCTTCACCCGCCATTCTTTCTTTACATTCTTCTCATTCACAAACTTATCTGAAAAGTCACAAAATCTATCAGAAGTCTTAGAATGATAAGAAGTGTTTTTCTTTTCTTTAAGGGTTTTTCAGAAAAAAGTACTAGAAGGTATTTCATTTTTCAAAATAAAATCATTATGGTCCGGAAGCTTCTTGGAAAAATCAAATTCACAGGCATTTCCTTTATCACGAACTTCAGGTTTTGAATTCTCCTTGGAAACAGGGTTAGATTGAAAATCCTCATTAGAATCAGAATCAATAGAATGAACTTCAAAATCCTTTTTAGAAGAAGAATTTTTAGGAGTAGACCACATCTTTGAAGCAAATTCTTTTCTCTCTTTTTCCAAAGCAATTTCCAAATCAGTTACTTCATGAGAAAGCTCACTAATCTTTTCTTCAAAATATTTGCATTCGGTTGTAAACGTAGCTTTCTCATTCTCAAATTGTTCATGCTCAGAGACCAAAATTTTCTCAAGATCCGAAACATTCTTTGAAAGTTGGAAACACTTTTGATTAACTTTCTGTTTTTCATCAAATGATTTCTTAAAGGAGTCTGAAAACCTTTTAATTAGAGATTTTTCAAGAATGTCCTTTTCTTTTTCAAACGTTTTCTCGAACTCAGAAGATAATTCCTTAAAACTATTTGTAAAAATAGATGTAAGAAAATCTTTTTCTAAATCAAATTTCACTCTCTGTTCGAGAATAGATTTTTCAAGTTCGCAAATCCTTCCTTCTAGAATCAAAGGTGGAACATATCTTTTTGCTTCAAATGGTTTTTCAATTTTTGGTTTAACAACACAGATATCAAAATAGTCATTTGAAAGTGTCACATTTGGATTATTTTGATATTTTTAAGTCTCTTTAGTATAACAAAATGGAAGTTGCATTTTTGTTGTGGTTAATCTCTTCATTACTTCCTCTTCTATTATTTGTTCTTCCTTCGTCCATTGGATAACAAATTCAGGAAAATATCTAGCATATCTTAAGAATTTAAAATCATATAACGTTGGTAGACAATTACTTACCTTTGCCAAACGTTTAGGATTTTTATAACCAAGTCCCCAATATTTGTTGAGAGAACTCACTAACCTTGGTTTGTTCATGTGAATAGTTTGCTCAGTTTGATCTCTCAAATAAAGCTTCTTTTCCAAATCTTTAATTTTGTCTAAAAACTCTGTATTTTGAGTGGTAATATCTTTCAAAGAAACTTCACTTTCACTAATCTTATCTTCTAGCTCTTTGATTTTCTTTGTTAGATCAGATATTTGAGAATCAAAAAATGTCTTATCCTTTTCAAGCTTTTCTTGTTGATCTTTGAGAGTTTTAATTTCATCATTTTTCTTTTCTCTCTCAAGATTATCATCAAGAATAGTTTGACTTAGTTCTTTGTTTTCTTCTCTTTGCTTTTCCAACTTCGCTCTTAAATCTTAAACAGCCGGTGTCATGATTTCTAATTCACGGTATAAAGTAGCTAATTCACTACGTGAATTTGCTAATTCATGATGTAAAGTAGCTATTTTATGATCAACAGAGGGAGGTATAAGAATTGAATTTACCCCAGAGTCACTGTTAGAAGTGTCTTCTTCATCTGAATCAATTTTGCTTGGCACATATTGGCTTCCTCTTCATTTTCAGCCTCATCGTCGGTCATGTCTAGCCAGTATTCATCTTCAACAAGTAAAGCCTTCCCCGCTTCCTTTTGTTTGGCTAACATCAACTTTGTTTTGTAGTAGTCAGAATCCCAAACGACCTTCTTCCTACAATCCTTAGCATAATGACCGGGTATGCCACAGTTGTAACACTTTGGAACTTCAGTTGCCTTTTTCTCATCAAACCTTATTTTACCATCACCTCTATTCCTTTCCTCAAACTTTTTCTCAACTTCCTCATACTTCTTTTCCTCAGACGACTTTCCCTCAAATCTATTCTTGTTCTCAAACTTCCTCGAACCATATGTGTATCTCATATTGTTAGAAGACGGAATCTTATAAAATCTTTTCTTAAAATGCCTGGTTAATAAAAGCATAGCTTGTTCTAACTCAGCTCTGTCATCTGAGATATTCCCCTTTATAACCAGTCTCAAAAGTATCAGAACTCTCATTCAAATAACTGTTTGAATACGTATCAACTTTGAGTGCCACCGGATCAAGAATTTCTTTCTTCTTCTTCTTATTCCTTTTCTCTTTGACTTCTTCCATTTCTTCTTCATCTTGTTGTATGGTTTCGAATAACTCCTGTAAAGGCATTGTGGTTGGTCTTGGGTTCTGTTTCATTCTCTGACACACACTCTTCCATTCAGGTTGTAATATACTCAGAAATTTAACATTGACCTCAATTGTATCTTTCCTTATCTCGATCTTGCTCAGCTCGTTCAGAAGTAAGATAAATATGTCATAAGTTTGAGACAAACTTTCATCTTCTTTTGCCTTGAACTCGTCATATCTATTAATACACAGAGTTATTTTCATTTGGTTTCCTATTTGAGAGCCTTGTAACATCTTATGTAATTGAACCCCCATCTCATGTGCATTATCCTTATAGCTATCTATCTTGTTGTAGACTTCATTCGGTATGCCCATGATTAAGTAAGATCTGACTTTCTTATCTGCATCGAATCGTGCCTTTTCTTCAACTGTGTATTCCCCAATAGGTTTCACCTTTACATGTCCTTCTTGTGCATTAGGAGCAAGAACATGAGACATTATTGGTTTCATCGGTCCATGTTCCAGAGACAATAGTAGATTTTCTCCATTTTGTTGTATTTCAATAAAATCCAAGAATCTATCATTCCATTGCTCATACTCATTTTCAAATAGAATAGGAGGATGAGATTCGGTTCCAAGTGACATCATCACTTAGTGTTTCATCATCTTTACAATTTACCTGTTAATGATCTTTAAACAAACAAGCAAGCAAAATCAGTGAACAGTAAAAAGTTATCGCACAATAAGTATACGTTAAACAGTAGTAGTCGCACGATGCTTGTGCGATGAGGATTCTGAACAGTAGTTCTCGGGTGATACTTGTGTGATCAGGAGGGTTATTGGTCAAAACTCTATGCGATTAGGTAAAGTTGTCGGTCAACAAAGGGCAATGAACAGTAGTTATCGGCCACTACTTGGGCGATCGGACTTGATGAACAGTACTTATCGCTCAACTCATGTGCGATGAAAAAATTTTATCGCTCAAGTTCTGTGCGATAAGGATAAATATCAGTTTTATGGGACAACTTTGAAGACTTGAAGAATATCATTGTGCGACTTCTATGAACTTCGAACCAAACTTTCTGCTAAGTCCGAATTATCACTCTAAACTCCTCCAATTGATACCAAACTTTGAACGAAGGATCGCAATGCTATTCTGAGTAGTTCTTGTGAAGAAAACAACACCAAAAACTAACAAAATCCAGACCTTTCGATCCAAAACAATAAGTCACCAAAAAGTCCTAAAAATCCATCATAATCCACTGTAATCAGTTCTTTCGATCAAATTTCTTGCACAGATTTCTTCACACAATCAAAACGAACACCTCTGAATCAACAATCAAATACAAAACATCCTAAATCACTAATTTCGATCCTAGGTCCGAAAACTTTAAAAATACTCCAAAAAAGCCTCAAATCTGCTCAAATCTTGCTTGAATCTGCTTGCTCTGATACCACTTGTGATCCCAGAAACAAGTATGTAAAGATATGATCAAGAATCACTGGTCATCTCTCATTAACATCAAATATTGAGTTACAAAATGTAGAGACAATATTACAAGTGATTGAGTTGCAAGAGTTATCAAGTGTCGTCAAAGTTATGAACTAAGAGGGAATCTAGGCTATTTATACCTAGACTATGAAGTTACAAAACAAGTCCTTTAATTTGGATACAATTAACATTTTAGCACCAACAAAGATCGTTTCAACGATTCAACAAGTTTAATAATCATGGAAACTATAATGAAAACTCAAACAACAATGATTATTTTTATGTATGTGGGGACAAAAATCATTCTGCAAATGTATGTCCTAAACGTGGAAAGAAAAATGACACTCAAAAAGTGTTTGTTGGAGGAGCTTTGAGTGATAGTGAAGAAGATGAAAGGAAGGAAGAAATATGTCTTCTGGTCAACCATGAGAAATAGGTGATCACTTGCTACTCAACTAATGATGATAGTGATTATATTGATAATTGTTATGAAGGTAATGATATGCATGAGGATGAAGATCTTGATGAAATTGAAGAATCATATAATCAAATGGCTAATCTTGCTAAAAAAATATAGTGACACCAACAAAGAAATGAGTAGATCACTTATATTGCAACAAAATGAGATTCGTGATCCTAACGAAAAAAATGCATATGATATTAAGAAACATAGGGATATGAATAACGAGATTGCATGCTTGAAAGAAAAATTGCTTGAAAAAAATTGTGATTCTTGTGTTGAGTTAAATGAAAAAGTTGTATGCTTAGAAAAAAGAATAGTTGAAAATTATTTATGTGATAAATTGAAGATTGAAATTGCATACTTAAACTTGAAATGTGAAAATCTTGAAAGAAATAATATAATGGCTTCAAATTTCAAAGATTGTAATGAGAAATTGTCTAAGACGTTGAAAATGCAAAGATCCATTGATGATAAAAGGGGTCTTGGATTTGATGATTCTCGCATTGAGTCTATCACCAAAATTCCTTCGAAAAATAATGTTTTTGTAAAAGCTTCAAAGATGGATGATACATCTAAAAGTGAAGAGGTTGTCAAGAAATATGTGTCAAATAGTAGTCTTATTAAAGTGGTTAAAAAAATTGCTGTGAAGTCAAAAGTAGTGTCAAGCAATATTCCTTATAGGTCACCTCATATGCAAAACAGAAATTTCATGTCAAATATGAATTTCATGCAAAATACAAATAATATGTATAACATGTACAATCAAAATCATACTAAATTTAGAAGAAGAAGAAGAAGAAGAAGAGGAAATATGTAACACCTTATTTTGTGTATGATGAAAACAACAAAAGAGATAGAATAACTCCAAGATGGTTAGCTAAGGGTGTTTTTTGTTCCAAAAATCCCGACCCAATTAGGTGTTGGGTTTTGGACGTGTAACTTGTTTTGGTAATATGACATTGTTGACATGCTTAGAAATTGCTAAATACCATGAATGCATGTCTTGATTGTGAAAATTCAACATTTTGAATTTAAATATTTTTTGACCTATGAAACATTGGGTGCCAAGCATCTATATCTCATAATTTTTTGTAGATGGTTTTTTGAGAGGAAATTGAAGATCTACATTAGATTCTCGATAGTGGTTGCACTCGTCACATGACCGATGATAAAAAATTGTTCTCATCTTATGTGGAATGTGACGGAGGACAGGTTGTCTTCGGCGGAAATGCAAAAGGAAAGTTTATTGGTAGAGGTAACACAGTTTGCAACAATGTTAAATTTTCAAATGTCAAGCATGTGAGAAATTTGAATTTTAACTTGCTAAGTGTTGGTCAATTGTGTGAGAATAATATCCATGTTCTTTTTAAAACCGATGTATGTGAAATAATTAAAGACGACAAGGTAATTCAAACTGGAGTAAAAAAGAGAGACTTATATATTTGCAAAACGCATGTTAAAAGCTTTACGCGTTTATCTTTCATACATGATAATACTAGTTTGTGGCATAGAAGGTTAGGTCATGCAAACTTACATTTGATTAAAAAATTGAAAAATTAAGAACTTGTCAATGATCATCCAATAATCAAGTTTGATAATCATTTTTGTGATGCATGTCGTGTTGGAAAACAAGTCCATGCTTCTCATAAATCAAAAAACATGGTCTCAACTAAGAGATTATTATAGTTACTCCACATGGACCTTTTTGGCTCTTTGGCAATCCAAAGTTATGGAGGATATTTATATACACTTGTAGTTATTGATGATTTTTCTCGGTTTACTAGGACTTTATTTTTAAAGCATAAAAATGAAGCTTTCGAAAGTTTAAAATTTTGGGAAAGAGAATTCAAAACCAACAAGGTTGTACGATTATTCTATTTGCACAGACCATGGAAGAGGATTCGATAACGAAACGCAATTTGTAGCATTTTGTGACAAGTACGGAATCACTCATAACTTTTTGGCTTCCTCAATCCAATGGGGTTGTTGAGAGGAAAAACCAAACTTTGCAAGAAACGATTCATACTATGTTAAATGAGAAAAATACACCCCAAACGTTTTGGTGGGATATCGTAGCTACCGCGACCTATGTCCTAATCGTGTCCTTGTTAGGGGTATCCTAGAAAAGACACCATATGAGTTGTATCAAGGTAGAAATCCTTCCATAGGTCATCATAAAGTCTTCGGATGCAAGTGTTATATTCTAAACAATAAGGAATGTTTGACTAAGTTTGATCCAAAATCCTATGAAGGAATTCTCTTAGGTTACTCATGGAATAGAAAAGCCTATAGAGTTCTTAACAAGTCAACCATGGTAGTTGAAGAATCCCTTAATGTAAGTTTTGATGAATCTCCACCAAAGCCAAGCCCTCAGATTTAGTAGATGATGATATAAGCGAAGAAGAAGCATTAGCTCGCAATCTTAGAACCTTAAATCTAGACCTTCAACCCTTTTCTAGTCAAGTGGAACCTAGTGATGCACATCCTTGTTATGTCCCCCAAGGAATAGAAGATCCCAACCTAAGACCCGAAAGAGGTCAACCCGAACCAAAAATCATAGGTGACTTGAATCAAAGACACACTAGATCTCAAATCCATACCCATAGTGCTTTTCATGCCTTTGTGTCTTCGATAGAACCTAAAACTATAGAAGAAGCCTTAAGAGATGAAGATTGGATAATACCAATCCAAGAAGAACTTAATCAATTCTCTAGGAATGATGTTTGGGATTTAGTACCTCAACCCAGTGGCCAAACCATCATAGGAACAAAATGGGTCTTTCGAGACAAGGTAGATGAACACGGTGGAGTCACACAAAACAAAACTCCTTTAGTAGCAAAGGGGTACAATCAACAATAAGGCATCGATTATGATGAAACGTTTGCTCCGGTTGCAAAATTAGAATCCATAAGGATGCTTTTGTCCTATGCTAACGCAAAAGGCTTCAAGATTTATCAAATGGATGTTAAAAGTTTTTTTTTAAATGGGGCAGTAAATGAAGAAATGTTTATCACACATCCTTTAGGTTTTGAAATATTTGAAAAACCAACTCATGTTTTTAAGCTTAAAAAGGCGCTTTATGGTCTCAAGCTAGCACCGCGTGCTTGGTATGATAGATTAAAATCCTTCCTAAACAATCAAATAATGATTTAGTAGTTGTGCAAATTTATGTTGATGATATTATCTTTGGCTCAAGCAATAATTTATTGTGTGAAGAATTTGCAACAAAAATGAAAAATGAATTCGAAATGAGCATGATGGGTGAATTAAATTACTTTCTTCGGTTACAAATTAGACAACTTGATGATTGCATTTTTGTGACTTAGTCTAAATATGCTAAATGTATGCTTAAAAAATTCAATTTTGAGGATGTAAAATCCGTAGACACTCCTATGACTACAAATATTAATCTATCTCGTGATGAAGAAGGAAATGACTTCAATGAAAAGATATATCGTGCTATGATTGGTAGTTTACTTTATTTAACGGAAAGTAGGCCCGATATTATGTATAGTTTATGCTTATGTGCAAGATTTCAGGGAAGTCCTCGACAATCTCATTATGAAGCAGTCAAACGTATATTTCGTTGTATAAAAGGAACCGCAAATCTTGGCTTATGGTGCCCAAAAACTCCTGAGCTAGAAGTTACTTGCTTCACAGACTCACATTTAGGTGGATTCCCATTGATAGAAAGAGCACTAGTGGAGTGTGTGCCTTCATAAGACACTCTCGGGTGTCTTGGTTTTCAAAAAAGCAACAATCGATTGCTCTATCGACAACTGAAGCAGAATATGTAGTTGCCGCAAGGGCTTGTGCACAAGTCCTCTGGATGAAACAAACTATTACCGATCTTGAGGTATATTTAAATAAAGTGCCTATGTACGAGCGATATCAACTTGAGAAAAATCCTATTTTTACACTCTCGCACTAAGCACATAGAACTTAGACATCATTTCTTAATCGACAATGTTCAAAAAGAAAACAATATTCTTGAAAAAGTTGATTCATAAGATAACTTGGCCGATATTTTCACCAAAGCTCTAAACAAAAAAACTTTTTTTGCAAGCTAAGATTGGGTTTGGGCTTGATGGAATACAACCCTTGAATTATTCTTAAATATGTCTCTTATGTATGCTTCCTTTTTCTTTTTTCTTTTTAATTTTTTGAACATTCATATATGCGGACGTCTGCTTATGAAAAGTTCGGACGTCCACTATAGTCAGAAGTCCACTATATTCCGCGGAAGCAACAGAACATTTGAGCGTTTTTAGAACTGATCCATACGTCATCAAGTTGTTCGGACGTCCGCTAAAGTCGTAATTCCACTCTTCTCCGCGAAAGCAACATATTTTTTTTAGGTGCGTCTTCAGGACTGATCTGGACATTCGCTTTCTATCCGGACGTCCGCTTCTCATCTGACGTTTTTTTGTACTTTTCCCTGGTTTTACTTTACCCTAGATCAACTTTTCCCTAAAACATTCTCACATCCGTCTCCCTCTCGACGACTCTCTCCCTCTCTCTCCTCATTTCTCTCTTTCTCGACTCTCTCTCTCACACACACCTCCATCGGTCGACCACCACCGACTATCTCTCGTTGTCTCTTTCTCGCCACTGGTGTCACCGACTACAACCGTTTCTTGAACGGTCGTCGAACTTCTCTTGTCGGTTTCTTGCTGGAGTTGTTTCTCCTTCTTCTTCCCTTCTAGAGATCTTTAAAAGTATCCCTTTATTCGCCAGTTAGCAACTTATATGCATCTCTTTATTTGGTGACATAGATCACCATCTATGCATATCCTTGTTTTTTTCATTAGTGATTTTTTTTGTTCCTATAAAACATCAAACAGAAAGAAAAAGGTTTGCTTATTATGGATAAAATCTAAAGTTTTTTGTTGGACTCTAAAAGGTTTCTTTCACATGGCTTGAGTTTGTTGTATTTTGTTTAAATAACCACTCCAACGTTATGTGTTGTAGGAATTCAACTAAATGTGTTGTTTAGTCCCTCACATCTTTGTCCTTCTTTAAAAAAATCTTATCTTAAGTTTTTTTTTTTGCCTATTTTTTGTTTATGTTTGTCTTTCAAAGTTTTATAAAAAAAATTCTAATAATAAAGCCTTTTGTCCCTAGGCACATTATTTAGTCTTGGTTATTATATCTCTTTTTATACATATATGTATATATCTTTTACAAATATGGGTCCAAAACGTTCTCGTACCTCTTCGTCTCGTGCACCTCCTCCACCTGGCCCGACTGCCAAACGCATTGTGCGCAGGGATGCACGCCGTATTCTTTTACAAATTCATATGTATAATCTCGGTCGTCCCGTTCACTTGAATGGGTTGCCTCATTTTGGTACTCTTGAGGCCTTTACTGCCATTGGGTGGCAACTCTTTCTATCTTTTGTAGGAGAAGTCTCCCATGACCTTATTCTTGAGTTTTATGCTGAGTACGATTATGATGAGTCTACTCAACTTGTGTCTCATCAAACGTTTGATAATCACTACGACCTTAATTTGGATCAATTTGTTGCCTTGTTAGCTCTTACTCGCTCTGAACACCGTGTTTTACCAATGCCACTTCGTTTGCCCCATTACTTCCTCATGTTGAGGTTGACCCGAACACACTTTTACAACCTATTCTTGGTGCCCCTTTTCAAACCGATTTTGACCCCACTCAGTTGACCGACCAATGTCTAACTGATAAAATCTTACCTTTTTACGTTTTTGGTCAGGTCGGTAACACTGAACGTGTAAGTAGCCTTGAATGCTATCTACTCTAATGTCTTTCTAATGGCCAGATGTTTACCGACAATTTGATTCTATTCAGCAGGATCTTTGGGTTGTGCATGAGGAGTTGCGTGCCTTTAACCTTGATGACAGTGATGAGTGATTTACTTGTAGAATGCTAGGTTGTTGTTTCTAGACTTATCAACTGGAATCTTTATATTTTTAAGTTATGAACCTTGCTACTTGTTGATTAGGTTTATGCACTCTTGTGTATTTTCTTTATCTATGTTTTGTTGCACAATGGTCCTTGTTTGAGGGGGGCCCTTTTTAGAGAGGGGGGTCTCTTTCTAAGGGGGAGCTTGTTCCTGCCTTTTTGATCTCAACAAAATCAGGGATAATTTATTGGTTATTATATTATAATGTGTCGGGTTTGTCTCATTGTTGTCATCATAAAAAAAGGGGGAGATTGTTGGTGCAAGTGTACAAAAACAAATTTTATCATAAACACTTGACGTTCCCCTTGTTTTGATGGTTGACAAGCAAAAACCCGAGTTCATTTGTTTTCTAACAATTTGAGCCCTTGTGCAAAAGTAAGCTTCTGATAAACTGGTACAGATCTGAGTTCGGAAAGCGCGTCATCTCATTCGTTCAAATCTTCTATCTCGAGAACCATGCCGCCAAAATCCATTCAGAAGACTTATTTTAAGAAAATTTTCCAAATGTTATGATTCTTCGGATTGTTAAACGAACACTCTAACAAAATCAGTAAAATACCTGGATAATTTTTAAATCAATTTTTCAAAACCTTTTTGTTAGGACAAATATGTCTTCAAGATTTAATATAGAAAGTCAAAGTCAAAGTCATTGTATAAAGTCAAAGTCTTTATAATTAGAGTTGTCAATCTTAGCTTAATGCCTTGTTAGTCTTAGGTATATAAGCATGTGGCTAGAGTAATCTTGTAACAATTGAGAGAACCATTCCATAAGCTTTTGGACATAACTCACATCTTGTAAACATAGAGAGCAAACCCTAATAGATCTGCTTTCTCTCTCTACTCTCTCTCTCTAGAATTTCTCTCTAATCTTGATAGATATTGGATTAACAATTGGTATCAGAGCAGGAACAAGATTGAGAGATGGAATTATACTGATTAATCATACGAATTTGGTGATTTCACAAGAAAATATGGTTGATTTTCTTGATTTTTCAAGAAAATCTCGTTTTCTTGAGATTTTATCTATTTTTGGTGATTTTTTTGATCGAATTTGTTCAAATCTTAGTTCGTTGGATTCGTTTTTGATAGAGGAACATTTCTTGTTCAAGAATCGAGAGCTAATTCGAAGGATTTCAAGATCAATTTTGCAATTTTCTAAGTTTTTGGTCTATTCACAAACTTCTACTGTTCGATCGATTCATTTCTGATTCAGAGGTTTTCAGAGGTTTGTGTATGAAGAAGAGGTGTTCGAATTTATATTTCGAACTGATCTGCACAGTTTGATTTCAGTGATTTTGAGGATTTAAGTGATTTATGTCGTTTTTGGAAGAATCTCGCAAGATCTAAACTTCTCGCAACATTCATCCTACTTTTCGCAAGCTTCATCGATTTGAGTGTTGTTCTTCGTTCAAGTCTACATCTCGCAAAGCTTTTCGCAACCCTCTGACCCGAAAACCTCACTTTTCGCAACCCTCTGACCCGAAAACCTTACTTTTCACAAGCTTCTGTTGCGGAAAGTGTTCTTTCAGCTTTCAAGTTTCTGCCCAAGTCTACTTTTCGCAACCATTGCTTGCGAAATCCTCACTTCTCGCTTCCTTTGCTTGCGAGTTCCTTACTTCTCGCAACCCTTGCTTGCAAGTTTCTGACTTGGTTATTATAAGACGATTTCCAGTATAAAAAAAAATTATACTGAAATTTTTTCTATAGTGTATTTCATACACTTTAAGAGTTTTTCAAGAAAAAGTTTTATATAATTTTTTTTAATCGTCAAGCGAACATGAAGCGGCTTCCAGTGCTGTTCAAAGAATCTGAGTTTGAACTATGGAGAGTTTCGTTCATTGATTTTATTGCGAGTAGAGAAAATGGTGAAAATATGATAAAATCTTTCACTGAAGGCCCAATGATCAGAACTGGCAAAGATTATACAGAAGAAGAGATTAACAGAATGAAAGCCGACAAGGAAGCTTCATCCAACTTGATCTTTGCACTTTACAAACTTCCACAACACATCTTCAAACGCGTTGAATGTTTCAAAAATAACCCAATGCAGATGTGGAACGAATTATCAAAGTTAATGCTTGGATCTGAAGTTGCGTTTAAGAGAAAGGAAGAAGAAAAGAAAGCTGAAAAAGAGGATGCGGAACAGAAATCATCAAATGCTGAAATTGAAGAACTTAAGGAAAAGGTTATAGAGCTTACAAAGAGACTTTCTGACACGGAAAAGTTGCTAAAAGAGGAAAGAGTGAATCGTACAAATGACAAAAAGAGCTATGAAAAGCAAATTTTGTCTCTTTCTCATAAAGTTTCTGAGCTTGAAAAGAATGAGAGGAATGAGAAGAAAGAAGATGAAGAAAAGAAAGCCCTTGAACTCATATGCATAAAACTTTCTAAACAAAATGCAGATTTTGAGAAAGTTTTATTTCTTGAAAAAGAGAAATTGGAGAAGGAAAGAGTTGAGTATGAAAAGACAAGGAAAAGCTTTGATGCGAAGAATGTGCAACTGTCAAAGAAAATTTCTGAGCTTCAAAAGGACTTAGAAATAGAAAGTCAAGAGCTAGAAAAGATGAAGAAATCTGACTTTCAGGCCAGGAGCGTTAAAGACGAATTTTCTATCGAGAGGAAGATATTCCAGCAAGAAATACGAAAGCTCACAAAGAATTTGGTCGTGTTATCTACTGATATCATGAAAGAGAAGAGAGTCAATTGTGACATTCAGAAGAAGCTTGATTTCATGACCAAGGAACGAAATGACTTATCAAACAAAGTGAAGTCACTCAACAAATCCAAAAGCTATTCAGAAAGTCCGATTCGACCGTCTAATCTTTTCTATGATCATTCAGTGGATAATTCTTCCAAGTATAAATATGCTAATCTTCCTTCATACAAGAAAGTCAACATGCAATGGAGAGTCAAAGGTACAATTCCTGAAAAAGATGTACCAAAATCATCTGTTCCCAACAAGAACACTAACCTGAAAGTTAAATCTTTTGCTAAACCTGATTCATTATATTCTGCAAATCATTTAATCAGGTTAGCACAAAAGAATTTTTGTTGTTCTTATTGTGGAATTAATGATTTTATTAAAAATGATAGTGTTCAATATTGGTATGGTACTTATCATTTTCATTCCTATAGAGCTCCGCTTAACAAGCCAGGACCCAAGACACGTTGGGTACCAAAATCTACTTAATCTGTTTTTGCAGATTTAGAAGCAAAGCGTTGAACTCTCGGAAGAAGATTATTTGTTCCATTAAGGGGGAGTAAAGAGATTGGTTTCTAAACACATCAGTTTAGAACCCGGATTTCAAAGTTTATGGTTTTTGAATACATCAGTTCAAAACACGTGCTTCAACGACTATGGCTTCTGAACAATTTAGTTCAGGACCCGTACTTCAATGACTAAGACTTCTAAACAAATCTGTTTAGAACTCATACTTCTCAGGTGATATCCTTAACTGTCACATCTTTCTATTTCAAGGAACTCGTGGTAAAAGGTAACATTGCATTATGTTTTATTTCTACTGCTTTGAATGTTTGAATCTTTACAAATTTAATTCAATGAAGTGAAATTTTTTCAACTTTCATTCAATGAATGAAATGTGTGTCAAGGGTGATTTTACAAGCGTTTTTGTATTATCTGAGTTACATCTGTTTCATCTTTCACTTCTGAAATAAATCGAAAGGTCAGCAAAACATGAATGAAATTATGTTGAATGCTCAAAATTATGTGATTCTAGATTTATATAGAATATAATGCTAAAAAAGGCTTTTTGTTAGAATGATGGATGGAAACGAAAATATGGGGAAAGCACTATGTTTTAGAAGATTTACTGTAAAGTCAATGTACTGTATTAGTTCATAATGCCTTTATACCTTGTATGTTATGGGTATAAATAGGCATGTCTAGTTCATTCGCTAGTAACAATCTAGAACACTTGTAGCATTTGTCATTTTTGTTCTTTGAAGTCAATATATGGATGACACATTTGCTCTCTAGATTCTCTCAACATTACATTGCTAAATTCTGGGTTTATCAACCCCGTACGAGATCATCAACAATCGCATCCCGAATATCAAGTACTTCCATGCATTCGGTTGCACGTGCTACGTCTTAAATGACAAGGATGACCTCGTGAAGTTCAATCCAAAGGCAGATGAAGGAGTATTCATCGGATACTCAATGCAGGCTAAAGCTTTTCGTGTTTACAACAAACGGACCAAATTCGTCACCGAAAGTGTAAACGTGACTTTTGACGAAGCCGCAGATTTGGCTTCTGAACATATCGGTTCAAAACCCGCTATAACTGGCGTGTTAGCTTCCGAACACTCTCGTTCGGGATCTACACAAACCCCAGTAAATACAAATCATGCATCTACGTCAAAATCACATATTTCTGATTTAGATTTACTTTTAAGCACTTTTATGATAAATTCTTTAATATGCCTAATCCTCGTGTAATTGTGCAACCAAGGAATGGAGCTGCTCAACTCGAAACCTCGGAGAATCTCTCTGGTCCGCCGCCTTCAACAAGTAGTCCAGTTCTAACTCTGGAATCTCCTCAAAGTTCAACGGATACGACTACTGAAACGGCTAATCCATCGGAGGAACCTGTACCAATCCGGATATCGCTCCGGAAGATTAGTCATCAACAACTCAAAAGGATCAACCTCTACCAACAACGAATCCCGCTCCGTCTCCTCTAAGGAACCCTCTGTCATCTCTTGAAGTCGTTCAAGACCTTCCCCCCTGTGAGTATGTGGACCTGGACAACTCTCATGCGACTCATCAGCCGCTTCCACATACCACCAAATGGACCAAAGGACACCCTCTCCATCAGAAAATCGGCGATCCTTCCACTCCAGTTCAGACGCGAGGTGCATCTGCCAACTTCTGCTTATTTTTCGGCTACCTAAGCAAAATCGAGCCAAACACCATCTCTGAGGCTCTCAATGATCCTAATTGGGTTATGGCGATGTAAGAGGAACTCAACCAGTTTGAGGTCGTCAAAGTATGGCGACTTGTCCCACGTCCAGCCAACAAGACGGTTATTGGAACCAAGTGGATCTTCAAGAACAAGAAAGACGAAGATGGCATCGTTGTTCGCAATAAGACACGCCTCGTGGCCAAAGGATACCGCCAGCAAGAGAGACTTGACTACGACAAGACATACGCTCCGGTAGCTAGAATTGAGGCAATTCGTATGTTCCTTGCATATGTCGCGCACAAGAATTTCACGGTCTTCCAAATGGATGTCAAGACCGCCATCCTCGACAGCGTTATCAAGGAAGAAGTGTACGTATCGCAACCGGACGGGTTTGTGGATGACTCCAAGCCAAACCATGTGTATATCATCGACAAGCTCTATACGGTCTCAAACAAGCTCCACGTGCCTAGTATGATGCTCTGTCTAAATTCTTAATCAAAGCAGGTTGTTCAAAAGGTAAAATCGACACCACTTTGTTTATTAAGAATGAAAAAGGTCATATAATTTTAGTCCAAGTCTATGTTGATGATATCATTTTTGGTTCCACTAACCCTAAGTACTGTAAGAATTTTTCTAAACTCATGGGGCAGTATTTTTAAATGAGCATGTTAAATGAGATGAATTTTTTCCTCGGTCTTCAAGTTAAGCAACTGTCAACCGGGATATTCATAAACCAGGCTAAGTACATCCGGGATATTCTCGGAAATACCATATGGAACAGTCCTCACCTATGAAAACTCCCATGACCCCCGGTACACGGTTACCAGCCGATCCTAACGGAAAGATGTGGATATTAAAACCTACCGAGGGATGATAGGTTCTTTGATGTACTTGACGGCGAGTAGACCCGATATCATGTTCTCAACATTTTTATGCGCCCGTCTTCAGTCAAAACCAAAAGAGTCTCATTTAATTGATGTCAAACGAATATTTCGTTACTTAAAAGGTACTTCTGATCTTGGCTTGTGGTACCCGATAATGACAGGTTTTGAGCTCACGGCTTATTCAGACGCGGACCACGCGAGTAGCATGTTGGATCGAAAAAGCACATCGGGACACATGCATTTCCTAGGCGATAGTACTAAATTCTGGGTTTATCAACCCCGTACGAGATCATCAACAATCGCATCCCGAATATCAAGTACTTCCATGCATTCGGGTGCACGTGCTACGTCTTAAATGACAAGGATGACCTCGTGAAGTTCAATCCAAAGGCAGATGAAGGAGTATTCATCGGATACTCAATGCAGGCTAAAGCTTATCGTGTTTACAACAAACGGACCAAATCTGTCACCGAAAGCGTAAACGTGACTTTTGACGAAGCCGCAGATTTGGTTTCTGAACATATCGGTTCAAAACCCGCTATAACTGGCGTGTTAGCTTCCGAACACTCTCGTTCGGGATCTACACAAACCCCAGTAAATACAAATCATGCATATACGTCAAAATCACATATTTCTGATTTAGATTTACTTTTTAAGCACTTTTATGATAAATTCTTTAATATGCCTAATCCTCGTGTAATTGTGCAACCAAGGAATGGAGCTGCTCAACTCGAAACCTCGGAGAATCTCTCTGGTCCGCCGCCTTCAACAAGTAGTCCAGTTCTAACTCTGGAATCTCCTCAAAGTTCAACGGATACGACTACTGAAACGGCTAATCCATCGGAGGAACCTGTACCAATCCGGATATCGCTCCGGAAGATTAGTCCTCAACAACTCAAAAGGATCAACCTCTACCAACGACGAATCCTGCTCCGTCTCCTCTAAGGAACCGTCTGTCATCTCTTGAAGTCGTTCAAGACCTTCCCCCCGGTGAGTATGTGGACCCGGACAACTCTCATGCGACTCATCAGCCGCTTCCACATACCACCAAATGGACCAAAGGACACCCTCTCCATCAGAAAATCGGCGATCCTTCCACTCCAGTTCAGACGCGAGGTGCATCTGCCAACTTCTGCTTATTTTTCGGCTTCCTAAGCAAAATCGAGCCAAACACCATCTCTGAGGCTCCCAATGATCCTAACTGGGTTATGGCGATGTAAGAGGAACTCAACCAGTTTGAGGTCGTCAAAGTATGGCGACTTGTCCCACGTCCAGCCAACAAGACGCTTATTGGAACCAAGTGGATCTTCAAGAACAAGAAAGACGAAGATGGCATCATTGTTCGCAATAAGACACGCCTCGTGGCCAAAGGATACCGCCAGCAAGAGAGAATTGACTACGACGAGACATACGCTCCGGTAGCTAGAATCGAGGCAATTCGTATGTTCCTAGCATATGTCGCGCACAAGAATTTCACGGTCTTCCAAATGGATGTCAAGACCGCCATCCTCAATAGCGTTATCAAGGAAGAAGTGTACGTATCGCAACCGGACGGGTTTGTGGATGACTCCAAGCCAAACCATGTGTATATCATCGACAAGCTCTATACGGTCTCAAACAAGCTCCACGTGCCTAGTATGATGCTATGTCTAAATTCTTAATCAAAGCAGGTTGTTCAAAAGGTAAAATCAACACCACTTTGTTTATTAAGAATGAAAAAGGTCATATAATTTTAGTCCAAGTCTATGTTGATGATATCATTTTTGGTTCCACTAACCCTAAGTACTGTAAGAATTTTTCTAAACTCATGGGGCAGTATTTTCAAATGAGCATGTTAAATGAGATGAATTTTTTCCTCGGTCTTCAAGTTAAGCAACTGTCAACCGGGATATTCATAAACCAGGCTAAGTACATCCGGGATATTCTTCGAAAATACCATATGGAACAGTCCTCACCTATGAAAACTCCCATGACCCCCGGTACGCGGTTACAAGCCGATCCTAACGGAAAGATGTGGATATTAAAACCTACCGAGGGATGATAGGTTCTTTGATGTACTTGACGGCGAGTAGACCCGATATCATGTTCTCAACATTTTTATGCGCCCGTCTTTAGTCAAAACCAAAAGAGTCTCATTTAATTGATGTCAAACGAATATTTCGTTACTTAAAAGGTACTTCTGATCTTGGCTTGTGGTACCCGATAGAGACAGGTTTTGAGCTCACGGCTTATTCAGACGCGGACCACGCGAGTAGCATGTTGGATCAAAAAGCACATCGGGACACATGCATTTCCTAGTCAGCTGGGCATCCAAGAAGCAGCAGTGCATCTCCACATCTACTGCTGAGGCAGAGTACGTGGCCGCCGCGAGCTGCTGTTCTCAAGTCATCTAGATGCGTACCCAGCTCAAGGATTACGGATTCACCTTTTCCCAAGTGCCCATTTACAGTGACTCGAAGAGCGAAATTTTCATTTCAAGCAACCTGGTCCAGCACACTAAAACGAAGCACATAGACGTTCGATATATCTTTATCAAGGATCACGTCGAAAAAGGTACAATCGAACTCTACTTCATTAATACAAAACATCAGTTAGCAGACCCCTTTACAAAACCCCTGTACGAAAACGCTTTAACTATCTTGTGTCCAAGCTAGGTATGCTAAATCTGAAGACTTAACCTGAATATGGGTCCGATACAAGTTCCATACACTTACGTGAAACTGTATCCCAATCATCTGGTTTCCAAATGATCAACTATACACTTCCTTATATTTGTATCCTACTTGTATCGCGCACATCTCAAGTTAAATCTCTGTATTAATTAGGTAGATTTCGTTTGTTTGCTTTTAATTCGTTTTTGATTTCCTTTCATGTTTTATTACTGTCGTCTACATTTTTGTAACATCTGTGCGTTTCACAAAGTTGTTCATGTGTTCAGGGGGAGCACATACGCCTAAGTTCCATCAGGTAAGTCTGTTATACGTTTGAGGGGGAGAGTCACACATTTTTCTTAACGTCATAAGTTTTTCTGTGTGGCTCAAACCAAAGTTGTTCTTTTTCAAAAAATCACATCTTATGCACAATCCGAGGGGGAGTTTTTTCTTTTTGTGCAAAATTTGAGGGGGAGCATGTTTAAATCACTCTAAATGTTTCGGGGAAAGAAAAATCAATTTTGAAAATACCAGGGTATGTTTTTGAAATATTCCAAAAGTATCCGGAAAGGTATCCGGACAAGTTATCAGGAAACCATCCTATCCGGAGAGGTATCTGGACCGGGTAGGTTTCCGGACGACCCACCCGGATACATCGTCTCTTATAAATATCCAGACCCTTCCCTATTCATTCTTTTTTCCGGAACCTTTGTCCTAAACTCTCTCTCGAACTCAAACACTCGTACATCTCGTATTTTACTCGTTTTTCGGTCGGATTTCGTCTCAAATCCCAGGTACGTACTACATTTCGAATCTCATATCTTTTTCAATCCATTTCACACATCAATCACACTCAAATGACCTTGATTCGTCGATGGAAAGAGGGTTTCGGTAACCGAACCCTTCGACGTTTCAAACTGCGATATGTTTGGTTGTTTCTTGCTATGTTATTGGTAGTTTTATGTTCAACCACTAGTTTTACATCTCATAGCATGCTTAGATTTGTGGTTAAATTGCTATTTTGGCGGATTAGATATAACCGGATGTCGTCCGGATAGTTTCAAAATATCCGGACACATTCAAGGTACCCGACACCATCATCAGGTAAGATATTTTATCTGGTAACGATCTCATCCGGTAAGTCCCTCTATTCGGAAACCATCTCACCCGGTAACCCAAGTTGTCCGGAAACCTTCGTGGTATCCGGTAAGTTCAACTATCCGGGTAGTTCCTTTCTGTTCGCTAAGTTCCTTTTGTCCGGTAAGTCTGTGTATCCGGATACCCAATGTACCCGGTAACAAATGTTATCCGGTGACCATTATATCCGGACACCTCATTTTCCCGGATACTTCTAGTTTCCGGACACCTTGCTATTCCAGTACCCTGTTTCTCATTGCCATTCCTCAATTTGTTCCAGACAGCCGTACTCTAATACCGTGTCTTTCAGGTACAAATATGGCGGATCAACAACAACAAGGCAACCTTCCTCATAAGGAGTTCATTGATGAAGAGGCCGACAACGCCTTAGTTCCACCGGACCACATATCTGAAATCGAGGGCAATAATCATCACCTCGATGCTGTTAAGTTCAGACCACAACATCATGTGGTCGTGGACATTCTACTAGGCCATCCTCTACGCCATGCGCTCACGGCAAATACCGACGTCCCGATCATCTACTTACAGCAAGTATGGAACACCATCCTGGTAGTCACCGGCGACAACACTCTGACGATCACTGCGACAATCGATCATTATCCATTCGAACTCACACCAGAATCTTTCCGATGACTACTGTCTCTACTAGAAGCCACTGATGCGACCGAGCTGCATACAACCCTACCATCGACGACGACACCCTATGTGCTGATATTCAGGCACTGTTAATGCCAAAAATCGCACCAAAGGGACAACTTAAGGTCGATGTGGACTTAAACAACTAAAGAAAGAATCTTTCGACGAGACGTGCAATGATAAATAAAATAAAGAAACAAGGGATTTGATGACGCAGGAAAAACCTCAATCGAGGAAAAAACCTGCGGACGACAGTGGGTGTCGTCGCTATACTATGGTCACCAATCAGGGGCGATGTCCTTGGATACTGACGTCGGTCGTACAGAGATTACAACACAAATGAAGAAAATGCTTCGAAATGTAAAGTACAAGTGTTTGAATGTAAAAATAGGTGTTTGTCGTGTATGAAACAAAGTGTGAACTGCTGGTTGAGGGCTGTTGTCGTGCGTCGAGAGCGATACATAGAATAATGGTTCTTCACTTCAGGTGTTCTTGACTATTGCTTCGGTTGTTAATCGCCGGATATTCGATGTGTTGAAATGTTGATTGAGCTTTATATTTATAGTCTTCGCGTCCTTACCTTCATCCATGAATGTTCCTTTAATGACCTTAACGGTTGGAAACGGTCGCCGGAGTAATGATCTTCGTCTGTTACGGTCGCCGGCTGTTTAATGATTGCGTCGGTTATAGTCGTTTCTCCTTAATGACTTTTACTCCTCCATTAAACACATAATAAACGGTCATGGTTAACGTTAGCTTTGGTCGAAGTCGTACGTCCTTATATAATAGTCGTGTGGATCGGGGGACGCTATGGTCGAGCGTCGTAAGGAACTCTCGATTTACCTTTTATGAGGGACGACGATAGTGCTCTGGGTCTTTGTCGAGACCTTATCTTAATATAAGATATAGTCCCTAATCATACGTCTTACCTGTTCTGGTCGTGGTCGAGCGACGTGATTTTTTGCCCAAACAGTTTGCCCCCAAATTTTGAAAATTGAATGTCAAATTTAAGTTTTAAATTTTGCTTGTCGAACGCTTATCCTTGTGACCTGGTTTGAGGGACTTACCTGGTTGTCGTGGAACTAGACCGGTTTGCCTTTAACTGAATGAGAAGTTGAAAAGTTGTGATATCATACTGACGCGCGATGATGCTTACCAGTTGTTGAGGACAGGTGTCGAAGATCCGGGTGGGTATACGAAAGGGCATGGACGCGTGTTGATTTATCGAAACACTCGTCCTGATATGATCGGTTGCATAAATAGGGATCATGACGGATCTTTTCTTGATACGTTTTCAAAGTGTTTTTTGGGAAGGGATTTTGTTCTGATTTCTTACCAATTTTCACTCGAACTTATTCGAATCTTTGCGAATCTTCGGCTAACAGTTTAGAGCGTTTATATAAGATCTTGTTATGTCCTCCGATTCACAATGTCGACGGAACCTGTTAGCCTTATCATGAATCACGTAGACTTGGATGCTTTTAGGAGTTTGGCAAAAATCTCGGCAAATATAGGGTTGCGGTGTCCGGGGATTGTTCGTTCTATGGACTGCCCCGAGGGATATATTGCTTTGTATGAGTATCCTTTTAAGATAGGGTTTCAGTGGCCGTTTTATGGTTTATCTAAGTCATTCATGCAGGATTTCGATGTGTCGTCGGGACAATTGATGCCCCAACTTTAGCGAGTTCTACTGGTTACTGAGCGAGCGTCCGCAAAATGGGAGTCTCCTATGATCATGAATGATTTCTTGGCGGCGTATCAAGTTAAAAGTGATAAGAACTGGCGTTATAGTCCTTATTCTAAGTTCAGGGGTGATCGTTCTTTGGTTTGGGGAACTTGTGTTAATGATCGTGGGTGGAAGTCGAGGTATGTGTTTGTTCTTGCCGATTCACTAGATTCCAGCAGCGATTGGATGCGGTCAGGCTGGAATAAGACAGGTATGCTTCGCCATTTTCTGAGTTTCATTTTTATGGCTTTTACTTACCATTCTTCTCCTGTTATCCTCAGAGATTCAGTTTGACGAAGTGAAACCGACTGCGGATTCCCAGGCTAAGATCAACAAGTTCTTGAGTCTTAGTGTTGACGAACGATCTTTCGTTACGTGGCAATTG
This sequence comes from Saussurea involucrata, assembly GCA_033807775.1. Taxonomy (NCBI): domain Eukaryota; kingdom Viridiplantae; phylum Streptophyta; class Magnoliopsida; order Asterales; family Asteraceae; genus Saussurea; species Saussurea involucrata. The sequence goes on along the minus strand of CM066320.1, from coordinate 66,947,621 downwards.
GTGGCCGAAGACGAGGATGTGGCAGTGGACGCTGAACGAGAGGAAACGATCGGTAAACATTTTACGATTGTTGGTTTTCACCATTTTTATTCTCCATCTGATGTTTCATGTATTTCCTGGTTAGTGTCGACTGAGAAGAAATCAGTCTCTAAGGCGAGAGGGAAGCAGATCATGCGTGCCCTTAGAGGTGAAGACGTTTCGACAGCTGGGTCGAGCCAAAAGAGAACCAGGAAGACGTTCCTGAGGGAACCGTCATCGAGGGTTGATAACTCATCGAGAGTTGTTCTGCCTAAAAAGGCGAAGGCGTCATCCAGCCGTCCTGGCGCGATGGACGCGACACCGGCAAGTTCGGCGCTTCCGGCGACAATGACGAGACCGGTGTTCAAGATGTCAACCCCATCATCTGCCATCAGGGGCGAGGGGTCGTCGGCCGAAGTCGCGACGGTTAATTTTTCATTGCCGTCGGACTTTATGGCGGATGGTGTCCTAGATGGGACGATGTTGTTTCCTCACTTGGAGAGGTGTTTGCTTCCATCTTTCAGAGAGCGTTTTCACGGGGTTCCGGCCGGAGAGATAGGATCTCAGGTTGCCAGTCTGGCATTCTCAGTAAGTGTCAATCTTTCATGACTTGTTTCAACGTTCGATGTCGTTCGCTGTCTAACACTTTTTCGTGTATTTTTAGACGTTCCAATCGTCTCTGGCATTGTACGCCGAGATGTCGAAAGCCGAGGAGTTGGTGGCGTCTGCTTTAAAAAGGTAGGAGGCAGCATTGGCGAGGGAGAGGTTGTCTTTGGCATGCGCCGATGAGTTAGCTATTCAGCTTTTCGATGCTCAGTACGAACTGCAAGCCCTAAGTCTAACGAGGGAAATGGCAGATGATGATCCTCAGGTCGGGACCTTAGGCAATAATACGATGGATGCTCCTCCTGCAGTTTAGGAATTTTTACTTCCTTTGTTTTTGCTGGCCGTTGGTGGTCAATTTTTTGGATGTAACATGTTGACCTGATGAAATGGAAGTTGTTTTTTTATCGAATTGACAATCTCGTCACATAAATGTTGTTAGTTATGTAACTGATTGTGGAATACATGATAGGTCATGCAACTACGTCGCCTATTGTTAGAGCAAGAGTAAGAGCGTAATATGAGAGCATGCGATTAAAGCACCCATTGACACATAAATCGTAAGGTTTTTTATTACGCTGACAAACATAAATACATTCGACTAAGGCATACATTTAAAACGCGAAGTTTTTCTATGTTAAGAAACTCAAACTGCAAAGTCGTTTAGACTATAAGATCGTGCGATTAAGTCGTTCGACGAGCTATGAGGCGTGATCAAGTCATGGACCTGATCATCTATGTCGTGCTATCCTGCGATAAAGCGATGTCGGGGGTTTGGTCGTTGGCTAACCAACGACCCTCCGATGCTTAAGTCAGAAATTGTCTTGGTAAATAATCATATGTAAAAAATGAAAAAGGGTAAGGAACGTACCTTCTTGTCGAGTGTTCTGAAATACTTTGAATTTTTTTTTTCATGCTGGGCCTCTGTATATATTGTATCATCTTGCCCCCTTGTGGTGACTTTGAGACGATATGCTAGATCTGGGACATGTCGTCGCAAATCACCACAATATACGCGTCGCACGACCTGGCGAACCTGTTATTTCAGAAAAAGAAACAAACCTGTCGTGACTCTTATGATCGTGTTTTGCCTTGGGTTGGAGTGAGGTTCTTGACGGCCTATTTTCGCGGCTTCAAGGTGGGTTTATAGCAATCTCGAGAAACTTTTTGCTCGCTTCTGATCTCTTGGATTCCCCACGGCGTAGGGAATTTCATGATTTGATGATATGTCGATGGAACGGCTTTCATTTCATGAATCCATGGTCGACCTAAGATGATGTTATAGGCTGACGCATAGTCGATAACACTGAACTTAGTCTGCTTATTGACACCTCCGGCATAGACGGGCAAAATTATCTCTCCAAAGGTGCTCGTCGCTTCTCCATTGAAACCGACCAAAGTTGTCGAACGTCGGGTGATTTCTGAGCGATCAATTCCCATGGCTTTGATAGTTTTGAGAAAAATGACGTTTGCTGAACTGCCCCCGTCTACCAATACTCGACGCGTCAAACAGTTACCGACCGTGAGTTGAATGATCAACCCTTCGTGATGCTTTTGGTACGAGTCGCCGAGGTCGACTTGGTCGAACACGATCTTCATGGCTTCTAGTTCCAAATCTCCTTTGGGTCTGGATGAACGAGGAATAGGCCGGTCGTCGGGCGTTTGACTGGCATGACGCTTAGCTGCGGAGTATGTCAGACCACACACGTCCGAACCACCAGTGATGCAATTGATGATCTTTGCAAGCTTGGGCACTGACGATCGGTGGCTATTAGCTGGAAGAACAACATCATCAATAATATCTTTGAGATTACCTTGTGGAACATGATATGCCAATTCCTTTTTGAATGCGATACAGTCATCTGTGGCATGACCATGGTTGACGTGGAAGTCGCACCACTTTGATTTATCCTTCTTAGCATCGTCCAAGTCAGACTTCTTCGGCCACCGGATGGTTGCTTGGGTGGTCTTCAGATCTTCGACTAAGTCTTTAGTTGACCCTTTGAACCCATAAGAGGAGATCTTGGGGTACACAAGTATTTAGTCGCGGTTTTAGCTTCTGCCTTCGTCTTGAAACGAACGTTTGAAATCTGACGCGCTGGCTCTATTCTGGATATGGCTTTCGGCTTGAATTCTGGCTTTTTGACACCTAACGGCTTCTTGTCGTCAGTGTGTTTGCGACGAAAGGTTGCGTCGTCTTTGACCCTCATATATGCTAAGGTTCGAGCTCGGACGTCTTCGAAAGTCTCTGGGGGATACTTGGTCAGATCGATATATAAACCTGAATTATCGTCTAGACCACGCTTATAAGCTTCGATCGCAGTTTTGATGTCACAATTGCGGATACTGATCATTTCGGCATTGAATCTATTGAAATAACTTCGAATAGACTCATTGGTCTTCTGCACGACATGGTACAGATCACTAGTCTGCTTTTCCATCTTACGATTGCTGGCGAATTGCCGAGAGAATTGGTTGACCAATTCGGCGAAGGACCCGATAGATTTGGGTTTGAGATTGATCAACCACTGGAGAGTTGGACCAGTGAGAGTCGCCCCGAAACTCTTGAACAAGCATACTTCCTTGGGACCTCGACATGAGCTGCTTATAGAGATTGTCCACATGAGCTGCTTATACTGCGCGACATGCTCGGTTGGATCGGTCACACCCGAATACTTGGGAGTGAAGGCAGGAATGTTATACTTCTTTGGGACCTCGACGGTGGCGATCTCGTCGATGAAGGCCGACGCCTGATACCCCGAACGAGGCTCGACGTCGACAGGCACGGCTGCCCTAGGCAACTTGGCGAGCAAGGACAGGACGCGCTCATTTTGGTCTTTTAACATCTTCAAACGCTAGGCGACGGGATCGTTAAGATTAGGATTTGCCCCTGTCGAGGGATTGGTCCCTGGACTAGTGCCATTACCATGCGACGAACCATTGGTGTCCCCGTTGAACGGGACAAAATATGGTTGCGACCCATAGTGGAATTGCTGCGGTCCATTCTGAAACGATTGTGGTCCCTGCTGAAATGGCTGCGATCTCTGCTGGAAAGATTGCGATCCTTGCCGGAAAGGTTGCGATCCTTGCTGGAAAGGTTGCGGACCACTTTGGAACGGCTGGGAAAACGGCTGGGATCCATTCTGAAATGGCTGGGCGCCACCTTGCAATGGTTGGGATCCATTGTTCAAGGGTGGTGGTCGGATGTGCTGAGGGGGAATCTGCCCAGACTGGGGATTCGGAATGAACGTACCTTGCTGCTGATTCTGCATGAATGGACCTGGATGCTGATTCTGCGCGGACGGGCCTGGTCCCGGACCTGGATTCTGGATGAATGGTCTAGGACCATTCTGGGGTCCAAAAGGATTCCTTAGCCATTGCATTGAGTTTATTCATGGCAACCTCGAGCTCCTGATACATCTGAGCGACAACTTGCTGCGGATTTCCAGGGGCTGCCATTTTCCTGCAACAAAAAATAGAAGAAACTCCAAGAAACTATTAGTAGAATGCACATTCGTCGAGGATTTTCTCTATACGTAGTCCCACGGATGGAGGCAAACTGTTAATGCCAAAAATCGCACCAAAGGGACAACTTAAGGTCGATGTGGACTTAAACAACTAAAGAAAGAATCTTTCGACGAGACGTGCGACGATAAATAAAATAAAGAAACAAGGTATTTGATGACGCAGGAAAAACCTCAATCGAGGAAAAAACCTGCGGACGACAGTGGGTGTCGTCGCTATACTATGGTCGCCAATCAGGGGCGATGTCCTTGGATACTGACGTCGATCGTACAGAGATTACAATAGAAATGAAGAAAATGCTTCGAAATGTAAAGTACAAGTGTTTGAATGTAAAAATAGGTGTTTGTCGTGTATGAAACAAAGTGTGAACTGCTGGTCAAGGGCTGTTGTCGTGCGTCGAGAGCGATATGTAGAATAATGGTTCTTCACTTCAGGTGTTCTTGAATATTGCTTCGGTTGTTAATCGCCGGATATTCGATGTGTTGAAATGTTGATTGAGCTTGATATTTATAGTCTTCGCGTCCTTAGCTTCATCCATGAATGTTCCTTTAATGGCCTTAACGGTTGGAAACGATCGCCGGAGTAATGATCTTCGTCTGTTACGGTCGCCGGCTGTTTAATGATTGCGTCGGTTATAGTCGTTGCTCCTTAATGACTTTTACTCCTGCATTAAACACTTAATAAACGGTCATGGTTAACGTTAGCTTTAGTCGAAGTTGTACGTCCTTATTTAATAGTCGTGCGGATTGGGCGACGCTATGGTCGAGCGTCGTAAGGAACTCTCGACTTACCTTTTATGAGGGACGACGATGGTGCTCTGGGTCTTTGTCGAGACCTTATCTTAATACAAGATATAGTCCCTAATCATACGTCTTACCTGTTCTGGTCGTGGTCGAGCGACGTGATTTTTTGCCCAAACAGGCACTGGGGTACAACCATGCGCTGAACCGCCCATCAGCCTTCAACCGGAAATACCTTGCTCCGATTTGGTACACATTATTCACGATTCTGAACTGGTGTCTGTCTTCTAGATGGAAAGGCATCGACCAGTGTACCGGCAACTTTCTACGCCTGTTTCACGCCGTGATCTATGACCGACACGTGGACTTCTCCATGATCATCTAGCGCAAACTTGTACAGGCCATACGCGCCATCGGCGTAACAAAAGAACGCAAGTTCATTCCATACATCCGATTCCTTCAGCTTGCTATCCGTCAACACATGGACGCGAACCCGGACATCCAACGCCGCATTAAACACCCAGTATGTCCCCCTTTTAGTTTACACTACCTTGTAATTCGCAACCCAGCCAACGCACAAGCCATGCGTATACCCGAAGCCTTAATGGCATATGCGGATCCACAAGCACCAAGTGTAATAGAATATAGGCGAGCGTTAGGTGCTCCTATAGTCCAGCCAGAGCCGGAGGGACCTCCCCAAGGAGCTAGACCCGAGCGACGTGAGGGTCCAAGGACATGAGGCGGTAAAGTCCGGGTAGCTGGGGCTCCCGGACGGGGCGTGCTGAGAGTACACTCTGTGAGGGGAACCAAAGCGGGCGGTGCGGAGGATTCACGTGCCAGTACAAGCCATGCCACTCGACCCTCCTCAAGCCAACCTTCCCGACATACTATCTTGACCACCCGTACCACCAATGACGTCGGACCGTCGACTACTCTACACGAGATCCCGGTCGTCACTGCCCCAATGCTTGATCAAGACCCCAAAACCGACACCACTTAACCCATATCTCCATACACTCAAACCGACGTCCTGGATTCTAAAATGACCGACTCCGATACGGAACGAGCCATTCATATATCGATGATACCACCCCGTATCCAACTCACCCACACCCTCTGAAATCCCTATATCCAATCCCTTTACGGGAGACATAAGGAGAGAGGAGGGAGATTTAGTTGAAATTTTGGATCAAGTGAGACGGAGAGAATGGAGATCTAAAAAGAATCATGAGAGGGCGAGTTTACTGAATAGAGAAGAGAATGAGCGTAACCGAACCCATGTCGCCAAGGTAGCCACATCTGCTGCCTCGTCTCATCCGTTGGGACGAGACATTGAAGGAGTCGTCGTGGACCTAGCGACGCAAATGCACAACCTCCCTAGCCACTCAACCAAATCTCAACAGCTAGTTGTTTCAATTTCTCACGTAGACTTAGCACAAAGTCTATCGCTCTCTCACTCGGAGAGTTTCGATATTGAAACTAGAGAACAACCTCCCCCGTTCTCGACTTCTTTCAGTGCACCATTGAGTCTATAGCCCTTTGATTTTATAACATCTTCTTTGGCTAGGACACAAATCATTACATCTGCTAACATCGGTGAATTAAGTGAACCGATCGGAATATCCGTAGTAAGTCTGCCATTGAGCGAGCGGATTACGAGGATTAGATGGAAATCCTACCATAGTTAATGTCACGCCAGCTATGAGCGTAGGTGGTACTTCTGTTGAATAATCAGTTGTAACCTCAACGGGTAATCTAAGTGATCCCGACGGTGATTTACCTGACTTCGTGTCAAACAAGTATCTGGACGGCGCCTTAAAGGCTGTCCGCGAAGCGATGGCACAAGAGTTTAGAACGGAGCTAGACAACGTTAAAAGTTTACTAAAAGGGAAGGAGAAAGTGGTAGAACCGAAACCGCACCAACACCTCCACCGACACATGCTCAACAATCATATTCGGTGGATCACCTAAAGACCATGCTACTAGCCCAACTGCTCCAACACACCAACACTGACTCCTCAACCGAAGCAGATCTAATATCCGTGCTACGATCGCAAGCATCTGCTCAACCCGGTTGGATAAGCTTGACACGACCCTGAAGGACGTTCAGAATGCCCTTACAACTTTGGCCGACAGGGTCGCCACACTCGAAGATACCTGTAAAAGTCAAGCTGGCAGACTCAAACACTCCCACGATGACCAGGATGATCCTGATCATTGTGACGGGGAGAACAAGCGTCAGAGATTATCATAGTCCGAGCCAATCAACATCGATTCTACTCCAACGGTTCAAGTGGAACCATCAACCACTGTGGCATCATCAGAAGATCAGCCACAAACTCAATTAAGTTTAGCCGAGATGGTCATTGACATGGACATCTCAGATGAAGAAGATCCAACGGTTGAAAAGCCTGAGGAAGAATCCCAATAACTGATCGTCTACACCGCACCGGAAAGGCAAGAATTCGAAATGATAGATCTTGACTCGGACATCGACTCGGAAACAAAAAATGCATGGTATGAAAAAGCCGCCAGTGCAATAAACTCTGAGGTAAACTTGATCTTCCCAACTGATGCCGACGACGACTTTGACTACGATCAGTTCCTACTGCAATCCATTCAGAGTTCACCCGCTTATGCTGAACTGATTCCTGAGACTTCTACTTCTGCACATCCGAAATCTCCTCAGCAACAAACTGCTTCTGATCAACCACCACAACCTGTCAGATGGGAGAAAATCATTATTCTGATTCCTTTCCTTGAAGACTCCCTGAAGAGGTTGTTCCTCCATAAACTGTGAGTGCTTGATCCAGCCTTCTGCCTCGGATTAGCAAAGTTCGATGACACTTACAAGAAACAATATTTAGAGGTCATGAAAAGGTGTCTACCGGTCAGTCAGGTCTGAACAAAGCACAAGATTACCGAAATTATTAGCATCAGGTCCGACCGCATTCTGAAGGTTTGGTACCTAGTCCTTACTGTCAAAAGAGAAGAGTGGGAAAGAATGGATATTCTCCGAAGCCGACTTCAAGAATCTCCGACTGAACGACTTCCACCCAATCCTCAAAGACCTCCGAACTCGAACGATCCGACCGCTCCACATCACCAATGCGTTTAAAGCTGTAAAGGGATTTCTGAAACACAAGGTAACAATGTCTTACATTACTGATTTTCAGATGGGAGTCGAGCACTGGACGAAAAAGATCAACCTACTGAAACCTGATCAGAAAGCCCCTGAATTGAAGATGCATCTAGTCAACAGTTTGCTGCTACAACCATAGTTCGGAATCGTCTATCTCAACAAACAGAACGAAAAGAAGTTTCTCCGCTTCAGTCAAGTAGAAAGATTCTGCGATGGAACTCTGTTAAAGGTCAGAGATGCGCTAAGAGACATAATTACCAAGGAAAAAGAACTCCGGATTTCGTTTGCCGCAAGTCTAAACGAATCAAACGCCCGAGACGCCTTGGAAATTGTTGAAGATCGCATTGAGTTCCGTAAAGCCATCCGAAGCTTTGAGATTCTTTTTGCACTCCGAAAGAGATACGTTTCGAACTGGCGCGAAATTGAACTTCGATTCAAAGGGGAGATTGTTGGGAATAAATATGATTGAATAGAAGTTCAAGGTTTAAATTGTAAATTGCTTTATTTGGGCTTAATGTTTGCAATGGGCCTGGTTAAATTAGGCCTAGGTATATAAAGCATGTTTAGCCTATTGTTTAGGTTAATCATCCTAATTGTCAAATAACCATTTTAACCGTATGATCAAATTCTCTAAATGGTTTATGAATATGAGATGGATGACGACTTGAAATCATTGTGATTGTTGATTATTTCTTATTGATTTCTACTACATTGCACTAATCTGGGATCCACATAAACCACAATTAATGTTGCAAGACTTTTTTTTTCCTGGGACAAAGTCCTAGCTTTATAGTAAAAAAAATTAGAAACAGACCTATGTGGACGTCCGCGTTGGGCACCAAGTGGACGTCCGCATTGAACTTTTCAAGAAACTAGCCGTTTGAAGAAAGATGTGTGCCAGGGAAAAATACCAGCACGGACGTCCGAATGAATCAAGCTGACATCCGCATTGACTTCAACAGCTATGTGTATTTAATGAATCCACATTGCATTAAATACCTCATACAACCTAACACTCAACATATCTTTTCTTTTAAGATCCGATATTGAAACATAATGTTGACACTACCTTTTGCTTTTTATATTATTAAAGGCTATTTTATATAAAAAGTGTTAATCCAAGATCTATCAAAATTAGAGAGAAATTCTAGAGAGAGAGAGTAGAGAGAGAAAGTAGATCTATTAGGGTTTGCTCTCTATGTTTACAAGATATGAGTTATGTCCAAAAGCTTATGGAATGGTTCTCTCAATTGTTACAAGATTACTCTAGCCACATGCTTATATACCTAAGACTAACAAGGCATTAAGCTAAGATTGACAACTCTAATTATAAAGACTTTGACTTTATACAATGACTTTGACTTTGACTTTCTATATTAAATCTTGAAGACATATTTGTTCTAACAATCTCCCCCTTGGATTCAAGATTTAAACATTTGAGAACAACATTCTTCGGCTTCTTGAATCTTTCAAAACTTCGGTCTTTATCAAGGTTTGTCAAAGTCAAATCGTCACAAAATCTTCAGACGGGGAACTGACGGAGATTTTCTCTCTTTGATATGGATAATTTCAATCTTCAGTAAGGATATTCACCATATAGCACAAGTTTAAGAAAAAGAGATCACAAGATGATCAACGATTTCTCTTAAACTCTTGAAGAAGAAATCTCCCCCTTTCCTTTCTTGAGACGAAGTCTTCTTTAAACATTTCTCCCCCTGTCATGAAATTGAATATTTGACTTGAAAGCTTTGACATGAAATTGAACTAAACATTTCTCCCCCTTTTTCGATGAAAGTGTGCATCATGATCATCGAAAACCTTCTTCAATTTCAGTCGCGTCTCTGATTCTCACTAACAATCTCCTCCTTAATGAATGACCTTGCTCCCCCTCAAAATAAGAATTATGGAGCAATTTGTTTTCTCCCCCTGAAAGTATGTATATATTTCATTTAGGCACAGTAGTTGAAATTTTATTCAAAGAAAATAAAATTCATTGAACTACATTTTATAACTACTAACATTTGATCATATGAAAACTTTACAAAAGAAATTCAACTTAATGAAATTTAACAGATTTTTCAATCAAATGAAATCAAATGCATGTGTTTGGATTCAAAATACCAGACATCATTGCATATCAAGTTAAAAATGTTCAGTTTCAACCCCTTTATTAAATATATTTGGTGTGCTAGCATGCGAAATATGATCAGCAACAAGCATATGCAATTCTAAAACATATCAGAATACCCTGCTCTACTCACACTATTTGTCCGAAATCAGAATTTTCACAAATTTACAGGTTTATCGCGACTTTGTATTTTCCCCAAGTTTCACGAGATGTGTGCTCATTGGCATCTTTTGATTTTGTGCACATTGGCATCTTTTGATTTTGTGCACATTGGCATCTTTTGATTTTGTGCTCATTGGCATCTTTTTATCAAAAAGTTTATTAAGAATAAGATACACCGTTAAACATGGCTTTCTATCTGGTTCTATAGCAGGATTTGGGTCAGCGGATCCCAGACCAGTTGGCCTTAGGTGCTAGGTGTCGAGCACCCCTTAGAACTTACTTTCCCAAACCAGAAAGGCCACATCGATATATCTTAAACCCATTTGTACCAGTAGAACAAGGCTTTCTATCTGGTTCTATAGCAGGATTTGGGTCAGCCGATCCCAGACCAGTTGGTCTTAGGGACTAGGTGTCGAGCACCCCTTAGGACTTAATCTCCCATACCAGAAAGGCCACAGGCACAAACTTTCAAACTAAATGATTAGATTTAAAACCTAGAGCATCTCAATCACTTGGTTCTAAAACATAGTGCTTTCCCCATATTTTCGTTTCCATCCATCATTCTAACAAAAAGGATTTTTGAGCATTATATTCTATATAAATCTAGAATCACATAATTTTGAGCATTCAACATAATTTCATTCATGTTTTGCTGACCTTTCGATTTATTTCAGAAGTGAAAGATGAAACAGATGTAACTCAGATAATACAAAAACGCTTGTAAAATCGCCCTTGACACACATTTCATTCATTGAATGAAAGTTGAAAAAAATTCACTTCATTGAATTAAATTTGTAAAGATTCAAACATTCAAAGCAGTAGAAATAAAACATAATGCAATGTTACCTTTTACCACGAGTTCCTTGAAATAGAAAGATGTGACAGTTAAGGTTATCACCTGAGAAGTATGAGTTCTAAACTGATTTGTTTAGAAGTCTTAGTCATTGAAGTACGGGTCCTGAACTAAATTGTTCAGAAGCCATAGTCGTTGAAGCACGGGTTTTGAACTGATGTATTCAAAAACCATAAACATTGAAATCCGGGTTCTAAACTGATGTGTTTAGAAACCAATCTCTTTACTCCCCCTTAATGGCACAAATAATCTTCTTCCGAGAGTTCAACGCTTTGCTTCTAAATCTGCAAAAACAGATTAAGTAGATTTTGGTACCCAACGTGTCTTGGGTCCTGGCTTGTTAAGCGGAGCTCTATAGGAAGGAAAATGATAAGTACCATACCAATATTGAGCACTATCATTTTTAATAAAATCATTAGTTCCACAATAAGAACAACAAAAATTCTTTTGTGCAAACCTGATTAAATGATTTGCAGAATATAATGAATCAGGTTTAGCAAAAGATTTAACTTTCAGGTTAGTGTTCTTGTTGGGAACAGATGATTTTGGTACATCTTTTTCAGGAATTGTACCTTTGACTCTCCATTGCATGTTGACTTTCTTGTATGAAGGAAGATTAGCATATTTATACTTGGAAGAATTATCCACTGAATGATCATAGAAAAGATTAGACGGTCGAATCAGACTTTCTGAATAGCTTTTGGATTTGTTGAGTGACTTCACTTTGTTTGATAAGTCATTTCGTTCCTTGGTCACGAAATCAAGCTTCTTCTGAATGTCACAATTGACTCTCTTCTCTTTCATGATATCAGTAGATAACACGTCCAAATTCTTTGTTAGCTTTCGTATTTCTTGCAGGAATATCTTCCTCTCGATAGAAAATTCGTCTTTAACGCTCCTGGCCTGAAAGTCAAATTTCTTCATCTTTTCTAGCTCTTGACTTTCTATTTCTAAGTCCTTTTGAAGCTCAAAAACTTTCTTTGACAGTTGCACATTCTTCGCTTCAAAGCTTTTCCTTGTCTTTTCATACTCAACTCTTTCCTTCTCCAATTTCTCCTTTTCAAGTAATAAAACCTTCTCAAAATCTGCATTTTGTTTAGAAAGTTTTATGCATATGAGTTCAAGGGCTTTCTTTTCTTCATCTTCTTTCTTCTCATTCCTCTCATTCTTTTCAAGCTCAGAAACTTTCTGAGAAAGAGACAAAATTTGCTTTTCATAGCTCTTTTTGTCATTTGTACGATTCGCTCTTTCCTCTTTTAGCAACTTTTCCGTGTCAGAAAGTCTCTTTGTAAGCTCTATAACCTTTTCCTTAAGTTCTTCAATTTCAGCATTTAATGATTTCTGTTCCGCATCCTCTTTTTCAGCTTTCTTTTCTTCTTCCTTTCTCTTAAACGCAACTTCAGATCCAAGCATTAACTTTGATAATTCGTTCCACATCTGCATTGGGTTATTTTTGAAACATTCAACGCGTTTGAAGATGTGTTGTGGAAGTTTGTAAAGTGCGAAGATCAAGTTGGATGAAGCTTCCTTGTCGGCTTTCATTCTGTTAATCTCTTCTTCTGTATAATCTTTTCCAGTTCTGATCATTGGGCCTTCAGTGAAAGATTTTATCATATTTTCACCATTTTCTCTACTGGCAATAAAATCAATGAACGAAACTCTCCATAGTTCAAAATCAGATTCTTTGAACAACACTGGAAGCCGCTTCATGTTCGCTTGACGATTAAAAAAAATTATATAAAACTTTTTCTTGAAAAACTCTTAAAGTGTATGAAATACACTATAGAAAAAATTTCAGTATAATTTTTTTTTATACTGGAAATCGTCTTATAATAACCAAGTCAGAAACTCGCAAGCAAGGGTTGCGAGAAGTAAGGAACTCGCAAGCAAAGGAAGCGAGAAGTGAGGATATCGCAAGCAATGGTTGCAAAAAGTAGACTTGGGTAGAAACTTGAAAGCTGAAAGAACACTTTCCGCAACAGAAGCTTGTGAAAAGTAAGGTTTTCGGGTCAGAGGGTTGCGAAAAGCTTTGCGAGATGTAGACTTGAACGAAGAACAACACTCAAATCGATGAAGCTTGCGAAAAGTAGGATGAATGTTGCGAGAAGTTTAGATCTTGCGAGATTCTTCCAAAAACGACAGGAATCACTTAAATCCTCAAAATCACTGAAATCAAACTGTGCAGATCAGTTCGAAATATAAATTCGAACACCTCTTCTTCATACACAAACCTCTGAAAACCTCTGAATCAGAAATGAATCGATCGAACAGTAGAAGTTTGCGAATAGACCAAAAACTCAGAAAATTGCAAAATTGATCTTGAAATCCTTCGAATTAGCTCTCGATTCTTGAACAAGAAATGTTCCTCTATCAAAAACGAATCCAACGAACTAAGATTTGAACAAATTTGATCAAAAAAATCACCAAAAATAGATAAAATCTCAAGAAAACGAGATTTTCTTGAAAAATCAAGAAAATCAACCAAATTTTCTTGTGAAATCACCAAATTCGTATGATTAATCAGTAGAATTCCATCTATCAATCTTGTTCCTGCTCTGATACCAATTGTTAATCCAAGATCTATCAAGATTAGAGAGAAATTCTAGAGAGAGAGGGTAGAGAGAGAGAGTAGAGAGAGAAAGTAGATCTATTAGGGTTTGCTCTCTATGTTTACAAGATGTGAGTTATGTCCAAAAGCTTATGGAATGGTTCTCTCAATTGTTACAAGATTACTCTAGCCACATGCTTATATACCTAGGACTAACAAGGCATTAAGCTAAGATTGACAACTCTAATTATAAAGACTTTGACTTTATACAATGACTTTGACTTTCACTTTCTATATTAAATCTTGAAGACCTATTTGTCCTAACAAAAAGGTTTTGAAAAATTGATTTAAAAATTATCCAGGTATTTTACTGATTTTGTTAGAGTGTTCGTTTAACAATCCGAAGAAGAATAACATTTGGAAAATTTTCTTAAAATAAGTCTTCAGAACGGAATTTGGCGGCATGGTTCTCGAGATAGAAGATTTGAACGAATGAGATGACGCGCTTTCCGAACTCAGATCTGTACCAGTTTATCATAAGCTTACTTTCGCACAAGGGCTCAAATTGTTAGAAAACAGATGAAGTCGGGTTTTTGCTTGTCAACCATCAAAACAAGGGGAACGTCAAGTGTTTATGATAAAATTTGTTTTTGTACACTTGCACCAACAATCTCCCCCTTTTTTATGATGACAACAATGAGACAAACCCGACACATTATAATATAATAACCAATAAATTATCCCTGATTTTGTTGAGATCAAAAAGGCAGGAACAAGCTCCCCCTTAGAAAGAGACCCCCCTCTCTAAAAAGGGCTCCCCCTCAAACAAGGATAATTGTGCAACAAAACATAGATAAAGAAAATACACAAGAGTGTATAAACATAATCAACAAGTAGCAAGGTTCATAACTTAAAAATATAAAGATTCCAGTTGATAAGTCTAGAAACAACAACCTAGCATTCTACAAGTAAATCACTCATCACTGTCATCAAGGTTAAAGGCACGCAACTCCTCGTGCACAACCCAAAGATCCTGACGAATAGAATCAAATTGTCGGTAAACATCTGGCCACCACTCCTCTTGCAACCGTTGGTAGGAACTTTGAGAGTTTTTCAACCCCAAGACCACATTATAGATGTCCCGATTAGAAACGGGCCCCAAAGATAATGTGGTAGAAGGCAAAGATTCATTCACATCAATGTCATTGAAAGCTAGATCAGTAATTGGATGATGACGTTGGAAAGAGGGGCCGGGTTGGGCCTCCATTCGACACACACTAAAGTCATCTAGGGGATTGGGTTTGGCAATCCGCCGACTTACGAAATGGAGAAAGGTTACGAAATATTTTTTTTAAAGATAACCAAAAGGGAGCGAAGGTTTGTTTTCCTCCACCCCAGGCATGCGATTTGCGATGATATAAGCATCATCAACATTAATGTCATTAGAAAGACAATAGAGTAGATAGCATTCAAGGCTACTTACACGTTCAGTGTTACCGACCTGACCAAAAACGTAAAAATTAAGATTTTATCAGTTAGACATTGGTCGGTCAACTGAGTGGGGTCAAAATCGGTTTGAAAAGGGGCACCAAGAATAGGTTGTAAAAGTGTGTTCGGGTCAACCTCAACATGAGGAAGTAATGGGGAAAACGAAGTGGCATTGGTAAAACACGGTGTTCAGAGCGAGTAAGACCTAACAAGGCAACAAATTGATCCAAATTAAGGTCGTAGTGATTATCAAACGTTTTATGAGACACAAGTTGAGTAGACTCATCATAATCGTACTCAGCAGAAAACTCAAGAATAAGGTCATGGGAGACTTCTCCTATAAAAGATAGAAAGAGTTGCCACCCAATGGCAGTAAAGGCCTCAAGAGTACCAAAACGAGGCAACCCATTCAAGTGAACGGGACGACCGAGATTATACGTATGAATTTGTAAAAGAATACGTCGTGCATCCCGGCGCACAATGCGTTTGGTAGTCGGGCCAGGTGGAGGAGGTGCACGAGACGAAGAAGTACGAGAACGTTTTGGACCCATATTTGTAAAAGATATATACATATATGTATAAAAAGAGATATAATAACCAAGACTAAATAATGTGCCTAGGGACAAAAGGCTTTATTATTAGAATTTTTTTTATAAAACTCTGAAAGACAAACATAAACAAAAAATAGGCAAAAAAAAAACTTAAGATAAGATTTTTTTAAAGAAGGACAAAGATGTGAGGGACTAAACAACACATTTAGTTGAATTCCTACAACACATAACGTTGGAGTGGTTATTTAAACAAAATACAACAAACTCAAGCCATGTGAAAGAAACCTTTTAGAGTCCAACAACAAACTTTAGATTTTATCCATAATAAGAAAACCTTTTTCTTTCTGTTTGATGTTTTATAGGAACAAAAAAAATCACTAATGAAAAAAACAAGGAGATGCATAGATGGTGACCTATGTCACCAAATAAAGAGATGCATATAAGTTGCTAACTGACGAATAAAGGGATACTTTCAAAGATCTCTAGAAGGGAAGAAGAAGGAGAAACAACTCCAGCAAGAAACCGACAAGAGAAGTTCGACGACCGTTCAAGAAACGGTTGTAGTCGGTGACACCAGTGGCGAGAAAGAGACAACGAGAGATAGTCGGTGGTGGTTGACCGATGGAGGTGTGTGTGCGAGAGAGAGCCGAGAAATAGAGAAATGAGGAGAGAGAGAGAGAGAGAGCCGTCGAGAGGGAGGCGGATGTGAGAATGTTTTAGGGAAAAGTTGATCTAGGGTAAAGTAAAACCAGGGAAAAGTACAAAAAACGTCAGATGAGAAGCGGACGTCCGGATAGAAAGCGAATGTCCAAATCATTCCTGAAGACGCACCTAAAAAAAATATGTTGCTTTCGCGGAGAAGAGTGGAATTACGACTTTAGCGGACGTCCGAACAACTTGCTGACGTCTGGATCAGTTCTAAAAACTCTCAAATGTTCTGTTGCTTCCGCGGAATATAGTGGACTTCTGACTATAGTGGACGTCCGAACTTTTCATAAGCAGACGTCCGCATATATGAATGTTCAAAAAATTAAAAAGAAAAAAGAAAAAGGAAGCATACATAAGAGACATATTTAAGAATAATTCAAGGGTTGTATTCCATCAAGCCCAAACCCAATCTTAGCATGCAAAAAAGTTTTTTTGTTTAGAGCTTTGGTGAAAATATCGGCCAAGTTATCTTATGAATCAACTTTTTCAAGAATATTGTTTTCTTTTTGAACATTGTTGATTAAGAAATGATGTCTAAGTTCTATGTGCTTAGTGCGAGAGTGTAAAAATAGGATTTTTCTCAAGTTGGTATCGCTCGTACATAGGCACTTTATTTAAATATACCTCAAGATCGGTAATAGTTTGTTTCATCCAGAGGACTTGTGCACAAGCCCTTGCGGCGACTACATATTTTGCTTCAGTTGTCGATAGAGCAATCGATTGATGCTTTTTTGAAAACCAAGACACCCGGGAGTGTCTTATAAAAGCACACACTCCACTAGTGCTCTTTCTATCAATGGGAATCCACCTAAATGTGAGTCTGTTAAGCAAGTAACTTCTAGCTCAGGAGTTTCTGGGCACCATAAGCCAAGATTTGCGGTTCCTTTTATACAACGAAATATACGTTTGACTGCTTCATAATGAGATTGTCGAGGACTTCCCTGAAATCTTGCACATAAGCATAAACTATACATAATATCGGGCCTACTTTCCGGTAAATAAAGTAAACTACCAATCATAGCACGATATATATTTTCATTGAAGTCATTTCCTTCTTCATCACGAGATAGATTAATATTTGTAGTCATAGGAGTGTCTACGGATTTTACATCCTCAAAATTGAATTTTTTAAGCATACATTTAGCATATTTAGACTGAGTCACAAAAATGCAATCATCAAGTTGTCTAATTTGTAACCGAAGAAAGTAATTTAATTCACCCATCATGCTCATTTCGAATTCATTTTTCATTTTTGTTGCAAATTCTTCACACAATAAATTATTGCTTGAGCCAAAGATAATATCATCAACATAAATTTGCACAACTACTAAATCATTATTTGATTGTTTAGGAAGGATTTTAATCTATCATACCAAGCACGCGGTGCTAGCTTGAGACCATAAAGCGCCTTTTTAAGCTTAAAAACATGAGTTGGGTTTTCAAATATTTCAAAACCAAAAGGATGTGTGATAAACATTTCTTCATTTACTGCCCCATTTAAAAAAAAATTAACATCCATTTGATAAAGCTTGAAGCCTTTTGCGTTAGCATAGGACAAAAGCATCCTTATGGATTCAAATCTTGCAACCGGAGCAAACGTTTCATCATAATCGATGCCTTATTGTTGATTGTACCCCTTTGCTACTAAAGGAGTTTTGTTTTGTGTGACTCCACCGTGTTCATCTACCTTGTCTCGAAAGACCCATTTTGTTCCTATGATGGTTTGGCCACTGGGTTGAGGTACTAAATCCCAAACATCATTCCTAGTGAATTGATTAAGTTCTTCTTGGATTGGTATTATCCAATCTTCATCTCTTAAGGCTTCTTCTATAGTTTTAGGTTCTATCGAAGACACAAAGGCATGAAAAGCACTATGGGTATGGATTTGAGATCTAGTGGGTCTTTGATTCAGGTCACCTAAGATTTTTTGTTCGGGCTGACCTCTTTCGGGTCTTAGGTTGGGATATTCTATTCCTTGGGGGACATAACAAGGATGTGCATCACTAGGTTCCACTTGACTAGAAAAGGGTTGAAGGTCTAGATTTAAGGTTCTAAGATTGCAAGCTAATTCTTCTTCTTCGCTTATATCATCATCTACTAAATCTGAGGGCTTGGCTTTGGTGGAGATTCATCAAAACTTACATTAAGGGATTCTTCAACTACCATGGTGACTTGTTAAGAACTCTATAGGCTTTTCTATTCCATGAGTAACCTAAGAGAATTCCTTCATAGGATTTTGGATCAAACTTAGTCAAATATTCCTTATTGTTTAGAATATAACACTTGCATCCGAAGACTTTATGATGACCTATGGAAGGATTTCTACCTTGATACAACTCATATGGTGTATTTTCTAGGATACCCCTAACAAGGACACGATTAGGACATAGGTCGCGGTAGCTACGATATCCCACCAAAACGTTTGGGGTGTATTTTTCTCATTTAACATAGTACGAATCGTTTCTTGCAAAGTTTGGTGTTTCCTGTCAACAACCCCATTGGATTGAGGAGTTCGAGGAGCCAAAAAGTTATGAGTGATTCCGTACTTGTCACAAAATGCTACAAATTGCGTTTCGTTATCGAATCCTCTTCCATGGTCGGTGCGAATAGAATAATCGTACAACCTTGTTGGTTTTGAATTCTCTTTCCCAAAATTTTAAACTTTCGAAAGCTTCATTTTTATGCTTTAAAAATAAAGTCCTAGTAAACCGAGAAAAATCATCAATAACTACAAGTGTATATAAATATCCTCCATAACTTTGGATTGCCAAAGAGCCAAAAAGGTCCATGTGGAGTAACTATAATAATCTCTTAGTTGAGACCATGTTTTTTGATTTATGAGAAGCATGGACTTGTTTTCCAACACGACATGCATCACAAAAATGATTATCAAACTTGATTATTGGATGATCATTGACAAGTTCTTTATTTTTCAATTTTTGAATCAAATGTAAGTTTGCATGACCTAACCTTCTATGCCACAAACTAGTATTATCATGTATGAAAGATAAACGCGTAAAGCTTTTAACATGCGTTTTGCAAATATATAAGTCTCTCTTTTTTACTCCAGTTTGAATTACCTTGTCGTCTTTAATTATTTCACATACATCGGTTTTAAAAAGAACATGGATATTATTCTCACACAATTGACCAACACTTTGCAAGTTAAAATTCAAATTGCTCACATTCTTGACATTTGAAAATTTAACATTGTTGCAAACTGTGTTACCTCTACCAATAAACTTTCCTTTTGCATTTCCGCCGAAGACAACCTGTCCTCCGTCACATTCCACATAAGATGAGAACAATTTTTTATCGTCGGTCATGTGACGAGTGCAACCACTATCGAGAATCCAATGTAGATCTTCGATTTCCTCTCAAAAAACCATCTACAAAAAATTATGAGATATAGATGCTTGGCACCCAATGTTTCATAGGTCAAAAAATATTTAAATTCAAAATGTTGAATTTTCACAATCAAGACATGCATTCATGGTATTTAGCAATTTCTAAGCATGTCAACAATGTCATATTACCAAAACAAGTTACACGTCCAAAACCCAACACCTAATTGGGTCGGGATTTTTGGAACAAAAAACACCCTTAGCTAACCATCTTGGAGTTATTCTATCTCTTTTGTTGTTTTCATCATACACAAAATAAGGTGTTACATATTTCCTCTTCCTCTTCTTCTTCTTCTTCGTCTTCTTCTTCTTCTAAATTTAGTATGATTTTGATTGTACATGTTATACATATTATTTGTATTTTGCATGAAATTCATATTTGACATGAAATTTCTGTTTTGCATATGAGGTGACCTATAAGGAATATTGCTTGACACTACTTTTGACTTCACAGCAATTTTTTTAACAACTTTAATAAGACTACTATTTGACACATATTTCTTGACTAACTCTTCACTTTTAGATGTATCATCCATCTTTGAAGCTTTTACAAAAACATTATTTTTCGAAGGAATTTTGGTGATAGACTCAATGCGAGAATCATCAAATCCAAGACCCCTTTTATCATCAATGGATCTTTGCATTTTCAACGTCTTAGACAATTTCTCATTACAATCTTTGAAATTTGAAGCCATTATATTATTTCTTTCAAGATTTTCACATTTCAAGTTTAAGTATGCAATTTCAATCTTCAATTTATCACATAAATAATTTTCAACTATTCTTTTTTTTAAGCATACAACTTTTTCATTTAACTCAACACAAGAATCACAATTTTTTTTCAAGCAATTTTTCTTTCAAGCATGCAATCTCGTTATTCATATCCCTATGTTTCTTAATATCATATGCATTTTTTTCGTTAGGATCATGAATCTCATTTTGTTGCAATATAAGTGATCTACTCATTTCTTTGTTGGTGTCACTATATTTTTTTAGCAAGATTAGCCATTTGATTATATGATTCTTCAATTTCATCAAGATCTTCATCCTCATGCATATCATTACCTTCATAACAATTATCAATATAATCACTATCATCATTAGTTGAGTACCAAGTGATCACCTCTTTCTCATGGTCGGCCAGAAGACATGTTTCTTCCTTCCTTTCATCTTCTTCACTATCACTCAAAGCTCCTCCAACAAACGCTTTTTGAGTGTCATTTTGCTTTTCAAGTTTAGGACATACATTTGCAGAATGATTTTTGTCCCCACATACATAAAAATAATCATTGTTGTTTGACTTTTCATTATAGTTTCCATGATTATTAAACTTGTTGAATCGTTTAAACGATCTTTGTTGGTGCTAAAATGTTAATTGTATCCAAATTAAAGGACTTGTTTTGTAACTTCATAGTCTAGGTATAAATAGCCTAGATTCCCTCTTAGTTCATAACTTTGACGACACTTGATAACTCTTGCAACTCAATCAGTTGTAATATTGTCTCTACATTTTGTAACTCAATCTTTGATGTTAATGAGAGATGACCAGTGATTCTTGATCATATCTTTACATACTTGTTTCTGGGATCACAAGTGGTATCAGAGCAAGCAGATTCAAGCAAGATTTGAGCAGATTTGAGGCTTTTTTGGAGTATTTTTGAAGTTTTCGGACCTAGGATCGAAATTAGTGATTTAGGATGTTTTGTATTTGATTGTTGATTCAGAGGTGTTCGTTTTGATTGTGTGAAGAAATCTGTGCAAGAATTTTGATCGAAATAATTGATTACAGTGGATTTTGATGGATTTTTAGGACTTTTTGGTGACTTATTGTTTTGGATCGAAAGGTCTGGATTTTGTTAGTTTTTGATGTTGTTTTCTTCACAAGAACTACTCAGAATAGCATTGCGATCCTTCGTTCAAAGTTTGGTATCAATTGGAGGAGTTTAGAGTGATAATTCGGACTTAGCAGAAAGTTTGGTTCGAAGTTCATAGAAGTCGTACAAAGATATTCTTCAAGTCTTCAAAGTTTTCCCATAAAACTGATATTTATCCTTATCGCACAGAACTTGAGCGATAAGAATTTTTCATCGCACATGAGTTGAGCGATAAGTACTGTTCATCAAGTCCGATCGCCCAAGTAGTGGCCGATAACTACTGTTCATTGCCCTTTGTTGACAGACAACTTTACCTAGTCGCATAGAGTTTTGACCAATAACCCTCCTGATCACACAAGTATCACCCGAGAACTATTGTTCAGAATCCTCATCGCACAAGCATCGTGCGACTACTACTGTTTATCGTATACTTGTTGTGCGATAACTTTTTACTATTCACTGATTTTGCTTGTTTGTTTGTTTAAAGATCATTAACAGGTAAATTGTAAAGATGATGAAAAACTAAGTGATGATGTCACTTGGAACCGAATCTCATCCTCCTATTCTATTTGAAAATGAGTATGAGCAATGGAATGATAGATTCTTGGATTTTATTGAAAGACAACAAAATGGAGAAAATCTACTATTGTCTCTAGAACATGGACCGATGAAACCAATAATGTCTCATGTTCTTTCTCCTAATGCACAAGAAGGACATGTAAAGGTGAAACCTATTGGGGAATACACAGTTGAAGAAAAGGCACGATTCGATGCAGATAAGAAAGTCAGATCTTACTTAATCATGGGCATACCGAATGAAGTCTACAACAAGATAGATAGCTATAAGGATAATGCACATGAGATGTGGGTTCAATTACAGAAGATGTTACAAGGCTCTCAAATAGGGAACCAAATGAAAATAACTCTGTGTATTAATAGATATGAGGAGTTCAAGGCAAAAGAAGATGAAAGTTTGTCTCAAACTTATGACAGATTTATCTTTCTTCTGAACGAGCTGAGCAAGATCGAGATAAGGAAAGATACAATTGAGGTCAATGTTAAATTTCTGAGTATATTACAACCTGAATGGAAGAGTGTGTGTCAGAGAATGAAACAGAACCCAAGACTATCCACAATGCCTTTACATGAGTTATTCGAAACCATACAACAAGATGAAGAAGTCAAAGAGAAAAGGAATAAGAAGAAGAAGAAAGAAATTATTGATCCGGTGGCACTCAAAGTTGATACGTATTCAAACAGTTATCTGAATGAGAGTTCTGATACTTTTGAGACTGGTTATAAAGGGGAATATCTCAGATGACAGAGCTGAGTTAGAACAAGCTATGCTTTTATTAACCAGGCATTTTAAGAAAAGATTTTATAAGATTCCGTCTTCTAACAATCTGAGATACACATATGGTTCGAGGAAGTTTGAGAACAAGAATAGATTTGAGGGAAAGTCGTCTGAGGAAAAGAAGTATGAGGAGGTTGAGATAAAGTTTGAGGAAAGGAATAGAGGTGATGGTAAAATAAGGTTTGATGAGAAAAAGGCAACTGAAGTTCCAAAGTGTTACAACTGTGGCATACCCGGTCATTATGCTAAGGATTGTAGGAAGAAGGTCGTTTGGGATTCTGACTACTACAAAACAAAGCTGATGTTAGCCAAACAAAAGGAAGCGGGGAAGGCTTTACTTGTTGAAGATGAATACTGGCTAGACATGACCGACGATGAGGCTGAAAATGAAGAGGAAGCCAATATGTGCCAAGCAAAATTGATTCAGATGAAGAGGACACTTCTAACAGTGACTCTGGGGTAAATTCAATTCTTATACCTCCCTCTGTTGATCATAAAATAGCTACTTTACATCATGAATTAGCAAATTCGCGTAGTGAATTAGCTACTTTATACCGTGAATTAGAAATCATGACACCGGCTGTTTAAGATTTAAGAGCGAAGTTGGAAAAGCAAAGAGAAGAAAACAAAGAACTAAGTCAAACTATTCTTGATGATAATCTTGAGAGAGAAAAGAAAAATTATGAAATTAAAACTCTCAAAGATCAACAAGAAAAGCTTGAAAAGGATAAGACATTTTTTGATTCTCAAAAATCTGATCTAACAAAGAAAATCAAAGAGCTAGAAGATATGATTAGTGAATGTGAAGTTTCTTTGAAAGATATTACCACTCAAAATACTGAGTTTTTAGACAAAATTAAAGATTTGGAAAAGAAGCTTTATTTGAGAGATCAAACTGAGCAAACTATTCACATGAACAAACCAAGGTTAGTGAGTTCTCTCAACAAATATTGGGGACTTGGTTATAAAAATCCTAAACGTTTGGCAAAGGTAAGTAATTGTCTACCAACGTTATATGATTTTAAATTCTTAAGATATGCTAGATATTTTCCTGAATTTGTTCTCCAATGGACGAACGAAGAACAAATAATAGAAGAGGAAGTAATGAAGAGATTAACCACAAAAAAAATGCAACTTCCATTTTGTTATACTAAAGAGACTTAAAAATATCAAAATAATCCAAATGGGACACTTTCAAATGACTATTTTGATATCTGTGTTGTTAAACCAAAAATTGAAAAACCATTTGAAGCAAAAAGATATGTTTCACCTTTGATTCTAGAAGGAAGGATTTGCGAACTTGAAAAATCTATTCTCGAACAGAGAGTGAAATTTGATTTAGAAAAAGATTTTCTTACATCTATTTTTACAAATAGTTTTAAGGAATTATCTTCTGAGTTCGAGAAAAAGTTTGAAAAAGAAAAGGACATTCTTGAAAAATCTCTAATTAAAAGGTTTTCAGACTCCTTTAAGAAATCATTTGATGAAAAACAGAAAGTTAATCAAAAGTGTTTCCAACTTTCAAAGAATGTTTCGGATCTTGAGAAAATTTTGGTCTCTAAGCATGAACAATTTGAGAATGAGAAAGCTACTTTTACAACCGAATGCAACTATTTTGAAGAAAAGATTAGTGAGCTTTCTCATGAAGTAACTGATTTGGAGATTGCTTTGGAAAAAGAGAGAAAAGAATTTGCTTCAAAGATGTGGTCCACTCCTAAAAATTCTTCTTCTAAAAAGGATTTTGAAGTTCATTCTATTGATTCTGATTCTAATGAGGATTTTCAATCTAACCCTGTTTCCAAGGAGAATTCAAAACCTGAAGTTCGTGATAAAGGAAATGCCTGTGAATTTGATTTTTCCAAGAAGCTTCCGGACCATAATGATTTTATTTTGAAAAGTGAAATACCTTCTAGTATTTTTTTTTGAAAAACCCTTAAAGAAAAGAAAGAAGAGTAGAAAATCAAAGAAAAACACTTCTTATCATTCTAAGACTTCTGATAGATTTTCTGACTTTTCAGATAAGTTTGTGAATGAGAAGAATGTAAAGAAAGAATGGCGGGTGAAGCAAAAGACTACTTTACCAACCAAGCAGAATGTTAAAAATACTTGTTTTTCAAATAACAAACAACATGCTGTGAATGATAAACGACAACTTGTAAATTCTTAAAAGGTTTACTCAAACAAGCAATTGTTGAGTTTTTCAAATGATGAATGTTTTTGTTCTGCTTGTGGTCGTAATAATCTTTTAGCCAAACCTGGTTCATGTTGTTGGTTTACATTATGTTACAAATGATTATGCTCAAACCAATGTTTCAAAGAAAAAGAGACCACCAGTTTTCGAAAAGATGTTTCGCACAACTAACCAAAAAGGACCCATCTTCAAATGGGTACCTAAAACTGCTTGATCTAGTTGTTTGCAGAAAAATAATTTATGGTATCTAGACTCGTTCAAAACATTTGACCGGCCAAAAAGAAATGCTCTCGAACTATGTTGAGAAAAACGGCGGTTGAGTCAGATTTGGCAACAACCAATTTCCTCCAATTCACGGTTTTGGTGATATTGTGCAAGACAAGTTAACCATAAAGATGGTCAGTTATGTTGAGGGACTAGGACACAATTTGTTTAGCATCGGACAATTTTGTGATAGAGATTTGGAAGTTAATTTCAAAGCGACAAGGTGCTGTGTCAGAACTGAGGAAAGAAAATAACTCCTAGTTGGCACGCGAAAATCAAATCTTTATACGATAAATTTGTCAACGGTGAATCCAGAAAGTGATGTGTGTCTATTGTCAAAGGTTTCAATTCAACAAAGTTGGTTATGGCACCGACGGTTATCTCATCTAAATTTCAGATATATACAAAAGTTAGTTACAGGTGAGTTAGTTCGGGGTTTTTCGATGTTGAAGTTTGGTACTGAAAGTTTATGTGATGCCTATGAAAAAGGTAAGATGAAAAGGGTTCCTCACAAGCTGAAACCTGAACCTACGACAAAGAGTGTATTAGAATTAATACATGTAGATTTGTGTGGCCCCATGAAGACTGAAAGCATAAATGGTAGGAAATACGTATTGGTGATAGTTGATGATTTTTCTCGTTACACACGGGTTAAGTTTCTTCGTTCAAAGGATGAGACTTCAGACCATTTGATCAACGTCATAAAGTCAGCACAGAACAATATGCAATTATCTGTGAAGATAGTTCATTCAGACAATGGCACGGAATCTAAGAACAGAATCTTGGGAGATTTTTATGAATCGAACGGGATTATTCAACAATTTTCCGCGGCTAGAACTCTTGAACAGAATGGTGTTTTGGAAAGGCGAAACAGAATGTTAGTCGAATCCGTAGGAACAATGCTGGCTTACTCTAATCTACCGTTATTTTTATGGGCTGAGGCTATCGCAACTGCGTGTTACACTCAGAATCGTTCAATAATTTATCGCCGGTTTGGTAAAAATCCCTATGAGATCATGATCAACCGGAAACCAACCATAAAGCATTTTCATGTTTTTGGTTGCAAATGCTTTGTTTTGAACGACAAAGAAAATCGCAACAAGTTCAGTCCGAAGGCTATTGATGGGATCTTTGTAGGTTATTCTTTCTCCGCAGCATCATATCGAATTTATCTAAAGCAATCAAGGTCGGTTATTGAGAGTGTTAATGTAAAGTTTGATGAAACTGAAGCAGTGGCTTCTGATCACAACAGTTCAGAACCCGAAATTGCTGGCATTTTAGCTTCTGGACAAATCAGTTCAGGACCTGTTCCAAAACCGAATCAGGATCAACCTTCGACTTCTAAATCTCATTTATCTGATCTTGATTTACTATTTGAAGATTTATATGATGAATATTTTGGTACTTACAATTCTTCTGTTATTCTTAACAGGAAGAAACAAGCATCTACGCCAAATTCCGCTGCTATTGATATTACTGAAAAAGATGCAACTCATTCAACAACGATTGATGTTTCTACTCTTGTTCAAGAAAATTCTATACCAAAAGACAATGTTCCACAACAATCTGTTCCTATAGATATGGAAGCTTCAACACAGAATGTTAATTCTTCAGTTAATGTTACAACTACACCTCAGCAAACGCATGGATCTTCTAGAGAACCTATTCTTAATAATGATAATCCTCCGAAAATTTCAAGCGCTGAAGTCGATGTACCATTAGTTGATGAAGAGACAAGTGCCTCTCTTGACAATGTTCAAACATCATATGTTCCACACCCACACTCAACAAAGTGGACGAAGGCTCATCCTATTCATCAGATAATAGGTGATCCAAATTCACTAGTTCAAACGCGTTCGTCACCTCTCAAAGCTACGGCAAATGAGTGTCTCTTTGCGATCTTTCTGAGTAATATTGAACCTTTAATGGTTTCTGATGATTTGAATGATCCAGATTGGGTGTTAGCCATGAAAAATGAACTAAACCAGTGTTAAAAGTTTGGAGGCTAGTTCCACGACCTGCGGATAAAAGCATCATAGGAACCAAGTGGGTATTTAAAAATAAAAAGGATGAAGATGGAATAATTGTTCGTAACAAAGCCAGACTCGTAGCAAAAGGTTATCGCCAGCAAGAGGGCATCGAATATGCTCCGATCGCAAGAATTGAATCCATAAGGATTTTTCTAGCTTTTGCGGCATACAAGAATTTCACCGTCTATCAAATGGACGTGAAAACAACTTTTCTGAATGGCGTTCTTAAGAAAGAAGTATATGTTTCTCAACCAGAAGGTTTCGTCGACAAGTAACATCTAAATCATGTCTATATTATGGATAAAGCCTTGTACGGACTGAAACAAGCCCCTCGTGCATGGTATGAAGTTCTTTCAACCATTCTACTCGAGTCAGAATTTGACAAAGGTAAAATCGATACGATATTATTCATTAAGCGCGAATAAGGTGATATCATTATTGTACAAATTTATGTAGACGATATTATATTTGGTGAGACTAATCCTGGTTTGTGTACCTGGTTTTCTGACCTCATGGTGACTAGGTTCCAAATGAGCATGATGGGAGAGATCAACTTCTTTCTCGAATTGCAAGTGAAGTAATTCTTGACGGGAATCAATCAAAATACATATTCGATATTTGAAGAAATTCAAAATGGAGAATTCTACATCAATTGGAACACCTATGACACCAACATCTAAGATTGGTCCAGATCCCATTGGTAAGAAGGTCGATCTAAGGACTTATTGAGGAATGATCGGGTCACGCATGTATTTAACTACAAGTCGTCCAGATATTATGTTTGCTACATGTTTATGTGCAAGATTTCAGGCAGATCCGAAAGAATCTCATCTCGGAGTGGTTAAGCGCATCTTCAGATACTTGAAAGGAACGACTTATCTTGGACTATGGTATCCAAAAGGGACGGGATACGAGCTAACAACTTATTCTGACGCAGATCATGTGGAGAAAGGTACAACTGAACTTTACTTTGTATCTACTGAATTTCAACTTGCCGATCTTTTCACTAAAGCTTTGGAAGAGAAACGTTTCAAATTTTTAATTTCAAAGCTTGGCATGTTGAACATGAAAGTTTGAATATTCATAATATTCATTCAATACGTTGAAAATCTCTATTATTCATTCAAGCTTAATATCTTGATTGAAAAATATTAATTTTCGTCCTATTGAATGTTTATTATGATTATTTCAAAAGTTTATGTCTTTATGTAGTACACAAAGTTTATTTCAATTTTTTTTTATCTTTTTTTTGTCAATTTCAATTCTATATCTTCATGGTATTTGTGCAGTTTGATATGTTTATGCATGTGTTTAGGGGGAGAAAAGAAACGTTTTGATCATTTGTCTAGGGGGAGCATGATATCATTATGAGTTGATCACATTCATTAAAGAGCAAAGTAAGTGTTTCTTATCTGTATTTTGTGCAAACTCTACTTGATGAAAATTTATTTTGCAAAATCCATGCATCAATGTAGGGGGAGCAAAATGTTTTTGAAAAAGAAGATTTGGGAAGAACCAGTTAAAAGTTGGACATCTTTTAACTTGGAAAATCATTTGACGAAAAAGTTGAAATTTTCTTGAAAAATGTCTAAGTGTTGGAAGTTGTCGCTCAAAGCATCATGCGATAAAGAATTTTATCGCACAAGCTTTGACCGAGAACTTTCCTCATCGCACAAGTGTTATGTGATTAACACTGTTCATCGCATAAGCTTCATGCGATCAAAAGTGTAATCGCACATGTGTCATGCGATTAAACACTGTTCATCTGTGCTCATCGCATAAGTTTTGGCCGATAACTTTGAATCTTTCATCGCATATGCTTCATGCGATGAAGATGAACTACTCGCATATCGTTCATGCGACTAGTTTGATGCATGGAAGGTCAACCGTTGGACCAATCAGATTGTGCCACGTGTCACAAAACCCTGAGTTGTATATATAGAGCGGTTCTTCGAATTTTTTAGTTTTTCACGACTACTTTGAAACCCATACTCTCTCAACTGAAATATGCGAAAATTGAGTTTTGTTGCAGTTTCTTTGTTACATTCGAATCGCAATCACTCAAGGTAAGTGATTTCTTGATTTTCATTTCAGTTTATCCGCTCATTTGCTATCAATTTGATGTTTATTTGGGTAAAATTCGATTAATGTGAAATTGTTCATATTCTTGCATGAAATCAATCTTTGGGTTAGTGTTCCTGTTAAAACATGATAAGATAGGATTTCTGCTAGTTAATCGAAACTAGGGCATTCATTTTTATGCGATTTCATTCACTCTAATAGAATCTGGTTGCGTATTTAAAATATGTTCTAAGTGCTTAACGTTGTCGCACAAGACTTGTATTCAAACATTCAATGTTGTCGCCCAAGTCTGTCATTCATCCTAATCGCACAAGCTTCATGCGATAACTTCTTTCATCGCACAAGCTTTTTGCGATTAACTGTGTCATGCGACTACCTTTGTGTTTTGTGCGATAACATCCCAGACTTAGGAAATTTTTAGTTTTTTTCTCAAAAGTGGTTACTTGCGAACTTTATCCCGGTGATCTAATTTGTTCCCAAACGGATCCAATGGCACGTGTTCATGAGCATGGTGATGGAAATTCTTCTGACGAAAACACCGTTATTCCATCACATCGGTCATCACATCCATCAGTTAATGCCAGAAACCTTGATGATGATCTGATCCGGCCTGCTGATTAACTAAAAATTAAGCACAACATTTTTACATTCGATATGAATGTGAGAATGGATTATCACATCATCGTCAAAAATTTGAAAGGTCATCCACTCAAAACTGTTTTGGAGAAGACAAAGCTTGTTCCACTGATCTACTTACAACAAGCATGGTCTACCATTCAGTTTGTGCCAGTTTCAGACACCAACCAGTTTTTCACACTCAAAGTTGATCATTTTGATGCAAATCTTACACTGAAGAGACTCAGAACCGTTCTGGATCTACCTATGTCAAACAACTTTGAGGATATGATTTCTGAAGAGGATCTGTGTCGGGATATCATGGCGTTGGGATACAATGATACTGTTGATGGTGTTTTAGTCCGTGCTTCGAATTTCAAAAGAAAGTATCTACCACCAATATGGTATACCTTGTTCAGTATAGTCAACAGATGTCTGACCTCCAAGCATACAGGGCTTGATAGATGTAGTATCTCCGTTCTAAGGATGTTCCATGCTATCGCATTTGATAGAAAGATTGACTTTGTGGTGCTTATTTGGAATGAACTGATCGAGGTGGTCACGGATAAAGCTAAGCCATCCAAGACAAAGAATTTTGTACCATTTTAGATATTTTTACAGATAGTTATTCAGTACATCTTGAATGCAAATCGGGAGATTCAGAGACGACAATGAGTCGTCCTTGGTCCAGCCTAATGGATGCATTATATTCGCATTCCAACCAACTTGGTATTTCCTCACATCGTGGTCATACCCGAATTTGTACTTGCTTACGCTGACTAGGAGTCACCATTTGTGAGTGGGTATAGAGAAGAAAATGCACTTATGGTCTGGCCAAATCCGGAGGGACCTACCCAAAGTGCCATCCAATTAGGAGAGAGGAGTGAGGGTATAGCTTTAGAAGAGATAGTTCAGGATACTGGGGTATCTGAACAGGGCGTGTTGAGAGGTAAAAATATTGTGAGGGGAACTAGAGAAGGGGGTGCTCCTGGTCAGTCTTCCCAAGCAAATGTTGATGAAGAAAGTTTTGGTTCATCAGATTTCGAGGATTAATATGATGATGTTTTTTTGCTGATATAGATGATCCTGCCAATGTTTATTCTGCAAGCTCAAGTTCTGACAAGGCAGAAGATGATAGTTCTGATGATGATCATCATAACGATTTTGAGATTGTTGTAAATACCGAGACCAACTCTGGTGCTCAAGGAGATATAAGGTGTTCTGAGGGAAAATTAGTTTAAACAGAAAATGAAGTGAGGCTAAGTGAGAAGAAAAAGAAAAAAAGATGGTGAGTGTGAGTCAGGATCAACAAAAGTTGTAACTACTGATCCTATCCAAACTGAGTCAACCCGGGCAGCCACATCAACTGTCAATCAGCGTTCGTCGCTATTAGACATTGAAACAGACCTAGTGGACCCAGCTATGCGTTGCACAACCCCACTCAGCCAATCATCGACTTCTCAACAAGTTGATGTTTTAATTTCTCACAGGGGATTGGCACAAAATCTATCGGCAACACAATCGGTGTTTGCTGGTATTGAAATAGGTAGGCAATTGCCCCGGCCACCGACTTCAATTCTGAGCACTTCGAGTCTAGGACCTTTTGGAACAACTTCATTTCCTAAATTACTTATGACGACAGTCACGAAACCGTTGGTGACACCAAGCATTGGAATTCTTCGTGATCCAATCGGAACGCCCAGAGTATTGCCGCCATTCGTTGGTGCTTTACGAGGATCGTGTGGAAGTCCTGTCAACGTTAACACTATGCCATCGTTGAACACAGGCCATGCAGTCTATTCGACTGTCATGCAAACCAAAAACCTATGTGGTCGGGGAAATCTGTTGTTGAAACACCAGCTGCTGAATTTGAGGCTCAACCTGATCCAAAATCTCATCCTACACCTCAAAGCAAGGTACCTCCTAACCTTCCTTTACATGAACTTAAATTTCAGTTGTTAACCCGATTGTTAGAGCAAGGTGATAATAACTCCGGAGAAGAGTTGGAGTTAGTTGGTTTATTGAGAAGGCAAACCGAGATACAAAACTAGTTACCTACCCAAGATGATATCCATACCTTAAACAAATCCATTACTGATATGACCCAAGCCATTACCTTTGGTTTCAAAACCCTTTCTGACTGTATCACCGTTTTAGAGCAAACTTGCGGTGTTCAAGCCCAATCTAGTAAGACAAAACATGATGATCAAGATCCTGATCCTGAGCACCATGAGGGGGAGACGAGTAAGAGGAAGAAAGTTGGGGAAGCAAGTGGTTCTGGTACTCAAATTGAAACAATTGATGTGGATATTGGTACAAGTGGTGGTGGTGGTGATAATGTTCAAGAAAGTGATGTACATGGAGTTCTTGATGATATCATTCCTACGGTTGAAAAGCCTGAAGGAAGTGATAAAAGAACGGAAGAGAAGAAAATGGCTGATGATCTCATTCAGGATATCATTTATGTGGATTCTGAAGATGAATCTGAAAATACAGGCATTAAGATTAAAGAGGAACTTGATGATGTGTTTGATGTTATAAATGTACAACCTGTTGGTTCAGATTCTGATGATGAGAATGTTCCTAAAGCAGCTGATCCAGTTATAGATGTTCCGGTCATACAAGATCTACCTGAAGGGAAGATAAAAGATCTGGTATCTGAGGCAGAAATGAGAGTATTCCAGATGTTGATTGATAGAGCATCTTTAATTGAAAGAAGATGGCACAGAATAAGGATTATTACTCCTTTTCAAGAAGATGTGTGAAAAGATCTTTTTGTGAGCACAATTCAACCGGTTGACAAGATAAAGCTATATTCCATTAAGAAGCTACCATCCTTACACCAGATTGAATACCTACACTTGATGAAACATAAAGACCAAGAGATGAAGTTTGTAAGAACAGATAAAGAGATTGTGAAGATTACAAAGATTGAATCAGAAAAGATATTGAACGTGTGGTATCCAAGATTTACAGTCTTCTGAACAAATGGTAAAGAATGGTCATTCAGTGAAGCAGATTTTAAGTCTTTGACATGTGAAGACTTTTTCCGGTTATATGACATTCTTGCCAGGCTTCCAAACAAAGATAAGACATGGTCTGAGGCGTATCAATCTGTGAAAATGTTTATGAAAAATCTAGTAAAGCTGGCTTACCTGACTGACTTTTAAATGGCGTTGGAGGCCGGTCAGATCAGAGTAAATGTGTTAAAACCTAACAGAAGATTGCCTGATTCTCAAGGCATACCTGTGTACAAGATTCAAGAAAAGCCAGAGTTTGGAATTGTTTACCTTAATGGGCAGAAAGGGAAGAAGTTCATGAAATTCCCCGAAGTCAACAAGTACTGTGATGGAACTTTCAAAGTGATAAAGATTCGGTTGGATGAAAAGCTCAAATTGGAAGAACAAAAGCTTGTGCCTTTGAATGAGAAAGAGAAGAATCTGATCAAGAAAGTTCTGGATGTTATTGAGAAAAGACTGGAATACAGAAATGCTCTTCGAAGATTTGAAATCATCTTTGGGATAAGGAAGAGGTACATACCACCAGAGTAGCTGAGATAAATGTTGTGTTCTTCCAACTTGGATACAAAGGGGGAGATTGTTGGTGCTAAAATATTAATTGTATCCAAGTTAAAGGACTTGTTTTGTAACTTCATAGTCTAGGTATAAATAGCCTAGATTCCCTCTTAGTTCATAACTTTGACACCACTTGATAACTCTTGCAACTCAATCACTTGTAATATTCTCTCTACATTTTGTAACTCAATATTTGATGTTAATGAGAGATGACCAGTGATTCTTGATCATATCTTTACATACTTGTTTCTGGGATCACAATCTTCCATTTCTTCTTGGAAATCTTGGAGCATGATTTTGCTCTCGATCATTCACATCTCTTCGATTGATGTTTGACCTATCATTTCTTGCAAAACGTTTGTTAGTCAAAATTTTATTATTATTTTTTACCAAAAGAGCAATGTCATCCGTAGAGGCAATCTTCTCGGATTCTTCTTTCGGTTGACTAGGTTTCTCTTCTTTGGTCTTTTCTTCTATAACATTATCTTGAAGAGCCAATATTTTCTTCTTTCCCTGATCTCGAGCTTTGTTTCTCTTCAAGGCTATTTCGTTGACTTTGAGGTTACCAATGAGATCGTCCAACTTCATTTTTGAGATATCACGGGAATCTTCCAAGGATGTTATTTTGGGCATTCATTTCAGAGGTAGAGCTTTAAGAGTTTTTCTTATAAAGTCTTCATTCTCATAGACACGACCCAATCCTTTCAAGGTACTCATGATAATGTAAAAACGCTTGTTGATCGAAACCCTTCAGTGATTTGATAATGACTCTCAGAACTACTTAGTGAAAATTGTAAGTAAACAAATTTTATCAGTGTTTCACCATCTAAGAAAATATACTAAGTCTGTTTAGTATCGCTGATGGAAACATGTGCTTTAAATTTATGCTTCAGTGATACATGTACATCAGTCAGCCCTGAGCATGTTCAGTCTTACTGATGATCGCTGATAGCTCAATTTGTAATTGTTTGCTTATGATCCCTGAAGACAAGATTCGCGACAACTGAGTTCAAAGCTAAAATCGAAGACCAAGCTGACGAATGAGTGACTAAGTCTACTAGTGACCTGATTTGGATATCAACGAAGCCAAGACTTGTCCATTTCACGCGAAGTTTCAAGTAGAAGACTTCAGCGAGAGCTGAACTTTATCATTCACTGATAAATATCAACTCAGCTATCGCTGATCATGAAGCCTGTTCTACAAGTTACTTTTCTATTATCTCCTTACACGCCTCGTACGATATGTCAGAAGGACATCCCTTTGTCCAGGATCGTACAAACCACTATGTAACTATACTGTTCATCATGCGGCCACTAGGATGTTTGCTAAAGTCAAATCCATGCAACCAACCAGATACTTCCACGTATAAAGTTGTACTGACTTGCATTTAATGCATGTAGTATAAATAGGAAACCCTACTTAATTTTTGAAGTGCCTTGCTTTTCCTCGTGGAACTACTTAGTGCAAGAAAATCTTTCTTTAGGTTTTCTTACTTTCTCTCTATCTTTTCTAGTGCAAGAAATCTGTGTGATTCTCATAGTTTGTTTAGATTAGGTTTTTTACTTGATCTTATTCCTTAACAAACTGTAAATTGTTTGATATATATCAATAAACAATTTAGAAAGATAAAAATCTGTGTTTGTATTCAACCCCCCCCCCCCTTCTACAAACTTGTATAACCCTTCGGGACCAACAAGTGGTATCAGAGCAGATTGTTTAATCCCATAAACAAGATCTTGCTTTACTCTCTACCTTGCTATTTCTTCAATATGGCAAATAACACAAACACTAATTACATAGATAATGGCTCTCTTGCCAAACCTCCTCGATTCAGCAAAGATAACTTTAATCTTTGGAAAAATCTGATGATACTTTTCTTGGAAGGTGTAGATCTCACTATACCTTACTACGTTGAAAATGGACCATATGTTCCTCATGTGATTCATGGTGCTATTCCAGCCACTGCGACTACTCCTGTTGTTCCTGAACGAACAATCATGAGAGAAGTGTCTCAGTGGACTGAAGAAGACAAGAAGAAAGTGGCCATCGACACCAAGGCCAGATCCATCATCTCCATGGCTCTTCCTGATGAAGTCTACCATTTCATCATAAATTTAAAGAGCTTAAAGGCCACGTGGGACACTATATGTGTTCAATATGAAGGTACTGCTGAAGTCCAGCACTCTAGAAGAATAAACCTGGTAAGGCAGTGTGAAAGTTTCATTTGTTGTAAGAATGAAACTCTTTCTGAAGTACATCAACGTTTTAACTGTTTAATTATAGACATAAAAATTGTTGGTAAGACCTATGCTAATTCTGAGATCCTAACAAAGTTCCTAGAATGTTTTCCTGAAAGTTGGGACAACTATACCATGTGTCTCAAACTATCAAAGGATCTAAAATTCATGACCCTCTCTACCTTATTTGGCACCATGCTCAATCATGAGAAGTCGTGTCAACTTAAGAAGAATTTTGTAAAAGATTCCAAAAGCACACCTGTTGCTTTACTCTCCTCATAGTCTTTGCCCACTCAGCGATTCCAAATTCTGATGATTCATCAGAAGCTGATCCTTCAGATCTTGATGAATCTCTCGCACTCCTGACAAATTCTTTCAGGAGATTCGCAGAAAGAGTAACTTCAGAAGAACTAAACCTCTTTCCCTCACTGACAAGCCTAAATCTACTCCTGTTGATAAGGCTACTAGTACCTACTTTAAAGGTCAAAAAGTAGGACACTTCGCTAGTGAATGCAGGTCTAAGAAAGCTCTCAAACCTTCTTCTTCATCCCACAAGAAACCCTTTCCTCCTAGAAGTAAATATGACAAGTATCATAGGCTCAAAGAAAAGTATGAAGAGCTGAAGAGCTACAAAAAGAAGGGCAAAGGTGTGATCGCCGAAGATCATGACTGGGCTGAGTTTAATGAGGAATCAAATTCAGAGGAAGAAGATGAGGCCAACCTCTATCTAATGGCCGAAATCAAAGAGGAAGAGGAAGAGGAAGAACAATATGAAATTACCTCTACTTCCGCCTCTACCTCTCAGGTATATCTCTCGCCTACTATTTCTCCTGCCCTCACTGAAGCTGATAGACTTCTTGCTATCGATATTCTAACTATTGATTTATATGATGCCATGAATGGCAAGACCAAGGCTGAACAAATAAATTTAGACTTAACTTAAAATATTAAAAACTGTCATCTAAAAATTCAAGAGCTTTCAAACATAAAAGAAAATTTGAAAGATCAGGTCTATGTGGATCAAGTCATCAGTATCGAGCGTGAAAAAGCTATCGCTGAACTGAAAGTTGAGAAAGACACTGTTGAAGAATGGTATAAATCCTCAACAAATATCACTGAGATACTAAGTGCTCAGATCCCTACGAAAGACAAAAGTGGTCTTGGTTACAAAGTTGACGCTGAGGAACCAACCACTGATCATTCCACGCTCAAATTTGGAATGTTTGTGTCTTCGATCCCTGACACTTCTTCTTCTCGGTGCTCTT
Source organism: Saussurea involucrata (assembly GCA_033807775.1). Taxonomy (NCBI): domain Eukaryota; kingdom Viridiplantae; phylum Streptophyta; class Magnoliopsida; order Asterales; family Asteraceae; genus Saussurea; species Saussurea involucrata. Next base: position 66,910,263 of record CM066320.1, on the reverse strand, counting down.
CTTCTTCAAAAACTCTCATCCCTGAGGATAAACCTACCTTAATTTCTAAAGGTAAAGAAAAAATTGTTGTTCAGAAACCTCAGAAGGGTACCAATGTACCTAAGCTGAAAGTTTCAAAACCTTCAACTAGCCATCCATCTACTTCTATAAATAAGATCCCTGAATTCGTTCAGCGATCCACTCCTAAAATCCGAGTGGATGCCACTGGCAAGAAATCTGAAGAACTTATAGTTCCTCCGATATCTAATGCCAAAGGTATTCTTGGTGTAGGCCCGGCTCATTTAAAAGTATCTAATAAGCATGCCTATGGTCCTAAAGCTACTTTTAGCTATAGGAAATGGTATCACTATGGACTTACCGATCACATTGCTAGCAAATACCCTACAGCCACCAAAGCTGAGAAATTAGCTTAGGTGAAGATCAATGCCCCTAAGGCAAAGAAGACCATTCCTGGTGCAAATCAGGCTAAGGTGAAAACCACCACTGAGGTTAAGTAATTAACCAAAGTGAAGAACGTCACTGAAGCTGAGTCTTCAAATGCTGAGAAGACCGGTGATCCTTCATCATCCTCTGCCACTAACAAGTGTGGACCCATCTTAGTGTGGGTGCGTATTCAAAACTAATCTTCCTTTGTTTGCAGGTCTTGAAGGGCATCTGGTATCTCGATAGCGGATGTTCTAGACACATGACTGGTAGAAGAAACCTGCTCACTTACTACAAGGAAGAGAAAGGTCCCACAGTGACCTTTGGTGGAAATGGTAAAGGATATACCCGAGGGTTTGGTGTACTTTCTAATGGTACTACCACCTTCAGAAGAGTCGCATACGTTGAACGACTAAAGCATAACCTTCTTAGCATCAGTCAGCTATGTGACAAGGACTACAAAGTTTGCTTTACTAAAGAAGCATGCTTTGTCACTAATCAGACAGAGAAAATTGCTCTTAGTGGATACCGTTTGGAAAATGTTCACGTCATAAACATGGACTCAACAATCACTGAGAATGCCTGTTTTCTTTCTAAGGCCTCAACTGATGTCAATTGGCTTTGGCATAAGAGGCTCTCTCATCTTAACTTCAAGACGCTTAATACTCTTTCTTCAAAAGTGCTGGTCACTGTTAATGCCAAAAATCGCACGAAAGGGACAACTTAAGGTCGATGTAGACTTTAACAACTAAAGAAAGGAATCTCTCAACAAAAGCGTGCGACAAAGATAAAAATGTAAATGAGACAAAGGATTTGATGACGTAGGAAAAACCTCAACGAGGAAAAAACCTACGGACGACAGTAGATGTCGTCGCTGCACTATGGTCGCCAATCAGGGGCGATGTCCTTGGTGTTACTGGTATCGATCGTACAGAGATTACAATACAAATAACGGAAAAGACTTCGAAATGTAAAGTACAAGTGTATGGAATGTAGAACAAGTGTATGTCGTGTGTGAAAACAATGTGTAAAACTGTTGGTCGAGAGCGGAAGTCTTGCGTCAGGTGCAGTTCTTCGAGTAAGAGCCTTTCGCTTGTAGTGTTTGTTAGCTCCAAATATTCATAATATTAGAAGTATTGAAAAATAGGCCAAGTAAACACGACTTCCGCAGAAGCTCTGCGGATTGCCACAGAAGCTCTGTTGAAGTAAACAAGATCATTCAAGAAACAACGACTCAAGATAGACAGAAGACTGCTCACAAAGGACCGAAGAAGGATCTACAGAAGAACGCTCTCAAAGGATCGAGCCTCAGAACCTCTGTCACTCTTGACAGAGCCTCTGCGATTCAGACTGAAGACTTGGAAGATATTTATAATATCTTGCCACTGTTACAAGAATATCTTACCACTGTTACAGAAATATCTTGCTACTGTTCCAGGGTCCATTCATCAACTTGTACAAGGCATGGTCCAACAACAACACGTGTCAAACTCCAATAGGCATCCTTACAAGTTGATATTAGCGCATTTAATGCATGCAGGTTTCCAACTGTTCATGCCATCCCTTCTTTGCTGTAGCAATAGTCCTTTTGTCTAGAATAGATCTTTTGTAGTAGTATAAAAGGAAGACTCATGTTGAGTTCTTCCTTACCAAAAAATACACACACAACACACAAAAACACTTGCACACAGTTAACGTCAAATCCGTTCTTAGTGTTCTTTATCAAATACAGTAATCTTTGAGATATTTATATGTTCTTCATATACTATTTATTTGGTATTTTGTGTTGTTTCTATACAAACATATCTGTTAGTTCTTCAAATACGCTTCCGCAACACATCTTATTTGAACTAATAGATTAGATAATCTTTGTTAAATCAAATACGGGAACCAACAATTGGTATCAGATCAAAGCTTGGTTTTAAATATCAAGCGATCCTCGTTTAACAAGATTATTGGTAGAAACAAGGTCTGATTTTAACTTGTTATTCATTCCTTCAAACAGATTCCATTGTTCACCCATTTTCGATTTATTCGATATTTGGTAAATCTAGAGAAAGTGTTTCTTTAATTAAAACTCCATTAAAGTGCACTGTTGAGAACTTCCAAACCCAGAAAATCTTTCCAGATAATTCTCTCGTAGTTGTTTGTGTCATATCTTTATTCTGAAACTTTCTACTCTTAAAATGACAAACGCACAAAATTTCTTCACAGCTGGTTCATTAACCAAACCACCATCTCTTCTACGAAATGAGTATCCTCAGTGGAAAATAAGAATGATCCATTTCTTTGAGGGTACTGATAAAGAGCTCGTACAATACCTTTATAATCATCCTCATGTCCCTATGTTAATAGTACCTCGTGTACCAGCTACAGCTGACACTCCTGAAATCCTTGAGCATCAAAAACCTAAAACCAGGGATGGTTGGTCAGATCAAGATAAGGAAAGAGATGAACTCGCACAAAAAACAAAAAGAATTCTGATCATAGCAATCCCCAACGATCTCTTCCATTCTTTAGATGCATGCGAATCTGCGTATGATCTTTGGAAGGAACTGGAGAAACAACTTGAAGGGGGAGCTAAAACTCAGAAAAACCGAAGGGCTCGATACATAAACGAATATTACGCTTTTAAAGCCCTGACAAATGAATCTCTGCAAACAACGTATGACAGGTTCAACTCTCTGATCAATAACTGCAAGAAGTTCGGCATCCACAGAACTTCTGAAGAGAATAACGTCATGTTTCTCAAAAGTCTAAACGAAGAATGGCTCCAGTTATCCATGTCTTTACAAACCAATCAAGATTTAGATTCATGGACTCTTTCAGACCTCTACGGAACATTAGTTGGTCAAGAGCCTCAAATAGCACAAGCAAAGACACTAACCATTGCACCTCTCGCTTTGGTTGGCAAATCTACAGAAGACACAGTGAGGCCGGGGAAAGAGAAAGCGACAGAGGAAAAGAAGAAGGAGAAAAAAAAAGATGGTGATAGTTGACAGCGAAGACAAAGAGATTATGGAAGAAGGAGAGATAAGCCTGGCATCAGTAGCAACATCCTTAGCTCTATTGACAAGAGAATTCAGAGGAAACCAAAAGAGTTATGGTAATGAAAGATATGGCAGAGATAATAGAGAAAGAAGAGAAGATCAGAGTAGAAGGGATCAAGAAAGAAGAGAAGAATCAGCTGGCCGATAGAGGTCAGACGACAGAAGTAACGACCAACAGAGGTCGAGTGATAGATTCGACAGAGGAAATGACCGACAGAGGTCAGATGACAAGGCAAGCTACACACCACAAAAATGCTACAAATGTGGTAAGCCTGGTCATTATGCTAATGAATGCATATCGGAAAAAGGTGGTGACCGACAGAAGTCCAACGATAGTGCTGGTAATACTTCCCAGAACCAAGGTTGCTACAACTGTGGAAAGCCAAGCCACTTTGCAAATGAATGCAGATGTAGGCAAAATCGCCCACAAAAGGACTCAGCATTTTACAAAAAGAAAGCTGAGTATTATGCTCAAAAGTCACTCATGGCGAACAAAGTGGTGAACAAGGAAGATTGGGAGTCAGATACAACCTCTGATGATGAATACACCAACAATGCCTTGTTCTGTGGCATGGCAGAAATCAGCTCAGACTCTGACACTGAGGTATCCACTTCAAACTCAACCTCTAGTACTACAGAAGTTGATTTACTTATAATTAAAACTGAAAATATTGAACTGAAAAAGACTTGTGATGATGTTCAGAAAAAGCTCACTTTTTATGAAAGAGAAGCTAGACCTCTCACTGAAGAAAAAGCAAAAAAATTCAAAGAAAAGGAAGAATTAGAAGTACACTGGAACAAGAATCTATTTCCTTTAAAAGAGAGAATTTCTGAATTAAATACATCTTTAAAAACCAAAACAAAAGAACTTTCAGATTCTGAGAGCGACAGACTAAACATTCTAGCTCTTAAGGAATATTTTCAAAAGGAAAGAGAAGTCCTTTGGCAAGATCTACTTAGAAGAGATGTTTTAATTAAAAATTATCGTGATGCACAAAAGGTGTACGAGAAAATAAATACTCAAATAGGAAGGCGAGGTATTGGGTACAGTGATATTAATCAAGGTACAGAAAACAAAAAGAATAAACCTCTGTCATCACTATTTGTTGTAGGAAAAATCAACAAACCTAATTTTCCAAACTTTATCTCTGTAAGTAAGAGAGTAAAAGTCTCTAGGGAACCTCACTTAAGGAAACCCATGAAGATGATAAATGTGTGGTTTGAAAACACAGATTTATCACCTTCATCCTCTGTCAAAAGAGGATCCAAACCAAAGAGATATCTGAAAACTCAAGATCAGGTAGGAATCTTCAAGTTTGGTAAACCAGAGACTCAAACTCAAGTTGCTTTTGTTTGCACAAAAGATTCTGAAAAAAAAATTATCTGCAGAAGCACTTGAGTTCAAACCAATCTTTTCAGAAGAAAAACTAAGAAATATAATTGAAAAAGAGAAAATGGAAATTGGGAAAATAGATATTTTGAAAAATCTTTGTACACCTTCTACAGATCAAAAACTCTCTGAAGAGATCTTATCAGACACCTCTGTTGACTTAGAAAATAATTTTTCAGATGAAGAAAGCAAGTATGACACATGTTCGGAAAATCCAGTCTCTGTCGAAAGAAATATTGATGACTCAACCTCTATATATGAGGACGATTCATCATCTGACGAATCAGAGACTGACATAATAGAAAAGGTTCCTTGTGACTCAGAGGTTATTAAACAAACCTCTGAAGTTCTTAACAGAACTATTCCTCCAAAGGAGAAAATCACTGGAATTCCAATTTGTCCAGATTTTTTGGATATGTGCATACAAGCCAAAACCTCAATTGAGCTTGAAAATTTCAAAAAACAAAAGTTAATGTCTACTCAAAATCCAAAAGATTCAAAGTTTTTAAAACCCTTACAAATTAAAGAGAAACCAACATGGCAACAAAAGGGTAAGTGGCCAAAACCTAACAAATCTTTTTCTTTTGTGGCAGTAAAATCAACAGACGTTCACCACAGAAGGGACTCACAGAAGGATGCTACAAACAAAGATTTTTGCCAATAATCTAATCTACATAAATCTTCTTGTAATAGGAAGCCATATGCTAGAATAGAATGTAATGCCTCTGTGGCCCAGTTTAAAGCTTTCAATGAAAATTTCAAGCAAATCACTTCTGATGTTCCATACTGTCATTGCTTTGATCTAATGTTCAAGTTGAATAATAATTTCTGTAGTTCAAATTGTTTTCTCTCTGCACCTAAATCAAATATTAAAAAGAAACAAACTGATTCTTCGACAAAAGATAAAATGTATTTCAAGAATGCCAAGGCAAACTTGAAAAATTCTGACGAAACTGGACCCATATGGATATAGGTACCTAAAACTCTATGATTGTCTTGCAGAAGCAGTATGTGCCAATATGGTATCTAGACTCCGGATGCTCAAGGCACATGACTGGCAACAGAAGTCTTCTATCCACGTACCAAGAAAAACAAGATGGTGGATCAGTGACTTTTGGAGACAACAAAAAGTGGCATATTAAAGGCTATGGAGTCATAAAGAAAGAGAATATCACCGTATACAAAGTTGCATATGTGGATGGCCTAAAACACAACCTACTCAGTGTAAGCCAACTTTATGACACAGGATTCGATGTACTGTTCAAAAGAACATTCTGCTCTCTACTAAGTGAAGACACCGGAATTGAACTTATGCGAGCCAAAAGAATAGGTGATCTGTATATAATGAAATTCAATGCCAAAAACAAGGACAACATTTGTCTTGTTGTAAGCAAAAGTGAAGAAGCCTGGCTATGGCACAACAGGTTCTGTCACTTAAACTTTCATACTCTAGATAAACAGGTAAAACTTGAACTGGTCAAAGGTTTACCTAATGTTAAATTTAATAAGGATCATTTATGCTCTGCCTGTGAAATAGGAAAACTCAAAAGAGCTTCCCACAGAGGCAAAACTGATGTGTCTTGTCCTAGGCCTCTGTATACGCTTCACGTTGACCTCTGCAGTCCAATCGCTATACAGAGCCTAGGTGGCAAAAATATATACTTGTCTTAATTGATGAGTATTCACGATTTACATGGGTTGAATTTGTCAGAAAGAAATCAGATGTTACATGCATCTTGATTAATCTAATGAAAAGAATCCAAGTTCTTTATGAGTGCAGAATTCTGAAGTTACGAAGTGACAATGGCACAGAATTCAAAAACTCTGTCATTGAGACCTATCTCACAGGAGAAGGAATATCCCAGAACTTCTCTGCCGCTCGCACCCACAACAAAATGGCGTGGTCGAACGAAAGAACCGCACGCTCGTGTAGGCTGTAAGAACCATGCTTTCTGCATGCGGATTACCAATGATCTTTTGGGCAGAAGCAATTTCAACTGCTTGCTATACCCAAAGTCGTTCAACAATCGTGAAAAGACACATCAAAACTCCTTATGAATTGATCAACAAACGGCGACCAAACATCAAGTTTCTCCATGTGTTTGGATGCAAATGCTTTGTCTTAAACGACAGAAACTCAAGAGGAAAGTTTGAAGAAAAGGCTGACCAAGGCAAGTTCATCGGGTACTCTGCCGCTTCCAAAGCCTACAGAGTTTACCTTCTGAAGTTGTGCACGATAGTAGAAAGCATCAATGTGTCCTTTGATGACTCATTCCAAAAGACTTCTGAACAATTCAGTTCAGAACTCGGGCTAAACAAGGAATCCTCTGGCATCTAAAAAATAAATGAAGATTTAGGTCTTCTATTTCAAGAGATGGTCAACGACGATGTTGATCCCTCTGCGGGAAGCACCTCTGCAGAATCACCTTCCGTAAACGAAGTAAGTATCTCTTTGTCTGATCCTTTTAATACCTCTTCTGCAACTACTACAGGTACTAAAAATCGAACAGAAGATACAACAAAAGATTCAACAACAGAGGTAATCCAAATTCTAACAAATCCAACAGAGGAAGCAACACCAGAAGCAACACCAGAGGAAAGTGAAGACGAAACCACAATACCTACAGAGAAGGAAATTCCAACTCTAATACCCATTCCTACAGAAGCTGAACTAAACACATGGGCAGAACCATCAACCACAGAAGTTCAACTTGATGACCCAAATGATCATCTTCCACAAATAACTCAATGGACGAAAAGCCATCCTCCAAGCCAAATCATCGGTAATCCCACTGATAAGGTAAAAACTAGATCATCTTCTGCAAATTTTTCTTTCTTAACCAACTTTATTAGTGTGATCGAACCGAAAAAGATCTCTGAGGCCCTGGAAGACCCAAACTGGGTGGATGCTATGCAAGAAGAGCTTCTGCAGTTTGAGCGAAACAAGGTCTGGACTCTAGTACCTCTGCCACGAGGGAAACAGGCCATAGGAACTAAGTGGGTCTTCAGAAACAAAAAGGATGAGGATGGAGTGATCATTCGAAACAAAGCAAGACTGGTGGCCAAGGGATATCGCCAAGAAGAGGGCATAGATTACGATGAAACTTTTGCCCCTGTTGCACGGCTCGAAGCAATAAGAATTTTCTTAGCCTTCGCAGCCCACGGAGGTTTTAAAGTATATCAAATGGATGTAAAATCTGCTTTTCTCAATGGTGAAATTCAAGAAGAAATATACGTCTAACAACCACCAGGGTTTGAAAGCTCAAAGTACCCAAGGTATGTCTATTACCTCGATAAAGCTCTATATGGACTGAAACAGGCTCCAAGAGCATGGTATGAAAGACTTTCTACCTTTCTTCTAAAAAACGACTACAAAAGAGGTACCACTGATACAACTCTGTTCTTTAAAGGAGAAGGAAATGAGCTTATTCTTGTACAAATATATGTAGATGACATTATTTTTGGGTCTACAAATGCACAAAAATGTAAATATTTTGAAAAGCTCATGAAGAGTGAGTTTGAAATGAGTATGATGGGAGAATTAACCTTTTTCCTCGGACTTCAAGTCAAACAAACATCGGAAGGAATTTTCATAACCCAATCAAAATATGTCTCTGACATACTTGAAAAATATAGCCTCTCTGATACCTCTGTCATGAAAACCCCAATGGCCATTGGAAATAAACTTTTCTAAGATCCAAATGGCATCTCTGTCGAGTGCACACTTTACAGAGGAATGATTGGGTCTTTATTATACTTAACAGCTAGTAGACCTGACATAATGCATGTCACATGCCTCTATGCAAGATATCAAGCTAATCCTAAGAAGTCACATTATATTGCTGTAAAGAGAATCTTTAGATACCTCAGAGGGACCAAAAATCTTGGCCTCTGGTATCCACAGAACTCTGGTTTTGGACTAAAGGCATACACAGATTCAGATTATGGAGGATGTAAACTTGACAGAAAGAGTACCTCTGGGAGTTGTCAATTCCTAGGTGGGAAACTAGTAAGCTGGACTTCAAAGAAACAGAATTGTGTCTCAACATCTACGGCAGAAGCTGAATACGTTGCTGCTGCTAGTTGTTGCTCTCAAGTTCTATGGATGAAAACTCAGCTGAAAGACTTTGGTCAAATCATCTACAAAATTCCCATCTTCTGTGATTCCAAAAGTGCGATTGCCATCTCTGCAAATCCAGTACAACATTCAAAGACAAAGCACATAGATATCAGGTATCACTTTCTGAAGTATCATGTTGAAAATCAAACCATCGAGATGCATTTTGTACCAACAGAATTTCAGCTTGCTAATTTATTCACTAAGGCACTTGATGAGAAAAGATTCCTTTACTTGGTGGGCAAATTAGGAATGATAAATATGGATTAACCTCTGTAAGTTTCTTATCTTCATTTTAAAAGCATGTATAATTTTTTTTTTGTAAATTATTAAAATAATAAGTTTTTTTTTACTTTATTTTTATTTTTTATTTTTATTTTAGTAAATAATTTACTTTTGTATGTAAATTCTAAAAATCTCAATTCTGAAAACAACAGAGATTCTGTAGAACTCCTAAGAACCTCTGACGATCCTTACAGAACCTCTGATACACTTGACCTATGTTATATACATTTACTTCTGATTATTTGAATCAAGCATAGGTCAAGGGGGAGCAGAAGGAGAACAGACTTGATCTACAGAGGTTGGGTAGATCAAGGGGGAGCATAAGGAGACCTTGCTTAATCTACAGAGATTTATAAGTCAAGGGGGAGCAAAGGATGATATAACATCAACAGAAGAAAAGAACTTTGCCGGACAAAGAAGAACAAAAAGATGATTCTCTGATAAAAGGCTACATTTCGAAGCCAGACAAATCTGAATACCTCGAACTCATGTTCAACAGAACTATGTTCTCGCTTGAGTTCAGCCTGCCAACCAGAGGTCTACTTGGAATAAAGAAATATGGTGAGGTTCCTACGGACAAGGAGCTCTGTCGTTTTCTAGAGATGTTAGGGTATAATACAACCCTAAGGAAACGCAATGATTTCCGCAGAGGCAGACTACGACCTCTGTGGAACACACTCTTCTCCATCCTGAATCGTTGTCTCACAGGGAAGACTGGCAGCCCTGACCAGAGCTCACACCAGATCCTGACCATCATGTATGGGATCTATTACGATACTCCACTTAATTATGCCACCATCATGATGCAGGAGATAGTGAATACGATCGACAGAAAGCTCGCAACTCAAAAGGCCAAAAAGAATACACCAGGGTATCTGCCACCTCTGTAATATCAAAGAATTCTAGGAGTAATTTTCGAGCCTCTACTTCTTATGCAGAAATGGCCAATGGAAGGGCCAACTGTAAAACTATATCCAATGAACAAAAATACTCCTACAGAGCATGAAAACAACTACCCCCACTGCAGACCTCTATCGAAGAATCTTCTGTCATATGCAAGCGATGAAGATAGGAAGTTAGAATATATACGCGCACACAGGACTCCAGAACCAAGTCTTGTGACATCCCCGCATCTAGGAGCCCCCTTAGATTTAGATGTAGTAGAGAGGATGACAGAAGAAGAATGGGCCAGAGCTTTAGAAAAACATTATTCAGTACAAGACCGTTTCAAAGCCCAAAGAGAGAGCATTTACCCCTCTTCTCCCAAAAGAAAAACCTCTACAGCAACACCCAAAAAGAAGAGCAAGAAAAGGAAAACCACAGAGGAAACTACAACCTCTGCAGCTCAACACTCTTCTCCACCACAAGCTACAGAAACCAGATCTTCTGCACCTCCCTCCCCTCCAAAACAAAAGAAACGAAAAACCAAATCAACAGAAGAGGGAGCCCCTAAACCAAAGAAAAGGAAGTCAAAGAAGAAGAAACCCACATCACCTCTGCAGGTCATTACAGAGGAGGTCGAACAAGAAGAGAAAGATCAGACTACACATCTGCAACCTCCCTCCCCAATAGTCTATACAGATCAACAGGGAGACTTTAATGCCTTCCTCAACAATCCCGACATTGCTCACACCTTAGATCCATCAGGATCGGTCGCAGAACCATTGGATCAGAACATTCAGACTACAGAGGTTCTGCGCACAACAGAAAACATTTCCTCACCTCATTCCAGTTTTGACACTCAACGTCGAACCCCTCAACATACAATAGAAGTCATTTCTGCAGCTCAAGGTACTCAACCTATGCACCCTCACGTTCGACAACTCATAGGATCTCATTTTATATATGATTCCTTAAGAGCAGAAGCAGAAGCATAAGTGACTATAGAGGAAACTGCAGAAGAAGAGGTAAACATAGAAATTGCAAGAGAGGAAGAGGTTAGGGTAGAAACCACAGAGGGTTCTACAGAAAAAGATGCCGCAAAAGTAGAAGGCACACATCCCCAACCCCCTCCCAGTGCAACCCATATTTCTGATACCGCCGGTCTAGCGGCAGAGAGTATCATTGAAAAAGAGCAGCACGGCTCGATCCCAACCCCACCCAGCCAGCCAGAGGTTACTCTTTCAACCTCTGTGCCTATTATAACCGGGGAAACCATTCCTGGGGAGTCCTCTCGAAAGGACTCACCCAATGTTCGTGATTTATTGCCCCAAATCACACATGACATCCTAGCAGAGGAATTCGTTTCCTCTGCCACGCACACAACAATAGGGCCAAACCTCCTTTCAGAGAGGAGTAGCGAGCACAATGACGAAGAGACTCTAGACAAGTCTCCCAGTCAACAGAAGGACATTCCAATACCCACCTCTGGAGTGGATTTGGACACTGACCTTCACAGAACTTCTGTAGAGGTTGAAACTCAAGTTTCTCCTCAAGGATCAGAAGGAAATCCTTCCACCCTCAACTTAAAAACAGGGGTGAACGAAGGTGTCCAAGGAACAAGGACAAACTCTAGGGACGAATGTGTTCCCCCAGAGGTTACAACGAGTTCACACGTATCAAGGGATGAGTTCCAAACCTTTGTCACCTCTGTGAACCAAACATTGAAGGAGTTGGAAAGCTCTTTCAAATCTTTTGCAGAAACAACTTCAAGAGCCATCACAAGCATAAATACCAAAATGGACACCTTGTCCACAGAGGTACAACAAGATCTGTCAAATATGAAGTCTGCCATAGAAACTTCTGTCACAACCACTGCCAGACTACATGCTGAAGAATTTGAAAGAAGTACAACCTCTGCATTCAACAAATCTGTCCAGCACTTCCTGCAAAAACTCAAAGATCAATCCTCCACTTCTAAGGGCCTTACACCAGAAGACCTAAGTAAGGCCTTAGAAGAAGTTCAAGAGCAAACACTGCAAAACACTCAAGCCATGAAGCCTTCTGACTACATGACCAGAGTTCAGCTCACATAAATTGGGCAAGGAATCCTTGATCAAATGACAGAGTTCATCAGAGCCTTCGCAGCTGCGAACGCGAACTACGTCAGAGAATTTCAAGCTAGCGTAGGAAAAATGCGCTTCAACGCAGAAGCAGAGGTTGAAACACTGCTCGGCCTATGTGATGACTTGTGCGCGAAGATGATAGCTGCAGGGGCTGTTCCTCCAAAGAAATCAGATACTTCATGCAGGGCAGAGGGTACATCAGATATAAATCAGGATGACTTTGATGATGACCATCATGGTCCATCAGATCGTCCTGGGGGGGAGAATCAAGGGGAGAAACAAAGGGAAACAGCTGCAAGCAGTCATCCAATATCAGCAGTGCCCATTTCCCTTGCACCCCTAACCCAAACCCAAACTCAGGGAACTCAACAGAGACCCACAAAGGAAACACCAGCCTCTGTGGAAACCACCTCTGAGGTTGAAAAATATGTCCCTCAAGTTCAAATCCTGACATCTTCATCCTCAGAAGAACTTCCCATTTCACCACCAAAATCAAAAACCCAACCCAAAACATACCCAAGAAGAAAATCAATTGCCCACAAACCAAAAAGATCTAAACGTTCTGCTACTTATGTCCTAAAGAGAATGGAATTTGTATCCACTTTCAGAGCTGCAAGACGTTTTGATATCCCTCCACAAACCACAACCGAGCTTACAGAAGAAAAATCCACAGAACCATCCCCACCAAAGTCCTCAGAAACTGAAAAGTCAAAAACTACAGAGGCAATCCCCTTCATACACACAGAAACCTCTACACCCAAACCAACAGAAGCAATCTCAGAAAGTCGAAAGAAGGCAACAGGTTCTGAGCCTCCCCAAGACAAAGATAAAGGAAAGGGTATCATGACATAAGAACCAAAGAAGAAAAGGCCAATGCATCAGACGACAAAGAAGTTGATGAAGAGCTCATTCGATGCCTTTGTCACTCCTAAACCTGAAGAAGACTGGGCATTCAATTCAGATCCTCTGTCAGAAATTCCGATCCTTGATCCAAAAGCAAAGGTAACAGAGGGTAGGGTTGCAGAGATAAAACGAAAAATGGATGCTCTGCGAAGACAAATACCACCACCAACTACACGACATGCAGTAATGGAAGAGGTGGTGTATAGGTATCTTTACAGACATCAATATCAGAACAATCCTCCGCCACACATTTCAGATCCTCAACTCAGAGCTGACCTTGACAACTCCTTCACCAGAACAAAGCCAAAAGCAAGGGCAGAAGTCTTCTCAGAGTCAAAAATTGAAAAGGTAATTTACTGCAAATTCACTCAAACAAGAATCTTTCCAAAGATCAGTACAGCATCTACAAAGTCAAAAGGGAGAACAGGTCCAAAAATCAATTTTCAGATGCCGATATAAGGAACTTGAACCCCTACGATCTGCCAGATCTTCTACTTTGGACGAAAGAAAACTTCGACAATGATGCTAACAGAAGGGCCTATCAAGTATTCAGGAAAGCGATGAGGGAAAAGCTTCTGCTATATAGCATGATAAACTTTCAACTGGGAAGAGATCTTGGAGTCAGAAATCTAAGTCTGAGACCACTAGAGGATCACTGCCCACCTTTTGCTGTACCCAACTCAATCATGACAACACCAAGGTACGGGTTAGTATATAAGGATCCTACTGGTCAAGTGAGACTCTTTGTGGAAATGGACTGTCAGAAGTATGCAACCAGTACTCTGAACAAGTTCAGATCAATCATAGAAGAGAACAGAGGTACTGAGCTTATGGATCGAGAATCAGCAGAAAGAATGATCAGAGAAATAGATGCTACAATTGGCTTAAGAGAACCCTGCATCAAATTCTATCACGAGCTCAGAGAAGTTGGATTCGACAACAGAAGTTTCAACGACTTCAAAGATGCAAATGTCTGAGTCTCTTTTACATATCTCTGTAATCTTTAAAAAGAAATGAAATGAATCTTTTGAGGTATTGTTTAACCTCTGTCTATTTTACTTAGCCTAATCATGCATAAAGTCAAATTTTCATTTTTCAATACTTAGGGGGAGATTGTTAGCTCCAAATATTCATAATATTAGAAGTATTGAAAAATAGGCCAAGTAAAGACGACTTCCACAGAAGCTGTGTGGAGTGCCACAGAAGCTCTGTTGAAGTAAACAAGATCATTCAAGAAACAACGACTCAAGATAGACAGAAGACTGCTCACAAAAGACCGAAGAAGGATCTACAGAAGAATGCTCTCAAAGGATCGAGCCTCAGAACCTCGGTCACTCTTGACAGAGCCTCTGCGGTTCAGACTGAAGACTTGGAAGATATTTATTATATCTTGCCACTGTTACAGGAATATCTTACCACTGTTACAGAAATATCTTGCTACTGTTCCAGGGTCCGTTCATCAACTTGTACAAGGCATGGTCCAACAATAACACCTGTCAAATTCCAATAGACGTCCTTACAATTTGATATTAGCGCATTTAATGCATGCAGGTTTCCAACTGTTCATGCCATCCCTTCTTTGCTGTAACAATAGTCCTTTTGTCTAGAATAGATATTTTGTAGTAGTATAAAAGGAAGACTCATGTTGAGTTCTTCCTCACCAAAAAATACACACACAACACACAAAAACACTTGCACACAGTTAACGTCAAATCTGTTCTTAGTGTTCTTTATCAAATACAATAATCTTTGAGATATTTATCTGTTCTTCATATACTGTTTATTTGGTATTTTGTGTTGTTTCTATACAAACATATCTGTTAGTTCTTCAAATACGCTTCCGCAACACATCTTATTTGAACTAATAGATTAGATAATCTTTGTTAAATCAAATACGAGAACCAACAGTGTTCTTCTGAGCTCGGATGTTTAGCTTCTGTGTTTGATGTTCTCTGATACTTTGGTGTTTATCAGGTGTCTTGAACTGATGATTGAGCTGGGATTTTATAGTCTTCGGATGACTTTAATTGAATCATTAAGATCTTTGATGATTGTTGTAACGGTCGTCGTCTTCAATGTGAGTTTAGATGCTCATAACTGATTTCTTCGGTTATAGCCGTTTGTCCATTAATAACTTTGACTCCTGCATTAAACACTTGAACAAACATAACAGTTGTTAACGCGTTAGTCGGTCGAGGTCGCATGGTTTTATGCGACGGTCGTGTGGAACGGGCGACGTCGAGGTCGATTGTCATGAGGAACTCTCGACTTACCTTTTAGAAGGGATGGCGGAGGTCCTTTGGGTCTTCGTCGGGACCTTATCTTAATACAAGGTATAGCTCATGACATACGTCTTACCTTCTCTGGTCGCGGTCGAGACCTGTGAAATTTTGCCCAAACAGTCACTGCCCTTCCTCAACACTCATATGCTAAAGAATCTCTCTTTTCAACGTGTGAGGAAGTAAAACAAATAAAAGCAAACTTCAAGACCAAGCAAGTATCTTTAGTGACATCTCCTCTTCAACTTCTCCACATGGATTTGTTTGGGCCTGTCAACATTCAATCCATCGCTGGAAAGAAATATACACCGGACATTGTAGATGAATTCTCTCGCTACACCTGGGTGATGTTTCTCCGTGCTAAGAGTGAAACCTCATAAGAACTTATATCTTTCGTCAGGAAAATGGAAGACCTGAACAACATCATTATTCGCTCAATAAGGAGTGATCATGGGACGGAGTTCAAAAACAGTTCCCTTGATAACTTCTTTGAGAGTAAGGGTATTTCTCATAACTTTTCCTCAGTGAGAACTCCACAACAAAATGGCGTCGCTGAAAGAAGAAACCGAACAATCATCGAAGCTGCTCGTTCAATGCTCAACGATTCACCTCTTCCAACTCAATTCTGGGCAGAAGCTGTCAACACTGCATGTTTCACGCAGAATAGATCGCTGATTGTCAAAAGATTCAACAAGACTGCCTATGAACTTTTTCATGGAAGAAAACCATCCATCAGCTTTCTTCACAACTTTGGTTGTCAGTGTTTCATCTTAATCAACAGAGATGCTCTTGGAAAGTCTTATCCCAAAGCTGACGACAGAATATTTCTTGGATATTTTTCTATATCTAAAGCCTTCAGGGTCTTCAACAAGCGAAGACAAACTGTAGAAGAAACTATTCATGTCACCTTTGACGAATCCCGTTCAGCGAACTCCAGACCTTCTGCTTACAACAAATAACTTAATCAGTGGATGTTTTCTCACTTTGGGATTCAGAAGCTAATCTTAACCATGACCCTCAGGTCAACAATCCTACCACTGATGATGATCCTGTCATCATTCCCAGCATGCAGACAAGTGAAGCTGATTCCTCATCTTGGGTTTCAGTTGTTCCCATCAACACTATGCCTGCTTCTGAACCATCAACCTCAGATATTCCATCTACTTCTCAGCAATCAGTGAATGAATTTTCATCTGAACCTCTACCTGTCTTGCTTGAATTACCTTATATCGCGGAAGCCTCTTCTTCAGCACATCCAGTAGTTCACTTTGAGTCAGCGGCTCATGCTCCTGCGCAGCGATGGACCTAAATCACCCCATTGATCAAATTCTTGGTGATCCAAACGCACGTGTTCAGACTCGACGTAGTGCAGGTAACATTTGTTTATATGTTAATTTTATTTCACTAATTGAACCAAAGATGGTTGATGATGCCCTCAGAGATCCGAACTGGGCCAGCGCTATGCAAGAAGAGCTGACTGAATTCGAAAGAAATAAAGTGTGGAATCTCATTCCTAGACCATCTAACAAGTCAGTGATAGGCACTAAGTGGGTCTATAGAAACAAGTTAGATGAACATGGAACTGTAACCCATAACAAAGCTCGTCTAGTTGCTCAGGGATACAGACAGAAGGAAGGCATAGACTACGACAAAACGTTTTCCCCTGTGGCAAGACTCGAAGGTATTCGTCTATTTCTAGCATACGCTTTTCACAGAGACTTCAAAGTTTATAAAATGGATGTTAAGTGTTGATCCAAACCCTCAGTGATTTGATAATGACCCTCTCTTATATACTTAGTGAAAATTGTAAGTAAACAATATGTATCATAGTTTCACTATCGCTGATAAGTACTAAGATCTTACACCACCGCTGATAGGAACTCTCGCTCTTTAGATTAAACATTCAGCGAACACTGTTCACCATAATGCTCTGAGTCTGTTCAATCCTTATGGTGATCGCTGATAAGTTAGTTGTTTACTTATGATCTCTGAAGACAAGTTTCACGTCAACATAGGTTCTACGCTGAAGTCGAAGATCAAGATCAAGAACCAGCGACAAGTCTCCTAATGAACTGATGCGGATCAGCGAAGACTCAGATTTTTCCACTCAACGTGAAGTATCAAGTACAAGACTTCAGCTGTCGCTGAACTTTATCATTCGCTGATAAACAATGGTAAAGCGGTGAATCAACGAAAAGCTGATCATGAAGTCCTCCGTACAAAGTACTTTTGTCTTAACCACCCTTGCAGGATTTCGTACGATATGTCAGAAAAGAACCACTTTATTGTCTGAAATCGTACAACCACTCTGATACTACACTGTTCAAACATGCGGCTACTAAGGTTGTCAATAAAGGTCAATGACATACAACCAATGAACTGCTGCCACGTGTAAAGTGTAAACTGCCATGCATTAAATGCATGCAGTATAAAAGAAGAAGAACTCACTTCATTTTGAAGTAACTTGCTAACTCTGGACAAGTTCATCCTTCTTATCTTGAGATAGGTTATTATTACTAACTTCCTTCTCTTTCTTAGTGCAAGAAACTTAGTGTTCCAACTTGTTTAGATTTAGGTTTATCCTTAATCTTGTTCTGCAACAAGCTGTAAATTGTTAATGATTTATCAATAAACAATTTAGAAAAGTAAAATCTGGGTGTTTGTATTCAACCCCCCTTCTACAAACTTGTATAGCCCTTCGGGACTAACAAGTGGTATCAGAGCAGATTTGTTTAATCTCATAAACAAGATCTGATCTATACTAAGATTTCTCTTCCTTGCTATTTCTGAAAATGGCTGCCAACACAAACACAAACTATATTGATACCCAAGGAAGTTCATATGTGGACTGATGAAGATAAGAAGAAAGTGGCTATCGACACCAAAGCCAGATCCATACTATCCATGGCTCTTCCTGACGAAGTCTACCATTCTGTCATGAACCTGGAAACCTCAAAAGCTATGTGGGACACCATCTGTGTTCAGTATGAAGGTACTTCTGAAGTCCAGGACTCTCGAAAAATCAACCTGGTAAGACAGTACGAAAGTTTCATTTGTAGTAAGAATGAAACTCTCTCTGAAGTTCACCAACGTTTTAACTGTTTAATAATAGATTTGAAAACTGTTGGTAAGGAATATTCTAACTTTGAAGTGCTGACAAAGTTTTTAGAATGTCTACCTGAAAGCTGGGACTATTATTCTATGTGTCTCAAGCTGTCAAAGGATCTAAAATCAATGACCCTTTCAACCTTATATGGCACGATGCTGAATCATGAGCAATCGAGTCATCTTAAGAAGAATCTTGAAAAATATTCCAAAAGCACCCATGTTGCTTTAATCTCAGAGGAACCTTCCACTCAGCGACCCTCGGTCACTATCACTGAGTTGGAAAGTACCTCTGAAAGGTCATCAGATTCTGACTCTTCAGATGATGATGAATCTTTGGCTCTCCTCACTAAAAGGTTCAGGAGATTCGCCAAAAAGAAAATGTTCTGAAAGAGTAAACCTCTTTCCATTACTGACAACCAAGATCATCAGCTCCTGTTGATAAGGCTACTGCTACTTGTTTTAACTGCGAAAAGATAGGACATTTCGCTAACGAGTGCAGGTCTACGAAAGTTTCGAGAAACTCAGTGTTTCCCAAGAAATCTTTTATTCCCAGGAATAAAGATGACAAATACGCCAAGCTGAAAGAAAAGTATGCGAAGCTGAAAAGCTTTAAGAAGAAAGGAAAAGGCCTGATGGCTAACTATGATTGGGCTGCCTCTGATGAAGAAGAATCATCATCTGACTCTGAAGATGATGAAGCCAATCTCTGTCTTATGGCCAAGATTGAAGATGAGGAAGAAAGTTCAGACATTCCCTCTACTTCAACCTCTGCAACTCAGGTATCACCTTCCTTCTTTACAAATATTGCAAATATTGATGAAGCTGATAGTCTTCGTAAAATCGATCTCTTGACTAGAAGTTTATATGAAGCCATGAATGGCAAAACTGTAGTTGAAAATCAAAACCTTGATCTCGCTGAACAGCTTAAAAACTGTCACCTTCAAATAGAAAAGCTTTCTAAAATTGAAGGAGATTTTAAAGATCAAGTACACTTAAATCAGCTAGTCAAAATCGAACGCGAAGAATCTATCGCTGCATTAAGAGCTGAAAAAGCTACTGTTGAAGGATGGTGTAATTCTTCAACAAGGATCACTGAGATAATTAAGTCTCAGATTCCACTGAGTGATAAACGTGGTCTTGGTTACAAAGTTGATACTCTAGAACCAACCACTGATCGTTCCATGCTCTTATTTGGAACTTTCGTATCCTCAGTCACTGATACTTCATCCTCTCAGTGTTCCTCTTTTAGACCGCCTATCCCTGAGGAAATTTCTACCTCTTCAAAAGGTAAAGAGAAAATGGTTTATCCAAAACCTACCTCTGTCTTTAAAAATAAAGGTAAAGGAATTGTTTTTAACAAAAATCCTCAGAAGGGTACCTTAGTACCTAAGCTGAATGCTTCTAAAGCTTTAGTGATTCATCCCTCTGAATCAAGGAATCAGATCTCTGGATCTACTCAGCATGGATCTATTCAGCGATCTACTACTAGAATCAGAGTGGATGTCTCTGGTAAGAAATCCGAAGAACTAAATGTTCCTCCCATTTGAAAAGCCAATAGCTTACTTGGTGCTGGTACTTCTAATTCAAAATCTAAAGCTCAACATTCAAATGGTCCTAGAACTACTTTTAGTTATAGGAAATGTTATCACTGTGGACTTACTGATCATATTGCTAGTAAGTGCCCCACAGCCACAAAAGCAGAAAAGTTAGCTAAGGTGAAGATCATTGCCCCCAAGGCAAAGAAGACCACCGAGGTTAAGAAATTAACCGAAGTGAAGGCTGACAAAGCTGAATCTTTAAATGCTGCGAAGATTGTTGAACCTTCCATTCCAACTACTTCCACTGACAAAAGTGTACACATGGTTAAGTGGGTACCCAAGAAAAATTAATCTTCCTTTGTAATGCAGGTTAAGAAGGGTATCTGGTATATTGATAGCGGATGCTCTAGACACATGACTGGAAAGAAAAGCCTGCTGGCTGAATACAAGGAAGAGAAGGGTCCCTCTGTGACTTTCGGTGGAAATGGAAAAGGACATACCCGAGGGTTTGATGTACTCTCTAATGGTACAACCACCTTCAGAAGAGTCGCATATGTTGAAGGGCTGAAGCATAATCTTTTAAGCATCAGTCAGCTTTGCGACAAGGATAACAAAGTAATCTTTACTAAGGAATCCTGCTTTGTCACTGACAAAAAGGAGAAGATAGCTCTCAGCGGTTATCGTTTGGAAAATGTTTATGTAATAAACATGGACTCAACAACCACTGAGAACTCCTGTTTCTTCTCAAAAGCCTCATCTGATGTCAACTGGCTATGGCATAAGAGGCTCTCTCATCTGAATTTCAAGACACTGAATACTCTTTCTTCAAAAGAGTTAGTTATTGGTCTACCTCAGCACTCATACGCCAAAGAGTCTTTATGTTCAGCGTGTGAGAAAGGGAAGCAGACCAAAGCAAGCTTTAAGTCAAAGCAAATCTCCTCAGTGTCATCTCCTCTACAACTTCTCCATATGCATTTGTTTGGCCCTGTTAACAAATAATCCATCACTGGAAAGAAATATACACTGGTCATAGTTGATGAATTCTCTCGTTATACATGGGTTATGTTTCTCCGTTCCAAGAGTGACAACCCTGAAGAACTCATCACCTTTGTTCGGAAGATGGAAACCCTGAACAACTTGACCGTTCGCCCAATAAGGAGTGATCATGGGACTGAATTCAAAAACAGTTCTCTTGATTCCTTCTTTGAGAGTAAGGGTATTTCTCACAACTTTTCATCAGTGAGAACACGGCAACAAAATGGAGTCGCTGAAAGTAGAAATAGAACAATTATTGAAGTTGCGCGTTCAATGCTCAGCGATTCTCACCTACCTACTCAGTTTTGGGCAGAAGCTGTCAACACTGCTTGTTTTACGCAAAACAGGTCGCTGATAGTCAAAAGATTCAATAAAACAGCCTATGAACTTTTTCATGGGAGAAAGCCTTCAATCAGCTTTCTTCACATCTTTGGATGTCAGTGTTTCATACTGAACAACATAGATGCCCTTGGAAAGTTTGATCCTAAGGCTGTTGATGGAATCTTTCTTGGATATTCTTCAATCTCCAAAGCCTTCAGAGTTTTCAATCGAAGAAGACAAACTGTAGAAGAAACTATTCATGTCACGTTTGACGAATCCCGTTCAGCGAACTCTAAACCGTTCGCTGATACTGAAGAACTGAATCAATGGATGTTTTCTCATCTTGGTGATTCAGAAGATATTCCCACTCCTCGTACTCATATAGTTGAAGATGATAGTCCTACTATCATTCCAAATATGCAGAATAGTGAAGCTGAAACATTATGGGTCTCAGTTGTTCCTTTAAACACTATACCTGCTTCTGAACCAAATGTCTCAGACATTCCATCTTCTTCTCAGCAATCAGTGAATATAATGACAATTGCACCCATTCCTCTCTTAGCTGATACTCCAGAAGTTGCTGAAGCCTCATCTTCAGCTCCTCCAGTTCAGGTTGAGTCAGCGTCTCACACTCCGGCTCAGCGATGGACTGTAAATCACCCAATTGATCAAATTCTAGATGATCCAAACGCTGGTGTTCAGACTTGACGAAGTGCAGGTAATATTTGTTTATTTGTTAACTTTATTTCTCTGATTGAACCAAAGAAAATAGATGATGCCCTCAAAGATCCAAACTGGGTCAGCGCCATGCAAGAAGAGCTGACTGAATTCGAAAGAAACAAAGTTTGGAAACTTGTTCGAAGACCAACTGACCAATATATGGATGTTATGGGTATAAATAGGCTTGTCTAGTTCATGTGTAAGTAACAATCTAGAACACTTGTAGCATTGTGTCATTTGTACTCAATTGATCAATATATGGATGACTTGTGCTCTCTAGATTCTCTCTCTATATTTGAGTGCTAGATTCTGGGTTTATCAATTGGTATCAGAGCTAAACAGAAAATTCAAGCAGATCAAAGACCAAATTGAAGATTTTTTACACTGAAGCTGAAGATTTCAGATCCTTCATAGATTACTGTTTATCGAAGATTTCTGACCCTTCTTCGATTACTATCATCCAGATTTCATCTTTTCTGCCATTTTTTATCTTTTTGATTGATTCTTGACACTACTGAACTCGATTTTTGTCCCTGATCATCTTTAATTCTTGGATTTCTACCAAATTCCACAAGAATCACATCGATTTTGATCATTTTTACAAAGTTTGTTCGAAAACCCTATTCTACTATTTTTGGACCTTAATTCGATAAAATCGATCGAATTAGGATTTGTGATCAAATAGAAAAGTGTGCGAAATTTGATTTCGAACAAATATGTGCAAGTTTCATATCAATTGATCAAGAATCAAAGAAGGTATGGCTGAATTAGTGTTTTTCGAGTTCGAAGTGAAGGTTTCGGATTGTTCTTGATGGTTTCGGATCATTCATAGATGGTTTCGGATCCTTCTTCAATTATTGTTGGTTTCGAATCATTCATCACTTACTGTTGGTTTCGGATCCTTCATTGTTTACTGTTGCTTGGTTTCGGATCACAAAGAGAAGTGAAATTTGTTTATGTTTTGGTTTCGGATCCTTATACATTCGAAATCTGTTGGTTTCGAACCCTTCTTGGTCCGAATCCATTGATTTAGAATCCTTCTTGATCCGAATTCGTGTTGAGAAAATTTTTTATTCCGAAATTTTTTTCTATAGTGTTTTTCATATACTTTAAGAGCTTTTCAAGAAAAAAATTTATATAATTTTTTTTTCAATAGTGTATTTTATACACTTTCTGCTTGATTTTCTGAAAGATCAATATCTAGCAATACCAAAAAGAGAAATGAGTTTGGAGCAAACTATTATAACAGAAATACCTCCAACTCCACAAGTTGTTGTTAAACCAAATAATGAAATTTTGCAACAAGTTCTTATAACAGAAATACCTTCAACACCACAACCTTTTGTTAAATCTAATAATGAAAGTTTGAAGCAAACTATTGTTAAATCCAGTGGTGAAGGTTTGAAGCAAAATTTTGTTAAACCTAATACTTCAAATCCTTCATTTCCTGTTTTAAATAAAGCATTGGAGGAAGAAAATGTTGATCTAAAGAGACAAATTTTAGACATTTCTTCTTCAAATGCTAAACTTACTAAAAGAATTACTGATCTTGATGTATATAATGCAGGTCTTGAAACAAAGAAAGACAACTCGAGTCTGCACGATCAACTCAAGAAACTTCAAGAGAAAGTAACAACTCTTCAAAGTGAAAATGCTGATATGAAGAGTAGAGAAATCGAGAGAGAGAAGGAGAACTCATATCTACGAGATCAAATACAAAGAGTTCAAGAGAATAAAAAAAGCGTGGACAATGAAAACGCTGAACTGAAAAGAAAAAATTTTCTTCTTGAAACTAATTTTTCAAAAGAAAAAGAACAACTTGAAATAGTTTTCATAAAAAAGTTGTCCGATTTGTCAAAGAAGTCTCAACAAGAAAAGAAAGAGACTGAGCTGAATTGTATAAAACTTTCAAAACATGTTTCTGACTTTGAGAAAGTTTTATTTTTAGAAAAAGACAAGCTCGAAAAAGAAAGAGCTGAGTTTGGAATTGAAACGAAATCTTTTGAGATCAAAAGTAATGAACTTTCCGTGAAAATCTCAGATTTAGAAAATCTTTTGGAAAAGGAAAGAAAAGATTTTGCGGAAAAGAAAAAACTATTTGAAAAGGAAAGCAAAACCCTTAAAAAGAAAAATATGGAAATTTTCAAAGAGATTACTGATAAAAGAAAGTTTTTGGAAAAAGATTTTGAATCGGAACGCGAATATTTTGAAGATGCGATTCTTAATCTTACCAAAAGATTATCTGGTTTATCAGCTGATATTATGAAGGATCAATTGATCAAATCTGATCTCCAAAAGAAATTTGCTCTAATTTCGAAAGAGAAAAATATTTTGATAAACAAAGTCAAAGAACTTGAAGACGTCATTTTTAAATTTGATGTCTCAAAGCGGACCAGTCATAATTCTATCTTTCAGACTCCATTTGTTAATTCAAATGATTCTGAATGCTCTTTTAAAACTGCTTCAAGTTCAAGTTTTAAAAACATTTCTTCTAAACAATTTAATAGATCAACTACTTTCTCAAAAGGCCAGATTCGTTCTACAAATCTCTTCTATAATCCTCTGCTTGATAAATCAGATAACAAACCAAATATGTCTAAAGTTAATACTTCCAATCTTAAAGAAGTTCCATTCTTCAAAAAGGTGAAGATGGAATGGAGAGTCAAAGGCACAACGATTCCAAAGAAAGATGTACCAAAATCATCTGCTTCCACATCAAATGCCAAGAAGAACAATGCGCCAAAAGGTAAATCTTCTGCTAAACCTAATCCTATTCATTCTGTAAATCATCTGATTAGGTTGGCACATAAGAAAATCTGTTGTTCTTACTATGAATCAAATGATTTTGTGCATAAAGATTATACTTCTTATTGGTACGGTACTTACAGTATTCCTTGTAAGAAATCTACACCTAACACACTAGGACCCAAGTGCCGTTGGGTACCAAAATCTGCTTAATCTGTTTTGCAGGTTCATCATGTGTTGTGCTGATTTGGAAATATATATACCACACACATGACTGAAAACAGAAGAGAAGCGGTGAATTTTTTTAAGAAGAGTACTTGTGCCATTAAGGTAGAGCAAAATTATTGGTTTCTGAATACATCACTTCAGGACACGTGCTTCAACGTTTTTGGCTTTTGAACATATCAGTTCAAAACCCGTGCTTCAACGACTATGGCTTCTGAAAACAATTCAGTTCAGGACCCGTACTTCAAAGACTAAGACTTCTAAACAAATCAGTTTAGAACGCATACTACTCAGGTGATATCCTTAACTGTCACATCTTTCTGTTTCAAGGAACAAATGGTGAAAAGTAACATTGCATTATGTTTTATTTCTACTGCTTTGAATGTTTGAACCTTTACAAATTTAATTCAATGAGATGCAATTTTTCAATTTTCATTCAATGAATGAAATGTGTGTCAATGGTGATTTTACAAGTGTTTTTGTATTATCTTAGTTATATTTGTTTCAACTTTCACTTCTGAAATAAATCGAAAGGTCAGCAAAACATGAATGAAATTATGTTGAATGCTCAAAATTATGGAAAGCTGGACTTATATAGAATATAATGCTCAAAAAGCCTAAATGTCTGAGTGATGGATGGAAACGAAAATATGGGGGAAGCATTATGTTTTTAGAACCAAGTGATTGTGATGCATCAAATAAACAAATAAAAATCATTTAGTTTGAAAGTTTGTACCTGTGGCCTTTCTGGTTTGGGAGAGTAAGTCCTAAGGGGTGCTCGACACCTAGTCCCTAAGATCAACTGGTCTGGGATCGGCTGACCCAAATCCTGCTATAAAACCAGATAGAAAGCCATGTTCTACTGGTACAAATGGGTTTAAGATATATCGATATGGCCTTTCTGGTTTGGGAAATTAAGTTCTAAGGGGTGCTCGACACCTAGCACCTAAGGCCAACTGGTCTGGGATCTGCTAACCCAAATCCTGCTATAGAACCAGATAGAAAGTCATGTTTAACGGTGTATCTTATTCTTACTAAACTTTTTGATCAAAAGATGCCAATGAGCACAAAATCAAAAGATGCCAATGTGCACAAATTAAAAGATGCCAATGAGCACAAAATCAAAAGATGCCAATGAGCACACATCTCTTGAAACTTGGGGAAAATACAAAGTCGCGATAAACCTGTAAATTTGTGAAAATTCTGATTTTGGACAAATAGTGTGAGTAGAGCAAAGTATTCTTATATGTTTTAGAATTGCATATGCTTGTAGCTAATCATATTTCGCATGCTAGCACACCAAATAGATTTAGGGGGTGTTTGGGAGTGCTTATATTTTTAACTTATGCTTATTTGCTTATGTGGTGAGGAAAAGCAGTTTTTAAAAAGTGTTTGTAAAAAATTGAGGGTAAAAAGGTAATTTGGATAGATAAGGAAATAAGGAGACGTAAATAAGTAGGTATGGAATGACTTATCAAAAACAACTTATTTGTGGTGAGGAGAAGCAAATAAGCACTTTTGATTTTTTCTATCCAAACACTCCAAATAGCTTATTTACGGTGGGGAGAAGCTATAAGCAAATAAGTCAAAAATATAAGCACTCCCAAACACCCCCTTAATAAAGGGGTTGAAACTGAACATTTTTAACTTGATATGCAATGATGTCTTGTTGTTGAATCCAAACACATGCATTTGATTTCATTTGATTGAAAAATCTGGTATACTTCATTAAGTTGGATTTCTTTTGTAAATTTTTCAAATGATCAAATGTTAGTAGCTATAAAATGTGGTTCAATGAATTTTATATTCCTTGTATAAATGTTTTCATTAATGCACTGTACTTGAAATGAATAACTTTTAATGAAATATATGCATACTTTCAGAGGGAGAAAACAAATTGCTCCAAAATTCTTATTTTGACGGGGAGCAAGGTTATTCTTTAAGGAGGAGATTGTTAGTGATACTCAGAGATGCGACTGAAATTGAAAAAGGTTTTTGATGATCATGATGCTCACATTCATCAAAAAAGGGGGAGAAATGTTTAATTCAATTTTATGTCGAAGATAATTCAAGATCAAAGAGATGAAGATACTAATTTCAAGAAATCATTCAAAATACAAGAAGTCCAAAATTCGCATGCTGGATTCGGATTGTTCAAAATTGCATTAGTTTTGGATCATGTGAAGTCTGAAATGTTGCTGAATTTGGTTATCTTAGTTCTGAGCGTTTCGGAATGTGCTTACACCTAAAAGTTCAACAATATAGATTATTCCACATCCTTCTATCCTTCTAATTCAAATTAGTATGGTTTCGCACTTGCCTTGGTACGAATCCTCATGGTTTTGTATCCTTATTGATACAACTTCCATGGTTTCGGACCCAACTTGATTCGACTTCCGTTGGTTTCGTACCTGCCTTGATCCGGATTCCTTGATTTCGCACTCTACATGATACGAATCCCATGGGTTCAAAACCTTATTGATTCGAAGCCCCATAGTTTCGAACCCTTATTTATTCGAAACGGATGGTTTCACACCCTCTTGCATTCGAATCCTTATGGATTCTCATCCTTCTTACATCCGAATTGTTGGCTTCTGATCTGTCTACATCCAAATTGATGGTTTCGGATCCTTAAAGTTAATATGAGAACTAAGGTTCTTGCATCAAGAATGTTACGAGAAGTTTCTGTTTGTCAAAGACTGATAAAGCTGCAAATATCTGTTTTTCATGTACAAGACTTGAAGATGGTTTGATAAAGTGTCTGTTGGAGAAGATTGACTTTACAAAGAGCTGAAGACTGCTGTCATATTTTTAAATCTTGAATCCAAATGGGGAGATTGTTAGAGCATTATTGTATTCAAGATTTACTGTAAAGTCAATGTACTGTATTAGTTCACAATGCCTTTATACCTTGTATGTTATGGGTATAAATAGGCTTGTCTAGTTCATTTGTAAGTAACAATCTAGAACACTTGTAGCATTGTGTCATTTGTACTCAATTGATCAATATATGGATGACTTGTGCTCTCTAGATTCTCTCTCTATATTTGATTACTAGATTATGGGTTTATCAGCAAGACTATAATCTATTCGTCTATTCTTAGCATATGCTGTACACAAAGACTTCAAAGTATATCAGATGGATGTTAAGTCAGCATTTCTAAATGGAAAGCTGAATGAAGAAGTCTATGTGGAACAACCTCCAGGATTCTCAGATCCTAAGCGTCAAGGTTATGTTTATAAACTGGATAAGGCACTTTATGGCGTAAAGCAAGCTCCACGTGCATGGTATGACACTCTCTCTACTTATCTCCATATTGAAAAATTTGAGCGAGGTAAAATCGACAAAACTCTATTTTTCAGAATAGTGAAAGGTCATATCATTCTTGTTCAGATACATGTTTATGGCATTATATTTGGTTCTACTAACCCTGATCTTTGTACTCGTTTCGCTGATAGAATGAAATATGAGTATAAAATAAGCATGATGGGAGAACTAACATATTTCCTTGGTCTTCAGATAAAGCAAAATGAAAAAAGAACTTTCATTAATCAGGGAAACTATGTTAAAGATATGCTGAAGAAATTCGATTTAACTCAGAGTTCTGCTATGAAAACCCCTATGGCACCACCGCTGACATTAGATAAGGATGCTAATGGTATTCCTGTTAATGTCACGCTGTACCGTGGGATGATCGGCTTTCTTTTGTATCTTACAGCTAGTCGACCCGATATTATGTACGCAACATGTTTGTGTGCACGATATCAAGATGAACCTAAGGAATCTCATATGACCGCTGTAAAGCGAATTTTTCGATACCTTAAGGGTACTGCGAATCTAGGTCTTTGGTATCCCAAAGACTCAGGGTTCGATCTAATCGCCTATTCAGATAGTGATTTTGCAGGTTGCAAATTGGATAGGAAAAGCACCACAGGATAATGTCAGCTCCTTGGTGGAAAGCTGGTGAGTTGGACAAGTAAAAAGCAAAACTCAGTGTCCACCTCCACAGCTGAAGCTGAGTATGTAGCCGCTGGAAGCTGTTGTTCTCAGGTCTTGTGGATGAGAAATCAACTACTGGACTATGACCTACAACTCTCAAATATTCCAATCTATTGCGACAGCACAAGTGCCATCGCTATAGCCAACAATCCAGTACTACACTCAAAGACAAAACACATCGAAATCAGGTATCTTTTTATCAGAGATCATGTGATGAATGGTGATATAGAACTTTACTTTATCCCAACTGATTATCAGTTAGCTGATCTGTTCACCAAACCTCTTAATGAGACAAGATTCAACTTTCTCATCAGCGAGCTTGGAATGCTGAACTTTGAAGAGTAAAATCTTCAGCGGTTCACATTTAATCAGCGCAAGGATAAAATCAACTTGAATAACCCATTCTATCATTTTCTCTCTGAATAAACTTAATTCGCTGATATCAAGGTATGTTTTTCTCTCACTGACAATCGCATGTAAATGCAAGATTTCAAAACAAATTGCATCGTTGAATATCTCTTTCTTAATCAGCAATACTTTGAAATTTCTAAAACCGACACTGATATTTCTATTCAGTGCTTCAGGTTTTCAAAAGTGTCCCTGAGTTCTCAAAACCTCAGAGACATCCTAGAATATGAAAGGACACTTGTGACGTCATTGCAACGGATAAGCCCCGGCACGTTCTTTTTCTGACACGCGTTTGCACGTTTCGTTTACCTTCCAATCAAATGCAAACACGTGACCGTGTCATGATGAAAATCTTTTCCCGCTCAAGATTTTCTCTCTCTAATCTCACTATATAAACACTTTGTGGGTTTATATTTTTCCTTTACGCGAAAAACTTCTCCTCCAAGCAAGAAAGAATTACTGTTGCATTTGTGCTCTCAAGTTTTCAGTAACTTCTTCTTCTTCAACGAACCAGGTTAATAATTCTGTTATTTACCTGTTTCTTAAACTTATTAATGATCTTCTCATTGTTTTTACAAGATCAAACAAAAGAACTTTTTCAAATGAAATCATTTCTTTCATGGTTTTAAGAACACAACCTTTCATGGTTGTTATTCAAGTTTAAACGCAAAATCTTAAACTTGTTCTTCATACGTTTTTCCAGAATCCTAATTCTCAAAGGAAACTGGAAAACAAGATTTTTATTTGGGTTTTCATTTCGTTTTTCAAAAACAAGAAAAACCCTAATCTTCATTAAGACATTTTTTGTCTGGATGAAATGGACAAAATTCGAACCATCTTATTGGAAAACCTTTCCACATTAAGATTATTCTTATTTGTTATATCTTTGGTTGAACTGATAATACAGAAATGGCATCTACTGACATTTCCACTACTAAGAACACCACCGCTGAGAACACTGTTGCTGCTGCTGAGGAATTGTAAATCATCAAGGCTCCTCAGGTCAAGTTCACTCTTGAAGAACTTGATTGGACAAAGTCAAATAACCTCTATGCGCTTCTCGAGTTCCCTCCGCGAAAGCAAGTCACACATCTGAATGATGCTGTGAATTTCCTGAAAAACGGTTGCCTCTCCACAGCCCTGACAATAACACCTCCCGCACATTAGCTACTGCTATCTCAGTTCTGGTATTCTGCCAGACACTCTCAGCTACCATCAACCAAAGACTCCCCAAAAACAATTGATTGCATCCTCTGTGATACTGATTTTGGCACTATGAAGATCACCCATGCCATTATCCGCAAAGCCCTGAGCCTTCCCATCGCCACAAAAGAAAAACCTTTTGTTCCTCTCCCTGACCACAAGAAACATTCTGATAGGGAAGCCATCACTACATTCTTTGATGCAATGGGCTATGTTTGGGAAACTGGGAGGGACAAGAAGCCTGAGAAGAAGCCGACCCTCATCAATAAATCAAAAATGCCCAGCGAGATGAACTTCATCTTCGCTCACTTAATAAGTTGCATGACTGCAAAGACCGGCTCCTCTGATCAAGCCGCTCAACCTCAGCAAGCAATGGGATATGCTTTGCTGAAAGGTCTTCATATAGACTGGACATCGATAATCTATGATGATCTGGTACTCAGAGTAGACTCCGCCGTTGACTGATCTCCATGGGTTCCATATCCAAGATTCATTAGCGTCGTCTTCCAAACAGGCCTGAAGGACAACTACCCAAAAGAGGGTGACCTGAAACTCTCTCAGGTTGGCCCTAAGGTACTCGACTTCAAACCAGTGGAAAACGAGGTACGTCTCTCTACACTCTTAACTCTTCTCAACCCTACTTCTTCGACTTCTGCAGCTCCTTCAGCGGACAAACCCATCACTGATACCCAAGCTGCAACCTTCATTCCTTCTCATAAAAGGAAACACTCTTCTACCCAACTTAGTTCCAAAAGAACTAAGAAAACCAAGGAGCAACCCCAACAATCTCTTGCTGAAGACTCCTCAGCTCATCTCGAGGAGCTAAAGAAACGTTCAGTGGTACGCTCTGCCACAGCTGAATAAGCCACCCATTCCATCCCAGCTTCAGCGTCTCTAAACGCGGAGGTTATAAACTTGGAAACTACCCAACCTCCTGCTGAGTCATCCCAACTGCTGAGTCATCCCATTCCTCCCCCACTCATCATGAGTAAGGGGGGAGAAGAAATCTGAAGACCTTCCCCATGATGAATCTATCAAGGGGGAGAAGACTGAAGACCTTGCCTTTACTGAAGAGGGTGAGAAGACAAATGAAGAAACAACCGCTGGACCTCAGGGAGATGAAAACCCTGAGGGAACCGAGAAACTTACCTCTGTATCTGAGTGGGAGCAACTCGAAAAAGATGCTGAAGAATCTGAATCTGAAGCTGAAGATGAAGAAGCCATCGACTTATCTGATGATGAACCATCCTCTTCTCCAAAGAATGATGATGATGAAGATGATGATGATGATGACTCCTTTATCATCAAGCCTGCTCAGAGGACTACATCTCTTAAAGGGATCGTGATAAACGAACCTTCAGGGGAGCGGACCAAATCAAAGCCTTCAGCGTCTGAAGCTGACAAGGGCAAAGGAATAGGTGTCGCTGAAGACTATGACAATCTGACGATCTCGCTTCCAAAGCCAGTTTGTCAGGTACACTAAATCTTCCTTACACTCATCCCTCCTCTATCTATACACATTATCAACTCTCCTCTCCATAAAAACCTCTATACACAACCACAACCACATTCTTTCTCTATCTCTGTTCTACCCAAGTTCTTACTCGAACGATCGTTGTGTTTCAGCTAGTCCTCTCCCCTGTTTGAGGATATCGCTGAAGTTCCTACAGCTGCGACTTCACCAACAATAATCCCAGCTCCCAACGCTGAAGAAATAATCCCGGTCTTGGATTTAATCTTTGAGACTGATGAACCTGAAGAACAGATGCTCTCTCATACAAACAGACCTTCCTTGGTTCCTCAAAAACCAAGTAAAGAGGATCAGAGAAGAAGAGATGAGATATTAAAGAAGTTCGAAGCTCAGCGAATCATTCTGAAGCGTGATCAACTTCCTTCTATTCCTCCAAAGTTCAGAATTTCACAAAAGGAATACAAGAATCACCTTAGAGCTGAACGACTAATCGCTGAAAGAAGGGAAACTAAAGGAAAAGACAGAGAACTCGCCATCCATCTTTCTCAACAATCGGTGAAAGACCCCAAGCTGAAAAGAATTCCAATCGAAGTTCAACGTCAGCTATGGGAAGACGCCAAGAAGATCGTTGAAGAAAAGAGGACTGTGTCTCAATCTACTTTAACCTGGTGCAAAGAAAAGGTACACTTCAGATATCGAACTGCCAGAAACAACAAGGTACTTATCACTGGAAGATCAACCCTCAAAGTTTTAATCGCTGAAATCGAGATATTCAGAGAGAATGGACAGTATGAAAAATTCTAGGCTGAAGCCATCACGAAATACGGTCTCTCTGAATGGTTGGAGATCAGATTAGCCATCTAGAAGTCTCAATCTAAGTACAAGGATTATTTCGAAAACCTGATAAATAAAGATAACGACTTAGTATCTTCTTGTGTGGATATTCCTCCTCCCCCTCCTCTCGCAAATCAGAAAAGAAGAGCCTCTGCAAAGAAAAAGTCTAAATCTTCAGACTCAGGTCCTCAGATACGGAACAAAACAGGCATTGGTTTTTCTCTTGAGGAAGTCCTTGGTCAAGAACCTGACCTTTCTGCACTTGACACATCTCTTCCTCCTGATGAGACTTTCATCCCTGGGAAAGTCTTAAGCAAACCCTATGGGATATTCTTTATCGACTATGGTGGAAGAAAGCGATTTCAACGTATCTCTGAACTTCCCATCACTCCCATCGAACAGCTGAAAGATCTCATCTACTGGTGTGATTTCAAAAATGACATTCAGGCACGGCATCTTAAACCCTTGATTTTTGAAGAAGCTCTAAACAAAAGGAATCAAGGAGTAAATGTTCCTGGCTGGATGATTCCCACATCAAAGACCCTTGATGAACTTCTCATTAAGGAAGAACCTTTATAAACTGATAGGATCGCCTCATTCTTCTATTGTATCAGTTATTCTTTTGTACTTGTAATTTATTTCGCTTGTACTTGTAATCTTTCCACTTCCTTTTGTAATCTGATTCGAAGTTTAAAGAAAGATTTTAGCGAAATACTTTACTCCATCAGTACAGAAAAGATCCCAGAAAATAGTAAAAGGGACAAATATTTTATGAGTTCTTTTTATCCTTATGTTTTCATTATATAGCAATTTTCTCTGTTGCTATGTCATAATCAAATAGGGGGAGATTGTTGATCCAAACCCTCAGTGATTTGATAATGACCCTCTCTTATATACTTAGTGAAAATTGTAAGTAAACAATATGTATCAGAGTTTCACTATCGCTGATAAGTACTAAGATCTTACAGTACCGCAGATAGGAACTCTCGCTCTCTAGATTAAACATTCAGCGAACACTGTTCACCATAATTCTCCGAGTCTGTTCAGTCCTTATGGTGATCGCTGATAAGTTAGTTGTTTACTTATGATCTCTGAAGACAAGTTTCACGTCAACATAGGTTCTACGCTGAAGTCGAAGATCAAGCTCAAGAACCAGTGACAAGTCTCCTAATGAACTGATGCGGATCAGCGAAGACTCAGATTTGTCCACCCAACGTGAAGTATCAAGTACAAGACTTCAGCTATCGCTGAACTTTATCATTCGCTGATAAACAATGGTAAAGCGCTGAATCAACGAAAAGCTGATCATGATGTCCTCCGTACAAAGTACTTTTGTCTTAACCACCCTTGCACGACTTTGTACGATATGTCAGAAAAGAACCTCCTTATTGTCTGAAATCGTACAACCACTCTGATACTACATTGTTCAAACATGCGGCTACTAAGGTTGTCAACAAAGGTCAATGACATACAACCAATGAGCTGCTGCCACGTGTAAAGTGTAAACTGCCATGCATTAAATGCATGCAGTATTTAAGAAGAAGAACTCACTTCATTTTGAAGTAACTTGCTAACTCTGGACAAGTTCATCCTTCTTATCTTGAGATATGTTATTATTAGTAATTTCCTTCTCTTTCTTAGTGCAAGAAACTTAGTGTTCCAACTTGTTTAGATATAGGTTTATCCTTAATCTTGTTCCGCAACAAGCTGTAAATTGTTAATGATTTATCAATAAACAATTTAGAAAAGTAAAATCTTAGTGTTTGTATTCAACCCCCCTTCTACAAACTTGTATAGCCCTTCAGGACCAACATTAAGTCAGCGTTCCTAAATGGGAGGTTGAATGAAGAAGTCTATGTCGAACAACCTCCAGGATTCTCTAATCCTAAGCATCCAGGTTATGTTTATAAGTTGGATAAGGCACTCTATGGTCTGAAACAATCACCACGTGCTGTTGGGATTAAAATCTGATTGAATGAAAGTTCAAGGGAATAAAATGTAAATTGTATTTGGGCTTGAATCTTGTAATGGGCCATGGGCCTGGTTAGTATAGCCTAGATATAAATAGTTTCTTTAACCTTAGTTTTAGGTTAATCGTCATTATTCAATTGCAAAATACATTGTAAACACTCTAAAAGGTTTATGAATGTTATATGGATGACGAGTTGAAATCATATTGATTGTTGAATTATTCTATTGATTTCATAACTGTTTGCACTAATCTGGGATCCACAATCGGTATCAGAGCATACAGATTGGTTGATTCAAGGTTTCTAGTAAGTTTTCTGGTTAGTTTTTGTCGACTGTGTTCTTGAGTTCTATAATATATTTTTTTATTCTGATAAAATTGCTTGTTTTGGCGTATCACAATCAGTTAGTATTGTTATCATAAGTGTTTCTGCAAAGTTTCAGAGTCTAATTCGATCGTTTGAATAGTTTTTGAGCAAAACTTCATCTACAAGTTTTTGTCTCTGTTCGTGTCAAAAATCAAAAAATTTCATCAAAAATCATGTTTTTTTGGCTTAGAAATCGATTAGGGTGTTGTTCGTTTTTGTTTTTGGTTGTTACCTAACCGTTCAGGAACAATTTTAGCAACCCTAGTTCACGTATCGATATGAATATTCACCACAGCCGTCGTGTCCGGACGCCTTCAGCAAGTTTCCGGGTAAGTAACTTTTTCTCGCAGGTTTCCGGACAACAACTGTCCGGATTGTGTTTGTATTCGGTAATCCAAGTATCCGGTAACTATCCGGATTTCTCAATCTATCCGGTATTTTTCCCGGATACAACCTATTCGGACATTCCATCTTTCCGGACGCATTTTACCCGGTAAGTCTCACTTCCCGGATCACCATTCGGACACTCCTAGTTTCCGGTAAGTTTTTATTCTATCCGGTATCATTCCCGAATACACCCTATCCGGGCATATCAACTTCTCGGACTCCATCCGGTAAGCATAAGCTATCCGGTAAGCTCCATCTTCCGGTATGTTTTTATTTGACTATTCGGTACCTTATTTCTCCCAGACACTATTCTCTATCTGGTAGGTCTGTTTTATCCGGTAACTTTGTGTTATCCGGTAAACTCATTTTATCCGATTACTTTATTAGTTGGGACACTCCACACATCCGGATCCGGTCACTTCCAGATCCGGACACTCTTGTTATCCGGATTCCTATCCGGTATGTTCTGTTTGTGTTATTTTCTTACCAGTTCACTTTAAGTCCCTCTTAGAACCTGCGTTAGGACTTTCACTCGTAGTGCCTTGCGTTACATTTTACTTTGAATCAACCCTACATCTGACGATCACTTTAGTGCACACTTCTTCACGATGTCTCGCGACGCGCTAGCAATCGGTACCAACGCCAAACCACCGACTCTCTATGAGGGAGAATACAGTCAATGGCAAGACAGATTCCTCATCTTCATCGAAGCAAAAGACAACTTCGACTACATCTGGCGAGCTCTCTCTGAAGGCCCACAAGAAACTCCTATGACTAACATTCCAGCTCAAGCAGGAGGTGTTGACGCTCGACCTAAGCCCAAGACATATCTACAGATGGATGAAGAGGAAAAGAACAGATTTGATGGCGAAAAGCATGCCAAGAGATATCTAGTTCAGAGTCTACACGGCCATAGACGGCTATAAGGAAACTTCCAAAGGCATGTGGGATCAAGTAGAGAAGATGATGAGCGGGAGTAAAGTAGGAAACCAACTGAAGGTCAACAACTGCATCACCAAATTTGACGGTTTCAAGCAGCGCAAAGGCGAATCTTTTGAACGAGCTCCACAAGAACAAGATCACTCGATCTAACATGGAGAATGCCCTCAAGTTCCTAAATAATCTCCTGCCAGAATGGAAAATGTTCGCTTATCACATCAAACACAACAATCTGATTGAGAACGTTCCAATTCATGAACTCTACGAGATGCTCATGCAGGACGAGGATGAAGTCATGGGGATAATGA
Organism: Saussurea involucrata; assembly: GCA_033807775.1. Lineage (NCBI taxonomy): Eukaryota > Viridiplantae > Streptophyta > Magnoliopsida > Asterales > Asteraceae > Saussurea > Saussurea involucrata. Next base: position 66,873,233 of record CM066320.1, on the reverse strand, counting down.
GCAGTCAGAAATCCTCCTCCAAGTCACATGCCGATCCACTCGCTCTTGTATCTTCAAAAAACGGCAAGTCTTCCAGCCGTCACTCCAAGAGAACCCAAGAGTCTAGTGAGTCTGAAGAAGAAACAGAAGAAAGCGACTCTGACCCTGAGCGGACTCAGATAAAGAAAGCAATGGCCCTCATCACCAAGTCATTTCAGATAAATAAGTTCTACAAGAAACCTTCGTCAAATAATCAGCGCTACTCCACTACTCCCAACAAGCGCCATGATTATAAGGACAAATATGAAGGAAAGAGAAAGACTGATGAGCACAAGCAACCTGATCACAAGGAGAAGAATGAGAAGAATGATCGCAAGTCCGAGTCAAAGAAGAAGGACGAACCTGTCACGTGCTATAACTGCCGCAAATTGGGTCATTTTGCCAACGATTGTAGAAAGCCCGTTGAGAAAAATGTACACTACTACAAGGCAAAACTTCTGTTGGCAGAATAGAAAGCTGCAGGAAAGGCATTGTTAGTCGAAGACGACCACCGGTTAAATCACTCCGACACTGACAGCGATTCTAAAGATGCTGATGCTTTCATGGGCAACCATTCTCCTCCGTCAGAAAAAGCAAATCTTTGTCAGGTATGTGCCCCTATCAATCAAAGCTTGGTCGAACAAATACAACCACTTGTTCAAAGAATAGAATCCTATAAGGCATCCACTAATGAACAACTGCTTGAAATTAACTCGTTAAAAGAAAAGCTAGATGTTCAAAAGTGTATCACTAAAACGTACAAGTCCGATAATGCTAACCTAAAATAAAAATGCACAAATCATTCAATAGCACCAAAGGACTTAAGAGCCAAGATATCTGAATTGAATTTAAAGCTTGATCAGTGTGAGGATGAGAAAGCAGAAATTATCTATCAATGCTCCTCTCTTCAAATCCAACACAAAGAGTTTGTTGCAAAAATAACTGATCTTGAAACTAAACTTCACAAAAGATGTCAAATCGATCAGACCATTCATATGAACAAACCTAAGGAATTCACGTTTTTCTAACAAGGAAAGGGGAATTGGGTACGATAACCCTCAGTACTTGAAAAGGATTTTGACAATGAGACCGACTCTTTATCAGTTTAATTTTATTGGTCTTGAAAAAAAGTATCCTGAATACAAAATCGATTGGACTGGACCTCTAGAAGATAATAAAGAGGAAACTGAGGAATACAAACGCGCACACACCACTAAAATGCAATTACCTTTTGCTTATGAGACTCTTAACTATTCCTACAAGAAAAATAAATCTAAGTATCTTTCGAATGACTACTTTGACGCCTATAAGGTTACGAAGCCCAAGGATTCCTCCAAAAAGGATGAGGCCCCAGCAACTGAATCCAAAACTGAGACGGACGAGTTTAAACTCTAGGTTCCTTCTCTCATTTTGGAATAAAAAATAGTCCAGTTAGATGAGACACTCGAAAAGGAAAGGACTGATTTTCAAAAGGAAAAGCAAGCGCTTCTAAACGAACTTATGAAACTCAAATCCTCCAAAACCGAATCTGTGTCAGGTGAGGGACAGGAAATCCTTCGGAATGAAATCGATCGGCTCACATCAAAATTGTTTGCCTTGGCAACAGAAGTGATGCAGGAGCAAGTGAGCAAGTTTCATATTCAATAGAAACTTGACCAACTCCAAAACGAAAAGATGATTTCACCCGAACCTTCCTCGGACTCCTTCGATACATCTTCGTGTAAAGCCTTTATTGGCAAAACCGTTTCGCAAAAAGGAAAAGAGTCTCAAGCTAACTGTGTTCAAAAGGATCTTAACTCTGAATTTCAAAAAGCTTTCGCACCAGATTCTTCCAAAAACACAGATTCAAAGTGTTCCTCACCTCCCTCGATCAATCTTAGTCCATCTGTCCCTGATATTGATTTTTCTGCAACATGAATTCCGATGAAAGTTCAGACGAAGAGTTTACTAAGTTTGAGTTTGACAAACCTCTTCCGAATCACACCGACTTTCTTTCTAAAGCTGTAAATCGTCCGGTCAAATTTCTTTAAGGCAATAGTTCTTCAAAACTCAAGACCCCGGTTGTGAACAAAGTTTCTAAAACTGATTCTCATTCACAAAACAGTTCACACCGCGGAAAAAGACCGGTCGATCGACTGATAGAAATCCTTCCTACTCAAACTCTGCTGACCATTTAGTGAATGATTTTCAGATAAAAATGGTGAGGCAAAACAAGACAAACCAAAGTGGGTAGCCAGAGGATCTAACAAGAACAAGTCGGAGTCGAAGTCATCTAATTCTGCTTAAAATTCTAGGAAAAACATTAATGATTGTGTTTTTCATAATTTGAATGATTCTGTTGAACAAAGTATTAAATTTCCATTAAGACTTTATTCTATACAGCAATTGTTTCAAATATCCCATGATTGTTTGTGTTGTTCTAACAGTGGATTGAATGATTTCGATGATAATCGTTATGCAACTGATTGGTTTGGGTCTTATCATGTTTTTAATTCAAAGCCTAAGCGTAAATATCGTAAGCACAAAAGGAAACCCAATTCAAAATGGGCTCCCCAGTCAGGTGTTAAACCTAACCCTCCAGGACCCATTTTCAAATGGGTACCTAAGAATCCTTGATCTCGTTTTTGCAGGACGGTCATGTGTGGTACTTAGACTCAGGAAGCTCCAAGCACATGACCGGAAGGAGGGAGCTACTCACGAACTTCACAGAGAAATACTGCGGAGACGTGAGGTTTGGGAACGATGACAAATTGCCGAGTATGGGCTACGGCGATATTGTTCAAGATAAGATCACGATCAAGAAGGTGTCATACGTCGCAGGATTGGGACACAATCTGTTCAGTATCGGACAGTTCTGCGACAAAGATCTCAAGGTCAACTTCAAAGCTAAAAGGTGTAGTGTTCGCACGGAAGACGGAAAGGAGCTACTTGTTGGAACTCGGAAGACCAACCTCTACACCATCGACCTCTTTGCCCTAAAGACCGATGATTCCGTCTGCCTTATGTCGAAGGCCAACTCTCAACAAGCGTGGATACGACATCGATGACTTTCGCACCTCAACTTCAAGAACATCAACAAGCTGGTGCTAGGCGGACATGTTAAAGGCGTGCCCGAGCTCAAGTTCGAAAAGGACAAACCCTGTGGGGCATGCGAGATGGGAAAAATGAAGCGAGCGACTCACAAGCTGAAGGCCGCTCCGAGCACATCCCGGTCCCTCAAATTCATCCATATGGATTTGTGTGGACCGTTGCATGTTTAGAGTATCAACAAGAAGAAGTATCTCCTGGTGATGGTCGACGATTTCTCCCGCTACACATGGGTGAAGTTCCTGCACTCGAAAGGCGAAACACCGGAACTTATAATCACCCATCTGAAGACCATCCAACTGAATCTACGATAGCTAGTTCAGTCTATTAGGACGGACAATGGGACGGAGTTCAAGAACCAAACGTTGAACGAATACCTGACATCCGTCCGTATTTCGCAAAACTTTTCTACTGCGAGGACTCCTCAGCAAAACGGAGTGGTAGAACGGCGGAACCGGACCATTGTCGAAGCTGCTCGCACGATGCTGTCTCAATCAAAACTGCCATTTTTTCTCTGGGCTGAAGCGGTTGCAACTGCTTGTTACACACAAAACCACTCCATATGGAAAGTTCCACGCATCAACAACCGCATCCCGAATATCAAGTACTTCCACGCATTCGGGTGTACGTGCTACGTCTTAAATGACAAGGATGACCTCGGAAAGTTCAGTCCAAAGGCAGATGAAGGAGTATTCATTAGATACTCAATGCTGGCTAAGACTTATCGCATTTACAACAAACGGACCAAATCCGTCGTCGAAAGCGTAAACGTGACCTTTGACGAAGCCGCAGATTTGGCTTCTAAACAAATCAGTTCAGAACCCGCTTTAACTGGCGTGTTAGCTTCCGAACTTTCACGTTCGGGATCTGCACAAACCCCAGTAAATCCAAATCATGCATCTACGTCAAAATCACATCTTTCTGATTTAGATTTACTTTTTGAGTACTTTTACGATGAATTCTTTAACATTCCTAACCCTCGTGTGATTGTGCAACTTAGGAATGAAGCTGCTCAAATCGAGAACTCAGCGAATCTCTCCGGTCCACCGTCTTCAACGAGCACTCCAACCCTTACACTGGAATCCCCTCAAAGTTCAACGGAAACGACTACAAAAACGATTAATCCCTCGGAGGAACCTGTGCCAATCCCGGAGATCACTCCTGAAGATTCGTCCTCAACAACTCAAAAGGATCAACCTCTGAATTCCTCGGAATCGGAAGTTGCTCAACCAACGACGAATCCCGCTACGTCACTTCCAAGGAACCGACCGTCATCTCTTGAAGCAGTTCAAGACCTTCCCACCGATGAGTATGTGGACCCAGACAACTCTCACGTAACTCAACAGTCGCTTCCACACACCACCAAAAGGACCAAAGCACACCATCTACACCAGATCATAGGCGATCCTTCCACTCCGGTTCGGACGCGAGGTGCATCAGCCAACTTCTGCTTGTTCTCAGGCTTCCTAAGCAGGATCGAGCCAAACACCCTCTCAGAAGCTCTCAGTGATCCGAACTGGGGTCATGGCTATCCAAGAGGAACTCAACCAATTTAAGGCCCTCAGATAGGCGATAGCTTAGTCAGCTGGGCATCTAAGAAGCAGCAGTGCCTCTCCACATCGACTGCTGAGGCGGAATACGTGGCTGCCACAAGCTGCTGTTCCCAGGTCATATGGATGCGCACCCAACTCAAGAACTACGGCTTCACCTACTCTCAAGTGCCCATCTACTGCGACTCGAAGAGCGCAATTGCAATTTCCAGCAATCCGGTCCAGCACACTATGACGAAACACAGAGACGTTCGGTACCACTTTATCAAGGATCACGTCGAAAGAGGTACAATCGAACTCTACTTTGTTAATACTGAACATCAGTTAGCAGGCCTCTTTACAATACCCTTAGACTAAAAACGTTTTAACTATCTTGTGTCCAATCTTGGTATGCTAAATCTGAAGATTTAACCGAATAGTGCGCCCGATACAAGTTCCATACACCTACGAGGACACTTTCTCGCATATGTATTCTACTTGTATCGTATATATATTTTCGTTAAATCTTTGTATTAATTAGGTAGATTTCGTTTGTTTGCTTTCATTTCGTTTGTGTTTCCTTTCATGTCTCATTACTGTCGTCTATCTTTTTTTTTGATTTGCCTGTGCGTTTCACTAGTCTGTTCATGTGTTCAGGGGGAGCACATTAGCATAAATCCCATCAGGTAAGTCTGTTCACTAGTTGAGGGGAGCGTCACACAATTTTTCTTAAAAGTGAAAGTTTTTTTTATGTGTACGTGCTTCACTTCAAGTTTTCTCAAAATGGCACAATCCGAGGGGGAGAAATGTTTTTCTCATGCAAATGTTGAGGGGGAGGGTGATTTAAAACTTTCAGAAGTATTTAGGTATCAAAAGTCATTCTTTAAAACCCTAGGGTCCAAATTTGAAAATCTCGAAATTGTATCCGGACAGGTATCTGGATAAGTCATCCGGAAACCATCCTATCCAGATAAGTATCCAGACCAGATAGGTATCCGGACGACCCACCCGGACACCTCAGCCCTTATAAATATCCGATTTCTCTATCATTCATCCTTTTTCCGGATTCTCTCTCGCTTAAACCCCCTCGAACACTTTTTCTCGAATACTCTCATTTTTGCTTATTTTCGGTCGGATTTCTTCTCACATCACAGGCACGTACTTCTTTTTCGAATCTCATATCATTTTTGCAAACACTCACAAGCTGGGTGTCGTTTTGCTTATTTTATTGATTGGACATGTATGATGCTTAGATATGTGGTATATGTTGTTTTTTGGCCGATTTATGTTAACCGGATGTCGTCCGGATAGTTTGAATCTATCCGGACACATTCAAGTTATCCGGAAACATTCATAAGGAAAGATATTTTACCCGGTAACCATCTCATCCGGTAACCTCCATTATCCGGAAACCATCTCTCACGGTAACCCAAGTTGTCTGGAAACCTTTATGGTTTCTGGTAAGTTCAACTATCCGGGAATATCGTGTTTGTCCGGTAACCTTATTCATTCGGAAACCTAGTTGTCCGGTAATTTCCAAAATTGTCCAGTAACCATATGTCTCCGGATACCAATGTACCCGGTAACTTTTGTTATCCGGTAACCATTGTACCCTGACACTTTGCTTCACGGATACTTTCTTTGTCCGGACAAATTGGCAATTCCAGTACCCTATTTCACTGCCATTCCTCAACATGTTCCAGATTGAGCCGATCTTCGCCAAGGTACGCACCGACATTATTTTAAATCCGCCACAGTCTAATACCGTGTCTTACAGGTACTCAAATGGTGGATCAACAACAACAAGGCAATCCTCCCCATGAGGACTTTGTTGACGAAGAGGCTGACAACGTCTTAGTTCCACAAGACCATGTGTCTGAGATCGAGGGAAACAATCACCACCTCGACGCTTCTGAGTTTCGACCACAACACTGTGTGGTCGTGGACATTCTACTCGGACATCCACTTCGCTATGCACTCACGGCGACCACCGACGTCCCGGTACTCTACTTACATCAAGTTTGGAACACTATTCGAGTCGTCACTGCGCACAACTCACAGATAATTACTTCCAGGATCGATCATCATCCATTCGTGCTCACACCAGAGTCCTTCCGACGTCTACTCTCTTTACCCGAAGCTACTGCCGGCGGCCGTGCTGCTTACGATCCTACTGTCGACGACAACACTCTCTGCACTGAAATCCGTGCACTCGGATACAACCATGCACTAAACCGTCCCTCAGCCTTCAATCGAAAATATTTGGCGCCGATCTGGTACACCTTGTTCACGATCCTAAACAGGTGTCTATCATCCAGATGGAAGGGCATCGATCAGTGTACCGCTGACTTCTTACACCTCGTTCACGCTGTCATCTACAACCGGCACGTGGACTTCGCCATGATCATCTGGCGCGAGCTTGTGCAGACAATACGCGCCATCGGCGGAACGAAAGAGCGCAAGTTCATTCCATATCTGTGCTTCCTTCAGCTGTCCATCCGTCAACAGATGGACGCGAACCCGGACATCCCACGCCGCGTGAACCATCCGGTATGTCCTCCATTTAGTTTACACTATCTTGTCATTCACAACTGGTCCAACGCCCATGCCGTGCCTATACCCGAAGCACCGAGTGTTATAGAATATAGGTGAGCGTTAGGTGCTCTTGTGGTCCAGCCAGAGCCGGAGGGACCTCCCAGGGAGCTAGGCTCGAGAGACGTCAGGGTCCACGGACAAGGTGAGGTCGAGTCCGGGTAGCTGGGGCTTCCGGACGGGGCATGCAGAGTATACTCTGTGAGGGGAACCGAAGCGGGCGGTGCGTAGTATTCCCGTGCCAGTACAAGCCATGCCACCCGACCCTCCACTAGCCAACCTTCCCGACCGTCTACAAGTAGACCACCTACCCCTCCACATACTCGTACAACTAATGAAGCCGGACCGTCGACCACCCTACACGAGGTCCAGCTCGTCACTGCCCCCCAATGCTTGGCCGAGACCCCGGAACGGACACAACTGAACCGATTTCGCCATACACTCAAACCGATGTCCTAGATTCTGAAACAACCGACTCCGATACGGAATGATCCAACCGTATTTCGATGATACCACCCCGTATCGGACGTCGCCCACCGATGACTGAAGGATGTCCATCCGACTCACCCACACCCTTCGAAACCCCTACATCCCAGCCTATTACAGGAGACATAAGGAGAGAGAAAGGTGTGTTAGTTGAAAATTTAGAACATGTGAGAAGGAGAGAATGGAGGTCGAAAAAGAATAACGAGAGAGTGAGTCTCCTTAATAGAGCGGAGAATGAGCGAAACCGAGCCAGTGTCGTCCAAGTAGCCACATCTGATGCCTCGTCTCATCTATTGGGACGAGACATTGAAGAAGCCGTCGTGGACCTAGAGACGCAATTGCACGACCTCTCTAGCCACTCAACCAGCTCTTAACAGCTAGTTGTTTCAATTTCTCATGGGGACATTGTTAATGCCAAAAATCGCACCAAAGGGACAACTTAAGGTCGATGTGGACTTAAACAACTAAAGAAAGAATCTTTCGACGAGACATGCGACGATAAATAAAATAAGGAAACAAGGTATTTGATGACGCAGGAAAAACCTCAATAGAGGAAAAAACCTGCGGACGACAGGGGGTGTCGTCGCTGCACTATGGTCGCCAATCAGGGGCGATGTCCTTGGATACTGGTGTCGATCGTACAGTGATTACAATACAAATGAAGAAAATGTTTCGAAATGTAAAGTACAAGTGTTTGAACGTAAAAATAGGTATTTGTCGTGTACGAAACAAAGTGTGAACTGCTGGTCGAGGGTTGTTGTCGTGCGTCGAGAGCGATACTTAGAATAATGGTTCTTCACTTCAGGTGTCCTTGAATATTGCTTCGGTTGTTAATCGCCAGATATTCGATGTGTTGAAATGTTGATTGAGCTTGATATTTATAGTCTTCGCATCCTTAATTAGCTCCATGAATGCTCCTTTAATGGCCTTAACGGTTGGAAACGGTCGCCGGAGTAATGATCTTAGTCCGTTACGGTCGTCGGTTGTTTAATGATTGCGTCGGTTATAGTCGTTGCTCCTTAATGTCTTTTACTCCTGCATTAAACACTTAACAAACGGTCATGGTTAACGTTAGCTTTGGTCGAGGTCGCGCGTCTTTATATAATAGTCGTGCGGATCGGGCGACGCTATGGTCGAGCGTCGTGAGGAACTCTCGACTTACCTTTTATGAGGGATGACGATGGTGTTCTGGGTCTTTGTCGAGACCTTATCTTAATACAAGATATAGTCCTTAATCGTACGTCTTACCTGTTCTGGTCGCGGTCGAGCGACGTGATTTTTTGCCCAAACAGTTTGCCCCCAAAATTTGAAAATTGAATGTCAAATTTAAGTTTTAAATTTTACTTGTCGAACGCTTATACTTGTGATCTGGGTTGAGGGACTTACCTGGTTGTCGTGGAACTAGACCGGTTCGCCTTTAACTGAACGTGAAGTTGAAAAGTTGTGACGTCATATTGACGCGCGATGATGCTTACCAGCTATCGAAGGCAAGTATCGAAGATCCGGGCGGATATACGAAAGGACATAGACGCGTGTCGATCATCAAAGAAGGTGACGCAAGTTGTGCCTGCCCTTCGAGGCTGGGAAAGGATAAAGAATGCCCCGACAGCTGGGTCGGGAATCTTTGAAGAAGACGAAGTTCTGAAGGAACAGTCTTCGAGGGCTGACATTTTGTCGAGAATTGTCACGCCTAAAGAGGCGAAGGCGTCATCCAGCCGTCCAGGCGCGATGGACGCGACACCAGCAAGTTCGGCGCTTCTGGCGACAGTGACGAAGCTAGTGTCCAAGGTGTTGTCCCCAGCGTCTGCCGACAAGGGGGATGGGTCATCGGCCGATGGTGTCCTAGACGGGACGACGTTGTTTCCTCATCTGGAAAAATATTTGCTCCCGTCTTTCAGGGAACGTTTTCCTATCGAGGAGACAGGGACCCATGTCGCCGGGTTGATGTTCTCGGTCGACGTGGTCCTGTGATCTGGCGTTCACAGCCAATACGGTCGTTAGAGACATATGTTCTGGCGTTCTGAGCCGATATGGTCATTTTAAAGACCTATGGTCTGGCGATCCGAGCCGATATTGTCGTTAGAGACCTATGTTACGTTGTGTAGGTTTTGCTTTACCGATGAAAGGTAAAAAAGTTTACCTTTCTATTGAACCTGAGTATTATTTTGACTCATACATGTGATAGACATATGTAATATCGACTGTAAAGATTCATTAGGTACAAAGAGTCGTGCGACTTGGGCATCCATTGTAATACAACGATTAGAACGTAAGTCATAAGACTTTCATATTTCTATATCGTATAAGGAAACATAAGTGCATGCGATCAAAGCATTCATTCAGAACATGAAATTTTTCTAAGTTGAAGAACTTAGATTGTGGGGTCGTTAGACCTTACGATCGTATGATTTGATCATACGATGAACTTGAATCATGTGTTCCTGCAGTAGAATGATCAAGTCATGGACTTGATTATTTACGTCGTGCGACCATGCGAAATTAAAATCATATAGTAGACTTGGTGACTACTGTCGTGCAATTCTGCGATAAAACAATGTCATGGGTTGGTCGTTGGCTGTCGAGATTTTGCAGTTATGTCTCTTGCAACTGTTTGACAGTCTATTTTCGCGGATTCAGGGTGGGCTTATGGCATTCATGAGCGACTTTCGGCTCACTCTTGATTTCTTGGATTCCCCATGGCGTAGGGAATTTCAACATTTGATGATATGTCGAAGGGACGGCTTTCATATCATGAATCCATGGTCGACCTAAAATGATGTTATAGGCCGACGCACAGTCGATGACGCTGAACTTGGTCTGCTTGTTGATTCCTCCGGCGTAGACAGGCAGGATAATCTCTCCAAAAGTGCTCGTCGCTTCTCCATTGAAACCGACCAAAGTTGTCGAACGTAGGGTGATTTCAGAGCGATCAATTCCCATGGCTTTGATAGTGTTGAGAAAAATGACGTTTGCTGAACTGCCCCCGTCTACCAATACTCGACGCGTCAAACAGTTACCGACCGTGAGTTGAATGATCAACCCGTCGTGATGTTTTTGGTACGAGTCGCCGAGGTCAACTTGGTCGAACACGATCTTCATGGCTTCTAGTTCCAAATCCTCTTTAGGTCTGGATGAACGAGGAATAGGTCGGTCGTCAGGCGCTTGACTGGCATGACGCTTAGCTGCGGAGTACGTCGGACCACACACGTTCGAACCACCAGTAATGCAATTGATGATCTTTGCAAGCTTGGGCACTTGTGGAACATGATATGCCAATTCCTTCTTGAGTGCGATACAATCATCTGTCGCATGACCATGGTCGACGTGGAAGTTGCACCACTTTGATTTATCCTTCTTAACATCATCCAAGTCAGACTTCTTCGGCCACCGGATGGTTGCTTGGGTGGTCTTCAGAGCTTCGGCTAAGTCTTTAGCTGACCCTTTGAACCCATAAGAGGAGATCTTGGGGTACACGGGGTATATAGTCGCGGTTTTAGCTTATGCCTTCGTCTTGAAACGAACGTTTGAAATCTGACGCGCTGGCTCTATTCTGGATATGGCTTTCGGCTTGAATTCTGGCTTCTTGACACCTAACGGCTTCTTGTCGTCAGTGTGTTTGCGACGAAAGGATGCGTCGTCTTCGACCCTCATATATGCTAAGGTTCGAGCTTGGACGTCTTCAAAAGTCTCTAGGGGATACTTGGTCAGATCGATATATAGACCTGAACTATCGTCTAGACCACGCTTATAAGCTTTGATCGCAGTTTTGATGTCACAATTGCGGATACTGATCATTTCGGCATTGAATCTATTGAAATAACTTCGAATAGACTCATTGGCCTTCTGCACGACATAGTACAGATCACTAGTCTGCTTTTCCATCTTACGACTGCTGGCGAATTGTCGGGAGAATTGGTTGACCAATTCGGCGAACGACCCGATAGATTTGGGTTTGAGATTGATCAGCCACTGGAGAGCTGGACCAGTGAGAGTCGCCCCGAAACTCTTGCACATGCATACTTCCTGGTACATGTGTGGAATCGAGATTGTCCACATGAGCTGCTTATACTGCGCGACATGCTCGGTTGGATCGGTCACACCCGAATACTTGGGAGTGAAGGCAGGAATGTTATACTTCTTTGGGACCTCGATGGTGGTGATCACGTCGATGAAGGGCGACGCCTGATACCCCGCACGAGGCTCGACGTCGACAGGCACGGCTGCCCCAGGCAACTTGGCGAGCAAGGACAGGACGCGCTCATTTTGGTCTTCTAACATCTTCAAACGCTGGGCGACGGGATCGTTAAGATCAGGATTTGCCCCTGTCGAGGGATTGGTCCTTGGACTAGTGCCATTACCATGCGACGAACCATTGGTATCCCTGTTGAACGGAAAAATATGGCTGCGACACATAGTGGAATTGCTGCGGTCCATTCTGAAACGATTGTGGTCCATGTTGAAATGGTTGCGATCTCTGCTGGAAAGATTGCGATCCTTGCTGGAAAGGTTGCGATCCTTGCTGGAAAGGTTGAAGACCACTTTGGAACGGTTGGGAAAACGGTTGGGCGTCACCTTGCAATGGTTGGGATCCATTGTTCAAGGGTGGTGGTCGGATGTGCTGAGGGGAATCTGCCCAGACTGGGGATTCGGAATGCACGGACCCGGCTGCTGATTCTGTATGAATGGACCTGGATGCTGATTCTGCGCGGACGGGCCAGGTCCCGGACCTGGATTCTGGATGAATGGTCTAGGACCATTCTAGGGTCCAAAAGGATTCATTAGCCGCGCGATCTCTTCAGTTGCTCTGCAATTCTGCTCTACCATTGCATTGAGTTGTTTCCTGGAAACCTCGAGCTCCTGTTACATCTGAGCGACGGCTTGGTGTGGATTTCTAGGGGCTGCCATTTTCCTGCAACAGAAAATAGAAAAAACTCCAAGAAACTATTAGTAGAATGCACGTTCGTCGAGGATTTTCTCTAGATGTAGTCCCACAGATGGCGCCAAACTGTTAATGCCAAAAATCGCACCAACGGGACAACTTAAGGTCGATGTGGACTTAAACAACTAAAGAAAGAATCTTTCGACGAGACGTGCGATGATAAATAAAATAAGAAAATGCTTTGAAATGTAAAGTACAAGTGTTTGAACGTAAAAATAGTTGTTTGTCGTGTATGAAACAAAGTGTGAACTGCTGGTCGAGGGCTGTTGTCGTGCGTCGAGAGCGATACTTATTATAATGGTTCTTCACTTCAGGTGTTCTTGAATATTGCTTCGGTTGTTAATCGCCGGATATTCGATGTGTTTAATTGTTGATTGAGCTTGATATTTATAGTCTTCGCATCCTTAATTAGCTCCATGAATGCTCCTTTAATGGCCTTAACGGTTGGAAACGGTCGCCGGAGTAATGATCTTAGTCCGTTACGGTCGCCGGTTGTTTAATGATTGCGTCGGTTATAGTCGTTGCTCCTTAATGTCTTTTACTCCTGCATTAAACACTTAACAAACGGTCATGGTTAACGTTAGCTTTGGTCGAGGTCACGCGTCTTTATATAATAGTCGTGCGGATCGGGCGACGCTATGGTCGAGCGTCGTGAGGAACTCTCGACTTACCTTTTATGAGGGATGACGATGGTGTTCTGGGTCTTTGTCGAGACCTTATCTTAATACAAGATATAGTCCTTAATCGTACGTCTTACCTGTTCTGGTCGCGGTCGAGCGACGTGATTTTTTGCCCAAACAGTTTGCCCCCAAAATTTGAAAATTGAATGTCAAATTTAAGTTTTAAATTTTACTTGTCGAACGCTTATACTTGTGATCTAGGTTGAGGGACTTACCTGGTTTTCGTGGAACTAGACCGGTTCGCCTTTAACTGAACGTGAAGTTGAAAAGTTGTGACGTCATATTGACGCGCGATGATGCTTACCAGCTATCGAAGACAAGTATCGAAGATCCGGGCGGATATACGAAAGGACATAGACGCGTGTCGATCATCAAAGAAGGTGACGCAAGTTGTGCCTGCCCTTCGAGGCTGGGAAAGGATAAAGAATGCCCCGACAGTTGGGTCGGGAATCTTTGAAGAAGACGAAGTTCTGAAGGAACAGTCTTCGAGGGCTGACATTTCGTCGAGAATTGTCACGCCTAAAGAGGCGAAGGCGTCATCCAGCCGTCCAGGCGCGATGGACGCGACACCAGCAAGTTCGGCGCTTCTAGCGACAGTGACGAAGCTAGTGTCCAAGGTGTTGTCCCCAGCGTCTGCCGACAAGGGGGACGGGTCATCGGCCGATGGTGTCCTAGACGGGACGACGTTGTTTCCTCATCTGGAAAAATATTTGCTCCCGTCTTTCAGGGAACGTTTTCCTATCGAGGAGACAGGGACCCATGTCGCCGGGTTGATGTTCTCAGTCGACGTGGTCCTGTGATCTGGCGTTCACTGCCGATACGGTCGTTAGAGACATATGTTCTGGCGTTCCGAGCCGATATGGTCATTTTAAAGACCTATGGTCTGGCGATCCGAGCCGATATTGTCGTTAGAGACCTATGTTATGTTGTGTAGGTTTTGCTTTACCGATGAAAGGTAAAAAAATTTACCTTTCTATTGAACCTGAGTATTATTTTGACTCATACATGTCATGGACATATGTAATATCGACTGTAAAGATTCATTAGGTACAAAGAGTCGTGCGACTTGGGCATCCATTGTAATACAACGATTAGAACGTAAGTCATAAGACTTTCATATTTCTATATCGTATAAGGAAACATAAGTGCATGCGATCAAAGCATTCATTCAGAACATGAAATTTTTCTAAGTTGAAGAACTTAGATTGTGGGGTCGTTAGACCTTACGATCGTATGATTTGATCATACGGTGAACTTGAATCATGTGTTCCTGCAGTAGAATGATCAAGTCATGGACTTGATTATTTACGTCGTGCGACCATGCGAAATTAAAATCATATAGTAGACTTGGTGACTACTGTCGTGCAATTCTGCGATAAAACAATGTCATCGGTTGGTCGTTGGCTGTCGAGATTTTGCAGTTATGTCTCTTGCAACTGTTTGACAGTCTATTTTCGCGGCTTCAAGGTGGGCTTATGGCATTCATGAGCGACTTTCGGCTCACTCTTGATTTCTTGGATTCCCCATGGCGTAGGGAATTTCAACATTTGATGATATGTCGAAGGGACGGCTTTCATATCATGAATCCATGGTCGACCTAAAATGATGTTATAGGCCGGCGCACAGTCGATGACGCTGAACTTGGTCTGCTTGTTGATTCCTCCGGCGTTGACAGGCAGGATAATCTCTCCAAAAGTGCTCGTCGCTTCTCCATTGAAACCGACCAAAGTTGTCGAACGTAGGGTGATTTCAGAGCGATCAATTCCCATGGCTTTGATAGTGTTGAGAAAAATGACGTTTGCTGAACTGCCCCCGTCTACCAATACTCGACGCGTCAAACAGTTACCGACCGTGAGTTGAATGATCAACCCGTCGTGATGTTTTTGGTACGAGTCGCCGAGGTCAACTTGGTCGAACATGATCTTCATGGCTTCTAGTTCCAAATCCTCTTTAGGTCTGGATGAACGAGGAATAGGTCGGTCGACAGGTGCTTGACTGGCATGACGCTTAGCTGCGGAGTACGTCGGACCACACACGTTCGAACCACCAGTAATGCAATAGATGATCTTTGCAAGCTTGGGCACTTGTGGAACATGATATGCCAATTCCTTCTTGAGTGCGATACAATCATCTGTCTCATGACCATGGTCGACGTGGAAGTCGCACCACTTTGATTTATCCTTCTTAGCATCGTCCAAGTCAGACTTCTTCGGCCACCGGATGGTTGCTTGGGTGGTCTTCAGAGCTTCGGCTAAGTCTTTAGTTGACCCTTTGAACCAATAAGAGGAGATCTTGGGGTACACAGGGTATATAGTCGCGGTTTTAGCTTCTGCCTTCGTCTTGAAACGAACGTTTGAAATCTGACGCGCTGGCTCTATTCTGGATATGGCTTTCGGCTTGAATTCTGGCTTCTTGACACCTAACGGATTCTTGTCGTCAATGTGTTTGCGACGAAAGGCTGCGTCGTCGTCGACCCTCATATATGCTAAGGTTCGAGCTTGGACGTCTTCGAAAGTCTCTAGGGGATACTTGGTCAGATCGATATATAGACCTGAACAATCGTCTAGACCACGCTTATAAGCTTTGATCGCAGTTTTGATGTCACAATTGTGGATACTGATCATTTCGGCATTGAATCTATTGAAATAACTTCGAATAGACTCATTGGCCTTCTGCACGACATAGTACAGATCACTAGTCTGCTTTTCCATCTTACGACTGCTGGCGAATTGTCGGGAGAATTGGTTGACCAATTCGGCGAACGACCCGATAGATTTGGGTTTGAGATTGATCAGCCACTGGAGAGCTGGACCAGTGAGAGTCGCCCCGAAACTCTTGCACATGCATACTTCCTGGTACATGTGTGGAATCGAGATTGTCCACATGAGCTGCTTATACTGCGTGACATGCTCGGTTGGATCGGTCACACCCGAATACTTGGGAGTGAAGGCAGGAATGTTATACTTCTTTGGGACCTCGACGGTGGCGATCACGTCGATGAAGGGCGACGCCTGATACCCCGCGCGAGGCTCGACGTCGACAGGCATGGCTGCCCCAGGCAACTTGGCGAGCAAGGACAGGACGCGCTCATTTTGGTCTTCTAACATCTTCAAACGCTGGGCGACGGGATCGTTAAGATCAGGATTTGCCCCCGTCGAGGGATTGGTCCTTGGACTAGTGCCATTACCATGCGACGAACCATTGGTGTCCCTGTTGAACGGAAAAATATGGCTGCGACCCATAGTGGAATTGCTGCAGTCCATTCTGAAACGATTGTGGTCCATGTTGAAATGGTTGCGATCTCTGCTGGAAAGATTGCGATCCTTGCTGGAAAGGTTGCGATCCTTGCTGGAAAGGTTGAGGACCACTTTGGAACGGCTGGGAAAACGGTTGGGCACCACCTTGCAATGGTTGGGATCCATTGTTCAAGGGTGGTGGTCGGATGTGCTGAGGGGAATCTGCCCAGACTGGGGATTCGGAATGCACGGACCCGGCTGCTGATTCTGTATGAATGGACCTGGATGCTGATTCTGCGCGGACGGGCCTGGTCCCGGACCTGGATTCTGGATGAATGGTCTAGGACCATTCTGGGGTCCAAAAGGATTCATTAGCCGCGCGATCTCTTCAGCTGCTCTGCAATTCTGCTCTACCATTGCATTGAGTTATTTCCTGGCAACCTCGAGCTCCTGTTACATCTGAAAGACGGCTTGCTGCGGATTTCCAGGGGCTGCCATTTTCCTGCAACAGAAAATAGAAGAAACTCCGAGAAACTATTAGTAGAATGCACGTTCGTCGAGGATTTTCTCTAGATGTAGTCCCACAGATGGCGCCAAACTGTTAATGCCAAAAATCGCACGAAATGGACAACTTAAGGTCGATGTGGACTTAAACAACTAAAGAAAGAATCTTTCGACGAGACGTGCGATGATAAATAAAATAAGGAAACAAGGGATTTGATGACGCAGGAAAAACCTCAATCGAGGAAAAAAACCTGCGGACGACAGGGGGTGTCGTCGCTGCACTATGGTCGCCAATCAGGGGCGATGTCCTTGGATACTGGTGTCGATCGTACAGTGATTACAATACAAATGAAGAAAATGCTTCGAAATGTAAAGTACAAGTGTTTGAACGTAAAAATAGTTGTTTGTCGTGTATGAAACAAAGTGTGAACTGCTGGTCGAGGGCTGTTGTCGTGCGTCGAGAGCGATACTTATTATAATGGTTCTTCACTTCAGGTGTTCTTGAATATTGTTTCGGTTGTTAATCGCCGGATATTCGATGTGTTTAATTGTTGATTGAGCTTGATATTTATAGTCTTCGCATCCTTAATTAGCTCCATGAATGCTCCTTTAATGGCCTTAACGGTTGGAAACGGTCGCCGGAGTAATGATCTTAGTCCGTTACGGTCGCCGGCTGTTTAATGATTGCGTCGGTTATAGTCGTTGCTCCTTAATGTCTTTTACTCCTGCATTAAACACTTAACAAACGGTCATGGTTAACGTTAGCTTTGGTCAAGGTCGCGCGTCTTTATATAATAGTCGTGCGGATCGGGCGACGCTATGGACGAGCGTCGTGAGGAACTCTCGACTTACCTTTTATGAGGGATGACGATGGTGTTCTGGGTCTTTGTCGAGACCTTATCTTAATACAAGATATAGTCCTTAATCATACATCTTACCTGTTCTGGTCACGGTCGAGCGACGTGATTTTTTGCCCAAACAGACATAGCACAAAGTCTATCGTTCTCTCACTCAGAGTTACGATATTGAAACAAGAGAACAGCATCCCCCATTCTCTACTTATTTCTGTGCACCATTGTGTCTAGAGCCCTTTTATATTATCACATCTTTGGCTAGGACACAAGACATTACAACTGCTAACATCGGCGCTCTTAGTGACCTGATCGGAACATCCGTAGTAAGTCTGCCCTTGAGCGGATTACGAGGATCAGATGGAAATCCTACCGTAGTTAACATCATGCCAGCTATGAACGTACGTGGTACTTCTGTTGAATCAACAGTCGTAACCTCAACGGGTAATCTAAGTGATCCCGATGGTGATTTACCTGACTTTGTGTCAAGGAAATATCTGGATGGCGCCTTAAAGGCTGTCCGCGAAGCAATGGAAAAGGAGTTCAGAACGGAGCTCGATAAAGTTAAGAGCCTACTCAAAGGGAAGGAGAAAGTGGTAGAAGCCGAAACTGCACCAACACCTCCACCGGCACCTGCTCAGCAATCATATTCGGTGGATGATCTAAAGACTATGCTCCTCGCCCAACTTCTCCAACACAACAACACTGACTCCTCAACTGAAGCAGATCTAATCTCAGTACTCCGATCATAAGCATCTACTCAACCGTCATCCGTCAACAATCGATTGGATCAGCTTGACACGAGCCTGAAGGACATTCAGAACGCCCTTACAACCTTGTCCGACATGGTCGCCTCTCTCGAAGACACCTGCAAAAGTCAAGCTGGTGGACTCAAACACCGACACGATGACCAAGATGATCCTGATCACCGTGAGGGGGAGAACAAACGTTAAAGATTGACAAAGTCTGAACCAATCAACCCTGAAACAACTCCAACGGTTCAACCAGAACCATCAGCTAGGATACAATCCGACGATCAACCCCAAGCCTAGCTGAGTCTAGCCGAGATGGTCATCGATATGGACATCTCAGATAATGAAGACCCAATGGTTGAAAAGCCCGAGGGAGAATCTCAAGCACTGATCGTCTACGCAGCACCGGAAAGGGCTGCACTCGATTTGATAGACCCTGATTTTGAGATCGACCCGGAGACCGAAAATGCATGGTATGAAAAAACTGCCAATGCTATTAACTCCGAGGTGAATTTGATATTTTCCACCGATGCCGACGACGACTTTGATTACGAGCAGTTCTTTCTTCAATCCATTCAGAGTACACCTGCTTACGCTAATCTGATTCCTGAGACTTATACGTTGTTGATGCCAAAAATCGCACCAAAGGGACAACTTAAGGTCGATGTGGACTTAAACAACTAAAGAAAGAATCTTTCGACGAGACGTGCGACGATAAATAAAATAAAGAAACAAGGGATTTGATGACGCAGGAAAAACCTCAATCGAGGAAAAAACCTGCGGACGATAGGGGGTGTCGTCGCTGCACTATGGTCGCCAATCAGGGGCGATGTCCTTGGATACTGGTGTCGATCATACAGAGATTACAATACAAATGAAGGAAATGCTTCAAAATGTAAAGTACAAGTGTTTGAATGTAAAAATAGGTGTTTGTCGTGTACGAAACAAAGTGTGAACTGCTGGTCGAGGGCTGTTGTCGTGCGTCGAGAGCGATACTTAGAATAATGGTTCTTCACTTCAGGTGTTCTTGAATATTGCTTCGGTTGTTAATCGCCGGATATTCGATGTGTTGAAATGTTGATTGAGCTTGATATTTATAGTCTTCGCGTGTAATACCCCGGGTAAGTTCGTTAGTTAAAATCCCTTTTTCCGTTAAATTTAGTTAACCTTAAAGTTGGATGTTAGGGTAAGTTTGGGTAAATTATAGGTTTAGGGGTGTTTGGGTCATTAAATGGAAGTTCAAGGTTCATTTGGTAGTTGTGGTTTGATATTACCCCTTAAGCATCAGATACTATTCTGATAACCTAAATTTAGAAAGTGTATGTGTGTGTGGAGGCGAAAAGGAGCAGAAGAAGAAAGTTACGGCTGCTACATCAATCGATTTGGTTAGAAGCGATTTTGAGGTAAGTCCTTTACATATTGTGTTTGTAATCATGTATAGAAGATATCTATCAGTTTAGAAACGTCGATTTCATTGTTTAGTGATAGTCTCAATCGAATCTGCAAAATTTGGAACCGACTGTGTTCTTGGAGTCCCGGTGAAGTCCCGGTGGACTCCCGGTCTTGTCGACTCCCGGTACCATAAAGTCCCGGTATAATGAACTCCCGGTAATACTAAATCCCGGTAGCGTGAACTCCCGGTATTAACAACTTCCGGTGATCGAACTCCCGGTACTGTGTAAGTCCCGGTAGTGTGTAAGTCCTGGTACTGTGTAGTCCCGGTACCCTGTGTAGTCCCGGTAGTGGGTTAAGTACAGTGTGTAATGGGACAGTTGAGGATAGGAACTTGTTAGGCTTTATGTAATCGGCTAGTAAAGCATATATGTATTTTAAATTGTTTCAGATACTGTGGAGTAGAAGTGAAAGATATAATATTTTGAAAGAAGCTTGCGAGCGTTTTTGATAAGCGAAACAGGTGAGTTTTACTTTAAAAACGTTTTTAACTGGAATACATATGTGTATGGTTTGGGAATGTGATTATTTGTTTGTATGTGTGATATATGTGAATTATAATATATTGAGGTATTATATTTACATGAGTATTATACTGTGATATAATACGTTGGCCGGGCGTAGGACCGGTGTGTTTGGCTATAGAATCTGTATAGCATTGTTTGGCTGTAGATGTTGTACAGCGTTGTAAATTATTAGTTGGCTTGCAACCAACTAATATGGCCAGGAGGAATGAGAAGGGAAGGTACATGTTGTGTGAGTTCAAATTGATATATTTGATAGTGCTGTGTGATTTATATAAATAAAGTTTATATAAATGATTTCAAACTAACAGGGATTTTTCTCACTTAGACCCTTAGGTCTAACCCTCATTTTTGTTTTAAAAATATGTATTCCAGGTGGTGGATCGCGTAAGAGCAAGTAATTAGAGTAATCGATGGACGGCTTTTGTGAAAGAATATATGACGAAGATTTTGGCATGTTTAGCAGTTGTATTACAATATTAAATGTTATGTATGTATTTAGTACAAAGTTTGTAGTAGAATGGCTTCTGCTAATTGTAAAAGACTACGGGACCGTCCTTGAAATTTGATGTCTCTTTTGTTATATCGATGTTATGTTACATTATGTGATTTGTTGTGTATATGGGAATTGGGTTGTTACAAATGGTATCAGAGCCTTAGTTTAAGGGATTTAGGTATTTGTATCTGTACCTAGACTTAAACTGCATGTGAAGTAGGATGTCCCTATCATTATAGAACCTTGGGATGATGAAGTATAAAAGGTAGAAGGAACATCATGTAAGGTAATTTCATATTACACCTGGCCAGTGTAATTGTGATCTTAAAGGTACATGTTTGAACTGGATTACCTTGTTATATGGGGTATGTGCTTATGTGTATATTAACCTTGTTTAAATCTATAGATTGGCAAGCGGTACACGGAATTCGAATCGAGGAGGAGGAAGAAATCCGAATAGTACGAATCCGCCGATAGGAACGGGGGACAGGGGAGGCAGAACTGGGGGCAGAGTCGGGGGTAGAACCGGGGGTAGAGCTGGAGGTCGAGCCGGAGGCAGAGTCCAGCCACATGGTACAGAGTTTGTTACCAGGGATGATCTAATGGCAGAAATGGGAAGATTGCAGGCTAGCATACAAACAATGTTTGATCGAAACCGTCATAATGAAACTGGAATACCGGATCCCGGACCGGAAGATGAAATGCTAATCACACCGACTGTTGTACCAGTACAAAGGAAGTGTGACTACAAAATGTTTTTGAGCTGTAGACCTCCGACCTACTCAGGAGACAGGGATCCCGTGAAAGCAATGAGATGGAAGAAGGAAATAGAAGCTATTTTCAAGACAAGCAAGTGTGCAGATGAAGATAGGGTATTGTACGGGGCAGCAATGTTAAAAGGGGATGCTTTGTATTGGTGGGAATCTTTTATTCATTCTAAAGGATCTGATGTTTATTCTACCATCTCTTGGGAAGAATTTGTGATAGCCTACAGGAACGCATTTTGTCCCCATGCAGCCGTCAAACAACTGGAAGGGGAATTTATGAACTTGCAACAGGGAAACTTATCCGTTCGAGATTACACCGCTAGCTTTCTGGAAAAGTCTCGGTTCGCAGAATACTACGTTGCTACGGAGACGATGAAGATGGAAAGGTTTATCTTTGGGCTAAACTCAGAAGTCAGAAGGCTAGTGACTGCAAAGGGACCTGATACCTTCTCAGTTGCAGTTGATGCCGCGGAGAATGTTGAACGAGATATTAGAAGGGATGCTGGCGATAAAAGTATCGGGAAGAGAAAGTGGGAAGGACCACAATACGATCCGAAGAAGTCCTGATTTCAGAGGTATGATAACCGTCCGCCGTTTCGACCAGCGGAAAGACCATGTCAGAAGTGCAACCGTGTCCACCAAGGAAATTGCCAAGGTAATTTACGAGCGTGTTATAAGTGTGGGAAGACCAGACACGTCATTAAAGATTGTAAGGTAACGCGGTTATGTTTCTTATGCAATTCTCCGGATCACCTTCAGTCGGACTGTCCGCGGGGGAGGATACAGCAAGGTGGGTCATCGGGCAGGCCAACGATTGTTAAACCAGTAATACCAAGACTGGAACCGCCAGTAACCAGGGGTCGTGCATTTCAAATGACCGAGAAAGAAGCGGAGGAAACTCCGGATGTGGTCACATGTACATTTTTAATAAACTCTACACGTGCTAAGGTGTTATTTGATTCCGGTGTAAACCGATCGTTTGTGTCTCCTACATTTGCTGCTTGCCTGTGTTTGAAACCTAAAATGCTAGAACATGCTCTATCAGTAGATACGGCAAATGATAATCAAGTGTCAGTTAAAGAAGTACTTGATGGCTGTGTGATAAATATAGAGGGGTGTGGAGTGCCGATACAATTGTTTCCGATAACTTTGATAGAGTTCGATGTAGTAGTTGGGATGGATTGGTTAGCTGAGAATCAGGCTAACATAGTTTGTGATAAGAAGTTAATAAATGTTGTATTACCTGATAAAATACCAGTAGTGATTTATGGTGATCGTAGGAATCATCAGTCTTGCCTTATATCGATGGTAAAAGCACGTAAGTGTGTTATTAAGGGTTGTCAGAGTTACTTGGCTTACGTGATAGATATTAAGCCAGAAAAGGATAGGATGGAAGATATTCCTATTGTTAGTGAATTCCCTGAAGTATTCCCCGAAGACTTGAATAGTCTTTCGCCCGTTAGACAAGTAGAGTTCGGTATAGACCTGATTCCTGGAGCCACTCCTGTAGCCCGTGCACCTTATCGTCTGGCACCCCCAGAGATGAAAGAGATGATGGCACAACTACAAGACCTATCCGATAAGGGTTTCATCAGACCTAGTTCTTCGCCGTGGGGAGCACCAGTGTTATTTGTGAAAAAGAAGGATGGTTCGATGAGAATGTGTATCGACTACCGAGAACTGAATAAGCGCATGATAAAGAACAAGTATCCGTTACCCCGAATTGATGACCTCTTCGACCAGTTAGTTGGAGCTTGCTATTTCTCCAAGATTGATCTAAGATCCGGTTATCACCAGTTGAAAGTTAAAGAAGAAGACGTTCTAAAGACTGCCTTTCGAACAAGGTATGGTCATCACGAATTCTTAGTGATGCCGTTTGGACTGACGAACGCTCCAGCTGCTTTTATGGATTTAATGAATCGGGTATGTAAGCCGTATCTCGATAAATTTGTAATTGTATTTATCGATGATATACTTATCTATTCCCGATCGAAGGAAAAGCATGCGCAACACCTTCGTTTGATTCTGGAGCTATTAAAGAAGGAGAAGTTGTATGCTAAATTCTCGAAATGTGAATTTTGGTTACGAAAAGTTCAGTTTCTGGGGCATGTAGTTTCCGAAAAAGGGATACAAGTTGATCCGATGAAAGTGGAAGCAGTTGAAAAGTGGGAATCGCCGAAGACAGTAACCGAAGTACGTAGTTTTCTGGGTTTAGCCGGCTACTATCGAAAATTCATAAAAGACTTCTCTCGTATTGCCACGCCTTTGACTAAGCTGACCCAGAAGAACCTGAAGTTTGAATGGAAAGCAGAACAAGACGAGGCATTCCGGATATTGAAAGAGAAACTGTGCAGCGCGCCGATTCTATCACTACCTGAAGGTTCGGAAGACTTTGTTGTTTATAGTGATGCGTCCAAACTGGGATTGGGATGCGTGCTTATGCAGCGTGGGAAAGTTATTGCTTATGCTTCTCGTCAATTAAAGGATCATGAAAGACAATATCCTACGCACGACATGGAGCTTGCAGCAGTTGTCTTCGCGTTAAAGATTTGGAGACATTATCTGTATGGTTCGAAATGTCAGATTTATACCGATCATAAGAGTCTCCAACATCTCTTTGACCAGAAGGAACTAAATATGAGACAAAGAAGATGGCTAGAATTGTTGAATGATTGCGACTGTGAAATCCTTTATCATCCGGGAAAGGCAAATGTAGTAGCTGATGCATTGAGTCGTCAAGAAAGGAGTGGAACAATAAAAGTTATTACGCTACGAACTGAACTCCTACCCAACATATTTGACGAATTGCAGAAGTGTCAAGTGGAAGCTTATCAGGATGAACATCTGAAATCAGAACGGTTAGCGGGGATGTCAGCATTGCTAGTAAAAGATGATTGTGGGTTATTGTGTCTGGGAAACAGAGTGTGGGTACCTCGTTTGGGTGGGTTACGTGATCGTGTTTTACAAGAAGCTCATAAATCCCGTTTCTCTATTCACCCAGGTACAAACAAGATGTATAAAGTCCTAAAGCAATTCTATTGGTGGTCGGGGATAAAAAGAGGGATTGCTCAGTATGTGGAAAGATGTGATACTTGTAAGAAAGTGAAGATCGAACACCAAAAGCCGTTTGGTCAACTACAGCGGCTAGAAATACCTATGTGGAAGTGGGAGCAGATTACCACAGACTTCATCACGAAGCTACCAAGGACTCCGAAGGGATTTGATTCTATTTGGGTGATCGTCGACAGATTGACAAAGTCTGCACACTTTCTACCGATAAAGGAAATCGATTCGATGGAGCGATTAGCTAAGTTGTACATTGACGAAATAGTAACTCGACATGGGGTTCCAATCTCGATCATTTCTGATCATGATAGTCGTTTTACTTCAAGATTTTGGAGAAGTTTTCAAAGAGAAATGGGGACACAGATAAAGTTAAGTACGGCGTATCATCCCCAAACAGATGGGCAGAGTGAACGAACGATTCAGACCTTAGAAGATATGCTACGAGCTTGCATTGTTGATTTTGGGGGATCGTGGGATAAGTATTTACCGTTGATTGAATTCTCTTACAACAACAGTTATTATTCCAGCATACAAGCGGCACCGTTTGAAGTTCTGTATGGTAGGAAATGTCGAACGCCTCTATGTTGGAACGAAGTGGGAGAGAAACGGTTAGCGGGGCCGGAAATAGTTCAATTAACTGCCGATAAGGTTACTCAAATTCGAGAAAGATTGAAAGTGGCTCAAGATAGACAGAAGAGCTACGCTGACCGACGTCGAAAGCCTTTGGAATTTCAAATCGGGGATTTCGTAATGTTAAAGGTTTCGCCATGGAAGGGAGTCATCTGATTTGGGAGACAAGGTAAACTTAGCCCAAGGTATATCGGACCGTTTGCAATTACAGAAAGGATCGGTGAAGTAGCTTACCGATTAGATCTTCTACCGGAATTGAGCAGAATCCATAATGCATTTCACGTATCTAACTTCCGAAAGTGTTTGGTTACTCCAGATCAGTCAGTCTCCCTACCAGAAATACAAGTCGATGACATACTGAATTATGTGGAAGAGTCGGAAGCTATAGTTGATCATAAAGTTAAAGTGCTGCGGAATAAGGAGATCAGGCAAGTGAAAGTTCAGTGGAGGCATCATAGAGGTCAGGATGCTACGTGGGAATACGAATCGGAAATGAGAGCCAAATACCCTCATCTTTTTGCTTAACTGAATTCCGGGACGGAATTCTTTTAAGGGGGAGATGATGTAATACCCCGGGTAAGTTCGTTAGTTAAAATCCCTTTTTCCATTAAATTTAGTTAACCTAAAAGTTGGATGTTAGGGTAAGTTTGGGTAAATTATAGGTTTAGGGGTGTTTGGGTCATTAAAGAGAAGTTCAAGGTTCATTTGGTAGTTGTGGTTTGATATTACCCCTTAAGCATCAGATAGTATTCTGATAACCTAAATTTAGAAAGTGTATGTGTGTGTGGAGGCGAAAAGGAGCAGAAGAAGAAAGTTACGGTTGCTACATCAATCGATTGGGTTAGAAGCGATTTTGAGGTAAGTCCTTTACATATTGTGTTTGTAATCATGTATAGAAGATATCTATCGGTTTAGAAACGTCGATTTCATTGTTTAGTGATAGTCTCAATCGAATCTGGAAAATTTGGAACCGACTGTGTTCTTGGAGTCCCGGTGAAGTCCCGGTGGACTCCCGGTCTTGTCGACTCCCGGTACCATAAAGTCCCGGTATAATGAACTCCCGGTAATACTAACTCTCGGTAGCGTGAACTCCCGGTATTAACAACTTCCGGTGATCGAACTCCCGGTACTGTGTAAGTCCCGGTACTGTGTAAGTCCTGGTACTGTGTAGTCCCGGTACCCTGTGTAGTCCCGGTAGTGGGTTAAGTACAGTGTGTAATGGGACAGTTGAGGATAGGAACTTGTTAGGCTTTATGTAATCGACTAGTAAAGCATATATGTATTTTAAATTGTTTCAGATACTGTGGAGTAGAAGTGAAAGATATAATCTTTTGAAAGAAGCTTGCGAGCGTTTTAGATAAGCGAAACAGATGAGTTTTACTTTAAAAACGTTTTTAACTGGAATACATATGCGTATGGTTTGGGAATGTGATTATTTGTTTGTATGTGTGATATATGTGAATTATAATATATTGAGGTATTATATTTACATGAGTATTATACTATGATATAATACGTTGGTCGGGCGTAGGACCGGTGTGTTTGGCTATAGAATTTGTATAGCGTTGTTTGGCTGTAGATGTTGTACAGCGTTGTAAATTATTAGTTGGCTTGCAACCAACTAATATGGCCAGGAGGAGTGAGAAGGGAAGGTACATGTTGTGTGAGTTCAAATTGATATATTTGATAGTGTTGTGTGATTTATATAAATAAAGTTTATATAAATGATTTCAAACTAACAAGGATTTTTCTCACTTAGACCCTTAGGTCTAACCCTCATTTTTGTTTTAAAAATATGTATTCCAGGTGGTGGATCGCGTAAGAGCAAGTAATTAGAGTAATCGATGGACGACTTTTGTGAAGGAATATATGACGAAGATTTTGGCATGTTTAGCAGTTGTATTACAATATTAAATGTTATGTATGTATTTAGTACAAAGTTTGTAGTAGAATGGCTTCTGCTAATTGTAAAAGACTACGGGACCGTACTTGTAATTTGATGTCTCTTTTGTTAAATCGATGTTATGTTACATTATGTGATTTGTTGTGTATATGGGAATTGGGTTGTTACATCGCGTCCTTAGCTTCATCCATGAATGCTCCTTTAATGGCCTTAACGGTTGGAAACGGTCGCCGGAGTAATGATCTTCGTCCGTTACGGTCGCAGGCTGTTTAATGATTGCGTCGGTTATAGTCGTTTCTCCTTAATGACTTTTACTCCTGCATTAAACCCTTAACAAACGGTTATGGTTAACGTTAGCTTTGGTCGAGGTCGCACATCCTTATATAATAGTCGTGCGGATCGGGCGACGCTATGGTCGAGCGTCGTGAGGAACTCTCGACTTACCTTTTATGAGGGATGATGATGGTGTTCTGGGTCTTTGTCGAGACCTTATCTTAATACAAGATATAGTCCTTAATCATACGTCTTACCTGTTCTGGTCGCGGTCGAGCGACGTGATTTTTTGCCCAAACAGTTTGCCCCCAAAATTTGAAAATTGAATGTCAAATTTAAGTTTTAAGTTTTGCTTGTCGAACGCTTAGACTTGTGACCTGGGTTGAGGGACTTACCTGGTTGTCGTGGAACTAGACCGGTTCTCCTTTAACTGAACGAGAAGTTGAAAAGTTGTGACGTCATACTGACGCGCGATGATGCTTACCAGCTGTCGAAGACAAGTGTCGAAGATCCGGGCGGATATACGAAAGGACGTAGACGCGTGTCGATCATCAAAGAAGGTGACGCACGTTGTACCTGCCCTTCGAGGCTGGGAAAGGATAAAGAATGCCCCGACAGTTGGGTCAGGAATCTTTGAAGAAGACGAAGTTCTGAAGGAACAGTCTTCGAGGGCTGACATTTCGTCGAGAATTGTCACGCCTAAAGAGGCAAAGGCGTCATCCAGTCGTCCAGGCTCGATTGACGCGACACCAGCAAGTTCGGCGCTTCCGGCGACAGTGACGAAGCTAGTGTCCAAGGTGTTGTCCCCAGCGTCTGCCGACAAGGGGGACGGGTCATCGGCCGATGGTGTCCTAGACGGGACGACGTTGTTTCCTCATCTGGAAAAATATTTTCTCCCGTCTTTCAGGGAACGTTTTCCTATCGAGGAGACAGGGACCCATGTCGCCGAGTTGATGTTCTCGGTCGACGTGGTCCTGTGATCTGGCGTTCACAGCCGATACGGTCGTTAGAGACATATCTTCTGGCGTTCCGAACCGATGTGGTCATTTTAAAGACCTACGGTCTGGCGATCCGAGCCGATATGGTCGTTAGAGACCTATGTTACGTTGTGTAGGTTTTGCTTTAGCGATGAAAGGTAAAAAAAGTTTACCTTTCTATTGAACCTGAGTATTATTTTGACTCATACATGTCATGGACATATGTAATATCGACTGTAAAAATTCATTAGGTACAAAGAGTCGTGCGACTTGGGCATCCATTGTAAAGAACATGAAATTTTTCTAAGTTGAAGAACTTAGATTGTGGGGTCGTTAGACCTTACGATCGTATGATTTGATCATACGATGAACTTGAATCATGTGTTCCTGTAGAACAATGATCAAGTCATGGACTTGAATATTTACGTCGTGCGACCATGCGAAATTAAAATCATATAGTAGACTTGGTGACTACTGTCGTGCGATTCTGCGATAAAACAATGTCATGGGTTGGTCGTTGGCTAACCAACGACCCATCGATGTTTAAGTCAGTAGTCGTTTGTGATAAAAAATCGTATGAAAGGAATGAAAAAGAGATAGGGAACATACCTTTTCAGATTCTGTTTTTAGTGGGGTATTTGCCCCTTGTCATTTAATATCCCATTCTTCTCGGGAGAAAGTGGGTTTTAAATGACAGATCGACACAGAGATCTTGAAGAATATCGTCCATGTCTGCTTCGACCGTGCTTTCGTGCGACAGGGCAAGATAGTCGACTTGCGGAAAAGATATCAATTTATCTAAGAAGTCAGGGATAGAGGGATGAACCTGTCGAGATTTTGCAATTACGTCTCTTGCAACTGCTTGACATTCTATTTTCGCGGCTTCAAGGTGGACTTATGGCATTCATGAGCGACTTTCGGCTCACTCTTGATTTCTTGGATTCCCTATGGCGTAGGTAATTTCAACATTTGATGATATGTCGAAGGGACGACTTTCATATCATGAATCCATGGTCGACCTAAAATGATGTTATAGGCTGACGCACAGTCGATAACACTGAACTTATTCTGCTTATTGACTCCTCCGGCATAGACGGTCAAAATTATCTCTCCAAAGGTGCTCGTCGCTTCTCCATTGAAACCGACCAAAGTTGTCGAACGTCGTGTGATTTCTGAGCGATCAATTCCCATGGCTTTGATAGTGTTGAAAAAATGACGTTTGCTGAACTGCCCCCGTCTACCAATACTCGACGCGTCAAACAGTTACCTACCGTGAGTTGAATGATCAACCCGTCGTGATGCTTTTGGTACGAGTCGCCGAGGTCGACTTGGTCAAACACGATCTTCATGGCTTCTAGTTCCAAATCTCGTTTGGGTCTGGATGAACGAGGAATAGGCCGGTCGTCGGGCGCTTGACTGGCATGATGCTTAGTTGCGGAGTACGTCAAACCACACACGTCCGAACCACCAGTGATGCAATTGATGATCTTTGCAAGCTTGGGCACTGACGATTGGTGGCTATTAGCTGGAAGAACGACATCATCAATAATATCTTTGAGATTACCTTGTGGAACATGATATGCCAATTCCTTCTTGAGTGCGATACAGTCATCTGTCGCTTGACCATGGTCGACGTGGAAGTCGCACCACTTTGATTTATCCTTCTTATCATCGTCCAAGTCAGACTTCTTCGGCCACCGGATGGTTGCTTGGGTGGTCTTCAGAGCTTCGACTAAGTCTTTAGCTGACCCTTTGAACCCATAAGAGGAGATCTTGGGGTACACGGGGAATTTAGTTGCGATTTTAGCTTCTGCCTTCGTCTTGAAACGAACGTTTGAAATCTGACGCGCTGGCTCTATTCTGGATATGGCTTTCGGCTTGAATTCTGGCTTCTGGACACC
This sequence comes from Saussurea involucrata, assembly GCA_033807775.1. Taxonomy (NCBI): domain Eukaryota; kingdom Viridiplantae; phylum Streptophyta; class Magnoliopsida; order Asterales; family Asteraceae; genus Saussurea; species Saussurea involucrata. Next base: position 66,842,570 of record CM066320.1, on the reverse strand, counting down.
TAACGACTTCTTGTCGTCAGTGTCTTTGCGACGAAAGGCTGCGTCGTCTTCGACCCTCATATATGCTAAGGTTCGAGCTCGGACGTCTTCGAAAGTCTCTGGGGGATACTTGGATAGATCGATATATAGACCTGAACTATCGTCTAGACCACGCTTATAAGCTTCGATCGCAGTTTTGATGTCACAATTGCGGATACTGATCATTTCGGCATTGAATCTATTGAAATAACTTCGAATATACTCATTGGTCTTCTGCACGACATAGTACAGATCACTAGTCTGCTTTTCCATCTTATGACTGCTGGCGAATTGACGGGAGAATTGGTTGACCAATTCGGCGAACGACCCGATAGATTTGGGTTTGAGATTGATCAACCACTAGAGAGATGGACCAGTGAGAGTCGCCCCGAAACTCTTGCGCATGCATACTTCCTGGTACATGTGTGGAATCGAGATCATCCACATGAGCTGCTTATACTGCGCGATATGCTCGGTTGGATCGGTCACACCCGAATACTTGGGAGTGAAGGCAGGAATGTTATACTTCTTTGGGACCTCGACGGTGGCGATCTCGTCGATGAAGGGCGACGCCTGATACCCCGAGCGAGGCTCGACGTCGACAGGCACGGCTGCCCCAGGCAACTTGGCGAGCAAGGACAGGACGCCCTCATTTTTGTCTTCTAACATCTTCAATCGCTGGGCGACGGTATCGTTAAGATCACGATTTGCCCCTGTCGAGGGATTGGTCCCTGGACTAGTGCCATTACCATGCGATGAACCATTGGTGTCCCCGTTGAACGGAAAAATATGGCTGCGACCCATAGTGGAATTGCTGCGGTCCATTCTGAAACGATTGTGGTGCATGCTGAAATGGCTGCGATCTCTGCTGGAAAGATTGTGATCCTTGCTGGAAAGGTTGCGATCCTTGCTGGAAAGGTTGAGGACCACTTTGGAACGGCTGGGAAAACGGCTGGGATCCATTCTGAAACGGCTGGGCGCCACCTTGCAATGGTTGGGATCCATTGTTCAAGGGTGGTGGTCGGATGTGCTGAGGGGGAATCTGCCCAGACTAGGGATTCGGAATGAACGGACCCGGCTGCTGATTCTGCATGAATGGACCTGGATGTTGATTCTGCGCGGACGGGCCTGGTCCCGGACCTGGATTCTGGATGAATGGTCTAGGATCATTCTGGGGTCCAAAAGGATTCCTTAGTCGTGCGATCTCTTCAGCTGCTCTGCGATTCTGCTCTGCCATTGCATTGAGTTGATTCCTGACAACCTCGAGCTCCTGTTACATCTGAGCGACGGCTTGCTGCGGATTTCCAGGGGCTGCCATTTTCCTGCAGCAGAAAATAAAAGAAACTCCAAGAAACTATTAGTAGAATACACGTTCGTCGAGGATTTTCTCTAGATGTAGTCCCACGGATGGCGCCAAACTGTTAATGCCAAAAATCGCACCAAAGGGACAACTTAAGGTCGATGTGGACTTAAACAACTAAAGAAAGAATCTTTCGACGAGACGTGCGACGATAAATAAAATAAAGAAACAAGGAATTTGATGACGCAGGAAAAACCTCAATCGAGGAAAAAACCTGCGGACGACAGGGGGTGTCGTCACTGCACTATGGTCGCCAATCAGGGGCGATGTCCTTGGATACTGGTGTCGATCATACAGAGATTACAATACAAATGAAAGAAATGCTTCGAAATGTAAAGTACAAGTGTTTGAATGTAAAAATAGGTGTTTGTCGTGTACGAAACAAAGTGTGAACTGCTGGTCGAGGGCTGTTGTCGTGCGTCGAGAGTGATACTTAGAATAATGGTTCTTCACTTTAGGTGTTCTTGAATATTGCTTCGGTTGTTAATCGCCGGATATTCGATGTGTTGAAATGTTTATTGAGCTTGATATTTATAGTCTTTGCGTCCTTAGCTTCATCCATAAATGCTCCTTTAATGGCCTTAACGGTTGGAAACGGTCGCCGGAGTAATGATCTTCGTCCGTTACGATCGCCGGCTGTTTAATGATTGTGTCGGTTATAGTCGTTGCTCCTTAATGACTTTTACTCCTGCATTAAACACTTAACAAACGGTTATGGTTAACGTTAGCTTTGGTCGAGGTCGCACGTCCTTATATAATAGTCGTGCGGATCGGGCGACGCTATGGTCGAGCATCGTGAGGAACTCTCGACTTACCTTTTATGAGGGATGACGATGGTGTTCTGGGTCTTTGTCGAGACCTTATCTTAATACAAGATATAGTCCTTAATCATACGTCTTACCTGTTCTGGTCGCGGTCGAGCGACGTGATTTTTTGCCCAAACATACGCCAACACATCCGACATCTCCTCAGCAACAAACTGCTTCTGATCAACCACCACAACCTGTCAGATGAGAGAAAATCATCATTCTCATCCCCTTCCTAGAGGATTTCCTGAAAAGGTTGTTCGTACACAAACTTCGTGTGCTTGACCCAGCTTTTTGCTTCGGATTAGCAAAGTTCGACGACGCTTACAGGAAACAATATCTAGAGTAATGAAAAGGTGTCTACCAGTCAGTCAGGTCAGAACAAAGCACAAGATCACCGAAGTTATCAACATCCAATTTGGCCGAATCTTGAAGATCTGGTACCCAGTCTTTACCGTCAATAGAGAAGATGGGAAAGAATGGAAATTCTCCGAAGCCGACTTCAAGAATCTCCGACTGAACGACTTTCACCCAATCCTTAAAGACCTCTGAACTCGAACGATCCGACCGCTCCACATCACCAAAGCGCTTGAAGCTGTAAAGCGATTCCTGAAACACAAGGTAATGATGTCATACATTACTGATTTTCAGATGGGAGTCAAGCACCGGACGAAAAAGGTCAACATGCTGAAACCCAATCAGAAAGCCCCTGAATTGAAGATGTATCCTATCAACAGTTTGCTGCTACAACCAGAATTCAGAATCGTATATCTCAATGAACAGAACGAGAAGAAGTTTCTCCGATTTAGTCAAGTTGAAAGATTCTGCGACGGAACTCTGCTAAAGGTCAGAGATGCACTAAGAGACATAATCACCAAGGAAAAAGAACTCCGGATATCGTTTGCTGCAAGTTTAAACGAAACAAACGCCCAAGACGCCTTGGAAATCATAGAAGACCGCATTGAGTTTCGTAAAGCCATTCGAAGCTTCGAGATTCTGTTTGCACTCTGAAAGAGGTACGTTTCGAACTGGCACGAGATTGAACTTCGATTCAAAGGGGGAGATTGTTGGGATTAAAATCTGATTGAATGAAATTTCAAGGGAATAAAATGAAAATTGTATTTGGGCTTGAATTTGTAATGGGCCATGGGCCTGATTAGTATAGCCTAGATATAAATAGTTTTTTAACCTTAGTTTTAGGTTAATCGTCATTATTCAATTGCAAAATACATTGTAAACACTCTGAAAGGTTTATGAATGTTATATGGATGACGAGTGGAAATCATATTGATTGTTGAATTATTCTATTGATTTCATAATTGTTTGCACTAATTTGGGATCCACACGTGCATGGTATGACACTCTATCCTCTTTTCTTCTTACTGAAAAATTTGAGCGTGGTAAAATCGACAACACTGTATTTTCAGGAAAGTAAAAGGTCATATCATTCTTGTTCAATTATATGTCGATGACATTATATTTGGTTCTGCTAACCATTCTCTATGTACTCGTTTCGCTGAAAGAATGAAATCTGAATATAAAATGAGTATGATGGGTGAGCTGACATACTTCCTTGGACTCCAAATCAAGCAAAATGATAAGGGTGCATTTATCCACCAAGGTAAGTACGTCAAAGATATGATGAAATTTTTTGATTTAACTCAAAGCTCAGCTATGAAAACCCCTATGGCACCTCCACTGATACTTAACAAAGATCCTTCAGGGAAGCCTGTTAATGTCACTGCCTATAGAGGGATGATCGGCTCACTTCTTTATCTTATAGCTAGTCGTCCTGATATTATGTATGCAACTTGTTTATGTGCACGATATCAATCTGAACCCAAAGAATCACATCTGATCGCTGTAAAGCGAATTTTCAGATATCTGAAGGGTACTCCCAACCTATGTCTTTGGTATCCCAAAGACTCAGGGTTCGATCTAACTTCCTATTCAGATAGTGACTTTGCAGGTTGCAAGCTGGATAGAAAAAGCACCACATGAGGCTGTCAACTCCTGGGTGGAAAGCTGGTAAGTTGGACAAGTAAGAAGCAAAGTTCAGTGTCCACTTGTACTGTTGAAGCTGAGTATGTAGCTGCTGAAAGCTGTTGTGATCAGGTCTTATGGATGAGAAGTCATCTATTAGACTACGACCTTCAGCTCTCCAAAATTCCAATCTATTGCGACTGCACTAGTGCCATCGCTATAGCCAATAATCCAGTGCTGCACTCAAAGACAAACACATCGAGATCAGGAATCACTTTATAAGAGATCATGTGATGAATGGTGATATAGAACTTCACTTTATCCCCACTGACTTTCAGTTAGCTGATCTTTTCACCAAACCTCTTGATGAGACAAGATTCAACTTTCTCATCAGTGAGCTTGGCATGCTGAACCTTGAAGAATAAATCTTCAGTGGTCATGCATTATGTCAGTGATAAAGGAAATTCTATATCCTTATTTATCATCTAATCTGAACAAAATTGATTCGATGATTCTAAGGTATGTTTTTCTATTCCTATTCGTTGAAGCTTACTTCAGTATGCTGTGTTTCAAAACTAAATCGATCGCTGAATCTTTTCCTTCAATGATTCCTTTGGTATCACAAATCTCACTGATACTTATTATCAGTGACTCTTCTTTTTAAAATGCTCTTTGATGTTTTCAAAACCTTCAGGGAAACGTTTTTGAAAATGAAAATACAGTTTTCTATGTGACATCATCAAACAGATAAACCCTGGCACGACTTTTTGTCTGACACGTTCGCCCATTTCGAATTTTGTCCAATAAGCTTCGTGGGACGTGTCGCGTGTCATGATGAGTACCTTTTCCCGCTCATCACTTTCTGTCTGTACTCCCACTATATAAACACTTCATGTGTATATTTATACCTTTTATGCTCTAAAAATCTCTAAAAGCATAAACAATTTTCCTTTGCATTTTGGTTTTTGGATTTGTGATAAAACCTGCTACTCGAATCTTCAACCAGCACACAAAAAGGTTCAAATCTTCATATCTTTTTCTACTCTTAAATCTTCTAATAACTTGTTTTTGATCTTATTTCTTGTTGCATTGGATCAAAACAAACGTTTTTCACACATAAGATCATCTTCTTCATGATCTTGTGAATAAAACATGAAAAATAGTTTTTCTTATTATGTTTAAAACAAAAATCTTAAACTTAAACATTCATACGATTTTCCATAATCCCTTTCCTTAAAAGGAAACTGAAAAACATTGTTTTTCACTAGTTTTAGTCTCTTCTAAAAACTAGAAAACCCACATTTTACTGTTTCTGCCCTTAAAAGTAAACTGTAAAACCCTAAAACTTCAAAAACCCTTATTTTGGATTAAACATTTCCATTTTAAGAAGTTCCTTCATTATTCTTTTTCTATTGTTTATTTCTATTCAGAAATGGCATCCTCAAACATCGCCGCTACCAACACTGCTTCACCTTCGGTCATGACAAGGGCTGACAATCTAAAATGTGAGCTGAACCAGATTGTTCTTACCTCAAACAATCCTTATGCTCTGCTGGAATTTCCAAAGAAAAAGCCAGCCCCACACCTTACAGACGCTGTCAACTTCATCAAGACATGCCCCTTAGCCACTGCTATGACCATCAACCCCCATGCACATCGCCACCTCTTACAACAATTCTGGTACACTGCCCATTGTACCACTACTACCTCCAGAAAAACTGGAATGGAATACTCAGTGATTGGGTTTCAAACCGAACTAGGTATAGGAGCTATTTCTTTTTCAGCCATCCGTCAGGCACTGAACCTTCCTGGAAGTACCAAGACAAACCCCTTCGTCCCTCTCACTGCCGAAACACCACTGAAGGTGAACAAGAGCTGATCGCCTTCCTTGATCTCATGAACTACTCATGGGACAAGACCCGAACCATGGAGGACGACAATAAACTCACTAAAGTCCTCAAAAACAAAATGCCCGCTAAAATCAACTTCATCTTCGCCCACGTCATCAGCTGCATGACGGCCAAAACAGGCTCTACTGATCAAGCTTCCAAGACTCAGGTAGCCATGGCCTACTCACTACTGAAAGGGCTGAACGTGGACTATGCCCGAATCATCTTTGAAGACATGATGGACCAGGTCGAGAAGCCTGAGGAATCTTCAACTGTTCCCTACCCCCTCTTTATCAGCGCTATTCTCCAAATGCTGCTAGGGAGCAACTACCCGAAGAAGGGAAATTACAAACTCTCTCAGGTTGGCCCTAAAGTGCTCGACCACCGCCATCACCAATATTCAAACCTCCATCACCGAACTCTCCACCAACTACTCCAATCTCAGCTGTGAGGTTCGAACGCTGAAGACCGACCTTTCTAGGCTCAAAAGTGAGGTGAGCAGTCTGAACTCTAAGCTTACTGACTCTAATACCCTGCTCACCAATATCTTCGCTCGCCTGGAGGCCCCCACTGTCCCTTTATCTCACTTCTCTCAGGATGACCGGGAGAAGTTAGAGATGGCAGTGGAATTCATAGTGGAGTATACCCCTGCTATTTATGGCCTCGAAGACAGGATGGCAGAGGTTGAGAAAATTCACGCCTCTACTTCAGGGCACCCTGGCCATAAAGATAGGGTCCCTGAGGCTGCTCCTGCTGCTGTGCATACTACTACTACTACCTCCCCCCATTCAGATAGAGGGGGGGAGAAGAATGAAGACCTCCCTCTGAATGTCGAGGGGGAGGAAGAAATCGCTGAAAAAGACCCTCAGGGGGTTGATCATCCTGAGGGAACCACTGAAAACCCCTCTTTTTTGAGGGGGATCACATCGAAGACAAAGCCCCCACTCCACCTCTCTCTCCTCAGGAATGTGAACAAGTCAATATTCCCTCTGATGAAGAGGAAGAAGAAGAGGTGGAGATAGACGAAGAAGAACCCTCAGCCCATCCTTCTCCCAAGGATGATGATGAAGTTGGCTACTGGTTTCAGCTTACCACCATCAAGGTCCCTGCTCTGAAAGGGATCTCAATAAATGAAGCAGGGGAGACAGCTCGCAAGTCTCCTGCAAAGAAGACTTCAGGCAAGCAAAAGGGCCTTGCCGATGACAATTCGGCTATCCTCGTGAAGAAACCAACTTGTCAGTTATACTACTACTTCTTCCCATACACTACCTCACTTCTCTATCCCTTCTCAATTTCTACCTTTTTCTTCCTGAAACCTCTAAACACTTAGCTATTTCTTTCTCTATCTTTTTAACCCTCAAAAGATCTAACTCTACTGATCTTTTTGTTTCAGCTAGTCATCTCCCCTGCTTGAGGATGCCGCTGAAGCTCCCCCCACTCAACAAATAATCCCTGCTATCAATGCTGATGATCTGCAAATAATCCCGGTCTCTATTTTGAATGAGACCGATGAACAAATAAATGAAGAACAAGAGATGCTTTCTCATCCAATAATACCTTCTCTGCCTCCTCCGCGATCAGAAGAAGAAGAACACAGAAGGAAAGCATCTATGATCCAACAGTTGGAAAGTCAGCGACTTATCCCTTCCTACCTCAGTTGTCTGACTCCTGAGGAAATCGCTGAAAGTCTCAAGGCTGAGAAGATCCTCACTGAACACTAGAAGACTATTGTTTTTCGTCTTGATATCCAACAGCTGACACCTGAGGTTAGCAATATGCTCAAATTAATCACTTTGGGTGCTTTTGGTATGCAGAACAAAATAGAACAAAAACTTGTTGTCCCCGTTTTGATGTGGAACATAAACCAAAGAGATGGAACATATGGATTCAGGTCTTAACAGAAAATGAACCGAACAACAGCTTACTAACCTTATCTCCCGACTACTCTAGATACAGTTCATTTCAATATATAATGTGTAATTATTTTTTGATTGTAAAACTTATGAAAGCTAAAATCTTTGATCCTTTATAATTTTATGACAATTACTTTTAGGAATGCTATGAAAAATTCAGTTTGAAAGTTTTCAACCAATTACTCAATTACTTTTCTGTATGATTATCCTCCTTAATTTCTTGATCTGATTAATATCGTAAACCTGTCCAGTCCTTGCGTACCTCTATCTTAATCTATGCTCTGGTGCACATACCTTGATTTCATTAAAATTGAACTATTTAATGGAAGTAGAAAAGTCTGATGAAATTGGAGTTTGATTTGCTCTTCAATTCAAACGGTTCATGGACTTTGGAAATCAGACTTGGAATGGGTCTAAGATCTTCAACCTTGAACTCTTATATACTAACTTGATTATTTCTTTTTGTTAAAAGCATCTACTTTCCTAAGAGAATATACCCTCTAAACTGATCTCAGCCATAGGAATAATGGGTAGTTTTCAACAGATTACTGACTTTGTGTTTGCTGTAAATTTTGATCTTGTGGAAATGGAGGGTTAAGGCCATTAGAGTTGGTTCCTAAGTGTTCAAACAGCTTGATCAAGACTGCTGTGTTTTTTGTGGTTGCCAAACCACTTTAATTTTGGTCACCTGTTGGTTTCATGTTAGATTGTGGCCATTAATGCCCCAAATTCAGTTCAGACTTTGGTTTACAATAAAATAAAACAAAAAATAGAATATTTTAAGAATACAAGAAAACACTAAAATATCAGGTACAATCTTTACTACACAAGATACAACCACTACCCAAATTAAGAAAGAAAACATTAGGTTCCAGTCAAGACAGAGTATGCTTTTTGTTTGATATCATTATCAATATCATCATCATTTATGATAACATGAGGTACAACAATATATGCCAAAGGTACTCACCACCAAAGCGTCTCAAACCTGTTGAGTTTGCGGTCTACCCAGCTGAATCTCCTCACCGACGTTCGGATAAACCACCGTCTCCTCCGTATAAGCACCCAAAAACGTCGATAAGCTCAGCTTATCAATAGCTTCCCGATGATGCGATTTGCAAACGAGATAAAGCACGGTTTGAGTAACGAAGAAAAGAAGAAACAAAATCATCAAAAGCAACCCACATAATATCCCCATCATCACCCTCCACACCATCGCCCAATTGAAAATCTCATCTCCATATTCCACAAACAATTCATACACAATAACAACTCCCACCAAAATTACGTACAAAACGAACGCAATCCCCATTCCCAATTTCTTCTTCCCTTTTACCAGATCCTTCCCTCTTTTCATCGCTTTAAGTCCATGAAATTTTTCCAAAACAGTAACCACACTTGCCAATTGCCAAACAACGCTAAGGTATAAGAAACCAAAAAGGTAAACGATTAAGATGATTAATAAAAGGATTGAACCTAAGATTGAGAATCCTAAAATGGATCTGCATAAAACCATGAGACCACCGCCGATGATGTTGTAGAAGAAGAGCGCTAAGTAGATATCAACGAAAGTGATAAACAGACGTTTCCAGACTTTTGGAACGACTTTCATTACTTTTTTGTAGACGACTTCACGGCCGGTGTACACGGAGGCGATTGTGAAGACGACGGCGGCGGTGGAGAGGAGGGAGAAGACGGTGAGGAATGTGAAGTAGATGATTTTGAATAGCCAATAATAGAGCCAATCTTTGATGGATGCTTTGTTTCGATTTGTATCAGGGTCGACTAACAATGCATTGCTTTCGATTTTCCAGAATAAGAAGTGGGAAATGACCATGTGAGCGAAGAAGACGATTGTGAGAGGGAGGATTAAAGTGAGAGTGATTTGGGTGAAGATTTTCTTTAAGGAGAATATGGTTTTGAATGATTGTTTGAAGATGCCGAAGAATCCTACGAATTTCATCTCTTCTTCGCTTCGATCCATGGTGGTTTCTTTCTGTTTGATTGTTGCAGGTGGAAGAAGTGGTGCGAGTGGTGTATGAAAAGACTAATTGGACGGAATTGCCCTTTTTGTGGTATTTACGACAGACCCATGCCTATCTTTATTTGGTCCCATTTTGGTTTTCCCATGAATTTGAAAGTTCTAGCTAAGATACTTTTTATAATAAAAATAAAATAAAAAAATTACAAGTCATTTGTAACTCTAAAAAACTCGTCGCACAGCTGCCATGACGTGCTATGACAACAAGGCTTGTGTGTCAAGCCACGTTAAGCCCATAAAACGCCATGACTTAATGCACAGTTATCGTAAAGAGATATTTGATTTGTATTTAGGTTTTTAACGTCTTATTTGCATGTTTTTAACATATAACACAGTTTAACTTGATTATTACTACTGACTCATTGAGTAACACTATAAAACAAACGTTTTTATATATAATATTACATATGAATTATAAATTTGACGCCATAAGTCACGCCTTGAAAACGACATGGTTTCGCCGTGGCTTCTAAGGCTTGAGGCTTGGTCTCGCCGCCGCGCCACGGCTCACGCTATTTAAAAGTAACAAATGAAAAAACGTCATATTTAGTTGATAAATTTAAATATTATATAATTTTAATAAATATCTTGATTTAATTGTTGAAACTTTTGAATTAAAAGGTTTTAAAAGTAAATATTAAAAATTAACGAGTTAATTAGATAATATAATATTTTAACTAATTTACTTAAACCATTTAAGGCCATGCGTAACGCCGAAGGCTTGGCTCGGCCTCGGCCTGCGGGCTCATGCGGACTGTGGTACGGGGAGAGCGGGTTCGGGCTCGGGTTCCAAAACCTGTTGAACCCGAGTGATTTAAATTTTTTTTTTTAATAATTTGAAAATAAATCCGTTGCCAACGGCTATTTTAAAAAAAAAATTCAATTTAATCACACTATATATATTAATCCAAACCCATATTATTTTTCACACAAAAATCTCTCAAACTCTCTTAAACCCTCTCAAATTCTCTCAAACTCTCTCAAATTTTATCATGAATCCAAACAAAGCACCTACATCCCGTCGTAACCGACCGGATACACCGCAACCGCAAGAAGACCCGGAGCTTGGTTTTCAAGCGTTTGCACAACAAGGTTATCATCCGCACTTTTCGCAACCAATTCCGCCACAATTTTCGCAACAATTTTCGCCACAAAATCCGTCACAATTTTCGCAACAATTTCGCCAACAATATCCGCAACAAATTCCTTATTACCAACTTACACGTCCCGGTATGATTGAACAAGGTTTTACTCCGCCCAACTACAATATTCCTTCACCCGCAATCAATCTCGCCGACGACATTGTTCCGGAAACCCAACATTCTAGCCCGCACACACCACAATTCATCTACACACAACCATCAAACCCGGAACCATCAAACCCGAGACCAACGAGAAAAGGAAAAAACAAACAATATGAAAATAGAGCCCCCAAACAGATGTTGAGTAAAGAGGAGGAACTCGCGTTAGTGTCGGCGTGGGTTGACGTTTCGGAGGACCCCGTTATCGGTAACGCACAAACCGGTGGTAATATTTTTATTGTTATTATTATTATTATTGTTATTATTATTATTATTAATATTATTATTATTCTTGTTAATATTCTTATACTTGAATTTACATAAATGTAGAAAGTTTTTGGACCCGTGTCGGGCAAGTGTTCTTTAGTTTAATGGGTCGCGGAAATTATAGAACAACTCATCAACTCAACACCAAGTTCAACGACCTCAATAAAAGAATAAATTCTTTTGGCGCCATCTACAACAACTTGCTCACTAATAGAGGGAGCGGAATGAGTGAGGCCGACATTTCACGAACGACACACGAACGGTACCGAACACAACTTGGGCTTGCTTTCACTCACGAACAAGCTTGGGAAGTCCTCAAAAAATGTCCAAAATGGGGAGACGTTCCAACGATGACGACAACTTCATTGCGGGGTTCAAAACGTACCAACCCTTCCAATGATGACGATGACGACAACTTCATCGAGCAACTTCAACGACCCAGCGGGAGAAACAAGGCAAAAAAAACATCAACGAGTAATACGAGCGGGTCGAATACGAACGAAAGTATTACTCAGTTGTTCACGACGTTCAACGAGAAGATTGATGATACAATGGAGTACAAAATGAAAAAACTCGAACTCGAACGAGAAAAGTTGGAACACGAACGAGAAATCGAACGAGCAAAACGATTTGAAAAAGACTTCGAGTTTTTCATAACCCCGCATGATCACCTTTTGGGCCCCGCTTTGATGGCTACGGTAGCGAGAAAAGAGCAAATTAAAAAATATCATAATTGGTAGTGTTTTGTATTTTGTAATTTTTATTTTTAATGAATGATATGAATTTTTATTTTTATTATTTATCTTATTTTTATTTATTAAAAAATATATAAATATTTTTATGTTGTTAAATAATTAAATGTATAAATAAAAGAATTAAAAAAAATGAGGTGGCAAGAGAGCTTGAGGGCTTGCGCTACGGGTCTTTAGGGCTTGAGGGCTTGAGGAGAGGGTTAGGAGAAAAGCTGATGTGGCGCTGATGTGGCATTGAGGGCTTGAGGTACTCATGGCCTAATAGAAGTGAAAATTTACAACATAAGAATAAAAAATGATTAGATAATATAATATTTTAACTAATTTACTTAAACCATTTAATAGAAGTGAAAATTTACAACATAAGAATAAAAAAATGAATTCAACAAATCAAATCAAATATGGGTATCAACTTCAGTTTATATGTAGCTTTCAACTAATTTTACAAAGGGAAATTAATTAAAATACCCTAACTTTGATCCTGACTTATCAAAATGCCATAAATCTCTTTCGGTTTATCAAAATGCCACAAAAATTCGCGATGGGGCCCGCGATCGCGGGCTAGGCCTACGTGGCACCCCGTGTTTGGCCAAAGTGTCCCGCGGAGCCCCTCAACTATGGCCGCGGTGACACTTTTGGTCCCTCCCCGCGGTGGGCCCGCGATAGGCCAAAAAAAATTACATTTGTGGTCCCTGTTTTTGTGTGGAGTCTTTGTGTGTTTGTTCAGTAAAAAAAATACAAACTGCCCAAAAGAAATTTTAGCAAAACCGAGCTGCGTGAGCACGAGATTTTGGAGCTGCATTCGTGTCCGCAGGTCGCGCTCGCACACAAGTTCGACGATTTTAGCTTCGAAATCGTCAATCGGCACCCCCACCCCCTGCGCGAGGGTAGGAGTTGGAGTAAAACCATGCAACGAGCTTGTCAACTCCTCTCACTTTTTTGGTTATAAACCAAAGAAAGTTTACTCTCTCTTCCTATGTGGGACACCTTCCCACACCCACCTTGGTTTTTGCTAATTTCATCCAATTACTCAACTTTGAGCATCGATATCTCATTCACACATACTCCGTTTTGAACGCATTATATATCGTTTCGAAGCTCTCATATAGGAGAACATAAACCCACTAAGAGTTAATTATATATAACATATATATATATATATATATATATATATAAATGTGTCCAAAGTTCCCTAAAAACCATATATATGGTATATATATGGTATATGAATGTTAACTCTGAGTACACATGTCTGTTTAAACATTTATGCAAGAAAAAGATTAGTAGCAAGAATGGAAGCAGGTTTCTAGCTTTTTAGATATATATATATATATATATATTATATGTATATATGAAGAAGAAGAAGAAGACTTAAAAATGGAGACCTTTATCTGTAAGATCTGGAAATGATCATTTCTTGACATTTTTGTGGGTAAAGCTAAAGCAGAGAGAAGTGCAGGAGGTTTTTCCAGTGGTTTTGTTGATGGTGGTGTTGTGTTGTTTCTATTTTGAGGAAGTTGTGAGTACATTATTATTCCTTAGCATTACCCGTTGAAGTAGTAGTAGAAGGTTGTGTTCAAATCATAAAAGAACAGACATTTTAATGTAGTACATACACATACAATGTGAATACTCCAAAGTTCCCTAAAAACCATATATATACCATACACCATATATATGGTTTTTAGGGAACTTTGGACACATTTAAATATATATATATATATATATATATAATTAACTCTTAGTGGGTTTATGTTCTCCTATATGAGAACTTCGAAACGATATATAATGCGTTCAAAACGGAGTATGTGTGAATAAGATATCGATCCTCAAAGTTGAGTAATTGGATGAAATTAGCAAAAACCAAGTTGGGTGTGGAAAGGTGTCCCACATAGGAAGAGAGAGTAAAAATTCAATGGTTTATAAGCAAAGAAGTGTGAGGAGTTGACAAGCTCCTTGCATGGTTTTACTCCAACACCTACCTGCGCGCAGGGGGGTGCCGATTGACGATTTCGTAAGCTAAAATCGTCGAACTTGTGCGCGACCTACGGACACGAATGCAGCTCCAAAATCTGGTGCTCACGCAACTCGGTTTTGCTAAAATTTCTTTTGGGCAGTTTGTATTTTTTTTTACTGAGGGGCCATAGTTGAGGGGCTCCGCGGGACACTTTGGCCAAACACAGGGTGCCACGTAGGCCTAGCCCGCGATCGCGGGCCCCATCGCGGATTTTTGTGGCATTTTGGTAAACCGAAAGAGATTTATGGCATTTTGGTAAGTCAGGGTCAAAGTTAGGGTATTTTAATTAATTTACCTTTTACAAAATCTTAAGCTAACACATAAAAAGATCTTTAGGTAGTCTTTGGTACGCATATATGATTGGACAGGACTAGACATGACGAAACGGAACATGATAGGACAAAAGGTTGTGTTGATAAATTTATATAGTGATATCATCGGTTCATTTTAGGTAATTGGATTCACTAGATACTAATGGGGTTGGTAGCTAAGCTATGACACGAGCTAGGAGGTGTGGAGTCAGGGGCGGATCCATGTTGAAAGCTATGGGGGGAACGGACCCCATTAAAAAAGAAAAAAGTTGAAAATTTTAGGGTAAAAGTTTGGATTTTTTTGGTTTCTACCTTAATGCCCCCCACTAATTTTTCGTTCGGGACCCCATAAACATAAATAAATGTCTCGAAATCAACCAAAAAAACAAATTTAACTTTCGAAATCGACTGAAAAACCAAAAAAGTCCATCGAAATCGGCAAAAAAACTTAAAAATTCCTTTAAATCAACTAAAAAACTTTAAAAATCCCTCGAAACATTGGATTTAGGCTAAAAATACATCGGACAAGTTTACGGACATTTAAGCTATCTTAAAGGTGCCCCCACCATAGAAAAATCATGGATCCGCCACTGTGTGGAGTGCAAACTCGGGTAAGCTAACTGGAACCCGGGATCGTTAGATGGTCATGTTTGGTGAGTTACTTAGTGGAAAATGGATGTACACGATTATGATTTCATGTTTGGCGGCTTTATCGGTTTCGTAACTAATATCTTTTTTGTCACAACCACTATTTATGTTACCATTTTTGTAATCGCCATTATTTATGATATCATTTTGTAAACGCCACTACTTTGTCCAACAATCAATCCCAATCAATGGGGTATTACTATCATGGGTCGGTTACGATTCTCAAGGTGTTTAAATAGGATCGATTTCTACCTAAATCGATATTGAGTTTTGAGATTATCCTCGAGTAAATTTCGTGATACTCGGGCAAAATAGGGTCGAAATATCACTTAAGGAAAGCAACTCTCACGCGATCTCAAAATCTTTATCCGAGTTCTAATCACTTCTTGTCTCACTCAATTTCCTGTACCAATTCCCCAACAATCTTAAGTGATATTCGTTCCTCATAAGAGAGATGGCGAGTGATCAATCCGTGAGAGATATGACGGCTAACTTCACCAAACTTGAGAAGTTCAAAGGCGTGAAGGTCGTGTACGTGTTGAGCACTCTGATGTCGGAGCTGGTGGAAGACGAGACTTTGGAGATGACTGTGCGCACGGCAAATGGGAGAATGGCGACTACATCTGTTGTAGCCATATCTTAAACGGTATGTATGACCCCCTCTTTGACATTTATCAAAATGTCAAGTCTGCAAAAGATATATGGGACTCTCTTGAGTCCAAGTACATGGCCAAGGATGCCTCTAGTAAGAAGTTCCCCAAGATGATGGACTCAAGGCTTGTGATAGAGCAATACACTGAGCTCTTGCGCATGATAGACCAACATGCTCAACATAATATGAAGATGGACGAATTAATCTCCTTATCGAGCATAATTGATAAATTACCCCCCCCCCCCCCTAAAAAGACTTCAAGCACATGTTGAAACACAAGAAGGAAGATTTGTCCCTTGTACAACTTGGTAGTCACTTGTGCATAGAGGAATCTCTTCGGGTGTAAGAGACTGAGAAACCTAAGGAAAAAGTGGTTTCTGTCCCTTTTATAAACATGGTGGAAGAGGGAAAGTCCAACAATTTCAATGGAAAATGCAAGTTCAATGGAGTCAAGAAAAGGATCAACTAGAAGGTTAATCTAACCTGTTAGACATGTGGTATTATCGGCCATCTCAAGGGCCATTATTGGGTTGTCAAAACAAGAATGGGACAAGCACATGTGCTGGTGGGCAAGGATCTAAAGATCTAAAGCCATGGAAGGTCAGTTTCTTGACTTTGTTTTTAATTCGAATTTGATTTTTGTACCACTAATATGTTAATCATTTTATGTGCAGGATCGACTTAGGTGCCACGAGTCATATGTGCAAGGATCAATGGTGGTTTACTTCCTTGGAATGGGTTGAAGATGGATCCATGCACAGGGAACAAGTCGAGTGCTCCCATTCTTGGACGCGACTTAGTTAGGCTAGAGTTTAGTTCTAGCAAAGTAATTTAAATTTTAGACATTTTGTTTGTACTACAAATTCGAAAGAATTTGGTTTTCCTATAGTGTCTTGAATAGGTTAGGATATAGGCAAGTATTTGAGTCCGGCAAGTTTGTCTTGTCAAAAGGTGGTTTTTTTGTAGGCTTCGACTATTTGATGAATGGAATGTTTATGGTGAATAAAAAAAAGGCTTTTCAAATTTTGTTTATGTTGAAAAAAAATCAGTTGATTCTAGTTTATTCCATGCATGACTTGGTCATGTGAATTTTAAAAGAATGGTTGAAATGTTAAAAGATAGTCTTATTCCGACTTTTGACGTTAAAGCCGAAAAATGTAAAACTTGCATGTTAACAAAGATCACTATGCAACCTTTTCCTAACGTGAAAAGGGACTCGTCAGTACTTGAGTTAATTCATAATGATCTATGTGATTTGCATTCAACTCTGTCTTTGGGTAATAAAAGTATGTTGTTACTTTTATGGACGATGCTTCATGTGTTTTTATTACATACAAAAGACGAAGTGTTGGATAAATTTACAATTTATAAAAGAGAGGTTGAATTGCAAATGAATTGTTCTATAAAAATTTTACACACCGATCGTGGTAGGGAGTATTATGACCCCATTTATTTCTAATCCGTACGAATTATTCAAGAAACTACGGCGTCGTATACACGACAACATAATGGTGTGGTGGAACAGAAAAATAAAGTTTTCAAAGAAATGGTGAACTCTATGTTATCCTACTCAGGATTGAGTGACGGATTTTGGGGTGAAGTCATGTTAACAACTTGTTACTCACAGAATCAATTTCACAATAAAAGGAACAAGATTACCCCACATGAACTTTGGTTCAAGAAAATTCCAAACTTGAGCTATATTCGAGGTTAGGGTTATCGGGTGGTTGTTCGACTACCCGAACCCAAAAGGAAAACCTTGGGTGAGAAAGGTATTGATTGCATCTTGTTGCATATGCCGAGCATTCCAAAGCCTATAGGTTCTATTTTATTGAGTCTACTGATTCTACAGTGATTCACACCGTTATAGAACAGAGATATGCATTATTTGATGAGACTTAATTCTATTAAATTAATAGATCGAAGGACATAGTTCCGAGTAGTAGTGGAAATAGTGAGGTTGAAGACCAAGTAATTGTTCCAACCGAATATCCGATGCTTCGAAAGAGCAAAAAAGGAAGGATTGAAAAATCATTTGGTCCCGATTTCCATGTATACTTGGTAGAGGGATCAAGAGATGAGATTGGGTCACAATTCTCTTACCGTTATAGGATCGAGGAGGATCTATAATCATTTGATGAGGCTTTGAAGTCTCAAGATTGTTGGTCCCGAAAGGCCTATACAAGTTTGTAGAAGGGGGGGGGGGGGGGGGTTGAATACAAACACACTATTTTAGTTTTCTAAATTGTTTATTGATAAATCATTAACAATTTACAGCTTGTTGCGGAAACAAGATTAAGGATAAACCTAAATCTAAACAAGTTGGAACACTAAGGTTTCTTGCACTAAGAAAGATAAGGAGATTACTAATAAGATCCTATCTTGAGAGAGATTTGAACTTGTCCAGAGTTAGCAAGTTACTTCAAATGAAGTGAGTTCATCTCTTTATATACTGCATGCATTTAATGCAAGTCAGTATATACTTTACACGTTTCATCAGTTGGTTGGTTGCATGTCATTGACCTTGGTTGACAACCTTAGTAGCCGTAAGGATGAACAGTGTAGTATCAGAGTGGTTGTACGATTTCAGATATTCGTAGGTTCTTTTCTGACATTTCGTACGGAGGCGTGCAAGGGTGGTTAAGACAAAAGTACTTTGTACGGAGGACTTCATGATCAGCTTTCGTTGATTCAGCGATTATCATTTACTATTCAGCAGATGATAAAGTTCAGCGATAGCTGAAGTCTTGTACTTGATACTTCACGTTGAGTGGACAAATCTGAGTCTTCGCTGATCCGCATCAGTTCGTTAGGAGACTTGTCGCTGGTTCTTGAGCTTGATCTTCGACTTCAGCGTAGAACCTTTGTTGACGTGAAACTTGTCTTCAGGGATCATAAGTAAACAACTAACTTATCAGCGATCATCATAATGACTGAACAAACTCAACGCATTAATGATGAACAGTGTTCGCTGAATGTTTAATCTAAAAAGCGAGAGTTCCTATCAGCGGTACTGGAAGATCTTAGTACTTATCAGCGATAGTGAAACTCTGATACATATTGTTTACTTACAATTTTCACTAAGTATATAAGAGAGGGTCATTATCAAATCACTGAGGGTTTGGATCAACAATCTCCCCCTATTTGATTATGACATAGCAACAAAGAAAATTGCTATTTAATGAAAACATAAGGATAAAAAGAACTCATAAAATATTTGTCCCTTTTACTGTTTTCTGGGATCTTTTCAGTACTGATGGAGTAAAGTACGTTCGCTGAAATCTTTCTTTAACATATTGAGTCAGGTTACAATGAAGAACAGAAAGATTACAAGTACAAGCGAAATAATTTACAAGTACAGAAGGATAACTGATAAAATAGAGAAAAAGGAGATTATATCAGTTTTCAAAAGGTTCTTCCTTAATGAGAAGTTCATCAAGGGTCGTCTTTTCAGTGGGGATCATCCAGTCAGGAACCGTTACACCTTGTTTTCTTTTGTTCAGCGCTTCTTTAAAGATCAAGGGTTTTAGGTGTCGTGCCTGAATGTCTTTTCTGAAGTCGCACCAGTAGATAAGATCTCTGAGCTGTTCAATTGGAGTGATTGGAAGCTCAGCGATCCGTTGAAAGCATTTACGTCCGTCGTAGTCAAGAAAGAATATTCCATAAGGATTACTGATGACTTTACCAGGGACGAAAAGTTCACATGGTGGCAAAGAAATGTCAAGGGCAGATAGATCAGGATCAAGACCAAGCACTTCAGCGCGAGAGAAACCAATTCCAGTTTCATTTCGTATGACAGGACCTGAGTTTGAATCTTGACGTTTCTTCTTTGGAGAGCCCCTTTTTCTTTTCAGCTTTAGATCAGGAACAGGAGGAATGTCCACACAAGAAGATATCAAATCGATCTGTCTATTTATCAGCTTTTCGAAATGATCCTTGTACTTAGATTGTGACGATTGGATAGCTAACCTCATCTCCAGCCATTCAGAGAGACCATACCTTTTTACAGTGTCAGCGCGAAAGGTTTCAGATTTTCCATCTTCTCTGAACAGTTTGATGTCAACAATAGGTACTCCGATAGAGGTTCTTCCAGAGATGAATACCTTGTTGATCTTCGCTGGACGATATCTGAAGTGAATTTTCTCTTTACACCAGATCAGGGTGGTCTGAGAAACTTCAGTTTTCTTTTCCACGATCTTCTGGGCTTCTTCCCAAAGTTTTCGTTGGACTTGAATGGGAACACGCTTCAGCTTTAGGTCTTTGACAGATTCTTGAGTAAGTTTGATGGCGTATTCTCTGTCTTTCTCTTCAGCTTCCTTTCTTTCAACGATGAGGCGTTCAGCTCTGAGGTGTTCCTTGTATTCAGCTTTTGAAATTCTGAACTTTGGAGGAACTGAAGGCAGTTGATCACGCCTTAGAATGATTCGCTGATCCTCGAATCGCTTTATCATTTCTTCTCTTCTCTTTTGATCCTCTTCACTCAACTTTTGAGGAGCTGAGGAAGGTCTGTTTCTGTGCGAGAGAGGTTGTTCTTCTGGTTCATCAGTCTCAGAGATCAAATCCAAGACTGGGATTATGTCTTCAGCGGCAGCTGGAATTATTGGTGAAGTCGCAGTTGTAGAGCCTTCAGCGATATCCTCAAACAGGGGAGAGGACTAGCTGAAACGCGGCGATCTTACTAATAAGAACTGGGTAGAAGAACATGGGTAGAAAAGATAGAAAAAGATTGTGGATGTGTAGAGAGGTTGTTGAGTAGAGAACTGATTGTGTATAGATATGTTCAGGGAAGGAATATAAGTAAAGTTTAGTGTACCTGACAAACCGGCTTTTCAAGCAAGATCGCCAGATTTTCATCTTCAGCGAGGCCTTTGCCTTTGCTTTTCTCAGCGCCAGAGGCTGAGGGCTTTGTCTTTGTCTTCTCCCCTGAAGGTTCTTTTATTGAGATTCCCTTAAGAGCTTTGATCCTTGGGGCAGGTTTGACGATAAAGAAATCATCATCATCTTCATCATCATCATCATCATCCTTCCTTGGAGAGGAGGATGGTTCATCTTTAGGGATGTCGATGTCTTCATCTTCTTCTGCTTCGGATTCCTCAGCATCTTCTTCGAGTTGCTCCCCCTCAGATACAGAGGCGAGATTCTCGGTTCCCTCAGGGTTTTCATCTCCCTGAGGTCCAGCGGTTAGATCTTCATTCCTCTCTCCCCTGATAGATTCATCATGGGAAAGGTCTTCAGCGCTTTTGTTTAGATCTTCAGCGCTCTTCTCAAGATTTTCAGCGCTCTTCTCCCTGGTATGTTCAGCGCTCTTCTCCCCCTCTTTCTCATGATTGGGGGAGGAATGAGTAGACTCAGCATTGGTGTTATCTCTGTCTTCTGGGCCAGAGATTTTCACACAACCTTCAAGCTTTGCTATTCTGTCTTCTAGGCCAGAAATAGCAGGCGTGATTTTCTTCAGCTCTGTGCGATCCGCCGCTGTGAAAGATTCCAAAATGGGGGCAGGGGCAGAAGTAGGAGCTGTATTATTTGCCTTGTTGACCAGCGTCTCGATCATCGTCTTCATAGAACTAACGTCGGTCTTTACAGAACCTAAGTCGGCCTTGACCGCTGACATATCACCCTCGAGTTTTCCAACCGATGTCTTCAGCGTTGTTACTTCGCTGGACACGGTCGAAACTGAGTTTTTGAGGCTGGTGTAGTCGGTGTAGATGTCAGAGAGCACCTTGGCAAAATCGGCGAGAGTCTTATCAAGTCCCTTGATGTCTTCAGTGGAAGCTTTCTTCTCCACCACCGTTGTCAGCTTTGTCAAATTTTCTCCAGCGTTTGTTACAGCTGTAGAATTGTTGGAGAGTGTGGTGGTGAGACTGGTCAGCTTTGTTTCCACGGACTTCAGAGAAGCGTTGATGTCTCCCAAATTAGGACTTGTAACATATAAGTACTTGTGAACAAAGGAAAGCTCAGAAGTTTCAGGTTTAGTTACATTGTTTAAGGTGGGATTTGTACCTGCAGGAGGATTGATGAACTCGTCAAAGTTGCAAGTTCCTGAATAATGTTCCATATCCTCTTCGAAAGTACGGTGAGGTATGGTGATCTCTGCAGGTCCTTTCTTCATCATTTGTTGAGAAGCGTCAGCGGTGGCTTCTGGAATGATGGAATCTCCAGTGATCTTTGGAGGAGTGTCCAAGTGAGTGGAGGGAGAAGCGAAGGATAAGATTTGGGTTCGGGTTCTGAGTTCAGCGTTGGAATCGCTGACAATCACTTCATCAGTCTTTTGAGAGACTGAGGGAGGTTGGGTAGTTTCCAAGTTTCTAACCTCAGCGTTTAGAGACGCTGAAGTCTGGATTGGAGGGATGGCTTGAACGGGTGTGGCAGAGCGTACCACGGAACTTTCCTTCAGCTCGCCAGAATGAGCTGAGGAGTCTTCAGCATGGAATTGTTGGGGTTGCTCCTTGGTTTTCTTGATCCTTTTGGAATCAAGTTGGGTGTGAGAGGGTTTCCTTTTCTTAGAAGGAGAGGATTTTGTGGCCGGGGTATCAGCGATGGGTATTGTCGCTGAAGGAGCCACAGAAAGCGGAGAATTTAGAAGAGTGAGAAGAGTAGAGAGACGTACCTCATTTGCGACAGGCTTGAAGTCGAGAACCTTAGGGCCAATCTGAGAAAGTTTCAGATCACCCTCTTCAGGATAGCTGTCCTTTAGGCCATATTAAAAGATGGCGCTGATGAATCGTGGGTAAGGAACCCATGCTGGTCTGTCAGCGGCAGAATCGACACGTAGAATCAGGTCATCATAAATAATGGAGGCCCAGTCAATGTGTAGACCTTTCAGCAGTGCGTATCCCATGGACTGCTGAGGTTGGGCGGCTTGATCAGAAGAGCCGGACTTCGCTGTCATGTAGCTGATCAGGTGTGCGAAGATGAAGTTCATCTCGCTGGGCATCTTGGATTTCTTTATCAGCGTCAGCTTCTTCACAGGCTTCTTGTCCCTTCCAATATCCCAGATATAACCCATTGCGTCAAGGAAAGCAATGATTTCTTCTTTGTCAGCGTGCTTCTTGTGGTCAGGGAATGGAACGAAGGGTTTTTCTTTGGTAGCATTTGGGAAGTTCAGGGCTTTTCGGATTATGGCGGGTGTGATCTTGATGGTGCCATACTCAGTATCGCTGAGTATGCAGTCGATGGTTTTGGATGCATCTTTGGCAGAGGGTAGCTCAGTGTGTCTGGCAGAGTACCAGAACTGGGATAAGAGCCGCTGACTGGCAGGAGGTGTTATGGTCAGGGCTGTGTAGATGGGGCTGTTCTTCAGAAAACTCACAACATCGTCCAGATGTGATACTTGCTTCTGAGGAGGAAACTCGAGAAGAGCTGAGAGGTTGTTGGCCTTAGTCCAATCTAGTTGATCCAGCTCGAACTTAACCTGAGGGGCTTTGATGATATCCACTTCCTCAGAGTCAGCGGAGATGTTCTCAGCGGTAACATTGATCTTTGAAGTTGCCATTTCACTGTATTATCAGTTCAACCAAAGATGTTAACAAATAAGAATTATCTTAATGTGGAAAGAATTTTCCATTAAGATTTTTCGAATTTTGTCCATTTCATTCAGACAAAAATGTCTTAATGAAGATTTAGGGTTTTTCTTGATTTTTGGAATGAAATGTAAAACCCATAAAGTCTTGTATTCCAGTTTCTAAAAGAAAACTGGATACGAATGAAGAACACGTTTAAGATTTAGATTTAAAACTTGAAGAACAACCATGAAATGGTTGTGTTCATAAAACCATGAAAGAAATGATTTTATTTTACAAAGTTCTTTTGTTTGATCTTGTTAAAACAATGAGAAGATCGAAAACAAGTTATACGCATTTGATAAGTAAGAACATATTAACCTTGATGTTTTGATGAAGAAGATGATGAACAGTTCTTTGAAGATTTGAGAGCACAAATGCAACAGTAATTCTTTTCTTGCGGAGAAAGATTGTTCGCGTAAAAGACAAATATAAACCAAGAGTTATTTATATAGGGAGTTTTTAGAGAGAGAAAACCTTGAGCGGGAAAAGGTTTCATCATGACACGGACACGTGTTTGCATTTGATTGGAAGTTTGAACGAAACGTGCAAACGTGTGTTAGAAAGAAATCGTGCCTAGTGTTATCCGTTGCAATGACGTCACAACTGTCCTTTCACATTCTTTTAGGATGTCTCTGAGGTTTTGAAAGCTCAGGGACTCTTTTGAAAAACATGAAGAACTGAATAGAAGATATCAGTGAAGGTTTTAAGAATTTTCAAAATATCGCTGTTAAGGAAGAGATATTCAGCGATGTAATTTATTTTGAAATCTTGCATTTACATGCGATTGTCAGAGAGAGAAAACATACCTGGATATCAGTTTAACCAAGTTTATTCAGAGAGAAGATGATGAAATGGATTATATAAGTTGATTTTATCCCGAAGGCTATACAAGTTTGTATAACCGTATCGCTGATCAAATGTGAACCGCTGAAGATTTTACCCTTCAAAGTTCAGCATTCCAAGCTCGCTGATGAGAAAGTTGAATCTTGTCTCATTAAGAGGTTTGGTAAATAAATCAGCTAACTGACAATCAGTTAGGATAAAATGAAGTTCTATATCACCATTCATCACATGATCTCTGATAAAATGATATCTGGTCTCTATGTGTTTTGTCTTTGAGTGTAGCACTGGATTGTTTGCTATAGCGATGGCACTAGTGCTGTCGCAATAGATTGGAATTTTGGAGAGCTGAAGATCATAGTTTAGTAGCTGATTTCTCATCCACAAGACTTGAGAACAACAGCTTCCAGCGGCTACATATTCAGCTTCAGTTGTGGAAGTGGACACTGAGTTTTGCTTCTTACTTGTCCAACTTACCAGCTTTCCACCCAGGAGCTGACATCCTCCTGTGGTGCTTTTCCTATCCATTTTGCAACCTGCAAAATCACTGTCTGAATAGGCGGTTAGATCGAATCCTGAGTCTTTGGGATACCAAAGACCTAGATTCGCTGTACCCTTAAGATATCGAAAGATTCGCTTTACAGCTTTCATATGAGATATCTTAGGTTCAGCTTGATATCGTGCACACAAGCATGTTGCAAACATAATATCGGGTCGGCTAGCTATAAGATACAATAGTGAGCCGATCATCCCACGGTACAACGTGACATTGACAGGAACATCCTTTGTGTCCTTATCAAGTGTCAGCGGTGTTGCCATAGGGGTTTTCATAGCTGAACTTTCAGTTAAGTCGAATTTCTTCAGCATATCTTTAACATATTTTCCCTGATTTATAAAAGTTCCTTTTTCAGTTTGCTTAATCTGAAGACCAAGGAAATATGTTAGTTCACCCATCATGCTCATTTTATACTCATCTTTCATTCTATCAGCGAAACGAGTACAAAGCTCAGGGTTAGTAGAACCAAATATAATGTCATCAACATATATTTGAACTAAAATGATATGACCTTTCACTTTTCTAAAAAATAAAGTTTTGTCAATCTTTCCTCTCTCAAATTTTTCAATATGGAGATAAGTAGAGAGAGTATCATACCATGCACGAGGAGCTTGCTTTAAGCCATAAAGTGCCTTGTCTAGTTTATAAACATAACCTGGATGCTTAGGATCTGAGAATCCTGGAGGTTGTTCCACATACACTTCTTCATTCAGCTTTCCATTCAGAAACGCTGACTTAACATCCATCTGATGTACAGTGAAGTTTTTGTGTACAGCATTTGCTAAGAAAAGACGAATAGATTCAAGTCTTGCTACTGGAGCAAAAGTTTCGTCATAATCTATGCCTTCCTCTTGCCTGTATCCCTGAGCAACAAGACGAGCTTTGTTGCGAGTTACAGTACCATGTTCGTCCAACTTGTTTCGATAGACCCACTTAGTGCCTATCACCGTTTTGTCAGTTGGTCTCCGAACAAGTTTCCAAACTTTGTTTCTTTCGAATTCAGTCAACTCTTCTTGCATAGCGCTGACCCAGTTTGGATCTCTGAGGGCATCATCTATTTTCTTTGGTTCAGTTAGAGAAATAAAGTTAACAAATAAACAAATATTACCTGCACTTCTACGAGTCTGAATACCAGCGTTGGGATCACCAAGAATTTGATCGATTGGGTGATTTACAGTCCATCGCTGAGCAGGAGCATACGTCGCTGATTCAGTCTGAACTGGAGAAACTGAAGATGAGGCTTCAACTACTTCTGGATTATCAGCTAAGAGAGGAATGTTTGCATTTGTCACTTCATTCACTGATTGCTGAGAAATAGATGTTATTTCTGAGGCATTTGGATCAACTGCAGGTATAGTGTTTATAGGAACAGCTGAGACCCAAGATGTTTCAGCTTCACTATTCTGCATATCTGGAATGATAGTAGGACCATCATTTTCTACGGTATGAGCATGAGGAGTGGGAACTTCTTCTGAATCACCAAGATGAGAAAACATCCATTGATTCAGTTCTTCAGTATCAGCGTTCGGTTTAGAGTTCGCTGAACGGGATTCGTCAAACGTGACGTGAATAGTTTCTTCTACAGTTTGTCTTCTACGGTTGAAGACTCTGAAGGCTTTGGAGACTGAGGAGTATCCAAGAAAGATTCCATCATCAGCCTTAGGATCAAACTTTCCAAGGGCATCTCTGTTGTTCAGTATGAAACACTGACATCCAAAGATGTGAAGAAAGCTGATTGAAGGCTTTCTCCCATGAAAAAGTTCATAGGCTGTCTTTTTGAATCTTTTAACTATCAGCGACCTGTTTTGCGTAAAACAAGCAGTGTTGACAGCTTCTGCCCAAAACTGAGTAGGCAGGTGAGAATCGCTGAGCATTGAACGTGCAGCTTCAATAATTGTTCTATTTCTTCTTTCAGCGACTCCATTTTGTTGCGGTGTTCTCACTGACGAAAAGTTGTGAGAAATACCCTTGCTCTCAAGGAAGGAATCAAGAGAACTGTTTTTGAATTCAGTTCCATGATCACTTCTTATTGAGCGAACAGTCATATTGTTCAGAGTTTCCATCTTCCGAACAAAGGTGATGAGTTCTTCAGGGGTGTCACTCTTAGAACGGAGAAACATTACCCATGTGTATCGAGAGAATTCATCAACTATGACTAGCGTATATTTCTTTCCAGCGATGGATTGTTTATTAACAGGGCCAAACAAATCCATATGTAGTAATTGTAGAGGAGATGACACTGAAGAGACTTGCTTTGACTTGAAGCTTGCCTTGGTCTGCTTCCCTTTTTTCACACGCTGAACATAAAGACTCTTTGGCGTATGAATGTTGAGGTAGACCAGTGACTAACTCTTTGGAGGAAAGAGTATTCAGCGTCTTGAAGTTGAGATGTGAGAGCCTTTTGTGCCATAGCCAGTTAACATCAGAAGATGCCTTTGAGAAGAAACAGGAGTTCTCAGTGGTTGTTGAGTCCATGTTTATTACATAAATATTTTCCAAACGATAACCGCTGAGAGCTATCTTCTCCTTTTTGTCAGAGACAAAGCAGGATTCCTTAGTGAAAATCACTTTGTTATCCATGTCGCAAAGCTGACTGATGCTCAGAAGATTATGCTTCAGCCCTTCAACATATGCGACTCTTCTGAAGGATGTTGTACCATTTGAAAGTACACCATACCCTCGGGTATGTCCTTTTCCATTTCCACCAAATGTCACAGAGGGACCCTTCTCTTCCTTGTATTCAGCGAGCAGTTTTTTCTTACCAGTCATGTGTCTAGAGCATCCGCTATCAAGATACCAGATACCCTTCTTAACCTGCATTTACAAAGGAAGATTAGTTTTGCTTGGGTACCCACTTCACCATGTATACGCGTTTGTCAGTGGAAGTTGTTGGAATGGGTTCAGCAGTCTTCGCAGCATTTGAAGATTCAGCTTTGTCTTTCTTCACTTTGGTCAATTTCTTGACCTCAGCGGTAGGAGTCACATTGACCTGAATTGCAACTGGGTTGGTCTTCTTGGACTTGGGTGCTATCTTCACCTTAGCTATCTTATCAGCTTTGGTGGCTGTGGGGCACTTACTTGCAATATGATCGGTAAGTCCACAGTGATAACATTTCCTATAACTAAAATTATTTCTAGGACCACTTGAGTGCTGAGCTTTTAATTTGGAATTTGAAGTGCCAGCACCAAGTACACTATTGGTTTTTGAAATAGGACGAACATTCAGTTCTTCAGATTTCTTACCAAGGACATCTACTCTGAGTCTAGGAGTAGGTCGCTGAACTGATCCAGAGGTCTGAATTCTAGAACCAGATGAATGGATCACCAAGGCTTTGGAAGCATTCAGCTTAGGTACTAAGGTACCCTTCTGAGGATTTTGATAAATAACAATTCCTTTACCTTTGTCTTTAGAGACAGAGGTAGGTTTTGAATAAACCATTTTCTCCTTACCTTTTGAGGAGGTAGGAGTTTCCTCAGGTATTGGTGTAACAGACGAGGAGCACTGAGATGATGAAGTGTCAGCGACTAAGGATACGAACGTTCCAAATTTAAGCATTGAACGTTCAGTGGTTGGTTTTGGAGTATCATATTTATAACCCAGACCACGTTTATCACTCAGAGGAATCTGAGCCTTAATTATCTCAGTGATCTTTGTTGAAGAATTACACCATCCTTCAACAGTAGCTTGTTCAGCTTTTAATGCAGCGATAGCTTCTGCTCGTTCGATTTTGACTAGCTGATTTAAATAGACTTGATCTTTAAAATCATCTTCAATTTTAGAAAGCTTTTCTATTTGAAGGTGGCAGTTTTTAAGCTTTTCAGCGAGATCAAGATTTTGGTTTTCAACCACAGCTTTGCCGTTCATGGCTTCGTATAAACTTCTAGTCAATAGATCGATTTTACGGAGACTATCAACTTCATCAATATTTGCAATATTGGTAAAGAAAGAAGGTGATACCTGAATGGCAGATGTTGAAGTGGAGGGAATGTCTGAACTTTCTTCCTCTTCTTCAATCTTGGCCATGAGACATTGATTTGCTTCATCATCTTCAGAATCAGATGATGAGGCTTCTTCATCAGAAGCAGCCCAATCATAGTCAGCCATCAGGCCTTTTCCTTTCTTCTTAAAGCTTTTCAGCTTTGCATACTTCTCCTTCAACTTTGAGTATTTGTCATCTTTATTCCTTGGAACAAAGGATTTCTTTGTAAAAGCTGAAGGTCTCATGATTTTCTTTGACCTGCACTCATTAGCGAAATAACCTGTCTTTTCGCAGTTGAAACAAGTAGCAGTAGCCTTATCAACAAAAGCTGATGTTTTAGGCTTGTCAGCTATGGAAAGAGTTTTGTTCTTTCTAAACATTTTCTTCTTGGCGAATCTCCTGAACTTTTTAGTTAGGAGAGCCAAGGATTCATCATCATCTGAAGAATCAGAGTCTGATGACCTTTCAGAGTTACTTTCTAACTCAGTAATAGTGACCGAGGGTCGCTGAGTAGAAGGTTCTTCTGAGATTAAAGCAACAGGAGTGCTTTTGGAATCTTTTACAAGATTCTTCTTAAGATGGCTAGATTGCTCATGATTCAGCAATGTACCATATAAGGTTGAAAGGGTCATTGATTCATGATTCAGCAATGTACCAACAGTTTTTAGATCTATAATTAAGCAATTAAAACGTTGGTGAACTTCAGAGAGAGTTTCATTCTTACCAGAAATGAAGCTTTCATATTGTCTTACCAGGTTGATCTTTCATGAGTCCTGGACTTCAGACGTTCCTTCATACTGAACACATATTGTGTCCCACATGGCTTTTGATGATTTCAGGTTCATGACGGAATGGTAGACTTCGTCAGGAAGGGCCATGGATAGTATGGATCTGGCTTTTGTATCTATAGCCACTTTCTTCTTATCTTCGTCGGTCCACTGATGGATTTCTTTAGGAATCAGCCTTTCTGGAATAGCAGGTCTATTTGCAGTGGCTGGAACTAAAGGATCAATTGTTACAGGGATGTGTGGGCCGTTCTCAAGATAGTAAGGTATAGTAGGGTCTACACCTTCTAAGAAGAGTGTCATCCTATTTTTCCACAAGTTGAAGGTATCTCTGGAAAATCTAGGGGGTTTTGCAAGAGAACCATTGTCTATATAGTGTGTGTTTGTGTTGGCCATTTTCAGATAATAGCAAGGAAGAGAAATATCTTAGATTAGATCTTGTTTATGAGATTAAACAAATCCGCTCTGATACCACTTGTTGGTCCCGAAAGGCCTATACAAGTTTGTAGAAGGGGGGGGGGGGGTTGAATACAAACACACTATTTTAGTTTTCTAAATTGTTTATTGATAAATCATTAACAATTTACAGCTTGTTGCGGAAACAATATTAAGGATAAACCTAAATCTAAACAAGTTGGAACACTAAGGTTTCTTGCACTAAGAAAGATAAGGAGATTACTAATAAGATCCTATCTTGAGAGAGATTTGAACTTGTCCAGAGTTAGCAAGTTACTTCAAATGAAGTGAGTTCATCTCTTTATATACTGCATGCATTTAATGCAAGTCAGTATATACTTTACACGTGTCATCAGCTGGTTGGTTGCATGTCATTGACCTTGGTTGACAACCTTAGTAGCCGTAAGGATGAACAGTGTAGTATCAGAGTGGTTGTACGATTTCAGATATTCGGAGGTTCTTTTATGACATTTCGTACGGAGGCGTGCAAGGGTGGTTAAGACAAAAGTACTTTGTACGGAGGACTTCATGATCAGCTTTCGTTGATTCAGCGATTATCATTTACTATTCAGCAGATGATAAAGTTCAACGATAGCTGAAGTCTTGTACTTGATACTTCACGTTGAGTGGACAAATCTGAGTCTTCGCTGATCCGCATCAGTTCATTAGGAGACTTGTCGCTGGTTCTTGAGCTTGATCTTCGACTTCAGCGTAGAACCTTTGTTGACGTGAAACTTGTCTTCAGGGATCATAAGTAAACAACTAACTTATCAGCGATCATCATAATGAATGAACAGACTCAGCGCATTAATGATGAACAGTGTTCGCTGAATGTTTAATCTAAAAAGCGAGAGTTCCTATCAGCGGTACTGGAAGATCTTAGTACTTATCAGCGATAGTGAAACTCAGATACATATTGTTTACTTACAATTTTCACTAAGTATATAAGAGAGGGTCATTATCAAATCACTGAGGGTTTGGATCAACAAAGATATTGCTTTCTAGAAAATAACAATAAACGACGAGATAGATTCCATCATGGGGAATCATACTTGGGTATTATCAGACTTGTCACCGGGTTGTAAACCTTTAGGATGCAATTTTATCTTCAAAAGGAAGATGAAAGTTGATGGATCAATTGACAAGTTCAAAGCTCGATTGGTCATCCAAGGCTGTAGACAACGAGAAGACATCGATTATTTCGATACCTATGCCCCGGTTGCAAGGATCTCCACAATTAGATTGTTGATAGCTTTAGGAGTTATTCACAATTTACTGATTCACCATATGGATGTAAAAACGATATTCTTGAATGGTGACTTGGAGGAGGAAGTTTACATGAAACAACCAGAAGGTTTTGTTTTGCCCGAGATGGAGCATAAGATGTGTAAACTTGTAAAATCATTGTATGGACTGAAACAAATGCCCAGACAATGGCATCAAAAATCTGATGAGGTTGTCTTGTCCAATGGTTTTATGTTAAACCAAGCGTACAAGTGTGTGTATATAGAAAATTTGACACATCTGTTAATTGAGTAATAATTTTCTTATACGTTGACGACATGTTGATCTTTGGCACCGACCAAAATCAAGTTGAAAAAAGAATCAAAGAGTTTTGTCATCTAGTTTCTCAATGAAAGATATGGGAGAGGCGGAGGCCATCCTTGGAATTAGGATCAAGCGCGAGAACAAAGGGATTGCAGTTACGCAATCCCATTACATTAAGAATGTATTAAAGAAACTTAATTGCTTTGATTCTTCTTCGATGGGTACTCCATTTGATCCGAGTTTGCAATGACAAGAGCATGGTTGTTAACTTCAATCTACCTCATTGTAGAAATATTTAGAAGTAGTGAAAAATAGGCTAAGTGAAGAAAGCCTCTTTCAGAGGCTTTGCCACTTCCGAAGGATCAAGGTCAAGAAGCTACAGAAGCTACAGAGGTGTCCTACAGAACCATGTCTTACGCACAAAGAAGACCAAAGACTCGGAACCCGGTGAAGACTGCTCTACAAAGGACCAACCACAGAACCTCCGTAACCCTTTACAGAGCCTCTGTGGTTCAGACTGAAGACTTGGAAGATATTTATAATATCTTGCCACTATTGAAGAAATATCTTGCTACTGTTCCTGTTCATCAACTTGCATGATAGCATGCCCTGTCCAACTTCAACACGTGTCAAACTCTGAGTGGACTCAATAGGGCTTAGTACAACATAGACGTCTGCGCCATTAAATGCAATACAGCATGTATAACTGTTCATGCCATCCGTTCTACTATTCATGCCATCCGTTCAAACAGCAGCTCATGCTTTATGGTCCCCCTAGAGTAGTATAAAAGGAAGTCTCTTGTTGAGATCTTCCTTAACAATCTTAAGGACTTATCTAAGAATCTAAGTTTCATGCTTACACTTTATATCGTCAAACCTGTTAAGCATTACACTTTTACCAAACAGTTCTTAATTTGTTCTTGATGTTCTTATTATATATTGAAACTCAGTAATCTTTGAGATATCATATTCTGATCACTGTTTCTTTATATTCTGTATTGTTTCTACACAAACTTATCTGTTAGTTCTTCAAATACGCTTCCACATGAAACATAAACTCGAACTAATAAATTTGTTAATCTTGTTTAAACTAAACTGGAACCAACAATTGGTATCAGAGCAATCCTTGATTTTTAATATCAAGTGATCCTCTTTGTTACAAGATTTGTGATAGACATCATTCTAGTTTAACCTGTTCTTCATTTCATTAAAAAGTTTCTATTTTCCTATCATTTTTCGATCGATTCGAAAGTGGTATTCTTAAAAGAAACTATTTTTTCAGGTTAAAACTCCATTAAAGTACACTCTGGGAACTGTTAAAACCCAGAAAACCTTCCAGATCATCAGACTCATACTCTTTCGTCATATTATCTTTTCAGAACCTTCGAAACTCTTACAATGACAAATACAAATAACTTTTTCACTGCTGGTTCACTAACCAAGCCTCCTACTCTCCTTCGAGATGAGTATCCTCAATGGAATATAAGAATGATCCATTTCTTTGAGGGTACTGAAAAAGCTCTCGTACAATATCTTTACAACCCTCCACAAGTTCCCATGACAATAGTCCCACGAGTACCAGCTACTGCTGAATCTCTTGAAATCCCTGAACATCAAAAACCTAAGCCAAAAGGAGAATGGTCAGATGAAGATAGGGCAGAAGATGAAGTTGCACAGAAAACAAAAAGATTATTGATCATGGCTATCCCCAACGAACTCTTTCAATCCTTAGATGCATGCGAAACAGCGCACGATCTTTGGAAAGAATTAGAAAGACAGTCGGAAGGGGGTGCTAAAACGCAGAAGAACCGAAGGGCACAATACATAAATGAATATCATGCCTTCAGAGCCTCTACAACAGAATCTATGCAAATGACGTACGACAGGTTCAACTCTCTCATAAACAAATGTAGAAAGTCTGTCATTCATAGAACCTCGGAAGAAAATAACGTCATGTTTCTAAAAAGCCTGAATGATGAGTGGCTCCAGTTGTCTATGTCTTTATAAACAAACCAAGATCTAGACTCCTGGACACTCTCTGATCTCTATGGAACACTAGTCGCACAGGAGCCTCAAATAGCGCAGGCTAAAACACTAACCATTGCACCATACGCATTGGTTAGTAAATCTACAGAGGCTGCAGAGAGACCGAGAAATGAGAGAGCAACAGAGGAGAAGAAGACGGAGAAAAAGAAGATAGTGATAGTTGACAGTGAAGAAGACGAGCTGATAGAAGAAGAGATAACTCTTGCGTCATTAGCTAAATCATTATCTCTGTTGACAAGAGAGTTCAGAGGAAACCAGAGGGGTTCAGGAATTGATCGATATGGCAGAGACAACCGAGGAGAAAGAAGAGATGATGGAAGAAGAGAAGAATCAAGTGACCGACAGAGGTCAGATGATAGAAATGACCGACAGAGGTCAAGTGACAGAAACTACAGAGGTAATGACCGACAGAGGTCAGATGACAAGGTGAGCCACACACAACAAGAATGCTACAAGTGTGGCAAGCCTGGTCATTACGCAAATGAATGCCGAATGGATAAAGGTGGAGACCGACAGAAGTCCGACGATCGTGCTGTAAACACATCCCAAGGTTGTTTCAACTACGGGAAGCCAGGCCATTTCGCAAATGAATGCAGAAGTAGACCAAATCGCCCTCAGAAAGACTCAGCTTTTTACAAAAAGAAGGCTGAGTATTATGCGCAAAAATCCCTAATGGCGAACAAAGGGCATTCTGAGGCAAACAAGGAGGACTTCGAGTCAGACTCTACCTCTGACGATGAATACACCACCAATGCCCTATTCTGTGGCATGGGAAATGTCGACTCCGACACTGACACTGAGGTATCCACTTCAAACTCTACCTCTTGTACTAATTCTGTAGATGATAATTTACTTAAACTTAACATTGAACTGATTGAACTAAAAGAGATAAATGAAAGTATTCAGAAAAGACTCACCTTTAATGAGAGAGAAGTAAGGCTTCTCACTCAAGAAAAAGGAAGAATATTTGAAGAAAAGGAAAGAGTAGAAAAGAATTGGAACAAAAATCTAGATCCTTTAAAAAAGCAAATTTCTGAATTAACCTCTGCTCTTAAAGTCAAAACAAAAGAACTTTCAGTTTCTAGGAGTGAAACAACAGACATAAGAGCTATCAAAGAATACTTTCAAAGAGAGAGAGAGAGATACTCTGGCAAGATCTACTCAGAAGAGATGTTTTACTTAAAAACTATAAAGATGCACAGAAGGTGTATGAGAAAGTAAACTCACAAATAGGAAGACGGGGTATAGGGTACGATGATGTTACCCTAGGTGTTGAGGGCAAAAGAATTAAACCTATGTCTTCTCTGTTTGTGTTAGGAAAAATGAACAAACCAGATTTTCCAAACTTACTCTCTGTAAGTAAAAGGGCTAAAATCTCTGTGGAACCTCACTTGAGGAAACATACGAAGATGATCAATGTGTGGTTTGAAAACACAGATTCATCATCTTCAACCTCTGTCAATAGAGGAATCAAACCAAAGAAATATCTGAAAACACAAGATCAGATTGGTATCTTTAAGTTTGGTAAACCAGAGACTCAAACGCAGGTTGCTTTTGTCTGTATGATAAATGTCGAAAAGAAATGATCGGCAGAAGCTCCTGAGTTTAAACCCACCTTTTCAGAAGAAAAACTTAAAGAAACAATTGAAAAGGAACTTTTGGAAGTATGGAAAATAAACGTTTTAGAAAACTTCTGTACATCTTCTGTAGATAAAATTCTCGCTGAAGAGATCTAATCAGAAACCTCTGCCGTCTATGAAAGTTATTCTACAGAGGAAGAAAGCTCGTACGATACATGCTCGGAAAATCCAGCCTCTGTCGAAAGAGATGACTCAACCTCTGTATATGAGGACGATTCATCTTCTGACGACTCAGAGACAGATGTTACATCAGGGATAGTTCACTGTGACACAGAGAATGTTAAATTCTCCTCTGAAGTTCTTAACAGGACTATTTCTCCAAAAGAGAAAATCACAGAGATACCTATCTGCCCAGATTTTCTAAACTTGTATTTACAAGTCAAAACCTCTGTTGAGCTTGATATGTTAAATCTTAAAAAGAAGATCTCTGTAGATCCTAAAAGTTCAAAATTTTCAAAACCTGTAAGGCAAAATAACGAAAATCCCACTTGGCAACAAAAGGGAAAATGGCTTAAAGTTAACAAATCTATTTCCTCTGTGACAGTGAAGAAAGATGTTCACCACAGAAGAGACTCACAGAAGGCAGGAACTAAACAAAGCTTTTGCAAACAACATTCTAGTATTCATAGATCTTCTTGTAATAGGAAATCTAGTGTTAAGAAAGAATGTAATGCCTCTGTGGCTCAGTTCAATGAATTCAATGAAAAGTTCAAGCAAATCACGTCTCATATTCAATATTGTCATTGCTTTGATCTTATGTTCAAACTAAATAATCACTTCTCCAGTCAAGATTGTTTACTCTCTACTCAAAATCAAAAGTCAAAACCTACAAAGAAACAATCTGATTCTTCTACAAAAGATAAAATGTATTTCAAAAATGCCAAGGCAAACTTGAAAAATTCTAACAATATCGGACCCATGTGGATATGGGTACCTAAGTCTCTGTGATTGTCTTGCAGAAGCGGTATGTGCCAATCTGGTATCTAGACTCCGGATGCTCAAGGCACATGACTGGCGACAGAAGTTTACTATCCACGTACAAAGAAACACTCGATGGTGGATCTGTAACTTTTGGAGACGACAAAAAGGGACACATCAAAGGCTATGGAGTCATAAAGAAGGAAAACGTTCATGTATACAAAGTTGCATATGTAGATGGCCTTAAACACAACCTACTCAGTATAAGCCAACTTTGTGATACAGGATTCGATGTGTTATTCAAAAGAACTTTCTGCTCTCTGAAAAGTGAAGACACAGGAATAGAACTTCTGCGAGTCGAAAGAAGAGGTGATCTATATCTGATGAATTTCAGTTCAAAGAACAAGGACAAAGTTTGCCTTGTAGCCTGCAAAAGTGAGGAAGCCTGGTTATGGCATAACAGGTTCTGTCACTTGAACTTTCACACATTGGATAAACTGGTCAAACTTGATCTAGTTAAAGGTTTGCCTAATGTTAAATTTAATAAGGATCATTTGTGTTCTGCCTGTGAAATGGGAAAACTCAGAAGAGCTTCCCATAGAGGCAAAACAGATGTGTCTTGCACTAGGCCTCTGTACATGCTTCATGTCGACCTCTGCGGTCCCATTGCCTTACAGAGCTTAGGTGGCAAGAAATACATACTTGTCTTAATTGATGAGTATTCGCGATTCACATGGGTTGAATTTGTCCGAAAGAAATCAGATGTTCCAATCATCTTGATTAATCTAATGAAAAGAATCCAAGTTCTTTATGAATGCAGAATACAGAAGTTAAGAAGTGACAATGGCACAGAATTTAAAAACTCTGTCATTGAAGCCTATCTTTCTACAGAAGGAATATCATAGAACTTCTCTGCCGCACGCACTCCACAGCAGAACGGCGTAGTCGAAAGAAAGAATCGAACGCTCGTGGAGGCCATAAGAACTATGCTATCAGCATGCGGATTACCAATGAACTTTTGGGCAGAAGCGATTTCTACCGCTTGTTATACACAGAATCGTTCAACCATTGTGAAAAGACACATCATGACTCCTTACGAACTGATCAACAAAAGGCGGCCAAACATCAAGTTTTTCCATGTATTTGGATGTAAATGCTTTGTTTTAAACGACAGAGATTCCAGAGGAAAGTTTGAGGTAAAAGCTGACGAGGGAAAACTCATTGGATACTCTGCCACTTCCAAAGCCTACAGAGTATACCTTACAATGTCTCGCAAGATCGTAGAAAGCATCAATGTTTCTTTTGATGATTCATTCCAGAAGACTTCTGAGCAAATCAGTTCAGAACTCGGACTTAAAGGGGAATCCTCTGGCATCTCACAAACAAAAGAAGACTTAAATCTTCTATTTTTAGAGATGTTCCACGACGACATTGATCCCTCTGTTGGAACAATCAGAGCTTCTGCAGAACAATCTTCTGTCGGTCAAAATCCTACAGGTATGACTCTAACTGGTCCAAATAATGCTTCATCTTCTTCTGTAAATGCTACAGATGCAAATGTTGAGGAAGAGTCTACAGAAGAAGAAACACAAAGGAAAACGACCACAGAAGCTGCTGAAGAACAAACTCCACAATCCACAGAGGAACCAATAACGGAGGATATAGAGGACCAAGTCTATATGCCTTAAGAGGAACAAACTCCACCACCACTCATACCAATCATTCCACAAACAGTTGGATCAACTACCAAGGCATGTACTACGATAGAGGCTACACCAGAAGAAGAAGAAGAACAACAACAAGAAGCCTCTGAAGAACAATTCGATGACATTGGTGACCATCATCCACGCACAACTCAATGGACAAAAAGCCATCCTCCAAGCCAAATAATTGGTGAACCCTCTGACAAGGTAAAAACAAGGTCTGCCACTGCTAATTTTTGTTTCTTTATGAACTTTATTAGTGTGATAGAGCCAAAGAAGATTTCTGAAGCCCTTGACGACCCAAACTGGGTAGACGCCATGCAAGATGAGCTTCTGCAGTTCGAGCGCAACAAAGTCTGGACTCTAGTACCTCTGCCACGGGGGAAACAGGCCATTGGGACTAAGTGGGTCTATAGAAATAAGAAGGATGAAGATGGAGTGGTCATCAGAAACAAAGCACGATTAGTGGCCAAGGAATATAGACAAGAAGAAGGCATAGACTACGATGTGACTTTTGCCCCTGTCGCACGGCTCGAAGCAATAAGAATATTCTTAGCCTTCGCAGCCCACAGAGGTTTCAAAGTCTATCAGATGGACGTGAAATCAGCTTTTCTCAACGGTGAAATCCAAGAAGAGGTTTACGTAAATCAGCCACCAGGATTTGAAAGCTCAAAGTTCCCAAGGTATGTGTACTGCCTTGAAAAGGCTCTGTACGGACTGAAACAGGCTCCAAGAGCATGGTACGAATGACTTTCTACCTTTCTTCTAGTCAATGGCTACGACAGAGGTACAACATAAACTACCTTATTCTATAAACGTAAAAACAGTGAAATAATGCTTGTACAAATCTATGTGGACGACATAATTTTTGGGTCTTCTAATACAGAATAGTGCAAAAGTTTTGAAAAACTCATGAAGAGTGAGTTTGAAATGAGTATCATGGGAGAACTAACATTCTTCCTCGGACTCCAAGTCAAACAATCCTCATAAAGAATTTTTATAAATCAGGCCAAATATGTCTCTGACATTCTTTCCAAGTATAGCCTCTCTGATACCTCTGCCATGAAAACTCCAATGGCCACTGGAAATAAGTTATTCTTAGATCCATATGGCATCTCTGTAGAATGCACTCTCTATAGAGGCATGATTGGATCTCTGTTATACTTAACTGCTAGTAGACCTGACATTATGCATGCCACATGTCTTTGTGCACGTTATCAAGCTAATCCTAAGAAATCACATTATGATGATGTTAAGAGAATCTTTAGATACCTAAAGGGGACCAAAAATCTTGGTCTCTGGTATCCACAGAACTCTGGTTTTTGTCTTAAAGCTTATACAGATTCAGACTATGGAGGATGCATGCTCGACAGAAAGAGTACCTCTGGGAGTTGTCAATTCCTAGGTGGTAAGCTAGTCAGTTGGACCTCCAAGAAGCAGAATTGTGTGTCAACATCAATGGCAGAAGCTGAATACGTTGCTGCCGCTAGCTGTTGTTCTCAGGTTCTGTGGATGAAGACTCAGCTAAAAGACTACGGCCACATCCTATTCAAGATACCCATCTTCTGTGATTCCAAAAGTGCCATTGCCATCTCTGCCAATCCTGTGCAACATTCAAAAACCAAGCATATCGATATAAGGTACCACTTCTTGAAACATCATGTTGAATACGGTACAATCGAGATGCATTTCGTGCCCACAGAATACCAACTCGCGGACTTATTCACCAAAGCTTTAGATGAGAAAAGATTCAATTTCTTGGTGGGTAAGTTAGGAATGATCAATATGACGTGAAAATTCTCTGTAAGTATAGCTTATCTTCTGTAAATATGTGTATAAATATATTGCTTTATTTATTGCTTTGATTGATTTCTTTCTGTATGTAAATTCTCAATCTCAATTAGTTCTTGAAATCACAGAGCTTCTGTGGGTCTGCTCAGAACCTCTGACGATCTCTACAGAACCTCTGGTAAACATGACCTATGTACTATGCAAAACTTATCCTATTTTTATCCAAGCATAGGTCAAGGGGGAGCAGAAGGAAATTACTTGATCTACAGAGATGAATAGATCAAGGGAGAGCAAAAGAATGTAACTTGATCGACATAAATGGTTAGATCAAGGGGGAGCAAAAGAAACCTTGAAATGACCTACAGAAGTCAGACATCACTGCCGAGAAAAGAAGAACCAAAAGGTATGTCTCGTACAAAAGGTTTTTGAAAACAGTTTTTTGGGACAAAATTTGTCAAAAACGTCCTAAAAATACTCGGAATAACATTTCAAAAATAAAATTATTAAAACTTTTAATAAATTTTGAGTTATGAGAAATTTGAGGTCATAGAGCTTCTGCTGAGCTCAACAGAAGTTCTGCCAGAACACTGCTCTGTAATCACATATTTAACTCGGAAACCTATTACACACAAATACACACACCATGACCTTCTCGCACAAAACTTTTTCCAAAACAGTTTTCTCGGACACCAACTTTCAAATATGTTCGAAAACCATTTCTTAATATAAATCAAAACTTGGATGATCAAAATTGTTAGTAGATTTTTAGTAATGAGAAATTTTCACTCATAGAGCTTCTGCTGGCCCCGACAGAGCTTCTGCAAGTTCCTACAGAGCCTCAAAACCTCTGTGAACGAAATTGCTTCACTAAAATCCTAATAAACCTCTCCAATGCTTTTTTCAAATGTTTTGGTCAAAATAGAACCTACAGAGTCATGATAACAATGAGATATATGAGAAAAGGGTGAAAATCCAAGATTGTCAAAATCACAGAGCTTCTGTGAATTTGGTAATTAGGCATTTCTGTAACAGTAACGGTTACTTTTACTGAGAGTGAAAATCATGTGGCTAAGAACAACCCCACGCGCCTAGCATTAATGGGCCGCGCACGACGTCCTGTCATCCTCTGACATGGCCTACGTGTCTCATTTTCATTGGGCGTACATGGCACGTTTTTGTATGGAAAGTTGAACCCGCCGTTCTAACTCAAGTACGGATTCCAAATATTTATCCATTGCCAAATATCTTTACCCTTTCGAATTCTACCGTTTTACCCACCTATAAAACCCTGCAAAAACCTGCAAGTATCTTATTCTCATTACGAATGGCTTCATCTTCTCAAGCTATCTCCCCTGCACACTCTCCGGCGAACTTTCAAGAACACTCTCCTGCTCAGTCTGAACACTCAGAAAACCCCCATCTCGCCAAAAACGCCGAACAAGAAGATTCCGGCGACTCAGCAGATTTTGCTC
This sequence comes from Saussurea involucrata, assembly GCA_033807775.1. NCBI lineage: Eukaryota > Viridiplantae > Streptophyta > Magnoliopsida > Asterales > Asteraceae > Saussurea > Saussurea involucrata. Next base: position 66,801,315 of record CM066320.1, on the reverse strand, counting down.
CAACCACCCATCTCCAAAACTTCATTGCTCAAGAACATTTTGACAAGGTACTACCCATAAAGTCAAATAACTGCTACTTGGTCCCCTCACCAACTGCTTTCGGCGAAGTCCATGCCCTTCTTCTACACTTCATGGAAAACCATATTCTCTTTCCTTTACTCTCAAGAACCGCAAAGAAAATACCTGTTAGGTATTTGAACCAATTTTGGTAAAGTTGTCGATATGATAAAGATGATTCTCTTATCAAAGGGTACATCTCAAAGCCAGACAAATCTGAACATTTGGAACTCAAATTCAATAGAACAATGTTTTCTCTGGAGTTCAATCTACCAATAAGGGGTCTTCTTGGACTGAAAAAATATGCAGAACAACCAACAGACGACGAGATCTGTCGTTTTGTAGAAATGCTTGGGTACAACACCCACCTAAGGAAGAGAAATGACTTCCGCAGAGGCAGACTACCTCCTCTGTGGAACACCTTGTTTTCGATCCTAAACAGATGCCTTACAGGGAAGATAGGCAGCATTGACCAGAGCTCGCACCAGATCTTAACCATCATGTACGGGGTCTACTACGATCTCCCACTCGATTACTCGACCATCATGCTGCAGGAGATCATCAATACGATCGACAGAAAGAACAACACCAAAAAGGCAAGAGAGAACGATCCTAAGTATCTACTACCTCTGCAATTCCAAAGGATTTTGGGAGTCCTGTTCGAACCTCTGCTAAAGATGCAAAACTGGCCAATGGAAGGGCCAACTCCCAAACAGTTCCCAATGAACAAAAACATCCCCACCGATCATATAGATGGCTAATCCCACTGCAGACCTCTGTTAAGGAAGCTTCTGAGCTATGCCAAGAACAAAACCCTTAAGTTAGAGTATATACGCGATCATAGGACTCCAAACCCGAGCCTTGTGACACCCCCATGTTTAGGTGTCCCCCTAGGAACAATAGTTGCAGAACCCCTCTCTACAGAAGCGAAAGAGCAGAAACTGGCAAAACACATGGCAATACAACTTAGTTTTATAGCCAAGCGAGCCGAGCTAATGGGAAAGAAGTCTTCTTCTAAAGCCTCGGCCTCTACCCCAAAACCCAAGAAGAGGAAAACTGTAGAAGGCACCTCTACAAGCATTACAGAAACTCAACCTTGAAAGTCCAGGATACACTCTTACAATCAAATATGAACAATTAAGATCGTATTCACAGCAACTGGTCATATGATTTTTTAACAATCTGTGAATTACAAGACATTACAATGAATTTCTCTCTCAATTGATCTAACAAATTATGCGTAAAGAGTTATCCAAAAGATTCTCCAAAAGATCCTATCAAAACTTCAGTTAGCTACAGTTGCTAACTCCTATATATACTGTAGAGAAAAGCTAAAGCTACAGTACATATGAGAAACAGACTAATAGAACAATTACACGTGTCCTAATTAGTAACCGAATATAACAGAGAATATCCCAAGATATGAATTCTGAACATAATTCTGAATAAGCGCTTCAGAACATTTGTCTTCATAGTCAGAAGTTCTGAGTCTCCTACTCAGAACTCTGAACCTTCTAGTCAGAATCCAACACTTAGAATCTTTTTGAGATTTCTCACTCAGAACTTCTGAGTCTTCTACTCAGAACTTCTGAGTCTTCTGATCAACTTCCATACTTGTAATCTTTTCATTATTCTCTGATCAGAACTTCTGAGTCTTCTTACTCAGAACTCTGATTCTTCAGATCAGATCTTAACAGTTGTGTTTTTGACAAAACTCTAGATCTAACAATCTCCCCCTTTTTGTCAAACACACTTGTACTTTTCATCATCAAATTCTTAGAGCAGGAACAATCTTCAGAAGGAGCTCTTCTGAATGCTTTGACAACTTTTGCTCAGAATTCTGAATTATCCGAGTTAACAACTTCTGGTCAGTCTTTAATCTGCAGCAGCAACGATTTCCAAATTGATTTCTGTTATATATTTGCTTTTTCTTTGCTCCCCCTTGAAATGACAATTCTCATCTTCATTTCAGCTTTCATAAGATTTCTTTATAAGAAACAACCGATCAGTTTTCTTTTCCTCTTCTCCTTCTTAAAATAACATTTCTCTCTTTTGTTATTTCTGTACAAAAACCATATCAATCTTCAAAATCTTTAGCTTTTCTTCCCCCTAAAGTTTTGGAAAGCAAAATCATCTTCAAAATCTTTAGCTTTTCTCCCCCTTGATTTTCAAAACTTTAGCGATGCTTTTTCTTCGAATGAAGTCTATGCTTTTTATCCTCCTTAATGAATAACCTTGCTCCCCCTCAAAATAAGAATTATAGAGCAATTTGTTTTCTCCCCCTGAAAGTATGCATATATTTCATTATTCATTTCAAATATAGTGCTTTAATGAAAACATTTATACAAGAAAAATAAGACTCACTGAACTACACTTGATAACTACTAACATTTGATCATTTGAAAATTTTACAAAAGAAATCCAACTTAATGAAATTTATCAGATTTTTCAATCAAATGAAATCAAATGCATGTGTTTGGATTCAAATACAAGTCATCATTGCATATCAAGTTAAAAATGTTCAGTTTCAATCCCTTTATTAAATCTATTTGGTGTGCTTAGCATGCGAATTATGATTAGCTTCAAGAATATGCAATTCTAAAACATATATGAATACTTTGCTTTACTCACACTATTTGTCCAAAATCAGGATTTTCACAAATTTACAGGTTTATTGCGACTTTGTATTTTCCCAAAGTTTCAAGAGATGTGTGCTCATTGGCATCTTTTAATTTTGTGCTCATTGACATCTATTAATTTTGTGCACATTGGCATCTTTTAATCAAAAAGTTTAGTAAGAATAAGATACATCGTTAAACATGACTTTCTATCTGGTTCTATAGCAGGATTTGGGTCAGCATATCCCAGACCAGTTGGTCTTAGGTGCTAGGTGACAAGCACCCCTTGGAACTTAATTTCCCAAACCAGAAAGGCCACATCGATATATCTTAAACCCATTTGTACCAGTAGAACATGGCTTTCTATCTGGTTCTATTGCAGGATTTGGGTCAGCCGATCCCAGACCAGTTGATCTTAGGGACTAGGTGTCGAGCACCCCTTAGGACTTACTCTCCCAAACCAGAAAGGCCACAGGTACAAACTTTCAAACTAAATGATTTTATATATATTTATTTCATCTCAATCACTTGGTTTTAAAACATAGTACTTCCCCCATATTTTTGTTTCCATCCAACATTCTGACATTTAGGCTTTTTGAACATTATATTCTATATAAGTCTAAATTTACATAACATTGAGCATTCAGCATAATTTCATTCATGATTTGCTAACCTTTCGATTTATTTCAGAAGTGAAAGTTGAAACAAATATAGCTCAGATAATACAAAAATACTTGTAAAATCACCCTTGACACACATTTTATTCATTGAATGAAAAATAAAAAAAATCATATCATTGAATTAAATTGTTAAGATTCAAACATTCAAAGCAATAGAAATAAAACATAATACAATGTTACCTTTCACCACTTGTTCCTTGAAACAGAAAAGTATGACAGTTAAGGATATCACCTGAGAAGTATGAGTTCTAAACTGATTTGTTTAGAAGTCTTAGTCTCTGAAGTACGGGTCCTGATCTGAATTATTCAGAAGCCATAGTCATTTAAGTACGGGTTTTGAACTGATATGTTCAAAAACCTAAAATGTTGAAGCACGGGTTTTGAACTTTATCTTGAAACAATCAGATCAAATTTTGAGACAATATTCCCTCTCAAATCAAGATAATCCTGCAAAATCAAGAGATTTTGGTAATCATCTACGATGATTCCTCATTAGATATCAAAAATCCAAATTCTGAGTAGTTGAGTCAGAATTCTGAGTAGAAAAGTCAGAATTCTGAGTAACTTGTTCAAAGTTCTAAGTATCAGAGTCAGATTTCTGATTAGTTGAGTCAGAATTCTGAGTAGTATAGTCAGAAGTCTGAGTAACTTGTTCAAAATTCTAAGTATCAGAGTCAGAATTCTGATTAGTTGAGTCAGAATTCTGAGTAATAGAGTCAGAACTTCTGAGTAAGAGAGTCAGAATTCTGATAAAACTACCCAGAGAAAATTCCTTAGAAAAATGTTTGGATTTTGTAATTTTTGAACATTCTGAACTTCAAATCACCATAACTTGCACAAAAATCAGAATTTTTCAACCAAAATTTGCAGGGTTGCTCAGAATGTGATTCTGAACACATTCTCTGGAAATGTTTTCTACCAAAAACACCCACAACTATGAGTTCGATAACCCCATAGTAAACAGAACTTTTTCAAAAAAAATTCTTCAAAATCAACAAATTGATCTGTATGAATCAGAAATCCATAATCAAGATGAGACCAATTGTAAGTTCATAATCACATTCAGACCGAGTTTTAGACTGAATTATCCAAAAGTCAATATTTTCAATTTAAGCACATCATCTGTTTTCAGTCATGTGTCAGTATGATCATTCAGCTTTACACATGAATAACCTGCAAAACAGATTAAGTTGACTTTGGTACCCATATGAACTTGGGTCCAGGTTTGTTAGGTGCAGTAGCATATGCAGATATTCTATAAGAACCATACCAGTGCTGAATAAAATTCTTGTTCACAAAATCATTAGTCCCACAATATGAACAACAAAGTTTCTTTTGTGCAACTCTAACTAATTGATTTACAGAATAAATCACATCAGGTTTAACAAAAAAATTTCTTTGAAATGTATTGTTCTTCTTGACATTTGAATTAGGAACTTTTGATTTTGGCACTTCTTTCTTGGAAGTTGTTCCTTTAACTCTCCATTCCATTTTTATCTTTTTAAAAGAACAATTATAAGATTTATCAATAGCAGAATCATAAAACAGATTAGAAGAACGAATTTGATCTTTTGAATTATGATTTGATTTGTCAACAACTTTCGTTTCAAATTCCCTAAACTTTTTAACATACAAATCAAACCTTGACTGCAAATCAGATTTGGACTTCCTCTCTATCATGATTTTAGTTGATAAATCAGATAATTTCTTAATAAGCCTCCTTATCTCCAAATGAAAAACTTTCTTTTCCTTCTCAAACTCATCTTTTAAGCATTTTTCTTTAAAGCCATTTACCTTCTTTTCAGTCTCTTTCCTTCCATCTTCTAACTCTTTCTCCAACTCATTTATTTTTACAGAAAACTCATTTAACATTCCTGTTTTCTTTTTCTCAAAACTATTCTTTTCTTTTTGAAAAACATTTTTCTTGCATTCAAACTCTTTTCTTTCTTTTGCAAGAATTTTCTCCAAATCAGAAATTTTTAAAGATAATTCAACAGACTTTGTTTCAAAACCTTTCCTCTCGGTTTGAAAGTCTCTTCTCTCTTTCTCAAATTTCACCCTTTCAAGTATAAGAACTTGTTCAAAATCATAGATCTGTTTCAAGAGTTGACAATTTTTCATTTCACATGATTTGATTCTATTTTCAGACTCTGTCAACATCTTTCTTCTAAAATTGCCTTTCTCTTTCAAATCAACATTCTCTTTTTCTAACAACTTTATGTTTTCTTGAACCTTTTCAAAATCCTTTAGAAAATCAGATTTCTCTTTTTGCAAAATCTTTATAACTTTTGCATATTCGTCTTGTTTTGCTTGAAGATTAGCAATCTTGCTTTCAAAATGAACAATCTCAGTTTTTGGTTCAGAAATTGTTTCTTTTGCTTTTACATGACTTAATTTTTGTAAATTGTCTGAACTGGTTATAGAAATTGCAGGTCTCACAAAAACTTCAATAATCTCAGGCATGATGAAATGACAAATTCGAATATCAACTATGAATTATGATAAAAAATGAGAATCAACACAAATCTAGAACATGCAAGAATTAATCAAATCTGTCACATGCATTTCATCAAACAATTAGAGTACATGAATTAATGAAATCTTCTTTTCAACAAAAAATTTGAATACTAATCAGCATGCAGCAGATATAATCAATTTGATCAAGAAACCAATCAAGAATTTCGAAAACATACCTGTGATCTCTGTTTAATTTCGAGAATTAATCAGCATAGAGAGAAAATCTTTGGATGACTTGATTGTAAGATATCGATTCAACAGAAAGACAAATTCAAATTTCAAGAATTGTTAGGAATTCAAGAATTGTTAGCAGCAGCGGAATCAATTGTCGAATTGATCAAGAAACTTCAAGAACGCGATCAAACACACTATTGGACGAATTTGTTTGTTGATTGGCTCTGATACCAATTGAAAGTCCAGGATACACTCTTACAATCAAATATGAACAATTAAGATCGTATTCACAGCAACTGGTCATATGATTTATTAACAATCTGTGAATTACAAGATATTACAATGAATTTCTCTCTCAATTGATCTAACAAATTATGCGTAAAGAGTTATCCAAAAGATTCTCCAAAAGATCCTATCAAAACTTCAGTTAGCTACAGTTGCTAACTCCTATATATACTGTAGAGAAAAGCTAAAGCTACAGTACATATGAGAAACAGACTAATAGAACAATTACACGTGTCCTAATTAGTAACTGAATATAACAGAGAATATCCCAAGATATGAATTCTGAACATAATTCTGAATAAGCGCTTCAGAACATTTGTCTTCATAGTCAGAAGTTCTGAGTCTCCTACTCAGAACTCTGAACCTTCTAGTCAGAATCCAACACTTAGAATCTTTTTGAGATTTCTCACTCAGAACTTCTGAGTCTTCTACTCAGAACTTCTGAGTCTTCTGATCAACTTCCATACTTGTAATCTTTTCATTATTCTCTGATCAGAACTTCTGAGTCTTCTTACTCAGAACTCTGATTCTTCAGATCAGATCTTAACAGTTGTGTTTTTGACAAAACTCTAGATCTAACAAACCTTCACCTCCTCATGCCAAAGAAGTTGGCTCCTCTGCTCCTCCCTCTTCTCCAAAACAAAAGAAGAAAAGGAAATCAAAACCCACAAAAGAAGGGGCACCAAAACCCAAGAGGAGGAAGACCAAAAAGAAGCATGGGAAACCACTTGATCAAATGGTTACCATCGCAGAAGAGGCAGCAGAAGAAGTTATTGAAGAAGAGGTTGCAGAGACTCGGGTCGAAGAAACTGCAGAGGAAGAGACTGCAGAAGAAGAAGTTGCAGAAGAGGGATATCAATCACCAAGTCAATCCCCTGATCGATTCGCTCATCAAGGTAGCTTAAATGATTTTCTTCAACACCCTGGCATTACTAACACCTTAAATACAGCTGGGTGGAATGCACCACCTCTTGACCACCACACCACAGAAGAAGTTGCAGAAGAAGGCACAGAATAAATTGATATGTCAGATGATGCAACTAGGGAAAGGATTAGGCTACAAACAGAAGCTGAGTGGAATAAAGATGAGGTTATAGAAGCTGTAGATAGAATGGGAGGAAAAGAAAAAGAAAAAGAAAAAGAAAAAGATGTCGAAGTTGTAGAAGGCACACATCCCTCACCCCCTCACAGTGCAACCCACACATCTAACTCCGCAGGTCTAGCTGCAGAAGGAATTATTGAAAAAGAGTCGCACAACTCAATCCCTACCCAAACAAAACAGCCAGAGGTCACTCTTTCGACTTCTGCGCCCACAGAAACCGGGGAATCCATTCCTAGGGAGTCTCCTCAGAGAGACTCACCTATAGTTCGTGATCAATCGCCCCAGATCACACTAGAACATCCTACAGAGGAATTCGTTTCCTCTGCCATGCACAAAATAGGGCCAACACTTCTTTCAGAGAGAAGTAGTGAGCACAAAGACGAAAAGACTCTAGATAAGTCTCCGAGTCAACAGAAGAACATTCCGATACCCACCTCTGGAGTGGATTTGGACACTGTTCTTCGCAGAATTTTTGTAGAGATTGAAACTCTTGTTTCTTCTCGAAGATCAAATGGAAATCCTTCCACCCCCAACGTACAAACAGGGGTGAACGAAGGTGTCCCAGGAGCAGGGACTCACTCTGGAGACGAATGTATTCCTCCAGAGGTTACCACAGGAACACAAGTATCAAGGAATGAGTTCCAAACCCTTGTCACCTCTGTGAACCAAACCATGAAAGAGTTGCAAAGCTCTTTCAATTCTTTTGCAGAGACAACATCGACGGCCTTACTAAACCTGAACACCAAAATGGACAATCTGTCCACAGAGGTGAAATCCGCCATTACTCAGATGAAGTCTTCTGCTGAAACAACTACCACTTCTGCCGCCAAAGAATTCGGGAAAGCCGCAACTTCTGCATTCAAGGAATCAGTCAAACATTTCCTTGAACAACTGAACAAGAAATCCGACAAAGCAAAGGGCATTACACCTGCAGATCTACAGAACGCCCTGAAACACGTACAAGAAGAAGCAATGCGCAACACTGTGCTGATGCAGCCTAAAGACTACATGACCAGAGCACAGCTAACAGAGCTCAGGCAGAATGTGATAAACCAGGTCACAGAAGTTATCATCTCCTTCACTTCTGCAAATGCCAACTACGTTAAAGAGTTCAGAAAAAGTGTCGGCAGAATGCGCTTCAACACAGTAGCAGAGCTTGCAACTCTATTCGGCCTCTGTGATGATGTATGCGCGAAGTTGATGGCCGCAGGAGCAGAACTACCAAAGAAACCCAAAGTTTCTTGCAGAGCAGAGGGTACTTCTGATAAGGGTCAGGATGACTCTGATGATGACCACCTTGGTCCATCAGATCATCCTGAGGGGGAGAATACAAGGGAGAAAGCTATTAGCAGAGGACTTCCAAAAGCACCAATAGCCGCATAACCCATCAACCAAGCCCCTCCAGAATAAACCCAACAACAACAAACTCAACAGACCACATAGACAACACCCATCTCTGTGGAATCAACTGCTGAAGAAACCCATGTACAAGAAACTGCTAAAAAGACCACAGAGGCAACAACCACCCCTGTGGTAATCATCTTGGAAGAAAGTCCAACAAACCAACAACCCGGAGGAACAGAAGCTCAAAAGACCATAGAGGAAACTCCCACCTCTGTGAAATTCCCTATAATGTCTGGAGTAGATGCTCAACATCTGTCATCCTCTTCAGAAGAAGATCTTCCCTCCCAAACTACAAAACCAACAGAAAAACCCCAATCCATCCCAAGAAGAAAGTCTATTGCCCACAAACCAAAAAGAGCAAAGACCTCTGCTTCTTCTGTTCTAAGAAATACGCACAACACAATGACTGAATGAATGGCGCAAAGAGCAGAAGAAAGACGGAGGTTTACAACATCTTTCCGAATGGCAAGAAGATTCGACATTCCTCAAACCACAGAAACCGAGCTCACAGAAGAAGTCACCAAAGAACCTCCAACAGAGGTTACAGAGCCAATCAAGCCAACAAAACCAACGCCACAAAAGTCCTCTAAAACACGTGTCAAAACCTATAGAGGCAACACCCATCATTCCAACAGAAGCACCAACACCCAAACCTACAGAGGCAACAGGTTCTGAGCATCCAAAGGCCAAAGATAAGGGAAAGGCGAAACTGACAGAAGAGCCCAAGAAAAAAGAAATCATTGCCCAAGCCTACAGAGAAATTGATGAAGAGCGCCTTTGATGCCTTCCAAACTCCAAAGCCTGAAGAAGAGGACTGGGCATATGGATTGAAGCCTCTGTCAGACATTCCACTAACAGGTAGAGCTGCAGAAGTTATTCGACAGATGGAGAGTCTCAGAAGACAAGCACCACCACCTGGTCCAACATACGAAGAAATAGAAGAAGTGGTATACAAATACCTCTATAAACAACCCTTTCAGACAAATCATCCAACAGACCACGTCACATATCCAAAGATCAGAGAAGAATTTGAGAACATCTTCTCCAGAACAAAGCCAAGAGCCAGAGCAGAAGTCTTCTCAATCCACAAAATCAAAAAGGTAATCTTCTGTAGGTACTCCTTTACAATAACCTATCCAAGGGTCAGGTACAATCTTTACAGAGTCAAAAGGGTAGACAATTCAGAAACCACCTTCCCTGATGCTGACCTAAGGAATCTGAATCCCTATGATCTACCTGAACTTCTGCAATGGACAAAGGACAACTACAACACAGATCCAAACACCAGAGCCTATCAAGTGTTGAGAAAAGCAATGAGGGAAAGGCTTTTGATCTACAGTTTGATAGAGTTTCAGCTAGGAAAGGATCTTGGTCTCAAACATCTGAACCTTCGGCCACCAGAGGATCGCTGCCCACCTGAGGCAGTTCCTAACTCAATCATTACAGAACCAAGGTTCGGGTTAGTATTTCAAAATCCACAAGGCGAAGTCAAACTTTTTGTGACCATGGACTGTCAGAAGTACGCAACCAGTACTCTAAACATGTTCAGAGCAAACCTTGTAAAATAAAGAGTGTAAAACCAGTTTCTATTAGGTAATCATCAAATCATCCATTGATCTTGAACATAATAGAGATTTACATAAGATTGATGCACTTTCTCTCTCTAGAATGCTCTCACTTCTCTCTCTAGAATATTACAATTAAGATCTCTACTGAATTGCTTTCTTTTGACTTGCTTAACATCTAAGCAACTAATCCTATTTATACCTAGGATTACAAAGCATTAAATCTAATCTACTTTGACTTTTCATGACTTTGACTTTTACATTTGACTTTACAAGCTTTGACTAATTACAAGACTTTACAATAAATCTTGAATACAATAATGCTCTAACACAGAGATACCGAGCAAATGGATAGAGAAGCTGCAGATGCTTTCATCAGAGAGATTGATGCTACAATCCGCTTAAGAGAACTATGCGTCAGTTTCTACAACGAGATCAGAGAAGTCGGAAGAGACAACAGAAGCTACAACGAATTCAAAGACGCCAACATCTGATTCTCAAAGAAAATCTCTGCAAACCATTTTCAGTTTATCTTTCATAATACTCAAATGTAAAATGCCTCTGGCATATTTCTGAATGAAAGAACTTTCGAGGTATTGTTTAACCTCTGTCTTATCTAACTTAGCCTAAAGTACTTAAATGTCAAATTTTTTTTTTTCACTACTTAGGGGGACATTGTTAGCTTCAATCTTCCTCATTGTAGAAATATTTAGAAGTAGTGAAAAATAGGCTAAGTGAAGAAAGCCTCTTTCAGAGGCTCTGCCACTTCCAAAGGATCAAGGTCAAGAAGCTACAGAGGTGTCCTACAGAACCTCTGTCTTACGCAAAAAGAAGACCAAAGACTCGGAACCCGGTGAAGACTGCTCTACAAAGGACCAACCACATAACCTCTGTAACCCTTTACAGAGCCTCTGTGGTTCAGACTGAAGACTTGGAAGATATTTATAATATCTTGCCACTATTGAAGAAATATCTTGCTACTGTTCCTCTTCATCAACTTGCATGATAGCATGCCCTGTCCAACTTCAACACGTGTCAAACTCTGAGTGGACTCAATAGGGCTTAGTACAACATAGACGTCTGCGCCATTAAATGCTATACAGCACGTACAACTGTTCATGCCATCCGTTCTACTATTCATGCCATCCGTTCAAACTGCAGCTCATGCTTTATGGTCCCCTAGAGTAGTATAAAAGGAAGTCTCTTGTTGAGATCTTCCTTAACAATCTTAAGGACTTATCTAAGAATCTAAGTTTCATGCTTACACTTTAAATCGCCAAACCTGTTAAGCATTACATTTTTACCAAACAGTTCTTAATCTGTTCTTGATGTTCTTATTATATATTGAAACTCAGTAATCTTTGAGATATCATATTCTAATCACTGTTTCTTTATATTCTATATTGTTTCTACACAAACTTATCTGTTAGTTCTTCAAATACGCTTCCGCATCAAACATAAACTCGAACTAATAGATTTGTTAATCTTGTTTAAACTAAACTGGAACCATAGATTATGGTTTGTCCTATGTCGTGTTTCCTTTGATATTAGAGGGATATTTGGATGCAAGTTGGATTACCAACTTAGAAGATCACTCATCTACAAGTGGTTGGGTGTATTTTCTTGGGGGAAGTTTCATCTCATGTGTTTCCGAGAAACAAACTTACATCACGAGTTTGACTATGGAGTCGGAATTTGTGACGTTAGCCGCTGCAGGTAAAAAGGCGAAGTGGCTAATGAATTTAGTCGATGAAATTCCGTTATGGCTGAAACCAATATCACCCATTTCTATATAGTGGGATATTTCGGCTACTTTGGTAAAGCATATAGTTAAGTGTATAATGGCAAGTCTAAAAACTTAGGTGTTAGACCTAGCATGATTCGTGAGCGAATCACGAATGGGGAGATTCCACCTGAATTTGTTCGGTTACAGCAAAATCTAGAGGACCACTAGACGAAGGGGGTAGCTAGGGACTTGGTTCATAAGTTGGTGATATGGATGGGATTAAAGTCCATCTAAATCTCTAACGATGAGTTATCGAATTCCCTTCTAATACAACGTTAAAGTTGAATTCAATGGGAAGGCTCACTCTAAGTGATTGGAGCACAAGATGATCTTCCCAAGGTATGTGCTCAGTACTGCAAGTGAAGGAGGTAATAGTTCTTTTGTAAAAGTGCATGTGCAGGTGCATGATGAAAGGAACTACCCATATGAGTGTGAAGGGCCACTTCAAGAAGCTTGGACTTAGCTTTGTATGCATTCACGAATAGATAAGGACACATGGCCTGTTATAGTGTCAAGTTTAAACTTTAGAGAGTCATTTAAACTCATGTGTATGTTATTTTCTGGTACTCAAATGGGTTAAAAGGTTCAATCCATAGGACACCCGGATTATCGAATATTTGAAGTGTGTAATATACTAAGATGAAAATTCAATATTCTAGATATTTTCATTTATGAATGAGTTTGTTTTCCTATATTCATTATTGTTTGCAAATCAAGGATTGCACTAAAATGGGGAAGGAATGTTGGTGATTTTAGTAAAATCATCTGTTCATTTTAGGTAATTGGATGCACTAGATAATAATGAGGTTGGTAGGTATGCTATAACACGAGCTACAAGGTGTGGAGTGCACACTCGTGTAAGCTAAATAGATACCGGGATCGTTCGATGGTCATGTTTGGCGAGTTACTAAGTGAAAAATAGATATACACGATTACGATCTCATGTTTGGCGGCTTTATCAGTTTTGTAACTGATGTCTTTGTTGTAACCGCAACTATATATGTCCAATAATCATTCACATTCAATTAGGTATTATTATAGGTATTAATATGGGGTCGGTTACGATTCTCATAGTGTTTAAATTGGATCGATTTATGCCTAAATCGATATTGAGTTTTGAGACTATCCTCGAGTGAATTTCGTGATACTCTGTAGCGCCCTAAAACTTGGGGAAAATTTAAGCCTGAAATTGCAGAACTAATCAAGCTATCATAGACAAATATTTCCCAAGGAGAATACTAGTGTGACGTTTACAACAAGTCAACAAATGAGATACAAGTCAACAACATACTAATCTAAACTACGATTGCTTAGATTATAAACGGGTGTCGCTATCTCACTTCCAAAAGTGCTTGGCTATAAACAGAATACGCCGCTACTATCTTACACCAAAAATGCTATTCCTCTTCTCAATGCTTCCCTCAACCCCGAGAAGCCCCACCGCTAGAAAGGCCTACTAAACACACCATTTCAAGAAGAAGCGTTAGGCTAAAGCGTAGTGAGAAAAAATAATTGATAAATGGAATAAATGGAATAAATAGAATATATTATTTAAGCATAACTTCCACCCGTTACCAAATAACACTTCTTCACGTAAGCCTTATTAATGACATCAACCAAAACTGGGTCTTTAGTCAATATGGACATCAACCCAAACCGGGTCTTTAGTCCATGGTGGCGTCAACCCAAACCGGATCTTTAGCCAATCGAGACATCAATCCAAACGGGATCTTTAGTCGCATGACATCAATCCAAACCGGATCTTTAGTCTTCTGACACTAATCCAAACCGAATATTTAGTCAAGTGATATCAATCCAAACCAGATCTTTAGTTAAGGAAGCATCAATCCAAGCCGGATATTTAGCCTTAAACATCCGAAAAGGTAAAGTCAGTACCACCATAACAAGTAAGATGACTTCTGTTGATCCAGTTTTGACTCAACAATGATAAGTTAAACCAATAATCAGTAAAACAGAGTAGAACGATTTTAAATGTGGAAGTGTTTGAAACTGATTGGTTTAAGCTGAAGGTAGTATCACACATTATTAATGAAGAATAACAACAACAAATAAACAGTAGAATGTTCAACAAGTCATCTTCATTGATTCCAAGTGAATTAAACCAAGAACACGTAGTAGTGTGTGTTTTTCTCTCTAGAAAATTCTCTATCTCTATACGTGTGTGTGTGTTGTGCTCCGTTACCTGAAAAGGCAGGTAGTGCCCTCTATATATAGTGAAAAAGGAGGCATGCAAAAGAGTACAGGGGACACGATCGTGGGACGATGAATAGTACAAGTAAAAGGCTGTCACCTCTAAGAGGGTGACACCTGGAAAGTAGAATATCGTGGTTGTACTATTTGATCTTCAGGATTTTCGTATATGTAGAGGCACGTGAGAGGCACATGATCGTTTGTCTACAGAAATGCACAAGTCTTCATCTGGAAGAAGTTAGTCCTCATAGAAGCTCTGTGGAGAATCACAAAGGCTCTGTGGTCTTGGGTTAATCTTCAGGTTTGGCATGACTTCTCGATGAGTGTCGACAGAGGCTTCTGATCTTGTGCAGAGAGTCCTGGTGTACTCGATAGAGTTCTTTTGCTGTTCTTTGACTTAGCCTATTTTTCAATACTTCTTAGACAAATGTAGTGGAGCTAACAATCTCCCCCTAAGTATTGAAAAATAAAATTTTACAAAGGTGAATAGAACTTTGGCTAAAAAGAACAAGAGGTGAAAGGTTCAACATCTGTAAAAGAAAGATGTTTTCATTAAGATCATATGCCAGAGGCATTTACAGAAACTATAAATGAAAATTACATGACTAAAATAAAATATAGGAAAGTTACAAAATCACAGAGTCTAGATCTTGGCATCTGGAAAGTAATCAATCTTCTTGCCTCATCCACCCTTCTTCTTTAGCTCTTTGTAGTAGAAGTCGCACAAGTCTCTGAACCGAAGAGTGGAGTCAATGGCTTCTGTAAGTCGATCGAAAGCTTCAAGGTTGACGTACTACGTTCCTCTGCAGCTCAAGAGGTCTTCTTTGAATTGAAGGAGGGTTTGGGTTGCATACTTCTGGCAATCGTATTCCACAAACAGTTTCTTCCTTCTTTGTGGGTCAAGGAATACGTAGCCAAAGCGAGGGTGGCTGATGATGGTGTTGGGTAAGATGTCGGAAGAGGATGTGCAATTGTCGTCGGGTGCGGTGAGCTTGATCTTCTTGACTCCAAGGTCTAGAGCGACTTGGAAGTCGATTAGACTAAAGTAAAGTAACTTTTCTCGCATGAAGCTTCTGATGACTGAGTTTGCTCTTTTAAACTCTAGTTTGTGATCACACCTTGATTCTGACCATGTGAAGAGTTATGCCAAGTCGAATGGATGGAGGTTCCTTAGATCAGTATCGGTAAACTTCATCTTTGTTCCATCCTCTCGTCGCATAAATGTTTTGATTATACCAGAAGTTTTGGCACTGAGTATGCAGAAGTTTGACACCAACTACCTCTTTGATCTTTGAACTTGAATAAATGTGCTCAACCTTTTGCGCTTTATCTCTGTAGAATCTGTCAGTTTGCTCTCCAATAATTTTTTCGTTCAGTGTAGGCTTGGGTAGTGGATCATTGATTCATTAGATGTAGAGGTATTTGTACACTACTTCTCCCATATCCTTTTTGGGAGGGGTGGTGGCATTGGTCTTCTTAGAGTGTCCATGTCTTTCAGGACTTGGCAACTCTGTCCTCAGAAGGTTTTGCAGATGGATCAAGAGGAGGGAGGTCTGACAGAGGGGCTCCAAATGCCCAATCCTCTTCTTCGGGTTTAGGGGTGATGAAAGAGTCAAAGGAACTCTTCATCAATTTCTCTGTGGGTGGGGGTTTTGGTTTGGGTTTGGATTTCGGGTCTTCTATGGAAATCTCTTTACCTTTATCTTTCACGGTGGGTTTGGTCTTGGAAGCTTCTTCTGTGTTTTTGGTCTAGGTGTTGGGAGGGGGTACTTCTGTATGTTTAAGAGTTGGGTTTTGTTGTTGTTGTTGTTGTTGTTGTTGTTGTTGTCGTGGTTGGCTCTGTGGCTGTCCTTCTGTGGGATTAACCTTCAAGTAGGTTCTTTGTTTTAGAGGTTCGGTTGCTATGGATTTGACCCTCGGTGTTTTGGGTCTTGGTTGTTCTTCTGGTGGTGTGGGTGAGGGTAGATCTTCTGGTGGTGGTGTGGGTTTTGGTGTAGGAGATGGGAAATCATCGTCTTCTTCCTCAGAGCTAGATTCCACAGAGGTTGATGACTTCTCTGTGGTGGTTTTTTCTGTTGATTGCTCTTGGGTGGTCTGTTGTTGTTGGTTGGATTGGACTTGTTGTATTAGGGTTATGGAAAGAGGTTGGTTTTGGGTTTATGAAGGTTGTTCTTTTCCTCTGTTCTCCCCCTCATGGTGTCCAGAGGGCCCAGTGCCAGCATCCTCTGGGCCACCATGCTTATCAACTGTTCCTGCTTCTGCTTGATAAGAGGTATTTGGAGGTTTAGTGCGGGGAAGGTTTCCACCAGCCATTTCAAGTTTTTCGCAGATATCGTTGCAGATCCCAAGTATGTAGGCAACCTATGCTTCTAATTTAAATTGGAACATGCCAACATCTGCCTTGATTTGTTTGACGTATGAGGAATTTGCAGAGGTGAAAGCTTTGATGAAGCCAATGATGTCGTCCAGCAGCTTCTGCGCTATATCTGTAAGTTGTGCCCTTGTAATGTAGTATTTGGGCCACAGAGCGTTCATCTGGTTTGTTGTTGTTTCCTGAACTTTCTCTAGATCCTTTTGGAGGTTCTCTGTGTTCAAGGTTGGAGAAGTGATGGATGAAGTTGATCTAGTAAGGGCCTCTGATATGTCCCTTGCAGCCATGAGTTCTGTAGTAAGAGTGTCAATGGAGCGTTGAGTGTGGATAGGCACAGAGCTCCGTGGGGTTGATGTTTGAAGTGCTGCAAGCTTTGTATTATTTGCCTTGACCTTTGTGATAAAAGAATCAAGCTTGGAACTTAGGGAATTGAAGGCCTTTTCGATATTTTCTGCAAAAGACTTCACCGAGCTTTGCAACTCAGTGAATTGGTTGGTCACAGAGGTGACAAAGGTTTGGAACTCATCCTTTGTCACATGTGAGTCAGGGGTAATATCTGCAGGAACACATTCTTCCGCAGATTTTGCCTCTACTCCTGAGGCGCCTATGCTCAACCTTGTTTGGACGTTGGGGTTGACAGGACTTCCTTCTGATCCTCGAGGGGAGTCTTTAGTAGGCTCCTTCTCTACAGAAGTTCTGGTAGAATCCTTACTCTGTGCCACTTCAGAGATGGGCACAGAGGGGATTCTGGGTTGACTTTGATACTTGTCTAGAGTCTCATTGTCATCGTGCATTCTAAGTCCCTCTGAAGGACTTAGGCTCCCTAATTTGTGCCTGGGAGAGGCACCGAATGCCTCTGTGGGAATATCACTTGTGATATTGGGTGAATGATCACGAAAGAGGTTTGTGTCCTTCGGATAGGACACAACCTATAATGGGGAAACCCATTTTAAAAGTGGCGCAGAAGAAGAAAGAGGTTCTTCTGGCCGGATGGATTGGGTAGGGTTCGAGCGGTGCTACTCTTGTTCAATATCCCCTTCTGCCACTAGGCTAGCGGGGATAGTAATATGGGTTGCACTGGGGGGGAGTTTGGGGTATGTGCATTCTGCTCCTTCGGCATCTTTTATCACACTCTCCTCCTTCTCATTTTGTCTTGAGGACACGACCTCTTCATCCTCTATAACCTCTGCGGTCACTAACTCCTCTATCACCTCGAGATCGGAGTCATAATCCGCCACTTGAAAGGTCTCTGAATTTACCCGTTCTGTCCACCCAGATGTGTCTAAGGATTCATTTAATCTAGTAGTCTCGATAAAAATGCCAAAGGACACTTGTGGCTCTTCTTCAATCTGTGGGGTTTTGTCTGGAATGGCAGAGGTTTCAGCAGGATTGGCTTCTGCTTCAACATAGTGAACAGGGGTGGGGGCTTGGACCTCTTCTCTTTGAATTTGCTCATCACCCTCTGCGATGGTCTGTAGAGGTGATTTGGGCTTCTTAGTTTTCTTCCTCTTGGGCTTGGGTGCACCCTCCTCTATTGGTTTGCTCTTCCTTTTCTACTTCTTTTCTTTAAGAGGGGAGGGTGCAGAGGTTTCAGCTGCTGGTACTTTGGGTATGGTTGCCTCTTGGATTTTAGTTTCAGGGTTTGGTTCTTCTGTGTGTTTGGCTTGTTTTGCCTTCTTCTTTTTGGACTTTTTCTTTGGTTGTGAAGGGGGTTGTTCTCTGGCTTGTGGTGCTGCAGAGGTAGCCTGTTCATTATTTCTTCTGTTTTGTGCTCCCTTAACTCTCAACCTATACTTTTCTAAAGCCTTACACCACTCATCCTCTGTCATTCTTTCCACTACTTCAGTTCTTAGGGGCACTCCTAAGCGTGTGTGTGTGGGGGGGGGGGGGGGGGGGGAGGGGGGGGGGAGGGGGGGGTCACATGACTCGGTTTGGGAGTCCTGTGTACATGTGTGTATTCTAGAAGAAGTTCTTCATTACTAGCGTAGCTCAACATCTTCACACTCAGTGGTGTGCAGTGGGGGTATCCATTTGGGTGGATCGTGGTGTAGAGGATAGGTTCTGACCACTGGGCCTTCAAACGTCCATCCTTCCTTCTCTATCAGGGGCTCAAGAATAATTCCAATTATTCTTTGGAACTGAAGTGCTGACAGAGTCCCTCCTGCATTCTGAGTTCCTCTCTTCTTTTCAACCGCGAGAGGCTATCTCTTGCAGAATTAGACGGGCATAGTCTAAGGGCAAATCGTAGTACACCCCATACATGATCGCCATAATCTGATGGGAGGATTGATCGGGACTCCTAGTCTTTCCTGTGAGGCAACAATTGAGGATTTCCAATAGGGTGTTCCACAGAGGAGGTAGTCTATTCCTCCTAAAGTCATTTTGTTTGGCTAAGGGTTCAATGTAGCCCAACATTGTTACAAAATCCATAAGTTCTGCATCCGTGGGGTCCTTTGCATATCTTGTAGGTTCCCAGATTCAAGTTGTCTCATATAAATAGCATAAACACAAATAGCGGAAGCATAATATAAAGCTATTAAACACGAGTGATTGTGTAAACGATTATGTAACAGTGAGAGTATCAATATCAACGAACAGTGAACAGTAAATGATAACAAGATCAATAAATACGCAGCTCGTATATTGATATATTTGAATAACACCAAGAACACTTTCTTGTGTGTGTATTATGAAATCTCTCAGGAAACAAATCGTACAGTGGTAGTGGAAAGGAATGTTGCAGTGTGTGCTCTCACAATTGTGGCAAATAATCCTTCCAAAAGCTTTTGTTTTAACAGTTGAAATTCCTCAGTAAGTAAAACACATGCATTTCCAGCTCAGAGTCAGATTTTGATTCAGAAGGAGAACATACCTTGGCACTGGGTTTAGTGGTCTCCAGCGCTCTGTCGTTTGGCTCTGTTACAGAAAGAGCACATGCATTCTGAGACACATATGCCTCTGTTGATCTTTCTGGCATCTCTCCAGCCATCCAGTCAGCTACCTCTTCCAAACATTCATCATCTACAACAACCCCACAAAAATTGGCTTGCTCTGGTTCGTCATCAGAGGACGAGTCAGAGATCCAATTTTCCATCTCAGCTACATAGCTTCTTTCTCTGTAGTTGTAGTTGTACTTTTTCTTGCAGTAGTCCTGGTCTTTTACCAGTCTACCCTTACAATTAGCAGAGAAATGGCCGGGTTTGCCACATCGAAAACACCGTCCATCATTCTGGTTGATGGGTTGGGCAGCATCAACTTGCTTCTGAGGGGCTGGATGATTGTACTTCTGTTGTGGTCTCTGGTCTGGTGGAGCTCTGTTGTTATTCTGATGGTGAGGTGCATCATAACCTCTCTTCTCGTCTTTCTCTTCTCTCTCATATCTTCCTCTCCTATAAAATACTTTGTTGCCAAATCTCTTGTTAAACTTTTGAGTTATTAAGGCAAGAGATTGAGCAAAAGCATTGATATCCGCATAATCGTCTGATGAACTTTCCTCTGCATCACTTTCAGCAACCAAACTCTTCTTTTCCTTCTTGTTCACAGCCTTCTCCTTCTTCTTCTCTCTGCTAGAGCTTTATCTGTTGGACTTTCCTTCAGTGGGAGTGTTCGAGTCAGAGATTAAAGCTATTGGGCCTGCAATAGTGGATTTGCCCTTTTGTTTGACAACATCCTTCTCTTATGCAGCAAGAGTAGCATACACATCAGTAAGAGACTATGCATCCAAATCTTGGTTAGCTTGTAGAGACATGGATAGATTCAACCATTCATCATTTAAACTTTTCAAGAACAAGACATTGTTATCTTCCTTCGACCGAACAACCCCACACTTCTTACATTTGTTTATTAAAACATTGAATCTGTTGTAGGTTTGTTGTAAGGTTTCCTCAGGAAGTGGTTTGAAATCATTGTATTCATTAATACATTGGGTCCTTCTGTTCTTTTGGGTTTTGATACCACCATCAAGTTGATTTAGAAGCTGATCCAAGATTTCTTTTGCAGTAACACATGAATCTAGTTCTTGGAAAATATCGTTTGGAATGACCATAATCAGAAGTCTAACTGCCTTGAGGTCATTTTCCATTTTGAACTTTTCTTCCTCAGTAAACCCAGTGGTTTTAACTTCGAAGTGAGCAGGAACCTCAGCAGTAGTTTCTGTTGCGGGTACACGTGGAACCAAAACCATAGGTTGGAATGGTCCATCAGTGACAGATCGCATTAAGTCTCTATCCATCCCATCAAAGAAGTTAACCATCCTAATCATCCATTGAGGATATTCATCTCTCAGAAGAGTAGGAGGTTTGGTTAGAGAACCAGCTGTGTAGATAGCGTTGATGTTGTTATTAGCCATCTTTTCAGAAAACAGAGTACGAAGATTTTGAAAGATTTTAAAAGGGTTTTGATCTGAAAGTAGATGAACAGTAACCAATGGAACAAAAACTTAAGTAGAGAAGATACTCAGACTAACTAGGAAGCTTAAAACAGGTGTTTAAAGAACTTTGAACTTTTAAGCAACAAAACAGAGTATACTATGAAGCTTTGAAAAACAGACACAATCAACAACAGTGAATCAACGTGGTTAGATTGGATCGATTTGATTTAAGCCAATCAATTTGCTCTGATACCAATTGTAGGTTCCCAGATTCAAGTTGGCTCATATAAATAGCATAAACACAGATAGCAGAAGCATAATATAAAGCTATTAAACACGAGTGATTGTGTAAACGATTATGTAACAGTGAGAGTATCAATATCAACGAACAGTGAACAGTAAATGATAACAAGATCAATAAATAAGCTGCTCGTATATTGATATATATTTGAATAACACCAAGAACACTTTCTTGTGTGTGTATTCTAAAATCTCTCAGGAAACAAATCGTACAGTGGTAGTGGAAAGGAATGTTGCAGTGTGTGCTCTCACAATTGTGGCAAATAATCCGTCCAAAAGCTTACTATTGTGTGTTCGACTACCCTTCTATTTATAGCCTGATAAAGTGAAAGACAGTGTATTATCTAACCCTGAGATGACACGTGGAAAGTATGTCTCCATCCTTTTAGGGTTGACATGGAAAGTACGGACACGTGTCTGACACTTAGAGATTTCTACGAGACTTAAGCTTCACAGAGGTCTTCATTCACCAGAGCTCTTACACCAGAGCTCTGATGGTCTTCTGGTGTGAACAGTTCTTCTGGTGGAACAAAAGAAGTCTTATACCAGAGCTCTATCGAGCTCTGATGATCTTCTAGTTTATTTTCTTCTAAGTCTTCTGCTGGATCTCTGGTGGTCTTCTGACTTGAAATATTTTCAATACTTTTACATCTTGTATACTTGGGGCTAACATATCTTAATCCCATAAGGCCTCTAGTGGGAAATTCAAAAACTTGGGATATCATAGCTCCATTTATTCCAATCGTGACGGTCTGTGAGTTGTCAGATTTTGACATGTAACCTACCACATACCTAATCTCCTCATCATAACGGCAGCTCTGACAGTACCGGTGGACATAACGGCCATAGATGTTCTTGACATTTCCAGTTAAAACTTTGTTTAGTAGGTGGTTTTTCAAAAGATCAATGAGTATGGCCTGTTCTTGACCAAAACTCTCAATGTTTAAAATCACAAAATGATTGTTAGGTTTTAAGGGAAGAGTGTTTTCATACAACTCATGATTGATAAAGCTTTGGAGGTTGGTTGAGGGAAGATGATGAACATATTCCTCACTGTTTGAGTGTTCATCAACGTTTCTGGGTTGAACAGGGTTATGGGAGTTTTGGGAATGAGCAGGTGAGTTGTTGGAAGCCATTGTTGCGTTCTTGAAGGTATTTCTGAAGAAAATAGGGTGATTCTTGAGGTTTTTGTACATAAAAAGTAGGTCGCCGGAGTTCTTGAGAGAGAAAAGATTGGAAAAGATGAAGAAGAAAGGTAACTTTGGCTTTTATAATGGGGGTGAAAATATCAGATTTGAACGGTAAAAAGTTATTTCCATAATTTTTCACGTTCGTAATCAAGTACATAGTCGTTTGTCGCCTCTTCAGAAACGACGGTACGATGCACATCCCATCACAGAGTGCCACGTCATTGTAGGCGGTGCAAGATGAAAGGACGTGTGCCTCCCACTATCTCCACGCTCGTGGCACTTGCTAAAGCCAAATGCCCGTGACCCTCAAAAGAACCCGCACCCCAGAATGTACCCAAAATACATAAGTGTAGGAAATCACATAAGCTCTATGGTGAAATGACCTTTTGTGGCTTGGGGTCTGCCTAAACTCGCACAAGATTGCACCTTTTCGTTACCTAAATTATTTGAAAAGCATTGAAATGATCGAGAGATTGACCAAAAATTTCTATTTATGGAAAGATCTCAAAAGATTTTGACCATTCAAATTTTGGATTGTTTAAGCAGGTATTTTAGGACATATTTGGAAAGTATTGTCCGAGAAAAGTGTTTTAAAAAACTTTTTTGTGCGGTGTGCTTACCAAAAGTAGTCCACTGCATTCTGCATGATCACCTTCTTTAGACCTTGCTCGAACATATAGCTTCTGTTGCTCCCCCTTGAATGATTAACTTCTGTTACATATTGAGGCCTCCTTCCGTTCCCCCTTGATCTATGCTTGGGTCAGATGAGATAAGTAATGCACAAGACATTGATCAACCACTCGAGAGGCTCTGTGACATAGGCTAGAGGCTCTGTGCAATGTCATATAAGCTCTGTGGAATATGACCTTTGAAAAGAAAGGTTTTTACATACTGAAGAGTAAAATTATTTACATATATACAAGAGGCTCTATATACACTTATAGAGGTTTCTTGGATCAACTCATGTTTAGCATACCCAATTTGCCAACCAAAAATAAAAATCCCTTCTCATCTAGAGCTTTGGTGAACAGGTCTGCAAGTTGGTACTCTGTAGGCACAAAGTACATTTCGACCGTACCTTGTTCGACATGATTCTTCAGAAAGTGGTAACTTATATCAACGTGCTTTGTTTTTTAGTGCTGTACTGGATTGGCAGAGATAACTATGACACTTTTGGAGTCACAGAGGATGGGTATCTTTTCGATACTTAGACCATAGTCTCTGAGCTGAGTTCTCATCCACAGATCTTGTGAACAACAACTAGAAGCAACAACGTATTCAGCTTTTGCCATAGATGTAGACATACAATTTTTCTACCTTGAAGTCCAGCTCACTAATTTACCACCTAGGAATTGGCAACTCCGAGAGGTACTTTTCTTGTCTAATTTGCATTATCTATAATCCGAATCTGTGTAAGCCGTTAGATCAAAGCCTGTTGATCCCACTATAAGACTCAACAATGATATTAATCTCGATAGCTCAAACAAATATATATGCGGAAGCGTTTTATAGAACTAAAGAGAAATATTCGGTAGTAAACACACACAGAATCAAGCTAGTAAAACAATAATAATACGAGAGTTTAGCTCAATGATTCACTTTCAATTGATTCTTCAAGAACACCAAAAACACCTTAAGTGTGTTAAATACAAGAGAATATTCTCTAATCTGGTGTGTGTGTGTAGTGCGAAAGTTACAATTACAGGTTTGGTAGAGACCTTCTATTTATACTACTTACAGGGGACAAGTTGTAGACATGAAGTACTAAGGTACAAAGACAAGGTCGTGGGACTGAATCTAGTACACGTCGAGTTAGTGCGCCGTCTACTGTAAAAGATGTAACCCATCAGAGGATGACACGTTGAATGTGCAGGGCACGCCTTGTACGAATGATCTTCAGAATCTTCGAACAATAGAGGCACGTGAGAAGCACGATTGTCTTTGTCTTTATCTTCAAGTATCTTCAAGCTTCCAAGTCTTCATACCACAGAGGCTCTGTCAAGGGTGATAGAGGCTCTGTGGCCTTGTCCTCTGAAAGTCTTTTGATGAACGTTCCAGTAGAAGGTTGCTCTTGGTGTCTCGGCAGAGGCTCTGTCGATGATCTTCACTTAGCCTATTTTTCAATACTTCTTAGAATAGAAGTTGGAGCTAACAATCTCCCCTAAGTATTGAAAAATAAATTTTTTGAAAGTTCCATGTTTTCTAAGCTAAGAACAAGAGGTGGATCATTTGACCTCTGTAATAAATTTACTTTTCATTCACTAAGATGCCAGAGGCATTTACATTGGATTACATTAAAGTGCAAAATATGAAAAGTAAAGCAAAAGTAGGATAGTTGCAGAGGTCAGACTCTGGCATTTGGGAAGTCGTTGATTGGCCTTGTGAGTCCTCCATCCCCGAGTTCATGGAACATGTTGATGCAGAGGTTTTTGAGGTTGATGACCGCATCAATGGCCTTAATTAATCTGTTGGCGAAGGTCAGATCCATGAATTCGGATCCTCTGTGTTCCAAAAGATTGGACCTGAAATCGAGCAGAGTCTTAGTTGCATACTTCTGGCAATCAACCTCCAAGAATAGTTTCAAGTTTTCTTGAGGATCACGGATGACATACCCGACCTTTGGACTGCAGATGATAGTGTTTGGTTTGATGTCAGCAGAGGAGGGGCATTGGTCTTCTGGAGGTGGGAGACTTATCTTCTTAACTCCAAGATCAATTACTACTTGGAAGTCTATCATGCTGTAGATCAGAAGCTTTTCTCGCATGGCCGTTTTGATCTCATCGTATGCCCTCTGGATGTCAAGCTTGTGGCCATAGTTTTTCCTTGCCCAACTTAGAAGATTAGGTAGATCATAAGAACTAAGGTTTCTTAGATTTGCATATGAGAATTTGTTCTCAGATCTGTCCGCCCTTTTGACATGGTAGATATTATAGTGGAATTGACCGCCTTTGGTATGTGAACGCTTGCAGTAGATGACTTGTGTGATCTTTGAGTTTGAGAAGACTTGGTGGACAGGTTTGGCTTTATCTTTGTAGATGTCTTCTCTTATCTGCTGAAGCATATCACGTTTCAGAATAGGAGGTGACAGAGGATCATTGACAGCTCTGTTGTAGAGGTACTTGTACACCACCTCTTCCATTTGTCGTTGAGGTACAGAGGGTGGAGGCGTAGGTTTGCACAGAGCCTCTATGTTGCTGATCAGTTTGGCCACTCGGTCTTCTGTTGGCTTCGCCTTGGGATCTAGAGTAGGGTTGGCTGACAGAGGAAATCCGTAAGCCCAGTCTTCTTCTTCTGGCTTTGAAGTGACAAAGGCATCAAAAGAGCTCTTAAGCAGTTTCTCTGTGACCTGAGCTTTTAGTTTCTTGGGCTTAGGTTTCTCTGTAAGAATGGACTTTCCTTTGTCCTTGGCCTTCGGCTGTGTTTCTTCTGTTTGTTTGGATTGGGTTGCCTCTGTTGGTTTTGTCTGTTGAGCTTCTGAGGACTTTGTTGGGGGTGCCTCTACAGTTGGTTTTGTTGGGGTTGTCTCTGTTGGTTTAGATGGTGGTTGGGTTGAAGAATCTTCTGTTGTTTTGGTTTGGGGTTTGGTTGGGGATACTTCTGCGGTTTTGCTCAGATACTTTCGTTGTTTTTAAGCTAAGGTTTTTGTTCGGGGTTTGGATTTGGGCTCTTCTATTGTTTTGGGTGTGGGTGATGGTAACTTGGTTTCTTCTGTTGGTTTTGTTGTAGGGGAGGGAAGGTCTTCTTCAGAGTTTGAAGAAGAGAGGATCTGGATCTGCTCTGAGGCTGTCTTCGGTTTAGGTGAGGGTAGGTTTTCGGCCTGTTGAGTTGTTTCCACAGAGGTGTGTATTTCCTCTGGGGTCTTCTTCTGGTTTTGGGTTTCAGAGGATGGTACTTGGGTTATAGGTTTTACGACAAGTGACGGTGGTGCTGGCAGACCTCTGTTGGCTCTTATTGCTCTTTTCCCCCCTCAGGATGACCTGATGGCCCATCTGAATCACCATCAGAGTCATCCTGTCCTCTGTCCGAAGTTCCTTCTACTCGGCATGTGGAGGACGGTTTCTTTGGCTGACTGGCCCCTGCAGCTATCATCTTCGCGCAGAGGTCATTGCAAATTCCAAGCAAATAGGCAACTTCTGCCTCTGAGTTTAATCTTAGCTTTCCCATGCTGGCCTGGAAGTCTTTGACGTAGTTGGCATTGGCAGTGGTGAAGGCCTTGATAAACTATGTCATCTCGTTCAGTATACTCTGGCCAAGATCGGTTATTTGAGCTCTGGTCATGTAGTCGGAAGGCTTCATGGCTTGAGTTTCTTTGGTGGTTTGTTCTAGGGCCTTTTTGAGATTTTCTGCTGCGAGGCCCGTAGATGCAGGGGTTTGAGTAGAAAGATTTGTGGCCACATTTTGTGCCTTATTTAACTCTTTGGAGAAGTTGTTGACAGAAGCTTCAAGTTTAGAGATTGTGGCTGCTTCAGGTGCAAAGGGAGTAGTGGCTGCAGAGGCTGTTGTAGCTGCAGAGGTCGTTGCAACATTTTTCATTAACGTACTAGCATTCTTCACCTTAGTTGAAAGGTGTTCAACTTTGGTGGTTAGATCGTTCAGCGCCCTGTTGGTGGATTTTGCAAGAGCGTCAAAAGTGCTTTTCAACTCTTTCAACGAAGTGGTCATAGAGGTGACAAGGGTTTGGAACTCATCCCTTGCGCCATATGATCCTGGTGTAACCTCTGGGGGAATACATTCTTCCCCAGAGTTAGTCATTGTTCCTTGGACGCCTTCTTTCGTCCCTGTTTTTAGGTTGAGGATGGAAGGACTTCTTTCTGATCCTCGAGCAGAGGTTTTTAAGGCCTCAGACTCTACAGAAGTTCTATCAAAGACCTTATTCTGATCCACTCCAGAGGTAGGGACAGAAGAATCATTGAGTTGACTCGGGGACTTATCTAGAGTCCCTTCGTCTGTGTGCTCTCTAGGCTCCTCTGAAGAGCCTTGGGGTCCTATATATGTGCGTGTGGCAGAGGAAACAAATTCCTCTACAAGGATTTCAGGTGTGATCTGGGGCGACTGATCACGAATAAGAGGGATGCCCTGTGGAGAGGGTATCCTCTGTTGGATTTCCCCGGATGTGAATGGCACAGAGGAGGAAAGAGGTTCCTCTATCCGGTTTGCTGGGGATAGGTTCGAGATGTGCGGCTCTTGTTCAATGACTCTTTCTGCCACTAGACTGGCAGAGTCAGCAATGTGGGTAGCACTATGAGTGGGGGATGGTTGTGTGCCTCTACCTTCTGCGGCATCTTTTGGACTCTCTTCCTCTGTCATGCATCCTAAGACAGGAGATTCTAACTGAGACTCTATTTTGACCCATGTGTCATCTGTTTCTACCATATCCTCTGTGAGATCAATGTCTGGATCGTAGCTGGGAGGAGAGGCAAACAGGTCAGAGTTCATACGACCTTCTGGGGTGCCTGCTTAAATACCCGTAGGGGTTCTGTCATTTTCCTCCAGATCAGAGTCAACTTCTGTGACAATTATGTTGGGGTTTGTAGTTGTCCAATCTGGGAGGTCTTCTGGTACCCAACCAGAAGTATCTAAGGTGGTGGCTATGTACTGGCGCTCAAGTAATGCAGAGAAGTCATTAGGCTCAGCATAGTGGATTGGAGTGGGGGATTGCAGAGGTTGTTCAGGGACGACTTCTTCTGCTACTGCTTCCCATACGATGCTCTGCAGAGGAGATTTGGTTTTCTTGGCCTTTTTTCTTTTAGGTTTTGGGGCTCCCTCCTCAGAAGATTTAGCTTTTCTTTTGTTCTTTTCTTTTGGAGGAGGGGGTGCAGAGGATCCAACCACAGTTGCTTCTGTTTGTGGTTGTTGGGTTTGTTCTGCGGAGGTAGAGGTACCTTCTATGGCTTTCGTGGCTTTGGAAGCCTTCTGTGTTTTGGAGGGAGTCGTTGTTGTTTGGCGTTGAGGTGCAGAAATTCTGCCCTTGCTTCTCTGTAGCTGGACTTTCTCTTGTTTAATCCTATGCTTCTCTATAGCTGCTGCCCACTCCTCTGTACTCATTCTCTCGACTACCACTGATCCAACAGGGGCTCCTAGATGCGGGGCTGTCATAGGACTCGATTTTGGAGTCCGATGATCGCGTATGTAAGCCAGAAGTCCACAGTGATAACATTTCCTATAACCAAAATTAGTTCTAGGACCACTTGAGTGTTGAGCTTTTAATTTGGAATTTGAAGTGCCAGCACCAAGTACACTATTGGTTTTTGAAATAGGACGAACATTCAGTTCTTCAGATTTCTTACCAAGGACATCTACTGTGAGTCTAGGAGTAGGTCGCTTAACTGATCCAGCGGTCTGAATTCTAGAACCAGATGAATGAATCACCAAGGCTTTGGAAGCATTCAGCTTTGGTACTAAGGTACCCTTCTGAGGATTTTGATAAATAACAATTCCTTTACCTTTGTCTATAGAGACAGAGGTAGGTTTTGAATAAACCATTTTCTCCTTACCTTTTGAGGAGGTAGGAGTTTCCTCAGGGATTGGTGTAATGGACGAGGAGCACTGAGATGATGAGGTGTCAGCGACTGAGGATACGAACGTTCCAAATTTAAGCATTGAACGTTCAGTGGTTGGTTTTGGAGTATCATACTTATAACCCAGACCACGTTTATCACTCAGAGGAATCTGAGCCTTAATTATCTCAGTGATCTTTGTTGAAGAATTACACCATCCTTCAACAGTAGCTTGTTCAACTTTTAATGCAGCGATAGCTTCTGCTCGTTCGATTTTGACTAGCTGATTTAAATAGACTTGATCTTTAAAATCATCTTCAATTTTAGAAAGCTTTTCTATTTGAAGGTGCCCGTTTTTAAGCTTTTCAGCGAGATCAAGATTTTGGTTTTCAACCACAGCTTTGCCGTTCATGGCTTCGTATAAACTTCTAGTCAATAGATCGATTTTACGGAGACTATCAGCTTCATCAATATTTGCAATATTGGTAAAGAAAGAAGGTGATACCTGAATGGCAGATGTTGAAGTGGAGGGAATGTCTGAACTTTCTTCCTCTTCTTCAATCTTGGCCATGAGACATTGATTTGCTTCATCATCTTCAGAATCAGATGATGAGGCTTCTTCATCAGAAGCAGCCCAATCATAGTCAGCCATCAGGCCTTTTCCTTTCTTCTTAAAGCTTTTCAGCTTTGCATACTTCTCCTTCAGCTTTGAGTATTTGTCATCTTTATTCCTTGGAACAAAGGATTTCTTTGTAAAAGCTGAAGGTCTCATGATTTTCTTTGACCTGCACTCATTTGCGAAATGACCTGTCTTTTCGCAGTTGAAACAAGTAGCAGTAGCCTTATCAACAAAAGCTGATGTTTTAGGCTTGTCAGCTATGGAAAGAGTTTTGTTCTTTCTAAACATTTTCTTCTTGGCGAATCTCCTGAACTTTTTAGTTAGGAGAGCCAAGGATTCATCATCATCTGAAGAATCAGAGTCTGATGACCTTTCAGAGTTACTTTCTAACTCCGTAATAGTGAACGAGGGTCGCTGAGTAGGAGGTTCTTCTGAGATTAAAGCAACAGGAGTGCTTTTGGAATCTTTTACAAGATTCTTCTTAAGATGGCTAGATTGCTCATGATTCAGCAATGTACCATATAAGGTTGAAAGGGTCATTGATTTTAGATCCTTTGACAGCTTGAGACACATGGAATAATTGTCCCAGCTTTCAGGTAAACATTCTAGAAACTTTGTCAGCACTTCAAAGTTAGAATATTCCTTACCAACAGTTTTTAGATCTATAATTAAGCAATTAAAACGTTGGTGAACTTCAGAGAGAGTTTCATTCTTACCAGAAATGAAGCTTTCGTATTGTCTTACCAGGTTGATCTTTCTAGAGTCCTGGACTTTCAGATGTTCCTTCATACTGAACACATATTGTGTCCCACATGGCTTTTGATGACTTCAGGTTCATGATGGAATGGTAGACTTCGTCAGGAAGGGCCATGGATAGTATGGATCTGTCTTTTGTATCTATAGCCACTTTCTTCTTATCTTCATCGGTCCACATGTGTATTTCCTTTGGAATCAGCCTTTCTGGAATAGCAGCTCTAGTTGCAGTGGCTGGAACTAAAGGATCAATTGTTACAGGGATGTGTGGGCCATTTTCAAGATAGTAGGTCATAGTAGGGTCTACACCTTCTAAGAAGAGCATCATCCTATTTTTCCATAAATTGAAGTTATCTCTGGAAAATCTAGGGGGTTTTGCAAGAGAACCATTGTCTATATAGTGTGTGTTTGTGTTGGCCATTTTCAGATAATATCAAGGAAGAGAAATATCTTAGATTAGATCTTGTTTATGAGATTAAACAAATCCGCTCTGATACCACTTGTTGGTCCCGAAGGCCTATACAAGTTTGTAGAAAGGGGGGGGGGGGGTTGAATACAAACACACAGATTTTACTTTTCTAAATTGTTTATTGATAAATCATTAACAATTTACAGCTTGTTGCGGAGACAAGATTAAGGATAAACCTAAATCTAAACAAGTTGGAACACTAAGGTTTCTTGCACTAAGAAAGATAAGGAGATTACTAATAAAATCCTATCTTGAGCGAGATTTGAACTTGTCCAGAGTTAGCAAGTTACTTCAAATGAAGTGAGTTCATCTCTTTATATACTGCATGCATTTAATGCATGCAGTATATACTTTACACGTGTCATCAGCTGGTTGGTTGCATGTCATTGACCTTGGTTGACAACCTTAGTAGCCGTAAGGATGAACAGTGTAGTATCAGAGTGGTTGTACGATTTCAGATATTCGGAGGTTCTTTTCTGACAATTCGTACGGAGGCGTGCAAGGGTGGTTAAGACAAAAGTACTTTGTACGGAGGACTTCATGATCAGCTTTCGTTGATTCAGCGATTATCATTTACTATTCAGCAGATGATAAAGTTCAGCGATAGCTGAAGTCTTGTACTTGATACTTCACGTTGAGTGGACAAATCTGAGTCTTCGCTGATCCGCATCAGTTCATTAGGAGACTTGTCGCTGGTTCTTTAGCTTGATCTTCGACTTCAGCGTAGAACCTTTGTTGACGTGAAACTTGTCTTCAGGGATCATAAGTAAACAACTAACTTATCAGCGATCATCATAATGACTGAACAGGCTCAGAGCATTATGGTGAACAGTATTCGCTGAATGTTTAATTTAAAGAGCGAGAGTTCCTATCAGCGGTACTGGAAGATCTTAGTACTTATCAGCGATAGTGAAACTCTGATACATACTGTTTACTTACAATTTTCACTAAGTATATAAGAGAGGGTCATTGTCAAATCACTGAGGGTTTGGATCAACAGCTTTTGAACATTTTGAACAAGTGAAGAGCCTTTAACAATCCAAACCATTTCACTCTTTTAAAACCTTGATTAACTGATCGATCTATCTTACGATCATAGAAAGAATGAGAAGTAGAAATCTGATTTGTTTAAAACTTGTTTGGCTTAATGAACTCTTTTGTTTCAACAGAACTTTCAGAATTTATTTTGAAAACCAAAGCATTCCGTTCTTTGTTGCACAGATCAAACTGTGATTGTAAATATGATTTCAACTTCCGCTCTTTCCTAATCTCAGCAGATAAGTCAATGAACCTTGTTGTCAGTCTCTTCACTTCAGATTTAAGATACAATCTCTCTCTCTTTCAAAATCCTCCTTTTGACTTAATTCTTGAAATCTTTGAACCTTCAACTGTTCAGATTCTTTTCTTTCAAAATCAGACTCGTTCCTCTCTTTTTCAAGAGTTTTCTGTAATCTTGAGATTTTGCAAGAAAGCTCCATAGATTTTGTTTCAAAAGTAGTTTTCTCCTTTTCAATCTTCTCTCTTTCACAAATCACAAGTTTTTCAAAATCAGAAATCAGTTTAGAAAAACTTAAACATTTAAGTTCAAGTCGTTTCTTCTCTTTTTCAGACTCAGATAAATTTCTATTAAGCTCGATGATTTCAGAGGATAGGAGTTTACCTGACTTTTCAAGTTCAGCAATCTTACCTGAATCAATAAGAATGCTCTTGTTCCTTTCTTCTAGTTCTTTCTCAAGATTAGGAATAATTTTGCGAAAATTAGTACTAAGTTTAGAAGAAATTAGTACTAAGTTTATTAGGTTAAGCCTCCGAATAGAAGAAATATAAAGTCCATATTTAAATATAGAGATAAGATATACATGAAGAACAATCATAAAGAAACTTATCTCATATTCATTGATGATTAAATATGGAGAGGAGAAATGTTGAAGAACACCACACTAAACATGAAACGACTCTTATATAGGGCCATATTTACATTAGATATTTAAGATATCTAAAATCTAGACAATATCTAGATAAAATATCTATAAGTAAATATCTAAAACATTAAAATATCTTTATAAAACATTCATTTAATTAGGAGCTAATTAAAGCTAACAATCTCCCCCTAATGTTTTATAAAGAAAGCATCATTTTATAGTCTCCCCTTTGCTTTCTTTAGAACCTTTGATGTTCCGTTCTTCAAGTCTTCAAAGCATCATGTGCTCCCCCTCAAATGTAGGCTCATCCACCGAGCTTTAAACGTGAATAACAGAGGATGGAGTGACATTTAAAATGTGACAAATGTAGCTTGACACCATGAAGAACCGTTGAGAGAACACCGTTCTTGAAAGCGGAAAGAGCATGAGTGAAATGCGATGCTTTCGGTGCAACAAGAGTCCATCGACTTTGACACAGATTCTGACCATTAAGCACACTGATTCAGACCAAAGTCAAAACATGAAAAAGTTTCACCTGTGTCTTAGGAATTCAACGCAACTGGATTCATGCGAATCGGAGCACCGAGTATGAAGTTATGCACGTTTTTTCTGAAATAGTGCAAAGCTGACAGCACTTTTCAGCGACAGCTGATAGCTTTCAATGGCTGACCTTCAGCGATGGCTTACTTCAGCGACAGCTGACCTTCAGCGATGGCTGATCTCAGCGATGGCCTTCAGCGACAGCTCAGCGATGGTTCAGCGATGGTTCAGCGATGGCTTTTTTTCAGCGATGGTTTTCAGCTCTCAACTCCAGCTTTCAGCGACAGCTCAGCGGGTTTCAGCCTTCAGCTTTCAGCGACAATTTTTTTTCCAGCTTTCAGCGAAGGCTTTCTTCAGCTTTCAGCGACAGCTATCATCTTTCAGCGATGGCTTTCTTCATCTTTCAGCGACAGCCATCAGCTCTCAGCTTTCCATCAGCACACTGTTGTCTACTTCAACGATGCATATGACCCTTATAAATTTCGAATCTCTGAATTCTCAAAACACGAGATCTGTTCATCTGTGTCTTAGGAATCCAGGGCCTTTTGAATCGCATCAATCGGTGTTTTTATGAGTGAGATATTATGATCAGTTTAATATAGCAGCGCAAATCTGTCATTAAATCTGATTTGATGTAAAAGATAAGACGATCTTCATATAATTTTTTTAAAACCGTGAGTGCAAATAATTCGATCTCTAATTGATCAAGTCAGAAAACTAATTAGAAGAACTCAAAGTTTTAAAAAAACGTTTCAGATCAGACTTTGAACATGTAACAAAACATCAAATCTTTCTCAAACAACTTTCTCAAGACCCAAATGATTTTGTTATCCATATATAAATGTTTATGAGCATCGGAAGACAAACAAAATCTGGATCAAAGATAGTCCAATCTTGAAAATAAAGGTCAGATCAAACAAAGATCAACAACCTTACTACCAAGATGCAAAAAGAATTGCTATGGACTTAAGCACACACAAGGATGAGATCATAGATCAACCATCTACTTAGTGCTTATCAAATAAAACCAATGAATGAGAAAGAATAAAAAACACACACATGAAGTATATCAGAAACTAAACCATCTAAAACTTCCATTGTTGCATAGATGATCGATTTTGAAGAAAAGTTTCTTCAATCGGCTCTGATACCAATTGTTGGAACCCAGATATAACAAGTAACAATAATTATAGCAATAATCTTTGTATATGATTGATAAAGAGGAGTTTACAATATATGAAATAAGCACAACTCACTCTTGAAGCTCTCTTTCTCTATACGTCTGACTCTTTCAAAATGGAGGCTAGGAGGCTTAACCTAATAAACTCTAAGACAAGACTTTATAACCAAAAACAACAATTGGTTATTTACAATATTAGCCCTTGACACTCAAAAAATACAAATAAGTCCTTGACACTATTTCTTTATAAAACATTCATATAAATTTGGGACTAATTAAAGCTAACAGAAGAGATGATCGTGGAAGAGAAGGATCAAATGACAAGAACGACAGAGGTGTCGACCAACAGAGGTCGAATGACAGGAATGACAGAGGTGGTGACCGACAGAGGTCAGACGACAAAGCTGGCAACGCTCCACAGAACCAAGGATGTTACAATTGCGGTAAGCCAGGCCACTACGCAAATGAATGCAGGAGCAAATCAAACCGCCCTCAGTGGGATTCTGCTTTCTACAAAAATAAAGCAAAATATTATGCTCAGAAGTCACTTATGGTGAATCAAAAAAACTGGTAGTCAGATACATCCTCTGACGAAGGAGAAAAGAAGAACGCCCTGTTCTGTGGCATGGCAGAGGTCAGCTCCGACTCCGATAGTGAGGTATCCACTTCTGACTCTTACACTAATCAAGTAGAAGCTGATTTGCTTAAACTGAACATTGAATACACAGAACTTAAAAAGACCTGCGAAAGTGTTCAGAAGAAACTTACCTTCTTTGAGAGAGAAGCTAGACTTCTCACTCACGAAAAGGCTAAAATCTTTCAAGAAAAGGAAGAAATTGAAACAAACTGGAACAAACACCTAAACCCTTTGAAAGAAAAGATTTCTGAACTTAACTCAGACTTAAAAGAAAAATCAAAAAAACTTATGGATGTTGAGAGCGACAGAATGAATATCCTAGCTCTTAAAAATTATTTTCAAAAAGAAAGAGAAGTCCTCTGTCAAGATTTACT
This sequence comes from Saussurea involucrata, assembly GCA_033807775.1. NCBI lineage: Eukaryota > Viridiplantae > Streptophyta > Magnoliopsida > Asterales > Asteraceae > Saussurea > Saussurea involucrata. Next base: position 66,765,695 of record CM066320.1, on the reverse strand, counting down.
CATAAGAGATCTTTTAATCAAGAAATATCAAGATGCACAAAAGGTGTACGAGAAAATTAATACACAAATAGGGAGATGGGGAATTAGCTTCTGTGATATAGATCCATACACTGGAAACAAAAGAAACAAGTCTCTATCCTCTCTATTTCATATTGGAAGTACAAGAAAACCTGGATTTCCAAACTTACCCTCTGTAAGCTAAAGGCGAAAAGTCTCTGGGGAACCTCACCAGAGGAAACCTCTGAAGATGATAAATGTGTGGTTTGAAAACACATATTTGTCACCTTCAATCTCTGTCAATAGAGAATCCAAACCTAAGAAATATCTGAAAACTCAAGATCAGATAAGTATCTTCAAGTTTGGTGACCCTGAGACTCAAACACAGGTTGCCTTTGTCTGCATGATAAGCTCTGAAAAAAAGGGAACTAAGTGACTCAACCTCTGTATATGAGGACGATTCATCCTCGGACGAATCAGAGACTGACTCTAAGTCAGAGATAGTACCTTGTGACTTAGAGGATTTTAAACTACCCTCTGGAGTTCTTAACAGAACTATTCCTCCCAAGGAGAAAATCACAAGAGTTCCTATCTGTCCAGATTTTTTGGACATGTGTATACAAGCCAAAACCTCTATTGAGCTTGAGAAAATCAAACAACAAAAGAAAACGTCCTCTCAAAATTCAACAAGTTCAAAGACTTCAAAACCCTTAAGGCCTATTAAAGAAAAACTAACATGGCAACAGAAGGGTAAATGGGATGTAAATAACAAATCTTTTTCTTCTGTGACAGTGAAACCTACAGAAGTTCACCACATAAGGGGTACACAGAAGGGTACTCTTAACAAAGGATTTTGCAAACAACAATCTAGCCTACATAGGTATTATTGTAATAGGAAGTCAAATGTTAGGATAGAATGTAATGCCTCTGTGCCCCCATTTAATGTTTTCAATGAAAAGTTCAAGCAAATCTCTTCGCACATTCATCATTGTCACTGTTTTGATCTCATGTATCGATTAAATCAACACTTCTCAAGTCCACACTGTTTACTCTCTGCACCCAAAAGGAATACTAAATTCAAGGGTAAGAAGAAACAAAATGGTTCTTCAAAAGAAGCTAAAACTAAACCCAAGAATTCTAAGGCAAACTTGAATACCCCTAACAAAGCTGGACCCATTTGGATATGGGTACCTAAAACTCTCTGATTGTCTTGCAGAGGCAGTATGTGCCAATCTGGTATCTTGACTCCGGATGCTCACGGCACATGACTTGCGACAGAGGTCTACTATCCTCCTACAAAGATAAAATCGATGGAGGATCTGTCACCTTTGGTGACAACAAGAAGGGGTATATAAAAGGCTACGGAGTCATCAAGAAGGAAAACATAACCGTATGCAAAGTTGCATACGTGGATGGCCTTAAGCACAATCTTCTAAGTGTTAGCCAACTCTGCGATACGGGTTTCGATGTAATGTTCAAAAGAACCTTCTGCTCTCTACAAGGTGAGGACACAGGAGTCGAACTTCTGCGAGCCGAACGATAAGGCGATCTTTACCTCATGAACTTCTGTGCCAAGAATAAGGAAGACAAGCTCTGCCTTGTTGCCAGTAAAAGCGAAGAAGTCTGGTTATGGCATAACAGGTTCTGCCACCTAAACTTTCATACTCTAGATAAGCTTGTTAAACTTGATCTAGTCAAAGGTCTACCAAATGTTAAATTTAATAAAGATCATTTGTGCTCTGCTTGCGAAGTGGGAAAACTCAAAAGAGCTTCCCATAAAGGCAAGACTGATGTATCTTGCCCTATGCCTCTGTATATGCTTCATGTTGACCCCTGCGGTCCAATCGCTACACAGAGCCTAGGTGGCAAAAAATATATACTTGTTTTGATCGATGAATATTCAAGATTTACATGGGTTGAATTTGTCAGAAAGAAATCAGATGTTCCAAACATTCTGATAAATTTAATGAAAAGAATCCAAGTTCTATATGAGTGCAGGATTCAGAACCTAAGAAGCGACAATGGCACAGAATTCAAAAACTCTGTCATTGAAGCCTATCTTACAGAAGAAGGCATATCACAGAACTTCTCCGCTGCACGCACCCCACAACAGAATGGCGTGGTTGAACGAAAGAAGCGCACGCTTGTGGAGGCTGCAAGAACTATGCTGACAGCATCTAGATTACCAATGTCTTTTTGGGCAGAAGCAGTATCAACCGCTTGCTACACCCAAAATCGATCAACCATAGTAAAGAGGCACATAAAGACACCGTATCATTTGATCAACAAAAGGCGACCAAACATCAAGTTCTTTCATGTATTTGGATGCAAGTGCTTTGTCTTAAATGATAGAGAAAAAAGAGGACAGTTTGAGGTGAAAGCAGATGAAGGCAAGTTCATTGGGTACTCTGCCACCTCTAAGGCCTACAGAGTCTATCTTTTGCGGTCACGAACCATTGTAGAAAGCATCAATGTGTCTTTTGATGATTCCTTTCAAAAGACTTCTGAACAAATCAGTTCAGAACTCGGCCTAAAGAAGGAATCCTTTGGCATCCCAAAGACAAGAGCAGAAGACTTAAATCTTCTATTTGAAGAGATGTTCCATGATGATATTGATCCCTCTGCTGGAGCCATTAGAGCCTCTGGAGAAACATCTTCTAACAACCAGACTGAGTCAGGTATATCTCTAACTGGTCCATTAAATACTTCATCCTCTTATGTGAATCATACAGATGCACGCGCTGAGGGGGAGCGAACAGAAGATGATACGATCAAGGACTCAACAATAGAGGCTCCTGAAATATCAATTACAGCGACTACAGAGGAACCAATACCAGAGGAAAATGAGGATTCAGTCTCAACTTCCTTAGAAGAGATTCCAACTCCCATTCCAATAATCCCACAAGCTGAAGAACCTACTTCGAGCTCTAAAGTACCATCTACAACAGAGGTTGCACCAGAACCGCAGTGTGCAACCACAGAGGTTCATCTTGATGACTCAAATGACCATCTTCCAAGAACAACACAGTGGACGAACAGCCATCCTCCAAACCTTATAATCGGAGACCCCTCTGAAAAGGTCAAGAAAAGATCAGCCACTGCTAATTTTTGTTTCTTTACAAATTTCAACAGTGTGATCGAGCCAAAAAGAATCTTTGAAGCCCTAGATGATCCAAACTGGGTAGATGCTATGCAAGAAGAGCTTCTACAGTTTGAGAGAAATAAGGTATAGACCCTAATACCTCTGTACGAGGAAAACAAGCAATAGGGACAAAATGGGTCTTCAGAAACAAGAAGGACGAGGATGGGGTGGTCATTAGAAACAAAGCAAGATTGGTGGTCAAGGGATATCGCCAAGAAGAAGGCATTGATTACGATGAAACTTTTGCCCCTTTCGCACGACTCGAAGCAATAAGAATCTTCTTAGCCTTTGCAGCCCACAAAGGTTTCAAAGTTTTTCAAATGGATGTAAAATCTGCTTTTCTGAATGGTGAAATCCAAGAAGAAGTAAACGTCCAGCAGCCACCAGGGTTTGAAAGTTCCAAGTACCCAAAATATGTCTATTATCTTGACAAAGCTCTGTATGGACTGAAACAGGCTCCAAGAGCATGGTACGAACGACTTTCAACCTTCCTTCTCAATAATGATTTTGACAGAGCTACAACCGATACTACTTTATTTTATAAAAGAAAAAGGTGATGAGATTCTGCTTGTACAGATTTATGTGGATGACATTATTTTCGGGTTTACAAATGCACAACAGTGCAAAGATTTTGAAAAACTCATGCAAAGTTAGTTTGAAATGAGTATGATGGGAGAATTAAACTTCTTCCTCGGACTCCAAGTAAAACAATCATCAGAGAGAATTTTTATAAATCGAGTTAAATATGTCTCTGACATACTTTCAAAATTCAGTCTCTCTGATGCCTATGTAATGAAGACCCCAATGGCCACTGGAAATATGTTATTCTCAGATCCAAATGGCAAATCTGTAGAGTGCAAGCTCTACAGAGGCATGATTGGGTCTCTGTTATACTTAACCGCAAGTAGGCCTGATATAATGTATGCCACATGCCTGTGTGCAAGATATCAAGCAAACCCAAAAGAATCCCACTATATTTCAGTAAATAGGATCTTCAGATACCTTAAAGGAACCAAAAATCTTGGGCTCTGGTATCCGAAGAACTCTAGCTTTGGTCTTAAGGCATACACAGATTCAGATTATGGAGGATGCAAGCTTGATCGAAAAAGCACCTCTGGGAGTTGTCAATTCCTGGGTGGTAAACTAGTCAGCTGGACTTCGAAGAAGCAGAATTGTGTGTCTACATCTACAGCAGAAGCTGAATATGTTATGTGAAATCCCAAATCTAGCAATATGTAAAGAACAAATGTAGAGAGAATCTAGATAGCAAACTTGTCATCCATATATTGATCTCTGAAGTACAAATGACAAAATGCTCAAGAGATTTCTAAAGGGACACTAACTAATGATCTAGACAAGCCTATTTATACCCATAACATACAAGGTATAAAGGCAATTACAATACAATATATACTAATACAGAACATTGACTTTATAGTAAATCTTGAATACAATAATGCTCTAACAATCTCCCCCTTTGGATTCAAGATTTAAAAAAAATATGACAACAGTCTTCAGCTCTTTGTAAAGTCAATCTTCTCCAACATACACTTTGTCAAACCATCTTTAAGTCTTGTATATGAAAAACAGATATTTGCAACTTTATCAGCCTTTGATAAACTTGGAACAAGAAGGATGCGAAACCATCAGATCTCGGACCTAGAAGGATATGAAATCATCTATATTGTTGAACTTTTAGGTGTAAGCGCATTCCGAGAACCACTCAGAACTAAGATAACCAAATTCAACAACATTTGGACTTCACATGATCCTTCTCCCCCTGATCTTCAGTCGTTGTTCACGAATCTTTGACTTGAAAGCTCTTTGACATGAAATATCTTTGACTTGAAATATATTTGACTTGAAAGCTCTTTGACATGAAATTGAATTAAACATTTCTCCCCCTTTTTCGAGGAAAGTGAGCATCATTATCATCGAAAACCTTCTTTAATACAATCTTCCACAGATTGTCTTCAAGTCTTGAACATGAATTTCAGATCTTTATATAAAACCATCAATTCGGAACAAGAGGAATCAGAAACTATTAGAGTTTGGATCAGAAAGATGTGAAACCATCCACATTTTTTTTGGATGTTTAAAGATTCGAAATCAATGAATTCGAATGTAGAAGGATTTGAATTCAAGGAATTCGAATGCAGAAGGGTTCGAATTCAATCAATTCGAATGCTGAAGGATTCGAATTCAAGGAATTCGAATGCAGAAGGGTTCGAATTCAATCAATTCGAATGCAGAAGGGTTCGAATTCAATCAATTCGAATGTTGAAGGGTTCGAAATCAATCAATTCGAATGCAGAAGGGTTCGAATTCAAGACTTGTAAAAATTAAGAACACTCCGAATTGTCCGAAATCAAGTAGAAAATCCCTTGAATGGTCCGAATTCCGTATGAATGATCCGAATTCACCAAGAACAATCCGAATTCTTCACTTTGAACACGAAAATCACTGATTCTGCCATAACTCTTTCAATTCTTGATCAAATGAGATGAAACTTATATCGATTTGTTCGTAATCAAAATCCGCACACTTTTCTTGTTGATCACAACTCGCAATTCGATCGATTTGAATGACTTATGATTCAAAACAGTGAGTTTTGAATTTTCAAACAAAAATCCAAAATTCGATCAGATTGAATGAATCTGTGCAGTAAATGATGATAATCCAAGAATTAAAGATGTTCAGTGATCAATTCCGAGTGCAGTGATGCTTAGAAATGATCCAAAAAATCAAAATCTAGAAAAAATTCATGTCTTAATGATAAGTGATAAGATGAACAGTAACAAATGAAGGATCCGAATTCTTCAAGTCAGTGTAAAAAATCTTCAATTTGGTCTTTGATCTGCTTGAATCTCCTGTTAAGCTCTGATACCAAATGTGAAATCCCAAATCTAGCAGTATGTAAAGAACAAATGTAGAGAGAATCTAGATAGCAAACTTGTCATCCATATATTGATCTCTGAAGTACAAATACAAAATGCTCAAGAGATTTCTCAAGGGACACTAGCTAATGATCTAGACAAGCCTATTTATACCCATAACATACAAGGTATAAAGGTAATTACAATACAGTATATACTAATACAGAACATTGACTTTATAGTAAATCTTGAATACAATAATGCTCTAACATGTTGTTGCTGCTAGCTGTTGCTCCCAAGTTCTGTGGATGAAGACTCAGCTAAAGGACTATGGCTTCACAATATACAAGATACCCATCTCTGCCAATCCAGTTCAGCACTAAAAAACAAAGCATATCGATATCCGTTACCACTTTCTGAAGCATCATGTTGAACATGGCACAATCGAAATGCACTTTGTGTCCACTGAATATCAACTTGTAGAATTATTCACCAAGGCACTTGATGAGAAAAGATTCCCTTTCTTGGTGGGTAAGTTGGGAATGATTAACATGAGTTGAATCCTCTGTAAGTTAGATTTAATCCTCTTGTAAATACGTATATATTTGAACTCTTCTGTATGTAAATTCTTAATCATCAAAAGTTCTGTAACCAACAGAGCTTCTGTGGAATTCCTTAGAGCCTCAGACAATCTCCACAGAACCTCTGATGAGATTGACCTATGCCATGTGCACTACTTATCTCATTTGATCCAAGCATAGGTCGAGGGGGAGCAGAAGGAGACCTTGAACTGATCTACAGAGGTTGATCATTCAAGGGGGAGCCAAAGAAGAGATGTCATCAATCAAATTCACAGAAGTGATGGTTTTGCCGAACAAGGGAGAGCCAAAGGGTAAGTATCTCGTACAAATCCTTTCTGAAAAACAATTTTCTAGGACATCAATTTCCAAATACGTCCTAGAAACACTGTTTAAGACATTCCAAACAAGTAATGATCAAAAAGATTTTCGAGCCTTCTGTTATGAGAAATTTGAGGTCATAGAGCCTCTGTTGAGCTCAACAGAGCTTCTGTAAGCCGGATCCTCCATAACTGTAAATTTCATACGGGAACTCTATCGATCAACTTCAATATCCTCTTTAAGGATTCGCTCGAACAAATGCACACACATAGATACTGAAAGAAAGTCTTTTGGTCGAAGAGCTCACTCCACCAAAGAGTCTCTGTCGCCCAACCTAGACACTCAAAAGTGAGTATCTCGCACAAAACCTCTTCCAAAACAGTTTTTTTTAGGACTCCAATTTCCAAATATGTCCTAAAAACAATGTTTAAAACAACTAAAACTTTGGATGATCAAAATGTATCATGAATCTTTAGTTATGAGAAATTTTCACTCTCAGAGCCTCTGTGGATAAAAACTTTGTACTAAAGATTCCATCGATCCTCTCCAATGAATTTTCAAACGTTTTTGGTAAAGATGAAAGCACACAGAGGAGACATTAAAGGTATGTTTCAGAATCACAGAGCTCACTACACTACAGAGCCTCTGTTGATTCAGACACTTTACTCTTTATAGAAATTCTGTAAAAGGGAGTTATTTACCGTGAGTGACAGACCCCATACAGAAGAAATGCCCACGCGCCTAGCATTAATGGGCCGCGCAGGACGTCTAATCGTGCTCTGACACATTTGATGTGGCAGATTTTCATTGGACGTGCGCACCACACTATCTATCTGAAACGTTTCCCCAACTGTAAAACTCGAGTACGGACCCCAAACGTTTATTGAATTCACTTTTACCACGGAATTCTATCCGTTTCTACCCTCACTATATAAATCCGTTCCCATTCTTTCTTAAACCTTTTACGAATTTATCTCCATCATCTCCGGCGAACTGTGCAAATACCTGCAACTTCCCCATTCTACTCTATTCTTCAAGAAATCTCAAATGGCTTCTACTTCCAATGCTCCGGTGAACTCCCCAACCAATTCTGAGCATTCCCAGAATCCTGAAACAACAAGAAACCTAGAACAAGACAACTCCGGTGAGTCAGCAGATTTTGCTCCGACAACCCACCTTCAAAACTTCATCGCACATGAACACTTTGAACGTGTTCTTCCCTTAAAACCCAATAACCAATATCTGGTTCCCTCCAAAACCGCATTTGGGGAAGCAAATGCCATCCTTCTTCAGATTCTGGAAAATCACTATCTTTACCCCCTATTAACCAAAACTGTCCACAAAATCCCTGCCATATATCTCAATCAATTCTGGCAAAGCAGCAAATTTGACCCAGAAGATAGACAGATAAAGGGCTACATCTCAAAACCAGACAAATCCGAGCACCTTAAACTCAAGTTCAACAGAACTATGTTCTCACTTGAGTTCCGTCTACCCACAAGAGGTCTTCTAGGGATAAAGGGATACGCAGAGGAACCCACAGACACCGAGCTCTGCAGATTTGTTGAAATGTTGGGATACAACACAACCCTACGGAAAAGAAATGATTTCAGAAGAAATCGACTTCCCCCTCTATGGAATACTCTCTTCTCCATTCTCAACAGGTGTCTAACTGGGAAAGTGGGGAGTCCAGAACAATCTTCTCACCAAATCTTGGCAATTATGTACGGGGTGTACTACGATCTACCTCTGGACTACGCCACCCTCATGATGCAAGAAATGGTTAACACCATTGACCAAAGGACGATCAACCGAAGCTCTACCTCCTCTACAATATCAATGAATTCTGGGTGTCCTTCTAGAGCCTCTGCTCCTTCTACAAAAATGGCCAATGGAGGGACCAACCGCCAGAATGTATCCTATGACAAAGAACTCTCCAACAGAGCACGAAGATGGATACGACTTCTGCAGACCTCTGCCAACCAAACTTCTGGGATACGCTACAGACGAGACCCTTAAGATAGATTACATACGCGATCATAGGACTCCATATCCGAGTCCTGTGACACCCCCGCGTCTAGGAGCCTCTATAGGAGATCAGGTAGTTGAGCGAACGGCAGATGAGGAATGGGCAGTAGCCTTGGCTAAACATCAACAATTACAAGAGAAGTTTCATACTCTAAGAAACGCGATTCTCTCCCCTGCTTCAAAGAGCAAACCCTCTGCCAAGAAAAAGAAGAAAGCACACAGGAGGAGGAAAACGACATAGGGCACCTCCACCAGTGCTGCCCAAACCCAACAGTCCCCTCCTCATGCAACAAAAGTTGGATCATCTGCACCTCCCCCTCCTCCAAAAGACAAAAAGAAAAGAAAACATAAGTCTTCTGAGGAGGGTGCCCCCAAACCAAAGAAAAGGAGGAGCAAGAAAAAATCCAAGAAGCCTCACACTCTTATGCAATCCATCGCAAAGGAAGGAGAAACAACAGAAGAAGCCCAAGAGCAACCTCTGCATTCCCCTTCACCTATCAACTATGCAGAAGATCAGGGTGACTTCAACACTTCCCTCGAGCACCCCGAAATCGCCAACACTCTAGATACTTCTGGCTGGAACGCAGAAGCCCTTTCCCATCAGTCAACTGAAGCTCCAGACTTCAGAATCACTTATGACTTAGATGACGATGACGAAACCCCCAAGAGCATTCAAGTTGCCACACCAGAAGTTCTACAGAACCCCTTCACACAACCTGGATTTGATGTGCTAAGAGCATGTCCAGAAGATCTGGTTAAAACTACCACCAAAACCCCACCAGTCTTAGTCTCAGAGGTAGATTCTGATGAAGAAGAAGATAACCAAGTAAACGAAGGACCTCTGCATCCCTATGTACGACAATTAATTGGCTCTCATCCAATGTACGACTCCTTAGTCACTGGAGCAGAAGCCGCAACAGAAGTTAGGGTAGAAGCAGCGGGCCGTAGGATAGAAAGAGAGGTAGAGACAATAGATGGTGAAGAACTGATAGGATGCCCAACAGAGCAAGAATCCAGAACAGATGCCTATAATAGAAGAGGCACACAATCCCAACCAACTCCCAGTGCAACCCACACTTCTATTATAGCCAGTCTAGTGGCAGAAGGTAATATTGAACAAAAGCACCACAGCTCGAACCCACCCCAAACTGACCGGGCAAAGGAAATTCCTTCCACCTCTGTGCCACTAATAGCCGGGGAAACCATTCCAAGGGAGTCCTCTACAAAGAACTTGCCTTAAGTTCGTGATTCCTCGCCCCGGATCACATCTGACACTCTTGCAGAGGAATTTGTTTCCTCTGCCACACACACACACGTAAGTCCATTCGGCCCTTCAGAGGGGCCTAAATGGCACGAAGACGAAAGGATTCTAGACAGGTCCCCGAGTCAACTTAGGGATACTCCTGTACCCACCTCTGGAGTGGATCAGGACAATGTCTTTAACAGAACCTCTATAGAGTCTGAGGCTGATAAAGCCTCTGCTCGAGGATTAGAGGGAAATCCTTCCGTCCTCAACGTCAATACAGGGACGAAAGAAGTTGTCCAAGGAACATGGACTCACTCTGGGGACGAATGTGTTCCCCCAGAGGTTACTCCAAGTGAGTCCATGGACTCACCTCTGTGGACAACACAATAAGAGAGTTGAAAAGCTCTTTTGATTCTTTTGCAGAAGTTACCACGAGGGCCTTTAATGATATGAACACCAAAATGGACAACCTATCCACAGAGGTGCAAAATGCTCTAGCCCAGATGAGAACAGCTGCGACAACCTCTGCCACCTCTGCTGCTGCTAACTTCGAGAAAGCTACTACCTCTACTTTCCAAATCTCTGTGAAAGCCCTACTTGAACAAATGAAGACAACTCAAACGGCAACTTCTGCGGGCATTACTCCTGAAGATTTAAAGAAGGCCCTTGAGCTTGTTCAAGAACAAACAACCAGACAAACTCTGGCCGTGCATCCCTCTGACTAGATGACCAGAGCACAGCTCACAGAACTTGGGCAAGGGATACTTGATCAGGTCACCGAGTTCATCAGAGCCTTCACTGCTGCAAACGCTAATTACGTCAAAGACTTTCAGGGGAGCGTCGGCAAAATGCGTTTCAACACAGAGGCAGAGGTCCATACCCTACTTGGCCTCTGTGATGACTTATGCGCAAAAATGATCGCTGCAGGTGCCACACCGCCCAAAAAGCCAGAAGCTTCGTGCAGAACAGAGGGTACTACAGATAAGGGTCAGGATGAATCTGATGATGACTCTAATGATTCATCAGATCATCTTGAGGGGGAGAAACAAAGGGAAAAAAACTGCAAACAGAGGTCTACCAGAACCACCAATACCAGCAGAACCCTTAAACCAAGCTCTTCCAACTGAAACCCAAGAAAGAAACCAACAGAAGACCACAGAGACAACAACCACCTCTATGGAAATAACCCCTGAAGAAACCCCAATTACAACCCAAGTACCTGAAACCAATCAAGATCAACAACAGAAGTCCACAGAGGCAACACCCACCTTTGTGGAAACAACCTCTGTATTCGGAGAAGATGTTCCAACCCGCGAACAATTTCAAATCCTGACATCCTCCGAAGAAGATCAACCATCCCAATCACCAAAACCAAAATCACCAGAGGAAACACTCCCCTCTCCAACACCAAAAACACCAGAAGAACCAAAACCTCCATCTCCCACACCCAAAACCAGAACCAAATCGATTGCTCACAAAAGAAAATACTTGAGCAAGTCTACAGAAGCCTCACCAACATCCTCACCATCCAAGACCTCAGAAACACAAGTGTCAAAACCAAAAGAGACAACCCCCATAAAACCAACAGAAGCACCAACAACCAAACCCACACCTCCTTCAAAGCCCTCAGAACCCCAAAAGACAAAACCCACAGAGGCAACCCCATCTCTACAAGAAGATCTACAGCCGATGGCAAAAGACAAAGGCAATGGGATAATGACAGAGGAACCCAAGAAGAAGAAGCCAAATCATCAACCAGCAGAGAAATTGATGAGAAGCTACTTCGATGCCTATGTGACACCAAAGCCAGAAGAAGAAGACTGGGCCTTCGGTGCTACCCCTCTGTCAAAAATACCTGTTCTGGATGCAAAGACAAAACTCACAGAGGATCGAGTGGCCCAAATAAAGAAACAATTGGACGCTCTACGCATGCCCATGCTTCCACCCAATGCACCTCCACAATAGATGGAAGAGGTGGTGTACAGATATCTGTACAACAGGACTGCCAGAGATCCTCTGCCACCATCCATTCAAGATCCAGACTTTCATGCTGACCTAAAAAATATCTTCACAAGAACAACACCCAAGCCAAAACACCAAGTCTTCTCAACCTCCAAAATCGACAAGGTAATATACTGTAAGTTCTCTCAAACCAGAAACGCACCTAAGGTTTCCTACAACATATATAAGGTTAAAAGGGAGGACAGAACTGTGAACCCATTCTCAGATGCTGAACTGAGAAATCTAAATCCCTACGACCTACCCGACCTTCTCAACTGGACGAAAGAGAACTACACAACAGACGCAAATCGAAGGGCATACAGGGTAATAAGGAAAGCCATGCATGAGAAACTTCTGCTATACAACCTTGTCGACTTCCAATTAGGACGAGATCTTGGAGTAAGAAACCTAAGTCTAAAACCACCATAAGATGACTGCCCATCCTCTGCCATACCAAACTCGATCATTACATCTCTAAGAGTTGGGTTAGTCTATCAAGATCCTGTTGGGAAGTCAAGACTGTTCATAGAGATGGACTGTCAAAAGTATGCAACAAGTACTTTGACAGAGCTTAGAGCTATCCTCATGGAGCACAAAGGATCGGAGCTCCGGAATCAAGCTCTTGCAAATAGACTGATAGAGGTCATCGACTCAACAATCAACTTCAGAACCCTCTGCATCAGATTCTATCACGAGCTTAAAGAATTAGGATTCGACAACAAAAGTTTCAACGACTTCAAACACGCCAACGTCTGATATCCTCTACCAACCTCTGCAAACCTTTCCTTTCATAATGTAAACAAGTGTAAGTGCCTCTGCCATAATTTTGTATGAAAGAAAAGTAAAAAATTTTGAGGTACATTGTTACACCTCTTATCATGTACTTAGCCTAGAAAACCTTGCACTTTTCAATTTTTTATTTTTCAATACTTAGGGGGAGATTGTTAGCCCCAATCTTTCTGTTTATAGAAGTATTGAAAAATAGGCTAAGTATAGAAGTTTTCGACAGAGGCTCTTCCGAGTCACCGAGAAGACCGAAGCATAGAAGTCTTCGACAGAGGCTCTGCCGAGTAACCGAGATGACCGAAGTAAAGAATCACCAAAAGACTCTTCAATGCGGACAAGGCCACAGAGCCTCTGTCATACTTGACAGAGCCTCTGTGGTATAAAAGACTAGAGCTCTATACAAGGACAATCGTGCTTCTCACGATTTCTGCTGTACAAAGATCCTGAAGATTATTCGTACAAGGCGTGACCTGACAACTCCACGTGTCAAACTCTGATGGGTCCTAGCCTTAGTAGAAGCTGGCGCATTTAATTAACGTTGTACCTGCAACAGTACCTGAATAGTATCTTTGTACCTTCAGTACTTATTGTCTAGAGCTTGTCCCCTTTAGAAGTAGTATAAATAGAAGACTCGTGTTGAGTTCTTCTATTAAGCTTAACACAACACACACACCATTAGAACAGAATTCTTGTTATATCATCGGTGTTCTTGATGTTCTTATTTATATCAAATACAGTGAATCATTGAGTTATTTATCTGTGTTATTTACACTTCACGTATTTGATATTGTGTGTTCTTCTACCTTATTATATCTTTTAGTTCGTTAAAAACGCTTCCGCATTATATCTTGTTTGAACTATCAGATAGAATCATCATTGTTAAGCAAAACAGGAACCAACAGAGGATATTGAGACAGAATATTCATTCTCCTCTGGTATTGCTTCCTATGTTGTTACTGGAGTTAGTATTTCCAGTGCCTCTGTAGTGGTATCCTTGTTCACATCATCAACTGCTTGCTCCCCCTCGACACTTGCATCTGCACGATTAAATGAAGAGGGTGAAGTATTTGAGGGACCAATTAGAGATATACCTGAATCAGTCTGGTCGGCAGAGGATGTCTCTCCAGAGACTCTGGGGGCTCTGTGAAATCCCAGATCTAGCAATCAAACATAATCACAAGTAGAGAGAATCTAGAGAGCAAAGTTGTCATCCATGTATTGATCACAAAAGTACAAATGACATATGCTTGTAAGTGTTTCTCTAAGCTCTAGATTGTTACTAGCTAATGAACTAGACATGCCTATTTATACCCCATACATACAAGGTATAAAGGCATTTACAATACAACATAGACTATTACAGATATTGACTTTACAGTAAATCTTGAATACAATAATGCTCTAACAATCTCCCCCTTTGGATTCAAGATTTAAAAAAAATATGACAGCAGTCTTCAAAACTTTAATTCTGACCGCTTTGAACGTGGCACTCTTCAAACAATTGAATCTTCACAAGTTCACGTTGAACTTTGATGCTTTGATTGTCTTTAAACTCTCATCTTTGATCAGTTATCAGGAAAACATGAAAAATCTTTGTCTTTCACAATGTAAAGTCAATCTTCTTCAATACAATCTTCAACAAGTTGTCTTCAAGTCTTGAACGTGAATTTCAGATCTTTGCATCTTTGATCTTTGAAGCTTTGAACTTTGAGGCTTTGAAAAACTTTGTATCTTCATCTCTTTGACCTTGAATTGTCTTCGAACAACGAACTTTCTCGAAACACCTCGGAATTATCTCGGAATGTCTTCTTGACTTTAGCACATCACATCATTTCTCCCCCTTAATCTTTCATTAACAAATCTCTCTTTTCTTCAAGGTATCATTTCTCCCCCTCTTCTTCATTATACTATTTCTCCCCCTTTTTGATGATTGTGATCATCATGATCATCAAAACCTGTATCAATTTCAGCACGCACTTTGTTCACCACAAGAAACATTCTCCTTCTTTTTATCTGATAAACCGTCAATTCCAAAAGATATTTATCCGAATATTTTCAAATTCAGATAAATAGAGAGTGGTAACCCTAAAACAACGAATGAATCAGTTAAAATGGCTGTAAGTAGCACGAAGCCACTTAGTACAACAGATGCACTTTGGAAAGGAGCTTTTTGATGTTCACTCCCCTAGGGCTTCCATTCAATCATCGAAAAACCACAAAGGAATTTCTATGAACGTTATGACAAGAAAACATATTCCTTGTGTGAACGTGCTAGTGTTAGAAAGAATAAAGCAACATATGCTTGAATATTATAGGCTCAAAATGTGAAAACTGTTGAGACAACAACAATTTTCACATACTCAATGTGCATGAATAAAGAGCGAAGGTGGGGCAAACTTCCTTCTGTTTCAATATCCAAACCTTCCGAATGAAGATCAGATAGATAACATGTTGCGTCCCAAAGAAAAATGAAACATTCCCTTGTTAAGAAAGAAATGAGTAGCTGGTGGGGTTAAATGCAAGAGTTGGCATAGGCTGACTGCTTGTTTCAATGATGGTCACCAAAAAATGTGAACCAATCAGAAACGTGGCTTCCTGGCTCAGAAAATGGATGGTGCTGAGTTCTCTTATTCTTTTAACTCTGTTCTCACACCCCCTTTCTGTTTTTAATCTGCTCACTTCTACCCAAACTCTCATTTACATTTTACCTCAGCACAATGAGATACTCAACCGGATAAGATATCTCCCCCACTCTTTGATGTAGACCCCTCACCCCTCAATCACTCAAGGATAACCTCTTGGGTAGGAAACACTGGGTAACGTGGATCCATAGAAGTTCTGTATGCTCACACACTGATCCCATGAAATTGTCCTAAAAGTTTGTGTTGTTCAACAGTTTAGTTTGAACAAATAAATCGGCATTTGAGTAACATTGCCATCAGAATGTATGCTCCTCAATAATATTTGAGCATTTGATCTTTAAAGAATTCTCAAAACAAGAATAAAGAATGAATTCGAAGTACTTGTTGAGAATCTGACAATGTATCAATCATATCAAATATGAATGATGATCATAAAAGGATAGGGTATCAAAGAATTGAAATTTGTTTATATGAACAAATATAAACAATCTTTGAATGAAACGTTTAAGTTCTCATGCTGAAATGAATGTATGATGCTCAACAAAATTTGAAATGCAAACGGGAGTATTACCATCGAAAAATTGTTTAGATTTGAGACATGGTAATAACAAAATTCATATGAAGTTGAACCGGTGTGTATGAATACTTGAAAGTATAGAGAAAAGATAATACACAAGTATTAATTTTTGGAAACACACGGTCAGAAATGATGTCACAATAATCCGAGATTTCCATGAAAAACATTTAAAATCACACTTCTAAATTCATAAAATCTGTTTGAGAATAGAGAAGTGGTTTGAACATTTTAAGAAAACGTTTTTCATGCTTGAAAGTTGTTCTTCTTTCAAACAATCAGAGACTAAGGTCAGAAGATACGTACAGTTAGAAATATTTAAGCTCCCCCTCAAATCATGATATAATGATTTAAAATCAGTTAAGCTCCCCCTTAACACGTGCAAAAGATATTTTATCTTGAACAAAATATGCACAAATAACAAGACTTGGATTAAAATATCCTTAATCATGAAAACGAGTTCTGAATTACCAGGATTGAAGTAAATTCAGAAGTCATAGTCGTTGAAGAACGAGTCCTGATCTAATATGATCAGAAGTCAAAAACTTTGAGGTACGGGTCCTAAACTGATATGTTTAGAAGCCATTATCTCTTTTGCTCCCCCTTAATGGCACATGTACTCTTCAAAAAAAAATTCACCGCTTCTCTTCTGTTTTCAGTCATGTGTATGGTATATATATAACATTCAGCACAATACATGATGTACCTACAAAACAGATTAAGCATATTTTGGTACCCAATGGCACTTGGGTCCTAGTGTGTTAGGTGTAGATTTCTTAGAAGGAATACTGTAAGTATCGTACCAATAAGAAGTATTATAGGTTCCCGTTTTGCTTAAACAAGATTATCAGATCTATTAGTTCAGGTTTAAGGTTTGATGCGGAAGCGTATTTAAAGAACTAACAGATAAGTTTGATAGATTTAGAACAAAATATAAATAAACAGTGAACAAAATATTATATCTCAAAGTTTACTGAATATATATCAAGAACATGTTTATGAACCGTGAGTAAGAAAAAGCTTTAAAACAGATATGACTCTTAAGGTGAATAAGCTTTTGTGCTCTTAATTGTCACACCCCGCTAAAGCAGAAACACGGGATGTGCAGCTCAAGTTTCATAGCAAAAGTTACAAGATCACAACAACCATCAAAATACATTCAGAGGTTAAACCTTGTCTTTTACAATTGTTTTTACGGAAGGGAAATGAACATGAAATTTAAAGATTGTAAAGAAAAGCTTCATCACGTGTAGCCTTCCTAAGTTCCAACCTTAAAGACGTTCTCCTGAAAAGCATGTAAATGAGAGTGTCAACTAATGAATAGTTGGTGAGATCACAGGTTTAAATAGTATAACATTGTTGCCATTGCAAAATATGTTGCAAATCCACACAAGGGATAAATAATACGGTTATAAAAACCACTTGTTTGCCATTGCAAAATAGTTTAGATCCACACAAGGGATAAATAAAACGGTTATCAGAACCACTTGTTTGCCATTGCAAAATAGTTTAGATCCACACAAGGGATAAATAAAACGGTTATCAGAACCACTTGTTTGCCATTGCAAAATAGTTTAGATCCACACAAGGGATAAATAAAACGGTTATCAGAACCACTTGCTCGAGGTGATCATATGTAAAATGCTAAGTTATTGAGCCCGTTACCCGACTTATATCGACATAATTTGCCCCTACCACAACGGTGGAATCATTCCACATACGCGCATGTTCTATCACCAACAATACGCAATACAACAATAATTATGCACTCAAACAAGCGCTACTTGTGAGTGGGGGTGTCAACCCAAATAACGTTATTCATAATTACCAACGGCTCACACTCGTGAGTTAAACGGGTAACGTATACGTGAACGGGGACTTTATACATGATAGCAAAAGAAACTCAAACTTACAACATTTGCAACAACATAGATACCATAGAGCATAAATAAGCAAGCTTCGTATTTTCAAGAAAACGAAATAATCGGTGTGTAAAATAGTTGTAGTAACCACATGCTTTTCACCCCAAAATATGTAAAACATTGAAAAAGGGGCTGTGAATACTCACTTGATACGTGACAGAATCCAGGAATCTCCCACAAATACTCCGAGATGATCCTACTTCAAACCTATGAACGTAAGGTCGCTAGTGAGTTCTCAATCTCGAAGGTTCGGTACTAATTATCCAAATCATCATAAAATGCCTTGTTGTGTTTTAATATTATAACGTAATAAACGTATACATTGTTCTTCTTAGATTAAAGTTTCCACAATTTCGTCCCAATAAGTAACGAAAAGGGTTTTAAAGAACATAAACATATATAGTACATATATATGTATAAATCGAAATTTTATCGTAACGACGATAAAATTAGGGGTCGTAAACGAAATGACAAATATTTAAATGTATAAATATATAGACATAATATATATTTATACTCCACTATTTCATCATAAAATGATGAAATGGGATCAAGAATAAAATGCATAAATATATATAAATATATTATATATAAACATTCCACAATTTCATCAAAAAAGATGAAAAGGGATAAATAAAATGCATAAATAAAGGACATAAATAAATTGCATAGATAAAAGATATACTTATATACTCCACTATTTCATCATTAAATGATGAAATGGGATTAGAAATAGTCCTTATAATAAATAATAAATTGTCCTTTACTGTCCAGAATTTGATGTCACTTTGTGTCCAACTTTGGGTAACTTCCAGGTATTATTTGATCATGATATTTTATGTCCAGTTGGTTCAATGAGTTAGGAAACCTTTGGCATCAGTTTCATAATTTTTGGAAGAGTATAAGTACATGAAAAAATACACGACGTAAAACTCGACAGAATACTTTGCTGTTTGCATCCGGATTTTGTGAGGACTGTTTGATAAATAAAATTTTTGAGTTTTTAAATGAAACCACTTGGGTTTGAATCTTAACACACTAAAATGAATTCCAGAAAAAGAATCACTCCATTTGGAGTTAAAATGAGTGAGATATGACTCTTTGATGTGAGGTGTAATTTCTGGCAGCAAGCTGTCCAACCAATACCTTGTGCATGTGCACCCAACTTGACTTTTAAACCAAAATTCTTATTCCTTTGCATGCAAAATCCGATTTGACTCTCATCCATACAAATATTTTCAGTTCCAAACATATTTATGATCCATTTAAAATGCATGCAAAACAACCATCAACTCAAACCTTGAACACTTTTGCAAAATACCCAATTTGAAGATTGTTGATGTTTTTGCCAAGAACATCAACATGCAACTAAAAATTCAGTATTTTGAGCTCATGCATGTGGGTTTAAATGTGTTTTTAGTGGTTTTCAAAGATACATTCATAAGACTCTTGAACAAAAATGATGGATCTTTCAAGATTACTACATGCATGTGTTTAAAATGTTCATCTTTGATCTTAACCTTGGTTTGATTTTGGATTCGCCATCTTTTACTAACAAAAGATGTTATGATGGTAAATATACAAACATTAAGACCCATAAAGATGATTTTAAAAGATGTGAAGAAAGTGTAACAAAAAGATGAAGATCATACTTTTAAAAATGCAAAAATATGAAAAAGACTTGAAAGAATGTGTGTGGTTTTTACCCAACACACTTATGTTTACCTTAGGTTATGTTGAACTCTTGAAGACTTTGATTTTTGGGGCTGGAGTTGTGATGAAGGTTTGAAGGTTTGAAGATGAAGATATGAAGATTTGAAGGTGGAGAGAGAGAGGGATGATAACTAGAGAAAGAGTGAAATGAGAGAATGGTTTAACAAGTGAGGTATAGATTTTTATTAATGCAAAATGAGAAAGAGGGGAGGGGAAGGCCGGCCCTCACATGGGGGGGGGGGGTGGTGGTGGTGTGACATATAAGTATTTAGTCACTTCTTGTACAAAAATAAAAGTCTAAATACAAGTATTTTCTTTTTAAAGCAAAATACATGTATATATGCATAAAGTAAAGTATTTATATATATAAAATATAATTGAAATATATAAATTATCAATTACATAGATACTTGTAGTATATAAATATTTTAGGTTGGCATTTTATGAGATTTATGGATAATTTCCTAATTCAAGGATTTCTTAGGCAAAATTTCTCAATTTTTCCTATTGTACCGGGTTTACTGCTAAAATTGCACTGTGTAAACTATGTCATAAAAAAATAAGGTTTCCAAAACAATTCTAACCTGAGATGTGAATTTGACAGTTGTCAAAGTCTCCCCCGGTTAGAAGAATTTCGTCCCGAAATTCAAGTGTTACTAGCGTTAACAGGTTTGCTTGCAAAGAGGTGAGGATACTTTTGTAACATGTAATCCTCCCGCTCCCAAGTATATTCAGGCCCACGCCTTGTGTTCCAATGGACTTTTACTATCGGGATTTTGCTTCTCTTAAGACGCTTGACTTCCCTATCGAGTATTTCCATTGTTTCCTCTACGACGTGCAGTTTATTGTTGATTTGGACTTCTTCCAAAGGCACGGTTACTGCTTCATCAGCTAAACACTTTTTAAGGTTCGATACGTGAAACGTGTTGTGAATAGCACTTAACTCCATTGGCAAATCCAGTTTATAAGCTACCGGTCCAATTCTTTCCGTGATCTTAAATGGTCCAACATACCTTGGACTCAACTTTCCTCTTTTCCCAAAATGAACTGTTCCCTTCCAAGGGGATACTTTTAAAAAGACTCCGTCACCCACTTGGAATTCTAAAGGCTCTCTTCGATTATCCGCATAACTCTTTTGACGATCTTGAGCTGCTTTAAGTCTATCCCTGATGATTGCGATCTTGTCGGTGGTTTCTTGAACAATGTCCGGACTAGATAGTTGTCTATCCCCAATTTCCAACCAACAAAGAGGTGATCGACACTTGCGACCGTATAGAGCCTCATATGGTGCACACTGAATACTAGTATGATAGCTATTATTGTAGGAAAACTCAACTAATGGCAAATGGTTATCCCAACTTCCTCCAAAATCTATTACACATGCCCGAAGCATGTCCTCTAACGTCTGAATGGTTCGCTCACTCTGACCATCCGTTTGAGGATGATAAGCCGTGCTTAAGTTTAACTGCGTTCCTAATGCTTTTTGGAGTGATTGCCAAAATCGAGATGTAAAACGACTATCTCTATCCGATATAATGGAAATTGGAACTCCATGCCGCGTAACGATCTCCTTGATGTAGATCTGAGAAAGCTTTTCCATCTTATAATCTTCTCGAATAGGTAGGAAATGTGCGGACTTCGTAAATCGATCTACTATAACCCAAATCGTGTCATGCCCTTTGGCAGTTCTTGGGAGTTTGGTTATGAAATCCATAGTGATTTGTTCCCATTTCCACTAGGGAATCTCCTGTTGTTGTAACAGTCCCGATGGCTTTTGATAAACTGCCTTGACTTTTGCACACGTTACGCATTTTCCTACATATATGGCAATATCCTTCTTCATTCCTGGCCACCAATAGTATTCCCTTAAATCCTTATACATCTTGTCCGCTCCTGGGTGAATTGAATACTTCGATTTATGAGCCTCCTCTAAAATCATTTCCCGTAGGTTATCAGCCTTTGGGATCCATACTCTGCCTTTAAAGTAACGTACTCCATCAATCTTAGTTTCAAAACTAGACTCTAAACCATGAAGAGTCTCTTCCTTCAGGTTTTCAGATTTCAATGCTTCGATCTGAGCTTCAAAAATTCGGGTTTTCAAACTTGTTTGAACCAGTGCTCCTAATGCTCGGACTCGTGAAGGTTTTACCCTTTCTTTCCTACTCAGGGCATCGGCTACCACGTTGGCCTTACCTGGGTGGTAACGTATCTCGCAATTGTAATCGCTGAGCAGTTCTACCCATCTTCTTTGCCTCATGTTCAGCATCTTTTGATCAAAGATGTGTTGAAGACTTTTATGATCGGTGAAAATAGTACACTTGGTACCATATAGATAATGTCTCCATATCTTCAGAGCGAATACCACAGCTCCGAGTTCCAAATCGTGTGTGGTATAGTTCTTTTCGTGAACTTTTAATTGTCTCGAGGCATATGCTATCACCTTATCATTTTGCATCAATACGCAACCTAATCCTTGATGTGATGCGTCACAATACACTACAAAATTCTCCGTTCCTTCCGGTAAAGCTAAAATCGGTGCATTGCACAACTTTTTCTTCAGAAGTTGAAATGCTTCTTCTTGTGGAACTCCCCAGAAGAATTCCTTCTCCTTTTGAGTTAACGTGGTAAGGGGTTTAGCGATCTTAGAGAAATTATCGATAAAACGTCGATAATACCCTGCCAAGCCTAGAAATTGGCGAATTTCCGTTGGAGTCCTTGGGGCTTCCTATTTCTTAATGGCTTCCACTTTAGCCGGGTCCACGTGAATCCCTTTCTCCCCGATTACGTGACCTAAGAAATGTACCTCCCGAATCCAAAATTCGCACTTAGAGAATTTGGCATATAGCTTATGCTCCTTGAGAAGTTCTAAAATCACTTTTAGATGCTGCTCGTGATCCTTCTTACTCTGAGAATAGATAAATAGGTCATCGATGAACACAATCACGAACTTATCAAGATATGGCCTACATACTCTATTCATTAGATCCATAAACACAGCTGGCGCGTTCGTCAATCCAAATGGCATAACTAAAAACTCGTAGTGTCCATAGTGAGTTCTAAAAGCTGTCTTAGGAATATCTTCCTCTCGGACCCTCAACTGATGATATCCCGATCGAAGATCAATTTTAGAAAAGTAAGTTGCACCTTGCAACTGGTCGAACAAATCGTCTATTCGAGGGAGAGGATATCGGTTCTTGATTGTTAACTTATTAAGCTCCCTATAATCGATACACATTCGAAACGATCCATCCTTCTTCTTGACGAAGAGAATCGGGGCTCCCCAGGGTGATGAACTCGGTCGAATAAATCCCTTATCCAAAAGTTCTTGAAGTTGATTCGATAACTCTTGCATTTCTGCAGGTGCTAAGCGATACGGGGCCTTGGCTACAGGCGCCGCTCCGGGTACAAGATCAATCTGAAATTCGACTTGTCTAAACGGTGGGAGTCCAAGCAAATCGTCCGGAAATACTTCTGGGTGATCCTTCACCACAGGAATATCTTGGACTTGCCTCTCCTCAGACTTCTTCTCAATTACTTGCGCCAAGAACGCAACATACTTCTTCCTCAAATACTTATGGACCTTCATACATGATACTATCTTCAGATTCCTTCCAACTCTATCTCCTTGGACAACAAGGGTTTATCCGCCTTGTAATTCGAGCTTGTCCTCCTTGGTTTCCCTGATTGGCTTGTCTTGCTTGATGTCCAGCGTTGTTATTGATTGGTCCCCTTTTCAGCCTTGGGCACACATTTCGGAAGTGATCTAGACTTCCGCACTCAAAGCATACCCTTCCTTCCTCCTTTACACACTTCCCCCTCTTGCAGTACCGGGTGAAATGAGCCTTTTGCTTACAAAGTTCACAGATGGGACAGGTTCCTTCATGATGCAAATTGCACTGATTGCATTTCGGGAGGGGTCCATGGTAACTCCCTACTTCCTTAGCATTCATCCCAAAGTTCCATACTACTTTCTTATTCCTGCTCCCGATAACATTAAGATAAAACTTCATTCCTATTTTTAGATAATGCCGCAAATACCAAAATTTTGAGGTTCATCCTACATCAATACTAAAGTTTTTAGATCTAATACCACCAATCACTTATAATTACCCAAAATACTTAGTTCATAATAACCACAAGAAAATGTTTTCCTTTGAACCCAAAACTCTTATCAAAAGCTGCCAAACTATCAATCATCCTATTCAAAACCATCCCAAATACACAACTATCAAGATCATCAACACAAGCATAGCTAGCACTACTCCTCTAAATCTTCCACCGTCCACGTCAATATCCGCCCCGATACACTTCAATCGAAACCCACAACACCAATAACGTCAATAGCATCACTACTACTATGCTCATTATCTCGGCTCGTAAAGCTACCCTCCGAGCTATTTTCGCTCCGTTCACGGCATCGGACTACAGGTTGGTCAAAAGATGACTTAACTCCACTAGCTCGGTTATGACTTGACTCTGGTGACTGACCCTCATTTGACATCCGTGCAAATCCATTGTCACGGCCCTAAGGCGTCGCTCTTCGGCCCAGGTCATGCCAGGCACTCGACTAATCGGCACTCCCTCGATCACTCGTGAGGGTTCCGGTGCGTCTCGCTGATCAGACCTAAAAGACACTCGTCTAGGTATGGGCACGTTCTTCCTAGCGGTTTGCCTCGTACGTGGACCCCTTGAATTAGGTTGTATCACTACCAGGATGGGTTGTGGGGGAATTACAGTCGGAAGTATCCTCGGCCCATCGTACGGGTCTCGTTCCACGTCAGACGTACGCTCACTTGATGGCGTGTAGGAAGGTTGTGAGCTTGATGATGATGACGACGACATAGTGATACTGAAGTAAGAGTGTATAACATTACTACCACGCAAGATAAAGACTAAGCGTACTATACTATTGCATACTATAGGCAATAACTACGCTCCTACTAGGCATACAACGTGAAGCATCAAGTGTGAAAACACACATCTTCCTAGTATATCCATTTCCGGTCTCGCATTACTCTTTCTTTAATTAAACATAGGTGATCAGGCTTTGTTTAATTAAAGACAAATGATGAAATACCCGAATTAGTTATACTAGCAACATGTTTAGCAAATTAAATGTTCATTCCCGTTTTTGGTTATAGTTGCAGTTTTCCAAAGGAAAACCGGTATTCTCTATAACCTTTAGCTCTGATACCAAATCTGTCACACCCCGCTAAAGCGGAAACACGGGATGTGCAGCTCAAGTTTCATAGCAAAAGTTACAAGATCACAACAACCATCAAAATACATTCAGAGGTTAAACCTTGTCTTTTACAATTGTTTTTACGGAAGGGAAATGAACATGAAATTTAAAGATTGTAAAGAAAAGCTTCATCACGTGTAGCCTTCCTAAGTTCCAACCTTAAAGACGTTCTCCTGAAAAGCATGTAAATGAGAGTGTCAACTAATGAATAGTTGGTGAGATCACAGGTTTAAATAGTATAACATTGTTGCCATTGCAAAATATGTTGCAAATCCACACAAGGGATAAATAATACGGTTATAAAAACCACTTGTTTGCCATTGCAAAATAGTTTAGATCCACACAAGGGATAAATAAAACGGTTATCATAACCACTTGTTTGCCATTGCAAAATAGTTTAGATCCACACAAGGGATAAATAAAACGGTTATCAGAACCACTTGTTTGCCATTGCAAAATAGTTTAGATCCACACAAGGGATAAATAAAACGGTTATCAGAACCACTTGCTCGAGGTGATCATATGTAAAATGCTAAGTTATTGAGCCCGTTACCCGACCTATATCGACATAATTTGCCCCTACCGCAACGGTGGAATCATTCCACATACGCGCATGTTCTATCACCAACAATACGCAATACAACAATAATTATGCACTCAAACAAGCGCTACTTGTGAGTGGGGGTGTCAACCCAAATAACGTTATTCATAATTAACAACGACTCACACTCGTGAGTTAAACGGGTAACGTATACGTGAACGGGGACTTTATACATGATAGCAAAAGAAACTCAAACTTACAACATTTGCAACAACATAGATACCATAGAGCATAAATAAGCAAGCTTCGTATTTTCAAGAAAACGAAATAATCGGTGTGTAAAATAGTTGTAGTAACCACATGCTTTTCACCCCAAAATATGTAAAACATTGAAAAAGGGGCTGTGAATACTCACTTGATACGTGACAGAATCCAGGAATCTCCCACAAATACTCCGAGATGATCCTACTTCAAACCTATGAACGTAAGGTCCCTAGTGAGTTCTCAATCTATAAGGTTCGGTACTAATTATCGAAATCATCATAAAATGCCTTGTTGTGTTTTAATATTATAACGTAATAAACGTATACATTGTTCTTCTTAGATTAAAGTTTCCACAATTTCGTCCCAATAAGTAACGAAAAGGGTTTTAAAGAACATAAACATATATAGTACATATATATGTATAAATCGAAATTTTATCGTAACGACGATAAAATTAGGGGTCGTAAACGAAATGACAAATATTTAAATGTATAAATATATAGACATAATATATATTTATACTCCACTATTTCATCATAAAATGATGAAATGGGATCAAGAATAAAATGCATAAATATATATAAATATATTATATATATAAACATTCCACAATTTCATCATAAAAGATGAAAAGGGATAAATAAAATGCATAAATAAAGGACATAAATAAATTGCATAGATAAAAGATATACTTATATACTCCACTATTTCATCATGAAATGATGAAATGGGATTAGAAATAGTCCTTATAATAAATAATAAATTGTCCTTTACTGTCCAGAATTTGATGTCACTTTGTGTCCAACTCTGGGTAACTTCCAGGTATTATTTGATCATGAAATTTTATGTCCAATTGGTTCAATGAGTTAGGAAACTTTTGGCATCAGTTTCATAATTTTTGGAAGAGTATAAGTACATGAAATAATACACGACGTAAAACCCGACAGAATACTTTGCTGTTTGCATCCGGATTTTGTGAGGACTTTTTGATAAATAAAATCTTTGAGTTTTTAAATGAAACCACTTGGTTTTGAATCTTAACACACTAAAATGAATTCTAGAAAAAGAATCACTCCATTTGGAGTTAAAATGAGTGAGATATGACTCTTTGATGTGAGGTGTAATTTCTGGCAGCAAGCTGTCCAACAAATACCTTGTGCATGTGCACCCAACTTGACTTTTAAACCAAAATTCTTATTCCTTTGCATGAAAAATCCGATTTGACTCTCATCCATACAAATATTTTCAGTTCCAAACATATTTATGATCCATTTAAAATGCATGCAAAACAACCATCAACTCAAACCTTGAACACTTTTGCAAAAGACCCAATTTGAAGATTGTTGATGTTCTTGCCAAGAACATCAACATGCAACTAAAAATTAAGTATTTTGAGCTCATGCATGTGGGTTTAAATGTGTTTTTAGTGGTTTTCAAAGATACATTCATAAGACTCTTGAACAAAAATGATGGATCTTTCAAGATTACTACATGCATGTGTTTAAAATGTTCATCTTTGATCTTAACCTTGGTTTGATTTTGGATTCGCCATCTTTTACTAACAAAAGATGTTATGATGGTAAATCTACAAACAGTAAGACCCATAAAGATGATTTTAAAAGATGTGAAGAAAGTGTAACAAAAAGATGAAGATCATACTTTTAAAAATGCAAAAATATGAAAAAGACTTGAAAGAATGTGTGTGGTTTTTACCCAACACACTTATGTTTACCTTAGGTTATCTTGAACTCTTGAAGACTTTGATTTTTGGGGCTGGAGTTGTGATGAAGGTTTGAAGGTTTGAAGATGAAGATATGAAGATTTGAAGGTGGAGAGAGAGAGGGATGATAACTAGAGAAAGAGTGAAATGAGAGAATGGTTTAACAAGTGAGGTATAGATGTTTATTAATTTAAAATGAGAGAGAGGGGAGGGGATGGCCGGCCCTCACATGGGGGGGGGTGGTGGTGGTGTGACATTTAAGTATTTAGTCACTTCTTGTACAAAAATAAAAGTCTAAATACAAGTATTTTCTTTTTAAAGCAAAATACATGTATATATGCATAAAGTAAAGTATTTATATATATAAAATATAATTGAAATATATAAATTATCAATTACATAGATACTTGTAGTATATAAATATTTTAGGTTGGCATTTTATGAGATTTATGGATAATTTCCTAATTCAAGGATTTCTTAGGCAAAATTTCTCAATTTTTCCTATTGTACCGGGTTTACTGCTAAAATTGCACTGTGTAAACTATGTCATAAAAAAAATAAGGTTTCCAAAACAATTCTAACCTGAGATGTGAATTTGACAGTTGTCACATTAATGTTTTTCTATGTGTTGTATGTTGTTTCTTTTTATGTGTAAGGAAGAACTCAACACGAGTCTTCCTTATATACTACTCTAAAGGGGACCATAAAGCATATGCTACTATTCAAGAGGTACGTATGAATAGTTGAGAGGATGTCGTGAACAGTTGCAAGGATGGCATGAACAGTCAGACGTGCTGTATTGTATTTAATGCAGCAGACGTCTAATATGTACTAAGCCCTACTGAGTCCAATCAGAGTTTGACACGTCGACGTTGGACAGGGCATGCTACCATGCAAGTTGATGTACGGGTCCTGTAACAGTAGCAAGATATTATAAATATCTTCAAGTCTCAGTGAGGACCATAGAGGCTCTGTAATGAGTTACAGAGGTTCTGCGGTCTGGTCCTCTGTGGAGCAGTCTTCACCGGATTCCGAGTCTTTGGTCTTCTTTGCGCGTATGACAGAGCTTCTGTAGGAAGCCTCTGCTGCTTCTGTAGGTTCTTGACCTTGATTTCTCGGTAATGTCGGCAGAGCCTCTGTAAGAGGCTTTCTTCACTTAGCCTATTTTTCACTACTTCTAAATACTTCTATGATTAGGAAGATTGAAGCTAACAATCTCCCCCTAAGTAGGGAAAAATAAAAATTTGAACTTGAGTTAAGTTAGGCTAAGTTAGATAAGACAGAGGTTAAACAATACCTCGAAATTTCTTTCATTTAGAAATATGCCAGAGGCATTTTACATTTGAGTACAATGAAAGACAAACTTTAACTTTGTTTGCAGAGATTGGAGGTCTGAGAATCAGATTTTGGCATCTTTGAAATCGTTGTAGCTTCTGTTGTCTCTTCCGACTTTTCTGATCTCTTTGTAGAATCTGATGCAGAGTTCTCTTAGGCGGATTGTTGCGTCAATCTCTCTCATGATAGTATCTGCAGCATCTTTATCCATTTTCCTTGAACCTCTGTATTTCACAAGGCTTGCTCTGAACTTGTTCAGAGTACTTGTTGCGTACTTCTGACAGTTCATGCATACAAATAGTTTAGTTTCGCCTTGAGGGTTTTGAAATACTAACCCAAACCGTGGTTCTGTGATGATTGAGTTAGGTACGGCGTCCGGTGGGCAGCGATCCTCTGGTGGTCGTTAATCCAGATGCTTGAGACCAAGATCCTTTCCCAGCTGGAAATCTATCATGCTGTAGACCAGAAGCTTTTCCCTCATCGCTTTTCTCAACACTTGATAGGCTATGGTGTTTGCCTCTGTGTTGTAGTTGTCCTTTGTCCATTGCAGAAGGTCAGGTAGATCATAAGGATTGATATTTCTTAAATCAGCATCAGCGAAGGTAGTTTCTGAATTGTCTTCTCTTCTGACTTTGTAAAGATTGTACCTGACCCTTGGATAGGTTCTTGTGAAGGAGAATTTGCAGAAGATTACCTTTTTGATCTTGTGGATTGAGAAGACATCTGCTTTGGTTCTTGTCTTTGTCCTTGTGAAGATGTTCTCAAATTCTTCTCTGATCCTTGGATCTGTTACATGATCTGTTGGATAATTGGTCTGAAAGGATTGTTTATAGAGGTATTTGTATACCACTTCTTCCATTTCTTCATATGTTGGACCTGGTTGTGGTACTTGTCTTCTGAGACTCTCCATCTTTTGAACAACTTCTGCGGCTCTACCAGTTAGAGGAATGTCTGACAGAGGCTTCAATCCATGTGCCCAGTCAACTTCTTCAGGCTTTGGGGTTTGAAAGGCATCAAACGCACTCTTCATTAGTTTCTCTGTTGGCTTTGGCAATGTTTTCTTCTTAGGCTCTTCTGTCAGTATTCCTTTGCCCTTATCTTTGGCTTTTGGCGGGGCAGAAATTGTTGCTTCTGTAAGTTTGGAGGTTGCACTTCTGTTGGCTTGATGGGGGTTGCCTCTGTGGGTTTTGACATTTGTGATTTAGAGGACTTTTGTGGCGATGGTTCTGTTGGCTTGAGTTGCTCTGTAACCTCTGTTGGAGGTTGTTTGTTGACTTCTTCTGTGAGCTCAGTTTCTGTTGATGAAGTATTGACATCGAATCTTCTTGCCATTTTGAAAGCTAAAGTGAACCTGTGCCTTTCTTCTTCTCTCTGCGCCATACGATCACTCATTGTTGTGTGCATCCTTTTCAGAACATCAGAAGCAGAGGTCGTTGCTCTTTTTGGTTTGGTGGCAATCGACTTTCTTCTCGGTATGGTTTGGGGTGTTTCCGCAGAGGTGGGTCTTTTCTCTGTGGTTTGTTCATCTGTTTCTTCCAAAATGATTACCTCAGGGGCGGTTGTTGCCTCTGTGGTTTGCTTATCTGCTTCTGGAGTTTTGGTCTCGTCAGGAGATGATTCCACAGAGATGGGTGTTGTCTCTGTGGTCTTTTGGGTTTATTGTTGGGTTTGTTCTGGAGGGGCTTGGTTGATTGGTTCTGCTGCGATTGGTGGACTTTGTATTCCTCTGCTCGTAGCTTTCTCTCTTAAATTCTCCCCCTCAGGATTATCTGATGGACCAGGTTGGTCATCATCAGAATCATCCTGACTTTTACCAGAAGTACCCTCTGCTCTGCAACAAGTGTTGGGCTTCTTTGGTAATTCAGCTCCTGCTGCCATCAACTTTTCACAGACATCATCGCAGAGGCCAATCAATGTCGCAAGCTCTGCTTCTGTTTTGAAACGCATTCTACCGACACTTTTTCTGAAATCCTTGACATAGTTGGCATTTGCAGTTGTGAAGGAGACAATGACTTTTGTGACTTGGTTAATGACGTTCTGTCCGAGCTCTGTAAGCTGTGCTCTGGTCATATAGTCTTTTGGTTGCATCATTGTCGTGTTGCGTATTGCCTCTGCTTGGACTTGTGATAGGGCATTCTGTAAGTCTGTAGGAGTAATGCCCTCTGCTCTGTTGGATTGCGTATTCATTTGTTCAAGGAAATTTTTGACATAGTCCCTGAAAGCAGAAGTTGCAGTTGTTCCGAATTCCTGAGCTGCAGAGGTGGCTGTTGCTTTGGCAGTAGTTTCGGCAGAAGACTTCATCTCTGAGATGGCGGTTTTTACCTCTGTGGACAGATTGTCCATTTTGGTGTTCAGATTTAGTAAGGCCGTCGATGTTGTTTCTGCAAAAGATTTGAAAGAGCTTTGCAACTCTTTCATGGTTTGGTTCACAGAGGTGACAAGGGTTTGGAACTCATCCCTTGATACTTGTGTTCCTTGTCTAACCTCTGGAGGAACACATTCGTCTCCAGAGTGAGTCCATGTTCCTGGGACACCTTTGTTCACCCTTGTTTGTACGATGGGGGTGGAAGGATATCCTTCTGATCCTCGAGAAGAAACCTGAGTTTCGATCTCTACAGAAGTTCTGTGAAGAACAGTGTCCAAATCCACTCCAGAGGTGGTTATTGGAATGTCCTTCTGTTGACTGGGAGACTTATCTAGAGTCTCTTCGTCTCTGTGCTCACTACTTCTCTCTGAAAGAAGTTTTGGTCCTAATGTGTGCGTGGCAGAGGAAATGAATTCCTCTATAGGGTGTTCCAGGGTGATCTGGGGCGACTGATCATGAACAATAGGTGAGTCTCTTTGAGGAGACTCCCTAGGAATGGATTCCCCGGTTTCTGTGGGCACAGAGGTTGAAAGTGTAACCTCTGGCTGGATGGGTTGGGTTAGGATCGAGCTGTGCTGCTCTTTTTCAATAACTCCTTCTGCAGCTAGACCTGCGGAGTTAGAAATGTGGGTTGCACTGGGAGTTGGTTTTGGTTGTGTGCCTCTATTTATCCAGGCATCTTTTCTTGCTTCTTCCTCTGTTAAGCATCCAAGCACTACATCATTGTCTATCATTTCATCCTCTGTAGCTATCCTACGGCTTGGTGCTTCTTCCCTAGGTTCTGTTGAAGTTCCTTGCTCTGGTCGTAAGAAGTCATACATTTGATGAGATCCGAATAATCTCATGACATGTGGATGATAAAGACCTTTACGTATCCAGACAGCTTCTTCTTCATCTGAATCTGTCTCTAAGATCTCTATTCCTGTCTCTGTTGTTGCTAATCCCTCTTTTTGTACAACTTCGGCCCCTTTTTCTTTTTCTTCTTCCATCATATTCTCAGAAGCCTCTGTAATTTTACCTCTGTTCCGCTCAGCTTCTGTTTGTTCTATTTCTTCTGAAGCTGGGTTTGGACTTCTTCTGTGGACGTCCAATCCTTGAATGAAAGGGTTTTGTAAAATAACAGGGGTGTTGGCTGGTTGATTTTTGGGTGTTGTGTCATCTTCTTGCAGATGTGTGTCAATGCCAGAAATGAAGAAATCTTGTTCTTCTGGAGAGTGGTGGTCGAGAGGTTGTGCCGTCCACCCTGCTGTATTTAGGGTGTTGGCAATGTCAGGGTTCTGTAAGAAGTCGTTCAGGTCTCCTTGGTGAGCAAATCTATCTGGAGATTGATAGGGTGATTGATACTTTTCTGTAGCCATTTCTTCTTCTGCAACTTCTTCTTTAGCAGTTTCCTCTTCTGCAATGGTAACCAACTTTGCAAGTGATTTACCATGCTTCTTTTTGGTTTTCCTCCTCTTAGGATTTGGTGCCCCTTCCTCTGTTGATTTCGATCTTTTCTTCTACATTTTTTGGGAAGAGGGAGGAGCAGAGGAGCCAATTTCTGTGGCATGAGGAGGTGAAGGTTGATCTTCTGCAGCACTTGTTGAGGTGCCTTCTGCAGTTTTTCTCTTCTTAGCTTTTGTAGTAGATGCAGAGGTTCTTGATGATGACTTCTTTCCCATAAGTTCTGCACGTTTGGCTATAAAGCTGAGTTGAATAGCCATGTGCTTTGCTAACTTCTGATCCTTTTCTTCTTGAGTGGAAAGAGGTTTTGCTATCATTGTTCCTAGGGGGACACCTAAACGCGAGGGTGTCATAGGACTCGGTTTAGGAGTTATATGATCGCGTATATACTCTTTCTTAAGGGATTTATTCGATGCGTAGCGCAAAAGCTTTTTTGACAGAGGTTTGCAGTGTGAGTAGCCATCAGTATGATCAGTGGGGGTATTCTTGTTCATCGGGAACTGTTTGGGAGTTGGTCCTTCCATTGGCCAGTTTTGGATTAGCAGTAGAGGTTCGAACAGTACTCCCAATATTCTTTGGAATTGCAGAGGTGGTAGAAAGTTGGGATCGTTCTCTTTGACCCTTCTCGAGTTGTTCTTTCTGTCGATGGTGTTTATGATCTCTTGCATCATTATGGTCGCATAATCTAGTGGAAGATCATAGTAAACCCCATACATGATGCTCAAGATTTGATGTGAGCTCTGGTCAATACTCCCTATTTTCCCTGTTAGGCATCTGTTAAGAATAGAGAACAAAGTGTTCCATAGAGGTGGTAATCTTCCTCTGCGAAAGTCATTTCTCTTTCGTAGTTGGGTGTTGTACCCAAGCATTTCTTCGAAGCGACATAGCTCTTCGTCTGTTGGTTGCTCTGCATAACTCTTCAATCCCAGAAGACCCCTTGTTGGTAGGTTGAATTCAAGTGAGAACATTGTTCTGTTGAACTTGATTTCAAGATGCTCAGATTTTTCAGGTCTTGAAATGTACCCTTTGATAAGAGAATCGTCTTTATCAAATCGGCAGCTTTGCCAAAATTGGTTCAAATAACGGACTGGAATTTTGTTTGGGGTTCTTGAGAGTAGAGGGAAGAGGATGTGATTTTCCATTATGTTCAGAAGAATAGCATGGGCTTCGCCGAAAGAAGTGGGTGAGGGGACCAAATAGCAGTTGTTGGATTTGATAGGATGTATGGTTTCGAAGTGATCTTTTGCTATGAAGTTTTGCAGGTGTGTCGTCTGAGCAAATTATGCCGAGTCCCCGGAATCTTGTTGTTCAATAGCTCTTGCAAGGTTGGGGTTTTCTGAATGTTCAGAATGGGCAGGGGAGTGTTCCGGTGAGTTTGCCGGAGAGAGTTCTTGGGACATAGCTTTAGAAGATGAAGCCATTTGATTTTAAGAACAAGGTTTTTGCAAGCTTTTGCAGGGTTTCGCCGGAGAAGAAGATAAAAGTTTGTAAAAGGTTTTATGAGAGGGTAAGCTTGGTTTTTATAGGAGGGTAAAACGGTAGTATTCGAAGAGTAAAATATATGGCAATGGATAAAAATTTGGAATCCGTACTCGAGTTTGAGCGGCGGGTTCAACTTTCCAAATAAAAACGTTCCATGTACGCCCAATGAAAATGGGACACGTAGGCCTTGTCAGAATATGACAGGACGTCGTGCGCGGCCCATTAATGCTAGGCGCGTGAGGTTGTTTTTAGCCACATGAGTTTCACTCTCAGTAAAAGTAACCGTTATTACTTTAGAAATGCCCAAATAACAAAATGGCAGAACTTGTGTTTTACAGAAGCTCTGTGATTTTGAAAATCTTGAGTTTTAACCTTTTCTCATATATCTCATTGTTGTCATGACTCTGAAGGTTCTTCTTTGAACGAAAACGTTTGTATCGACATTAGAGAGGATCGATAGGATTTTGTCAACAAATTTTACTCACAGAGGTTTTGTGGCTCTGATGGAACTTACAGAAGCTCTGTGAGAGCCATCAGAAGCTCTATGAGAGAAAAAATCTTATAACTTGAATTCTATTAACTTTCTGATTATCCAATTTTTGATCTGTGTTAAGAGATGTTTTTCGCACATTATTGAAAGTTGGTGTCCGAGAAAACTATTTTGATAAGCGTTTTGTTCGAGAAGGTCATGGTGTGTGTTGTCGGTTTCCGAGATAACATTCCAAAAGATCGACAGAGGGTTAATTTGTGATCACAGAGCATATTTCCTGCAGAACCTCTGTTGAGCTCAGCAGAAGTTCTATGACCTTAAATTTCTCCTATTTCGAATTTTGCTAAACTTTTTGAACTTTTGATTTTTGAAATGTTATTTATAGTATATTTAGGACATATTTGACAATTCTTGTCCTAGAAAACTGTTTTCAAAAACCTTTTGTGCGAGAGACATACCTTTTGGTTCTTCTGTTCTCGGCAGTTTTGTCTTACTTCTGTCGATGGAGAATTATCGACATTCTTCTTTGGCTTTCCTTTGAAAGATTTACCTCTGTAGATCATTTCAGGGTCCCTTTTGCTCCCCCTTGATCTAATCACTTTTGTAGATCAAGAATTTTCCTTTTGCTCCCCCTTGATCTATGCTTGGTTCAAAGAATGGTAAGATTTGTATTGAGCATAGATCATGTTTACCAGAGGTTCTGTAAGGGTTATCAGAAGATCTGAACGGACCCTCAGAGGCTATGTAACCAAGAATTATTTTTGCACACAAAATACATACAGAAATAAATTTATCAAAGCAATAACTTAAGTAATAATAGATATTTATACTTATTTACAGAAGATAAAGCTATACTTACAGAGGATTTTCACACCATGTTAATCATTCCTAACTTACCCACCAAGAAGTTGAATCTTTTCTCGTCTAGTGCTTTGGTGAATAAGTCAGCGAGTTGATATTCTGTGGGCACGAAATGCATTTCGATTGTACCGTATTCAACATGATGTTTCAAGAAATGGTACCTTATATCGATATGCTTGGTTTTTGAGTGTTGCACAGGGTTGGCAGAGATAGCAATGGCACTTTTGGAATCACAGAAGATGGGTATTTTGAACAGGATGTGGCCGTAGTCTTTTAGCTGAGTCTTCATCCATAGAACCTGAAAACAACAGCTAGCAGCAGCAACGTATTCAGCTTCTGCAGTGGATGTGGAGACACAATTCTGCTTCTTGGAGGTCCAACTGACTAGTTTACCACCTAGGAATTGACAACTCCCAGAGGTACTCTTTATGTCGAGCATGCATCCTCCATAGTCTGAATCTGTATAAGCTTTAAGACTAAAACCAGAGTTCTGTGGATACTAGAGACCAAGATTGTTGGTCCCCTTCAGGTATCTAAAGATTCTCTTTACAGCATCATAATGTGATTTCTTTGGATTAGCTTGATAACGAGCACAAAGACATGTGGCATGCATAATGTCAGGTCTGCTTGCTGTTAAGTATAACAGAGATCCAATCATGCCTCTGTAGAGAGTACATTCTACAGAAATACCATTTGGGTCTAAGAATAACTTATTTCCAGTGGCCCTTGGAGTGTTCATTGCAGAGGTATCAGAGAGATTATATTTTAAAGGTATGTCAGAGACATATTTGGCTTGATTTATAAAAATTCCCTCTGAAGATTGTTTGACTTGAAGTCCGAGGAAGAATGTTAATTCTCCCATCATACTCATTTCAAACTCACTCTGCATGAGTTTTTCAAAAATTTTGCACTCTTCTGAATTTATAGACCCAAAAATTATGTCATCTACGTATATTTGTACAAGCATTATCTCACTATTTTTGCGTTTATAGAATAAGGTAGTATCTATTGTACCTCTGTTGTAGCCATTGACTAGAAGGAAGGTAGAAAGTCGTTCGTACCATGCTCTTGGAGCTTGTTTCAGTCCGTATAGAGCCTTTTCAAGGTAGTATACATGCCTTGGAAACTTTGACCTTTCTAAACCTGGTGGCTGATTTACGTAAACCTCTTCTTGGATTTCACCGTTTAGAAAAGCTGATTTTACGTCCATCTGATAGACTTTAAAACCTCTGTGGGCTGCGAAGGCTAAGAATATTCTTATTGCTTCGAGCCGTGCGACAGGGGCAAAAGTCTCATCGTAGTCTATGCCTTCTTCTTGTCTATATCCTTTTGCTACTAATCTTGCTTTGTTTCTGACGACCACTACATCTTCATCCTTCTTGTTTCTGTAGACCCATTTAGTCCCAATGGCCTGTTTCCCTCTTGGCAGAGGTACTAAAGTCCATACTCCGTTACGCTCAAATTGCAGAAGTTCTTCTTGCATGGCGTCTACCCAGTTTGGGTCATCTAGGGCTTCAGAAATCTTCTTTGGTTCTATCACACTAATAAAATTTGTAAAGAAACAAAAATTAGCAGTGGCAGACCTTGTTTTTACTTAGTCAGAAGGTTCTCCAATTATTTGGCTTGGAGGATGGCTTTTTGTCCACTGAGTTGTGCGTGGAAGATGATCATCAATGTCATCAAAACTTTCTTCAGAGGCTTCTTGTGTTTCTTCTTGTGTAGCCTCTGTTGTTCTTCGTGCCTTGGTAGTTGATTCTACCGTTTGTGGAATGATTGGTATGAGTGGTGGTGGAGTTTGTTCCTCTAAGGACGTATAGTCTTGGTCCTCGATCTCCTCTGTAATTGGTTCTTCTGTGGTTTGTGCAGCTTCCGTGGTCGTTTTTCTTAATGTTTCATCTTCTGCACTTTCTTCTGCTTCGGCAATTGCATCTGTAGTATTTATAGAAGAAGATGAAGCATTATTTGGACCAGTTAGAGTCATACCTGTAGGATTTTGTCAGACAGAGGATGGTTCTTCAGAAACTCTGATGGTTCCGACAGAAGGATCAATGTCATTGTGGAACATCTCCAAAAACAGAAGATCCAAATCTTCTTTTGTTCTCGAGATGTCAGAGGATTTCCCTTTAATTCCGAGTTCTGAACTTATTTGCTCAGAAGTCATTTGGAATGAATCATCAAAAGAAACATTGATGCTTTCTACAATCTTGTGAGACTTTGTAAGGAATGTTCTATAGGCTTTGGAAGTAGCAGAGTATCCAATGAATTTGCCTTCATCAGCTTTTACATCAAACTTTCCTCTTGAATCTCTGTCGTTTAAGACAAAGCATTTGCATCCGAATACATGGAAGAATTTGATGTTTGGCCGCCTTTTGTTAAGCAATTCGTAAGGCGTCTTGAGGTGTCTTTTCACAACGGTTGAACGATTCTGAGTATAACACGCAGTAGAAATTGCTTCTGCCCAAAAGTTCATTGATAATCCGCATGCTGACAACATAGTTCTTGCGGCTTCCACAAGTGTTCGATTCTTTCTTTCGACAACACCGTTCTGTTGTGGAGTGTGAGCTGCAGAGAAGTTCTGTGATATTCCTTCTGTTGAAAGATAGCCTTCAATGACAGAGTTTTTAAATTTTGTGCCATTGTCACTTCTCAACTTCTGTATTCTGCAATCATAAAGAACTTGGATTCTTTTCATTAGATTTATCAATACATTTGGAACATCTGATTTCTTTCTAACAAATTCAACCCATGTGAAACGTGAATACTCATCAATTAGGACAAGTATGTATTTCTTGCCACCTAGGCTCTGTATGGCAATGGGACCGCAGAGGTCGACATGAAGCATGTACAGAGGCCTAGTGCAAGACACGTCAGTTTTGCCTTTGTGGGAAGCCCTTCTGTGTTTTCCCATTTCACAGGCCGAACACAAATGATCCTTATTGAATTTAACATTTGGCAAACCTTTAACTAGATTGAGTTTTACTAGTTTATCCAAGGTGTGAAAGTTTAAGTGACAGAACCTGTTGTGCCATAACCACGCTTCTTCACTTTTGCAGGCTACTAGGCAAACTTTGTCCTTGGATTTTGAAGTAAAATTCATTAGGTATAGATCACCTGTTCTTTCAGCTCGCAGAAGTTCCATTCCTGTGTTTTCACTCTGTAGAGAGCAGAAAGTTCTTTTGAATAACACATCGAATCCTGTATCACAGAGTTGACTTACGCTTAGTAGGTTGTGTTTGAGGCCATTCACATATGCAACTTTGTATACAGAGACATTTTCTTTCTGTATGACTCCATAGCCTTTGATGTGTCCCTTCATGTTGTCTCCAAAAGGTACAGATCCACCATCGTGTGTTTCTTTGTATGTGGATAGTAATCTTCTGTTGCCAGTCATGTGCCTTGAGCATCCGGAGTCAAGATACCAAATTGGCACATGTTGCTTCTGTAAGACAATCACAGAGATTTAGGTACCCATATCCACATGGGTCCAATATTGTTAGAATTTTTCAAGTTTGCCTTAGCATTCTTGAAATACATTTTATTTTTTGTAGAAGAATCAGATTGTTTCTCTTTTGGTTCTGACTTTCGAATTTCAGTGGTGAGAAAGCAATCTGGACTTGAGAAGTGTTTATTCAACTTAAACATAAGATCAAAACAATGACAGTATTGAATATGAGATGTGATTTGGTTGAACTTTTCATTGAATTCTTTGAACTGAGCCACAGAGACATTACACTCTTTCTTTACATTAGATTTCCTATTACAAGAAGATCTATGAATACTAGAATGTTGTTTGCAAAATTCTTGTTTAGTTCCTGCCTTCTGTGACTCTCTTCTGTGGTGAACATCTTTCTTCACTGTCACAGAGGAAAAATATTTGTTAGCTTCAGGCCATTTTCCATTTTGTTGCCACGTGGGATTCTCTTTGATTTTCCTTAAAGGTTTTGAAAATTTTAAGCTTTTTGGATTTTCAGAGGCCTTTTTCAGATTTTCAAGCTCTATAGAGGTTTTGACTTGTATACACATTTTGAGAAAATCTGGATGGATAGGTATCTCTGTGATTTTCTCTTTTGGAGAAATTGTTCTGTTAAGAACTTCAGAGGACAATTTGACATCCTCTGTGTCACAGTGAATTATCCATGATTTGAAATCAGTCTCTGAGTCGTCAGAGGATGAATCGTCCTCATATGCAGAGGTTGAGTCATTTCTTTCGACAGAGGCTGGATTTTCTGAGCATGTATCATACGAGCTTTCTTCCTCTGTAGAAAAACTTTCGTGGATGGCAGAGGTTTCTGATGAGATCTCTTCAGCGAGTTTTTGATCCATAGAAGATGTACAGAAATTTTCTAAAATATTTGATTTCAAAACTTCCAAAATTTCTTTTTCAATAGATTCTTCAAGTTTTTCTTCTGAAAAGATGGGTTTAAACTCAGGAGCTTCTGCTGACAATTTCTTTTCGACATTTATCATACAGACAAAAGCGACCTGTGTTTGAGTCTCTGGTTTACCAAACTTAAAGATACCAATCGGATCTTGTGTTTTCAGATATTTCTTTGGTTTGATTTCTCTATTGACAGAGGTTGAAGATGATGAATCTGTGTTTTCAAGCCACACATTGATCATCTTTGTATGTTTCCTCAAGTGAGGTTCTGCAGAGATTTTAACCCTTTTACTTACAGAGAGTAAGTTTGGAAAGTTTGGTTTGTTAGTTTTTCCCAAAACAAATAGAGAGGACAGAGGTTTTAGTCGTTTATTTTCAACTCCTAAGGTAATATCACTGTATCCTATACCTCGTCTTGCTATTTGAGAGTTTACCTTTTCATACACCTTCTGTGCATCTTTATAGTTTTTAATTAAAACTTCTCTTCTTAAAAGATCTTGCCAAAGTACCTCTCTTTCCTTTTGAAAGTATTCTTTGAGAGCACTTATGTCTGTAGTTTCACTTCTTGAAACTGAAAGTTCTTTTGTTTTGATTTTTAAAGCATAGGTTAAATCAGAAATTTGCCTTTTTAAAGGATCTATATTTTTGCTCCAATATTTTTCGATTTTTTCTTTTTCTTCAAAGATTTTGGCTTTTTCTTGAGTGAGAAGCCTTACTTCTCTCTCATTAAAGGTCAGCTTTTTCTGAATGCTTTCAATTATATCTTTCAGTTCAATGTTAAGTTTAAATAAATCATCATCTACAGAATTAGTACTTGAGGTAGAGTTTGAAATGGATACCTCATTGTCAGTGCCGGAGTCAACTTCTGCCATGCCACAGAACAGGGCATTTGTGGGAAATTCATCATTAGAGGTAGAGTCTGATTCGAAGTCTTCTTTGTTTGCCTCAGAATGCCCTTTGTTCGCCATTAGAGATTTTTGTGCGTAATACTCGGCCTTCTTTTTGTAAAAGGCTGAGTCCTTCTGTGGGCGATTTGGTCTACTTCTGCATTCTTTTGCGAAATGACCTGGCTTGCCGCAGTTGAAACATCCTTGGGAGATGTTTCCAGTTCGGTCGTCAGACTTCTGTAGGTCTCCACCTTTCTCTGTTCGGCATTCGTTTGCGTAATGACCGGGTTTACCACATTTGTAGCATTCTTGTGTGTGGCCAACCTTGTCATCTGATCTCTGTCGATCATTTCCTCTGTAGCTTCTGTCGCTCGACCTCTGTAGGTCATCATTTCTGTAGTCTGACCTCTGTCGGTCATTTGATTCTTCTCTTCTTCCATCATCTCTTCTACCAGAAATCCTTTGGTTATTTCTAAACTCTCTTGTCAATAGAGCCATTGATTTAGCTAATGACGCAAGAGCTATCTCTTCCTCTATCAGCTCGTCTTCTTCGCTATCAACCATTACCATCTTCTTTTTCTCCTTCTTTTTCTCCTCTATAGATCTCTGATTTCTTGGTCTGTCTGTAGCCTCTGTAGATTTACTAACCAATGCGTATGGAACAATGGTTAGTGTTTTAGCTTGAGCTATTTGAGGCTCTTGTGCAGCAAGTGTTCCATAGAGATCAGAGAGTGTCCAGGAGTCAAGATCTTGATTTGTTTGTAAAGACATAGACAACTGAAGCCACTCATCGTTCAGGCTCTTTAGAAACATGACGTTATTTTCTTCCGTGGTTCTGTGAATACCAGACTTTTTGCATTTGTTTATGAGAGAGTTGAACCGGTCGTATGTTGTTTGCAGAGATTATGTTGCAGAGGCTCTGAAAGCATGATATTCATTTATGTATTGTGCCCTTCGGTTCTTCTGAGTTTTAGCACCCCCTTCCAACCGTCTTTCTAATTCTTTCCAGAGATCGTGCGTTGTTTCGCATGCATCTAAGGATTGAAAAAGTTCGTTGGGGATTGCCATGATCAATATTCTCTTTGTTTTCTGTGCAACTTCATCTTCTGCCTTATCTTCATTTGACCATTCTTCTCTTGGCTTAGGTTTTAGATGTTCAGGGATTTCAGCAGATTCAGCAGTAGCTGGTACACGTGGCATAGTTATCATCGGAACTGGAGGAGGATTGTAAAGATATTGTTTGAGAGTTTTTTCAGTACCCTCAAAGAAATGAACCATTCTTATCTTCCATTGAGGATACTCATCTCTAAGAAGAGTAGGAGGTTTGGTTAGTGAGCTAGCAGTGAAAAAGTTATTTGTATTTGTCATTTTGAGGAAAGGATAATCTGATGGAGGATTTCTAAGTATGAAGATCTGGAAGGTTTTCTGGGTACGACTTATATCTAGAAATATGGTGATGAAGAGAGAAAATAATCTATCAAATAAAAGTTGTAAAACGAGGATCACTTGATATTGAAAATCAAGCTTAGCTCTGATACCAATTGTAGGTTCCCGTTTTGCTTAAACAAGATTATCAGATCTATTAGTTCGGGTTTAAGGTTTGATGCGGAAGCGTATTTAAAGAACTAACAGATAAGTTTGATAGATTTAGAACAAAATATAAATAAACAGTGAACAAAATATTATATCTCAAAGTTTACTGAATATATATCAAGAACAGGTTTATGAACCGTGAGTAAGAAAAAGCTTTAAAACAGATATGACTCTTAAGGTGAATAATCTTTTGTGTTCTTAATGTTTTTCTATGTGTTGTATGTTGTTTCTTTTTATGTGTAAGGAAGAACTCAACATGAGTCTTCCTTATATACTACTCTAAAGGGGACCATAAAGCATATGCTACTATTCAAGAGGTACGTATGAATAGTTGAGAGGATGTCGTGAACAATTGCAAGGATGGCATGAACAGTCAGACGTGCTGTATTGCATTTAATGCAGCAGACGTCTAATATGTACTAAGCCCTACTGAGTCCAATCAGAGTTTGACACGTCGACGTTGGACAGGGCATGCTACCATGCAAGTTGATGTACGGGTCCTGTAACAGTAGCAAGATATTATAAATATCTTCAAGTCTCAGTGAGGACGACAGAGGCTCTGTAATGAGTTACAGAGGTTCTGCAGTCTGGTCCTCTGTGGAGCAGTCTTCACCGGATTCCGAGTCTTTGGTCTTCTTTGCGCGTATGACAGAGCTTCTGTAGGAAGCCTCTGCTGCTTCTGTAGCTTCTTGACCTTGATTTCTCGGTAATGTCGGCAGAGCCTCTGTAAGAGGCTTTCGTCACTTAGCCTATTTTTCACTACATCTAAATACTTCTATGATTGGGAAGATTGAAGCTAACAAGTATAATCTTTATGCACAAAATCATTTGAACCACAGTAGGAACAACAAATTTTCTTATGTGCCAACCTAATCAGATGATTTGTAGAATAAACAAGATTAGGTGGAACAGAAGATTTACCTTTCAAAGCATTGTTCCTCTTTGCTTTTGATGTGGATGTAGATGATGTTGGCACATCTTTCTTTGCAACTGTTGTGCCTTTAACTCTCCATTCCATCTTCACCTTTTTGATGACTAAAACTTCTTTAAGATTGGAAGTATTAACTCTAGGCACTTTTGAATCCTTATCCGATTTATCAAGCAAATGATTATAAAAGAGATTTGTTGAACGAATCTGATCTTTTGAGAAATCAGTTGATCTATTAATTTGTTTAGAAGAAATGTTTTTAAAACTCGAACGTGAAGCAGTTTTAAAAGAGCATTCAGAATCATTTGAATCAACAAATGGAGTCTGAAAGGTAATATCAGGACTAATCTGCTTTGAGACATCAAATTTAAAAATGACGTCTTCAAGTTATTTAACTTTGTT
The DNA here is from genome assembly GCA_033807775.1 of Saussurea involucrata. Classification (NCBI taxonomy): domain Eukaryota; kingdom Viridiplantae; phylum Streptophyta; class Magnoliopsida; order Asterales; family Asteraceae; genus Saussurea; species Saussurea involucrata. The sequence goes on along the minus strand of CM066320.1, from coordinate 66,721,938 downwards.
TATCAAAACATTTTTCTCTCTAAAAATTAGATCGAATTTCTTTTGGAGATCAGATTTGATCAATTGATCCTTCATAATATCAGCTGATAAATCAGATACTCTTTTGGTAAGATTAAGAATCGCATCTTCAAAATATTTGCGTTCCAATTCAAAATCTTTTTCCAAAAACTTTCTCTTATCAGTTATCTCTTTGAAAGTTTCCATATTTTTCTTTTTAAGGATTTTATTTTCCTTTTCAAAGAGATTTTTCTTTTCCGTCAAATCATTTCTTTCATTTTCCAAAACATTTTCTAATTCGGATATTTTCACGAAAAGCTCAGAACTTTTAATCTCAAAAGATTTGCGTTCAGTTTCAAAAACAGTTCTTTCTTTTTCTTGCTTCTCTTTTTCAATATATAAAACTTTTTCAAAGTCGGAGACTTGTTTTAAAAGTTTTATGAATTTCAGTTCAATTATTTCCTTCTCTTTAAGAATTTTCTTTGAAGAAAGAGACTCTCTTTCACGTTCAGAAAGCTTTTTCTTCAATTCAACATTTTCACCTTCCAACGTTGTTCTTTTCTCTTGAACTTCTTTTAATTGAACTCGTAAATGTAAGTTCCAGTTCACTCTCTTTTCTTCGCTACTCTTCATATCAGCATTTTCACTTTGAAGAGTTGTTACTTTCTCTTGAAGTTTCTCGATTTGATCGTGCAGACTTGAGTTGTCTTTCTTTGTTTCAAGACCTGCAATATAAACTTCAAGATCAGTAATTCTTTTAGTAAATTTAGCATTTGAAGAAGAAATGTCTAAAATTTGTCTCTTCAGATTAGCATTTTCTTCCTCTTTATTTAAAACAGGAGCTGAAGGATTTGAAGTATTAGATTTAAAAGTTTGCTTCAAACCTTCACTATTGTATTTAACAGAAGTTTGAGATATTGGAGATATTTCTGTTTTAAAAGTTTGCTTCAAACTTTCATTATTAGATTTAACAGAAATTTGTGATATTGGAGGTATTTATGTTTTAAGAGTTTGCTTCAAACCCATTTCTCTTTTTGGTATTGCTAGAAGTTGATCTTTCAGGAAATCAAGCAGAAAGTGTACGAAATACACTATAGAAAAAAAATTAAATAAAATTTTTTCTTGAAAAACTTTTAAAATGTATGAAATACACTATAGAAAAAATTTCTATATAAAAAAGTTTCAAACCTTCACTTTTTTTTTTAAATCAACACTAAAGAGTAGTGACAATTCGGATCAAACACATATCACAAGATTTCGGATCAAGTTGGATGCGAAACCATATGAATTCGGATCAAGAAGGATGCGAAACCACGGAATCCGGATTGGCCTTGATGCGAAACCAATGGTTTCGTATTGGTCTTGATGTGAAACCAATGGTTTCGTATTGGTCTTGATGCGAAACCAATGGTTTCGTATGTAGTTGTATACGAAACCACAGATTTCGTATGTATAAGGATCCGAAACCAACAGATTTTGTATGTATAAGGATCAGAAACCAACAGATTTCGTATGTATAAGGATCCGAAACCACAGATTTCGTATCCTTAAGGATCCGAAACCCAAACTTGTGAAATTACAAATCCCAATGTGATCCGAAACCAAGCTTGAATGATCCGAAACCCGCTTGAATGATCCGAAACCTTCACTTAAACACCAAAAAACACTTAATCAGCCATAACTTTTTCAATTCTTGATCAATTGAAATGAAACTTGCACAAATTTGTTCGAAATTTGATTCCACACACTTTCTTAGTTAATCACAAATCCTAATTCGATCAATTTAATCGAATTAAGATCCAAAACGGTAAGAATATGGTTTTCGAACAAACAAATCTAAATTGATGAATTTGATGATATCTGTGCAGAATTTGGTATAGATCCTTGAATTAAAGATGATCAGGAATGAAAATCGAGTGCAGAAACGTCAAGAATCAATCCAAAAGATTAAAAATGGCAGAAAAGATGAATTCTGGATGAACAGTAAATGCAGAAGGATCCGAAATCATGATGAACAGTGTATAAAGATCAATCTGAAACCATGATGAACAGTGTAAAAAATCTCTGAAATGGTCTGAATCTGCTTGAATTTTCTGTTTGTGCTCTGATACCAAATGTGAAATCCCAGATCTAGCAATACAATATAATCACAAGTAGAGAGAATCTAGAGAGCAAAGTTGTCATCCATGTATTGATCACAAAAGTACAAATGACATATGCTTGTAAGTCTTTCTCTAAGTTCTAGATTGTTACTAGCTAATGAACTAGACATGCCTATTTATACCCCATACATACAAGGTATAAAGGCATTTACAATACAGCATAGACTATTACAGTACATTGACTTTATAGTAAATCTTGAATACAATAATGCTCTAACAATTAGATTAATCAGAATGTTTGGAACATCTGATTTCTTTCGGATAAATTCCACCCACGTATATCTTGAATATTCATCAATCAACACTAGCATGTATTTCTTGCCACCTAGGCTCTGTGTAGCAATGGGACCGCAGAGGTCAACATGAAGCATGTACAGAGGCCTAGGACAAAGACACATCAGTCTTGCCTTTATGGGAAGCTCTCTTGAGTTTTCCCATTTCGTAGGCAGAACACAAATGATCTTTGTTAAATTTTACATTTGGCAAATCTTTAACCAGATCAAGCTTAACAATTTTATCTAGAGTATGGAAGTTTAGATGGCAGAACCTGTTATGCCATAACCAGGCTTCTTCGTTCTTGCAAGCGACAAGATAAAGCTTGTCATTTTTGTTCTTGACACTGAAGTTCATAAGGTACATATCACCTTTTCTTTCGGCACGCAGAAGTTCTACGCATGTATCTTCCCCTTGCAGAGAGCAGAAAGTTCTTTTGAACATGACATCAAAACCCGTATCGCAAAGTTGGCTTACACTGAGAAGATTGTGCTTAAGGCCATCCACATATGCAACTTTGCATACGGTTATATATTCTTTCCTTATGACTCCATGGCCTTATATATACCCTTTCTTGTTATCTCTAAAGGTAACTGGTCCTCCTCTAAGTTTGTCTTTATATGAGGATAGTAGACCTCTGTCGCCAGTCATGTGCCTTGAGCACCCGGAGTCTAGGTACCATATCGGCACATACTGCTTCTGCAACATAATCAGAGATTTTTAGGTACCTATATCCAATGGGGTCCAGGTTTGTTAGGGGTCTTTAAGGTCGCCTTAGCATCCTTAGGTTTGGTTTTAACCTCTTTCGAAGAACCATCTTGTTTCTTCTTACCCTTTTGCATTCTTTTTGGTTCTAGAGAGGAAACAGTGGGGGCTGGAGAAGTGTTGGTTCAGTTGATACATACGATCGAAGCAATGACAATAATTGATATGCGAAGAAATTTGCTTAAAGTTTTCATTAAAATCGCTGAATATGGGCACAGAGGCTTTATTATTACAATCTTTCCTAGCATTAGACTTCCTATTACAAGAAGACCTATCTAGGCTAGATTGATTTTTTAAAAATTCTCTCTTGGGAGTAGCCTTCTGTTGTGCCCATCCTCTGTGGTGAACTTCTGTCGATTTCACTGTCACAAAAGAAAAAGACTTGTTATTTTCAACCCGTTTGCCTTTTTGTTGCCAAGTTATTTTTTCTTGAAATGGCCTAGAAGGTTTTGGAGCTTTTGAACATTGAGAGGACTTTTCCTTTTGTTGTTTTATTTTCTCAAGCTCAAGAGAGGTTTTTGCTTGTATACACATGTCCAAAAAATCCGGGCAGATAGGAACACTTGTGATTTTCTCCTTTGGGGGAATGGTTCTGTTAAGAATTCCAGAGGGAATTTTAAATCCCTCGGATTCACAAGGAACTATCTCTGACTCATTTGAGTCAGTCTCTGAGTCGTTAGAGGACGAGTCATCCTCGTATACAGAGGTTGAGTCACAGAGATCTCTGTCGATATAGGTTGGACTTTCTGAGCATGTGCCATACTCGCTTTCTTCCTTTCTATTAGGAATATCTTCTAAAGCAACAGAAGTGTTCATCAAGGTTTCCTCACAGAGATTTTGTTTGACAGAGGGTGTACCAAGGTTTTCATACAGGTTGTTTTTACCAATCTTCATCAACTGGCTTTCAGAAATATGTTGCAATTTTTCTTCTGCAGAAGCAGGCATAAACTCAGGTGCCTCTGTCGATAGTCTCTTTTCAGAGTCTATCATGTAGACAAAGGCAACCTGGGTCTGAGTCTCAGGGTTACCAAACTTTAAGATTCCTATCTGATCCTGAGTTTTCAAATATTTCTTTGGTTTGGAGTCTCTTTTGACAGAGGCTGTGGGTGAAAAATCTATGTTTTGATACCACACATTCATCATCTTCAGATGTTTCCTCTTGTGAGGTTCCTCAGAGATTTTCTGCCTTTTGCTTATATAGAGAAGATTTGGAAAGCCTGGTTTTATGGTATCTGCTACACAAAACAGAGAAGACAGGGACCTATCTCTTTTGGTTCCAGTATAAGGATCTATATCACAGAAGCCAATTCTCCTTCTTCTTATTTGTGTGTTTATCTTTTCATACACCTTCTGTGCATCTTGATACTTTTTGATTAAAAGGTCTCTGCTGAGTAGATCTTGGTGAAGGACTTCTCTTTCTCATTGAAAGAAGTTTTTAAGAGCAAGTATATTAAGTCTATCACTCTCATTATCCATAAGTTCCTTTGTTTTGGCTTTTAAGGCAGAGTTGAGATCTGAAATCTTTTCTTTTAAAGTATTTAGAGTTTTATGCCAATTAGTTTCAAGCTCTTCCTTTTCTAAAAATATTTTTGCCTTTTCTTGAGTGAGAAGTTTGGCTTCTCTTTCAAAGAATGCAAGTTTTTTCTGAATATCAGCACAAGTCTTTTTAAGTTCAGTGTGATCTTCTGTTAGTTTAAGCAGATTAACTTTAGTTTCATTTGAGAGAGAGTAAGAAGTGGATACCTCACTGTCAGAGTGAGAAGAGCTGACTTCTGCCATCCCTTATAACAGGGCATTGTTTTTATCTCCTTCGTTAGAAGATTCATCGGATAGCTAGTTTTCTTGCTCAACCATGAGAGACTTTTGAGCGTAGTACTCTGCCTTCTTTTTATAAAAGGCAGAGTCTCTCTGTGGCCGACTTGGTTTGCTCCTGCAGTCTGCTGCATAGTGCCCTGGCTTGCCGCAGTTAAAACATCCATGGTTTTGTGGCGCATTTCCAGCTCTATCACTCTGTCTCTGCAGGTTATCACCACTTCTGTCATTTGACCTCTGTTGTTCATTTGACCCTTCTCTTCCCTGGTTCCTCGATTCATACTTCTCACCCCGATCATCTCTCCCATCACATTCATACCCAGTCTTCTTCCAGTAACCTCTGCTACCAAACTCTCTTGTCAACGGAGCTAAAGATTTGGCTATCGAGGCCATAGTTGCCTCCTCCTCATCCACCAGTTCTTCTTCCTCACTACCCACGACCAAGACCTTCTTCTTTTTCTCTTTCTTCTCTTCCATAGCCTTCTCTTTCTTAGGCTTTTCCTTCGCCTCTGTAGCCTCTCCAACCAGTGCCAGAGGTCCACCCGTTTGGGTTTTCATCTGAGCAATCTGGGTTTCTTGTGCGGCTAACGTTCCATAGAGGTCCGACAGAGTCCAGGTGTCCAAGTCCTGATTTGTTTGTAGGGACATGGACAACTGGAGCCATTCGTCGTGTAGGCTCTCAAGGAACATGACGTTGTTCTCCTCAGAGGTTCTGTGGATCCCGAACTTCTTGCACTTGTTGATCGACGAGTTGAATCTGTCGTAGGTAGACTGCAGGGATCCAGACAGCAGAGCTTTGAAAGCATAATACTCATTGATACATTGCGCCCTTCAGTTCTTCTGCATCTTAGCACCGCATTCTAACTATTTTTCTAATCCCTTCGGTCCATATACTGAAAGAGGACATTTGGAATGGCGATTATCAGAAGTCACTTGGCCTTCTGAGCAATTTGTATTTCTCCCAGTCTGTTGGAGACCATTTGTCCATCGCCTTTGGTTTGTCATATTCAGGAACCTATGGAGTGTCATCTGTGGCAGGTACCCGTGGTACTGTGACAATGGGAACATAAGGAGGATTGTGGATATATGTGAGGAGCTCTCTGTCAGAACCCTCAAAGAAATGGATCATGCGAATTTTCCACTGGGGGTACTCATCTCTGAGCAGAGTTGGGGGCTTGGTTAAAGAACCAGCAGTGAAGAAATTGGCAGCATTCGCCATTTTTGAAGAGTTTCGAAAAATACCAGAAAGCAGAGTATGAAGAGAAGATCTTCAGATGATGGGACAGACTTGTTGAAATGAGTTTAGATCTTTAAAAACTTTAACAATGCACTTAATGGAAAGATTTAACCAAAGAAACAGTTCCTATTAGTTTGCTAAAGTCGAACAAGTCGAAGATAGAAGAAAAACAGGGGCTGTTTTGTAACGAGTGGAAAACAGGTCAAAAATCAGTCCATAAATCTACCAAAATGAGTCGAGATCATTGTTAGAGTGGATCATTTGATATTGAAAATCAAAGTTGGCTCTGATACCAATTGTTGATCCCACTATAAGACTCAACAATGATATTAATATAGATAGTTCAAACAATTATATATGCGGAAGCGTTTTATAGAACTAAAGAGAAAAATTCGGTGGAAAACACACACAAAATCAAGCAAGTAAAACAATAATAAGACGAGAGTTTAGCTCAATGATTCACTTTCAATTGATTCTTCAAGAACACCAAGAACACCGCAAGTGTGTGAAATACAAGAGAATATGCTCTAATCTGGTGTGTGTGTGTGTGTGTGTGTGTAGTGTGAAAGTTACAATTACAGGTCTGGTAGAGACCTTCTATTTATACTACTTTACAGGGGACAAGTTGTAGACAGGAAGTACTAAGGTACAAAGACAAGGTCGTGGGACTGAATCTGGTACACGTCGAGTTAGTGCGCCGCCTACTGTAAAAGATGTAACCTATCAGAGGATGACACGTGGAATGTGCAGGCACGCCTTGTAAGAATGATCTTCAGAATCTTCGTACAACAGAGGCACGTGAGAAGCACGATTGTCTTTGTCTTTATCTTCAAGTATCTTCAAGCTTCCAAGTCTTCATACCACAGAGGCTCTGTCAAGGGTGACAGAGGCTCTGTGGCCTTGTCCTCTGAAAGTCTTCTGATGAACGTTCCAGTAGAAGGTTGCTCTTGGTGTCTCGGCAGAGGCTCTGTCGATGATCTTCACTTAGCCTATTTTTCAATACTTCTTAGAACATAAGTTGGAGATAACAAAGCCAGAGTTCTTTGGATACCAAAGACCAAGATTTTTGGAGTCTTTATGGTATCTAAAGATCCTCTTTACAGCATAGAGGTGTGATTCCATAGGATTTTCCCGATATCTTGCACAATCGCATGTGGCATACATGATATCTGTTCTAGTCGCAGTTAGGTATAAAAGAGACCCAATCATGCCTCTGTAGAGCTTGCACTCGACAGATTTACCCTCTGGATCCGAGTGTAGCTTGGATCTAGTGGGTCTTCATTGCAGAGAGTTTGAATTTTGAAAGTATGTCAGAGACATATTTGGATTGGTTTAAGAAAATACCCTATGTTGATTGTTTGACTTGAAGCCCGAGGAAGAAGTTTAATTCTCCCATCATGCTCATTTTAAACTCACTGTACATGAGTTTCTCAAACTTTTTGCAATATTTCTCATCAATACAACCAAATATGATGTCATCCACATATATTTGGACAAGTAGAATCTCATCACCTTTTATCTTATAAAACAAAGTGGTGTCAGTGGTACCTCTTTCGAAATGATTAACAAGAAGGAAGTTTGAGAGTCGTTCGTACCAAGCTCTGGGGTCTGTTTGAGTCCACGGAGGGCCTTGTCCAGATGGTATACATGATTTGGATATTTTGAACTCTCAAATCCCGGTGGCTGTTGGACATAAACTTCTTCTTGGATTTGGCCGTTGAGGAAAGCAAACTTGACATCCATTTGGTACACTTTGAAACCTCTATGGGCTGCGAAGGCTAGGAAAATCCTGATTGCCTCAAGCCATGCAGCAGGGGTAAAGGTTTCATCGTAGTCAATCCCTTCCTCTTAGCAGTATCCCTTGGCCACCAATCTTTCCTTGTTTCTAATGACCACCCCATCCTCATCCTTCTTGTTTCTAAACACACATTTGGTCCCTATTGCTGATTTTCCTCTTGCCAGAGGTACAAGAGACCATACTTTGATGCGCTCAAATTGGAGAAGCTCTTCTTGCATAGCATCCACCCAATTTGGATCATCTAGGGCCTCAGAAACTCTCTTTGGTTCGTTCATACTGATAAAGTTTGTAAATAAACAAAAATTAATAGTGGCTGATCGAGTTTTCACTTTGTCCGAAGGACTGCCAATAATTTGGCTCTGAGGATGACTCTTTGCCCACTTTGTCATTCTGGGGAGATGGTCATTAGTTGCATCAAGTTGAACTTCTGTAGATATGCTGGATTATTCATGCACACCCTCTGTTGTGGAAGGTACTTCATCTGTACTTGTGGGTTAAATTTCTAGGAGAGTTGGAATTGAATCCTCTGTTGATGTTGATGTAGAGTCCTCATTTTGCTCTGGTGTTGATTCCTCTGTGGTTACATGTGTAGGATTTTCCTGTTGATCTGTCATGGAGTCCTTGTTGATTGTATCCTCTGCTTGCTCCCCCTCGATGGTTGTACATACACATGTTAGCTTCAATCTTCCTAATCATAGAAGTATTTAGAAGTAGTGAAAAATAGGCTAAGTGAAGAAAGCCTCTTACAGAGGCTCTGCCGACCTTACCGAGAGATCAAGGTCAAGAAGCTACAGAAGCTAAAGAGGCGCCCTACAGAAGCTCTGCCATACGTGCAAAAAAGACCAAAGACTCGGAACCCGGTGAAGACTGCTCTTCTAAGGACCAAACCGCAGAACCTCTGTGGCACTTCACAGAGCCTCTGCGGTCTTCAACAAAGACTTGAAAGATATTTATAATATCTTGCTACTGTTATAGGACCTGTTCATCAACTTGCATGGTAGCATGCCCTGTCCAACTGCAACGTGTCAAACTCTGGTTGGATCCAATTGGGCTTAGTACATAATAGACGTCTGCTGCATTAAATGCAATACAGCACGTCCAACTGTTCATGCCATCCGTCCAACTATTCATACCGTCCTTTGTGAATAGTAGCATATGCTTTATGGTCGCATTAGAGTAGTATATAAGGAAGACTCATGTTGAGTTCTTCCTATTAATTAATCAATCCATCGATCGATCAATCGAACACTTTGAGAGAAAAACATCACAAGAACACACAGCTTAAACACCTTGAGAGTCATATCTGTTTTAAAGCTTTGCTTACTCACTGTTCTTGAATTTGTTCTTAATACATATATTCAGTAAACTTTGAGATATTATTTCCTGTTCACTGTTTATTTATATTGTGTTCTAAATCTATCAAACATATCTGTTAGTTCTTCAAATACGCTTCCGCATCAAACTCAAACTTGAACTAATAGATCTGATAATCTTGTTTAAAACAGAAGAAGGAACCAACAACACACGTAGTAGAAGAGGGTGAAGTATTAGAAGGACCAGTTAGAGTTATACCTTCAGATGCTTGGTCCGCAAAGGTTGATTCTCCAGAAGCTCTGTGACCATTTGCAGAGGGATAATCTTCGTCATTAAACCAATCTTCGAACAACAGATTTAGTTCCATTTCTCGAGATATTGAGACGCCAGAGGCTTGATTGTTTAGCCCGAGTTCTGAACTGATCTGTTCAGAAGTCTTTTGAAATGAATCATTAAAAGAAACGTTTATGCTTTCCACAATAGTTTTTGTCCTCAGAACATAGACTCTGTAGGCCTTGGATGTGGCAGAATATCCAATGATTCTTCCTTCATCTGTTTTTCTATCAAACTTCCCAAGGTGCTCTCTGTCATTCAAGATAAAGCATCTGCACCCAAACACATGGAAGAACTTTATGTTTGGCTTCCTCTTGTTGATTAGATGGTAAGGGGTCATCGAGTGTCTTCTCACTATCAACGAGCGATTTTGAGTGAAGCATGCGGTAGTGTTAGAGCATTATTGTAGTTATCAAGACAATATTTCTATCAACTGTAACTTCCAAGTAGAGGCATGGACTTGTCATGGCCCTACTATATAAGGAAGTCCCTTTATGAATTTCACAAGCTTTTGTGTCATTTGTACTTACACTTTCAATATATGAATGACAAATTATCTCTCTAGATTCTCTCTACATTGATTGATTACCTTTGCTAGATTGTGGGAACAACATTTGGTATCAGAGCACAAACAGAAGATTCAGACAGATTTTGGATGGATTCCTGAAGATTTCTTGGTTTTTTTGTTGGATTTTGAAGAACTCGCAAGCACTGTTCATCATATTTTTTCCGAAATTCGTCAATTTTGATCAATTGGATCGAAATTGTGTCCATTGTACTCGTTTTATCATCCTGAACATGATTAGTTCAGGATTCGAGACCTAATTTTGTCCAGATTTCACGAATTTGGGGATTTTTGACAGTTTTTTTCGAAAAAGTGTTCATCACTATTTCTTGATCGAATTCACTGTTTTGAAAGAATTAGGAGTTGGTGATAACTATAAAAGTGTTCGAAATCACTTTTCGAGCAATTCTGCAAAGTTTCATCAAAATTGGACAAGAATTGAAGATTTAATGGACAAAAGTTTGATTTTAAGTGAAGAACTCACAAGATCTGATGAACTCGCAAGCATCATGAAGAACTCGCAAGCATCATAAATCAAGTACTCGCAAGATCTATAGAACTCGCATCACATAACTCGCATTGTGTTTGTTGCGAGTTGTGTAAGAATTCGTACTTAGTGTGTTGCGAATAGCTCATTGTTCGTATCAAGCTTATTGCGAGTTGTGAGGAACTCGTAATGTTAGTTATAACTCGCATCCCGTTTGTTGCGAGAAGCACAGAACTCGCATTACATTAGTTGCGAGTTGTGAAGAACTCGCATCCTTTTGTTGCGAGTAGTGAGGAGTTCGCATCCTGTTAGTTGCGAGTTGTGAAGAAATCGTATTCATTGATTGCGAGTTGTTGATTGTTCATACCAGGATGTTGCAAGAAGTTCAGAATTCGCATCAGGCAGTTGCGAGAAGTTACTGTTCATCACTGTTTGTTGCGAGAAGTATACTTATTTTTGTGTATTGCGAGAAGTGAGTTAAAACAAGAAGTTTTTCAAGATTTCCAAGTGTATTTCATACATTTTGTTTGATCTTCTGAAAGATCCAATATCTAGCAATTTTTTGAAGATGTCTAGAGATTTGTTAAGCATGGGATCGAAATCGAAACCTCCAGTTCTTCAAACCGACGAATATCCTCATTGGAAAAAGAGGATGATTCAGTTCTTGAACAATCAGAACAGAGATCTCATGAAGTCAATCACAAATGGACCTCACAGACCATTTATTGAGACTGAGCCTATTGAATCTACAACCACAACTCCTTACATAGCACCGAGAAGAGTTTACAAGGAATATCGATATTTCAATGAAACTGATAATGAATTGGTGGCAATTGATGAACAAGCGTTGACATATTTGACTATGGCAATTCCCAACGATATCTACAACCGTGTAGATAGTCGAGATTCAGCGAAGGAAATTTGGGATGAATTGGAAAGGCAACTAGAAGGTTCACCAAAGTCTTTGAGGACCAAAAGGAATCAAAGTATAAATGCCTGCGAAGGTTTAAAAGCTAAAGAGGATGAGTCATTGAGGGATTCTTATAACAGATACAACATCATTCTAAATGATCTGAGGAGGATTGGTGTTGATAAATCAGAGTCAGAAATCAACTATAAGTTTGTGAAGAACCTCCTTCTCGAATGGGATTCTTACTCCATGCAACTACAGATGTCAAGAGATATGGACGATGAGAAGCTTAGTGACATCTATAGTATCCTCAGTCAACATGAGGACAAAGTGAAAGAGCTAAAGGATAAAAACAAGAAGGTGGAAGAATCCTTAGCTTTATTGAGTGAACACAAGAAAAGTTGTGGGGGGGGGGGGGTTAAGACAAAGGTACTGATTTCTGACATGAGTAAGATGATGAAAAGTTCTGATGATGAAGGAAATGAGAGTTCTGGAGATGAGATTTCTGATTTTGCGGAGAAATTAGCCTTGCTTACTAACAGATTTCAGAAAAGGTTTAGTAGAAAGAAATTCTACTCAAAGAACAAACCTGAATTCAACAAGGCTGATAAATATAAAAAGTTTGAGAAAAGGAGAGAAGAAAAGAAGGAGAAAGAGGATGATAAGGAAGAGAGAAAGGAGAAAGATGAAGGGAAGGAAAGAGATGAAAAGAGTTGCTATATTTGCGGAAAACCTGGTCACTTTGCTAGAGAATGTACACATAAGAAGGTGAAGAATTCTGAGTACTATCAGAGAAAAGCACATTTGGAAAAGGCAAAGGAAACTGGAAAGCCAATCAATGCTGAAGAGGAAATTTGGCTAGTAGACTCCTTAGATGATGAAGAGGCTCACTTTATAGAAGTAAAGTTTAGCTTGATGGCTAACATTGATGAGGAAGACCAGGACTCCGAGGATCATCATGTGTGGGTCATAGATTCAGGAGCTTCGAGACACATGACGGGGTACAAGCATTTATTGCACGACTTTACTATACATCTTGGCGGATCGGTTGGTTTTGGTAATAATTCTAAAGGATATGTTCAAGGTCACGGAACGTTAAAGAATGACTCGATTTCGGTTGAAAAGGTCTTGTATGTGGAGGGTTTAGGACATAACCTATTTAGCATTAGTCAGTTTTGCTACAAGGATTGTATGGTAATTTTTGACAAAAAGTTCTGTCATGTTGTGGACGAAAAAGGTTCAGAAATCTTCAGAGCAAATCGATGAAGAGATCTCTACATAACCGACTTTGCGACTCTAGTTGCCTCGAAACAAGTCTGTCTTGTGTCAAAAGCACCATTAGACGAATGATGGTTGTGGTATAGAAGATTATCTCATCAAAATTTCAGAAGCATCAACAAACTGAGGATTGATGGACTGGTTTCAGGACTACAAGATTTGAAGATTGACAAAGTATCAGTCTGTCCGGCTTGTGAAATGGGGGAAATGAAACATGTTTCTCACAAGTCTAAAACTCTGTCCAACTGCAACAATGTTCTGGAGCTTATTCATATGGATCTTTGTGGCCCAATGAGAACTCAATCAATGGGTGGAAAGAAATATATCTTGGTTATGATTGATGAGTACTCGCGTTACACTTGGTTGGAGTTTCTACGTCTCAAATCTGAAGCACCAGAGCTGATCATCAAATTCATCAAGAAGATACATATTCTTCTACAACATTCAGTTCAAAAGATAAGGAGCGACAACGGAACAGAATTCAAAAATGCCACTTTACCGTCATTTCTTGATTCAGTTGGGATTTCGAATAATTTTTCTGCCCCAATGACTCCTCAACAAAATGGAGTTGTTGAAAGGAAGAACAGAACGCTCATAGAGGCAGCTCAGACTATGCTTGCTTATTCAGGACTTCCACCAAGCATGTGGGCTGAAGCAGTTTCAACAGCTTGCTTCACAAAAAACAGGACTATTATAAACAAACGTGTAAATAAAACTGCATATGAGATTGTTAATAATCGCAAACCTAATATAAATTTTTTGCGTGTATTTGGTTGCATATGTTTTGTGCTCAAAGACAGACAAAGTCTTACAAAATTTCAAGTCAAAGCTAATGAAGGAATCTTCATTGGTTATTCCTTGACATCCAAAGCATACAGGATCTACAAAACGCACGAAGTCGGTCATTGAAAGCATAAATGTGACATTTGATGAGAATGCTACATTGACTTATGGACAACACGGTTCAGGACTCGGACTACAACCGAAAGCTTCTATTCAACAAGGAGTAGAACCTGAGCTAAAACAGTCATCTAATTCTGTTTTAAATAATAATAATAATTCTAATTTAGATTTACTGTTCTATGATGCGTTTATGGATTTTTCTGCAGATATAGAACCACCTTCTGCATCTGTAAATGCAAACATACCTCAGACGAGTGTCAATATCACTGGTCCTTCTGAAGCGAACGGTGCTACTACATCGAGTGCTACAGACGTACATCCGACTGAGTCTACACCTGTTATAGTTTCTGAACCAGCTTCTTCGAATGAAGACCCAGTTTCAGAGAACACATCATCGGATGTTTCTATGCCTGAATCAATAGTAGCTGAAGTTGAACTGCCAACACCGACTCAAATTCCTTCAGCTGAATCGACAGAAGATATACTTGCGGTCATAGATGAAAATTATGCTTCCAACACTCGTGCTGATATTCCTTCTCTCCCGAGCACACTCAAATGGACAAAGGCACATCCCCCTGCTAATATAATTGGTGACATCAAGGACTGTGTAAAGACAAGATCCGTTACAACAAACGAGTGTTTGTAACTCAATTTCCTGAGCTCACTAGAACCCAAGAAGGCATCAGAAGCATTACAAGATCCAGACTGGATTAATGCAATGCAAGAAGAGTTAAATGAGTTGTTGGTCCCGAAGGGCTATACAAGCTTGTAGAGGGGGGGGGGGGGGGTTGAATACAAACACTCAGATTTTACTTTTCTAAATTCTTTATTGATAAATCATTAACAATTTACAGCTTGTGGCGGAACAAGATTAAGGATAAACCTAAATCTAAAGAAGTTGGAACACTAAGTTTCTTGCACTAAGAAAGAGAAGGAAATTACTAATAATAACCTATCTCAAGATAAGAAAGATGAACTTGTCCAGAGTTAGCAAGTTACTTCAAAATGAAGTGAGTTCTTCTTCTTATATACTGCATGCATTTAATGCATGACAGTTTACACTTTACACGTGGCAGCAGCTCATTGGTTGTATGTCATTGACCTTTGTTGACAACCTTAGTAGCCGCATGTTTGAACAGTGTAGTATCAGAGTGGTTGTACAATTTCGGACAATAAGGAGGTTCTTTTCTGACATATCGTACAGAGTCGTGCAAGGGTGGTTAAGACAAAAGGACTTTGTACGGAGGACTTCATGATCAGCTTTTCGTTGATTCAGCGCTTTACCATTGTTTATCAGTGAATGATAAAGTTCAGCGATAGCTGAAGTCTTGTACTTGATACTTCACGTTGAGTGGACAAATCTGAGTCTTTGCTGATCCGCATCAGTTCATTAGGAGACTTGTCGCTGGTTCTTAAGCTTGATCTTCGACTTCAGCGTAGAACCTATGTTGACGTGAAACTTGTCTTCAGAGATCATAAGTAAATAACTAACTTATCAGCGATCACCATAAGGACTGAACAGACTCAGAGCATTATGGTGAACAGTGTTCACTGAATGTTTAATCTAAAGAGCGAGAGTTCCTATAAGCGGTACTGTAAGATCTTAGTACTTATCAGCGATAGTGAAACTCTGATACATATTGTTTACTTACAATTTTCACTAAGTATATAAGAGAGGGTCATTATCAAATCACTGAGGGTTTGGATCAACATGAGTTCAAACGCAACGAGGTATGGCATTTGGTGAAGCGTCCTAAGGACAAGACCATCATCGATACAAAATGGGTCTTTAGAAACCAGAAGGATGAAGCGAGTATAATTGTTAGAAATAAAGCCAGATTGGTCGCAAAAGGTTACAATCAGCGAGAAGGCATCGATTATGACGAAACCTATGCACCAGTGTCATGGATTGAAGCCATTAGGATTTTTCTCGCTTATGCCGCTCACAAAAACATGAAGGCTTTCCAGATGGATTTAAGCCATTAGGATTTTATAATCCATCCACGCGACTATGTTGAATTAAAGCCAAATAATCATCATATTGATTTTGATCACATAACCCGATGACCAAAGAAGTCCTAAGGAATCATCCGTTGGCATATACATTGACTCGCACAGTCAATGTACCTATGCTCTATCTTCAACAGGCTTGGAAAACCATTACGCTTACTATGGAGAACCGAAGGCCACTCTTTCAGATTCAGATCGATGAATTCATTACCAAGTTGGACTACCATAGACTGAGACTTGTATTGAAGCTACCTGGGCCTGAATCTAGACCTGGGAAAACATCATTCGATTCTTATCCAACAGAGTCAGAAGTTTTGGAAGGAATCAAAGCCATGGGATACATTGGTGAATTGAATCAAATCAAGGACTTCAACAAAGGAAATCGGCCACCTCTGTATTACACAATCTTCTCTGTCATCAACAGGCGACTTCAAAGCACTCGGGAATTGATAATGCAAGTCTAAGCATTCTGAAGTTATTTCACGCAGTAGTGTATGATCTACATGTAGATTATGCAGCTATTATTTGGAATGAGCTTCAACAAAGGGTAGATGACAGAGAGAAGAAGAAAGGCAAACCATATGTGCCTTACATGAGGTTTTTGCAGATCATCGTACATAGCATGATGAGGTCAAACAGAGATATTCCACGAAGGTTTAACCAATCCTTCTGTAACGGAAAAGTCGATGCAATATCTCCAAAAGCAAAAGCAGAGCTTCCATTATGAAATGCCATTACCGAAAGGGTTCCTGTTGGTCCCGAAGGGCTATACAATTTGTAGAAGGGGGGGGGGGTTGAATACAAACACACAGATTTTACTTTTCTAAATTGTTTATTGATAAATCATTAACAATTTACAGCTTGTTGCGGAACAAGATTAAGGATAAACCTAAATCTAAACAAGTTGGAACACTAAGTTTCTTGCACTAAGAAAGAGAAGGAAATTACTAATAATAACCTATCTCAAGATATAAGAAGGATGACTCGACCAGAGTTTACGAGTGCTTCAAAAATGAAGCTGGAGTCCTTCTTATATACTGCATGCATTTAAGGCATGGCAGTTTATACGTTACACGAGGCAGCAGCTCATTGGTTGTATGTCATTGACCTTTGTAGACAACCTTAGTAGCCGCATGTTTGAACTGTGTAGTATCAGAGTGGTTGTACGATTTCAGACAATAAGGAGGTTCTTTTCTGACATATCGTACGATTTCTGACAATAAGGAGCATTATGGTGAACAGTGTTCACTGAATGTTTAATCTAAAGAGCGAGAGTTCCTATAAGCGGTACTGTAAGATCTTAGTACTTATCAGCGATAGTGAAACTCTGATACATATTGTTTACTTACAATTTTCACTAAGTATATAAGAGAGGGTCATTATCAAATCACTGAGGGTTTGGATCAACATGAGTTCAAACGCAACGAGGTATGGCATTTGGTGAAGCGTCCTAAGGACAAGACCATCATCGATACAAAATGGGTCTTTAGAAACAAGAAGGATGAAGCGAGTATAATTGTTAGAAATAAAGCCAGATTGGTCGCAAAAGGTTACAATCAGCGAGAAGGCATCGATTATGACGAAACCTACGCACCAGTGTCATGGATTGAAGCCATTAGGAATTTTCTCGCTTATGCCGCTCACAAAAACATGAAGGCTTTCCAGATGGATTGAAGCCATTAGGATTTTATAATCCATCCACGCGACTATGTTGAAATAAAGCCAAATAATCATCATATTGATTTTGATCACATAACCCGGTGACCAAAGAAGTCCTAAGGAATCATCCGTTGGCATATACATTGACTCACACAGTCAATGTACCTATGCTCTATCTTCAACAGGCTTGGAAAACCATTACGCTTACTATGGAGAACCGAAGGCCACTCTTTCAGATTCAGATCGATGAATTCATTACCAAGTTGGACTACCATAGACTGAGACTTGTATTGAAGCTACCTGGGCCGGAATCTAGACCTGGGAAAACATCATTCGATTCTTATCAGTTATGAGTAAAAGCAGGTAAAAAAAATATAGGGACTAAAAGAGAAAAATACTAAGACTCAACAAAAACAAGGACTAAAAATGACACAAACAAAAAAAAATACTCAAGGGACTAAAAATGTAAAATTCTAAAACATACAAGTCAAGGGACTTAAAATGTAAAAACCTAAAACTTAAAACTAGAAGGACTAAAAATGATAAAATTCTAAACTATAAACTACAAGTACTAAAATTGTAACAAAACTAACGACTCTAACGGAAAAAGGACCAAAAATGTCACAAAACTAACGAAACTAACGAAACCCCGTTAGTTTACTATTCATCATCATCTTCATTGAAACCCAATCTGCAAAAGTCGATATGGAATCAAACTTTTTGACCAAAACTGTTCGTTTATGATCCCTTAAGCTCCCTTAACTGATTAGAATCCAAAACACGCTTTCAAACTCTCAAACGAAGCAACCGAAAGTTTTCGATAAAAACCGAACGAAAACTTTAAACGTTGATATCTTCTTCGTTTCTCGACGACAATTGCTGATTTTTGTTGCGTTGAGATCGTAATTCGAATACCATTCAAATGCAATGAGTAAATCTCGATCAACCGACGATTTTCGAAGACCCACTTTTTCCGGCGAAAATTCCGGTGAGTTTTATGGAAGAAGGTTGCGAGTTCTTGAGTTAGCCTGATGCAAAAAACCACTTCAGTTGGATACGAAAAGTAGTTGAAGTTGAAGTAGGATGCGAATTGTTTGCTTGAGAATTCTTTAGACAACTCACACACACACACACACACACACACACAATACACACTCACGCACACAGTAACATACTCAGTACACATCTCATGTTTAAACATACAGCACACACACATACACCTTATACACACACATGCACCACAAAATTATAAACACTTATGGTTTGCGCTAGATGTGTATGGCGCAAGGTGATCTTTGCGGGAGAGGAGGGTGGCGCAAACTAAGCTTTGCGTGAGAGGAGGGTGGCGCAAAGTGAGATTTAATCCAGCTAAAAAAAATGTAGTTTACTCCATGTGTTCTTGATATGTGAATGTTGCTTAAAATAATTTTTTACTCCAGCTGAGGTGGCGCACAAACAGATAAGAATTCCAGCAATTGAAGCAAATCAGATGAGTTTCTCTAGATAAACTGGCGCAAACTTGAGATCTGGCGCAAAGTATGACCAGAATCAAAAATCTCTTCAAATCTCAAACAAATCTTCGAATTTGGACACCATTAGAAAAATAGTCTATAACAAGATGATGTAAAACAATTTCGTTGAAAACCACGGATTTGATATCTGAATGATGAACCAGACTGATACGATCGATATGAACAAAAAACTCCAAAATCTTCAATTTGACTCTCAAATCTCTGAAATTAGCCCTCGAATCTTGAATAAGAATTGTTCCAAAATAGATTCCTAACACAACGAACTCAAAATCCAGTTGAATCAAACTAAAAAATTGCAAGAAATTGAGAAAAGGAGATTTTCTTGAAAAAAAATCAAGAAAATCAATCGATTTCTCTGAAAAACCTAACAATTTTGATCTCGATTCGTGTAATTTCTTCAGCAGATCTTCATTAACTTGCTCTGATACCAATTGTTAATCCCAAATCAATCAAGCAACATGAAATTCACACAAGATCTAGAGAGAGAGTAGAGAGAGAAAGTGTATTCTTACTATGTCGGCTCTCTGTGTTTACAAGATATGAGTTATGACCTAATTGTTCTCTCAAATGTTACATGATTAGACTAAACAAAAGATATTTATACCTAAGGACTAATTAAGGAAAAATAGCAACTTTGACTTTCTCACAAGACTTAATACATTGACTTTGACTTTGACAATAATATTAAATCTTGAAGACATATTTAGACCAAACAGGAGTCATCATCATCATCATCACCACGCTTATCACTGGATGATGGTTCATCGTCAGAGATGTCGACGGCTTCTTCATCTTCAGCTTCAGATTCAGATTCTTCAGCAGCTTCTTCGAGTTGCTCCCCCTCAGATACAGAGGTAAGCTTCTCGGTTCCCTCGGGGTTTTCATCTCCCTGAGGTCCAGCAGTTGTTTCTTCATTTGTCTTCTCCCCCTTTTCAGTAAGGGAAAGGTTTTCAGTCTTCTCCCCCTCGATAGATTCATCACGGGGAAGGTCTTCAGAGTTCTTCTCCCCCCCTTCCTCATGATGAGTGGGGGAGGAATGCAATGACTCAGCAGATGGTGTTGGTTCCCTGTCTTCTTGGCCAGGGATTCCGATATAATTTTCAATCGCTGCTACTCTTTCTTCTAGGCCGGTAATAGTAGGAGTGATCTTGAAAAGTTCAGCATGATCCGCCGGAGTAAAATGCGAAGGTGCAGGGGCAGGTGCGGTCATGTGATTCAGGATCTGCTGTACCATCGTCTTCACTGAACTTACGTGAGTCTTTACTGAACTCACGCCAGTCTTTACAGCAGACATATCTCCCTGAAGATTTCCAACCGATGTCTTCAGCGTTATGACCTCGCTGGACATGGTTTGAACTGTTGTTTTGAGAGAGGTGTAGTCTGTGTAGATATCAGCAAGAACTTTGGCAAAATCACTGAGAGTACCATCATCCTTCTCCAAATCAGCTTTGGAGGCTTTCTGTTCAACCACTTTTGTCAGCTTGTTGAGATTCTCTCCAGCGTTTGTTACAGCTGAAGAGTTGTCTGAGAGAGTAGTGGTGAGACCTGTCAGCTTTGTATCCAGGTTCTTCAGAGAGGCGTTGATGTCTCCCAAATTAGGACCTGTAACAGATAAGTACTTATGAACAAAGGAAAGCTCAGAAGTTTGGGGTTTAGTTACAGTGTATATGGGTGGGTGTATACCTGCAGGAGGGTTGGTGAAGTCGTCAAAACTTCTGTGTCCTGAAAAAAGTTCCATGTCGTCAGCTAGAGTGTGTGTACGCATGGTCATTTCTGTAGGTCCTGCATCCATCATTCCTTGAAAAGTATCAGCTTTAGCTTCTGGAAGAATGACGGGTGCTCCAATGATCGTGGTGAAAACTGGATTAGAGTCCAATGGAGTAGAGAGAGAAGCGAAGGTTGAGAAGGTTTGATGTGGAGCTGATTCAGTGTTGGATCCACTGAGAATCACTTCTTCGGTCCTATGAGAGACTGAAGGAGGTTTGGTCGATTCCAAGTTTATAACTTCAGCGTTTAGAGACGCTGAAGCTGGGATGGAAGGGGTGGCTTGTTCAGCTGTGGCAGAGCGTACCACTGAACTTTCCATCAGCTCTTCAAGATGACCTGAGGAGTCTTCAGCATGAGATTGCTGGGGTTCCTCCTTGGTTTTCTTAGTTCTTTTGGAACCAAGTTGGGTAGATGAGTGTTTCCTTTTTCTAGAAGGAGTGGAGGTTGCAGCTGGGGTATCAGCGGTGGGTTTTTCCACTGAATGAGCTGCAGAAGTAGAAGAAGGAGGATTGAGAAGAGTTAAGAGAGTAGAGAGACGTACCTCGTTTGCTATTTGCTTGAAGTCGAGTACCTTAGGGCCAACCTGAGAGAGTTTCAGGTCTCCTACTTTTGGGTAGTTATCATTCAGGCCAGTTTGGAAGACTGCGCTGATGAATCTAGGATATGGAACCCATGATGGTCGGTCAGCAGCAGAGTCTACTTTGAGCACAAGATCACCGTAGATTATCTAGGCCGAGTCAACATGAAGACCTTTCAGCAATGCATAGCCCATTGCTTGCTGAGGTTGAGCGGCTTGATCATAGGAGCCGGTCCTTGCAGTCATGCAGCTTATCAAGGGTGCGAAGATGAAGTTCATCTCGCTGGGCATTTTGGATTTCTTGATGAGGGTCAGTTTCTTCTCAGGCTTCTTGTCCCTCCCAGTTTCCCATACACAACCCATTGCATCAAAGAATGCAGTGATGGCTTCCCTATCAGCATGTTTCTTGTGGTCGGGGAGAGAAACAAAGGGTTTTTCTTTTGTGGCGATGGGAAGGCTCAGTGCTTTTCGGATAATGGCAGGGGTGATTTTTATGGTGCCAAAATCAGTGTCACATAGGATGCAATCGATTTTCTTTTTGGGGTCTTTGGTCGATGGTAGCTGAGTATGTCTGGCAGATACCAGAACTGAGATAACAGTAGTTGATGAGCATGGGGTGTTATGGTCAGGGCTGTAGAGTGGCAACAGGTTTTGAGAAAATTCACATCATCATTCAGATGTGTGACTTGCTTTCGAGGAGGAAACTCGAAAAGCACATAGAGATTGTTTGTTTTTGTCCAATCAAGTTCCTAAAGCATGAACTTGACATGAGGAGCCTTGGTGATTTCCAATTCCTCAGCAGCAACAGTATTCTCAGCAGTAGGAATATCAGTAGATGCCATTGCTGTATTATCAGTTCAACCAAAGATATAACAAATAAGAATAATCTTAATGTGGAAAGATTTTCCAATAAGATGGTTCGAATTTTGTCCATTTCATTCATACAAAAATGTCTTAATGAAGATTAGGGTTTTCTTGGTTTTGAAAAAGAAATGCAAACCCAATAAAGTCTTGTTTTCCAGTTTCCTTTGAGGATTAGGATTCTTCAAAAACGTATGAAGAACAAGTTTAAGATATTTGCGATTAAACTTGAAGAACAACCATGAAAGGTTGTGTTCATAAAACCATGAAAGAAATGATTTCATTTTTGAAAAAGTTCTTTTGTTTGATCTTGTAAAAACAATGAGATGATCATTAACAAGTTTTAAGAAACAGGTAAATAACATAAATATTAACCTGGTTCGTTGAAGAAGTTGAGAGCAAAAATGCAACAGTAGTTTTCTTGAGGAAGAAGTTGTTCGCGTAAAGGAAAAATATAAACCCAAAATATGTTTATATATTGAAATTAGAGAGAGAGAAAATCTTGAGCGGGAAAAGATTTTCATCATGACACAGACACGTGTTTGCATTTGATTTGAAGGTAAACGAAACGTGCAAACGTGTGTCAGAAAAAGAACGTGCCAGGGCTTATCCGTTGCGATGACATCACGGATGTCCTTTCATATTTTAGGATGTCTCTGAGGTTTTGAAAGCTCAGGGACACTTTTGAAAACATGAAGCACTCAAGAGAAATATCAGTGTTGGTTTTAGAAATTTCAAAGTATCGCTGATTAAGGAAGAGATATTCAGCGATGCAATTTGTCTTGAAATCTTGCATTTACATGCGATTGTCAGCGAGTAAGAGAGAAAACATACCTTGATATCAGCGAATCAATTATGTTCAGAGAGAGAATGATAGAATGGGTTATACAAGTTGATTTTATCCTATCGCTGATCAAATGTGAACCGTTGAAGATTTTACTCTTCAAAGTTCAGCTTTCCAAGCTCACTGATGAGAAAGTTGAATCTTGTCTCATCAAGAGGTTTGGTGAACAGATCAGCTAACTGATAGTCAGT
Organism: Saussurea involucrata; assembly: GCA_033807775.1. Taxonomy (NCBI): domain Eukaryota; kingdom Viridiplantae; phylum Streptophyta; class Magnoliopsida; order Asterales; family Asteraceae; genus Saussurea; species Saussurea involucrata. The sequence goes on along the minus strand of CM066320.1, from coordinate 66,698,663 downwards.
TGGGATAAAATGAAGTTCTATATCACCATTCATCACATGATCTCTGATAAAATGATACCTGATTTCGATGTGTTTTGTCCTTGAGTGTAGCACTGGATTGTTGGCTATAGCGATGGCACTTGTGCTGTCGCAATAGATTGGAATTTTCGAGAGTTGAAGGTCATAGTCCAGTAGTTGATTTCTCATCCACAAGACCTGAGAACAACAACTTCCAGCGGCTACATACTCAGCTTCAGCAGTTGAGGTGGAACTTAGTTTTGCTTTTTACTTGTCCAACTCACCAGCTTTCCACCCAAGAGCTGACAGCCTCCTGTGGTGCATTTCCTATCCAATTTGCAACCTACAAAATCACTATCTGAATAGGCGATTAGATCGAACCCTGAGTCTTTGGGATACCAAATACATAGGTTCGCAGTACCCTTAAGGTATAAAAAAATTCGCTTTACAGCGATCATATGAGATTCCTTAGGTTCAGCTTGATATCGTGCACACAAACAGGTTGCGTACATAATATCGGGTAGGCTAGCTGTAAGATACAAGAGAGAGCCGATCATCCCATGGTACATCGTGACATTAACAGGAATACCATTAGTATCCTTGTCTAGTGTCAGCGATGGTGCCATAGGGGTTTTCATAGCTGAACTCTGAATTAAATCGAATTTCTTCAGCATATCTTTAACATACTTTTCCTGATTAATGAAAGTTCCTTTTTCATTTTGCTTTATCTAAAGACCAAGGAAATATGTTAGCTCACCCATCATGCTCATTTTATACTCTTCTTTTATTCTATCAGCGAAACGAGTACAAAGGTCAGGGTTCGTAGAACCAAATATAATGTCATCAACATATATCTGAACAAGAATAATATGACCTTTTACTTTCCTAAAGAATAGAGTCTTATCGATTTTACCACGCTCAAATTATTCAATATGTAGATAAGTAGAGAGTGTGTCGTACCATGCACGAGGAGCTTGCTTTAAGCCATAAAGTGCCTTATCCAGTTTATAAACATAACCTGGTCGCTTAGGATCTGAGAATCCTGGAGGTTGTTCCACATAGACTTCTTCATTCAGCTTTCCATTTAGAAATGCTGACTTAACATCCATCTGATATACTTTGAAGTCTTTGTGTACAGCGTATGCTTAGAATAGACGAATAGATTCTAGTCTTGCTACTGGAGCAAATGTTTCGTCGTAATTTATGCCTTCCTCTTGTCTGTATCCCTGAGCAACAAGACGAGCCTTGTTGCGGGTTACAGTTCCATGTTCGTCCAACTTGTTTCGATAGACCCATTTAGTGCCTATCATTATTTTGTCAGTTGGTCTTCTAACAAGTTTCCAAACTTTGTTTCTTTCGAATTCAGTCAGCTCTTCTTGTTAGGCGCTTACCCAGTTTGGATCTTTGAGGGCATCATCTATTTTCTTTGGTTCAATCAGAGAAATAAAGTTAACAAATAAACAAATATTACCTGCACTTCGTCGAGTCTGAACACCAGCGTTTGGATCACCAAGAATTTGATCAATTGGGTGATTTACAGTCCATCGCTGAGCCGGAGCGTGAGACGCTGACTCAAATTGAACTGGAGGAGCTGAAGATGAGGCTTCCGCAACTTCTAGAATATCAGCAAAGAGAGGAGTAGGTGCAGATGTCATTTCATTCACTGATTGCTGAGAAGTAGATGGAATGTCTGAGACATTTGGTTCAGAAGCAGGTATAGTGTTTAAAGGAACAGCTGAGACCTATGATGTTTCAGCTTCACTATTCTGCATGTTTGGGATGATACTAGGACTATCATCTTCAACTATATGAGTATGAGGAGTGGGAATATCTTCTGAATCACCAAGATGAGAAAACATCCATTGATTCATTTCTTCAGTATCAGCAGACGGTTTAGAGTTTGCTGAACGGGATTCGTCAAAAGTGACGTGAATAGTTTCTTCTACAGTTTGTCTTCTTTTATTGAAGACTCTGAAGGCTTTGGAGATTGAATAATAACCAAGAAAGATTCCATCATCAGCCTTAGGATCAAACTTTCCAAGGGCATCTCTGTTATTCAGTATGAAACACTGACATCCAAAGATGTGAAGAAAGCTAATTGAAGGCTTTCTCCCATGAAAAAGTTCATAGGCTGTCTTATTGAATCTTTTGACTATCAGCGACCTGTTTTGCGTAAAACAAGCAGTGTTGACAGCTTCTGCCCAAAACTGAGTAGGCAGGTGAGAATCGCTGAGCATTGAACGTGTAGCTTCAATAATTGTTCTATTTCTTCTTTCAGCGACTCCATTTTGTTGCGGTGTTCTCACTTAAGAAAAGTTGTGAGAAATACCCTTACTCTCAAAGAAGGAATCAAGAAAACTGTTTTTGAATTCAGTCCCATGATCATTCCTTATTGAGCGAACGGTCAAGTTGTTCAGGGTTTCCATCTTCCGAACAAAGGTGATGAGTTCTTCAGGGGTGTCACTCTTAGAATGGAGAAACATAACCCATGTATAGCGAGAGAATTCATCAACTATGACCAGTGTATATTTCTTTCCAGCGATGGATTGTTTGTTAACAGTGCCAAACAAATCCATATGGAGAAGTTGTAGAGGAGATGACACTGAGGAGACTTGCTTTGACTTAAAGCTTGCTTTGGTCTGCTTGCCTTTCTCACACGCTGAACATAAGGATTCTTTGGCGTATGAGTGCTGAGGTAGACCAGTGACTAACTCTTTTGAAGAAAGAGTGTTCAGTGTCTTGAAGTTTAGATGAGAGAGCCTCTTATGCCATAGCCAGTTGACATCAGATGAGGCTTTTGAGAAGAAACAGGAGTTCTCAGTGGTTGTTGAGTCCATGTTTATTACCTAAACATTTTCCAAACGATAACCGCAGAGAGCTATCTTCTCCTTTTGGTCAGCGACAAAGCGGGATTCCTTAGTAAAGATTACCTTGTTATCCATGTCGCAAAGCTGACTGATGCTTAGAAGATTATGCTTCGGCCCTTCAACATATGCGACTCTTCTGAAGGTTGTTGTACCATTTGAGAGTACACCAAACCCTCGGGTATGCCCTTTTCCATTTCCACCGAAAGTTACAGAGGGACCCTTCTCTTCCTTGTATTCAGCGAGCAGGCTTTTCTTTCCAGTCATGTGTCTAGAGCATCCGCTATCGAGATACCAGATACCCTTCTTAACCTGCATTACAAAGGAAGATTAGTTTTTCTTGGGTACCCACTTAACCATGTGTACACACTTGTCAGTGGAAGTAGTTGGAATGGAAGGTTCAGCAGTCTTCGCAGCATTTGAAGATTCAGCTTTGTCAGTCATCACTTTGGTTAATTTCTTAACCTTAGTGGTCTTCTTTGCCTTGGGGGCAATGATCTTCACCTTAGCTATCTTTTCAGCTTTGGTGGCTGTGGGGCACTTACTAGCAATATGATCAGTAAGTCCACAGTGATAACATTTCCTATAACTAAAAATAGTTCTAGGACCATTTGAATGTTGAGCTTTTGATTTTGAATTAGAAGTACCAGCACTAAGTAAGCTATTGGCTTTTGAAATGGGAGGAACATTTAGTTCTTCGGATTTCTTACCAAAGACATCCACTCTGATTCTAGGAGTAGATCGCTGATTAGATCCACACTGAGTAGATCCAGAGATCTGATTCCTTGATCCAGAGGGATAGGTCACTGAAGCTTTAGAAGCATTCAGCTTAGGTACTAAGGTACCCTTCTGAGGATTTTGGTTAAAAGCAATTCCTTTACCTTTATCTTTAGAGACAGAGGTAGGTTTTGGATAAACCATTTTCTCTTTACCTTTTGAAGAGGTAGAAATTTCCTCAGGGATAGGATGTTTAGAAGAGGAACACTGAGAGGATGAAGTATCAGCGATTGAGGATACGAAAGTTCCAAATAAGAGCATGGAACAATCAGTGGTTGGTTCTAGAGTATCAGCTTTGTAACCAAGACCACGTTTATCACTCAGGGGAATCTGAGACTTAATTATCTCAGTGATCTTTGTTGAGGAATTATACCATCCATCAACAGTAGCTTTTTCAGCTTTTAATGCAGCGATAGCTTCTTCGCTCTCGATTTTGACTAGCTGATTTAGGTGAACTTGATCTTTAAAATCTTCTTCAATTTTAGAAAGATTTTCTATTTGAAGGTGACAGTTTTTAAGCTGTTCAGCGAGATCAAGGTTTTGATTTTCAACTACAGTTTTGCCATTCATGGCTTCATATAAACTTCTAGTCAAGAGATCGATTTTTCGAAGACTATCAACTTCATCAATATTTGCAATATTGGTAAAGAAGGAAGGTGATACCTGAGTTGCAGAGGTCGAAGTAGATGGAATGTCAGAATTGTCTTCCTCATCTTCAAGTTTGGCCATAAGACAGAGATTGGCTTCATCATCTTCAGAGTCAGTTGTTTCTTCCTCATCAGAGTCAGCCCAATCATAGTCAGCCATCAGGCCTTTGCCTTTCTTCTTAAAGCTTTTCAGCTTCGCATACCTTTCTTTCAGCTTGGCGTATTTGTCATCTCAAGACCTGATGTTAGAGAATTTCTTGGGAAACACCGAGTTTCTCGAAACATTCTTTGACCTGCACTCGTTAGCGAAATGTCCTATCTTTTCATGAGAGCCAAAGATTCATCAAGATCTGAAGAGTCAGAATCTAATGACCTTTTAGAGTTACTCTCCAACTCAGTGATAGTGACCGAGGGTCGCTGAGTGGAAGGCTCCTCTGAGATTAAAGCAACAGGGGTGCTTTTGGAATCTTTTACAAGATTCTTCTTAAGATGACTCTATTGCTCATGATTCAGCATCGTGCCATATAAGGTAGAAAGGGTCATTGATTTTAGATCCTTTGACAGCTTGAGACACATAGAATAACTGTCCCAGCTTTCAGGTAAACATTCTAAGAACTTTGTCAGCACTTCAAAGTTAGAATATTCCTTACCAACAGTTTTCAGATGTATTATTAAACAGTTAAAACGTTGGTGTACTTCAGAGAGAGATTCATTCTTACCACAAATGAAGCTTTCATACTCTCTTACCAGGTTGATCTTTCGAGAGTCCTGGACTTCAGAAGTACCTTCATACTGAACACAGTTTGTGTCCCACATAGCTTTTGAGGTTTTCAGGTTCATGACGGAATGGTAGACTTCGTCAGGAAGAGCCATGGAGAATATGGATCTGGCTTTGGTGTCGATAGCCACTTTCTTCTTATCATCATCAGTCCACATATGAATTTCCTTAGGAATCAGCCTTTCTGGAATAGCAGGTCTATTCTCAGCGGCTGGAACTGCAGCATCAATTTTTACAAGAATATATGGGTCGTTTTCAAGATAATAAGGCATAGTAGGGTCTACACCTTCTAAGAAGAGAATCATCCTATTTTTCCATAGATTAAAATTATCTCTGGAGAATCTAGGGGGTTTTGCAAGAGAACCGTTGTCAATATAGTTTGTGTTTGTGTTGGTAGCCATTTTAAGAAATAACTAGGAAGAGAAATCTTAGTATAGATCAGATCTTGTTTATGAGATTAAACAAATCTGCCCTGATACCACTTGTTGGTCCCGAAGGGCTATACAAGTTTGTAGAAGGGGGGGGGGGGTTGAATACAAACACACAGATTTTACTTTTCTAAATTGTTTATTGATAAATCATTAACAATTTACAGCTTGTTGCGGAACAAAATTAAGGATAAACCTAAATCTAAACAAGTTGGAACACTAAGTTTCTTGCACTAAGAAAGAGAAGGAAATTACTAATAATAACCTATCTCAAGATATAAGAAGGATGACTCGACCAGAGTTTACGAGTGCTTCAAAAATGAAGCTGGAGTCCTTCTTATATACTGCATGAATTTAATGCATGGCAGTTTATACTTTACACGTGGCAGTAACTCATTGGTTGTATGTCATTGACATTTGTAGACAACCTTAGTAGCCACATGTTTGAACAGTGTAGTATCAGAGTGGTTGTACGATTTCATACAATAAGGAGGTTCTTTTCTGACATATCGTACGTAGTCGTGCAAGGGTGGTTAAGACAAAAGTACTTTGTACGGAGGACTTCATGATCAGCTTACGTTGATTCAATGCTTTATCATTCTATATCAGTGAATGACAAAGTTCAGCGATAACTGAAGTCTTGTACTTGATACTTCACGTTGAGTGGACAAATCTGAGTCTTCGCTGATCCGCATCAGTTCATTAGGAGACTTGTCGCTGGTTCTTGAGCTTGATCTTCGACTTCAGCGTAGAACCTATGTTGACATGAAACTTGTCTTCAGGGATCATAAGTAAACTACTAACTTATCAGCGATCACCATAAGGACTGAACAGGCTCAGAGCATTATGGTGAACAGTGTTCGCTGAATGTTTAATCTAAAGAGCGAGAGTTCCTATCAGCGGTACGGTAAAGTCTTAGTACTTATCAGCGATAGTGAAACTCTGATACATATTGTTTACTTACAATTTTCACTAAGTATTTAAGAGATGGTCATTATCAAATCACTGAGGGTTTGGATCAACAGTTCCTCGGTTACGCGAATCAGGACGCTGAGTGCATAATAGAATATAAGGAGTCTATGGTCCGACCAGAACTGGAGGGACCTACCCAGGACTCAACCCCTAGACCTAGGCAATTGGTGTCTGTGAGGGTTCAGGAAGCAAGGGCTCCTGAACGTGAAGAGTAGAGGGAAAATACCGAGAGGGGAACCGGTGGGGGTCAGTTACCTGTACTTTAAGATACACGGTTGTCATCTCCGGATACACAAACAGATGACCATGTACGACAAAACATCGATGAGTTGCTTCTTCCATATGCTGGAAGGGCTCCTTCGGTTGAGTATTCTGATGATTGTACAGAGTCTGACAACGCGTCTGATTCTGCGGAGGAACATGATGTACAAAAATATTGATGATCAAGGACATGATGATGATGGTGATAATGATGGTGATGGTGATAATGATGATGATGGTGACAATGATGATAATGCTTTTGGGAATGTTGCGGATTTTCTGAATTTTCCACGTATGGAACATATTGGTGCCGAAACAGTGTCAAGCGTTATTGAAACTGTTGTGGGAGATATAAGGAGAATCGAGGGAGCATTAGTTGAAAATATATGTGAGTCTGCGAGAGAAAATGATGAAAAAATATATGGATAGTGTGAGTTGTTGGTCCCGAAGGGCTATACAAGTTTGTAGAAGGGGGGGGGGGGGGGGGGTTGTTAGGTCTATGATCTTCAACAATCCAAGAACTAGTAACAAGAAGATGTAGAAGCTTTATTAGAAAAGTAAATCTAAACTTGAGAGAACACAATGTGATTAGAGAGCTACATCTTGAATTAAGAAACTTGTTATTACAAACTACATTACATGTTCTATTTATAGTCTACATCACTTGTTACACTGCTTAAGCATAAGCCCATATGCAAAGCCATTGCTTTACAAAACTCTCTAATATTTAGGACAACTTAAATGTCCTAACATTCTCCCCCTAAAGTTTTGGAAAGCAAATCATCTTTAAATCTTTAGCTCCTCTCCCCCTAAACAGATGCATAATCAGTTGTCTCTTCTTCAGAAAAAATATGCACAAACAGATGAAAACTTGGTACTCATAGAACATGAGTCCATACCAGTTAGTTGTATCACTTTATGAAAAATTCAAACTCCCCCTTAAAAGATAAATATAATTAAATAAACAAGAACATTTACTCCCCCTCAATGTTTTAAAGAAAACTAAGAAATGCCTAAGTATTCAACATTCCTAGTGTGCTGATTAGAAAAGTTGACCTTTTTCATCTAAAGGTTTTGTAAATAAATCAGCAAGCTCTAGTTCTGTTGGTACGAAATGCATTTCTATAGTTCCCTTCTCCACATGGTCTTTGATAAAATGGTACCTGACATCGGTGTGTTTCGTCTTGGAGTGTTGAACAGGATTCTCAGTTATTGCAATCGCGCTTTTGGAATCACAGTATATTGGGATCTTGTTTATGATGTATCCATAATCCTTAAGTTGTGTCTTCATCCAGATTACTTGTGAACAACAACTCGCCGCGGCTAAATATTCTGCTTCCGCTGTAGAGGTTGACACACAGTTTTGCTTCTTTGACGACCAGCTTACAAGTTTATCTCCCAAAAACTGACAAGCACCAGATGTGCTTTTCCTCTCCATCTTATTACCCGCATGATCTGCATCTGTGTAAGTAGTTAGTTCAAACCCGGAATCCTTAGGCTACCAAAGGCCCAAATTTCTTGTGCCTTTGAGATATCTAAGGATTCGCTTAACAGCCACAAGGTGAGATTCCTTCGGGTTGGCTTGAAAGCGTGCACAAAAAGATGTTGCAAACATAATATCCGGTCTACTCGCCGTTAGATATAGTAAAGATCCAATCATGCCACGGTATAACTTTTGATCGGCCGATTTACCAGATAAATTAGCGTCCAAAAGCCTACCGGTAGCCATGGGAGTTTTCATATGAATTCAGACCCTCTTTGATACGAAACCATCCTCATTTCGTATCTTTCTTTCGCCGGAAAAAAGGCTCGCCGGTAAATCTAGTGGGTCTTCGAAATTCAGTTTATGATCGACATTTGCTGCTTGTAATCGATTGGTATTTGTTTTAGGATCACATCGCAACCAAAGTTATCAAACATGGTTGAGAAACGAAGAAGATATCGTTGTCTGAAATCACCTCGCCGGAAAAACGTTTTTCGCCGAAAATTTGGTGGGTCGCCGGATTTTGTTGCATGATCGAGAACTTTTGGTATCTTTCGATTTGTCCTTGAATAAGGAACACAACGCAACAATTTCTTTTCATTTTGGTCGAGAAACGAAGAAGAAATCTGAAGAAGAAAGCATCAGATCATCGTGGTTTGTTTTTGTGAAGATGGTGAACAATAACTAACGGTAGTGTCGTTAGTGCCGTTAAGTTTGTAACAATTTTGGTCCTAATCCGTTAGTTAGTTTTAGATATTAGCAGATTTAGTCCATGTAGCTTAGTTTGAGTCTATTACAATTTTGGTCCCTGGATTTAGAAGTTTCAGGTTTCGTCAAATTTGGTCCTTGTAGTTTAGTTTAAGTTTTAGACTTTTATAGATTCAGTCCTTCTAGTTATATCTTCTAGGTTTTTACACTTTTAGTCCCTAAATTCTTGAGTTTCAATTTTTGTCAATTTTAGTCCTTGTTTTTGTTGAGTCTTAGTATTTTTCACTTTTAGTGTCTATATTTTGCATTTTTGACATTTTTAGTCATTTAGTGTCGAATTTTTGTCATTTTACCTGCTTTTATTCGTAACTGACATATTTTTCTCTTATTTTGCAGGTTTATCAATTAAAGTCCAACATTTTCGCGTAAATTTTTCAGAATTAATTTTTGGAAGACAAATTTATAATTCGTTTTCAAATTTTATTTTTTTGAAATTTTTTCTGACTTTAATTGTGTTTTTCTGATTTTTAAGAGTGTGCACATAATTCTAACTTCTAAGCGAAGTTTCTCTTGACGATCACTCTATTAGGTAGTATTATTTTTGGTATTTTTCATCTAATTTTGCTTGTGTTTCTTTTCAAGTTTACTTCAAGCTGCCCACTTATACAGAAGATGGGGTTTTAAGATTGAAGCAAACTCTTATACCAAAAATATCTCCAACTCCACAAACTTTTGTTAAAACTAATAATGGAAGTTTGAAGCAAACTCTTATATCTAATACTTCAAATCCTTCAGCTCCTGTTTTAAATAAAGAGGAAGAAAATGCTATATTGAAGAGACAAATTTTAGACATTTATTCTTCAAATGATATACTTATTAAAAGAGTTACTGATCTTGACGTTTATATTGCAGATCTTGAAGCAAAGAGAGACAACTCGAGTCTGCACGATCAAATCAAGAAACTTCAAGAGAAAGTAACAATCTTTCAAAAAGAAAATGCTGATTTGAAGAGCATTGAAGACAAGAGAGAGAAGGGGAACTTATATCTACAAGATCAATTAAAAAGAGTTCAAGAGCAAAAAACAACGTTGGAAGGTGAAAACGTTGAGTTGAAGAAAAAGCTTTCAGAACGTGAAAGAGAGTCACTTTCTTCAATGAAAGTTCTTAAAGAAAAGGAAGTAATTGAGCTTAAATATATAAAACTTTCAAAACAAATTTCTGATCTTGAGAAAGTTTTATTTTTAGAAAAAGAAAAGCTCGAAAAAGAAAGAGCTGAATTTGGAATTGAAAAGAAATCTTTTGAGATTCAAAGTTCTGAGATTTCCGTGAAAATCTCTGATTTAGAAAATCTTTTGGAAAAGGAATGAAAAGATTTTGCGGAAAAGAAAAATCTATTTGAAAAGGAAAATAAAACCCTTAAAAAGAAAAATATGGAAACTTTCAAAGAGATTACTAATAAAAGTAAGTTTTTGGAAAAAGATTTTGAATCGGAACGCAAACATTTTGAAGATGCGATTCTTAATCTTACTAAAAGATTATCTGGTTTATCAATAGACATTATGAAGGATCAATTGATCAAATCAGATCTACAAAAGAAATTTGATCTAATTTTTAAAGAGAAAAATGTTTTGATAAACAAAGTCAAAGAACTTGAAGACATCATTTTTAAATTTGATGTCTCAAAGCAGGCCAGTCATGATACTATCTTTCAGACTCCATTTGTTGATTCAAATGATTCTGAATGCTCTTTTAAAACTGCTTCAAGTTCGAGTTTTAAAAACATTTCTTCTAAACAATTTAATAGATCAACTGATTTCTCAAAAGGTCAGATTCGTTCTACAAATCTCTTCTATAATCACTTGCTTAATAAGTCGGATAAGGATTCAAAAGTGCCTAAAGTTAATACTTCCAATCTTAAAGAAGTTCCAGTCTTCAAGAAAGTGAAGATGGAATGGAGAGTTAAAGGCACAACAGCTCCGAAGAAAGAAGTGCCAAAATCAAAGGTTCCCACTTCAAATGCCAAGAAGAGCAATACATTTCAAGGTAAATCTTTTGTCAAACCTGATTTAGTTTACTCTGTAAATCAATTAGTCAGGTTAGCACATAAGAAAATTTGTTGTTCTTACTATGGATCAAATTATTTTGTACATAAAGATTATACTTATTATTGGTACGGTACTTACAGCATTCCTTTTAAGAAATCTAAACCTAACACACTAGGACCCAAGTCCCGTTGGGTACCAAAATCTGCTTAATCTATTTTGTAGGTTCTTCATGTGTTGTGCTGAATGTTACATATATACCACACACATGATTGATAACAGAAGAGAAGCGGTGAATTTTTTGAAGAATGTATGTACTATTTAGGGGGAGTAAAGAGATAATGGTTTCTAAACACATCAGTTTAGAACCCGGATTTCAACGTCTATGGCTTCTAAACACATCAGTTTAGGACCCGTTCTTCAAAGAAATGATGGCTTCTGAACAATTCAGTTCAGGACCCGTACTTCAAAGACTAAGACTTCTAAACAAATCAGTTTAGAACTCATACTTCTCAGGTGATATCCTTAACTGTCACATCTTTCTATTTCAAGGAATAAGTGGTGAAAGGTAACATTGCATTATGTTTCATTTCTACTGCTTTGAAAGTTTGAACCTTCACAAATTTAATTCAATGAGATGAAATTCTCAATTTTTAATTCAATGAATAAAATGTGTGTCAAGGGTGATTTTACGAGCATTTTTGTATTATCTGAGTTATATTTGTTTCAACTTTCACTTCTGAAATAAATCGAAAGGTCAGCAAAACATGAATGAAATTATGCTGAATGCTCGAAAATATGTAAATCTGGACTTATATAGAATATAATGCTCAAAAAGCCTATTTGTCAGAATGATGGATGGAAACGAATTTATGGGCGAAGCACTGTGTTTTAGAACCAAGTGATTGAGATGCAATAAATTTTTTTAAATATATATATATATATATATATATATATATATATATATATATATATATTATTTAGTTTGAAAGTTTGTACCTGTGGCCTTTCTAGTTTGGGAGATTAAGTCCTAAGGGGTGCTCGAAACCTAGCCCCTAAGATCAACTGGTCTAAGATCGGCTGACCCAAATCCTGCTATAGAACAAGATAGAAAGCCATGTTTTACTGGTACAAATGTGTTTAAGATATATCGATGTGGCCTTTCTGGTTTGGGAGAGTAAGTTCCAAAGGGTGCTCGACACCTAGCACCTAAGGCCAACTGGTCTGGGATCGGCTGACCCAAATCCTGCTATAGAACCAGATAGAAAGCCATGTTTAACGGTGTATCTTATTCTTACTAAACTTTTTGATTAAAAGATGCCAATGAGCACAAAATAAAAAAATGCCAATGCGCACACATCTCTTGAAACTTGGGGATAATACAAAGTCGTGATAAACCCGTAAATTTGTGAAAATCCTGATTTTGGACAAATAGTGTGATTAGAGCAAAGTATTCTTAGATGTTTTAGAATTGCATATGCTTGTTGCTGATCATATTTCGCATGCTAGCACACCAAATAGATTTAATAAAGGGGTTGAAACAGATCATTTTTAACTTGATATGCAATGATTACTTGTATTTGAATCCAAACACATGCATTTGATTTCATTTCATTGAAAAATATGTTACATTTCATTAAGTTGGATTTCTTTTGTAAAGATTTCAAATGATCAAATGTTAGTAGTTATAAAATGTAGTTCAATGAATTTTATTTTCCTTGTATAAATGTTTTCATTAAAGTACTGTATTTGAAATGAATATTTTTTTAATGAAATATATGCATACTTTCAGGGGGAGAAAACAAATTGCTCCAGAATTCTTATTTTGAGGGGGAGCAAGGTTATTCATTAAGGAGGAGATTGTTAGTGATACTCAGAGATGCGACTGAAATTGAAAAAGGTTTTTGATGATCATGATGCTCACAATCATCGAAAAAGGGGGAAAAATGTTTAATTCAATTTCATGTCGAAGATAATTCAAGATCAAAGAGATGAAGATACTAAGTTCACAAAATCATTCAAAATACAAGAAGTCCAAAATTCGCATGCTGGATTCGGATTGTTCAAAATTGCATTGGTTTCGGATCATGTGAAGTCTGAAATGTTGCTGAATTTGGTTATCTTAGATCTGAGAGGTATTATTCTCGGATTGTGCTTACACCTAAAAGTTAAAAAATATGGAGATTTCACATCCAACTTGATCCGAATTGATGGTTTTGCATCTGCCTTGATCCGAATTCACATGGTTTCGCATCCTACATGATACGAATTGATGATTTCGCATCCTTCTTGTTCTGAATTCTATGATTTCGCATCCTTCTTGGTCCGAGATCTGATGGTTCCGCATCCTTCTTGTTCCGAATTCTCTTGGTTTCGGATCTGCCTACATCCAAATTGATGGTTTCGGATCCTTTTAATATGAGAAAGTTAATATGAGAACTAAGGTTCTTGCATCAAGAAGGATACGAGAAGTTACTGTTTGTCAAAGACTGATAAAGCTGCAAAGATCTGTTTTTCATGTACAAGACTTGAAGATGGTTTGATAGAGTGTCTGTTGGAGAAGATTGACTTTACAAAGAGCTGAAGACTGTTGTCATATTTTTTAAATCTTGAATCCAAAGGGGGAGATTGTTAGAGCATTATTGTATTCAATATTTACTGTAAAGTCAATGTACTGTAATGAGTCTATGTTGTATTGCTTTGCCTTTATACCTTGTATGTTATGAGTATAAATAGGCATGTCTAGTTCAATAGTTACATAACAATTGAATACAAACACACGTTTTTACTTTTCTAAATTGTTTATTGATAAATCAAGACAATTTACAACTTGTTGCGGAACAAGATTAAGGATAAACCTAATCTTAACAAGTCTTGAGAAACACTAAGTTTCTTGCACTAGAAAGAGTTAAAGAAATTACGAATAATAACTTTACAATAAGAGAGAAATAAGAAGATGGTCCGAGCACACTTCAAAACTGAAGTAAGGTTCTTCTTATATACTGCATGCATTTAATGCAAGGCAGTATGGCTTTACACATGGTAGCAGCTGAGTGGTTGCATGTCATTGACCTTTGTAGACAACCTTAGTAGTCGCATGGTGCACAGTGTAGAATCAGAGTTGTTGTACGATTACAGACAAAAGGGATGTCCGTTCTGATAGTTCATACGGAGACGTGCAAGGGAAGTAAGACAATAATAACATGCAGGGAGACTTCATGATCAGCTTTCGTTGAGTCAGATCTTTACCAGCGAATGATAGAGTTCAGTGATTGCTGAAGTCTCCTACTTGATACCTCACGTTGAATGGACAGGTCTTGCTTCGCTGATATCCGCATCAGTTCATGAGTAGACTTGTCGCTGGTTCTTGAGCTTGATCTTCGACTTCAGCGTAGAAAATATGTTGACGTGAAATTTGTCTTCAGGGATCATAAGTAAACAACTAACTTATCAGCGATCATCTCATAGACTGAACAGGCTCAGAACTATAAGATGATGAACAGTGTTCGCTGAATATCTAATCTAAAGAGTGAGAGTTCCTATCAGCGGTACTGTAAAGTCTTAGTACTTATCAGCGATAGTGAAACTCTAATACATATTGTTTACTTACAATTTGCACTAAGTGTTTAAGAGAGGGTTATTATCAAATCACTGAGGGTTTGGATCAACAATCTCCCCCTATTTGATTATGACATAGCAACAGAGAAAATTGCTATTTAATGAAAACATAAGGATAAAAAGAACTCATAATATATTTGTCCCTTTTACTATTTTCTGGGATCTTTTCAGTACTTATGGAGTAAAGTACATTCGCTGAAATTTTTCTTTAAACTTCGTAAAGATTACATAGGGAAGTGGAAAAATTACAATTACAAGAAATAAAATTACAAGTACAGAAGATGTAGACAGATAAGGATAGAAAGAATTACAAGGCGATCCTATCCGTCAAAAGGTTCTTCCTTGATGAGAAGTTCATCGAGGGTCTTTGATGTGGGAATCATCCAGTCAGGGACAGTGTCACCTTGATCCTTTTTGTTCTTTGCTTCTTCAAAGATCACAGGCTTGAGGTGACGTGCCTTAATGTCGCGTCTGACTTCACACCAGTATATTAGATCTCTGAGTTGTTCGATGGGAGTGATTGGAAGCTCAGAGATGCGTTGAAAGTGTTGGTTTCCATGGTAGTCTAGAAAGAATATACCATAGGGATCACTTACAACTTTGCCAGGAATGAAAGTTTCACCAGGTGGTAGGGAGGTGTCAAGCGCTGAGAGATCAGCATTAAGGCCAAGAACTTAAGCACGAGAGAAACCAATACCTGTTTCATTCCGTATAGGAGGACCTGAGTCTGAGACTTTCTTTTCCTTTGCAGAGGCTCTACTTTGTTGAGGAGGAAAAAGAGTGGAAGGAGGAATATCTACAGCAGAAGAAACCAAGTCGATCTGAGTATTTAAAATTTTCTCGCCATGGCTCTTAAACTTTGAGCGCGATCCCTGAATGGCTAATTTCACTTCCAACCATTCAGAGAAACCAAACTTCTCTAAAGTAGCAGCATAGAAGGTTTGCTTGGTTTTGTCTTCTCTGAATACATCAACTTCAACAACAGGAACGTCTACGAACAGTCTTCCTCTGATGTTTACTTTGATGATTTTGGATGGTCGAGATCGATAGTTCAGCATTTCTTTACACCATTTCAAAGTCGTATCAGATACTTTAGTCTTTTCTTCAACGATCCTTTGGGCATCATCCCATAGCTGACGTTGGACATCAATGGGAGTTCTTTTCAACGCGGGGTCTTTCACCGATTGTTGGACAAGCTGGATGGCGAGAGCCTTATCTTTTTCTTCAACTTCCTTCTTTTCGGCGAGTAATCTTTCAGCTCTTAGATGATCCTCGTATTCTTTCCTTGAGATCCTGAACTTTGTGGGAGCAGGGATTTTGTCACGAGAAAGAATGATTCACTGATCTTCAAGCTGTTTGATCATTGCATCTCTCTTTTCTTGATCCTCTTCACTTACTTTTGAGGAGCCAAGGAAGGTCTGTTTTTGTGAGAGAGCAGCTGTTCTTCAGGTTCGTCAGTCTCAGTGGTTAAATCTAAGACTGGGATTATTTCTTCAGCTCTTGTGGCTGGGATTATTCCTGGTGTAGTGGAAGGAGCTTTAGTGGGATCCTCAAACAGGGGAGAGGACTAGCTGAAACACAGCGATTATTTAAGTAAGAAAAGTTAGGAAGAAAGAGATAGAGAAAAAAATGTGGTTATGTGTATAGAGGTTTTAAGGATAGAAGGATTGAGATTGAGAAGGGATAGAGGAGGGATGCAGTGTAAGGGAATAGAAGGTAGTGTACCTGACAAACTGGCTTTTGAAGCAAGATCTTCAGATTGTCTTCTTCAGCGAGGCCTTTGTTTTTGCCTTTGTCAGCTTCAGACGCTGCAGGCTTTGTCTTGGTCCGCTCCCCTGAATGTTCTTTTATCTCGATCTCTTTTTGAGTTGGGGCTTTTGCAACAGGCTGGACATAGAAGAAGTCGTCATCATCATCGTCATCATCATCATCTTTGGGGCATGATGATGGTTCTTCATCAGAGATGTCGACAGGATCATCATTTCAGTTTCTTCTTCAGACTCGACCTCTTCAGCATAAGGTTCGGTCAATTCAGCAGCAGCTTCCTTTAGTTGCTCATCGAGGCCAGTTATAGCAGGATTGATCTTTTCACAGTTCTCAATCTTTGCTAATCTGTCTTCCATGCCAGTTATAGCAGGATTGATCTTTTCAAGAGCTTCGCGAAAAATTTGAAGTTGGGGCGTTCAGGCGATCGAGCACTTTTTGAACAATTTCTTTGATGGCAGAGACGTCAGCCTTGATCGTGGAAACTTCACCCTTTAGAGAACCAACCTCTGTCTTCAATTATGTGACTTCATTGGACAGAGTGGTGAAGTTTGTTGAAAGAAAGGTGGTGGCGGTTGAATTGTCAGCGAGGGTGGTAGCAAATTGAGCGATCCCACCATCCACCTTCTCCAGATCAGCTTTGGAGGCTTTTGTATCGACGCTCTCGGTCAGTTTTTGAGTTTCTCTCCAGCATCTGTAACCGCTGAAGAGTTCGTGGAGAGAACGGTGTTGTAATTTTCCACCTTTGTTTCCAGGGCCTTAAGGGAGGTGTTGATATCCCCCAAATTAGTACCTGAAACAGTTATTAACTTATGAACAGACGAAAGCTCAGAAGTTTGGGGAAGAGAGAGAGGAGTGTTTTGGATTGTGTTTATACCTGCAGGCGGGTTGGCGAAGTTGTCGAACCCTTTGTGTCCTGAATGAAATTCCATGTCGCCTTCAAAAGTACCTTGGCGCATGGAGGTGCCTGCAGATCCTAAGTTTGCATCCATCATCGTATTTAGAGTATCTGCTGCTGAGTCATGTACGATGAAGGGTGTCCTTGAGAAAGTTGGGAAAATTGATGGATAGACCAAAGATTGAGTAGGAGGAATGAGAGATGAGAATGTTGGTTGGGTGCGGGGTTCAGCGTTGGATCCGCTGTCAATCACTTCAGTCTGTAGAGAGGCTGAAGGAGGTGGGTTCATTTCCAAGTTTATAACTTCAGCGTTTAGAGACGCTGAAGCCGGGATGGAAGGTGTGGCTTGATCAGCTGTGGCAGAGCGTACCACTGTACATTCCATCAGCTCTTCAAGATGAGCTGAGGAGTCTTAAGTGTGTAAATGCTGGGGGGTTTGCTCCTTGGTTTTATTTATTCTTTTGGAACCAAGTTGGGAAGTTGAGTGTTTCCTTTTGCTAGAAGAAGTGGAGGGTGCAGCGTGGGTATCAGCGGTGGGGATTTCCAATAAATGATCTGCAGAAGTAGAAGAAGGAGGATTGAGAAGAGATAAGAGAGTAGAAAGACGTACCTCATTTTCCAGCGGTTTGAAGTCGAGTACCTTAGGGCCAACCTGAGAGAGTCTCAGATCACCCTCTGTTGGGTACCTTTCGCCAAGTCCAAGTTGAAAGACGGCGCTGATGAATCTGGGATAAGGAACCCATGAAGATCTTTCAGCCATAACTACTCTGAACGCAAGGTCGTCGTAGATGATTGAGGCCCAGTCAACATTTAGACCTTTCAGCAATGCATAGCCCATTGCTTGCTGAGGTGGAGCAGCTTGATCAGAGGAGCCACTTTTCGCTGTCATGCGGCTTATCAGATGTGCGAAGATGAAGTTCATCTCGCTGGGCATTTTGGACTTCTTGATCATGGTCAGTTTCTTCTCAGGCTTCTTGTCCCTTCCAGTGTCCCATGCATAACCCATTGCATCGAAGAATGCAATGATGGCTTCCCTATCATCATGGTTTTTGTGGTTTGGGAGAGGGACAAAGCGGTTTTCTTTGGTAGAGGTAGGAAGGCTTAGTGCTTTCCTAATTATGGCATGGTTGATTTTGGTGGTGCCAAATTTTGTGTCACACAAAATGGAGTCAACGATCTTCGTTGGATCTTTGGCATGGGGTACCTGAGCTCTTCTGGCAGTATACCAGAACTGAGAAAGTAGGAATTGATGAGCATGGGGTGTAATGGTCAGGGTTGTGGATAAGCAACATGTTTTGAGATAGTTCACAGCATCATCCAGATGTGTGACTTGCTTTCGAGGAGGAAACTCGAAAAGCGCATGAAGGTTGTTCGATTTTGAAAAATTGATTTCCTCAAGCTTGAACTTGACCTGAGGAGCTTTGACGAGAGTCAGTTTCTTTGCAGTCATGGATTTCTCAGCGGTAGGAGCAGGAGTAGAAGATGCCATTTCTGTTTAACATATCAACCAAGAATCATAAAAAAATACAGTCTTATTGTGAAAGATTTTCCAATAAGATGGTTTCCGATTTTTGTCCATTTCATTTAGACAGAAATGTCTTAATGATGATTAGGGTTTTCTTATTTTGAAAAGAAAAACAAACCCAGTAAAAGTCTTGTTTTCCATTTTCCTTTAGATAAGGATTCTGGAAAAACGAATGAAGAACAAATTTAAGATTTTGAGTTTTAAACATGAAGAACAACCATGAAAAGGTTGTGTTCATAAAACCATGAAAGAAATGATTTCATTTTTGAAAAAGTTTCTTTTGTTTGATCTGTTAAAAGCAATAAGAAGATAAAAAAGAAGTTATGCAGGTAAATAATAAGAATATTAACCTGGTAATCGAAGAAGAAGATGAACAGATTTTTGGAAATAAGCAACAGTAAATCTTTTCTTGCTTGGAGAAGAAGTTCGCGTAAAGAGAAATATAAACTCGAAATAGTTTATATGGAGAGATTTGAGAGAGAGAAAAACTCGAGCGGGAAAGTTTTTCATCATGACACGGACACGTGTTTGCATTTGATTGGAAGGTAAACAAAATGTGCAAACGTGTGTCAGAAAAAGAACGTGCCAGGGTTTATCCGTTGTGATGATGTCATAAACGTCCTTTCATATTTTAGGATATTTCTGAGGTTTTGAAAGCTCAGGGACTATTTTGAAAAACATGAAGCACTGAATAGAAATATCAGTGTTAGTTTTAAGAAATTTCAATGTATTGCTGTTAAGGAAGAGATATTCAGCGATGCAATTTGTTTTGAAATCTTACATTTACATGCGAACGTCAACGAGCAAGAGAGAAAACATACCTTGATATCAGCGAATCAATTATGTTCAGAGAGAGAATGATAGAATGGGTTATATATTTGTTTTATCCTATCGTTGATCAAATGTGAACCACTGAAGATCTTACTCTTCAAAGTTCAACATTCCAAGCTCGCTGATGAGAAAGTTGAATCTTGTCTCATCAAGAGGTTTGGTGAACAGATCAGCTAACTGATAGTCAGTTGGGATAAAATGAAGTTCTATATCACCATTCATCACATGATCTCTGATAAAATGATACCTGATTTCGATATGTTTGGTCTTTGAGTGTAGCACTAGATTGTTGGCTATAGCGATGGCACTTGTGTTGTCGCAATAGATTGGAATTTTCGAGAGCTGAAGGTCATAGTCTACTAGTTGCGTACTTCTGACAGTCCATCTCTACGAACAACTTTGATTTACCAGAAGGGTCTAGAAATACTTACCCGACCCTTGGATTTGTGATGATTGAGTTTGGTGTAGCAGAGGGAGGGCAGTAGTTTTTTGGTGGTTGAATGGTTAAGCTTTTTACTCCAAGATCTCGAGAGAATTGGAAATCTACCATGCTGTATAACAGAAGCTTCTCGCGTATGGCCTTTCTAATCACCCTGTATGCTCTGCGAACTTCATCTGTTGTGAAGTTCACTTTCGTCCAATCCAGAAGGTCATGAAGATCATAAGGATTTAAGTTTCTAAGATCCGCATCAGAGAATTGGTTCTCTGATCTGTCCTCTCTTTTGACCTTGTAGATGTTGTAAGAGAGTTTAGGCCAGGTTCTGGTTCTAGAGAACTTACAATATAGGACTTTTACGATCTTGGATGTTGAGAAGACTTCGTATTTAGGCTTAGGTTTTGTTCTGGTGAAGAGGTTTTCGAGGTCAGCGCGAAAATCAGGGTCTTGAATGGTTTGTTCAGATTGATCCATTATGCCCATTCTGCTGTATAAGTACCTATACACCACCTCTTCCATTTATGGTGGTGGTGGTTGAGGTAAGGTTCTGCGTAGAGCATCTAATTGGTTCTTGACTTCTGCTACTCGATCCTCTGTTGGTTTACCCTTTGGATCCAGAACAGGTTTGTTTGACAGAGGAGCAACACCAAAAGCCCAGTCTTCTTCTTCTGGCTTTGGTGTTCTAATAGCATCGAAAGAGCTCTTCATCAGTTTTTCTGTTTGAGGTTGATGCTTGGGTTTCTTCTTCTGTGGTTCCTCAGTCATTATTCCTTTGCCCTTGTCTTTGGCCTTCGGCTGATCTTCTTGTAGAGATGGAGTTGCCTCTGCAGGTTTTGACACTTGAGTTTCAGAGGGCTTGATTGTAGGAGGTTCTGTAGGTGTTGCCTCTGTTGGTTTTGACACTTTAGTTTCTGAGGGCTTGATTGGGGTTGCTTCTGTTGGAGAGGCTTCTGGTGTCTTTCTTAGATATTTCCTCTGTTTTTGAGCAATGGTTTTGATTCTTGGGTTGGTTTTGGGTGTTGGGGAAGGTAGTTCGTCTTCGGAGGATGACAGAAGTTGGACCTCTTCTTGGATTTGGACATCTTCTCCAAATTCAGAAGTAAATTCCACAGAGGTTGGTATTCCCTTTGTGGTCTTATGTTGTTGAACTTGGGTTGTTTCTGGTATTTGGGTTTCTTCAGGAATAGATTCCACAGAGATGGTTGTTGTCTCTATGGTTTGGTTTCTGCTTTGGGTTTTAGGTGTTTGGGTTGTAGCTGGGGTTTCTTTAGAGACCATTTCCACAGAGGTGGTTGTTGCCTCTGTGGACTATTGTGTTCTTTGTTGGGTTTGAGTTGGGGGTGCAGAGGATATTGGTTATGCGGATACCGGTGGAATGGGTAGACCTCTACTTGCAGCTATTTCCCTTTCTTTCTCCCCTCGATTCTCCCCCTCAGGATGATCTGATGAATCGTCAGAATCATCATCAGAGTCATCCTGACCCTTATCTGTTGTACCCTCTGCCCTGCAAGATGTATCTGGTTTCTTTGGAGGAGTTGCACCTGCTGCTATTAGTTTTGCGCATACATCATCACAGAGTCCAAGAAGAGTTTGGAGCTCTGCTTCTGTGTTGAAGCACATTTTTCCAACGCTTGTTTGAAACTCTCTGACATATTTTGCGTTGGCAGCAGTGAAAGCTCTGATGAATTCGGTCATCTGACCAAGTATTCCTTGGCCGAGTTCTGTCACTTGAGCTCTGGTCATGTAGTCAGAAGGCTTCATGGCCTGAGTATTTCTGGTTGTTTGCTCTTCAACTTCGTCTAAGGCCTTCTTCAGGTCTTCAGGTGTAAGACCCTTAAATTTTGAGGATTGCTCTTTTAGTTGTTGAAGAAAGTGCTTGACAGACTCTTTGAAGGCAGTGGTGGCGGCTTTTCCGAATTCAGGAGCTGCAGAGGTTGCAGTGGTAGTTGCAGAGGACTTTATCTGAGCTACGGTATGTTGTACCTCTGTGGACAGGTTGTCCATTTTGGTATTCAGTTTTGTGATAGCCAAAGATGTTGATTCTGCAAAAGTTTTGAGAGAGCTTTGCAACTCTTTCATTGTATGGTTCACAAAGGTGACAAGGGCTTGGAACTCATCCCTTGATACATGTGAACTTGTTGTAACCTCTGGGTGAACAGATCTATCACCAGAGTGTGTCTCTGTTCCTGAGACGCCTTCTTTCGCTCCTATTTTGGCGTTGAGAGCGGAAGGACTTCCTTCTAATCCTTGAGAAGAAACTTTTTGAGTTTCAATCTCTATAGAAGATCTATCAAGGACATTGTCCTTATCCAATCCAGAGGTGGGTAAAGGATCATCCTTGAGTTGACTCGGGGTTTTGTCTAGAATCCCTTCGTCTGTGTGCACTCTAATCTCCTCTGAAGAGATGTTTGGACCTAGTTGTGTGCGTGTGGCAGAGGAAACAAATTCCTCTGCAAGGATTTCTGTTGTGATATGGGGCAATAGATCCCTTACTAAGGGCAAATCCTTTAGAGAGGATTCCCCTGGAATGGTTTCCCCGGTTATTAATGGTACAGAGGATGAAAGAATTTCCTCTGTCCGGATGGTTTGGGTTGGGGTAGAGATATTTCCCTCTGCCACTAGACTGGCGGCAATAGAAATGTGGGTTGCACTGGGAGTTGGTTTTGGTTGTGTGCCTCTATTAATCCAGGCATCTTTTCTTACTTCTGCTTCTGTGAAGCATCCAACCACTTGTTCTCCATCTATGGTCTCAACCTCTGTTGCTACCATATGGGTTGATGCTTCTTCTCTAACTTCTGTAGCGGCTTCTGCATCAGTGCGTAAAGAGTCGAATATTGGATGTGAGCCAATGAGTCGCATGACATGTGGATGGTAAAGACCTTTTCTTATTTGGTCTGCTTCTTCTTCATCAGAATCCACTTCTGAGACTTCTACCCTTGTCTCCCCTTCTTCTGTTACCTCTTCTCCCCTTTGACCTAGGGAGTCGTGTTGGTGATTTTAGTGAAATCATCGGTCCATTTTGTGTAGTTGGATTCACAAAGGTAATAATGGGGTTGGTAGCTAAGCTATAACATGAGTTAGGAGGTGTGGAGTGCACACTCGTGTAAGCTAACTAGAACCCGGGATTGTTGGACGGTTAAAATCGACAAGTTACAAAGTGGTTTCTTGAGCTGGGCGTCGGGGCCACTTGTGGCGCTACTTATCTAGCGCGGGAAGTAGCCCCAAGCTCTGGAATGTTGCCCGCGCTCCTTTTGGGGCTACTTATCTAGCGCGGGAAGTAGCGCCGGGCTCTGGAATGTTGCCCGCGCTCCTTTTGGGGCTACTTATCTAGCACGGGAAGTAGCGCCAGCGTCAGGGATGTTTTCTCACTTTGTAACTCCCGTTTTTTGTAACCGACGTCATTAAGTCCACAATCAAATCTCATTAAATGAGAGATTATTTCCTGGTTCAATACAATGTAGGTTACGATTCTCTAAAGGTGTATAAGTATGAATCGATTAGTGCCTTAATCGATACACCGAAACAAAGAGATTATCCCCTAGAGAATTTCGTGATACCCAGGCATATAGGGTCGAAATATCTCTTACGGAAAGCGAGCTCTCATGCGATCTCTGCGTTTATCCAAGCTATTCTACATCTCTTTCTCTCCCCAATTTTCGAATTCCTCCAACAATCGTAAGAGATATTTGCTTATCGCGAGAGAGATGGCGAATGATCAGTCCGTGAGAGACATGACTTCCAAGTTCACTAAACTTGAGAAGTTTGAAGGCGTTGATTTCCGTAGATGGCAAAAGAAGATGCACTTCTTGCTGACGACGTTGAAGGTCGTATACGTTCTGAGCACCCTAATGCCGGAGGTGATGGAGAACGAGACATTGGAGGTGACCCGGCGTCGCGGCAAATGGAAGAACGACGACTACATTTGTCATGGCCACATTTTAAACGGTATGTGTGACTCCCTCTTTGATATCTATCAAAATGTGGAATCCTCCAAAGAGCTATGGGACTCTCTCGAGTCCAAATACATGGCCGAGGATGCTTCCAGTAAGAAGTTCCTCGTTAGTAATTTTAACAATTACAAAATGGTGGACTCAAGGCCGGTGATGGAGCAATACAACGAGCTCCTTCGCATTCTAGGCCAATATGCTCAACATGATATGAAGATGGACGAATCCATCTCCGTATCGAGCATTATTGATAAACAGCCCCCCTCTTGGAAGGACTTCAAACATATGTTAAAACATAAGAAGGAAGAGTTGTCTCTTGTACAACTCGGTAGTCACTTGCACATAGAGGAATCTCTTCGGGCGCAAGAGGCTGAGAAACCTAAGATAAACGAGGTTTCTGCACCTTCGGTGAACATGGTTGAAGAGGGAAAGGCTAACAATTTCAAGGGAAAACAAAAGTTCAACGAAGCTAAGAAATGGCCCAACAAGAAAGTTAAATTAACCTGTTGGACATGTGGGATGACCGGCCATCTCAAGAGGGATTGTCGGGTTGTCAAGAATAAGAATGGTGCAAGCACAAGTGGTGGTGGGCAAGGATCCAAGGATCAAAACCCACGGCAAGGTCAGTTTCTTGACTTTGGTTTTTTAATTCAATTGTGAATTATGTACCACTAATATCCTAATCTGTTTATGTACAGGATGATGATGTTGCTTGGTGGATCGACTCGGGTGTTACAAGTCATGTGTTCAAAGATCGCCGTTGGTTCGTCTCTATGGAACCGGTTGAAGACGGATCAATGATACACATAGGGAACGAGTCGAGTGCTACCATTCTTGGAAGAGGCTTAGTTAGGCTAGAATCTAGTTCTAGCAAAATAGTTGAATTTTTAATGTTTTGTATGTACCACGAATTCGAAAGAATTTGGTTTCCGGTAACATCTTGAATAAGTTAGGATATAGGCAAGTTTGTGAGTCGGACAAGTTTATCTTGTCAAAGGATGGCTCTTGTATAGGATTTGATTTTATGTTGAATAACATGCTTGAATTAAATTTGAATGAAAGAATGTTGTTTCAAATTTTGTGTATGATACAATTGAATTGCCTTATGTTGCTTTATAAATTGCTTTATGATACAAATGAATTTTGTGTTTAAAATTCTGGTTATGTTGCAATTGAATTTTGTCTAAATTCTGTTTATGTTACTTATGAATTTTTTGTTTAAAATTCGGTTTATGTCGCATATGAATTTTTGGTTTAAAATTCTGTTTATGTTGCATATGAATTTTTGTTTAAAATTCTGTTTATATTGCAAATGAATTTTGTTTAAAATTCTGGTAATGCTGCAAATGAATCTTGTTTAATATTCTGTTTATGTTGCATATCATGTGAATTTTTGTTTACAATTCTGTTCATGTTGCATGTGAATTTTGTTTTAAAATTCTGTTTATGCTACTTTATGAATTGCTTGATGGATTTTGGGGTGAAGCCATGTTAACGGCTTGTTTCTTGATGAATCGAGTTCCCAATAAAAGGAACAAGATTACCCCGTATGAACTTTGGTTCAAAGGCCTAACTTGAGTTTTATTCAAGTTTGGGAGTGACGAGCGGTTGTTCGATCACCCGAACCCATAAGGAAGACTTTGGGTGATGCATCTTTGTTGGATATGCCGAGCATTCCAAAGCATATAGGTTCTATGTTATTGAACCTAATGATTTTATAGCGACTCACACCGTTATAGAATCGAGAGATGCGATATTTGATGAGACTAGATTCTCTTCAATGCCGAGGCCTAAGGACATAG
Organism: Saussurea involucrata; assembly: GCA_033807775.1. Lineage (NCBI taxonomy): Eukaryota > Viridiplantae > Streptophyta > Magnoliopsida > Asterales > Asteraceae > Saussurea > Saussurea involucrata. The sequence continues at coordinate 66,672,885 of CM066320.1, read as the reverse complement.
TTCCAAATACTAGTGAAACTAGTGAGGTTGATGAACAAGCAATTGTTCCAACCGAATCTCCGATGCTTCGAATGAGCAAAAGAGGAAGGATTGAAAAATCCTTTGGTCCCGATTTCCAAGTGTATTTGGTAGAGGGATCAAGAGATGAGATTGGATCCCAATTCCTTACTGTTATAGTGTTGAGGAGGATCCAAAATTATTTGATGAGGCTATTAAGTCTCAAGATGTTGATTTCTGGAAAGAAGCAATACACGATGAGATGGACTCCATCATGGGGAATAATACTTGGGTATTATCGGACTTGCCACCGGGTTGCAAACCTTTGGGTTGCAAGTGGATCTTCAAAAGGAAGATGAAAGCGGATGGGTCAATCGACAAGTTCAAGGCTCGATTAGTGATCTAAGGCTTTAGGCAACGGGAAGGCATAGATTATTTTGTTACTTATGCCCCGGTTGCAAGAATCTCCATGATTAAATTGTTGATAGCTTTAGGTGCTATTCACAAATTAGTGATTCACCAAATGGATTTCAAAACGACATTCTTGAATGGTGATTTGGAGGAGGAAGTTTACATGAAACAATCGGAAGGTTTTGTTATGCCCGGGACGGAGCATAAGGCATGTAAAACTTGGAATGCCATATGTCGGGTTTCCTTCAATTTTGGAGGGATATTCGGATGCAAGTTGGATTACCAATTTGGAAGACCACTCATCTACGAGTGGTTGGGTTGGGTGTACTTGCTTAGGGGAGGTGCCATCTCATGGGCTTCCAAGAAGCAAACTTGCATCACGAGTTCGACTATGGAGTCGGAATTTGTGGCGTTAGCCGCTGCCGGTAAAGAGGGGGAATGGCTAAGAAATTTTGGTCCATGAAATTCCATTATGGCCGAAACCAATATCACCAATTTCTATCCGTCGTGATAGTGAGGCTACTTTGGCTAAAGCTTATAGCCAAATGTATAATGGCAAGTCTAGACACTTAGGTGTTAGACATAGCATGATTCGTGAGGTAGTCACGAATGGGGTGATTTCGGTTGAGTTTGTTCGGTCGCAACAAAATCTAGCAGACCACTTGACGAAGGGGTTAGCTAGGGACTTGGTTCACAAGTCGGTAATAGGGATGGGATTAAAGTCCATCTAAATCTCTAACGGTGAGATACCCAATTCCCTTCTAATACAACATTAGAAGCTGAATTCAATGGGAAAGCTCACCCTAAGAGATTGGAGCACAAGACGATCATCCCAAGGTGTGTGCTCGGTACTGCAAGTGAAGGAGGTAATTGTTCTTTTGTAAAAATGCATGTGCAGGTGCATGAGGAAAAGAACTACCTATATAAGTGTGAAGTGTGGCCGCTTCAAAAAGCTTGGACTTGGCTTTGATACACTCACGAATGGATAAGGACACATGGCCTGCATAGTGTCAAGTTTATACGTTAGAGAGTCTTTTAAATTCATGTGTATGTTATCTTCTGGTACTCAAATGGGTTGACGGGTTCAATCCATAGGACACCCGGATTCTCGAGTATTTGAAATGTGTAATGTACTGAGATGGAAATTCAATCTTTTAGATATTTTCATTTATGCATGAGTTTGTTTACCTGTATTGTAATTTTATTTTGTGAATCAAGGATTGCACTAAAATGGGGGAGGAATGTTGGTGATTTTAGTGAAATCATCGGTCCATTTTGTGTAGTTGGATTCACAAAGGTAATAATGGGGTTGGTAGCTAAGCTATAACATGAGTTAGGAGGTGTGGAGTGCACACTCGTGTAAGCTAACTAGAACCCGGGATTGTTGGACGGTTAAAATTGACAAGTTACAAAGTGGTTTCTTGAGCTGGGCGTCGGGGCCACTTGTGGCGCTACTTATCTAGCGCGGGAAGTAGCCCCAAGCTCTGGAATGTTGCCCGCGCTCCTTTTGGGGCTACTTATCTAGCACGGGAAGTAGCGCCGGAGTCAGGGATGTTTTCTCACTTTGTAACTCCCGTTTTTTGTAACCGACGTCATTAAGTCCACAATAAAATCTCATTAAATGAGAGATTATTTCCTGGTTCAATACAATGTAGGTTACGATTCTCTAAAGGTGTATAAGTATGAATCGATTAGTGCCTTAATCGATACACCGAAACAAAGAGATTATCCCCTAGAGAATTTCGTGATACCCAGGCATATAGGGTCGAAATATCTCTTACGGAAAGCGAGCTCTCACGCGATCTCTGCGTTTATCCAAGCTATTCTACATCTCTTTCTCTCCCCAATTTTCGAATTTCTCCAACAAGTCGTACATAGGATTAGTACCAAAAAGTTGTTGTACATGGGGGTGCATAACCTGTGTACCGTCAGAGGCAGAGATTACTTGCTCTGGGATTCTTCTGTGAACATGAAGGCCAGGTTGAAGGAAGGGGTTCTGCAGTATCTCAGGGGTCTCAGCCGGTTTGTCTCTTGGAGTTTGGTCATCATCAACTAACTCTGGGTCAACTCCAGAGATTGTGAAATCGGGATCTTCTGCGGCTTCTTCGTTTTCATGTGACAGAGCTTCTGCAGTCCATCCAGCAGTGTAAAGGGTGTGGGCAAATTCAGGACGTTGGAGGAAGTCAGAGAAATTCCCATGATGCGCATAATTTAGGGGATTGGGGGATTGCAGAGGGGATTCTTGTGCTACTTCTCCTATCACCTCTTCTTCCACTGTATCCTCTGCAATTGTTTGCATAGGAGACAGAGGTTTCCCAGTTTTCTTCTTGCTCTTTCTCCTCTTGGGTTTAGGTGCCCCTTCGTCTGAGGCTTTGGATTATATCTTCTTCTTTTCCTTTGGGGGAGGGGGAGGAGCAGAAGATTCAACTTCTGTGGCATAAGGAGGAGAGGGTTGAGCTTCTGCGACACTTGTGGAGGTTCCCTCTGTGGTTTTCCTCTTATGAGTTTTCTTTTGAGGAGTAGAGGCAGAGGGTTTTTGTTTCTTTAAGGCAGAGTAGATGGATTTTCTCCGAGCACGGAATCTGGCTTGATTGTCTTCATGCTTCTGAAAAGCAGCTGCCCATTCTTCATCTGTCAACCTATCTAACACTTCTGTACCTATAGGAACTCCTAGACGCGGGGTTGTCATAGGACTTGGTTCTGGAGTCCTATGATCGCGTATGTATTCTAACTCTAGTTCTTCGTCTCTTACATATCCCAGAAGTTTCTTTGGCAGAGGTCTGCAGTGTGGGTATCCATCATCATGTTCTGTTGGGGAGTTTTTGTTCATAGCATACATCTTGGTTGTTGGCCCCTCCATTGGCCATTTTTCGAGCAAGAGTAGAGGCTCTAGCAGAACACCTAGAATTCTTTGAAACTGCAGAGGAGGTAGATCTTTCTGCTGGAAGGTGATCTTTCTGTCGATGGTGTTAACCATTTCTTGCATCATGAGTGTTGCGAAGTCCAGAGGTAGGTCGTAGTAGACTCCGTACATGATGGCTAGTATTTGGTGTGAGGATTGATCTAGACTCCCCACTTTCCCGGTTAAGCATCTGTTGAGTATGAAAAAGAGTGTATTCCACAGAGGTGGTAATCTGCCCTGCGAAAATCGTTTCTCTTTCTTAGTGGTACTTTGTACCCCAACATTTCGACAAACCTGCAGCGCTCTTCATCTGTAGGTTCCTGTGCAAAGGTCTTTAACCCTAGAAGACCTCTTGTAGGTAGGCTGAACTCAAGAGAGAACATAGTTTTGTTGAACTTGAGTTCAAGATGTGCGGATTTATCTGGTTTGGAGATGTAGCCTTTGATCTGTCGGTCTTCTGGATCAAATCTGCAACTTTGCCAGAATTGATTTATATATCTGGCAGGGATTTTGTCCACGGTTTTGGACAGAAGAGGGTAGAGAATATGTTGTTTCAAAATATGGAGAAGTATTGCATGTGCTTCTCCAAAAGCAGTTTTGGATGGAACAAGGTAGTGGTTATTGGGTTTTAAAGGTAGAACATTTGCAAAATGTTCATGTTCTAAGAAGTTTTGAAGGTGGGTTGTCGGAGCAAAGTCTGCTTCATCGCCGGAGTTATCTTGCTCCAGGTTTCTGGCGATTTCAGGGTTTTCTGAATGTTCAGAGTGTTCAGGGTGTTCAGGGGAGTTCGCCGGAGAGTGAGCAGGGGAGATATCTTGAGAAGAGGAGGCCATTTCTTGTTTGAAGATATGAATTTTGCAGGTTTTTTCAATGGTTCGCCGGAGATGAAAGTGAAAGTTGAAAGTTCGTAACGTTTTTGAGGAATGGTAACTTCGGTTTTATAGTGAGAGGTAATGGTAGAAAATGAAGAGGTAAATATATGGAAGTGGATAATATTTGGGGTCCATACATGAGTATGAACGGCGGGTTCAACTTTCCAGGAGAACGTGTGTCGTGTTCGTCCAATGAAAATGTGACACGTCAACAGTGTCAGAGCACGACTTGACGTCGTGCGCGGCCCATTAATGCTTGGCGCAGGGGTTTCTTTTCCTCCACATAATTTTCACTCGCAGTAAAATAGCCGTTACTGTTACAGAATTTCCCTAAGTTGAAAAATGACATAAGCTCTGTAATGATAGAAGCTCTGTGGTTTGAAATCTTCCTTTTATTTTCCTCTAATGCTTGCACCTTTACCAAAAACGTTTGAAAATTCATTGGAGAGGATCGATAGATTTATAGAGTATAAATTTCTTTCACATTGGTTTTGAAGCTCTGTCAGAGCCAGCAGAAGCTCTATGAGAGGAAATTTCTCATAACTAAAAATCTATTAAACTTTTTGATCATCCAAGTTTTTAATTGTTTTTGACAATGTTTTAGCACCTATTTGGAAGTTGGTGTCCTAAAAAATTGTTTGTTAAAAGGTTTTGTGCAAGAAATTCTTTTAAAAGCCTATGTTGGTTAACAGAGTTTCTTTGATGGAATGAGCTCTGTGACCAACAACCTTTTAGAATCTCAAAGTGTGCATTTGTGTGAAAGAGGTCTTTTGAGAAGACATTCAAACTGATCGAAAGAGTTTAAATTTTCGATCATAGAGATTTTCTCTGGCAGAGCCTCTGTTGAGCTAAGCAGAGGCTCTATGGCCTCAAATTTCTCATAACTCAAAATTTATGCATCTTTTTGATCATTTGAAGTTTGAAATGTTTTTAACATTGTTTTTTGGACAAATTTGGAAATTTGTGTCCTAGAAAACTGTTTTCAAAAGCTGTTTGTACGAGAAAACTTCAAATATATTGATTGGTTAGCACAAGTTCTATGGTATATGGAACTTTTTGACTTGAGACCTTCTGTATGACATTCAAGATGATCGATCGAGTTCTTATATGTAATTTGTAGTAATAGAGGATCTGACTTTCAGAAGCTCTGTTGAGCTTAGCAGAGGCTCTGGAACCTTAAATTTCTCATAAAGGGAGACTCATCAATCGTTTTGATTATTTTCTTTTTGGAATGTCATAAGTAATGTTTCTAGGACATATTTGGAAATTTGTGTCCTAGAAAATTGTTTTCTTGAAGGATTTGTACGAGATACTCACTTTTTGACTTTCCTTTGTTCGGCGAAATTCTTGACCTTTGTTGATTGTGGTTGATCACAATTCTTCGTTGGCTCCCCCTTGAATGATCAACCTCTGTAGATCATTTCAAGGTCTCCTTCTGCTCCCCCTTGACCTATACTTGGATCAAATAAGATAAGTTGTGTATAGAACAGAGATCAAGTCTTTCAAAGGTTCTATAAGGATTGTCAGAGGTTCTGAGCAATCCCATAGAAGCTCTGTTGAGTATTGAACACTTGGTGATTGAGAATTTACATACAGAAATAATTTAAACTACAAAACAAAAACAATGTATTTACATATTTAGAGAAGATTATTTTATACTTACAGAGGTTTTAACTCATGTTTATCATTCCCAACTTACCCACCAAGAAAAGGAATCTTTTCTCATCTAGTGCCTTGGTGAATAAGTCTGCAAGCTGGTATTCTGTAGACACGAAGTGCATTTTGATTGACCCATTTTCAACATGGTGTTTCAGAAAATGGTAACGGGTGTCGATATGATTTGTTTTTTAGTGCTATACTGGATTGGCAGAGATGGCTATGGCGCTCTTTGAGTCACAGAAGATGGGTATCTTAAATAAGATGTGACCATAGTCTTTTAGTTGAGTTTTCATCCACAGAACCTGGGAGCAACAGCTAGCAGCAGCAACGTATTCAGCTTCTGCCGTAGATGTCGACACACAGTTCTGCTTCTTTGAAGTCCAACTAACTAATTTCCCACCTAGGAATTGACAACTCCCAGAGGTACTCTTTCTTTCGAGTTTGCAGCCTCCATAGTTTGAATCTGTATAAGCTTTAAGACCAAAACCAGAGTTCTGCGGATACCAGAGGCCAAGATTTTTGGTCCCTTTTAGGTATCTGAAGATTCTCTTTACAACATCGTAATGGGATTTCTTCGGGTTAGCTTGATATCTTTCACAGAGGCATGTGGCATGCATTATGTCAGGTCTACTAGCAGTTAAGTATAACAGAGACCCAATCATGCCTCTGTAGATTGTGCACTCTACAGAGATACCATCTGGATCTGAGAATAATTTGTTTTCAGTGGCCATTGGGGTTTTCATTACACAGGCATCAGAGAGACTGTATTTTGAAAGTATGTCAGAGACATATTTAGCTTGATTTATGAAAATTCCCTCTGATGATTGTTTTACTTGGAGTCCGAGAAAGAAAGTTAATTCTCCCATCATACTCATTTCAAACTCACTCTGCATGAGTTTTTCAAACTTTTTACACTCTTCTGTATTTGTAGACCCAAAAATTATGTCGTCCACATATATTTGTACAAGCATAATTTCATCACTTTTTCGTTTATAAAACAAAGTTGTATCTGTTGTACCTCTGTCGTAACCATTATCGAGTAGAAAGGTAGAAAGTCTTTCGTACCATGCTACTAGAGCCTGTTTCAGTCCATACAGAGCTTTGTCGAGATAGTACACGCATCTTGGGTACTTGGAGCTTTCAAACCCTGGTAGCTGTTGGACGTATATTTCTTCTTGGATTTCATCGTTTAGAAAAGCAGATTTTACGTCCATTTGAAATACTTTAAAATCTCTGTGGGCTGCGAAGGCTAAGAAGATTCTTATGGCTTCGAGCCGTGCGACAGGGGCAAAAGTTTCAGCGTAATCTATGCCTTCTTCTTGTCGATATCCCTTGGCCACCAATCTTGCTTTGTTTCTTATGACCACTCCATCTTCATCTTTCTTATTTCTGAAGACCCATTTAGTTCTTATGGCTTGTTTTCCTCAAGGCAGAGGAACTAAAGTCCAAACTGTAGAAGCTCTTCTTGCATAGCGTCTACCCAGTTTGGGTCGTCAAGGGCTTCAGAGATCCTTTTTGGCTCGATCACACTAATAAAGTTTGTAAAGAAACAAAAGTTAGCAGTGGCAGATCTTGTTTATACCTTTTCAGAAGGTTCGCCAATTATAATACTTGGAGGATGGCTTTTTGTCCATTTTGTTGTTCTTGGGAGATGGTCATCGATTTCATCAAGTTGATCTTCAGAGGTTTCTAACTGTGGTTCATGTGCAACCTCTGTCGTAGATTTTGCTTTCGTACTTGATCCTACAGATTGTGGAATGATTGGAATGAGTGGCGGTGTTTGTTCCTCTGAGGAAGTATAGACTGAGTCCTCTTGTTCCTCTGTTATTGGTTCCTCTGTGGTTTCTGGAGTTGGTTCTTCAGTAGCTTATGTGGTTGTTTTCCTTGCCGTATCCTCTTCTGTTGGCTCCCCCTCAGCATTTGCATCTGTATGATTAACAGAGGAAGATGAATTATTTAAGGGACCAGTTAGAGATATACCTATCGTGTTCTGGATGGCAGAAGATGATTCTCCAGAGGCTCTGACGGCTCCAGCAGAGGGATCAAAGTCGTCATGGAACATCTCTTGAAATAGAAGATTTAAGTTTTCTTCTCTTGTTTTTGAGATGCCAGAGGATTCCCCTTTTAGACCGAGTTCTGAACTGATTTGATCAGAAGTCTATTGGAAGGTATCGTCAAAAGAAACGTTTATGCTTTCTACAATCGTTCGAGATCGTAGAAGATAAACTCTGCAGGCGTTGGAAGTTGCAGAGTATCCTATGAACTTGCCTTCATCTGCCTTTACTTCAAACTTTCCTCTTGCTTCTCTATCATTTAAGACGAAGCACTTGGATCCAAATACATGGAAGAACTTGATGTTTGGTCGTATTTTGTTGATCAAATGATATGGTGTTTTGATGTGTCTCTTTACGAGGGTTGATCGATTTTGGGTATAGCAAGCGGTTGATACTGCTTCTGCCCAAAATTTCATTGGTAATCCACATGCGGTTAGCATAGTTATGGCGGCCTCCACAAGCGTGTGATTCTTTCGTTCGACCACGCAATTCTATTGTGGGGTGCGTGCAGCAGAGAAGTTCTGTGAAATTCCTTCTTCTATAAGATAGGCTTCAATGACAGAGTTTTTGAATTCTGTGCTATTGTCGCTTCTCAGTTTCTGAATCCTGCACTCATACAGAACTTGGATTCTTTTCATTAAATTTATCAGTATGTTTGGAACATCTGATTTCTTTCTGACAAATTCAACCCATGTAAAGCTTGAGAATTCATCGATCAAAACAAGCAGATATTTCTTACCACCTAGGCTCTGTGTAGATATTGGACCGCAGAGGTCAACATGTAGCATGTACAGAGGTCTAGGGAAAGATACATCAGTTTTGCCTTTATGGGAAGCTCTTTTGAGTTTTCCCATTTCACAGGCAGAGCATAAATGATCTTTATTAAATTTAACGTTTGGTAGACCTTTGACTAGATCAAGTTTAACAAGCTTATCTAGAGTATGAAAGTTTAAATGGCAGAACCTGTTTTGCCATAACCAGGCTTCTTCGCTTTTGCATGCAACAAGGCAGATTTTGTCTTTCTTGTTCTTTGCATTGAAGTTCATGAGATATAGATATCCTCTTCTTTCGGCTCGCAGAAGTTCAATTCCGGTGTCCTCGCTCTGTAGAGAGCAGAAGGTTCTTTTGAACATTACGTCGAATTCCGTATCGCAGAGTTGACTAACACTGAGAAGATTGTGTTTAAGGCCATCAACATATGCAACTTTGCATACGGTTATATTTTCCTTCTGTATGACTCCGTAGCCTTTGATGTACCCATTTTTGTTGTCTCCAAAGGTCACAAATCCACCATCTCTATTTTCTTTATATGTGGATAGAAGACATCTGTCGCCAGTTATGTGCCTCGAGCATCCGGAGTCTAGATACCAGATCGGCACATACGGCTTCTGTAAGACAATCAAAGAGTTTTAGGTACCCATATCCAAATGGGTCCAGGTTTGTCAAGGGTCTTTGTTTTAGCTTCTGTTGATGAAATATTTTGTTTCTTCTTACCCTTGGATTTATCTTTTGCTTTGGGTACAGAGAGAAGACAGTGTGGACTTTTGAAATGTTGGTTTAATTTAAACATAAGATCAAAGCAATGACAGTATTGAATGTGCGAAGAGATTTGCTTGAACTTTTCATTAAATACATTAAATGGGGGCACAGAGGCATTACAGTCTATCCTAACATTAGACTTTCTATTACAAGAAGGTTTATGTAGGTTAGATTGATGTTTGCAAAATCCTTTGTTGAGTGCGGCCTTCTGTGTGCCCCTTCTGTGGTGAACTCTTGCTGGTTTCACTGTCACAGAAGAAAAATCTTTGTTAATTTTAGTCCATTTACCCTTCTGTTGCCATGTAAGTTTTTCTTTAACGGGTTTTAAGGGTTTCAAAATCTTTGAACTTGTTGGAATTTGAGTGGACATTAACTTCTGTTGTTTGAATTTTTCAAGCTCAAGAGAGGTTTTGGCTTGTATGCACATATCCAAAAAGTCTGGACAGATAGGAATTCCAGTGATTTTCTCCTTGGGAGGAATAGTTCTGTTAAGAACTTCAGAGGTTTGTTTAAAAACCTCTGTGTCACTAGGTCCGATATCTGACTTAGAGTCAGTCTCTGATTCGTCAGAGGATGAATCGTCCTCATATACAGAGGTTGAGTCACTTGGTTCTCTTTCGACAGAGGCTGAGCTTTCAGAACATGCCATACTCACTTTCTTCCTTTTCTAAGGAACTATCTTCTAAGTTAACAGAAGTATCTGTTAAGTTTTCTTCAGAGAGATCTTGATCGCTGGAAGATGTACAACGGTTTTCTTTAGATATATTAAGTTTTTCTTCTGTAATTCTTGGCTTGAACTCAGGTGCCTATGCTGATAATTTCTTTTCAGAATTCATCATGCCGACAAATGCAACATGAGTTTGAGTCTCAGGATTACCAAACTTGAAGATTCCTATCCGATCTTGAGTTTTCAGATACCTCTTAGGTTTGGATTCTCTTTTGACAGAGATTGAAGGTGACAAATCTGTGTTTTAAAACCACACATTTGTCATCTTCAGAGGTTTCCTCTTGTGAGGTTCCCCAGAGACTTTTTGCCTTTTACTTACAGAGAGAAGATTTGGAAATCCAGGTTTTCTTGTATCTCCAATGTGAAATAGAGAGGACAGAGACTTGTCTCTTTTGGTTCCGGTATAAGGATCTATATCACAGAAACTAATTCCCCGTCTCCCTATTTGTGTGTTTATTTTTTCGTACACCTTCTGAGCATCTTGAAATTTTTTAATTTGAAGATCTCTTTTGAGTAAATCTAGACAGAGGACTTCTCTTTCCTTTTGAAAATAATTTTTAAGAGCTAGGATGTTCATTTTGTCGCACTCAACGTCCATTAGTTCTTTAGACTTTATTTTCAAGGAAGAATTAAGTTCAAGGAAGAATTTAGTTCAGAAATCTTTTAAAGGATTTAACTTTTTGTTCCAGTCCCTTTCAATTTCTTCTTTTTTCTTGAAAAATCTTAGCTTTTTCTTGAGTGAGAAGTCTAGCTTCTCTCTCATTGAAGGTGAGCTTCTTTTGAATACTTTCGCATGTCTTTTTCATTTCATTGTATTCAATGTTAACTTTGACCAAATCAGCTTCTGTTGTATTAGAGTTAGAGTTTGAAGTGGATACCTCACTGTCGGAGTCAGAGCTGACTTCTGCCATGCCACAGAATAGAGCATTCTTTGTTTCGCCTTTGTCAGAGGATGTGTCTGACTCCCAGATTTATTTGTTCACCATTAGTGATTTCTGAGCATAGTATTCAGCTTTCTTTTTGTAGAAAGCTGTGTTAGCTTTAATTAGCTCCTAATTAAATGAATGTTTTATAAAGATATTTTAATGTTTTAGATATTTTCTTATAGATATTTACTTAGATATTTTATATAGATATTTTAGATATTGTCTAGATTTTATATATCTTTAATATCTAATGTGTAAATGGCCCTATATAAGAGGTGTCCATAGTCTTATTTCAAGAAGTGAGAGATATGGAAAGCACACAAAAACACACATAGACTAGTTTCTTATGAGAGTCGTTTCATGTTTAGTGTGGTGTTCTTCAACATTTCTCCTCTCCATATTTAATCATCAATGAATATTAGATAAGTTTCTTTATGATTGTTCTTCATGTATATCTTATCTCTATATTTAAATATGGACTTTATATTTCTTCTATTGTTGCTCAAAAATGGGATCAACAATAGAAGAAAGAAGCCTTAAATCTTCTATTTTTAGAGATGTTCCACGATGACATTGATCCTTCTGTTGGAACCATCAGAGTTTCTGAAGAACCATCTTCTGTTGGACAAAATCCTACAGGTATGACTCTACCTGGTCCAAATAATGCTTCATCTTCTTCTATAAATACTACAGATGCAAATGCCGAAGAAGAAAATGCAGAAGATGAAACATCAAGAAAACGACCACAGAAGCTGCTGAAAAACAAACTCCAAAATCCACAGAAGAACCAATTACAGAGGTAATTGAGGACCAAGACTATACGTCCTCAGAGGAACAAACTCCACCACCACTCATACCAATCATTCCACAAATGGTAGAATCTTCTACCAAGGTAAGAAGAACGACATAGGCTATACAAGAAGAAGATCCACAAGAAGCTGCTGAAGAAAGGTTCGATGACATTGATGACCATCTTCATCGCACCACTCAGTGGACAAAAAGCCATCCTCCAAGCCAAATAATCGGAGAACCTTCTGACTCAGTAAAAACCAGGCCTGCCACTGCTAATTTTTGTTTCTTTACAAATTTTATTAGTGTGATAGAACCAAAGAGAATTTCTGAAGCACTAGATGACCCAAACTGGGTAGACGCCATGCAAGAAGAACTTCTGCAGTTTGAGCGTAACAGAGTATGGACTTTAGTACCTCTGCCACGAGGGAAACAGGCCATTGGGACTAAGTGGGTCTACAGAATTAAGAAGGATGAAGATGGAGTGGTCATCAGAAACAAAGCACGATTTGTGGCCAAGGGATATAGACAAGAAGAAGGCATAGACTACGATGAGACTTTTGCCCCTGTCGCACGACTCGAAGCAATAAGAATATTCTTAGCCTTCGCAGCCTACAGAGGTTTTAAAGTCTATCAAATGGACGTAAAATCAGCTTTTCTCAACGGTGAAATCCAAGAAGAGATTTACGTAAATCAGCCACCAGGGTTTGAAAGCTCAAAGTTCCCAAGGCATGTATACTACCTTGAAAAGGCTCTGTACGGACTGAGACAGGCTCCAAGAGCATGGTACGAACGACTTTCTACCTTTCTTCTAGTAAATGGCTACAATAGAGGTACAACAGATACTACCCTATTCTATAAACGTAAAAACAGTGAAATAATGCTTGTACAAATCTATGTGGACGACATAATTTTTGGGTCTACTAATACAGAAGAGTGCAAAAGTTTTGAAAAACTCATGCAGAGTGAGTTTGAAATGAGTATGATGAGAGAACTAACATTTTTCCTCGGACTCCAAGTCAAACAAACATCAGAGGGAATTTTTATAAATCAGGCAAAATATGTCTCAGACATTCTTTTCAAGTATAGCCTCTCTGATACCTCTGCAATGAAAACTCCAATGGCCACTGGAAATAAGTTATCCTTAGATCCAGATGGCATCTCTGTAGAATGCACTCTCTATAGAGGCATGATTGGATCTCTGTTATACTTAACTGCAAGCAGACCTGACATTATGCATGCCACATGTCTTTGTGCACGTTATCAAGCTAATCCAAAGAAATCACACTATGATACTGTGAAAAGAATCTTTAGATATCTAAAGGGGACCAAAAATCTCGGTCTCTGGTATCCACAGAACTCTGGTTTTAGTCTTAAAGCTTATACAGATTCAGACTATGGAGGATGCATGCTCGATAGAAAGAGTACCTTTGGGAGTTGTCAATTCCTAGGTGGTAAACTAGTCAGTTGGACCTCCAAAAAGCAAAATTGTATCTCAACATCCACTGCAGAAGCTGAATACGTTGCTGCTGCTAGCTGTTGTTCTCAGGTTCTATGGATGAAGACTCAGCTAAAAGACTACGGACACATTCTATTCAAAATACCTATCTTCTGTGATTCCAAGAGTGCCATTGCTATCTCTGCCAATCCTGTGCAACACTCAAAAACCAAGCATATCGATATAAGGTACCATTTCTTGAAACATCATGTTGAATACGGTACAATCGAGATGCATTTCGTACCCACAGAATACCAACTCGCGGACTTATTCACCAATGCTTTAGACGAGAAAAGATTCAATTTCTTGGTGGGTAAGTTAGGAATTGTAGGTTCTCAGATTCACGTTGTATCATATTAATGGTAGTAAAATAGACAGCGGAAACATATTAAATAAAGCCATTAAAATGAGTGATTGTGTAAACGATAAGTGAACTATGAGAATCAAATATTGAACAGTAAAATGATAACAAGATCAGATATAAAAGCTGCTCATATATTGATAATGAATCACACCAAGAACAAGTTAAAGTGTGTTCGGAAATCTCATAGAACAACAATATCGTACGGAGGTAGTGCTCGGGATTGCTGCAGTGTGTGCTTAAACAATTGTGGAAAAACTACTCTTTCCAAAGCTTACAAATGTTGTTCCACTACCTCGCTATTTATAGACCTGATAAAGTGTAGACAGTGTACTATCGTACCCCGGAATGACACGTGGAAAGTGTGTCTCCAATTTTAGGGCATACGTGGAAATTGTGGATACGTGTCTGACACTTAATATTTCCTACGAGACTTAGACTGACAGAGATCTTCACTTCACCAGAGCTCTGTTGAAAGAGCTCTGTTGGTCTTCTTTTAAATACTTGTTCCTGTTGGAAGTCATCGACAGAGCTCTGTTGAGCTCTGTTGGATCCGACAGAGCTCTGTTGGTCTTCTTGATGAAACACCTTCCAGGTCTTCTGTCAGATCTCTGTTGGTCTTCTGACTTGAACTATTTTCAATACTTTTACATAACAGATACTTGGGGCTAACAATCTCCCCCTAAGTATTGAAAATAAAAATTTACAATTGACAAGAGATTAAACAAAAGAACAGAGAACTTTTACCTCTGTCGATGCCTTGCACTAATCTTTTGGAATATTACAAAAAGATTAAAAGATCAGTACATTTAAGCATAATTATCTCCCCTAAGAATTCTGTCGAATCTTCTGATTAGAGTACGGAAGTCCAGCATCAGATCAATCTGGTCGATGAAGAGTTTCTGTTGTTCTTCTGGACACTTGTTTCTTGGGAGATCTTGGATTATGTTCTTGATGTATACCAACGATTCACTTGAGTACTTGTGGGCTTCATTTGCTCTGATGGCCTTCTTTATGCCCTTCTATCTGCAGATAAAGACTGGAGGATCTTCTACTACAGTTCCAGTTCTGTGATGACCATAACCCTCAAGGTTTTCGTTAGGAGGTGCAATCGCTAGTTTCTCCACTTCAAACTCTATGCCATGTTGATAATCAATCTGTATTCGGAGATTGATGTGTTCTTGCATAGCAAATCTGACTTCTGGTAGCGCAGTTCTGGCCGGTGTGTATCTTTCTGAGAAGTTCAAGCAATATGCGTGGAGTAAGATCAGGTCATATGGATTCAGAAGGACGAGATCATTGTCATTGAAGATTTCATTTCTGCCTTCTGTTGATTCCACAGTATACTCATGGTATGTGACCCTGTCATGTTGAAACTTCTTATGCTTGATGTCCAGAATTCTGCGGATACCGAAGTTTATATTGATGGCTCTGTTCTGATTTGACTTGGTTTGGATGAACTTTAGCCTTGCATCAGAGATGGTGTTTATCCTGATAGGGTTGAGGTATGGGTTAATGGGTACGGAATTTACAGGGATGATGTCTCTGTCAGCATACAGAAATGCAAATACCGTTTCTAAGGCAGGTTTTTCGGTGTGAAAGGTAGAGGTTTCTGGGTTCTGTTCTGTTACGGTTGGGTTTGGGTCATTGTGGGTCTCTGCCATAAGGGTGTCGATGTGAGCAGATTCGGCTTGACTTATTTGTTCTTCAGCAAAGGATTGGTCTGTCCTTTCTGGTTCTTTTGTTGGAGAAGTAGGAGGGGTGTCTAGGCATATGATCTCTGGTGGTTCTTGCGATGACTCTTCTGTCGCTTTGATGACTCTGTTCTTGAACATGTAGTCGAATGCCACTTCAGTCATATCTGTCATCCCCTTTTCTCCTTCTGTAGTCTCTGCCTCAGTTGCTTCTGTGACTTTCCCTTTGCCCTTGGCTTCTTTTTCAACCTCTTTCTCCTTCTCTACCTCTTTCTCCTCTTTCTCCTTCTCCTTCTCCTTCTCCTTCTCCTTCTCCTTCTCCTTCTCCTTCTCCTTCTCCTTCTCCTTCTCCTTCTCCTTCTCCCCCTTTTGTTGTTCTGAGGACTCACCCAATTGATTGTCGGATTGACCTTCTTGAGCGTCTTCAAAGTCATCATCATCGTCAGAGGATTCAATTTGAGCTTTTGGTGAGGAGTGAACAACAAACTTCAGACCTGTTTTCTGTCTCTTGCTTGCAGGTTCGTCTGTGGGTGCTTCTTCTGCAGATCTTTTTGATGTAGATGCAGTCTGTAAGATGATATTAGTAAAGTTTGAGGCTACCTATTTCATCACATCTTCTACCTCTGTTGCAGCGGCTCTGATTTATTCTACTTGAGCCTTGAAGTTGACTTTGTGAGTATCAAGAGACGCTTTCACATGTTGCTTTGTTGCCTTAGCCTTCATTGCGAATTTTGATGAGATCGTCATCATCCGGCTTAGAACAGATTTTCTAAAGTTTCCCATTTGCCCAACTGTCATGGGTAGGTCATTTGGGTTAGGGCTGGAGATGTTGAGTGGAGTAGCAGATGAAGTGGTTGCTTCTTTTATGGATTCCTTAACAGAGTTGGTAATTAGCTCTGTCAAGGTTCTGATATTAGATTCTGAAAGAATAACCGTGGGGATGGGACGGGTTCTGTTCATCTGCGCTGTGTGGTTCTCTGATATAAGTCGCTTTAGGTTTGCAAGTTCTGTCGAAGTCTTTGTAACTTCCTCTGCGCTGACTGATCGTAGGTCGGCTATCTCTGTCGTCAGCTTTGCAATCTCTTCTCCTCTGACCCTTTCAGACTCTGTTCTGAGTGTTGCAGCTTCGTCATATCTTCGAGTTAGATCAGCATGCTTGTTTGAGATGTTCAGCAGTTCTTCCCTAAGAGAAGCATTTTCCTTGCGGATCAGCTCCTCCTTTTGTTCATTGATAAGTTTATACTCGTTCAAAGAGTTGTTGATACTGTCACAGAAGCTTTCGAACTCTGCTCTTGTGACAGTGTCAATGAGGGTCTCCTTGGTTCCAACACATGGTTCCAATTCTGCCTCGAGTTCAGAGGCGCCTCCGTCAAGAGTTGTTTTGATGTTGGCTCTTGGAGGGCTTCCACCTGATCCTTGATGTTCCCTTTGATGGGAAACAACTACAGGTGTTCTGACCAGAGTTTCCTCTTCCAGCTCAGGTTCTGAAGAAGGAAATCTGGTGTGATGGGAAGCATTTGGATCAAGCAATGTCTTCCCTTGTTCTACTATGGTCTCCCATTGCCCCTGAGTCGGACAGATGCTACGTGAGATTACAAAGATCTCTGGTCTAATTTGTGTAGTCTCTAAATGAGCCACAGAGGCTTCATCGTGTGGAGGTGACCTATTGATGTTCTGGGGCGAATGAACATCACTACCAAAGATAGTTTCCCCGGCTTCGTGCGTATCAGAGGTATGAAGAAGTGCCTCTGATGGTATAGGCTGGTTAGGGTTCGAGGTGTGCACCTCTGTTTCAATAATCCCTTGGTCTTGATCACCCGGATTAGATTGTGTGGGAGCACTGGGATGTGGGCTAGGATTTCTCACAGATGTGTCATCTTGGACATCTTCTTCTATCCTCACATTTTCCTCGGCACCTAAGGCTGTAGAACGCTCGGGTTCCTCTCTGTTATCTATTTGCTCACCAGTATCAGAGGAAAGAACTTCTACCTCTGGTGACTCCTGTACTCCCTCATGAACAGTCTCCATAGTGGATGCTCTGTTCCCTACTTCCTCCATCATCACTCTAGAGGAAGACCCCACTTCGGGTACTCTTACCTCTGGTCCGTTTCCTTCTTCCACTCCTATTTCCTCACTCGTACTCTCCTCAGATGGCTCAGAGCTTAAGTATGCTGGGGTTCTCACCTCAGGTTCTTGAGGTTGAGCAGCATGTCTATAGTTTTGGATAGAAATGTGGTATGGGCTTATCAGAGCGAGCATTGTACCTGGAACGCGTCGAATGAGGGGATATTCTCCTGAAGTGGTGGGATTGAATCTGGTCATGACCCAGTTCCTGAACATATTGCCTTGTTGAGTCAATTCCAGACTCTGAAATGCTCTTCTGATTACCAACCCGATAAACCTTGGAAACTTGATGTTCTTCAGGAATTTATGTTGCCCAACTTCTCCTCCTTTTGCAATGGTGGAGGTCTTGAGATTAACGGCAGTGAGAAGGTCGGTGTAGAGAATGCTGGCATAGTCAAGGTTTCTTTGAAAGAACAATCCATTCATTATCTGTAGGATTTCTATGCTGGCTTGATCTTGACTACCAGATTTACCTGTGAGGGTTCGGTTCAGTGCAGAGAACATGAAATTCCACACTGGTGGTAGATTTTGCCTTTTGAATGCTCCGATGCGGGTGATATCTTTGTTGTAGCCTAGAAATCGTACAAACTCCAGAAGGACAGCAGTGTTGGGTGGCTTCTCGAAAGCTTCTATGTTGAGCTGTCGCTTGCTCTTCATTCCAAGAATTCTCCGCAGGGTAGTTGCTCTGATTCTGATCGTTCCTGAACCTCCATCTCGACCAGAATCCACATTTCCGATTATTCCGTTGAGCTCTTCTACGTGTTGGCATGTAGTCCACCACTGCTTGATGTAGAGCTCAGGAATGTTGTCGTCGAAGTCTGTTAGGGCTTTGAAGATTTCTGAGTTTCTGAAGAACTCCAGAAATATGTGGTATGTGGGTAAATAGAGAGCAGGGTTTGGATCTAATCGATGGTTGCTTTCAGCGAACTCGTATGGGAGAATAACAATTTGGTCGACGGGACCAATACGGCTTGAATCTGCTGAGTGTTGAGGGTTTGCCATTTTTGCAGGTTTGAGTTTTGAAGGTTTGAATGAAGAGGAAAGATGAACATGGTTTAAATAAAAGAGGGTCAAGGTTTTGGATATTTATAGTCCGAGCTTGTGGCTGAGTAATCGCCGCAGATACTGTAGGCACTCGAGTGTCAGAAGGTGGAGTGGCCTGAAATGTGTATCGTGGGGACAGCTAGTGGTTTAGCTTTCAATTGGAGATTGCCACGTGGATTTGTTCTGACCACTTTTGTGCAAGTAAACCGTCACGGTTAGAGATGTGTGGGTTACTAGTGGTTGACGTTTAGAAATAACCCGCACCTCTGATGTCGTTACTTTTGATGACGTGTTCTGATGACGTGGCAGAATAGACTAACAGAGCTCTGATGGAGCTGTGTTAAGTTGCTTCTGTTGCGTGGCCTCCATTTCTTACCGTTACCTTTACCAGAACTTGTTCTGATGTGAGATGGTCAGAACTTTACATGATCAAACAGAGTTCTGATGAGAAGCAACAGAGGCTCTGATGAGATGTCAGAGTTCTGACTGGTTCTCCAAAAGATTTAGCTTTAAGCTCAAAAAGCAAAGTCAATTTGGTTTTGGAAATTTGATTATTGACTTGCTCCCCCTAAAACCATGCAATTTTCCTTTATAAGCTCCCAATTTTCCTTTATATGCCCCCCCTCGACAGATGAGCCATCCCTTCCTTTGATTTTTATTATTTTTTTTATTATTTTTTTTTAAACAAAAGAGCTTTTGTACGACCAAAAAAATGCGCAACAGAATTCTTGTGTACAACAGAACTCTGTTGAATTATCCTACCCAACTTTTTGACAGAGCTCTGGTAGAACATCAGAGCCTCTGTTGATTTTAAACAGAGTTAGGAGGACAAGTTCAGCATACCCAGTTTGTTGATTAGGAAGTTAAATCTCCTTTCATTAAGGGCTTTTGTAAACAAATCAGCAAGCTGGATGTCTGTTGAAACAAAGTACATTTCAATAGTCCCTTTTTCAACATGATCCTTTATATAGTGATACCTTATGTCGATGTGCTTAGTCTTCGAGTGTTGAACTGGGTTGGCTGTTATGGCAATGGCACTCTTGGAGTCGCATAGAATTGGAATTTTACCATACTCTAAGCCATAATCTCTGAGTTGTGTCTTCATCCATATTACTTGGGAGCAACAACTAGCAGCAGCAACATATTCCGCTTCTGCTGTAGAGGTTGAAACACAATTCTGTTTCTTGGATGTCCAACTCACCAACTTTTCTCCAAGCATTTGGCAGCTACCAGAGGTACTCTTTCTGTCGTTCTTGCATCCTCCATAGTGTTAGTCTGTGTAAGCTACAAGCTCAAAACCAGAGTTAAGAGGATACCAGAGACCCAAAAATTGAGTCCCTTTCAGATATTTAAAGATACGTTTGACAGCTGTTAAATGAGTTTCGGTAGGATTTGCCTGAAATCTGGCACAGAGACAGGTTGCATACATTATATCAGGTCTACTGGCGGTTAAGTACAAAAGTGACCCTATCATGCCTCTGTAGTGCTTGACATCTGTTGGTTCACCATTAGGATCAGAGTCAAGTTTAACTCCAGTGGCAATAGGAGTTTTCATTGGTTTTGAATCATTGAGCTTATATTTTTTCAACATGTCAGAGATGTATTTGGACTGACTTATGAAAGTCCCTCTGTCAGATTGTGTGACTTGTAAACCCAGGAAGAAAGAGAGTTCTCCCATCATGCTCATTTTGAATTCACTTTTCATTAAGGATTCAAACTTATCACAGTACTCTTGCCGTGTAGACCCAAAGATAATATCATCAACATATATTTGTACCAGAAGTATATCATTTTTGTATCTCCTGAAGAATAGAGTTTTATCGACGGTACCTTTCTCGAAGTGATTGATCAACAGAAATTTGGACAGAGTTTCATACCAGGCTCTGGGAGCTTGCTTAAGACCGTAGAGCGCTTTGTCTAGTTTGTAAACGTGGTCTGGAAACTCTGAGCATTCAAAACCAGGAGGTTGCTGGACATAAACTACTTCTTGCAGCTTGCCATTTAGAAAGGCAGACTTGACGTCCATTTGATAGACCTTAAAACCTTTATGAGCAGCATAGGCTAGGAAGATTCTTATGGCTTCTAGCCTAGCCACAGGTGCAAAGGTTTCGACATAGTCAATTCCTTCTTCCTGTCTGTATCCCTTTGCAACCAGACGGGCTTTGTTTCTGATGATAATCCCATCTTCATCCTTTTTGTTTCTAAACACCCATTTGGTTCCAATGGCCGCTTTGCCTTTTGGGAGTGGAACCAAGGACCAGACTTTATTTCTCTCAAATTCCAGAAGCTCTTCTTGCATAGCTTCGATCCAATTTGGGTCCTCTATGGCTTCAGAAATCTTTTTCGGCTCAATCATGCTTAGAAAATTTTCAAAGAAGGCTTCATTGATTGTGTCCGATCTTGTCTTTATGCCATCATCAGCAGCACCAATGATAAGATGATGAGGATGATCCTTTGTCCATCGTGTCATGGGAGCATGGACAACGGGTGGCGTTTGTGCTTCTGATGGGAAAAGACGAACTTCAGCATCAGAGTTCTGTAGGTTTGGACCAGGGCTTTGTGGCACACAACTTTGGAGAGTGGCCTCATTGCTCTGAGAGTCATTAACAGGGCTCTGTGATGGTGAACTTTCAAACAAGGAATTTCTTCCAACGTTTGTCATCAGAGGTGATGAAGGCTCTTGTTCAGGTTCTTTTTCATTCTGGTGTGGTTCCTCATTTCTCTGAATTACTCCTGTAGACAGAGAGGTAGATGGTGAAGTATTAGAGGGACCAGTGAGAGATGTACCTGTCAGATTTTGATCTATTGAGTTCTGAGCTTGATCTCCTCTGTTTATGTTATCATAGGAATCATCATCGAAGAAATCATTGAACATGAGATTGATGTCTTCTTCCCTTGATCTAGAAGAGCTTATCGTCTCTTGTTCTGTCTGTGTCCCCTCTGTTGATTTTCGATCAGAGGAGCTTGATATGCTTTCATCAAAGGACACATTTACACTCTCTTGAATGACCCGACATCTGGTGTTGTAGACTCTGTAGGCTTTAGAGGTTAAGGAATAACCAATAAAGATTCCTTCGTCTGCTTTCTTGTCAAACTTTCCCAGATGTTCTCTGTCATTCAGTATGTAGCACTTCAAACCGAAGACATGAAAGAATTTCACATTTGGTCTTCTGTTGTTAATGGGTTCATAAGGAGTCTTCTTGAATCTTTTTACAATTACAGCTCTATTTTGGGTAAAACAGGCTGTTGAGACTGCTTCTGCCCAGAAGTTTATTGGAAGAACAGAGCCAGCCAACATGGTTCTGGCGGCTTCTACTAGAGTTCTGTTCTTTCTCTCCACAACTCCATTCTGTTGCGGAGTTCTTGTTGCTGAGAAGTTTTGGGAAATACCTTCCTCTGTTAGGTAGGCTTCAATTTTGGCGTTCTTGAATTCTGTCCCATTATCACTTCTCAACTTTTGTACCTTTAGATCTAACAGAACCTGTATCCTTTTCAACAAACTTATCAGAATTTCTGGGACATCAGATTTTACTCTGATGAACTCAATCCAGGTATATCGAGAATATTCATCAATTAAAACAAGGATATACTTTTTGCCCGACAGACTTTGCACAGAGATTGGACCGCAGAGATCCACATGAAGCATATGCAAAGGTCTGGGACAACTATGATCACTATTTGTTCTGTGTGAAGATCTTTTCATCTTTCCAAGTTCACAAGCAGAACATAGATGGTCTTTGTCAAATTTCAGAGAAGGAAGTCCTTTTACTAACTTCAGTTTCACGAGTTCGTCAAGATTTCGAAAGTTTAAATGAGCAAATCTTTTGTGCCAAAGCCAGGCATCTTCATTATTCAAAGACACTAAACAGAGTCTTTATGTTGTAGTGTTTTGGCTTGGTTTGAAATTCATTTTGTAAAGATTGCCTTTTCTATCAGCTCTTAAGAGTTCTTGACCAGACTCGGAAAGTAGTAAGGAACAATATTTCTTCCTGAAATTGACATCAAATCCGTTATCACAGAGTTGACTTATACTGAGAAGATTATGATTTAATCCTTCAACATAAGCAACTTCAGAGACTGAAACACCACCATTTACTAATGTACCATAACCTTTAATCTGTCCGCCATTGTCTCCTCCGAAGGTTACTGCACTTCCAATTTTGTTTTTAAAAGAAGTCAACAGCTCCTTATTCCCCGTCATGTTCCTGGAGCATCCAGAATCCAAGTACCAGATCTGCACATGAGGTTTCTGCAAGACAGATTAATTTCTTTTAGGTACCCATTGCATAATCGGTCCTTTCCTGTTAGGCTTAGGTGGATTATCAGATTTTCCTTGAGATTGTTTATACTGAGATGATGTGCCAGAGGTTTTCCTTTGTGTATTCTGAACAGTCTTGATATTTTTCTTTTGAACCGACTTATTCAGAACACAGTGGGGACCATTCAGATGGTTTTGCAATTTAAGTAACAGCTGAATGCAGTTGCAGTTTATGGAGCATAACTGATGCACATTGTTTTTATTCAAAAACTGTTTGAATGGAGCTTGATTCTGAAAGATTTTTGGACCAGATGTCTTTGCATACAATTTGTCCTGACTTTGTTTCTTAAAATTGTTACTCTTAGGAATAGAATTCTTGGAAATGGACTCATTTGAACGAAAAGAATTTCTTCCTTGATTTACACCGGAATTCGTAACAGACTTAGCTATCCACTTTCCCTTCTGTTCTGGTGTGAATCTTACAGGTTTGAAAGCAAGAGGAACATTTGAGTTTACAAAGACGCTTTTGTTTTTCTCTTTCTTCTCTACTTCTACTGCATTTGAAGCAAGAATCTTGAAATCTTTGTTGTTAAAGCTTGTTACTGGTATAAATCTTGACTGTTTCTTAAAGAAAGAAACATCCTCTTTTAGATCCGAAGATCCTACCGGTAGTTGCTTTAACTTGTGTAATATGTTCTTTTGACCACAGAAGATCTGTTCATCTACCTTGGAGTCAGAGTCACAATTAGAGGCTAGAAAGTCTCTAGTGGCTCTGTTGGAGGAATTTGATTCAATGGGTATGACAGGGATATTTGTTTTAACAGATCTGAACTTTCTCAACTTTGGCTTTAAAGAATCAGAGATAGCATTTTCTTCAATAACTTTCAACAAATCTTCTTCAAAAGATGTTCTTATAGATTCAGAGGTAGGAGAGAAAACTGGTGCTTCTGGATTAAGTTTGCTCTTTGGCATTTCAACAGAGGACTTTGCCTCAGAAGAAGCAGACTTCTGTCCTTTGAAAGAATTGAAGTTGAAAATCTCTTTAGTATCTAAGTCCTTGACGGAATTAGGAACTATGATTTTAGCTTTTCCTTGATCAAGAATAAACTCGGAGGATGGTTTCAAAACCTTTTTATGATCAAAGGAATCATAGCTAACGTTCCTAAAGTCGAGATTTCTTGGTTTTGAGAAAGCATCTGACGTTTTGGTTCTTTTGAAAACAGCATTACCAGATATCACGTCCTCTTGGATTTTTCCAATACAAAAGGCGGAGGACAGAGATGTCTTTTCCTTTCGTTGTAGGGAGCAAGGTCAGAGAAACCAAGACCTTGCGTATCCATCTGTGAATTTATCTTGATATGTACATCTTGTGCATCTTGGTACTTTTTGATTTGAATTTCTTTTCTCTGTAGGGATTGATGTAGAACTTCCCTCTCTCTTTGAAAATAATCAGTTAGAGCAACAGAGTTAAGTCTCTCTGTTTCAGACTGTTTCAACTTTTCAGACTTCTGTTTCAAATCATTTTCATAAACTTTGATCTTTTCAGAAAACAGACTTTCCTTCTTATTTTGTAAGATTTCTAACTCATATTTTTCTTTAAAGATTTCTTCCTTTTCTTGTTCCAAGAGAGTCTTTTCTCTCTTGTAAAAAGATAGGTCCTTCTGAGCTAGTTTTCTTAGCTCCTTTTCTTCAGAAAATTAACCATCCTGATTTTCCACTGAGGATATTCATCTCTCAGAAGAGTAGGAGGTTTTGTTAAAGAGCCAGCAGTATAAATAGCATTTATACCGTTGTTACCCATTTTGAAAGAAAAACAATGTACAGTTTGTTGCAAAACGATTTTCGGTTAGAAACAGAGTTTCAAACAGTAACCAATGGAACAGTAACTTTTGAGAGGATTTTAAGCTAAACTAGAAAGCTTTAAACACACTTATATGAGCTATGAAGGCTTGGTTAGACTAGAAAACAGTAAAACAGAGTATATTATGAAGCTTTTAAAGTCGCACACACACAATCAACAACAGTGAATCAACCTTGGTAGATTGGATCGTTTGGCTTAAGAAAACCAAAGAGGCTCTGATACCAATTGTAGGTTCCCAGATTCACGTTGTATCATATTAATGGTAGTAAAATAGACAGCGAAAGCATATTAAATAAAGCCATTAAAATGAGTGATTGTGTAAACGATAATTGAACTATGAGAATCAAATATTGAACAGTAAAGTGATAACAAGATCAGATATAAAAGCTGCGCATATATTGATAATGAATCACACCAAGAACAAGTTAAAGTGTGTTCGGAAATCTCATATGACAACAATATCGTACGGAGGTAGTGCTCGGGATTGCTGCAGTGTGTGCTTAAACAATTGTGGAAAAACTACTCTTTCCAAAGCTTACAAATGTTGTTCCACTACCTCGCTATTTATAGACCTGATAAAGTGTAGACAGTGTACTATCGTACCCCGGAATGACACGTGGAAAGTGTGTCTCCAATTTTAGGGCATACGTGGAAATTGTGGATACGTGTCTGACACTTAATACTTCCTACGAGACTTAGACTGACAGAGATCTTCACTTCACCAGAGCTCTGTTGAAAGAGCTCTGTTGGTCTTCTTTTAAATACTTGTTCCTGTTGGAAGTCTTCGACAGAGCTCTGTTGAGCTCTGTTGGTCTTCTTGATGAAACACCTTCCAGGTCTTCTGTCTGATCTCTGTTGGTCTTCTGACTTGAACTATTTTCAATACTTTTACATAACAGATACTTGGGGCTAACAGGAATGATCAATATGACGTAAAAATCCTCTGTAAGTATAGCTTTATCTTCTGTAAATATGTATATATTTCTAATTATTTTTTTGCTTTAATTAATTTATTTCTGTATGTAAGTTCTCAATCTTAAATAGTTCTTAAAATCACAGAGCTTCTGTAAGTCTACTCAGAACCTCTGACAACACCTACAGAACCTCTGGAAAACATGACCTATGTTATATGCAAAACTTATCTTTCTTTGATCCAAGCATAGGTAAAGGGGGAGCAAAAGAAAAATTCCTGATCTACAGAGGTGATTAGATCAAGGGGGAGCAAAAAGGGATCCTGAAATGTTTTACAGAGGTAAAACTTTCAAGGGAAAGCCAAAGAAGAATGTCAATGAATCTATATCGACAGAAGTCAGACATCACTGCCGAGAAAAGAAGAACCAAAAGGTATGTCTCTCGCACAAAAGGTTTTTGAAAACAGTTTTCTAGGACACAAATTGTCAAATATGTCCTAAATATACTGTGGATAACATTTCAAAAATCAAAAGATCAAAAAGTTTCATAAAATTTGAGTTATGAGAAATTTAAGGTCATAGAGCTTCTGCTGAGCTCAACAGAAGCTCTGCCAGAAATATGCTATGAGATCGCAACTTTAACCTCTATCGATCTTTTGGAATGTTATCTCGGAAACCAAACAGACTCACCATGACCTTCTCGAACAAAACTTTTTCCATAACAATTTTTTCGGACACCAACTTTCAAATATGTCCGAAAAATATCTCTTAAAACAGATCAAAAATTGGATGATCAGAAAAGTTAATAGAATTTTCGTTATGAGATTTTTTCCCTCATAGAGCTTCTGTTGGCCCTCACAGAGCTTCTGCAAGTTCCAACAGAGCCACAAAACCTCTGCGAGTAAAAAAAACTCTTAACTAAAAATCCTAGTTGATCCTCTCCAATACCTTTACAAAACGTTTTGGTTAAAAAGAAACCCCACAGAAGTCGTGATAACAATGAGATATATGAGAAAGGGATACACATCAAAGATTTTCAAAATCACAGAACTTCTGTAAACTATAGAAGTTCTGTCAATCTGTTACTTGGGCATTTCTGTAGTAATAACGGTTACTTTTACTGAGAGTGAATTACATGTGGCTAAGAATAACCCCACGCGCCTAGCATTAATGGGCCGCGCACGACGTCCTGTCATCCTCTGACATGGCCTACGTGTCCCATTTTCATTGGGCGTACATGGAACGTTTTCTGTGGAAAGTTGAACCCGCTGTTCTAACTTGAGTTCGGATTCCAAATTTTAATCAATTACCATATATTTTACTCTTTCGAATTCTACCGTTTTACCCTCCTATAAAAACCAAGCTTACCCTCTCATAAACTTTTTACAAACTCTCATTCTTCTCCGGCGAAACCTGCAAATTTCTTATTCTCAGTACCAAATGGCTTCATCTTCTCAAGCTATCTCCCCTGCACACTCTCCGGCGACCTCAACAGAACATTCACCTGCTCATTCTGAACATTCAGAAAACCCCAACCCTGCCCAAAACATTGAACTAGAAGATTCCGGCGATTCAACAGACTTTGCTCCAACCACACATCTTCAAAACTTCATAGCAAAGGATCATTTCAAAAAAGTACTACCAATCAAATCCAACAATTGCTATTTAGTCCCCTCACCCACTGCTTTCGGCGAAGCCCATGCCATTCTTCTAAACATAATGGAAAATCATATCCTCTTCCCTTTACTCTCAAGAACCCCAAAGAAAATTCCAGTAAGATATCTGAACCAGTTTTGGCAAAGTTGCCGATTTGATAAAGATGATTCTCTTATCAAAGGATACATTTCAAAACCCGACAAATCTGAGCATCTGGAAATCAAGTTCAATAGAACAATGTTCTCACTTGAATTCAACCTACCAACAAGGGGTCTTCTTGGATTAAAGAAGTACGCAGAGCAACCAACAGACGACGAGATCTGTCGTTTCCTAGAAATGCTTGGGTACAACACACCACTAAGGAAGAGAAATGACTTCCGCAGAGGCAGATTACCACCTCTGTGGAACACCTTGTTCTCAATTCTTAACAGATGCCTGACAGGGAAGATAGGCAGTATTGACCAGAGCTCACATCAAATATTGACCTTCATGTATGGGGTTTACTCTGATCTCCCACTGGATTACGCGACCATAATGATGCAAGAGATCATTAACACCATCGACAGAAAGAACAACACAAGAAGGGTCAAAGAGAACGATCCTAAGTTTCTACCACCTCTGCAATTCCAACGAATACTGGGAGTCTTGTTCGAACCTCTGTTGCTAATACAGAAATGGCCAATGGAAGGGCCAATTCCCAAACAGTTTCCAATGAGCAAAAATATTCCCACTGATCATGTAGATGGCTACACACACTGCAGACCTTTGTCAAGGAAACTTCTGAAGTATGCCAGGAATAAAACCCTTAAGAAAGAGTATGTACGCGATCATAGAACTCCTAAACCGAGTCCTATGACACCCCCGCGTTTAGGTGTCCCCCTAGGAACAAGGATTGGAAAACCTCTTTCCACTCTAGAAGAAAAATATAACAAATTAGCAAAACACATGGCTATTCAACTTAGCTTCATAGCCAAACGTGCAGAACTCATGGGAAAGAAGTCCTCTTCAAAATCAAAAAGGAGGAAAACTGCAGAAGGCACCTCTACAAGCGCTGTAGAAGATCAACCTTCACCTCCTCATGCCACATAAATTGGCTCCTCTGCTCCTCCCTCTTCTCCAAAACAGAAGAAGAAAAGAAAATCAAAAACCACAGAGGAAGGGGCACCAAAACCTAAGAGGAGGAAAACCAAAAAGAAGCATGGTAAATCACTTGAGAAATTTGTTACCATAGAAGAGGAAGCAATCGAAGAAGAAAGAACTGTAGAAGAAGAAGATGCAGAAGAAGAAATGATAGAAGAGGGATATCAATCGCCCCATCAATCCCCAGATCCATTTGCTCACCAAGGAAACATTAACGATTTCCTACAGAACCCCGACATTGCCAACACTTTAAATACAACATGGTGGACGGCACAACCTCTCGACCACCATTCCCCAGAAGAACAATACTTCTCTATTTCCGGCATTGACACACATTTGCAAGAAGATGATCAAACATCCAGAGATCAATCAGCTGAGACACCTATTATTCTACAGAACCCCTTCATTCAGCAAGGATTGGACATTCACAGAAGGAGTCCAAGCCCAACTTCAGAAGAAATAGGACAAACAGAAGCTCAGTGGAATAGAGATGAAGTAACAGAGACAAAAGGTAGATTCAGACGAAGAAGAAGCTGTCTGGATACGAAAAGGTCTCTATCATCCACATGTCATGAAGTAATACGGCTCTCATCAAATGTATGACTTTTTAGGCACAGAGCAAAGAACTTCAACAGTGGATAGGATAGAAACATCTGAAGGAAAAGAAATTGAAAAAGAAAAAGATGTCGAAGATGAAGAAGGCACACATCCCTCACCCCCTCCCAGTGCAACCCACACATCTAACTCCGCAGGTCTAGCTGCAGAAGGAGTTATTGAAATAGAGCAGCACAGCTCGATCCAAACCCAACCCATCCAGCCAGAAGTCACTCTTTCGACTTCTGCGCCCACAAAAACCGGGGAATCCATTCCTAGGGAGTCTCCTCAAAGAGACTCACCTATAGTTCGTGATCAATCGCCCCTACAGAGGAATTCGTTTCCTCTGCCACACACACTCAACTAGGACCAACACTTCTTTCAGAGAGAAGTAGTGAGCACAAAGACGAAGAGACTCTAGACAAGTCTCCGAGTCAACAGAAGAACATTCCGACACCCACCTCTGGAGTGGGATTGGACACTGTTCTTCACAGAACTTCTGTAGAGATTGAAACTCAGGTTTCTTCTCGAAGATAAGATGGAAATCCTTCCACCCCCAACGTACAAACAAGGGTGAACGAAGGTGTCCCAGGAGCAGGGACTCACTATGGAGACAAATGTGTTCCTCCAGAGGTTACACCAGGGACACAAGTATCAAGGGATGAGTTCCAAACCCTTGTCACCTCTGTGAACCAAACCATGAAAGAGTTGCAAAGCTCTTTCACATCTTTTGCAGAGAAAACATCAACGGCCTTGCTGAATCTGAACACCAAAATGGACACTCTGTACACAGAGGTGAAAACAGCCATCACAGAGATGAAATCTTTTGCGCAAACAACTGCAACAACTACAGCCACTTCTGCTGCTAAAGATTTTGGAATTGCCGCAACTTCTGCATTCAAGGAATCAGTCAAACATTTCCTTGAACAAATGAACAAGCAATCCAACAAATCACAGAGCATCACACCCGCAGATCTACAGAAGGCTCTGCAAAACGTTCAAGCAGAAGCAATGCGCAACACAATACTGATGCAGCCTAAAGACTACATCACCAGAGCACAGCTAACAGAGCTCGGCCAAAATGTGATAAACCAGGTCACTGAAGTCATTGTCTCCTTCACTACTGCAAATGCCCACTACGTCAAAGAGTTCAGAAAAAGTGTCGGCAGAATGCGCTTCAACACAGAAGCAGAGCTTGCAACTCTTTTCGGCCTCTGTGATGATGTATGTGCGAAGTTGATGGCCGCAGGAGCAGAACTACCAAAGAAACCCAAAGCTTCCTGCAGAGCAGAGGGTACTTCTGATAAAAGTCAGGATGATTCTGATGATGACCATCCTGGTCCATCAGATAATCCTGAGGGGGAGAATATAAGGGAGAAAGCTACGACCAGAGGAATACAAGCTCCACCAATCGAAGTTGATAAAATGGTACCTGACATCGTTGTGTTTCGTCTTGAGTGTTGAACAGGATTCTCAGTTATTGCAATCGCGCTTTTGGAATCACAGTATATTGGGATCTTGTTTATGATGTATCCATAATCCTTAAGTTGTGCTTTCATCCAGATTACTTGTGAACAACAACTCGCCGCGGCTACATATTCTGCTTCCGCTGTAGAGGTTGACACACAGTTTTGCTTCTTTGACGACCAGCTTACAAGTTTATCTCCCAAAAACTTACAAGCACCAGATGTGCTTTTCCTGTCCATCTTATTACCCGCATGATCTGCATCTGTGTAAGTAGTTAGTTCAAACCCGGAATCCTTAGGATACCAAAGGCCCAAATTTCTTGTGCCTTTGAGATATCTAAGGATTCGCTTAACAGCCACAAGGTGAGATTCCTTCGGGTTGGCTTGAAAGCGTGCACAAAAAGATGTTGCAAACATAATATCCGGTCTACTCGCCGTTAGATATAGTAAATATCCAATCATGCCACAGTATAACTTTTGATCGGCCGATTTACCAGATAAATTAGCGTCCAAAAGCCTACCGGTAGCCATGGGAGTTTTCATATGAATTCAGACCCTCTTTGATACGAAACCATCCTCATTTCGTATCTTTCTTTCGCCGGAAAAAAGGCTCGCCGGAAAAAAGGCTCGCCGGTAAATCTAGTGGGTCTTCGAAATTCAGTTTATGATCGACATTTGCTGCTTGGAATCGATTGGTATTTGTTTTAGGATCACATCGCAACCAAAGTTATCAAACATGGTTGAGAAACGAAGAAGATATCGTTGTCTGAAATCACCTCGCCGGAAAAACGTTTTTCGCCGAAAATTTGGTGGGTCGCCGGATTTTGTTGCATGATCGAGAACTTTTGGTATCTTTCGATTTGTCCTTGAATAAGGAACACAACGCAACAATTTCTTTTCATTTTGGTCGAGAAACGAAGAAGAAATCTGAAGAAGAAAGCATCAGATCATCGTGGTTTGTTTTTGTGAAGATGGTGAACAATAACTAACGGTAGTGTCGTTAGTGCCGTTAAGTTTGTAACAATTTTGGTCCTAATCCGTTAGTTAGTTTTAGATATTAGCAGATTTAGTCCCTGTAGCTTAGTTTGAGTCTATTACAATTTTGGTCCCTGGATTTAGAAGTTTCAGGTTTCGTCAAATTTGGTCCTTGTAGTTTAGTTTATGTTTTAGACTTTTATAGATTCAGTCCTTCTAGTTATATCTTCTAGGTTTTTACACTTTTAGTCCCTAAATTCTTGAGTTTCAATTTTTGTCAATTTTAGTCCTTGTTTTTGTTGAGTCTTAGTATTTTTCACTTTTAGTGTCTATATTTTGTATTTTTGACATTTTTAGTCATTTTAGTGTCGAATTTTTGTCATTTTACCTGCTTTTATTCGTAACTGACATGTTTTTCTCTTATTTTGCAGGTTTATCAATTAAAGTCCAACATTTTCGCGTAAATTTTTCAGAATTAATTTTTGGAAGACAAATTTATAATTTGTTTTCAAATTTTATTTTTTTGAAATTTTTTCTAACTTTAATTGTGTTTTTCTGATTTTTACGAGTGTGCACATAATTCTAACTTCTAAGCGAAGTTTCTCTTGACGATCACTCTATTAGGTAGTATTATTTTTGGTATTTTTCATCTAATTTTGCTTGTGTTTCTTTTCAAGTTTACTTCAAGCTGCCCACTTATACAGAAGATGGGGTTTTAAGATTGAAGCAAACTCTTATAATAAAAATATCTCCAACTCCACAAACTTTTGTTAAAACTAATAATGGAAGTTTGAAGCAAACTCTTATATCTAATACTTCAAATCCTTCAGCTCCTGTTTTAAATAAAGAGGAAGAAAATGCTATATTGAAGAGACAAATTTTAGACATTTATTCTTCAAATGATATACTTATTAAAAGAGTTACTGATCTTGACGTTTATATTGCAGATCTTGAAGCAAAGAGAGACAACTCGAGTCTGCACGATCAAATCAAGAAACTTCAAGAGAAAGTAACAATCTTTCAAAAAGAAAATGCTGATTTGAAGAGCATTGAAGACAAGAGAGAGAAGGGGAACTTATATCTACAAGATCAATTAAAAAGAGTTCAAGAGCAAAAAACAACGTTGGAAGGTGAAAACGTTGAATTGAAGAAAAAGCTTTCAGAACGTGAAAGAGAGTCACTTTCTTCAATGAAAGTTCTTAAAGAAAAGGAAGTAATTGAGCTTAAATATATAAAACTTTCAAAACAAATTTCTGATCTTGAGAAAGTTTTATTTTTAGAAAAAGAAAAGCTCGAAAAAGAAAGAGCTGAATTTGGAATTGAAAAGAAATCTTTTGAGATTCAAAGTTCTGAGATTTCCGTGAAAATCTCTGATTTAGAAAATCTTTTGGAAAAGGAAAGAAAAGATTTTGCGGAAAAGAAAAATCTATTTGAAAAGGAAAATAAAACCCTTAAAAAGAAAAATATGGAAACTTTCAAAGAGATTACTAATAAAAGTAAGTTTTTGGAAAAAGATTTTGAATCGGAACGCAAACATTTTGAAGATGCGATTCTTAATCTTACTAAAAGATTATCTGGTTTATCAATAGACATTATGAAGGATCAATTGATCAAATCTGATCTGCAAAAGAAATTTGATCTAATTTTTAAAGAGAAAAATGTTTTGATAAACAAAGTCAAAGAACTTGAAGACATCATTTTTAAATTTGATGTCTCAAAGCAGGCCAGTCATGATACTATCTTTCAGACTCCATTTGTTGATTCAAATGATTCTGAATGCTCTTTTAAAACTGCTTCAAGTTCGAGTTTTAAAAACATTTCTTCTAAACAATTTAATAGATCAACTGATTTCTCAAAAGGTCAGATTCGTTCTACAAATCTCTTCTATAATCACTTGCTTAATAAGTCGGATAAGGATTCAAAAGTGCCTAAAGTTAATACTTCCAATCTTAAAGAAGTTCCAGTCTTCAAGAAAGTGAAGATGGAATGGAGAGTTAAAGGCACAACAGCTCCGAAGAAAGAAGTGCCAAAATCAAAGGTTCCCACTTCAAATGCCAAGAAGAGCAATACATTTCAAGGTAAATCTTTTGTCAAACCTGATTTAGTTTACTCTGTAAATCAATTAGTCAGGTTAGCACATAAGAAAATTTGTTGTTCTTACTATGGATCAAATGATTTTGTACATAAAGATTATACTTCTTATTGGTACGGTACTTACAGTAATCCTTTTAATAAATCTAAACCTAACATACTAGGACCCAAGTCCCGTTGGGTACCAAAATCTGCTTCAACTATTTTGTAGGTTCTTCATGTGTTGTGCTGAATGTTACATATATACCACACACATGATTGATAACAGAAGAGAAGCGGTGAATTTTTTTGAAGAATGGTTTCTAAACACATCAGTTTAGAACCCGAATTTCAACGTCTATGGCTTCTAAACACATCAGTTTAGGACCCGTTCTTCCAAGAAATGATGGCTTCTAAACAATTCAGTTCAGGACCCGTACTTCAAAGACTAAGACTTCTAAACAAATCAGTTTAGAACTCATACTTCTCAGGTGATATCCTTAACTGTCACATCTTTCTATTTCAAGGAATAAGTGGTGAAAGGTAACATTGCATTATGTTTCATTTCTACTGCTTTGAAAGTTTAAACCTTCACAAATTTAATTCAATGAGATGAAATTCTCAATTTTTAATTCAATGAATAAAATGTGTGTCAAGGGTGATTTTACGAGCATTTTTGTATTATCTGAGTTATATTTGTTTCAACTTTCACTTCTGAAATAAATCGAAAGGTCAGCAAAACATGAATGAAATTATGCTGAATGCTCTAAAATATGTAAATCTGGACTTATATAGAATATAATGCTCAAAAAGCCTATTTGTCAGAATGATGGATGGAAACGAATTTATGGGCGAAGCACTATGTTTTAGAACCAAGTGATTGAGATGCAATAATTTTTTTTAAATAAATATATATATATATTATTTAGTTTGAAAGTTTGTACCTGTGGCCTTTCTAGTTTGGGAGATTAAGTCCTAAGGGGTGCTCGAAACCTAGCCCCTAAGACCAACTGGTCTAGGATCGGCTGACCCAAATCCTGCTATAGAACCAGATAGAAAGCCATGTTTTACTGGTACAAATGGGTTTAAGATATATCGATGTGGCCTTTCTGGTTTGGGAGAGTAAGTTCCAAGGGGTGCTCGACACCTAGCACCTAAGGCCAACTGGTCTGGGATCGGCTGACCCAAATCCTGCAATAGAACCAGATAGAAAGCCATGTTTAACGGTGTATCTTATTCTTACTAAACTTTTTGATTAAAAGATGCCAATGAGCACAAAATAAAAAAATGCCAATGCGCACACATCTCTTGAAACTTGGGGATAATACAAAGTCGTGATAAACCCGTAAATTTGTGAAAATCCTGATTTTGGACAAAGAGTGTGAGTAGAGCAAAGTATTCTTAGATGTTTTAGAATTGCATATGCTTGTTGCTGATCATATTTCGCATGCTAGCACACCAAATAGATTTAATAAAGGGGTTGAAACAGAACATTTTTAACTTGATATGCAATGATTACTAGTATTTGAATCCAAACACATGCATTTGATTTCATTTGATTGAAAAATATGTTACATTTCATTAAGTTGGATTTCTTTTGTAAAGATTTCAAATGATCAAATGTTAGTAGTTATAAAATGTAGTTCAATGAATTTTATTTTCCTTGTATAAATGTTTTCATTAAAGTACTGTATTTGAAATGAATATTTTTTTTTAATGAAATATATGCATACTTTCAGGGGGAGAAAACAAATTGCTCCAGAATTCTTATTTTGAGGGGGGGCAAGGTTATTCATTAAGGAGGAGATTGTTAGTGATACTCAGAGATGCGACTGAAATTGAAAAAGGTTTTTGATGATCATGATGCTCACAATCATCGAAAAAGGGGAAAAAATGTTTAATTCAATTTCATGTCGAAGATAATTCAAGATCAAAGAGATGAAGATACTAAGTTCAAAAAATCATTCAAAATACAAGAAGTCCAAAATTCGCATGCTGGATTCGGATTGTTCAAAATTGCATTGGTTTCGGATCATGTGAAGTCTGAAATGTTGCTGAATTTGGTTATCTTAGATCTGAGAGGTATTATTCTCGGATTGTGCTTACACCTAAAAGTTAAAAAATATGGAGATTTTGCATCCAACTTGATCCGAATTGATGGTTTCGCATCTGCCTTGATCCGAATTCACATGGTTTCGCATCCTACATGATACGAATTGATGATTTCGCATCCTTCTTGTTCTGAATTCTATGATTTCGCATCCTTCTTGGTCCGAGATCTGATGGTTTCGCATCCTTCTTGTTCCGAATTCTCTTGGTTTCGGATCTGCCTACATCCGAATTGATGGTTTCGGATCCTTTTAATATGAGAAAGTTAATATGAGAACTAAGGTTCTTGCATCAAGAAGGATACGAGAAGTTACTGTTTGTCAAAGACTGATAAAGCTGCAAATATCTGTTTTTCATGTACAAGACTTGAAGATGGTTTGATAGAGTGTCTGTTGGAGAAGATTGACTTTACAAAGAGCTGAAGACTGCTGTCATATTTTTTAAATCTTGAATCCAAAGGGGGAGATTGTTAGAGCATTATTGTATTCAAGATTTACTGTAAAGTCAATGTACTGTAATGAGTCTATGATGTATTGCTTTGCCTTTATACCTTGTATGTTATGAGTATAAATAGGCATGTCTAGTTCAATAGTTACATAACAATTGAATACAAACACACGTTTTTACTTTTCTAAATTGTTTATTGATAAATCAAGACAATTTACAACTTGTTGCGGAACAAGATTAAGGATAAACCTAATCTTAACAAGTCTTGAGAAACACTAAGTTTCTTGCACTAGAAAGAGTTAAAGAAATTACGAATAATAACTTAACAATAAGAGAGAAATAAGAAGATGGTCCGAGCACACTTCAAAACTGAAGTAAGGTTCTTCTTATATACTGCATGCATTTAATGCAAGGCAGTATGGCTTTACACGTGGTAGCAGCTGAGTGTTTGCATGTCATTGACCTTTGTAGACAACCTTAGTAGTCGCATGGTGCACAATGTAGAATCAGAGTTGTTGTACGATTACAGACAAAAGGGATGTCCGTTCTGATAGTTCGTACGGAGACGTGCAAGGGAGGTAAGACAATAATAACATGCAGGGAGACTTCATGATCAGCTTTCGTTGAGTCAGATCTTTACCAGTGAATGATAAAGTTCAGTGATTGCTGAAGTCTCCTACTTGATACTTCACGTTGAATGGACAGGTCTTGCTTCGCTGATATCCGCATCAGTTCATGAGTAGACTTGTCGCTGGTTCTTGAGCTTAATCTTCGACTTCAGCGTAGAACATATGTTGACGTGAAATTTGTCTTCAGGGATCATAAGTAAACAACTAACTTATCAGCTATCATCTCATAGACTGAACAGGCTCAGAGCTATAAGATGATGAACAGTGTTCGCTGAATATCTAATCTAAAGAGTGAGAGTTCCTATCAGCGGTACTGTAAAGTCTTAGTACTTGTCAGCGATAGTGAAACTCTAATACATATTGTTTACTTACAATTTGCACTAAGTGTTTAAGAGAGGGTTATTATCAAATCACTGAGGGTTTGGATCAACAATCTCCCCCTATTTTATTATGACATAGCAACAGAGAAAATTGCTATTTAATGAAAACATAAGGATAAAAAGAACTCATAATATATTTGTCCCTTTTACTATTTTCTGGGATCTTTTCAGTACTTATGGAGTAAAGTACATTCGCTGAAATTTTTCTTTAAACTTCGTAAAGATTACATAGGGATGTGGAAAAATTACAATTACAACAAATAAAATTACAAGTACAGAAGATGTAGACAGATAAGGATAGAAAGAATTACAAGGCGATCCTATCCGTCAAAAGGTTCTTCCTTGATGAGAAGTTCATCGAGGGTCTTTGATGTGGGAATCATCCAGTCAGGGACAGTGTCACCTTGATCCTTTTTGTTCTTTGCTTCTTCAAAGATCAGAGGCTTGAGGTGACGTGCCTTAATGTCGCGTCTGACTTCACACCAGTATATGAGATCTCGGAGTTGTTCGATGTGAGTGATTGGAAGATCAGAGATGCGTTGAAAGTGTTGGTTTCCATGGTAGTCTAGAAAGAATATACCATAGGGATCACTTACAACTTTGCCAGGAATGAAAGTTTCACCAGGTGGTAGGGAGGTGTCAAGCGCTGAGAGATCAGCATCAAGGCCAAGAACTTCAGCACGAGAGAAACCAATACCTGTTTCATTCCGTATAGGAGGACCTGAGTCTGAGACTTTCTTTTCCTTTGCAGAGGCTCTTCTTTGTTGAGGAGGAAGAAGAGTGGAAGGAGGAATATCTACAGCAGAAGAAACCAAGTCGATCTGAGTATTTAAAATTTTCTCGCCATGGCTCTTCAACTTTGAGCGCGATCCCTGAATGGCTAATTTCACTTCCAACCATTCAGAGAAACCAAACTTCTCTAAAGTAGCAGCATAGAAGGTTTGCTTGGTTTTGTCTTCTCTAAATACATCAACTTCAACAACAGGAACGTCTACGAACAGTCTTCCTCTGATGTTTACTTTGATGATTTTGGATGGTCGAGATCGATAGTTCAGCATTTCTTTACACCATTTCAAAGTCGTATCAGATACTTTAGTCTTTTCTTCAACGATCCTTTGGGCATCATCCCATAGCTGACGTTGGACATCAATGGGAGTTCTTTTCAACGCGGGGTCTTTCACCGATTGTTGGAAAAGCTGGATGGCGAGAGCCTTATCTTTTTCTTTAGCTTCCTTCTTTTCGGCGAGTAATCTTTCAGCTCTTAGATGATCCTCGTATTCTTTCCTTGACATCCTGAACTTTGTGGGAGCAGGGATTTTGTCACGAGAAAGAATGATTCAATGATCTTCAAGCTGTTTGATCATTGCATCTCTCTTTCTTGATCCTCTTCACTTAGCTTTTGAGGAGCCAAGGAAGGTCTGTTTTTGTGAGAGAGCAGCTGTTCTGCAGGTTCGTCAGACTCAGTGGTTAAATCTAAGACTGGGATTATTTCTTCAGCTCTTGTGGTTGGGATTATTCCTGGTGTAGTGGAAGGAGCTTTAGTGGGATCCTCAAACAGGGGAGAGGACTAGTTGAAACACAACGATTATTTAAGTAAGAAAAGTTAGGAAGAAAGAGATAGAGAAAAAAATGTGGTTATGTGTATAGAGGTTTTAAGGATAGAAGGATTGAGATTGAGAAGGGATAGAGGAGGGATGCAGTGTAAGGGAATAGAAGGTAGTGTACCTGACAAACTGGCTTTTGAAGCAAGATCGTCAGATTGTCTTCTTCAGCGAGGCCTTTGTTTTTGCCTTTGTCAGCTTCAGACGCTGCAGGCTTTGTCTTGGTCCGCTCCCCTGAATGTTCTTTTATCTCGATCCCTTTTTGAGCTGGGGCTTTTGCAACAGGCTGGACATAGAAGAAGTCGTCATCATCATCGTCATCATCATCATCTTTGGGGGATGATGATGGTTCTTCATCAGAGATGTCGACAGGATCATCATCTTCAGTTTCTTCTTCAGACTCGACCTCTTCAGCATAAGGTTCGGTCATGTCAGCAGCAGCTTCCTTTAGTTACTCATCGAGGCCAGTTATAGCAGGATTGATCTTTTCACAGTTCTCAATCTTTGCTAATCTGTCTTCCATGCCAGTTATAACAGGATTGATCTTTTCAAGAGCTTCGCGATCGAACTGAGTAAAATTTGAAGTTGGGGTGTTCAGGCAATCGAGCACTTTTTGAACAATTTCTTTGATGGCAGAGACGTCAGCCTTGATCGTGGAAACTTCACCCTTTAGAGAACCAACCTCTGTCTTCAATGATGTGACTTCATTGGACAGAGAGGTGAAGTTTGTTGAAAGAAAGGTGGTGGCGGTTGAATTGTCAGCGAGGGTGGTAGCAAATTGAGCGATCCCACCATCCACCTTCTCCAGATCAGCTTTGGAGGCTTTTGTATCGACGCTCTCGGTCAGTTTTTTAGTTTCTATCCAGCGTCTGTAACAGCTGAAGAGTTCGTGGAGAGAACGGTGTTGTAATTTTCCACCTTTGTTTCCAGGGCCTTCAGGGAGGTGTTGATATCCCCCAAATTAGTACCTGAAACAGTTATTAACTTATGAACAGACGAAAGCTCAGAAGTTTGGGGAAGAGAGAGAGGAGTGTTTTGGATTGTGTTTATACCTGCAGGCGGGTTGGCGAAGTTGTCGAACCCTTTGTGTCCTGAATGTAATTCCATGTTGCCTTCAAAAGTACCTTGGCGCATGGAGGTGCCTGCAGATCCTAAGGTTGCATCCATCATCGTATTTAGAGTATCTGCTGCTGAGTCATGTACGATGAAGGGTGTCCTTGAGAAAGTTGGGAAAATTGATGGATAGACCAAAGATTGAGTAGGAGGAATGAGAGGTGAGAATGTTGGTTGGGTGCGGGGTTCAGCGTTGGATCCGCTGTCAATCACTTCAGTCTGTAGAGAGGCTGAAGGAGGTGGGTTCATTTCCAAGTTTATAACTTCAGCGTTTAGAGACGCTGAAGCCGGGATGGAAGGTGTGGCTTGATCAGCTGTGGCAGAGCGTACCACTGTACATTCCACCAGCTCTTCAAGATGAGCTGAGGAGTCTTAAGTGTGTAAATGCTGGGGGTTTGCTCTTTGGTTTTCTTGATTCTTTTGGAACCAAGTTGGGAAGTTGAGTGTTTCCTTTTTCTAGAAGAAGTGGAGGGTGCAGCGTGGGTATCAGCGGTGGGGATTTCCACTGAATGATCTGCAGAAGTAGAAAAAGGAGGATTGAGAAGAGATAAGAGAGTAGAAAGACGTAACTCGTTTTCCAGCGGTTTGAAGTCAAGTACCTTAGGGCCAACCTGAGAGAGTCTCAGATCACCCTCTGTTGGGTACCTTTCGCCAAGTCCAAGTTGAAAGACGGCGCTGATGAATCTGGGATAAGGAACCCATGAAGATCTTTCAGCCATAACTACTCTGAACGCGAGGTCGTCGTAGATGATTGAGGCCCAGTCAACATTTAGACCTTTCAGCAATGCATAGCCCATTGCTTGCTGAGGTGGAGCAGCTTGATCAGAGGAGCCACTTTTCGCTGTCATGCGGCTTATCAGATGTGCGAAGATGAAGTTCATCTCGCTGGGCATTTTGGACTTCTTGATCATGGTCAGTTTCTTCTCAGGCTTCTTGTCCCTTCCAGTGTCCCATGCATAACCCATTGCATCGAAGAATGCAATGATGGCTTCCCTATCATCATGGTTTTTGTGGTTTGGGAGAGGGACAAAGAGGTTTTCTTTGGTAGAGGTAGGAAGGCTTAGTGCTTTCCTAATTATGGCATGGTTGATTTTGGTGGTGCCAAATTTTGTGTCACACAAAATGGATTCAACGATCTTCGTTGGATCTTTGGCATGGGGTACCTGAGCTCTTCTGGCAGTATACCAGAACTGAGAAAGTAGGAATTGATGAGCAGGGAGTGTAATGGTCAGGGCTGTGGATAAGCAACATGTTTTGAGATAGTTCACAACATCATCCAGATGTGTGACTTGCTTTCGAGGAGGAAACTCGAAAAGCGCATGAAGGTTGTTCGATTTTGAAAAATTGATTTCCTCAAGATTGAACTTGACCTGAGGAGCTTTGACGAGAGTCAGTTTCTTTGCAGCCATGGATTTATCAGCGGTAGGAGCAGGAGTAGAAGATGCCATTTCTGTTTAACATATCAACCAAGAATCAAAAAAAAAATACAGTCTTATTGTGAAAGATTTTCCAATAAGATGGTTTCCGATTTTTGTCCATTTCATTTAGACAGAAATGTCTTAATGAAGATTAGGGTTTTCTTATTTTGAAAAGAAAAACAAACCCAGTAAAAGTCTTGTTTTCCATTTTCCTTTAGATAAGGATTCTGGAAAAACGAATGAATAACAAATTTAAGATTTTGAGTTTTAAACTTGAAGATCAACCATGAAAAGGTTGTGTTCATAAAACCATGAAAGAAATGATTTAATTTTTGAAAAAGTTTCTTTTGTTTGATCTGTTAAAAGCAATAAGAAGACAAAAAACAAGTTATGCAGGTAAATAATAAGAATATTAACCTGGTAATCGAAGAAGAAGATGAACAGATTTCTGGAAATAAGCAACAGTAAATCTTTTCTTCTTTGGAGAAGAAGTTCGCGTAAAGAGAAAATATAAACTCGAAATAGTTTATATGGAGAGATTTGAGAGAGAAAAAAACTCGAGCGGGAAAGTTTTTCATCATGACACGGACACGTGTTTGCATTTGATTGGAAGGTAAACAAAACATGCAAACGTGTGTCAGAAAAAGAACGTGCCAGGGTTTATTCGTTGTGATGATGTCATAAACGTCCTTTCATATTTTAGGATATCTCTGAGGTTTTGAAAGCTCAGGGACTATTTTGAAAAACATGAAGCACTGAATAGAAATATCAGTGTTAGTTTTAAGAAATTTCAAAGTATTGCTGTTAAGGAAGAGATATTCAGCGATCCAATTTGTTTTGAAATCTTACATTTACATGCGAACGTCAGCGAGCAAGAGAGAAAACATACCTTGATATCAGCGAATCAATTATGTTCAGAGAGAGAATGATAGAATGGGTTATATATTTGTTTTATCCTATCGCTGATCAAATGTGAACCACTGAAGATCTTACTCTTCAAAGTTCAACATTCCAAGCTCGCTGATGAGAAAGTTGAATCTTGTCTCATCAAGAGGTTTGGTGAACAGATCAGCTAACTGATAGTCAGTTGGGATAAAATGAAGTTCTATATCACCATTCATCGCATGATCTCTGATAAAATGATACCTGATTTCGATATGTTTGGTCTTTGAGTGTAGCACTAGATTGTTAGCTATAGCGATGGCACTTGTGCTGTCGTAATAGATTGGAATTTTCGAGAGCTGAAGGTCATAGTCTACTAGTTGCGTACTTCTGACAGTCCATCTCTACGAACAACTTTGATTTACCAGAAGGGTCTAGAAATACTTACCCGACCCTTGGATTTGTGATGATTGAGTTTGGTGTAGCAGAGGGAGGGCAGTAGTTTTTTGGTGGTTGAATGGTTAAGCTTTTTACTCCAAGATCTCGAGAGAATTGGAAATCTACCATGCTGTATAGCAGAAGCTTCTCGCGTATGGCCTTTCTAATCACCCTGTATGCTCTGCGAACTTCATCTGTTGTGAAGTTCACTTTCGTCCAATCCAGAAGGTCAGGAAGATCATAAGGATTTAAGTTTCTAAGATCCGCATCAGAGAATTGGTTCTCTGATTTGTCCTCTCTTTTGACCTTGTAGATGTTGTAAGAGAGTTTAGGCCAGGTTCTGGTTCTAGAGAACTTACAATATAGGACTTTGACGATCTTGGATGTTGAGAAGACTTCGTATTTAGGCTTAGGTTTTGTTCTGGTGAAGAGGTTTTCGAGGTCAGCGCGAAAATCAGGGTCTTGAATGGTTGGTTCAGATTGATCCATTATGCCCATTCTGCTGTATAAGTACCTATACACCACCTCTTCCACTTATGGTGGTGGTGGTTGAGGTAAGGTTCTGCGTAGAGCATCTAATTGGTTCTTGACTTCTGCTACTCGATCCTCTGTTGGTTTACCCTTTGGATCCAGAACAGGTTTGTTTGACAGAGGAGCAACACCAAAAGCCCAGTCTTCTTCTTCTGTCTTTGGTGTCCTAATAGCATCGAAAGAGCTCTTCATCAGTTTTTCTGTTTGAGGTTGATGCTTGGGTTTCTTCTTCTGTGGTTCCTCAGTCATTATTCCTTTGCCCTTGTCTTTGGCCTTCGGCTAATCTTCTTGTAGAGATGGAGTTGCCTCTGCAGGTTTTGACACTTGAGTTTCAGAGGGCTTGATTGTAGGAGGTTCTGTGGGTGTTGCCTCTGTTGGTTTTGACACTTTAGTTTCTGAGGGCTTGATTGGGGTTGCTTCTGTTGGAGAGGCTTCTGGTGTCTTGCTCAGATATTTCCTCTGTTTTTGAGCAATGGTTTTGATTCTTGGGTTGGTTTTGGGTGTTGGGGAAGGTAGTTCGTCTTCGGAGGATGTCAGAAGTTGGACCTCTTCTTGGATTTGGACATCTTCTCCAAATTTAGAAGGAAATTCCATAGAGGTTGGTATTGCCTTTGTGGTGTTCTGTTGTTGAACTTGGGTTGTTTCTGGTATTTGGGTTTCTTCAGGAATAGATTCCACAGAGATGGTTGTTGTCTCTATGGTTGGGTTTCTGCTTTGGGTTTTAGGTGTTTGTGTTGTAGCTGGGGTTTCTTTAGAGACCATTTCCACAGAGGTGGTTGTTGCCTCTGTGGACTATTGTGTTCTTTGTTGGGTTTGAGTTGGGGGTGCAGAGGATATTGGTTATGCGGATACCGGTGGAATGGGTAGACCTCTACTTGCAGCTATTTCCCTTTCTTTCTCCCCTCAGGATGATCTGATGAATCGTCAGAATCATCATCAGAGTCATCCTGACCCTTATCTGTTGTACCCTCTGCCCTGCAAGACGTATCTGGTTTCTTTGGAGGAGTTGCACCTGCTGCTATTAGTTTTGCACATACATCATCACAGAGTCCAAGAAGAGTTTGGAGCGCTGCTTCTGTGTTGAAGCACATTTTGCCAACGCTTGTTTGAAACTCTATGACATATTTTGCGTTGG
This sequence comes from Saussurea involucrata, assembly GCA_033807775.1. Lineage (NCBI taxonomy): Eukaryota > Viridiplantae > Streptophyta > Magnoliopsida > Asterales > Asteraceae > Saussurea > Saussurea involucrata. Next base: position 66,628,674 of record CM066320.1, on the reverse strand, counting down.
CAGCAGTGAAAGCTCTGATGAATTCGGTCATCTGACCAAGTATTCCTTGGCCGAGTTCTGTCACTTGAGCTCTGGTCATGTAGTCAGAAGGCTTCATGGCCTGAGTATTTCTGGTTGTTTGCTCTTCAACTTCGTCTAAGGCCTTCTTCAGGTCTTCAGGTATAAGACCCTTAGATTTTGAGGATTGCTCTTTTAGTTGTTGAAGAAAGTGCTTGACAGACTCTTTGAAGGCAATGGTGGCGGCTTTTCCGAATTCAGGAGCTACAGAGGTTGCAGTGGTAGTTGCAGAGGACTTTATCTGAGCTACGGTATGTTGTACCTCTGTGGACAGGTTGTCCATTTTGGTATTCAGTTTTGTGATAGCCAAAGATGTTGATTCTGCAAAAGTTTTGAGAGAGCTTTGCAACTCTTTAATTGTATGGTTCACAGAGGTGACAAGGGCTTGGAACTCATCCCTTGATACATGTGAACTTGTTGTAACCTCTGGGTGAACAGATCTATCACCAGAGTGTGTCTCTGTTCCTGAGACGCCTTCTTTCGCTCCTATTTTGGCGTTGAGAGCGGAAGGACTTCCTTCTAATCCTTGAGAAGAAACCTTTTGAGTTTCAATCTCTATAGAAGATCTATCAAGGACATTGTCCTTATCCAATCCAGAGGTGGGTAAAGGATTATCCTTGAGTTGACTCGGGGTTTTGTCTAGAATCCCTTCGTCTGTGTGCACTCTAATCTCCTCTAAAGAGATGTTTGGACCTAGTTGTATGCGTGTGGCAGAGGAAACAAATTCCTCTGCAAGGATTTCTGTTGTGATATGGGGCAATAGATCCCTTACTAAGGGTAAATCCTTTAGAGAGGATTCCCCTGGAATGGTTTCCCCGGTTATTAATGGTACAGAGGATGAAAGAATTTCCTCTGTCCGGATGGTTTGGGTTGGGGTAGAGCTGTGCGGCTCTTTTTCAATATTGCCCTCTTCCACTAGACTGGCGGAAATAGAAATGTGGGTTGCACTGGGAGTTGGTTTTGGTTGTGTGCCTCTATTAATCCAGACGTCTTTTCTTGCTTCTGCTTCTGTGAAGCATCCAACCACTTGTTCTCCATCTATGGTCTCAACCTCTGTTGCTACCATATAGGTTGATGCTTCTTCTCTAACTTCTGTAGCGGCTTCTGCATCAGTGCGTAAAGAGTCGAATATTGGATGTGAGCCAATGAGTCGCATGACATGTGGATGGTAAAGACCTTTTCTTATTTGGTCTGCTTCTTCTTCATCAGAATCCACTTTTGAGACTTCTACCCTTGTCTCCCCTTCTTCTGTTACCTCTTCTCCCCTTTGACCTAGGGAGTCGTGTTGGTGATTTTAGTGAAATCATCGGTCCATTTTGTGTAGTTGGATTCACAAAGGTAATAATGGGGTTGGTAGCTAAGCTATAACATGAGTTAGGAGGTGTGGAGTGCACACTCGTGTAAGCTAACTAGAACCCGGGATTGTTGGACGGTTAAAATCGACAAGTTACAAAGTGGTTTCTTGAGCTGGGCGTCGGGGCCACTTGTGGCGCTACTTATCTAGCGCGGGAAGTAGCCCCAAGCTCTGGAATGTTGCCCGCGCTCCTTTTGGGGCTACTTATCTAGCGCGGGAAGTAGCGCCGGGCTCTGGAATGTTGCCCGCGCTCCTTTTGGGGCTAATTATCTAGCACGGGAAGTAGCGCCAGCGTCAGGGATGTTTTCTCACTTTGTAACTCCCGTTTTTTGTAACCGACGTCATTAAGTCCACAATCAAATCTCATTAAATGAGAGATTATTTCCTGGTTCAATACAATGTAGGTTACGATTCTCTAAAGGTGTATAAGTATGAATCGATTAGTGCCTTAATCGATACACCGAAACAAAGAGATTATCCCCTAGAGAATTTCGTGATACCAGGCATATAGGGTCGAAATATCTATTACGGAAAGCGAGCTCTCACGCGATCTCTGCGTTTATCCAAGCTATTCTACATCTCTTTTTCTCCCCAATTTTCGAATTCCTCCAACAATCGTAAGAGATATTTGCTTATCGCGAGAGAGATGGCGAATGATCAGTCCGTGAGAGACATGACTTCCATGTTCACTAAACTTGAGAAGTTTGAAGGCGTTGGTTTCCGTAGATGGCAAAAGAAGATGCACTTCTTGCTGACGACATTGAAGGTCGTATACGTGCTGAGCACCCTAATGCCGGAGGTCATGGAGAACGAGACATTGGAGGTGACCCGGTGTCGCGGCAAATGGAAGAACGACGACTACATTTGTCATGGCCACATTTTAAACGGTATGTGTGACTCCCTCTTTGATATCTATCAAAATGTGGAATCCTCCAAAGAGCTATAGGACTCTCTCGAGTCCAAATACATGGCCGAGGATGCTTCTAGTAAGAAGTTCCTCGTTAGTAATTTTAACAATTACAAAATGGTGGACTCAAGGCCGGTGATGGAGCAATACAATGAGCTCCTTCTCATTCTAGGCCAATATGCTGAACATGATATGAAGATGGACGAATCCATCTCCGTATCGAGCATTATTGATAAACTGCCCCCCTCTTGGAAGGACTTCAAACATATGTTAAAACATAAGAAGGAAGAGTTGTCTCTTGTACAACTCGGTAGTCACTTGCACATAGAGGAATCTCTTCGGGCGCAATAGGCTGAGAAACCTAAGATAAACGAGGTTTCTGCACCTTCGGTGAACATGGTTGAAGAGGGAAAGGCTAACAATTTCAAGGGAAAACAAAAGTTCAACGAAGCTAAGAAATGGCCCAACAAGAAAGTTAAATTAACCTGTTGGACATGTGGGATGACCGGCCATCTCAAGAGGGATTGTCGGGTTGTCAAGAATAAGAATGGTGCAAGCACAAGTGGTGGTGGGCAAGGATCCAAGGATCAAAACCCACGGCAAGGTCAGTTTCTTGACTTTGGTTTTTTAATTCAATTGTGAATTATGTACCACTAATATCCTAATCTGTTTATGTACAGGATGATGATGTTGCTTGGTGGATCGACTCGGGTGTTACAAGTCATGTGTTCAAAGATCGCCGTTGGTTCGTCTCTATGGAACCGGTTGAAGACGGATCAATGATACACATAGGGAACGAGTCGAGTGCTACCATTCTTGGAAGAGGCTTAGTTAGGCTAGAATCTAGTTCTAGCAAAATAGTTGAATTTTTAATGTTTTGTATGTACCACGAATTCGAAAGAATTTGGTTTCCGGTAACATCTTGAATAAGTTAGGATATAGGCAAGTTTGTGAGTCGGACAAGTTTATCTTGTCAAAGGATGGCTCTTGTATAGGATTTGATTTTATGTTGAATAACATGCTTGAATTAAATTTGAATGAAAGAATGTTGTTTCAAATTTTGTGTATGATACAATTGAATTGCCTTATGTTGCTTTATAAATTGCTTTATGATACAAATGAATTTTGTGTTTAAAATTCTGGTTATGTTGCAATTGAATTTTGTCTAAATTCTGTTTATGTTACTTATGAATTTTTTGTTTAAAATTCGGTTTATGTCGCATATGAATTTTTGGTTTAAAATTTTGTTTATGTTGCATATGAATTTTTGTTTAAAATTCTGTTTATATTGCAAATGAATTTTGTTTAAAATTCTGGTAATGTTGCAAATGAATCTTGTTTAATATTCTGTTTATGTTGCATATCATGTGAATTTTTGTTTACAATTCTGTTCATGTTGCATGTGAATTTTGTTTTAAAATTCTGTTTATGCTACTTTATGAATTGCTTGATGGATTTTGGGGTGAAGCCATGTTAACGGCTTGTTTCTTGTTGAATCGAGTTCCCAATAAAAGGAACAAGATTACCCCGTATGAACTTTGGTTCAAAGGCCTAACTTGAGTTTTATTCAAGTTTGGGAGTGACGAGCGGTTGTTCGATCACCCGAACCCATAAGGAAGACTTTGGGTGATGCATCTTTGTTGGATATGCCGAGCATTCCAAAGCATATAGGTTTTATGTTATTGAACCTAATGATTCTATAGCGACTCACACCGTTATAGAATCGAGAGATGCGATATTTGATGAGACTAGATTCTCTTCAATGCCGAGGCCTAAGGACATAGTTCCAAATACTAGTGAAACTAGTGAGGTTGATGAACAAGCAATTATTCCAACCGAATCTCCGATGCTTCGAATGAGCAAAAGAGGAAGGATTGAAAAATCCTTTGGTCCTGATTTCCAAGTGTATTTGGTAGAGGGATCAAGAGATGAGATTGGATCCCAATTCCTTACTGTTATAGTGTTGAGGAGGATCCAAAATCATTTGATGAGGCTATTAAGTCTCAAGATGTTGCTTTCTGGAAAGAAGCAATACATGATGAGATGGACTCCATCATGGGGAATAATACTTGGGTATTATCGGACTTGCCACCGGTGTAACGTCCCAAAAATTACAAGGAAATTTAAATTTTCTAAAACATATATTCCATTATAACACAACCACATTTTTAATAAACCGTAACTCAATTAAAGTTAATATCGTCAACTCAAACAGTCAAAAGAATTTATGCAGCGGAAATATTATAAAAAAAATCTAAAAGTTCAAAAGTGTAATTTCCAACAATTCCCGACGCCTGCGCTTTGTGTGTACCGTCAAGCCCGACTGCCGCTCGCACCTGCAGTCACAACATATTGGGGAAGGGTAAGCTAAACGCTTAGTGAATCCAACCACACACGTAGGTAGCAACCCCACGCATATCACCCCTACTCGCAAGTAGGCAACATCACCATCACCGCGAATATCAAACCACATAATGTTTATTATATAAGCACGAACCTCGGTCCCACCGAGTACACAAAATACATTAATATAAGCTCAGTCCCACCGAGCCCTCGGTCCCACCGAGTAAAAGTTGTTGTACTAGCTTAGTCCCACCAAGCCCTCGGTCCCACCGAGTAAAGATTACTGTACTAGCTTAGTCCCACCAAGCCCTCGGTCCCACCGAGCCCCTCAGTCCCACCGAGGTGTACACATGCATATATATATTCCACATACGAATTTAACAAATCACAACCAGTTATCACATCCCATCTAATTCATGTAAGCACATAAATACACGTAATAACATGTAGCACAAAAGAACGACATACATGAAATTCCTAACTACGCGGTGAGAGAACTCACCTCAAAGCAAAGCGACGCGCTCCCGAGCCGCAACACCAGCAAGTCAACCTTCCTCACATTTTCCCACCTAATTACGCACTAAAAACGTCAACGAAAGGTCCCAACTCACGACACCTTTACTAGATTTTATAAGACTAAACATTCCAGCTTTTTATCTAAAACACGGGTCTGTTCGGGACCTGATTTACCCCCTAAAAACTGATAAATACAGAAATCAAATTCCATAATCACGAAGTTCTAGGTTTCACGGTTCCAGGGACGTATCGCACGCGTCCTAACGATTTTTCTATAATTTAATATGGATTTTACAAGAACGATTCGCAGAACAGCGAGAAACAGAACCTTTCAGTACAAAACGACGATTTGACATAGGCTACGCTCCGAACTGGTTTTTCCCCAAAACATAGAAAAGTTACTGGGCTCAGAATGGGAACTTGTGACACCAGTTTCATGCCAATCCGTCACTCCTATCAGGAGTTATGCTCCATACAAAACAGGGACAGAAAGCTGTCTAAAATCCCGACCTGCTGTAAAAACCACACTTTTTCGCCTAGCTAGAGGCCGAACCAAACTTTCTCTAAAACACGAAAAACGTGCCCGACACAGAATGTGAACCGTGGGCACCGGATTCGCCTCAATCCGAGTTACGACGAGAAAGTTACGCACGATTGAAGAACTGGACAGAACACTAAAAAAAGTACATAAAATGATAACCTTTTGAACTTGATCCCAATAAGACGTCTTAATCCAAACAGACCCGCAAAACAACTTGACTTACTGTTTTAGGGTTACCATGGTCTGAAACACACCAAGCACCACCCACTGCCGCCTCTGGAGGTGGTGGTGATTGGCGGTGACACGGTGGTTGCGGTTTACAATTTCCGACGAAGAAAACATCAATAAAACGAACGGGACACTTACCTTAACGGAATCCTTCTTCTTCCTCCTTTCCGACCAGTCCCGACGCTGGTTCCCTCACGCCGGTGATCGCCTCCTTCCTCCTCTCGACTCTCGCTCTCTTTCTCTTTCGGTCTCTCTCTCTTTTCTTCTCGGTTTCACTTCCCTTTCTTCTTGGCCGAAAACAACAAGGGGAAGGGAAAGAAAATGGCTAAGGGTTTTGGGGGAGGATTGTTAAGATGAAACCGAAGGGGAGGGGAGGGGTCGTGCCTCTTGGCCGATCCTCTTGCCCAACTATGGAGAAAGTCCCAAACAGCCCCTCAACTTACACTTCTTAGCAAAATCCCACAAAGGTTACTCCACTTAACTTTTTGGCCCGACTCGGCTAACCCCGCTAACGGATACCACGTTAATTAACTAAATGCTCCTTTTAAAAAAAAAAAGGAATAACGAGAATACATACCGGGATACGGGCTTTACAACCGGGTTGCAAACCTTTGGGTTGCAAGTGGATCTTCAAAAGGAAGATGAAAGCGGATGGGTCAATCGACAAGTTCAAGGCTCGATTAGTGATCCAAGACTTTAGGCAACGGGAAGGCATAGATTATTTTGTTACTTATGCCCCGGTTGCAAGAATCTCCATGATTAAATTGTTGATAGCTTTAGGTGCTATTCACAATTTAGTGATTCACCAAATGGATTTCAAAACGACATTCTTGAATGGTGATTTGGAGGAGGAAGTTTACATGAAACAACCGGAAGGTTTTGTTATGCCCGGGATGGAGCATAAGGCATGTAAAACTTGGAATGCCATATGTCGGGTATCCTTCAATTTTGGAGGGATATTCGGATGCAAGTTGGATTACCAATTTGGAAGACCACTCTTCTACGAGTGGTTGGGTGTACTTGCTTAGGGGAGGTGCCATCTCATGGGCTTCCAAGAAGCAAACTTGCATCACGAGTTCGACTATGGAGTCGGAATTTGTGGCGTTAGCCGCTGCCGGTAAAGAGGAGGAATGGCTAAGAAATTTTGGTCCATGAAATTCCATTATGGCCGAAACCAATATCACCAATTTCTATCCGTCGTGATAGTGAGGCTACTTTGGCTAAAGCTTATAGCCAAATGTATAATGGCAAGTCTAGACACCTAGGTGTTAGACATAGCATGATTCATGAGGTAATCACGAATGGGGTGATTTCGGTTGAGTTTGTTCGGTCGCAACAAAATCTAGCGGACCACTTGACGAAGGGGTTAGCTAGGGACTTGGTTCATAAGTCGATAATAGGGATGGGATTAAAGTCCATCAAAATCCCTAACGGTGAGATACCCAATTCCCTTCTAATACAACATTAGAAGCTGAATTCAATGGGAAAGCTCACCCTAAGAGATTGGAGCACAAGACGGTCATCCCAAGGTGTGTGCTCGGTACTGCAAGTGAAGGAGGTAATTGTTCTTTTGTAAAAATGCATGTGCAAGTGCATGAGGAAAAGAACTACCTATATGAGTGTGAAGTGTGGCCGCTTCAAAAAGCTTGGACTTGGCTTTGATACACTCACGAATGGATAAGGATACATGGCCTGTATAGTGTCAAGTTTATACGTTAGAGAGTCTTTTAAATTCATGTGTATGTTATCTTCTGGTACTCAAATGGGTTGACGGGTTCAATCCATAGGACACCCGGATTCTCGAGTATTTGAAATGTGTAATGTAATAAGATGGAAATTCAATCTTTTAGATATTTTCATTTATGCATGAGTTTGTTTACCTGTATTGTAATTTTATTTTGTGAATCAAGGATTGCACTAAAATGGGGGAGGAATGTTGGTGATTTTAGTGAAATCATCGGTCCATTTTGTGTAGTTGGATTCACAAAGGTAATAATGGGGTTGGTAGCTAAGCTATAACATGAGTTAGGAGGTGTGGAGTGCACACTCGTGTAAGCTAACTAGAACCCGGGATTGTTGGACGGTTAAAATTGACAAGTTACAAAGTGGTTTCTTGAGCTGGGCGTCGGGGCCACTTGTGGCGCTACTTATCTAGCGCGGGAAGTAGCCCCAAGCTCTGGAATGTTGCCCGCGCTACTTTTGGGGCTACTTATCTAGCGCGGGAAGTAGCGTCGGGCTCTGGAATGTTGCCCGCGCTCCTTTTGGGGCTAATTATCTAGCACGGGAAGTAGCGCCGGAGTCAGGGATGTTTTCTCACTTTGTAACTCCCATTTTTTGTAACCGACGTCATTAAGTCCACAATCAAATCTCATTAAATGAGAGATTATTTCCTGGTTCAATACAATGTAGGTTACGATTCTCTAAAGGCGTATAAGTATGAATCGATTAGTGCCTTAATCGATACACCGAAACAAAGAGATTATCCCCTAGAGAATTTCGTGATACCCAGGCATATAGGGTCGAAATATCTCTTACGGAAAGCGAGCTCTCACGCGATCTCTGCGTTTATTCAAGCTATTCTACATCTCTTTCTCTCCCCAATTTTCGAATTCCTCCAACAAGTCGTACATAGGATTAGTACCAAAAAGTTGTTGTACATGGGGGTGCATAACCTGTGTACCGTCAGAGGCAGAGATTACTTGCTCTGGGCTTCTTCTGTGAACATCAAGGCCAGGTTGAAGGAAGGGGTTCTGCAGTATCTCAGGGGTCTCATCCGGTTTGTCTCTTGGAGTTTGGTCATCATCAGCTAACTCTGAGTCAAATCCAGAGATTGTGAAATCGGGATCTTGTGCGGCTTCTTCGTTTTCATGTGACAGAGCTTCTGCAGTCCATCCAGCAGTGTCAAGGGTGTGCGCAAATTCAGGACGTTGGAGGAAGTCAGAGAAATTCCCATGATGCGCATAATTTAGGGGATTGGGGGATTGCAGAGGGGATTCTTGTGCTACTTCTCCTATCACCTCTTCTTCCACTGTATCCTCTGCAATTGTTTGCATAGGAGACAGAGGTTTCCCAGTTTTCTTCTTGCTCTTTCTCCTCTTGGGTTTAGGTGCCCCTTCGTCTGAGGCTTTGGATTTTCTCTTCTTCTTTTCCTTTGGGGGAGAGGGAGGAGCAGAATATCCAACTTCTGTGGCATAAGGAGGAGAGGGTTGAGCTTCTGCGACACTTGTGGAGGTTCCCTCTGTGGTTTTCTTCTTATGAGTTTTCTTTGGAGGAGTAGAGGCAGAGGGTTTTTGTTTCTTTGAGGCAGAGTAGATGGATTTTCTCCGAGCACGGAATCTGGCTTGATTGTCTTCATGCTTCTGAAAAGCAGCTGCCCATTCTTCATCTGTCAACCTATCTAACACTTCTGTACCTATGGGAACTCCTAGACGCGGGGTTGTCATAGGACTTGGTTCTGGAGTCCTATGATCGCATATGTATTCTAACTCTAGTTCTTCGTCTCTTACATATCCGAGAAGTTTCTTTGGCAGAGGTCTGCAGTGTGGGTATCCATCAGCATGTTCTGTTGGGGAGTTTTTGTTCATAGCATACATCTTGGTTGTTGGCCCCTCCATTGGCCATTTTTCGAGCAAGAGTAGAGGCTCTAGCAGAACACCTAGAATTCTTTGAAACTGCAGAGGAGGTAGATCTTTCTGCTGGAAGGTGATCTTTCTGTCGATGGTGTTAACCATTTCTTGCATCATGAGTGTTGCGAAGTCCAGAGGTAGGTCGTAGTAGACTCCGTACATGATGGCTAGTATTTGGTGTGAGGATTGATCTAGACTCCCCACTTTCCCGGTTAAGCATCTGTTGAGTATGGAAAAGAGTGTATTCCACAGAGGTGGTAATCTGCCTCTGCGAAAATCGTTTCTCTTTCTTAGTGGTACGTTGTACCCCAACATTTCGACAAACCTGCAGCGCTCTTCATCTGTAGGTTCCTGTGCAAAGGTCTTTAACCCTAGAAGACCTCTTGTAGGTAGGCTGAACTCAAGAGAGAACATAGTTCTGTTGAACTTGAGTTCAAGATGTGCGGATTTATCTGGTTTGGAGATGTAGCCTTTGATCTGTCGGTCTTCTGGATCAAATCTGCAACGTTGCCATAATTGATTTATATATCTGGCAGGGATTTTGTCCACGGTTTTGGACATTAGAGGGTAGAGAATATGTTGTTTCAAAATATGGAGAAGTATTGCATGTGCTTCTCCAAAAGCTGTTTGGGATGGAACAAGGTAGTGGTTATTGGGTTTTAAAGGTAGAACATTAGCAAAATGTTCATGTTCTAAGAAGTTTTGAAGGTGGGTTGTCGGAGCAAAGTCTGCTTCATCGCCGGAGTTATCTTGCTCCAGGTTTCTGGCGATTTCAGGGTTTTCTGAATGTTCAGAGTGTTCAGGGTGTTCAGGGGAGTTCACCGGAGAGTGAGCAGGGGAGATATCTTGAGAAGAGGAGGCCATTTCTTGTTTGAAGTTATGAATTTTGCAGGTTTTTGCAATGGTTCGCCGGAGATGAAAGTGAAAGTTGAAAGTTCGTAACGTTTTTGAGGAATGGTAACTTGGGTTTTATAGTGAGAGGTAACGGTAGAAAATGAAGAGGTAAATATATGGAAGTGGATAATATTTGGGGTCCATACATGAGTATGAACGGCGGGTTCAACTTTCCAGGAGAACGTGTGTCGTGTTCGTCCAATGAAAATGTGACACGTCAGCAGTGTCAGAGCACGACTTGACGTCATGCGCGGCCCATTAATGCTTGGCGCATGGGTTTCTTTTCCTCCACATAATTTTCACTCGCAGTAAAATAGCCGTTACTGTTACAGAATTTCCCTAAGTTGAAAAATGACAGAAGCTCTGTAATGATAGAAGCTCTGTGGTTTGAAATCTTCCTTTTATTTTCCTCTGATGCTTGCACCTTTACTAAAAACGTTTGAAAATTCATTGGAGAGGATCGATAGATTTATAGAGTATAAATTTCTTTCACAGTGGTTTTGAAGCTCTGTCAGAGCCAGCAGAAGCTCTATGAGAGGAAATTTCTCATAACTAAAAATCTATTAAACTTTTTTATCATCCAAGTTTTTAATTGTTTTTGACAATGTTTTTAGCACCTATTTGGAAGTTGGTGTCCTAAAAAATTGTTTGTTAAAAGGTTTTGTGCGAGAAATTCTTTTAAAAGCCTATGTTGGTTAACAGAGTTTCTTTGATGGAATGAGCTCTGTGACCAACAACCTTTTAGAATCTCAAAGTGTGCATTTGTGTGAAAAAGGTCTTTTGAGAAGACATTCAAACTGATCGAAAGAGTTTAAATTTTCGATCATAGAGATTTTCTCTGGAAGAGCCTCTGTTGAGCTAAGCAGAGGCTCTACGACCTCAAATTTCTCATAACTCAAAATTTATGCATCTTTTTGATCATTTGAAGTTTGAAATGTTTTTAACATTGTTTTTTGGACAAATTTGGAAATTTGTGTCCTAGAAAACTGTTTTCAAAAGCTGTTTGTACGAGAAAACTTCAAATATCTTGATTGGTTAGCACAAGTTCTATGGTATATGGAACTTTTTGACTTGAGACCTTCTGTATGACATTCAAGATGATCGATCGAGTTCTTATATGTAATTTGTAGTAATAGAGGATCTGACTTTCAGAAGCTCTGTTGAGCTTAGTAGAGGCTCTGGAACCTTAAATTTCTCATAAAGGGAGACTCATCAATCGTTTTGATTATTTTCTTTTTGGAATGTCATAAGTAATGTTTCTAGGACATATTTGGAAATTTGTGTCCTAGAAAATTGTTTTCTTGAAGGATTTGTACGAGATACTCACTTTTTGACTTTCCTTTGTTCGGCGAAATTCTTGACCTTTGTTGATTGTGGTTGATCACAATTCTTCGTTGGCTCCCCCTTGAATGATCAACCTCTGTAGATCATTTCAAGGTCTCCTTCTGCTCCCCCTTGACCTATACTTGGATCAAATAAGATAAGTTGTGTATAGAACATAGATCAAGTCTTTCAAAGGTTCTATAAGGATTGTCAGAGGTTCTGAGCAATCCCATAGAAGCTCTGTTGAGTATTGAACACTTGGTGATTGAGAATTTACATACAGAAATAATTTAAACTACAAAACAAAAACAATGTATTTACATATTTATAGAAGATTATTTTATACTTACAGAGGTTTTAACTCATGTTTATCATTCCCAACTTACCCACCAAGAAAAGGAATCTTTTCTCATCTAGTGCCTTAGTGAATAAGTCTGCAAGCTGGTATTCTGTAGACACGAAGTGCATTTTGATTGACCCATTTTCAACATGGTGTTTCAGAAAGTGGTAACGGGTGTCGATATGATTTGTTTTTGAGTGCTGTACTGGATTGGCAGAGATGGCTATGGCGCTCTTTGAGTCACAGAAGATGGGTATCTTAAATAAGATGTGACCATAGTCTTTTAGTTGAGTTTTCATCCACAGAACTTGGGAGCAACAACTAGCAGCAACAACGTATTCAACTTCTGCCGTAGATGTCGACACACAGTTCTGCTTCTTTGAAGTCCAACTAACTAATTTCCCACCTAGGAATTGACAACTCCCAGAGGTACTCTTTCTGTCGAGTTTGCAGCCTCCATAGTTTGAATCTGTATAAGCTTTAAGGCCAAAACCAGAGTTCTGCGGATACCAGAGGCCAGGATTTTTGGTCCCTTTTAGGTATCTGAAGATTCTCTTTACAACATCGTAATGGGATTTCTTCGGGTTAGCTTGATATCTTGCACAGAGGCATGTGGCATGCATTATGTCAGGTCTACTAGCAGTTAAGTATAACAGAGACCCAATCATGCCTCTGTAGAGTGTGCACTCTACAGAGATACCATCTGGATCTGAGAATAATTTGTTTTCAGTGGCCATTGGGGTTTTCATTACAGAGGCATCAGAGAGACTGTATTTTGAAAGTATGTCAGAGACATATTTAGCTTTATTTATGAAAATTCCCTCTGATGATTGTTTTACTTGGAGTCCGAGGAAGAAAGTTAATTCTCCCATCATACTCATTTCAAACTCACTCTGCATGAGTTTTTCAAACTTTTTACACTCTTCTGTATTTGTAGACCCAAAAATTATGTCGTCCACATATATTTGTACAAGCAAAATTTCATCACTTTTTCGTTTATAAAACAAAGTTGTATCCGTTGTACCTCTGTCGTAACCATTATCGAGTAGAAAGGTAGAAAGTCTTTCGTACCATGCTACTGGAGCCTGTTTCAGTCCATACAGAGCTTTGTCGAGATAGTACACGTATCTTGGGTACTTGGAGCTTTCAAACCCTGGTAGTTGTTGGACGTATATTTCTTCTTGGATTTCATCGTTTAGAAAAGCAGATTTTACGTCCATTTGAAATACTTTAAAACCTCTGTGGGCTGCGAAGGCTAAGAAGATTCTTATGGCTTCGAGCCGTGCGACAGGGGCAAAAGTTTCATCGTAATCTATGCCTTCTTCTTGTCGATATCCCTTGGCCACCAATCTTGCTTTGTTTCTTATGACCACTCCATCATCATCTTTCTTATTTCTGAAAACCCATTTAGTTCTTATGGCTTGTTTTCCTCATGGCAGAGGAACTAAAGTCCAAACTTTGTTTCATTCAAACTGTAGAAGCTCTTCTTGCATAGCGTCTACCTAGTTTGGGTCGTCAAGGGCTTCAGATATCCTTTTTGGCTCGATCACACTAATAAAGTTTGTAAAGAAACAAAAGTTAGCAGTGGCAGATCTTGTGTATACCTTTTCAGAAGGTTCGCCAATTATAATACTTGGAGGATGGCTTTTTGTTCATTTTGTTGTTCTTGGGAGATGGTCATCGATTTCATCAAGTTGATCTTCAGAGGTTTCTAACTGTGGTTCATGTGCAACCTATGTCGTAGATTTTGCTTTCGTGCTTGATCCTACAAATTGTGGAATGATTGGAATGAGTGGCGGTGTTTGTTCATCTGAGGAAGTATAAACTGAGTCCTCTTGTTCCTCTGTTATTGGTTCCTCTGTGGTTTCTGGAGTTGGTTCTTCAGTAGCTTATGTGGTTGTTTTCCTTGCCATATCATCTTCTGTTGGCTCCCCCTCGGCATTTTCATCTGTATGATTAACAGAGGAAGATGAATTATTTAAGGGACCAGTTAGAGATATACCTATCGTGTACTGGTTGGCAGAAGATGATTCTCCAGAGTCTCTGACGGCTCCAGTAGAGGGATCAATGTCGTCATGGAATATCTCTTGAAATAGAAGATTTAAGTTTTCTTCTCTTGTTTTTGAGATGCCAGAGGATTCCCCTTTTAGACCGAGTTCTGAACTGATTTGATCAGAAGTCTATTGGAAGGTATCGTCAAAAGAAACGTTTATGCTTTCTACAATCGTTCGAGATCGTAGAAGATAAACTCTGCAGGCCTTGGAAGTTGCAGAGTATCCTATGAACTTGCCTTCATCTGCCTTTACTTCAAACTTTCCTCTTGCTTCTCTATCATTTAAGACGAAGCACTTGGATCCAAATACATGGAAGAACTTGATGTTTGGTCGTCTTTTGTTGATCAAATGATATGGTGTTTTGATGTGTCTCTTTACGAGGGTTGATCGATTTTGGGTATAGCAAGCGGTTGATACTGCTTCTGCCCAAAATTTCATTGGTAATCCACATGCGGTTAACCTAGTTATGGCGGCCTCCACAAGCGTGTGATTCTTTCGTTCGACCACGCCATTCTGTTGTGGGGTGCGTGCAGCAGAGAAGTTCTGTGAAATTCCTTCTTCTGTAAGATAGGCTTCAATGACAGAGTTTTTGAATTCTGTGCCATTGTCGCTTCTCAGTTTCTGAATCCTGCACTCATACAGAACTTGGATTCTTTTCATTAAATTTATCAGTATGTTTGGAACATCTGATTTCTTTCTGACAAATTCAACCCATGTAAAGCTTGAGAATTCATCGATCAAAACAAGTAGATATTTCTTTCCACCTAGGCTCTGTGTAGATATTGGACCGCAGAGGTCAACATGTAGCATGTACAGAGGTCTAGGGAAAGATACATCAGTTTTGCCTTTATGGGAAGCTCTTTTGAGTTTTCCCATTTCACAGGCAGAGCATAAATGATCTTTATTAAATTTGAGTGGACATTAACTTCTGTTGTTTGAATTTTTCAAGCTCAAGAGAGGTTTTGGCTTGTATGCACATATCCAAAAAGTCTGGACAGATAGGAATTCCAGTGATTTCTCCTTGGGAGGAATAGTTCTGTTAAGAACTTCAGAGGTTTGTTTAAAAACCTTTGTGTCACTAGGTCCGATCTCTGACTTAGAGTCAGTCTCTGATTCGTCAGAGGATGAATCGTCCTCATATACAGAGGTTGAGTCACTTGGTTCTCTTTCGACAGAGGCTGAGCTTTCAGAACATGCCATACTCACTTTCTTCCTTTTCTAAGGAACTATCTTCTAAGTTAACAGAAGTATCTGTTAAGTTTTCTTCAGAGAGATCTTGATCGCTGGAAGATGTACAAAGGTTTTCTTCAGAGATATTAAGTTTTTCTTCTGTAATTCTTGGCTTGAACTCAGGTGCCTATGCTAATAATTTCTTTTCAGAATTCATCATGCCGACAAATGCAACATGAGTTTGAGTCTCAGGATTACCAAACTTGAAGATTCCTATCTGATCTTGAGTTTTCAGATACCTCTTAGGTTTGGATTCTCTTTTGACAGAGATTGAAGGTGACAAATCTGTGTTTTAAAACCACACATTTGTCATCTTCAGAGGTTTCCTCTTGTGAGGTTCCCCAGAGACTTTTTGCCTTTTACTTACAGAGAGAAGATTTGGAAATCCAGGTTTTCTTGTATCTCCAATGTGAAATAGAGAGGACAGAGACTTGTCTCTTTTGGTTCCGGTATAAGGATCTATATCACAGAAACTAATTCCCCGTCTCCCTATTTGTGTGTTTATTTTTTCGTACACCTTCTGAGCATCTTGAAATTTTTTAATTTGAAGATCTCTTTTGAGTAAATCTTGACAGAGGACTTCTCTTTCCTTTTGAAAATAATTTTTAAGAGCTAGGATGTTCATTTTGTCGCACTCAACGTCCATTAGTTCTTTAGACTTTATTTTCAAGGAAGAATTAAGTTCAAGGAAGAATTTAGTTCAGAAATCTTTTAAAGGATTTAACTTTTTGTTCCATTCCATTTCAATTTCTTCTTTTTCTTGAAAAATCTTAGCTTTTTCTTGAGTGAGAAGTCTAGCTTCTCTCTCATAGAAGGTGAGCTTCTTTTGAATACTTTCGCATGTCTTTTTCATTTCATTGTTTTCAATGTTAACTTTGACTAAATCAGCTTATGTTGTATTATAGTTAGAGTTTGAAGTGGATACCTCACTGTCGGAGTCAGAGCTGACTTCTGCCATGCCACATAATAGAGCATTATTTGTTTCGCCTTTGTCAGAGGATGTGTCTGACTCCCAGATTTCTTTGTTCACCATTAGTGATTTCTGAGCATAGTATTCAGCTTTCTTTTTGTAGAAAGCTGTGTTAGCTTTAATTAGCTCCTAATTAAATGAATGTTTTATAAAGATATTTTAATGTTTTAGATATTTTCTTATAGATATTTACTTAGATATTTTATATAGATATTTTAGATATTGTCTAGATTTTAGATATCTTTAATATCTAATGTGTAAATGGCCCTATATAAGAGGTGTCCATAGTCTTATTTCAAGAAGTGAGAGATATGGAAAGCACACAAAAACACACATAGACTAGTTTCTTATGAGAGTCGTTTCATGTTTAGTGTGGTGTTCTTCAACATTTCTCCTCTCCATATTTAATCATCAATGAATATGAGATAAGTTTCTTTATGATTGTTCTTCATGTATATCTTATCTCTATATTTAAATATGGACTTTATATTTCTTCTATTGTTGCTCAAAAATGGGATCAACAATAGAAGAAAGAAGCCTTGAATCTTCTATTTTTAGAGATGTTCCACGATGACATTGATCCTTCTGTTGGAACCATCAGAGTTTCTGAAGAACCATCTTCTGTTGGACAAAATCCTACAGGTATGACTCTAACGGGTCCAAATAATGCTTCATCTTCTTCTATAAATACTACAGATGCAAATGCCGAAGAAGAAAATGCAGAAGATGAAACATCAAGAAAAACGACCGCAGAAGCTGCTGAAAAACAAACTCCACAATCCACAGAAGAACCAATTACAGAGGTAATTGAGGACCAAGACTATACGTCCTCAGAGGAACAAACTCCACCACCACTCATACCAATCATTCCACAAATGGTAGAATCTTCTACCAAGGTAAGAAGAACGACAGAGGCTATACAAGAAGAAGATCCACAAGAAGCTTCTGAAGAAAGGTTCGATGACATTGATGACCATCTTCCTCGCACCACTCAGTGGACAAAAAGCCATCCTCCAAGCCAAATAATCGGAGAACCTTCTGACTCAGTAAAAACCAGGCCTGCCACTGCTAATTTTTGTTTCTTTACAAATTTTATTAGTGTGATAGAACCAAAGAAGATTTCTGAAGCACTAGATGACCCAAACTGGGTAGACGCCATGCAAGAAGAACTTCTGCAGTTTGAGCGAAACAGAGTATGGACTTTAGTACCTCTGCCACGAGGGAAACAGGCCATTGGGACTAAGTGGGTCTACAGAAATAAGAAGGATGAAGATGGAGTGGTCATCAGAAACACATCACGATTGGTGGCCAAGGGATATAGACAAGAAGAAGGCATAGACTACGATGAGACTTTTGCCCCTGTCGCACGACTCAAAGCAATAAGAATATTCTTAGCCTTCACAGCCCACAGAGGTTTTAAAGTCTATCAGATGGACGTAAAATCAGCTTTTCTCAACGGTGAAATCCAAGAAGAGATTTACGTAAATCAGCCACCAAGGTTTGAAAGCTCAAAGTTCCCAAGGCATGTATACTACCTTGAAAAGGCTCTGTACGGACTGAAACAGGCTCCAAGAGCATGGTACGAACGACTTTCTACCTTTCTTCTAGTAAATGGCTACAACAGAGGTACAACAGATACTACCCTATTCTATAAACGTAAAAACAGTGAAATAATGCTTGTACAAATCTATGTGGACGACATAATTTTTGGGTCTACTAATACAGAAGAGTGCAAAAGTTTTGAAAAACGCATGCAGAGTGAGTTTGAAATGAGTATGATGAGAGAACTAACATTCTTCCTCGGACTCCAAGTCAAACAAACATCAGAGGGAATTTTTATAAATCAGGCAAAATATGTCTCTGACATTCTTTTCAAGTATAGCCTCTCTGATACCTCTGCAATGAAAACTCCAATGGCCACTGGAAATAAGTTATCCTTAGATCCAGATGGCATCTCTGTAGAATGCACTCTCTATAGAGGCATGATTGGATCTATGTTATACTTAACTACAAGCAGACCTGACATTATGCATGCCACATGTCTTTGTGCACGTTATCAAGCTAATCCAAAGAAATCACACTATGATACTGTGAAAATAATCTTTAGATATCTAAAGGGGACCAAAAATCTCGGTCTCTGGTATCCACAGAACTCTGGTTTTAGTCTTAAAGCTTATACAGATTCAGACTATGGAGGATGCATGCTCGACAGAAAGAGTACCTCTGGGAGTTGTCAATTCCTAGGTGGTAAACTAGTCAGTTGGACCTCCAAAAAGCAAAATTGTGTCTCAACATCCACTGCAGAAGCTGAATACGTTGCTGCTGCTAGTTGTTGTTCTCAGGTTCTATGGATGAAGACTCAGCTAAAAGACTACGGCCACATTCTATTCAAAATACCTATCTTCTGTGATTCCAAGAGTGCCATTGCTATCTCTGCCAATCCTGTGCAACATAAAAAACCAAGCATATCGATATAAGGTACCATTTCTTGAAACATCATGTTGAATACGGTACAATCGAGATGCATTTCGTACCCACAGAATACCAACTCGCGGACTTATTCACCAAAGCTTTAGACGAGAAAAGATTCAATTTCTTGGTGGGTAAGTTAGGAATTGTAAGTTCCCAGATTCACGTTGTATCATATTAATGGTAGTAAAATAGACAGCGGAAGCATATTAAATAAAGCCATTAAAATGAGTGATTGTGTAAACGATAAGTGAACTATGAGAATCAAATATTAAACAGTAAAATGATAACAAGATCAGATATAAAAGTTGCTCATATATTGATAATGAATCACACCAAGAACAAGTTAAAGTGTGTTCGGAAATCTCATAGGACAACAATATCGTACGGAGGTAGTGCTCGGGATTGCTGCAGTGTGTGCTTAAACAATTGTGGAAAAACTACTCTTTCCAAAGCTTACAAATGTTGTTCCACTACCTCGCTATTTATAGATCTGATAAAGTGTAGACAGTGTACTATCGTACCCCGGAATGACACGTGGAAAGTGTGTCTCCAATTTTAGGGCATACGTGGAAATTGTGGATACGTGTCTGACACTTAATATTTCCTACGAGACTTAGACTGACAGAGATCTTCACTTCACTAGAGCTCTGTTGAAATAGCTCTGTTGGTCTTCTTTTAAATACTTGTTCCTGTTGGAAGTCTTCGACAGAGCTCTGTTGAGATCTGTTGGATCCGACAGAGCTCTGTTGAGCTCTGTTGGTCTTCTTGATGAAACACCTTCCAGGTCTTCTGTCTGATCTCTGTTGGTCTTCTGACTTGAACTATTTTCAATACTCTTACATAACAGATACTTGGGGCTAACAATCTCCCCCTAAGTATTGAAAATAAAAATTTACAATTGACAAGAGATTAAACAAAAGAACAGAGAACTTTTACCTCCGTCGATGCCTTGCACTAATCTTTTGGAATATTACAAAAAGATTAAAAGATCAGTACATTTAAGCATAATTATCTCCCCTAAGAATTCTGTCGAATCTTCTGATTAGAGTACGGAAGTCGAGCATCAGATCAATCTGGTCGATGAAGAGTTTCTGCTGTTCTTCTGGACACTTGTTTCTTGGGAGATCTTGGATTATGTTCTTGATGTATACCAGCGATTCACTTAAGTACTTGTGGGCTTCATTTGCTCTAATGGCCTTCTTTATTCCCTTCTGTCTGCAGATAAAGACTGGAGGATCTTCTACTACAGTTCCAGTTCTGTGATGACCATAACCCTCAAGGTTTTCGTTAGGAGGTGCAATCGCTAGTTTCTCCACTTCAAACTCTATGCCAAGTTGATAATCAATCTATATTCGGAGATTGATGTGTTCTTGGATAGCAAATCTGACTTCTGGTAGCGCAGTTCTGGCCGGTGTGTATCTTTCTGAGAAGTTCAAGCAATATGCGTGGAGTAAGATCAGGTCATATGGATTCAGAAGGACGAGATCATTGTCATTGAAGATTTCATTTCTACCTTCTGTTGATTCCACAGTATACTCATGGTATGTGACCCTGTCGTGTTGAAACTTCTTGTGCTTGATGTCCAGAATTTTGCGGATACCGAAGTTTATATTGATGGCTTTGTTCTGATTTGACTTGGTTTGGATGAACTTTAGCCTTGCATCAGAGATGGTGTTTATCCTGATTGGGTTGAGGTATGGGTTAATGGGTACGGCATTTACAGGGACGATGTCTCTGTAAGCATAGAGAAATGCAAATACCGTTTCT
The DNA here is from genome assembly GCA_033807775.1 of Saussurea involucrata. NCBI lineage: Eukaryota > Viridiplantae > Streptophyta > Magnoliopsida > Asterales > Asteraceae > Saussurea > Saussurea involucrata. The sequence continues at coordinate 66,608,052 of CM066320.1, read as the reverse complement.
AAGGCAGGTTTTTCGGTGTGAAAGGTAGAGGTTTATGGGTTCTGTTCTGTTACGGTTGGGTTTGGGTCATTGTGGGTCTCTTCCATAAGGGTGTCGATGTGAGCAGATTCGGCTTGACTTATTTGTTCTTCAGCAAAGGATTGGTCTGTCCTTTCTGGTTCTTTTGTTGGAGAAGTAGGAGGGGTGTCTAGGCAGATGATCTCTGGTGGTTCTTGCGATGACTCTTCTGTCGCTTTGATGACTCTGTTCTTGAACATGTAGTCGAATGCCACTTCAGTCATATCTGTCATCCCCTTTTCTCCTTCTGTAGTCTCTGCCTCAGATGCTTCTGTGACTTTCCCTTTGCCCTTGGCTTCTTTTTCAACCTCTTTCTCCTTCTCTACCTCTTTCTCCTCTTTCTCATTCTCTTTCTCCTTCTCCTTCTCCTTCTCCTTCTCCTTCTCCTTCTCCTTCTCCTTCTCCTTCTCCTTCTCCTTCTCCTTCTCCTTCTCCTTCTCCTTCTCCTTCTCCTTCTCCATCTCCTTCTCCCCCTTTTGTTGTTCTGAGGACTCACCCAATTGATTGTCGGATTGACCTTCTTGAGCGTCTTCAAAGTCATCATCATCGTCAGAGGATTCAATTTGAGCTTTTGGTGAGGAGTGAACAACAAACTTCAGACCTGTTTTCTGTCTCTTGCATGCAGGTTCGTCTGTGGGTGCTTCTTCTGCAGATCTTTTTGATGTAGATGCAGTCTGTAAGATGATATTAGTAAAGTTTGAGGCTGCCTGTTTCATCACATCTTCTACCTCTGTTGCAGCGGCTCTGATTTCTTCTAATTGAGCCTTGAAGTTGACTTTGTGAGTATCAAGAGACGCTTTCACATGTTGCTCTGTTGCCTTAGCCTTCATTACGAATTTTGATGAGATCGTCATCATCCGGCTTAGAACAGATTTTCTGAAGTTTCCCATTTGCCCAACTGTCATGGGTAGGTCATTTGGGTTAGGGCTGGAGATGTTGAGTGGAGTAGCAGATGAAGTGGTTGCTTCTTTTATGGATTCCTTAACAGAGTTGGTAATTAGCTCTGTCAAGGTTCTGATATTAGATTCTGAAAGAATAACCGTGGGGATGGGAAGGGTTCTGTTCATCTGCGCTGTGTGGTTCTCTGATATAAGTCGCTTTAGGTTTGTAAGTTCTGTCGAAGTCTTTGTAACTTCCTCTGCGCTGACTGATCGTAGGTCGGCTATCTCTATCGTCAGCTTTGCAATCTCTTCTCCTCTGACCCTTTCAGACTCTGTTCTGAGTGTTGCAGCTTCGTCATATCTTCGAGTTAGATCAGCATGCTTGTTTGAGATGTTCAGCAGTTCTTCCCTAAGAGAAGCATTTTCCTTGCGGATCAGCTCCTCCTTTTGTTCATTGATAAGTTTATACTCGTTCAAAGAGTTGTTGATACTGTCACAGAAGCTTTCGAACTCTGCTCTTGTGACAGTGTCAACGAGGGTCTCCTTGGTTCCAACACATGGTTCCAATTCTTCCTCGAGTTCAGAGGCGCCTCCGTCAAGAGTTGTTTTGATGTTGGCTCTTGGAGGGCTTCCACCTGATCCTTGATGTTCCCTTTGAGGGGAAACAACTACAGGTGTTCTGACCAGAGTTTCCTCTTCCAGCTCAGGTTCTGAAGAAGGAAATCTGGTGTGATGGGAAGCATTTGGATCAAGCAATGTCTTCCCTTGTTCTACTATGGTCTCCCATTGTCCCTGAGTCGGACAGATGCTACATGAGATTACAAAGATCTCTGGTCTAATTTGTGTAGTCTCTAAATGAGCCACAAAGGCATCGTCGTGTGGAGGTGACCTATTGATGTTCTGGGGCGAATGAACATCACTACCAAAGATAGTTTCCCCGGCTTCGTGCGTATCAGAGGTATGAAGAAGTGCCTCTGATGGTATAGGCTGGTTAGGGTTCGAGGTGTGCACCTCTGTTTCAATAATCCCTTGGTCTTGATCACCCGGATTAGATTGTGTGGGAGCACTGGGATGTGGGCTAGGATTTCTCTCAGATGTGTCATCTTAGACATCTTCTTCTATCCTCACATTTTCCTTGGCACCTAAGGATGTAGAACGCTCGGGTTCCTCTCTGTTATCTATTTGCTCACCAGTATCAGAGGAAAGAACTTCTACCTCTGGTGACTCCTGTACTCCCTCATGAACAGTCTCCATAGTGGATGCTCTGTTCCCTACTTCCTCCATCATCACTCTAGAGGAAGACCCCACTTCGGGTACTCTTACCTCTGGTCCGTTTCCTTCTTCCACTCGTACTCTCCTCAGATGGCTCAGAGCCTAAGTATGCTGGGGTTCTCACCTCAGGCTCTTGAGGTTGAGCAGCATGTCTATAGTTTTGGATAGAAATGTGGCCTGGGCTTATCAGAGAGAGCATTGTACCTGGAACGCGTCGAATGAGGGGATATTCTCCTGAAGTGGTGGGATTGAATCTGGTCATGACCCAGTTCCTGGACATATTGCCTTGTTGAGTCAATTCCAGACTCTGAAATGATCTTCTGATTACCAACCCGATAAACCTTGGAAACTTGATGTTCTTCAGGAATTTATGTTGCCCAACTTCTCTTCCTTTTGCAATGGCGGAGGTCTTGAGATTAACGGCAGTGAGAAGGTCGGTGTAGAGAATGCTGGCATAGTCAAGGTTTCTTTGAAAGAACAATCCATACATTATCTGTAGGATTTCTATGATGGCTTGATCTTGACTACCAGATTTTCCTGTGAGGGTTCGGTTCAGTGCAGAGAACATGAAATTCCACACTGGTGGTAGATTTTGTCTTTTGAATGCTCCGATGCGGGTGATATCTTTGTTGTAGCCTAGAAATCGTACAAACTCCAGAAGGACAGCAGTGTTGGGTGGCTTCTCGAAAGCTTCTATGTTGAGCTGTCGCTTGCTCTTCATTCCAAGAATTCTTCGCATGGTAGTTGCTCTGATTCTGATCGTTCCTGAACCTCCATCCCGACCAGAATCCACATTGCCGATTATTCCGTTGAGCTCTTCTACGTGTTGGCATGTAGTCCACCACTGCTTGATGTAGAGCTCAGGAATGTTGTCGTCGAAGTCTGTTAGGGATTTGAAGATTTCTGAGTTTCTGAAGAACTCCAGAAATATGTGGTATGTGGGTAAATAGAGAGCAGGGTTTGGATCTAATCGATGGTTGCTTTCAGCGAACTCGTATGGGAGAATAACAATTTGGTCGACGGGACCAATACGGCTTGAATCTGCTGAGTGTTGAGGGTTTGCCATTTTTGCAGGTTTGAGTTTTGAAGGTTTGAATGAAGAGGAAAGATGAACATGGTTTAAATAAAAGAGGGTCAAGGTTTTGGATATTTATAGTCCGAGCTTGTGGCTGAGTAATCGCCGCAGATACTGTAGGCACTCGAGTGTCAGAAGGTGGAGTGGCCTGAAATGTGTATCGTGGGGACAGCTAGTGGTTTAGCTTTCAATTGGAGATTGCCACGTGGATTTGTTCTGACCACTTTTGTGCAAGTAAACCGTCGCGGTTAGAGATGTGTGGGTTACAAGTGGTTGACGTTTAGAAATAACCCGCACCTCTGATGTCGTTACTTTTGATGACGTGTTCTGATGACGTGGCAGAATAGACTAACAGAGCTCTGATGGAGCTGTGTTAAGTTGCTTCTGTTGCGTGGCCTCCATTTCTTACCGTTACCTTTACCAGAACTTGTTCTGATGTGAGATGGTCAGAACTTTACATGATCAAACAGAGTTCTGATGAGAAGCAACGGAGGCTTTGATGAGATGTCAGAGTTCTGACTGGTTCTCCAAAAGATTTATCTTTAAGCTCAAAAAGCAAAGTCAATTTGGTTTTGGAAATTTGATTATTGACTTGCTCCCCCTAAAACCATGCAATTTTCCTTTATAAGCTCCACCTCGACAGATGAGCCATCCCTTCCTTTGATTTTTTTTTTTTTTAAACAAAAGAGCTTTTGTACGACCAAAAAAAATGCGCGACAGAATTCTTGTGTACAACAGAACTCTGTTGAATTATCCTACCCAACTTTTTGACAGAGCTCTGGTAGGAACATCAGAGCCTCTGTTGATTTTAAACAGAGTTAGGAGGACAAGTTCAGCATACCCAGTTTGCTGATTAGGAAGTTAAATTTCCTTTCATTAAGGGCTTTTGTAAACAAATCAGCAAGCTGGATGTCTGTTGAAACAAAGTACATTTCAATAGTCCCTTTTTCAACATGATCCTTTATAAAGTGATACCTTATGTCGATGTGCTTAGTCTTCGAGTGTTGAACTGGGTTGGCTGTTATGGCAATGGCACTCTTGGAGTCGCATAGAATTGGAATTTTTCCATACTCTAAGCCATAATCTCTGAGTTGTGTCTTCATCCATATTACTTGGGAGCAACAACTAGCAGCAGCAACATATTCCACTTCTGCTGTAGAGGTTGAAACACAGTTCTGTTTCTTGGATGTCCAACTCACCAACTTTTCTCCAAGCATTTGGCAGCTACCAGAGGTACTCTTTCTGTCGTTCTTGCATCCTCCATAGTCTGAGTCTGTGTAAGCTACAAGCTCAAAACCAGAGTTAAGAGGATACCAGATACCCAAAAATTGAGTCCCTTTCAGATATTTAAATATACGTTTGACAGCTGTTAAATGAGTTTCGGTAGGATTTGCCTGAAATCTGGCACGGAGACAGGTTGCATACATTATATCAGGTCTACTGGCGGTTAAGTACAAAAGTGACCCTATCATGCCTCTGTAGTGCTTGACATCTGTTGGTTCACCATTAGGATCAGAGTCAAGTTTAACTCTAGTGGCAATAGGAGTTTTCATTGGTTTTGAATCATTGAGCTTATATTTTTTCAACATGTCAGAGATGTATTTGGACTGACTTATGAAAGTCCCTCTGTCAGATTGTTTGACTTGTAAACCCAGGAAGAAAGAGAGTTCTCCCATCATGCTCATTTTGAATTCACTTTTCATTAAGGATTCAAACTTATCACAGTACTCTTGCCGTGTAGACCCAAAGATAATATCATCAACATATATTTGTACCAGAAGTATATCATTTTTGTATCTCCTGAAGAATAGAGTTTTATCGACGGTACCTTTCTCGAAGTGATTGATCAACAGAAATTTGGACAGAGTTTCATACCAGGCTCTGGGAGCTTGCTTAAGACCGTAGAGCGCTTTGTCTAGTTTGTAAACGTGGTCTGGAAACTCTGAGCATTCAAAACCAGGAGGTTGCTGGACATAAATTCTTCTTGCAGCTTGCCATTTAGAAAGGCAGACTTGACGTCCATTTGATAGACCTTAAAACCTTTATGAGCAGCATAGGCTAGGAAGATTCTTATGGCTTCTAGCCTAGCCACAGGTGCAAAGGTTTCGTCATAGTCAATTCCTTCTTCCTGTCTGTATCCCTTTGCAACCAGACGGGCTTTGTTTCTGATGATAATCCCATCTTCATCCTTTTTGTTTCTAAACACCCATTTGGTTCCAATGGCCGCTTTGCCTTTTGGGAGTGGAACCAAGGACCAGACTTTATTTCTCTCAAATTCCAGAAGCTCTTCTTGCATAGCTTCGATCCAATTTGGGTCCTCTATGGCTTCAGAAATCTTTTTCGGCTCAATCATGCTTAGAAAATTTACAAAGAAGGCTTCATTGATTGTGGCCGATCTTGTCTTTATGCCATCATCAGCAGCACCAATGATAAGATGATGAGGATGATCCTTTGTCCATCGTGTCATGGGAGCATGGACAACGGGTGGCGTTTGTGCTTCTGATGGGAAAAGACGAACTTCAGCATCAGAGTTCTGTAGGTTTGGACCAGGGCTCTGTGGCACACAACTTTGGAGAGTGGCCTCATTGCTCTGAGAGTCATTAACAGGGCTCTGTGATGGTGAACTTTCAAACAAGGAATTTCTTCCAACGTTTGTCATCAGAGGTGATGAAGGCTCTTGTTCAGGTTCTCATTCATTCTGGTGTGGTTCCTCATTTCTCTGAATTACTCCTGTAGACAGAGAGGTAGATGGTGAAGTATTAGAGGGACCAGTGAGAGATGTACCTGTCAGATTTTGATCTGTTGAGTTCTGAGCTTGATCTCCTCTGTTTATGTTATCATAGGAATCATCATCGAAGAAATCATTGAACATGAGATTGATGTCTTCTTCCCTTGATCTAGAAGAACTTATCTTCTCTTGTTCTGTCTGTGTCCCCTCTGTTGATTTTCGATTAGAGGAGCTTGATATGCTTTCATCAAAGGACACATTTACACTCTCTTGAATGACCCGACATCTGGTGTTGTAGACTCTGTAGGCTTTAGAGGTTAAGGAATAACCAATAAAGATTCCTTCGTCTGCTTTCTTGTCAAACATTCCCAGATGTTCTCTGTCATTCAGTATGTAGCACTTGCAACCGAAGACATGAAAGAATTTCACATTTGGTCTTCTGTTGTTAATGAGTTCATAAGGAGTCTTCTTGAATCTTTTTACAATTACAGCTCTGTTTTGGGTAAAACAGGCTGTTGAGACTGCTTCTGCCCAGAAGTTTATTGGAAGAACAGAGCCAGCAAACATGGTTCTGGCGGCTTCTACTAGAGTTCTGTTCTTTCTCCCCACAACTCCATTCTGTTGCGGAGTTCTTGCTGCTGAGAAGTTTTGGGAAATACCTTCCTCTGTTAGGCAGGCATCAATTTTGGCGTTCTTGAATTCTGTCCCATTATCACTTCTCAACTTTTGTACCTTTAGATCTAACAGAACCTGTATCCTTTTCAACAAACTTATCAGAATTTCTGGGACATCAGATTTTACTCTAATGAACTCAATCCAGGTATATCGAGAATATTCATCAATTAAAACAAGGATATACTTTTTGCCCGACAGACTTTGCACAGAGATTGGACCGCAGAGATCCACATGAAGCATATGCAAAGGTCTGGGACAACTATGATCACTCTTTGTTCTGTGTGAAGATCTTTTCATCTTTCCAAGTTCACAAGCAGAACAGAGATGGTCTTTGTCAAATTTCAGAAAAGGAAGTCCTTTTACTAACTTCAGTTTCACGAGTTCGTCAAGATTTCGAAAGTTTAAATGAGCAAATCTTTTGTGCCAGAGCCAGGCATCTTCATTATTCAAAGACACTAAACAGAGTCTTTCTGTTGTAGTGTTTTGGCTTGGTTTGAAATTCATTTTGTAAAGATTGCCTTTTCTATCAGCTCTTAAGAGTTCTTGACCAGACTTGGAAAGTAGTAAGGAACAATATTTCTTCCTGAAATTGACATCAAATCCGTGATCACAGAGTTGACTTATACTGAAAAGATTATGATTTAATCCTTCAACATAAGCAACTTCAGAGACTGAAACACCACCATTTACTAATGTACCATAACCTTTAATCTGTCCGCCATTGTCTCCTCCGAAGGTTACTGCACTTCCAATTTTGTTTTTAAAAGAAGTCAACAGCTCCTTATTCCCCGTCATGTGCCTGGAGCATCCAGAATCCAAGTACCAGATCTGCACATGAGGTTTCTGCAAGACAGATTAATTTCTTTTAGGTACCCATTGCATAATGGGTCCTTTCCTGTTAGGCTTAGGTGGATTATCAGATTTTCCTTGAGATTGTTTATACTGAGATGATGTGCCAGAGGTTTTCCTTTGTGTATTCTGAACAGTCTTGATATTTTTCTTTTGAACCGACTTATTCAGAACACAGTGGGGACCATTCAGATGGTTTTGCAATTTAAGTAACAGCTGAATGCAGTTGCAGTTTATAGAGCATAACTGATGCACATTGTTTTTATTCAAAAACTGTTTGAATGGAGCTTGATTCTGAAAGATTTTAGGACCAGATGTCTTTGCATACAATCTGTCCTGACTTTGTTTCTTAAAATTGTTACTCTTAGGAATAGACTCTTTTGACATGAAATTCTTGGAAATGGACTCATTTGAACGAAAAGAATTTCTTCCTTGATTTACACCGGAATTCGGAACAGACTTAGCTATCCACTTTCCCTTCTGTTCTGGTGTGAATCTTACAGGTTTGAAAGCAAGAGGAACATTTGAGTTTACAAAGACGCTTTTGTTTTTCTCTTTCTTCTCTACTTCTACTGCATTAGAAGCAAGAATCTTGAAATCTTTGTTGTTAAAGCTTGTTACTGGTATAAATCTTGACTGTTTCTTAAAGAAAGAAACATCCTCTTTTAGATCCGAAGATCCTACCGGTAGTTGCTTTAACTTGTGTAAGATGTTCTTTTGACCACAGAAGATCTATTCATCTACCTCGGAGTCAGAGTCACAATTAGAGGCTAGAAAGTCTCTAGTGGCTCTGTTGGAGGAATTTGATTCAATGGGTATGACAGGGATATTTGTTTTAACAGATCTGAACTTTCTCAACTTTGGCTTTAAAGAATCAGAGATAGCATTTTCTTCAATAACTTTCAACAAATCTTCTTCAAAAGATGTTCTTATAGATTCAGAGGTAGGAGAGAAAACTGGTGCTTCTGGATTAAGTTTGCTCTGTGGCATTTCAACAGAGGACTTTGTCTCAGAAGAAGCAGACTTCTGTCCTTTGAAAGAATTGAAGTTGAAAATCTCTTTAGTATCTAAGTCCTTGACGGAATTAGGAACTATGATTTTAGCTTTTCCTTGATCAAGAATAAACTCGGAGGATGGTTTCAAAACCTTTTTATGATCAAAGGAATCATAGCTAACGTTCCTAAAGTCGAGATTTCTTGGTTTTGAGAAAGCATCTGACGTTTTGGTTCTTTTGAAAACAGCATTACCAGATATCACGTCCTCTTGGATTTTTCCAATACAAAAGGCGGAGGACAGAGATGTCTTCTTCCTTTCGTTGTAGGGAGCAAGGTCAGAGAAACCAAGACCTTGCGTATCCATCTGTGAATTTATCTTGATATGTACATCTTGTGCATCTTGGTACTTTTTGATTTGAATTTCTTTTGTCTGTAGGGATTGATGTAGAACTTCCCTCTCTCCTTGAAAATAATCAGTTAGAGCAACAGAGTTAAGTCTCTCTGTTTCAGACTGTTTCAACTTTTCAGACTTCTGTTTCAAATCATTTTCATAAACTTTGATCTTTTCAGAAAACAGATTTTCCTTCTTCTTTTGTAAGATTTCTAACTCAGATTTTTCTTTAAAGATTTCTTCCTTATCTTGTTCCAAGAGAGTCTTTTCTCTCTTGTAAAAAGATAGGTCCTTCTGAGCTAGTTTTCTTAGCTCCTTTTCTTCAGAAAGTTTTTATTTTAGAAGCTGAAATTCCTCATTCAACATGGAAACATGTATTTCTAATTCTGAGTCAGATTTAGATTCAGATGAGCATACCTTGGCACTGGGTCTGGTGGTCTCCAGCGTTCTGTCGTCAGATTCTGTCGTGGTAAGAGCAAATGCATGAGCTAGATCTTCTTCTTCTGTTGTTCCCTTCGTTATTTCTGGTTCTCCAGTCATCCAGTCAACAGCTGCTTCTAAACTTTCATCATCCATAGCAACTCCACAGAAGTTGGCTTGTTCTGGTTCATCATCAGAAGATGAGTCAGAGACCCAATTTTCCATTTCAGCAACATAACTTCTTTCTTTGTAATTGTACTTGTATTTGTTTTTGTAGTAGTCCTGGTCTTTTACCAGTTTGCCTCTACAATTAATAGAGAAGTGTCCAGGTTTGCCGCATCTGAAGCAGCGTCCATCATTTTGATTGATGGGTTGGGCAGCATCGGCCTTCTGTTGTGCTGGTGGATTTTCTTTTCTTTGTGGAGGTTTCCCTATTTCTGTGGCAACTCTGTTGGAACTTTGCTCTGGTGCTGTATATCCTCTTCTGTCTTCCCTTCCTTCTCTCTCATATCTGCCTCTTCTGTCGAATTTATTGCCAAATCTCTTGTTAAATTGCTGAGTTATTAAAGCAAGAGATTGGGCAAAGGCTTGAATGTCATCATCCTCTGATGACCTCTCATCTGTTTCACTTTCTACAATCAAACTTTTCTTTCCTTTCTTCTTATCAGACTTTTCTTTCTTTTTCTCTTTGCTTGAACTCTCTCTGTTGGACCTTTCAGTTGTGGTTTTCTTAGAATCAGAAACTAAGGCGATTGGACCAGCACTGATGGATTTGCCTTTTTGCTTGACAACCTCCTTTTCTTGTGCGGCCAAAGTGGCATACACATCCGTTAAAGACCATACGTCTAAGTCCTGGTTAGCTTGTAAAGACATGGACAAATTTAACCATTCATCATTCAAACTTTTCAAAAACAGAACATTGTTATCTTCCTTCGACCTAACAACCCCACATTTTTTGCATTTATTGATTAACACATTAAATATGTTGTAGGTTTGCTGTAAGGTTTCCTCAGGAAGTGCCTTGAAATCGTTGTATTCATTTATACATTGGGTCCTTTTGTTCTTTTGGGTCTTGATACCACCCTCAAGTTGATTAAGAAGTTGATCCCAGATTTCCTTAGCAGTAACACATGAATCTAGTTCTTGAAATATTTCCTTTGGAATGGCCATAATCAGTAGTCTAACTGCTTTAAGATCATTTTCCATTTTTAGATTTTCCTCATCAGTAAAACCTGTGGTTTTAACTTCATAATGAGCTGGAATCTCAGCAGTAGTTCCTGTTGCGGGTACACGGGGAACAAAAACCATGGGTTGGAATGGTCCATCCGTGACAGATCGCATGAGGTCTTTATCCATACCATCGAAAAAATTAACCATCCTGATTTTCCACTGAGGGTATTCATCTCTCAGAAGAGTAGGAGGTTTTGTTAAAGAGCAAGCAGTATAAATAACATTTATACCGTTGTTACCCATTTTGAAAGAAAAACAAAGTACAGTTTGTTACAAAACGATTTTCGGTTAGAAACAGAGTTTCAAACAGTAACCAATGGAACAGTAACTTTTGAGAGGATTTTAAGCTAAACTAGAAAGCTTTAAACACACTTATATGAGCTATGAAGGCTTGGTTAGACTAGAAAACAGTAAAACAGAGTATATTATGAAGCTTTTAAAGTCGCACAGACACAATCAACAACAGTGAATCAACCTTGGTAGATTGGATCATTTGGCTTAAGAAAACCAAAGAGGCTCTGATACCAATTGTAGGTTCCCAGATTCACGTTGTATCATATTAATGGTAGTAAAATAGACAGCGGAAGCATATTAAATAAAGCCATTAAAATGAGTGATTGTGTAAACGATAATTGAACTATGAGAATCAAATATTGAACAGTAAAATGATAACAATATCAGATATAAAAGCTGCTCATATATTGATAATGAATCACACCAAGAACAAGTTAAAGTGTGTTCGGAAATCTCATAGGACAACAATATCGTACGGAGGTAGTGCTCGGGATTGCTGCAGTGTGTGCTTAAACAATTGTGGAAAAACTACTCTTTCCAAAGCTTACAAATGTTGTTCCACTACCTCGCTATTTATAGACCTGATAAAGTGTAGACAATGTACTATCGTACCCCGGAATGACACGTGGAAAGTGTGTCTCCAATTTTAGGGCATACGTGCAAATTGTGGATACGTGTCTGACACTTAATATTTCCTACGAGACTTAGACTGACAGAGATCTTCACTTCACCAGAGCTCTGTTGAAAGAGCTCTGTTGGTCTTCTTTTAAATACTTGTTCCTGTTGAAAGTCTTCGACAGAGCTCTGTTGGATCCGACAGAGCTCTGTTGAGCTCTGTTGGTCTTCTTGATGAAACACCTTCCAGGTCTTCTGTCTGATCTCTGTTGGTCTTCTGACTTGAACTATTTTCAATACTTTTACATAACAGATACTTGGGGCTAACAGGAATGATCAATGTGACATAAAAATCCTCTGTAAGTATAGCTTTATCTTCTGTAAATATGTATATATTTCTAATTATTTTTTGCTTTAATTAATTTATTTCTGTATGTAAGTTCTCAATCTTAAATAGTTCTTAAAATCACAGAGCTTCTGTAAGTCTACTCAGAACCTCTGACAACACCTACAGAACCTCTGGAAAACATGACCTATGTTATATGCAAAACTTATCTTTCTTTGATCCAAGCATAGGTAAAGGGGGAGCAAAAGAAAAATTCCTGATCTACAGAGGTGATTAGATCAAGGGGGAGCAAAAAGGGATCCTGAAATGATCTACAGAGGTAAAACTTTCAAGGGAAAGCCAAAGAAGAATGTCAATGAATCTATATCGACAGAAGTTAGACATCACTGCCGAGAAAAGAAGAACCAAAAGGTATGTCTCTCGCACAAAAGGTTTTTGAAAACAGTTTTCTAGGACACAAATTGTCAAATATGTCCTAAATATACTGTGGATAACATTTCAAAAATCAAAAGATCAAAAAGTTTCATAAAATTTGAGTTATGAGAAATTTAAGGTCATAGAGCTTCTGCTGAGCTCAACAGAAGCTCTGCCAGAAATATGCTCTGAGATCGCAACTTTAACCTCTATCGATCTTTTGGAATGTTATCTCGGAAACCAAACAGACTCACCATGACCTTCTCGAACAAAACTTTTTCCATAACAATTTTTTCGGACACCAACTTTCAAATATGTCCGAAAAATATCTCTTAAAACAGATCAAAAATTGGATGATCAGAAAAGTTAATAGAATTTTCGTTATGAGATTTTTTCCCTCATAGAGCTTCTGCTGGCCCTCACAGAGCTTCTGCAAGTTCCAACAGAGCCACAAAACCTCTGCGAGTAAAAAAAAAACTCTTAACTAAAAATCCTATTTGATCCTCTCCAATGCCTTTACAAAACGTTTTGGTTAAAAAGAAACCCCACAGAAGTCGTGATAACAATGAGATATATGAGAAAGGGATACACATCAAAGATTTTCAAAATCACAGAACTTCTGTAAACTACAGAAGTTCTGTCAATCTGTTACTTGGGAATTTCTGTAGTAATAACGGTTACTTTTACTGAGAGTGAATTACATGTGGCTAAGAATAACCCCACGCGCCTAGCATTAATGGGCCGCGCACGACGTCCTGTCATCCTCTGACATGGCCTACGTGTCCCATTTTCATTGGGCGTACATGGAACGTTTTCTGTGGAAAGTTGAACCCGCCGTTCTAACTTGAGTTCGGATTCCAAATTTTAATCCATTACCATATATTTTACTCTTTCGAATTCTACCGTTTTACCCTCCTATAAAAACCAAGCTTACCCTCTCATAAACTTTTTACAAACTCTCATTCTTCTCCGGCAAAACCTGCAAATTTCTTATTCTCAGTACCAAATGGCTTCATCTTCTCAAGCTATCTCCCCTGCACACTCTCCGGTGACCTCACCAGAACATTCACCTGCTCATTCTGAATATTCAGAAAACCCAACCCTGCCCAAAACATTGAACTAGAAGATTCCGGCGATTCAGCATGCTTTGCTCCAACCATACATCTTCAAAACTTCATAGCAAAGGATCATTTCGAAAAAGTACTACCAATCAAATCCAACAATTGCTATTTAGTCCCCTCACCCACTGCTTTCGGCGAAGCCCATGCCATTCTTCTAAACATAATGGAAAATCATATCCTCTTCCCTTTACTCTCAAGAACCCCAAAGAAAATTCCAGTAAGATATCTGAACCAGTTTTGGCAAAGTTGCCGATTTGATAAAGATGATTCTCTTATCAAAGGATACATTTCAAAACCCGACAAATCTGAGCATCTGGAAATCAAGTTCAATAGAACAATGTTCTCACTTGAATTCAACCTACCAACAAGGGGTCTTGGGTACAACACACCACTAAGGAAGAGAAATGACTTCCGCAGAGGCAGATTACCACCTCTGTGGAACACCTTGTTCTCAATTCTTAACAGATGCCTGACAGGGAAGATAGGCAGTAATGACCAGAGCTCACATCAGATATTGACCATCATGTATGGGGTTTACTATGATCTCCCACTGGATTACGTGACCATAATGATGCAAGAGATCATTAACACCATCAACAGAAAGAACAACACAAGAAGGGTCAAAGAGAACGATCCTACGTTTCTACCACCTCTGCAATTCCAACGAATACTGGGAGTCTTGTTCGAACCTCTGTTGCTATACAGAAATGGCCAATGGAAGGGCCAATTCCCAAACAGTTTCCAATGAGCAAAAATATTCCCACTGATCATGTAGATGGCTACACACACTGCAGACCTTTGTCAAGGAAACTTCTGAAGTATGCCAATAATAAAACCCTTAAGAAAGAGTATGTATGCGATCATAGAACTCCTAAACCGAGTCCTATGACACCCCCGCGTTTAGGTGTCCCCCTAGGAACAAGGATTGCAAAACCTCTTTCCACTCAAGAAGAAAAAGATAACAAATTAGCAAAACACATGGCTATTCAACTTAGCTTCATAGCCAAACGTGCAGAACTCATGGGAAAGAAGTCCTCTTCAAAATCAAAAAGGAGGAAAACTGCAGAAGGCACCTCTACAAGCGCTGCAGAAGATCAACCTTCACCTCCTCATGCCACAGAAATTGGCTCCTCTGCTCCTCCCTCTTCTCCAAAACAGAAGAAGAAAAGAAAATCAAAAACCACAGAGGAAGGGGCACCAAAACCTAAGAGGAGAAAAACCAAAAAGAAGCATGGTAAATCACTTGAGAAATTGGTTACCATAGAAGAGGAATCAATCGAAGAAGAAAGAACTGCAGAAGAAGAAGATGCAGAAGAAGAAATGATAGAAGAGGGATATCAATCGCCCCATCAATCCCCAGATCGATTTGCTCACCAAGGAAACATTAACGATTTCCTACAGAACCCCGACATTGCCAACACTTTAAATACAGCAGGGTGGACAGCACAACCTCTCGACCACCATTCCCCAGAAGAACAATACTTCTCTATTTCCGGCATTGACACACATCTGCAAGAAGATGATCAAACACCCAGAGATCAATCAGCTGAGACACCTATTATTCTACAGAACCCCTTCATTCAGCAAGGATTGGACGTTCACAGAAGGAGTCCAAGCCCAACTTCAGAAGAAATAGGACAAACAGAAGCTCAGTGGAATAGAGATGAAGTAACAGAGACAAGAATGGAGGTCTCAGAGGTAGATTCAGACGAAGAAGAAGTTGTCTGGATACGAAAAGGTCTCTATCATCCACATGTCATGAAGTAATGCGGCTCTCATCAAATGTATGACTTTTTAGGCACAGAGCAAAGAACTTCAACAATGGATAGGATAGAAACATCTGAAGGAAAAGAAATTGAAAAAGAAAAAGATGGCGAAGATGAAGAAGGCACAAATCCCTCACCCCCTCCCAGTGCAACCCACACATCTAACTCTGCAGGTCTAGCTGCAGAAGGAGTTATTGAAATAGAGCAGCACAGCTCGATCCAAACCCAACCCATCCAGCCAGAAGTCACTCTTTCGACTTCTGCGCCCACAAAAACCGGGGAATCCATTCCTAGGGAGTCTCCTCAAAGAGACTCACCTATAGTTCGTGATCAATCGCCCCAGATCACAACAGAACACCCTACAGAGGAATTCGTTTCCTCTGCCACACACACTCAACTAGGACCAACACTTCTTTCAGAGAGAAGTAGTGAGCACAAAGACGAAGAGACTCTAGACAAGTCTCCGAGTCTACAGAAGAACATTCCGACACCCACCTATGGAGTGGGATTGGACACTGTTCTTCACAGAACTTCTGTAGAGATTGAAACTCAGGTTTCTTCTCGAAGATCAGATGGAAATCCTTCCACCCCCAACGTACAAACAAGGGTGAACGAAGGTGTCCCAGGAGCAGGGACTCACTCTGGAGACGAATGTGTTCCTCCAGAGGTTACACCAGGGACACAAGTATCAAGGGATGAGTTCCAAACCCTTGTCACCTCTGTGAACCAAACCATGAAAGAGTTGCAAAGCTCTTTCGCATCTTTTGCAGAGAAAACATCAACGGCCTTGCTGAATCTGAACACCAAAATGGACACTCTGTCAACAGAAGTGAAAACAGCCATCACAGAGATGAAATCTTCTGCGCAAACAACTGCAACAACTACAGCCACTTCTGCTGCTAAATATTTTGGAATTGCCGCAACTTCTGCATTCAAGGAATCAGTCAAACATTTCCTTGAACAAATGAACAAGCAATCCAACAAATCACAGAGCATCACACCCGCAGATCTACAGAAGGCTCTGCAAAACGTTCAAGCAGAAGCAATGCGCAACACAATACTGATGCAGCCTAAAGACTACATCACCAGAGCACAGCTAACAGAGCTCGGCAAAATGTCATAAAGCAGGTCACTGAAGTCATTGTCTCCTTCACTACTGCAAATGCCAACTACGTCAAAGAGTTCAGAAAAAGTGTCGGCAAAATGCGCTTCAACACAGAAGCAGAGCTTGCAACTCTTTTCGTCCTCTATGATGATGTATGTGCGAAGTTGATGGCCGCAGGTGCAGAACTACCAAAGAAACCCAAAGCTTCCTGCAGAGCATAGGGTACTTCTGATAAAAGTCAGGATGATTCTGATGATGACCATCCTGGTCCATCAGATAATCCTGAGGGGGAGAATATAAGGGAGAAAGCTACGACCAGAGGAATACAAGCTCCACCAATCGCAGCAGAACCAATCAGTCAAGCCCCTCCAGAACAAACCCAAGATCAACAACAAAATCAACAAACCACAGAGACAACACCCATCTCTGTGGAATCAAGTCCTGAAGAAACCAATATTCCAGAAGCTGATCAGCATACCACAGAGGCAACAACCACCCCTGTGGTAATCAACTTGGAAAAGAGTCCTTCAACAAAATCAACAAAAAAACCCCAAACCATACCAGGAAGAAAGTCGATTGCCACCAAACCAAAAAGAGCAACGACCTCTGCGACCTCTGTTTTTTCTATTCTGAGAAAAATGCACAATACAATGACTGATCGAATGTCGCAGAGAGAAGAAGAAAGGCACAGGTTCACATTAGCTTTCAAAATGGCAAGAAGATTCGATGTCCAATCTTCACCAACAGAAATAGAGCTCACAGAAGAAGTCACCAAAGAACCTCCAACAGAGGTTACAGAGCAACTCAAGCCAACAGAACCATCGCCACAAAAGTCCTCTAAAACACAAGTGTCAAAACCTACAGAGGCAACCATCAAGCCAACAGAAGCACCAACCTCCAAACCTACAGAAGAAACAGGTTATGCACCTCCAAAAGCCAAAGACAAGGGCAAAGCAATAATGACAGAAGAGCCCAAGAAAAAGAAATCATTTCCCAAGCCTACAGAGAATTTGATGAAGAGCGCCTTTGATGCCTTCCAAACTCCAAAGCCTGAAGAAGTTGATTGGGCATATGGATTAAAGCCCCTGTCAGACATTCCACTTACTGGTAGAGCTGCAGAAGTTGTTCAACAGATGGAGAGTCTCAGAAGACAAGTGCCACAACCTGGTCCAACACATGAAGAGATGGAAAAAGTGGTATACAAATACCTCTATAAACAAACCTTTCAGACCAATCATCCAACAGATCATGTGACAGATTCAAGGATCAGAGAAGAATTTGAGAACATCTTCACAAGGACAAAGCCAAGAACCAAAACAGATGTCTTCTCAATCAACAAGATCAAAAAGGTAATCTTCTGCAAGTTCTCCTTTACAAGAACCTATCCAAGGGTCAGGTACAACCTTTACAAAGTCAGAAGAGAAGACAATTCAGAAACCACCTTCGCTGATGCTGACCTAAGGAATATCAATCCTTATGATCTACCTGACCTTCTGCAATGGACAAAGGACAACTACAACACAGAGTCAAACACCAGAGCCTATCAAGTATTAAGAAAAGCAGTGAGGGAAAAGCTTATGATCTTCAGTATGATAGATTTTCAACTGGGAAAGGATCTTGGTCTCAAACATGTAAATTTACGACCACCAGAAGATCGCTGCCCACCCAACGCCGTGCCCAACTCTAACATTACAGAACCAAGATTCGGGTTAGTATTTCAAAACCCACAAGGCGAAATCAAACTATTTGTGTGCATGGATTGTCAGAAGTACGCAACTAGTACTCTGAACAAGTTCAGAGCAAGCCTTGTAAAATACAGAGGTACAGAGAAAATGGATTGAGATGCTGCAGATACTTTCATCAGAGAGATTGATGCCACAATCCGCCTAAGAGAACTCTGCATCAGTTTCTACAAAGAGATAAGAAGAATCGAAAGAGACAACAGAAGCTACAACGATTTCAAAGATGCCAAAATCTGATTCTCAAACCTCAAATCTCTGCAAACCAAGTCAAAAGTTTATCTTTCATTGTACTCAAATGTAAAATGCCTCTGGCATATTTCTGAATGAAAGAACTTTCGAGGCATTGTTTAACCTCTGTCTTATCTAACTTAGCCTAACTAAACTCAAGTTAAATTTTTTATTTTTCACTACTTAGGGGGAGATTGTTAGCTTCAATCTTCCTAATCATAGAAGTATTTAGAAGTAGTGAAAAATAGGCTAAGTGAAGAAAGCCTCTTACAGAGGCTCTGTCGAACTTACCGAGAGATCAAGGTCAAGAAGCTACAGAAGCTAAAGAGGCGCCCTACAGAAGCTCTGTCACACGTGCAAAGAAGACCAAAGACTCGGAATCTGGTGAAGACTGCTCTTCTAAGGACCAAACCGCAGAACCTCTGTGGCACTTCACAGAGCCTATGCGGTCTTCAACAAAGACTTAAAAGATATTTATAATATCTTGCTACTGTTACAGGACCTGTTCATCAACTTGCATGGTAGCATGCCCTGTCCAACTGCAACGTGTCAAACTCTGGTTGGATTCAATAGGGCTTAGTACATAATAGACGTCTGCTGCATTAAATGCAATACAACACGTCCAACTGTTCATGCCATTCATCCAACTATTCATACCGTCCTTTGTGAATAGTAGCATATGCTTTTTGGTCCCCTTAGAGTAGTATATAAGGAAGACTCATGTTGAGTTCTTCCTATCATCAATCAAGAGATCAATCGAACAATCGAAACAAGAATTCAAGAGAGAAAAACATCTCAAGAACACATAGCTTTAAACACTTTGAGAGTCATATCTGTTTTAAAAGCTTTGCTTACTCACTGTTCTTGAATCTGTTCTTAATATATATATTCAGTAAACTTTGAGATATTATTTCCTGTTCACTGGTTATTTATATTATGTTCTAAATCTATCAAACATATCTGTTAGTTCTTCAAATACGCTTCCGCATCAAACATAAATTCGAACTAATAGATCTGATAATCTAGTATAAGCAAAACGGGAACCAACAATTGGTATCAGAGCTTTAATTAGCTCCTAATTAAATGAATGTTTTATAAAGATATTTTAATGTTTTAGATATTTTTTATAGATATTTTCTTAGATATTTTATATAGATATTTTCTTAGATATTTTAGATATTGTCTAGATTTTAGATATCTTAAATATCTAATGTGTAAATGGCCCTATATAAGAGGTGTCCATAGTCTTATTTCAAGAAGTGAGAGATATGGAAAGCACACAAAAACACACATAGACTAGTTTCTTATGAGAGTCGTTTCATGTTTAGTGTGGTGTTCTTCAACATTTCTCCTCTCCATATTTAATCATCAATGAATATGAGATAAGTTTCTTTATGATTGTTCTTCATGTATATCTTATCTCTATATTAAAATATGAACTTTATATTTCCTCTATTGTTGCTCAAAAATGGGATCAACAATTGGTATCAGAGCCGATTGAAGAAACTTTTCTTCAAAATCGATCATCTATGCAACAATGGAAGTTTTAGATGGTTTAGTTTATGATATACTTCATGTGTGTGTTTTGATTCTTTCTCATTCATTGGTTTTATTTGATAAGCACTAAGTAGATGGTTGATCTATGATCTCATCCTTGTGTGTGCTTAAGTCCATAGCAATTCTTTTTGCATCTTGGTAGTAAGGTTGTTGATCCTTGTTTGATCTGACCTTTATTTTCAAGATTGGACTATCTTTGATCCAGATTTTGTTTGTCTTCCGCTGCTCATAAACATTTATATATGGATAACAAAATCATTTGGGTCTTGAGAAAGTTGTTTGAGAAAGATTTGATGTTTTGTTACATGTTCAAAGTCTGATCTGAAACGTTTTTTTAAAAATTTGAGTTCTTCTAATTAGTTTTCTGACTTGATCAATTATAGATCGAATTATTTTCACTCACGGTTTTAAAAATTATATGAAGATCGTCTTATCTTTTACATCAAATCAGATTTAATGACAGATTTGCGCTGCTGTATTAAACTGATCATATCTCACTCATAAAAACACCGATTGATGCGATTCAAAAGGCCCTGGATTCAAAACACATTGATGAACAGCTTTCGTGTTTTGAGAATTCAGAGATTCGAAATTTATAAGGGTCATATGCATCGTTGAAGTAGACAACAGTGTGCTGATGGAAAGCTGATGGACAGATCTGCGCGACTGTGGTAAATCAACCATATGTTTGTCGTACGAGCTCGAAAAGAGGTGATTCAAGATGATCTGAACAGATAACAAACTAATGAAAGTTGTTTGTGTTTTGAGTTTTTGCAAACTCCAGAGGTAAAATGGTCTAAATCAGTGTCAAAGTAAGTGTAACACTTCTGTTAAGCTTCTGCCGAGCGGCGACCAAACCTCTGCCGCACGCGACCAACCTCTGTGTTACTGTTCACCACAGAACCTCTGTGAAACCCGACAGAGCCTCTGTGGACTGAACCTCTGCAACCGAACTTCAGAGTCCATAGCGCAACGTCTTAGTTCTTGCTGTCAGATTTGCGCACCTGTCGTATTTTCAACATAACTCCCTCCTCGAAGCTCCAAAATTGATGAGTCCAGATGCGTTGGCTTCCTAAGACACAGATGAACAATTCTTATGTTTTGCGATTGGTCTGAATCGGTGTTCTTTTTGGTCAGAACCTCTGCTAAATTCAGTATACATCTGCTGGACAGAGGTGTTTCACTAAAATCATCATCAGAGATCCGTCGGCACTACGATCAACCTCTGCCGCCAAACCTCTACCGACCAACCTCTGTGGTACTGTTCACCACAGAGCCTCTGTGAAATCCGACAGAGCCTCTGTGGACTGAACCTCTGCGACTCAACCTCAGAGCCTGATTTTTGTGTACTTGCTGTCAGCTTTGGACTGTTTCAGAAACACGCGCATAACTTCCTACTCGGTGCTCCGATTCGCATGAGTCCAGTTGCGTTGATTTCCTAAGACACAGGTGAAACTTTTTCATGTTTTGATTTTGGTCTGAATCAGTGTGCTTAATGGTCAGAATCTGTGTCAAAGTCAATGGACTCTTGCTGCACCGAAAGCATCGCATTTCACTCATGCTCTTTCCGCTTTCAAGAACGGTGTTCTCTCAATGGTTCTTCATGGTGTCAAGCTACATTTGTCACATTTTAAATGTCACTCCATCCTCTGTTATTTACGTTTAAAGCTCGATGGATGAGCCTACATTTGAGGGGGAGCACATGATGCTTTGAAGACTTGATGAACGTAACATCAAAGGTTCTAAAGAAAGCAAAGGGGAGACTATAAGATGATGCTTTCTTTATAAAACATTAGAGGAGATTGTTAGATTTAATTAGCTCCTAATTAAATGAATGTTTTATAAAGATATTTTAATGTTTTAGATATTTTCTTATAGATATTTACTTAGATATTTTATATAGATATTTTAGATATTGTCTAGATTTTAGATATCTTAAATATCTAATGTGTAAATGGCCCTATATAAGAGGTGTCCATAGTCTTATTTCAAGAAGTCAGAGATATGGAAAGCACACAAAAACACACATACACTAGTTTCTTATGAGAGTCGTTTCATGTTTTGTGTGGTGTTCTTCAACATTTCTCCTCTCCATATTTAATCATCAATGAATATGAGATAAGTTTCTTTATGATTGTTCTTCATGTATATCTTATCTCTATATTTAAATATGGACTTTATATTTCTTCTATTGTTGCTCAAAAATGCGATCAACAAGCTGCATCCCTCTGAGGGCGATTTGATTTGCTCCTGCACTCGTTGGCGAAGTGACCTGGCTTTCCACAGTTGTAGCATCCTTGGTTCTGTGTAGAGTTTCCAGCTCTGTCGGCTGACCTCTGTCGGTCACCACTTCTTTATGTTCGGCATTCATTTGCGTAGTGGCATAGTTTACCCCATTTGTAACATTCTTGAATCTGTGGAGTGTTGCCAGCTTTGTCTTCCGACCTCTGTCCGTCATTTCCTCTGTCATTTCTGTCACTTGACCTCTGTCGGTCACCACTTCTGTCGTTTCTGTCGTTTGACCCTTCTCTCTCTCGATTATCTCTTTCATATCGTTCGTTACCAGATTTCTTCTGGTATCCTCTGCTGAATTCCCTAGTCAAGAGAGCTAATGATTTGGCTATCGAGGCCAGGGTCGTTTCTTCTTCTGCTGCTACTTCCCCTTCTTCTTCACTTTCTACCATTATGTTTTTCTTCTTCTTCTCCTTTCTTTCCTCTATTGCTTTTTCTTTCTTTGGTTTCTCTCTAGCCTCTGTAGTCTTACCAACCAATGCAAGAGGTGCAATGAACTGGGCTTTTGCTTGTGCTACCTGAGGCTCTTGTGCTGCCAATGTTCCATAGAGGTCTGATAGGGTCCAGGAATCTAAGTCTTGATTTGTTTGCAGAGACATAGATAACTGAAGCCATTCTTCATTCAGAGACTTCAGGAACATAACGCTGTTTTCTTCAGAGGTTCTGTGGATGCCGAACTTCTTGCACTTGTTTATTATAGAGTTGAACCTATCATGCGTAGTCTGCAGAGATTCGGTTGGCAGAGCTTTAAAGGCATAGTATTCATTTATGTATTGAGCTTTGAGGTTCTTCTGGGTTTTGGCTCCTCCTTCTAGTTGTTTTTCCAGTTCTTTCCATAGATCATATGCAGATTCACATGCATCCATGGACTGGAAAAGGTCATTTGGAATGGCGATAATCAGAATTCTTTTGGTTTTCTGAGCAACTTCGTATTTTGCCCAATCAGGTTCAGACCATTTATCCTGGGTCTTTGGTTTGGTGTGTTCTGGGATTTCTGGTGTGTCGTCTGTGCCAGGAACACGAGGTATAGTTATCATGCGAACGAAAGGAGGGTTACGGATATAATAAACCAATTCTTTGTCAGTACCCTCAAAGAAGTGAATCATTCGAATCTTCCATTGAGGGTATTCTTCTCTAAGAAAGTGGGACGTTTGGTTAAGGAACCAGCAAAGAGGAAGTTGTTTGTATGCGTCATTTTAGAGAAAGATAAATTATCCAGAAAAGGGTTTGAACAGTAAACTTTTCAGAGTATGAAGTGGATGCTTCGTATGAAGTTTTTAAGCTTAAAAGCTTTAAGCTGAGCACTAAAATGGAGTTTTCAACCAGAATAACAGATTCTATACTTTTACCAGAGTTCGAATGAATCGAAAAATGGCAGAAAACAGAAACTGTTTGTTTAATATGAAGACTAGGTTAAAAATCCAAGTTTCTACCAAAGATCATAGTTTTAGAGTGGATCCTTGATATTAAAAATCAAGGTTTGCTCTGATACCAATTGTTGGTTCCTGTTTTCTTAACAATGATCTTGACTTTCAGTAAGTTCAAATTTAGATATGGTGCGGAAGCGTATTTAAGAACAGAAAGATAATGTAAAGGTAGAAGAACACACAATATCAAATAAACAGTAAGTAAAGAACAGATGAGTATCTCCAAGATTATTGTTTCATATTAATCAAGAACACCAAGAACATAACAAGAAAGAACTGCTGGTGTGTGTGTTTGTGCGTAGCTTAATTATCTGATTCTATGTTCTTGTTAATAGAAGAACTCAATATGAGTCTTCTATTTATACTACTACAAAGGGGACATACTTTAGACAATAAGGACTGATCTACAGTAGACAAGATCGTATGAACAGTAGCAGGTACGATGTTCATTTAATGCGCATGTTCCAATTCTGACAGAGCCCTATCAGAGTTTGACACATGTAGTTGACGTCAGGGCACGCCTAGAACAAGTGGATGAACGGATCCTGGAACAGTAGAAAGATATTTGTAAATATTCTAAGTCTGAAGTATAAACCGCAGAGGCTCTGTCAAAGGTGACAGAGGTTCTGCGGCTCGGTCCTCTGTGAGGAGTCTTCTGCTGATTCTTGCCTTCGGTATTCTTGGGTTCTTCTGTAGAGCCTCTGTGGGTTACTTCTGTACTTAGACTATTTTCACTACTTTCACAAACAGAAAGATTGCAGCTAACATCCTTTGATATTGAAAATTAAAGTTTTCTCTGATACCAATTGTTGATCCCGTTTTGACTCAACAATGATAAGTTAAACCAATAATCAGTAAAATACAGTAGAATGATTTTATATGCAGAAGCGTTTGAAACTGATTGGTTTAAGCTGAAAGTAGTATCACACACTATTAATGAATAATAACA
Source organism: Saussurea involucrata (assembly GCA_033807775.1). Taxonomy (NCBI): domain Eukaryota; kingdom Viridiplantae; phylum Streptophyta; class Magnoliopsida; order Asterales; family Asteraceae; genus Saussurea; species Saussurea involucrata. The sequence goes on along the minus strand of CM066320.1, from coordinate 66,583,623 downwards.
ACAGCAAATAAATAGTAGAATGTTCAACAAGTCATATTCATTGATTCGAAGTGAGTTACACCAAGAACACGTAGTAGTGCGTTTTTTTCTCTCTAGAAAAATTCTCTCTCTCTACAGGTGAGTGTGTGTTGTGCTCTGTTACGTGAAAAGGCGGGTAGTGTCCTATACATATAGTGAAAAAGGAGGCGTGCAGAATAGTACAGGGGACACGTTCGTGGGACGATGAATAGTACAAGTAAAAGGCTGTCACCTCTAAGAGGGTGACACCTGGAAAGTAGAATATTGTGGCTGTACTATTTGATCTTCTGGATCTTCATACATGTAGAGGCACGTGAGAGGCACATGATCGTTTGTCTTCAGAAATGCATAAGTCTTCATCTGGAAGAAGTTAGTCCTTACAGAGGCTATGTGGAGAATCACAGAGGCTATGTGGTCTTGGGTTAATCTTCAGGTTTAGCGCGACTTCTCGATGAGTGTCGACAGAGGCTTCTGATCTTGTGCAGAGAGTCTTGGTGTATTCGGCAGAGGTCTTCGGCGGTTCTTTGACTTAGCCTATTTTTCAATACATCTTAGACAGAACCAGTCTCTGAGTCGACAGAGGTTGAATCATCCTCTTATTCTGAGTCTAAGTCAAGGAAGTCTCTGATTGTTGATTTATTCTATTGATTTCATATTGTTTGCACTAATCTGGGATCCCCACATTTGTTTATTAAGGAGTTAAATCGATCATACATGTTCTGGAGTGATTCAGTCGGCAAAGCCTTAAAAGCATAGTATTCGTTTATGCATTGAGCTCTTCTGTTTTTCTGAGTTTTCCCTCCCCCCTCGAGTTATTTCTCAAGTTCATTCCACATATCATACTGACTCACAAGCATCGAGACACTGGAATTGGTCATTTGGTATAGCCATAATGAGCAACCGTTTAGTTCTTTTAGCAGTTTCATATTTCTCCCAATCTTGTGGGGACCTCTTGTCAATATCCTTTGATTTATCGTATTCAGGCACCTTCGGTGTTGTTGGAGTTTCTGGTACCCAGGGAACAATAACCATGGGGACATATGGAGGGTTTTTGATGTATGTAACTAATTCTTTATCAACTCCCTCCAAAAAGTAGATCATACGGATCTTCCATTGGGGATAATCGTCCCATAGAAGAGTTGGAGGTTTGGTCCGAGAACCAGCGGTGAAAATTGCATTTGCCATTTTGAAGAAAAGGAGATTTTTAAAGAAAAACAGAGTACGGTACTGAAAATTGTTTTAAAGACGAAACAGATTAAGAACAACTGTAACTTAGGAAGAAAAGAGTTAAAAGCTGAACAAAGCACACACTAGAAAGATTTTGAAGGAGAAACAGTTCCTATTTATGTGTTAAAATCAAACTGGTTGAGAACAACACAAAACAGGGGCTGTTCTATAAAACTAAAGATCAGGTCAACAATCAATCCAAATAAACTACCAAATGAGTCATAATCATTGTAGAGTAGATCCTTTGATATTGAAAATCAAAGTAAGCTCTGATACCAATTGTTGATCCCGTTTTGACTCAACAATGATAAGTTAAAACCAATAATCAATAAAACAGAGTAGAATGATTTTAAATGCGGAAGCGTTTGAAACTAATTAGTTTAAGCTGTAGGTAGTATCACACACTATTAATGAAGAATAACAGCAACAAATAAACAGTAGAATGTTCAACAAGTCATCTTCATTGATTCCAAGTGAGTTACACCAAGAACACGTAGTAGTGCATGTTTTTCTCACTAGAGAATTCTCTCTCTCTACAGGTGTGTGTGTTGTGCTCCGTTACCTGAAAAGGCAGGTAGTGCCCTCTACATATAGTGAAAAAGGAGGCATGCAGAATAGTACAGGGGACACGATCGTGCGACGATGAACAGTACAAGTAAAAGGATGTCACCTCTAAGAGGGTGACACCTGGAAAGTATAATATTGTGGATGTACTATTTGATCTTCAGGATCTTCGTACATGTAGAGGCACGTGAGAGGCACATGATCGTTTGTCTTCAGAAATGCACAAGTCTTCATCCGGAGAAGTTAGTCCTCATAGAGGCTCTGTGGAGAATCACATAGGCTATGTGGTCTTGGGTTAATCTTCAGGGTTGGCATGACTTCTCGATGAGTGTCGACAGAGGCTTCTGATCTTGTGTAGAGAGTCTTGGTGTACTCGGTAGACGTTTTCTGCGGTTCTTTGACTTAGCCTATTTTTCAATACTTCTTAGTCAGAACCAGTCTCTGAGTCGACAGAGGTTGAATCATCCTCATATTTTGAGTCCGAGTCAAGGAAATCTCTGTTGTCAGAGGCATGATTTTCTGGACATGTGTCACAAATACTCCCTTCTTTGTCCTTTGAAATAATTGAGTCTTTTGAAGTACAAGGGACAACTTCTGGGTTTTTTTTGAAATTTCCATATAATCTTTATCACATAGACTATGTTCGACAGAGGTTGTTTCAGATTGACTTTTACAATTTTCCTTTAAAACATTTTCAGAAAACTCTTGCTTACTGACCTCTGTGGACGAAGGCACAAACTTAGGTGCCTCTGCGCATAACTCCTTTTCAGTGTTCACTATGCATACAAAGGCAACTTGGGCTTGTGTCTTTAGATCCCCAAACATGAAGAGTCCTATATGATCTTGAGTTTTCAAGTATTTCTTTGGTTTTGAGGCTCTTTTGACAGAGTCTAAAGATGGCAAATATGTGTTATTATACCACACATTTATCATCCTCAGAGGATTCCTCTTGTGAGGTTTACTAGTGGGTTTTTTTGGCTTTTGTGCACAGAGACTGGAATAGGTCATTTGGTATAGCCATGATGAGCAACCGTTTTGTTCTTTTAGCAGTTTCATATTTCTACCAATCTTGTGGGGACCACTTGTCAATATCCTTTGGTTTGTCGTATTCAGGCACCTCCGGTGTTGTTGGAGTTTCTGGTACCCTGGGAACAATAACCATGGGGACATATGGAGGGTTTTTTGATGTATGTAACTAATTCTTTATCAACTCCCTCCATAAAGTAGATCATACGGATCTTCCATTGGGGATAATCGTCCTTTAGAAGAGTTGGAGGTTTGGTCTGAGAACCAGCAGTGAAAAAGTTGGTTGCATTCGCCATTTTGAAAAAAATGGAGATTTTTAAAGAAAAACAGAGTATGGTGCTGAAAATGGTTTTAAAGACGAAACAGATTAAGAACAACTGTAACTTAGGAAGAAAAGATTTAAAAGCTGAACAAAGCACACACTGGAATGATTTTGAAGGAGAAACATCTCCTATTTATGTGTTAAAATCAAACTGGTTGAGAACAACACAAAACAGGGGCTGTTCTATAAAACTAAAGATCAGGTCAACAATCAGTCCAAATAAAGTACCAAATGAGTCAGAATCATTGTAGAGTAGATCCTTTGATATTGAAAATCAAAGTAAGCTCTGATACCAATTGTTGATCCCGTTTTGACTCAACAATGATAAGTTAAAACCAATAATCAATAAAACAGAGTAGAATGATTTTAAATGCGGAAGCGTTTGAAACTAATTAGTTTAAGCTGTAGGTAGTATCACACACTATTAATGAAGAATAACAGCAACAAATAAACAGTAGAATGTTCAACAAGTCATCTTCATTGATTCCAAGTGAGTTACACCAAGAACACGTAGTAGTGCATGTTTTTCTCACTAGAGAATTCTCTCTCTCTACAGGTGTGTGTGTTGTGCTCCGTTACCTGAAAAGGCAGGTAGTGCCCTCTACATATAGTGAAAAAGGAGGCATGCAGAATAGTACAGGGGACACGATCGTGCGACGATGAATAGTACAAGTAAAAGGATGTCACCTCTAAGAGGGTGACACCTGGAAAGTATAATATTGTGGATGTACTATTTGATCTTCAGGATCTTCGTACATGTAGAGGCACGTGAGAGGCACATGATCGTTTGTCTTCAGAAATGCACAAGTCTTCATCCGGAAGAAGTTAGTCCTCATAGAGGCTCTGTGGAGAATCACATAGGCTATGTGGTCTTGGGTTAATCTTCAGGGTTGGCATGACTTCTCGATGAGTGTCGACAGAGGCTTCTGATCTTGTGTAGAGAGTCTTGGTGTACTCGGTAGACGTTTTCTGCGGTTCTTTGACTTAGCCTATTTTTCAATACTTCTTAGTCAGAACCAGTCTCTGAGTCGACAGAGGTTGAATCATCCTCATATTTTGAGTCCGAGTCAAGGAAATCTCTGTTGTCAGAGGCAGGATTTTCTGGACATGTGTCACAAATACTCCCTTCTTTGTCCTTTGAAATAATTGAGTCTTTTGAAGTACAAGGGACAACTTCTGGGTTTTTTTTGAAATTTCCATATAATCTTTATCACATAGACTATGTTCGACAGAGGTTGTTTTAGATTGACTTTTACAATTTTCCTTTAAAACATTTTCAGAAAACTCTTGCTTACTGACCTCTGTGGACGAAGGCACAAACTTAGGTGCCTCTGCGCATAACTCCTTTTCAGTGTTCACTATGCATACAAAGGCAACTTGGGCTTGTGTCTTTGGATCCCCAAACATGAAGAGTCCTATATGATCTTGAGTTTTCAAGTATTTCTTTGGTTTTGAGGCTCTTTTGACAGAGTCTAAAGATGGCAAATATGTGTTATTATACCACACATTTATCATCCTCAGAGGATTCCTCTTGTGAGGTTTACTAGTGGTTTTTTTTTGGCTTTTGTGCACAGAGACTGGAATAGGTCATTTGGTATAGCCATGATGAGCAACCGTTTTGTTCTTTTAGCAGTTTCATATTTCTACCAATCTTGTGGGGACCACTTGTCAATATCCTTTGGTTTGTCGTATTCAGGCACCTCCGGTGTTGTTGGAGTTTCTGGTACCCTGGGAACAATAACCATGGGGACATATGGAGGGTTTTTTGATGTATGTAACTAATTCTTTATCAACTCCCTCCATAAAGTAGATCATACGGATCTTCCATTGGGGATAATCGTCCTTTAGAAGAGTTGGAGGTTTGGTCTGAGAACCAGCAGTGAAAAAGTTGGTTGCATTCGCCATTTTGAAAAAAATGGAGATTTTTAAAGAAAAACAGAGTATGGTGCTGAAAATGGTTTTAAAGATGGAACAGATTAGGAACAACTATAACTTAGGAAGAAAAGAGTTAAAAGCTGAACAAAGCACACACTGGAATGATTTTGAAGGAGAAACATCTCCTATTTATGTGTTAAAATCAAACTGGTTGAGAACAACACAAAACAGGGGCGGTTCTGTAAAACCGAAGAACATGTCTAAAAATCAGTCCAAATAAACTACCAAATGAGTTAGAATCATTGTAGAGTAGATCATTTGATATTGAAAATCAAAGTTTGCTCTGATACCAATTGTTGATCCCGTTTTGACTCAACAATGATAAGTTAAACCAATAATCAGTAAAACAGAGTAGAATGATTTTATATGCGGAAGCGTTTGAAACTGATTTGTTTAAGTTGAAGGTAGTATCACACACTATTGATGAAAAATAACAGCAACAAATAAACAGTAGAATGTTCAACAAGTCATCTTCATTGATTCCAAGTGAGTTACACCAAGAACAAGTAGTAGTGCATGTTTTTCTCCCTAGAAAATTCTCTCTCTACAGGTGTGTGTGTGTGTATTGTGCCCCGTTACCTAAAAAGGCAGGTAGTGCCCTCTACATATAGTGAAAAGGGAAGCGTGCAGAATAGTACAGGGGACACGATCGTAGGACGATGAATAGTACAAGTAAAAGGCTGTCACCCCTAAGAGAGTGACACCTAGAAAGTAGAATATTGTGGCTAAACTATTTGATCTTCAGGATGTTCATACATGTAGACGCATGTGAGAGTCACATGATCGTTTGTCTTCAGAAATGAACAAGTCTTCATCTGGAAGAAGTTAGTCCTCACAGAGGCTCTATGGAGAATCACAGAGGCTCTGTGGTCTTGGGTTAATATTCAGGTCTGGCACGACTTCTCGATGAGTGTCGACAGAAGCTTCTGATCTTTTGTAGAGAGTCTTGGTGTACTCGGCAAAGGTCTTATACGGTTCTTTTACTTAGCCTATTTTTCAATATTTCTTAGACATAACCAGTCTCTGAGTCGACAGACGCAATCTCTGAGTCGATAGAGGTTGAATCATCCTCATATTCTGAGTTCGAGTCAAGGAAATCTCTATTGTTAGAGGCAGGTTTTTTTGGACATGTGTCACAAATACTTCCTTCTTTGTCCTTTGAAATAATTGAGTCTTTTGAAGTACAAGGGACAACTTCTGGTTTTTTGGAAATTTCCACATACTCTTTCTCACATAGACTATGTTCGACAGAGGATGTTTCAGATTGACTTTTACAAGTTTCCTTTAAAACATTTTCAGAAAATTCTTGCTTACTGACCTCTGTGGACGAAGGCACAAGCTCAGGTGCCTCTGCGCACAGCTCTTTTTCATGGTTCACTATGCATACAAAGGTACTTGGGCTTTTGTCTCTGGATCCCCAAACTTGAAAAGTCCTATCTGATCTTGAGTTTTCAGGTATTTATTTGGTTTGGAGGCTCTTTTGACAGAGTCTGAAGATGACAAATCTGTATTATTATACCACACATTTATCATCCTCAGAGGATTCCTCTTGTGAGGTTCACCAGAGGTTTTTCGCCGTTTGTGCATAGAGATTATGTTAGGAAAACCTGGTTTTCGAACATTTCTAATGCTGAATAGGGAAGACAAGGATTGGTTTCTTTTGTTTTCTGTATAAGGATCCAGATCACAGAACCCAATACCTCATCCACAAAATACCATTTAAATTGCAAGTTCCCAAATTCACCAAATATCATTTTAAGATGTTATTTTCACATTAGAAACCATTAACCATCGTTCCATTCCCAAAATACCATATATGTCAAAACTCTAGATTTTGACCTACTTTGTTCATGTTCATAAGAGTAGAATAAATGTTATTCATACTCAAGAATACACCAATACAACCACAAATATTATACTTTCATCTTTTGTCATCATCTTCATCAAGCTCAAACCCTAAGCTTTCCATAAATGGAAATTTAGGTTATTCCCATAAATCCAAAGAATACCGAGTATATAAAGGTAAATACATAATAAAAACCTTAAACATTTAACACATATGAGTAAAGTGGGTTAGATGAAATCACCTTGTTGGTTTTTATGAAAAACCAAACCCTAGGAGAAAGAAGGTAGAAGAGTGAGAGCTTGGGAGCTTGCTACTGGCTAGGTTCTTCACAAAGATCAACCCTAGAAGTGTATTAAACCTCCATTAATGCAAAAGTAGCACAATATATGAAGAGAGTGGATTTAGGGCAAAAGTCTTACCAAAATCGCATGAGAGAAATGAGGCTAAGCTGTTCCAAAATCAGTTTTGAATGCCAAAATCCCGTAAGCGGGGTTTTTGGCATTGTCATAGTCGTGGGTATTGTCGCACCCCAACGCCACATTCGGTACCACTACCGCGATTGTGACACGCGATAGTGCCACTGGGCACTATCGTCAGGCATTGTTGCTCGAATGTACCGTAGGTTGTTTCCCCGCATCGATATTCACATGCGACTATGCCTTGGTGGCATAGTCTCCCAACTCACTCTGGGCACAGTTTTGACCCAAAACCGATCCGTTTGACGCAGGGAAGCTGATCAACTCACGTTCCAAAAATCCATACGAAAGGTAATTAATGTGCCTATATTTACATTAACAATATGAACCAAAAAGAGAGAAAATCTTCTCGAGAACGCATGTGTTACATACTCGGGTAAAATAAGCTTGAAATACCACTTAAGGAAATAGAGCTCTCATGCGATCTCAAAATCTGTATCCGAGTTATAATCACTTCTTGTCTCCCTCACTTTTTTGCACTAATTCCCTAATAACAGACATGACAGGATTAGACTAGTTTGGACAAATGTCTGTCTGGTGTTTGGTACGACCAGGACTGGATAGAACAAAACAAGACAAGTTTCCCCTAAAGGTGAATTTGGTACGCATACAAAACAAGACAAGACATGACACGTCAGGACAAGACAGGTATCTAGCATTTGGTAATACATGACATGACTAGACATGACTGGTTAAAATGACCAATTTACCCTTGATGAGTTGTTTAGTGTTTTTTATTAAATAATCAATTTAAGTGATATTAACAAATAATATTTAAAAATACAAAACCATCTAATATAAATATTGATTAGAAACTCACATTCATAAATCATTGGGTAGCAAAAAGGCAGACACAAAAGCTCAAATGTTTAGCATTGTGTATCAAAACACCTAAACACAAAAGTTCAAAATTTTCCCAACTAACATCAATCACATGCCTAACTTTTGAAGTACGGTCGCCACAAAGGATGGCTTAAATTCATCATTCATGTCATTCCAAAGTTGTAGTTGAACCGAGTTGTCTGCAAAATACATACTAATAGCGACTCATTGGTTATGATCAAAACCAATCTTCTTTAACTCATCGGGCGTTGTTTGCAAACCCGGAGTACCAACAACCAATACCAACTTACCCATTTCCTCGGATCCACATTAAAGCCCTTTTCAATCATCTTAAATACATTATCAGTAGGACTAGCTTTTCTCTTTCTCTTGTTTGATGGTGCCTCTCCTTCTTGTGGAATGGAGGATGCGGAAGCGGCATTAGGAGTACATAAAGGCACACTAAAGTATTCTGTATCAACATATGTTTCATTTTCAAGATTGATGTTCTTTATTGTATCCGTGGCAGATTCCCTTAACGATCCTGTAGCTCGATCTTTCCCAAATATCGTCTTTAATAGCTCATATTGGGGAAACGGTTTGTTTGCGATACAGTTTTTGCAACTCAAACAAAATAGAGAATGCATTCCTATCCATTCGCAACTCATTAACACAAATAATGCCACTTTCACGTGTGATGCGTTGGATTTCTATCGATCTAATTTGAAATCTAGTAAAAGTTTTTGTCTTAAAGTTCTCCTTTGCATATGTCTTTGTTCATATTCGGTTAACCTTTTCACAACATTGGCCAAAACAATGAGCAAGTGGTTGTAAGCCCTCATCAACTAGATGGGTATGATCCATGTCTACAAAAACATGACAACCAGTCATATCTCTCTAAGTGCGGACTTCCACTTATAGTTTGCCACGTCAGCTCGAGTTATTTCACCTTTACAGGTGGAATCCTCTCATTGGCTATAGGATTAACTTTCCTATTATTCAGCTACACATAGAATATTTGGCTTGTTAGACATGTGCTTGATATCAATTCTCACACTTACACCTTTGATTCCACACATTGATTTAGAGGGAGAGTAAATTATAGAGATTTTTACACACATCGGTGTTGCAGTCTCTCCAACTCTATTAGATGTTTGTGTATTTAATTCCGTCAAGTATTCTTCTTATTCTTGAATCTTTATTTACAGACTTTCTATGGTCCCAAGGAAAAAGTTCGAAGGGCCGATTCCCAATAGCACGGGATGAGGTGTGTAAACTAATTGCTTGTGGAGGTCTTGGTATTAAAAAATTGGCTTTGTGAAATAGGGCGCATAGATCCTCTCATTTTTGGGATATAATCCGAAAGCGTCACTCTTTTTGGGTGCATTGTGTTAGAGCATTATTGTATTCAAGATTTACTGTAAAGTCAATATATGTAATAGTCTATGATGTATTGTAAATGCCTTTATACCTTGTATGTATGGGGTATAATTAAGCATGTCTAGTTCATTAGCTAGCAACAATCTAGAACTTAGAGAAAAACTGTAATAACCACGTATTTTATCTAAGTTAAATTTGGAATCTTATAAGTCTTTATGTTAGTATTTTATGGAGTTAGGAGATAAGGGATAAGTTTTAATGGTTAATTGGAAGTTTGGGGTTAAGTTTTGTTAAAAGAATAAAGCTTAAGGGCTTTTTGGTCTTTTATTAAAATTATTTGCACTTAACCGACTTTAGTAAGTCAATTAAGAAATGAAGTCTTCATTTGGTTAAAATATCTTAAAATCTATGTGAGAGTGGGTGTTTCTTGGTTGAGAGAAAACGAGACAAAGAAAGAGAGCAAGATCGAAGGAGTTTAAGGAAAGAAGAAGAAGGAACTTCAAGATTTTCTGCTGTTGTTATTCTGTACCAATCAGTAGTAATCAAGGTAAAACATCCCTACTTTAATTGTATTCCTAATTCCTTAAGTTGTTCTTGAAGATACTAGTTAGGTTCTTGGTGGGTTTTGTTAAAAATGGATTTTTTGGGGAGTTTAAGCTTATGGTTAGGTTGTGTTAATGGTCTTAAACATTTCTGCATCTTTATAGCATCATGCATAGCTTAAAAGTACAAATTCTGGGTTTTAGGATGAAACAGTGAACTGAGACATTCATCGAAGTCGCAATAGAGGACTGCGACATTCAACGAATTCGCAATGGTCGATTGCAATTTGGGCTTGAAGTCGCAATGGTCGTTTGCGACTTGGATTGGAATCGCAATGGTCATTTGCGACTTGGCTTGGAATCGCAGTAGTTGATTGCGATTCGGGTTTGGGTTCGCAATAGTGGGTTGCGACTCCAGGGTGGAATCGCAATAGTTGATTGCGACTTAGGGTGAAGTCTCAATAGTGGGTTGCGATTTCGGGGTGAAGTCGCAATAAGAGGTTGCGACTTAGTACTGTTCATTACCGTTGCGACTTGTACTGTTCATTGCGATTTCATATTATTTTGGATTGCGATTTGAGTTAAGGATTTCGTAGATTTAGTTTTAAGAAGAGATATCTGTTATTTTGTGTAATTTCAGATTCTGTGAAGGGTGGAAATACGTGAGATAAACTTGAGAAGGCTTTTGCTGATAAACTAATCAGGTGAGTTTTACGTTAAAAAGTATTTTACTGGAATACATTACGTGAATAATAAATATTTGATATGTGGTATGAATATGTCATACGTGGGTGATTATAATATATTGAGATATTATAATTACGTGAGTATTATATGAAAATATAATACGTGGCCGGGCTTTGGACCGGTGTGTTAAATTGGCTCGCAACCAATTGATATTGGCCATTGGTGGAGGGATAAGGGGAATGAGACAAGTATGTTGTGTAAATTGTATTTGGTATTAATTTACGTGTGATGTATGTGTATTTATATAAAGAGTGTTTATATAAATGAAATTTTAATGATTTCCAAATGTCAGAGATTTACTCACTAGACCCTTAGGTCTAACCCTCATTTTTGTTTTTAAAAATCTGTATTCCAGGTGGTGGTACCAGTAAGAGTAAATGATTAGATTACTTGGAGGATAGCTATGTGGAATGATGATCATTATGAAGTTGATGATACTTTGGTACTTAAATTTCAGTTATTAGCTATTATCAGACCTAAATGAGATCAAGTTTGTACTGAATTTTATATTGGTTAGATCAGACTTTGGGACTAAATGTGTAATGTGAATGATTTTTGTTGAAACTCTGTTATGAATTGTATGTTATATGTATATTTGTTTTGCGGGATGTTACAGATGGTATCAGAGCCCTAGTTTAAGGGATTTAGGTATTAGTATCTGTACCTAGACTTAAACTGCATGTGAAGTAGGATGTCCCTATTAAATTAGAACCTGGGGATATTAAGTATAAAAGGTAGAAGGAACATCATGTAAGGTAATTTCAAAATTACACCAGGCCAGTGTAATTATGATCTTACAGGTACATGTTTGAACTGGAATATCTTATTATATGGGGTATGTGCTTATGTGTGCATATTAACCTTGTTTGAATCCAAAGAATGGCGAGTGGCACCAGACAAGGGAATCAGGGAAGAGGAAGAAATTCAAGTGGAGAAAATCCACCGTTAGGAACAGGGGGAAGAGGAGGAGATCGTGGTAGAGGTACAACTGGAAGGGGAACAGGAGGCCAAACTGGAGGTAGAACACAACAGCATGGTACAGAGTTTGTTACACGAGATGATCTGATGCTGAAATGGGAAGATTACAGGATAGCATACAAGCTATGTTCGAACTTAATCGTCTTAATGAAACTGAAAGACCAGATCCGGAGCATGAAGTGGAGATACCACTTACCTCTACTGTTCTACCAGGGATGAAAAGGTGCGATTATAAAATGTTTCTTAGTTGTAAGCCCCCTACATACTCAGGAGATCGGGATCCGGTAAAGGCGATGAGATGGCTGAAAGAAATAGAGGCCATCTTCAAGACGTGTAAATGTGTTGAAGAAGACAAAGTGCTTTATGGAGCTGCGATGCTGAAAGGGGATGCTCTGTATTGGTGGGATGCTCATACAGAATCGAGAGGAGCGGATGTATATACTACTTTTTCATGGGAGGAATTCGTGTTAGCTTTCACAACGCACTTCTGTCCACAAGCCGCTGTCAGACAGTTAGAAGAAGAATTCATGAATCTACAACAAGGAAATCTGTCGGTTAGAGATTATACTGCACGATTTTTGGAGAAGTCTCGTTTTGCAGGATATTATGTTGCTACAGATAAGATGAAGATGGAGAGGTTTATTTATGGGTTGAATTCCGAGGTTCGAAGATTGGTGACTGCCACAGGGCCAAATACTTTTACAGCTGCGGTGGATGCTGCCGAGAATGTGGAAAGGGATAATAAAAGAGATACTGGCGATAAGAGCTTAGGAAAAAGAAAATGGGAAGGACCACCACAGGATTCGAGGAAACCTAGATTTCAGAGGTTTGACAACCGTCCGTCATTTCGACCAACAGAAAGACCATGTTCAAGGTGTAATCGTTACCATCAGGGAAATTGCCAAGTAGAGTCGCGGGTTTGTTTTAAATGTGGGAAAACGGGTCATGTTGTTAAAGACTGTCGAGTAACACGGTTTTGCTTTTTGTGCAACTCTCCGGATCACCTCCAATCAGACTGTCCGCGAGGTAGAATACAACCAGGGGGTACATCGGGGAAACCGGCCATTTCGAGACCAGTAGTTCCAAGAATAGAACCGCCGAGAACGAGGGGTCGTACGTTCCAAATGACAGCTAAAGAGGCGGAGGAAACTCCTGATGTGGTCACAGGTACATTTTTCATAAACTCCACGCGTGCAAAAGTGTTATTTGATTCCGGTGCAAACCGATCTTTTGTGTCTCCTTCCTTTGCTGCTCACATGCATTTAGAGCCTAAAATGTTAAAACATGCTTTATTAGTAGACACTGCAAATGATAACCAAGTGGCAGTTAAAGAAGTTTTTGATCGTTGTATGATAAATATAGAGGGATGTGGGGTACCGATACAACTGTTCCCAATAGCTTTGATTGAATTTGATGTGGTAGTAGGAATGGATTGGCTAGCTGAGAATCAGGCTAATATAGTTTGTGATAAGAAAATAATCAATGTCGTTTTACCTGATAAAAGGTCAGTAGTGATTTATGGAGATCGAAAGAATCATCAGTCCAGTCTTATATCTATGATAAAAGCCCGTAAATGTGTCATTAAGGGTTGCTCTAGTTATCTAGCCTATATGATAGATAGTAGGCCTGAAAAGTGTAAGTTGGAAGATATTTCCATTGTTAGTGAATACCCAGAAGTTTTTCCTGAAGACTTGAATAGTCTTCCTCCTGTTAGGCAAGTAGAATTTGGAATAGACCTAGTACCTGGAGCCAATCCCATCGCTCGTGCGCCGTACAGATTAGCGCCACCAGAAATGAAAGAAATGATGTCACAGCTTCAAGATTTATCTGATAAGGGCTTCATCAGACCCAGCTCATCGCCATGGGGTGCACCAGTTTTATTTGTGAAGAAGAAAGACGGTTCAATGAGAATGTGTATCGATTATCGGGAGTTGAATAAGCGCACGATCAAGAACAAGTATCCACTTCCAAGAATTGATGACCTTTTTGATTAATTAGTTGGAGCTTGTTACTTCTCAAAGATCGATCTCAGATCTGGCTACCATCAGTTGAGGGTTAAGGAGGAGGATGTTTTAAAGACTGCTTTTCGCACGAGATACGGCCACTACGAATTTTTGGTAATGCCCTTTGGATTGACGAATGCTCCAGCCGCTTTTATGGATTTGATGAATCGGGTATGTAAGCCTTATCTCGATAAATTTGTCATTGTGTTTATCGATGATATACTTATTTATTCCCGATCCAAAGAGGACCATGCGCAACATCTTCGTTTGATTTTGGAGTTACTGAAGAAAGAAAAGTTGTACGCTAAGTTCTCTAAATGTGAATTCTGGTTGCGGGAAGTTCAGTTTTTGGGTCATGTAGTTTCAGAGAAGGGTATACAAGTTGATCCAGCAAAAGTGGAAGCAATTGAAAGATGGGAACCACCGAAGACGGCAACCGAAGTACGCAGTTTTCTGGGTCTAGCTGGATACTATCGGAAGTTCATAAAAGACTTTTCTCGAATCGCGACGCCACTGACTAAGTTAACTCGGAAGAATTTAAAGTTTGAATGGAAAGCAGAACAAGATGAGGCATTCAGAATATTGAAAGAGAAACTCTGCAGCGCACCGATATTAGCATTGCCAGAAGGTTCTGATGATTTTGTGGTCTACAGTGATGCTTCTAAGTTGGGATTGGGATGTGTACTCATGCAACGTGGGAAGGTGATTGCCTATGCTTCGCGTCAATTAAAGGATCATGAAAGACAATATCCTACCCATGATATGGAACTAGCAGCAGTTGTTTTTGCCTTAAAGATTTGGAGGCATTATCTTTATAGTTCTAAATGTAAAATTTTCACGGACCATAAAAGTCTTCAACATCTTTTTGATCAAAAGGAATTGAATATGAGGCAAAGAAGGTGGTTAGAATTAGTGAATGATTATGATTGTGAAATTATTTATCACCCATGGAAAGCGAACGTGGTGGCAGATGCGTTAAGTCGTCAAGAAAGAAGTGGAACAATAAAAGCTATATCGTTACGAGCTGAACTTCTTCCTAATATTTTTGACGAATTATTGAAATGCCAAATAGATGCTTATCAAGAGGAAAGTTTGAAGTCAGAACGGTTGGTTGGGATATCAGCATTGCTTGGGAAAGATGACCGTGGATTGTTGTGTATGGGAAACAGAATTTGGGTACCTCGTTTGGGTGGATTACGGGATCGTGTACTACAAGAAGCTCATCAATCTCGATTTTCTATTCACCCAGGTACAAATAAAATGTATAGAGATTTGAAACAATTCTATTGGTGGCCGATAATGAAGAGAAGTGTTGCTAAGTATGTGGAAGATTGTACTACCTGCAAGAAAGTGAAGATTGAACATCAGAAACCGTTTGGTCAGTTGCAACGACTAGATATACCAATGTGGAAATGGGATCAGATCACTACTGATTTCATTACCAAGTTGCCAAGAACTTCAAAGGGATTCGATTCTATTTGGGTGATTGTGGATAGGTTGACGAAGTCTGCAAATTTCTTACCGATAAAAGAAACTGATTCTTTGGAACGTTTAGCTAAGTTGTACATTAATGAAATAGTAACTCGACATGGAGTTCCAATCTCGATTATTTACGATCGAGATAGTCGTTTTACTTCTAGGTTTTGGAGAAGCTTTCAAAAAGAGATGGGAACGCAGATAAAATTGAGCACAGCATATCATCCACAGACTGGCGGGCAGAGTGAAAGAACAATCCAGACTTTAGAAGATATGCTTAGGGCTTGTATAGTGGATTTTGGGGGATTATGGGATAAACATCTACCTTTGATAGAATTCGCCTACAACAACAGTTATCATTCTAGCATCCAGGCGGCACCGTTTGAGGTATTGTATGGTAGAAAATGCCGAACGCCTTTGTGTTGGAATGAAGTGGGGGAGAAGCAATTGGCAGGGCCAGAAATAGTACAGTTAACAGCAGATAAGATTACTCAGATTCGGGATAGATTGAAAACGGCTCAAGACAGGCAGAAAAGTTACGCAGATCGACGCCGGAAACCGTTAGAATTCCAAGTCGGGGAATTTGTGATGTTGAAAGTATCGCCCTGGAAAGGAGTCATACGTTTTGGGAAGCAAGGTAAACTCAGTCCGCGTTATATTGGGCCATTTGAAATTACGGAAAGAATTGGTGAAGTAGCTTACAGATTGAATCTTCCGCCAGAATTAAGCAGAATTCACAACGCGTTCCATGTATCGAATTTTCGGAAATGTTTAGTTACACCAGACCAGGCAGTCTCTCTACCAGATATTCAGGTTGATGAAAAGTTAAACTATGTGGAGGAACCGGAAGCTATAGTTGATCATAAAGTCAAAGTGTTGAGGAATAAAGAGATCAAGAAGGTAAAGGTTCAGTGGAAACATCATAGAGGTCAGGATGCGACTTGGGAATCAGAGTCGGAGATGAGAACCAAATACCCTCATCTGTTCACTTAATCGAATTCCGGGACGGAATTCTTTTAAGGGGGAGATGTTGTAATAACCACGTATTTTATCTAAGTTAAATTTGGAATCTTATAAGTCTTTATGTTAGTATTTTATGGAGTTAGGAGATAAGGGATAAGTTTTAATGGTTAATTGGAAGTTTGGGGTTAAGTTTTGTTAAAAGAATAAAGCTTAAGGGCTTTTTGGTCTTTTATTAAAATTATTTGCACTTAACCGACTTTAGTAAGTCAATTAAGAAATGAAGTCTTCATTTGGTTAAAATATCTTAAAATCTATGTGAGAGTGGGTGTTTCTTGGTTGAGAGAAAACGAGAGAAAGAAAGAGAGCAAGATCGAAGGAGTTTAAGGAAAGAAGAAGAAGGAACTTCAAGATTTTCTGCTATTGTTATTCTGTACCAATCAGTAGTAATCAAGGTAAAACATCCCTACTTTAATTGTATTCTTAATTCCTTAAGTTGTTCTTGAAGATTCTAGTTAGGTTCTTGGTGGGTTTTGTTAAAAATGGATATTTTAGGGAGTTTAAGCTTATGGTTAGGTTGTGTTAATGGTCTTAAACATTTCTGCATCTTTATAGCATCATGCATAGCTTAAAAGTACAAATTCTGGGTTTTAGGATGAAACAGTGAACTGAGACATTCATCGAAGTCGCAATAGAGGACTACGACATTCAACGAAGTCGCAATGGGCGATTGCGATTTGGGCTTGAAGTCGCAATGGTCGTTTGCGACTTGGATTGGAATAGCAATGGTCATTTGCGACTTGGCTTGGAATCGCAGTAGTTGATTGCGATTCGGGTTTGGGATCGCAATAGTGGGTTGCGACTCCAGGGTGTAATCGCAATAGTTGATTGCGACGTAGGGTGAAGTCGCAATAGTGGGTTGCGATTTCGGGGTGAAGTCGCAATAAGAGGTTGCGACTTAGTACTGTTCATTACCGTTGCGACTTGTACTGTTCATTGCGATTTCATATTATTTTGGATTGCGATTTGAATTAAGGATTTCGTAAATTTAGTTTTAAGAAGAGATATCTGTTATTTTGTGTAATTTCAGATTCTGTGAAGGGTGGAAATACGTGAGATAAACTTGAGAAGGCTTTTGCTGATAAACTGATCAGGTGAGTTTTACGTTAAAAAGTATTTTACTGGAATACATTACGTGAATAATAAATATTTGATATGTGGTATGAATATGTCATACGTGGGTGATTATAATATATTGAGATATTATAATTACGTGAGTATTATATGAAAATATAATACGTGGCCTGGCTTTGGACCGGTGTGTTAAATTGGCTCGCAACCAATTGATATTGGCCATTGGTGGAGGGATAAGGGGAATGAGACAGGTATGTTGTGTAAATTGTATTTGGTATTAATTTACGTGTGATGTATGTGTATTTATATAAAGAGTGTTTATATAAATGAAATTTTAATGATTTCCAAATGTCAGGGATTTACTCACTAGACCCTTAGGTCTAACCCTCATTTTTGTTTTTAAAAATCTGTATTCCAGGTGGTGGTACCAGTAAGAGTAAATGATTAGATTACTTGGAGGATAGCTATGTGGAATGATGATCATTATGAAGTTGATGATACTTTTGTACTTAAATTTCAGTTATTAGCTATTATCAGACCTAAATGAGATCAAGTTTGTACTGAATTTTATATTGGTTAGATCAGACTTTGGGACTAAATGTGTAATGTGAATGATTTTGTTGAAACTCTGTTATGAATTGTATGTTATATGTATATTTGTTTTGCGGGATGTTACAAAAACTTACAAGCATATGTCATTTATACTTTTGTGATCAATACATGGATGACAACTTTGCTCTCTAGATTCTCTCTACTTGTGATTATATTGTATTGCTAGATCTGGAATTTCACATTTGGTATCAGAGCTCAAACAGGAAATTCAAGCAGATTCAGACCATTTTAAATATTTTATACATTGTACTTGATGGATTCGGATCACTCATCGTTTACTGTTCATCATGATTTCTGATTGTTCTTCATTTACTGTTCATCCAAAATTCATCTTTTTTGCCATTTTTGATCTTTTGGATTGATTCTTGACTTTTCTACACTCGATTTTCATTCCTGATCATCTTTAATTCAAGGATCTATACCAAATTCTGCACATAAATCATCAAATTCATCAATTTAGATCTGTTTGTTCGAAAAATATTCTTACTGTTTTGGATCTTAATTCGATTAAATTGAACGAATTAGGATTTGTGATAAACTAATAAAGTGTGTTGAATCAAAATTCAAACAAGTCTTGCAAATTTCATTTCAATTGTGATAAATCCCAGATCTCTAGCAATAAGATATGAATGTAGTGAGAGAGAATCTAGAGAGCAAATATGTCATCCATGTATTGAGCTCAAAGGATTACAAAAGGTTTCTAAAAGATTACAAAAGCTTTCTAAAGTCTTACTAACAAATGGTCTAGACAAGCCTATTTATACCCATGACATACAAGGTATAAAGGCAATCACAACTAATACAGTACATTGACTTTACAGTAAATCTTGAATACAATAATGCTCTAACAATCTCCCCCTTTGGATTCAAGATTTAAAAAAAATAACAGCAGTCTTCAGCTCTTTGTAAAGTCAATCTTCTTCAACAGACACTTTATCAAACTATCTTCAAGTAGCTTTATCTCCACTAGTTCACGGCGAACTATATGCTTTGACACTCTTTAAGAACTCAGCTTTGAAGAATCTTCAGACAAACATGAAAAGTCATTGTCTTTTTCTTTGAAAAATCAACCTTCTTCAATACAATCTTCAACAGATTGTCTTCAAGTCTTGAACATGGATTTCATATCTTTATATAGAACCATCAATTCGGAACAAGATAAATCAGAAACGATTAGAGTTTGGATCAGAAAGATGTGAAACCATCCACATTGTTGAACTTTTAGGTGTAAGCGCATTCCGATAACCACTCAGAACTAAGATAACCAAATTCAGCAACATTTGGACTTCACATGATCCTTCTCCCCAATCTTCAGTCTTTGTTCACGAATCTTTGACTTGAAATATCTTTGATTTGAAAATTCTTTGACATGAAATTGAAATTAAACTTTTCTCCCCCTTTTTCGATGATGGTGAGCATCGAAAACCATTTTCAATTTCAGTCGTGTCTTTGAGTATTGCTAACAATCTCCTCCTTACAGAATAACCTTGCTCCCCCTCAAAATAAGAATTCTGGAGCAATTTATTTTCTCCCCCTGAAAGTATGCATATATTTCAATAACGTACAGTATTTGAAATTGTAGCACAAATTTTAAAACAAATTTACACAAGGAAAATAACATTCATTGAATTTTATTTTATAACTACAAACATTTGATCATTTGAAAACTTTACAAAAGAAATTCAACTTAATGAAATTTAACAGATTTTTCAATCAAATGAAATCAAATGCATGTGTTTGGATTCAAGAACAAGTCATCATTGTATATCAAGTTAAAAAATGTTCAGTTTCAACCCCTTTATTAAATCTATTTGGTGTGCTAGCATGGGAAATATGATTAGCTTCAAGCATATGCAATTCTAAAACATATAAGAATATTTTGCTCTACTCACACTATTTGTCCAAAATCAGAATTTTCACAAATTTACGGGTTTATCGCGACTTTGTATTTTCCCAAGTTTCAAGAGATGTGTGCTCATTGGCATCTTTTCTTTTGTGCTCATTGGCATCTTTTGATTTGTGCACATTGGCATCTTTTGATTTTGTGCTCATTGGCATCTTTTGATCAAAAAGTTTAGTAAGAATAAGATACACCGTTAAAAATGACTTTCTATCTGGTTCTATAGCAGGATTTGGGTCAGCAGATCCCAGACCAGTTGGCCTTAGGTGCTAGGTGTCAAGCACCCCTTAGAACTTAATTTCCCAAACCAGAAAGGCCACATCGATATATCTTAAACCCATTTGTACCAGTAAAACATGGCTTTCTATCTGGTTCTATTGCAGGATTTGGGTCAGCCGATCCCAGACCAGTTGATCTTAGGGACTAGGTGTCAAGCACCCCTTAGGACTTACTCTCCCAAACCAGAAAGGCCACAGGCACAAACTTTCAAACTAAATGATATTCTATATAAGTTCGAATTTCCATCACAAAATATGAATGATATCTCAATCACTTGGTTCTTAATCATAGTGCTTCCCCCATATTTTCGTTTCCATTCATCATTCTGATAAATAGGCTTTTTGAGCATTATATTCTATATAAGTCCAGATTCACATATCTTTGAGCATTCAGCATAATTTCATTCATGTTTTGCTTACCTTTCGATTTATTTCAGAGGTGAAAGTTGAAGCAAATCTAACTCAGATAATACAAAGATTCTTGAAAAAAAATCATCTTTTAGCACACATTTAATTCATTGAATGAAAATTGAAAATCTCATCTTATTGAATTAAATTTGTAAAGTTTCAAGTTTTCAAATCAGTAGAAACAAATATAATCCAATGTTACCTTTTGCCACTTGTTCCTTGAAACAAAAATATATAGCAGTTAAGGATATTACCTGAGAAGTGTGAGTTCTAAACTGATTTGTTTAGAAGTCTTAGTCTTTAAAGTACGGGTCCTGAACTGAGTTGTTCAGAAACCATAGTCGTTGAAGCACGGGTTTTGAACTGATATGTTCAAAAGCCATTTACATTTAAGCACGGGTCCTGAATTGATGTATTCAGAAACCATCTATGATTTGTCTCCCCCTTAATGGTACAAATATTCTTCAAAGAAATACGCCGCTTCTCTTCTGTTTTCAGTCATGTGTGTGGTATGTATCTACAAATCAGTACAACACATGAAGAACCTGCAAAACAGATTAAGCAGATTTTGGTACCCAATGGCACTTGGGTCCTAGTGGGTTAGGTGTAGATCTCTTTGAAGGAATACTATAAGTACCGTACCAAAAAGAAGTATAATTTTTATGCACAAAATTATTTGTTCCACAGTAAGAACAACAAATTTTCTTTTGAGCCAACCTAATCAGATGATTTACAGAATGAATAGGATTAGGTTGAACATAAGATTTACCTTTTGGCGTATTGTTCTTCTTAGCATTTGGAGTGGGAACCTTTGATTTTGGAATATCTTTCTTCGGAACTGTTGTGCCTTTGACTCTCCATTCCATCTTCACTTTCTTGAAGACTGGAACTTCTTCAGATTTGGAAGTATTAGCTTTAGGCACCTTAGGAATATCATCCAATTTATCAAACAGATGATTATAGAAAAGATTAGAAGGATGAATCTGATCCTTTGAGAAAACATTTGATCTATCGGATACTTTTGAAAAAATGTTTTGAAAACTTGAACTTGAAGCAGTTTTAAAAGAGAATTCAGAATTATTTGAATCTACAAGCGGAGTCTGAATAATTGATTCAGGACTTGCTTGATTTGAAACATCAACTTTAAAAATGATGTCTTCAAGTTCTTTTATTTTGTTAATCAAACCATTTTTCTCTTTAAAAATTAGATCATATTTCCTTTGAAAAGCAGATTTTACCTTTTGCTCCTTCATAATATCTGTTGATAAACCAGATAAATTCTTTGTAAGCTTCTTTATTTCTGTTTGAAAAATCTTTCGTTCCTCAGAAAAATTATCTTTCACACTTTTTGCTCTAAAGCTTTCAACTTTCATTGTTTCAAGCTATTTTCTGTTTATTTCAAGTTCTGTTTCCAAATCAGATATTTCGTGTGAAAGCTTCGTTGACTTTTCTTCAAAAGATTTTCGTTCAGTTTCAAAAACAAATATTTCTTTTTCGAGCTTCTCTTTTTCAAAAAATAAAACTTTCTCAAAGTCTGAAACTTGTTTTGAAAGTTTTATACATTTCAGCTCAGTCTCTTTCTTTTCTTCAAAAACTTTCTTTTCTTCAAAAGAAAAATTAGACAGTTTTCTCTTTAGATCGGCATTTTCACTGTCCAAAATTTTCCCTATATCTTTAACTTCTTTTAATTGAGCATGTAACTTTAAGTTCCACTTCACTCTCTTTTCTTCTCTACTCTTCAAATTGGCATTTTCTTTTTGAAGAGTTGTTACTTTCTCTTGAAGATTCTCGATTTGATCGTGCAGACTTGAGTTGTCTTTCTTTGCTTCAAGATCTGCAATATAAACTTCAAGATCAGTTATTCTTTTAGTAAGTTTAGCATTTGAAGAAGAAATGTCTAAAATTTGTCTTTTCAGATTAACATTTTCTTCTTCCAATGCTTTATTTAAAATAGGAGTTGAAGAATTTGAAGCATTATCTTTAACAGGAGTTTTTGATATAGGAGATGTTTCTGATAAAATAACTTGTTGCAAAATTCCATTATTTGCCTTAGCTTTTTCAAGTGGCTTTGGAGGTGTTTTTGTTATTATGACTTGTTGCAACACTTCATTATTTGATTTAACAGATACAGGTGAATTAACAGGTGTTTCTGTTATAATGACTTGTTGCAACTTTACATTTGCTGGTTTAACAAAAACTTTTGCAATTGGAGGAATCTCCTTTATCAGAGTTTGCTTCAAAACTTCCTTTTTCTCATGAGGTTTTATTGTTTTGAAACTCTTGTCATCAGATAATCCTAGACCCATTTTTGGATTATAAAATCGTTTATCTTTTGGGTTGCTAGTCAACAAATTCAGCGTTTGCTCAGATTGGCCTCTTTTGTAATTTAAATCTTCAAGCTGCTTAATCTTTTCAATTGCTTCTTTTCTTTCATCAGAAAGAACCTTGATTTTGAACTGAAAATCTATGTTTTCATCATTTAAATCAGTTATTTTCTTTTTTAACTCAGAAATTTCAGATTCAAGTATTTTAACATTTGATCTAATAATTTCTTTCTCCTTTTCTCTATCTTCAGCTAAACACTTATAAAGAAGTGCTTCATCATGATATTTCATCTTTGAGCTTTTCTCATCTTCATATTGCTTTTGCACTTTTTCAATTTTCTTTTGTGCCTTTTTAAATTTCTCGTTAAGCTCAAATATCACAACTTGCATTTCTTCATATTTGTCATTTTCAGTTTCAGATTCATTTTCAGAATTATCAGAATAAAGAGAAGTGTTATCATAAAGAGAAGGATATAGAGATTGTACCTCAGATTCCAGATCTTCCTCATCAAGTTTAGCCATTAAACTGTGCTTCACTTGAGTGAAGTGAGCTTCTTCATCATCTGAAGAATCCATCAGCCATATTTCTTCTTCAGCATTTACTGGCTTTCCGGTTTCTTTGGCTTTTGCGAGATGTGCTTTACGCTGATAGTATTCAGAATCCTTAACTTTCTTCAACTGACAATCTCTGGCAAAATGACCCGGCTTACCGCAGTTATAGCAGTTTCGGTCATCCATATCCTTCTTTTCTTCCCTCTCCTTTTTCTCAAATTTCTCCTCTTTTTCTTCTTCCTTTTGATCCTTGTTCTCATACCTTTTCTCAAACCTTTTGTATCTGTTCACTTTGTTGTAATCAGGTTTGCTTTTTGAATGAAACTTCTTCTTTCCATATCTGTTTTGAAATCTTGTAGTTAACAAGGCTAATTTTTCAGCTATCTCACTCATTTCATCTCCAGAACTGCTGCTTTCATCATCATCATCAGAACTTATCTTCTTTTTGCTTAACCCAGAGATCAAAGCCTTTGTTTTCATCGCTCCACTTTTCTTGTGTTCACTTAGAAGGGCTAAAGATTCTTCAACCTTTTTCTCCTTTTCTTTGACCATTTTTACTTTTTCTTCATGTTGACCCAGAATGCTGAAAATATCGGTCAACTTTTCATCATCCATATCCCTTGACATTTGAAGCTGAATAGAGTATGAATCCCATTCCGGCAGTAAATTCTTGACAAACTTGTAATTAATCTCTGATTCAGACTTGTCAACTCCATTCCTTCTTAAATCATTCAGAATGATGTTGTAACGATCATAGGTATCTTTCAACGATTCTCCATCTCTAGCTTTAAACCCTTCATACGCATTGATGCTCTGATTCTTTTTGGTCTTCATTGATTTTGATGAACCTTCAAACTGCCTTTCTAGCTCATCCCAAATATCCTTTGCTGAATTTCGGCTGTCTACGCGATTATAGATATTGTTTGGAATGGCCATAGTCAAGTATGTCAATGCTTGCTCATCAATTTCAACTCTAGCTTTATCAGCATCACTGTAATATTTGTATTCCTTTTCTATTCTTCTTGGAAGAATCTCTTGACTTGTTTTTGTTGCAGCAATGCCACCAACCTCTATGTAGGCTTTGTAAGGACCGTTCTGAATGGACAGCATAAGATCTCTGTTCTGATGATTCAAAAATTGAATCATTCTCCTTTTCCATTGAGAATATTCTTCAGCTATCAATACCGGAGGCTTATTCTTAGAACCCATGCTCAGCATATCTCTCGACATCTTCTGATAATTGGCTAGATAAACGATCGTTCAGAAGATAAAGCAGTTAGTGTAAGAAAAATTACACTTATGAGAATTTAATCAACATTCCTAAGAATTCGGATGCTCAATTCGGATGCTCAATTCGGATGATCAATTCGGATGATCAATTCGAATGCTCAATTCGGATGCTCAATTCGGATAATCAATTCGGACTTGATAGATTTCGAAATCCTCCAATTCGAACTTAACAGCGTTCGAATTCACTCAATTCGGATTATGTTGAGTGCGAATTCACTCAATTCGAATGTAACTGGATTCGAATTCACTCAATTCGAATTTACTTAGGTTCGAATTCACTCAATTCGAATGTAATAGGGTTCGAATTCTCTATGAATGTTCCGAATTCTCTTTGAATGATCCGAATTCACCAAGAATGATCCGAATTCTGTACTTCGAACTTCAAAATCACTTAATCTGCCATAACTTCTTCAATTCTTGATCAATTGTGATGAATCTTATATCAAATTGTTCGTAATTGAAATCTGCACACTTTTCCTGTTGATCACAATTCACAATTCGATCAATTTAATCGAATTAAGATCCAAACAGTGATCTTGAAGTTTTTTGAAAACATATTCAAGAATCGATCAGATCTGTCAATTCTGTGCAGATTTTGATGTTTATGCAAGAATTAAATGTGTTCAGAATCCAAATCCGAGTTGAACGATGCAAAGAAATGATTCAAAAACTCAAAATCTAGAAAATCTTCATGTCTGAATGTTAAGACTTCAGATGAACAGTAAACTTCTCTTGGTCCGAATTCTTGATGAACAGTGTAAAAATTCTTCAATTTGCTCTTTAATCTGCTTGATTCTTCTGTTTTGCTCTGATACCAATTGATAAATCCCAGATCTATAGCAATAAGATATGAATGTAGTGAGAGAGAATCTAGAGAGCAAATATGTCATCCATGTATTGAGCTCAAAGGATTACAAAAGGTTTCTAAAAGATTACAAAAGCTTTCTAAAGTCTTACTAACAAATGGTCTAGACAAGCCTATTTATACCCATGACATACAAGGTATAAAGGCAATCACAACTAATACAGTACATTGACTTTACAGTAAATCTTGAATACAATAATGCTCTAACAAATTGATCAAGAATTGAAAAGGTTATGGCAGATTCAGTGATTTTTGGTGTTTAAGTGAGGGTTTCGGATCATTCATCAGGGTTTCGGATCATTCATCATGGTTTCGGACCGTTCAAGCTTGGTTTTGGATCACATTGCGAACAGTGATATTTGTTATTTTTGAAAATTTTCACAAGTTTGGGTTTCGGATCCTAAAGGATACGATCGTTGGTTTCGCATCCAGTGTAATCTGGATTCTGTTGGTTTCGGATCAAGTTACAATCGATTTCTTGTGGTTTCGCATCCAGTTGCATACGAAATCATTGGTTTCGCATCCAGTTTAATCCGAATCCAAGTGATTTCGCATCAAGGCCAATCCGAAATCTGTGGTTTCGCATCCAACTACATACGAAATCCTTGGTTTCGCATCAAGACCAATACGAAACCATTGGTTTCGCATCAAGGCCAATCCGGATTCCTTGGTTTCGCATCCTTCTTGATCCAGATTCCATGATTTCGCATCCTTCTTGATTCGAATTCATATGGTTTCGCATTCAACTTGATCCGAAATCTTGTGATTTGTGTTGGATCCGAATTGTGACTACTCTTCAGTGTCGATTTAAAAAATATATATATATATAGAAATTTTTTCTATAGTGTATTTCATACTCTTTAAAAGTTTTTCAAGAAAATTTTTTACATACTTTTTTTCTATAGTGTATTTCATACACTTTCTGCTTGATTTCCTGAAATATCAACTTCTAGCAAAACCAAAAAAAGAAATGGGTTTGAAGCAAACTCTTAAAACAGAAATACCTCCAATATCACAAATTTCTGTTAAATCTAATAATGAAAGTTTGAAGCAAACTTTTAAAACAGAAATATCTCCAATATCTCAAACTTCCGTTAAATCCAATAGTGAAGGTTTGAAGCAAACTCTTAAATCTAATACTTCAAATCATTCAGCTCCTGTTTTAAATAAAGAGGAAGAAAATGCTAATCTGAAGAGACAAATTTTAGACATTTTATTCTTCAAATGCTAAATTTACTAAAAGAATTACTGATCTTGAAGTTTATATTGCAGGTCTTGATACAAAGAAAGATAACTCAAGTCTGCACGATCAAATCGAGAAACTTCAAGAGAAACTAACAACTCTTCAAAGTGAAAATGCTGATATGAAGAGTAGAGAAGAAAAGAGAGTGAACTGGAACTTACATTTACGAGTTCAATTAAAAGAAGTTCAAGAGAAAAGAACAACGTTGGAAGGTGAAAACGTTGAATTGAAGAAAAAGCTTTCTGAACGTGAAAGAGAGTCTCTTTCTTCAAAGAAAATTCTTAAAGAGAAGGAAATAATTGAACTGAAATTCATAAAACTTTTAAAACAAGTCTCCGACTTTGAAAAAGTTTTATATCTTGAAAAAGAGAAGCAAGAAAAAGAAAGAACTGTTTTTGAAACTGAACGCAAATCTTTTGAGATTAAAAGTTCTGAGCTTTCTGTGAAAATCTCCGAATTAGAAAATGTTTTGGAAAATGAAAGAAATGATTTCACGGAAAAGAAAAATCTCTTTGAAAAGGAAAATAAAATCCTTAAAAAGAAAATTATGGAAACTTTCAAAGAGATAACTGATAAGGGAAAGTTTTTGGAAAAAGATTTTGAATCGGAACGCAAATATTTTGAAGATGCGATTCTTAATCTTACCAAAAGATTATCTGGTTTATCAGCTGATATTATGAAGGATCAATTGATCAAATCTGATCTCCAAAAGAAATTTGATCTAATTTTTAAAGAGAAAAATGTTTTGATAAACAAAGTTAAAGAACTTGAAAACAATTTTTTTAAATTTGATGTCTCAAAGCAGGTTAGTCCTGACATTATCTTTCAGACTCCATTTGTTGATTCAAATGATTCTGAATGCTCTTTTAAAACTGCTTCAAGTTCGAGTTTTAAAATCATTTCTTCTAAACAAATTAATAGATCAACTGATTTCTCAAAAGATCAGATTCGTTCAACAAATCTCTTTTATAATCATTTGCTTGATAAATCGGATAAGGATTCAAAAGTGCCTAAAGTTAATACTTCCAATCTTAAAGAAGTTCCAGTCTTAAAAAAGGTGAAGATGGAATGGAGAGTTAAAGGCACAACAGTTCCGAAGAAAGATGTGCCAAAATCATCTGCATCCACATCAAAAGCAAAGAGGAACAATGATTCGAAAGGTAAATCTTCTGTTCCACCTAATCTTGTTTATTCTACAAATCATCTGATTAGGTTGGCACATAAGAAAATTTTTTGTTCCTACTGTGGTTCAAATGATTTTGTGCATAAAGATTATACTTCTTATTGGTACGGTACTTACAGTATTCCTTCTAAGAAATCTACACCTAACACACTAGGACCCAAGTCCCGCTGGGTACCAAAATTTGCTTAATTTGTTTTGCAGGTTCATCATGTGTTATGCTGATTTGGAAATATATACCACACACATGACTGAAAAACAGAAGAGAAGCGGTGAAATTTTTTGAAGAATATGTGCCATTAAGGGGGGAGCAAAAGAGATTTTGGCTTCTAAACATTTCAGTTTAGGACCCGTTCTTCAAATAAATATTGGCTTCTAAACATCTCAGTTTAGGACCCGTTCTTCAAAGAAATACTGGCTTCTAAACATCTCAGTTTGTTGGTCCCGAAGGGCTATACAAGTTTGTAGAAGGGGGGGGGGGGGGGGAGGGGGTTGAATACAAACACACATTTTTACTTTTCTAAATTGTTTATTGATAAATCAAGACAATTTACAACTTGTTGCGGAACAAGATTAAGGATAAACCTAATCTTAACAAGTCTTGAGAAACACTAAGTTTCTTGCACTAGAAAGAGTTAAAGAAATTACGAATAATAACTGAAGTAAGGTTCTTCTTATATATTGCATGCATTTAATGCAACGCAGTATGGCTTTGCACGTGGCAGCAGCTGAGTGGTTGCATGTCATTGACCTTTGTAGACAACCTTAGTAGCCGCATGCTGCACAGTGTAGAATCAGAGTTGTTGTACGATTACAGACAAAAGGGATGTCCGTTCTGACAGTTCGTACGGAGACGTGCAAGGGAGGTAAGACAATAGTAACATGCAGGGAGACTTCATGATCAACTTTCGTTGAGTCAGATCTTTTTCAGCGAATGATAAAGTTCAGTGATTGCTGAAGTCTTCTACTTGATACTTCACATTGAATGGACACGTCTTGCTTCGCTGATATTGTTAGCCCCAAATATCTGTAATGTAAAAGTATTGAAAATATTATCAAGTCAGAAGACCATCAGAGATGCAGCAGAAGACTTAGAAGAAAAAGCTTCAAGAAGATCAACAGAACTCAACAGAGTTCTGGTGGAACTAACAGAGCTCAACAAAGCTCTGTCAGAAGATCAACAGAAGAACTGTTCACAACCCGAAGACCAACAGAGCCCTGGTCTATGAGCTCTGTTGTAGTGAAGACCTCTGTGATGCCTAAGTCTCGTAAGAAATCCCAAGTGTTAGACAAGTGTCCATACTTTCCACGTATGCCCTAAAAATAGGAGACACATTTTCCACGTGTCATTCTAGGGTACGATAGTACACTGCCTTCACTTTATCAGGGCTATAAATAGAGAGGTAGTGGAACAAACAATTGTAAGCTTTTGGAAGAATAGTTTTCCACAATTGTTTAAGCACACACTGCAGCAATCCCGAGCACTACTTTCGTACGATATTGTTCCCTGTGAGATTTCAAGATACACCATTGATCTTGTTCTTGGTGTTATCCATTATCAATATACGAGCAGCGTTTATTTTTTGATCTGGTTATCATTATTCTGTTCTATAATTGATTCTCACTATTACAATATCATTTACACAATCACTCACTTTAATGGCTTTATTTAATATGCTTCCGCTGTCTATTTCTTTACCATTATCGTGATACAACGTGAATCTGGGAACCTACAATTGGTATCAGAGCCTCTTTGGTTTTCTTAAACCAAACGATCCAATCTACCAAGGTTGACTCACTGTTGTTGATTGTGTCTGTGTGTCTTTAAAAGCTTCATTATATACTCTGTTTTTACTGCTTTCTAGTCTAAACAAGCTTTCATAGCTCATATAACTGTGTTTAAAGCTTTCTAGTTTAGTTCAAACGTTTCTATCAAAAGGTACTATTTAAAACTCATCTTCGAGTTGAAACTCTTTTTGTAAAAACGGTACTCTGTTTTTCTCAAAAATGGCGAACAACGGTATAAATGCTATCTATACTGTTGGCTCTTTAACAAAACCTCCTAGTCTTCTGAGAGACGAATATGCTCAGTGGAAGATCAGGATGGTTAACTTTTTCGATGGTATGGATAAAGACTTAATGCGATCTGTCACAGATGGACCATACCAACCCATGGTTTTTGTTCCTCATGTACCCGCAATAGGAACTACTGCTGAGATTCCAGCTCATTATGAGATTAAAACCACAGGTTTTACAGATGAGGAAAATCTAAAAATGGATAATGATCTTAAAGCAGTTAGACTACTGATAATGGCCATTCCAAACGAAATATTTCAAGAACTAGATTCATGTGTTACTGCTAAGGAAATATGGGATCAACTTCTTAACCAACTTGAGGGTGGTATCAAGACCCAAAAGAACAGAAGGACCCAATGTATAAATGAATACAACGATTTCAAGGCACTTCCTGAGGAAACCTTACAACAAACCTACAACAGATTTAATGTGTTGATCAACAAATGCAAAAAATGTGGGGTTGTCAGGTCGAAGGAAGATAACAATGTTATGTTTTTGAAAAGTTTGAATGATGAATGGTTAAATCTGTCCATGTCTTTACAAGCTAACCAGGACTTAGATGCATGGTCTCTAACAAATGTGTATGGCACTTTGGCCGCACAAGAGAAGGATGTTGTCAAGCAAAAAGGCAAATCCACCATTGCAGGCCCAATCGCTTTAGTTTCTGATTCTAAGAAAACCACATCAGAAAAGTCCAACAGAGAGAGTTCAAACAGAGAGAAAAAGAAAGATAAGTCAGTTAAAAAGAAAGGAAAAAAAAGTTTAGTTGCAGAGAGTGATACAGAGGATGATAACTCAACAATTTAACAAGAGATTTGGCAATAAGATTGACAGAAGAGGTAGATATGAGAGAAAAGAAGACATAAGAGAATACGCTGCACCAGAACAAAGTAACAACAGAGTTACCACAGAACAAAGACAATCTCCACAAAACAGAAGAGAAAATCCACCAGCACAACAGAAGGCCGATGCTGCTCAACCCATCAATCAGAATGATGGACGTTGCTTCAGATGTGGCAAACCTGGGCACTTCTCTGTTAATTGTAGAGGCAAACTGGTAAAAGACCAGGACTACTACAAGAACAAATACAAGTACAACTACAGAGAAAGAAGCTATGTTGCTGAAATGGAGAACTGGGTTTCTGATTCATCTTCTGATGATGAACCAGAACAAGCCAACTTTTGTGGAGTTGCTGTGGATGATGAAAGTTTAGAAGAAACTATTGACTGGATGACCGGAAAACCAGAGATAACGAAGGGAACAACAGAATAAGATCTAGCTCATGCATTTGCTCTTACTACGACAGAGTCTGACGACAGAGCGCTGGAGACCACCAGACCCAATGCCAAGGTATGTTCATCTGAATCCAAGTCTGACTCAGAATTAGAAATGCATGTTTCTATGCTGAATGAGGAATTTCAACTTCTTAAACAAAAACTTTCTGAAGAAAAAGAGCTAAGAAAGCTAGCTCAGAAGGATCTGTCCTTTTACAAGAGAGAGAAAACTCTCTTGGAACAAGAAAAGGAAGAAATCTTCAAAGAAAAATCTGAGCTAGAAATCTTGCAAAAGAAGAAAGAGAGCCTGTTTTCTGACAAAATTAACGAATATGAAAACGTTTTGAAACAGAAGTCTGAAAATTTGAAAAAGTCTGAAACAGAGAGACTTAATTCTGTTGCTCTAACTGATTATTTTCAAAGAGAAAGGGAAATTCTGCATCAATCCCTACAGAGAAAAGAAATTTAGATTAAAAAGTACCAGGATGCACAAGATGTGCACATCAAGATAAATTCACAGATGGATACGCAAGGTCTTGGTTTCTCTGACCTTGCTCCCTATGACGAAAGGAAGAAGACATCTCTGTCCTCTGCCTTTTGTGTTGGGAAAATCCAAGAGGACGTGATATCTGGTAATGCTGTTTTCAAAAGAACAAAAACTTCAGATGCTTTCTCAAAACCAAGAAATCTTGACTTTAGGAACATCAGCTATGATTCCTCTGATCATGAAAAGGTTTTAAAACCATCCTCAGAGTTTATTCTTGATCAAGGAAGAGCTAGAATCATACTTCCTAACTCTGTCAAGGACTTGGATACAAAAGAGATTTTTAACTTTAACTCATTCAAAGGACAGAAGTCTGTTACTTCTGTGACTGAGTCCTCTGTTGAAATCCCACATAGCAAACTCAATTCAGAAGCCCCAGTCTTCCCTCCTACCCATGAATCCATAAAAATATCTTTTAAGGAAGATTTGTTGAAAGTTATCGAGGAAAATGCTGTTTCAGATTCTATAAAGGCAAAGTTGAGAAGGTTCAGAACTGTCAAAACAAATATCTCTGTCATACCCATTGAAACTAAAACCTCCGACAGAGCCACCAGAGACTTTCTAGGCTCTGACAGGGACTCTGACTCTGACTCAAAAGAAAATTCTACACAAGTTAAAGCAGATACCGATAGAATCTACGGATCTAAAAGAGGATGTTTCTTTCTTTAAGAAACAATCAAGATTTATACCGGTAACTGAGTTTAACAACAAAGGTTTTAAGATTCTTGCTTCTAATGCAGTAGAAGTGGAGAAGAGAGAGAAAAACAAAAGTGTTTTTGTAAATCCAAATGTTCCTCTTGCATTCAAACCAGTAAAATTCACACCAGAACAGAAGGGAAAATGGATAGCAAACAACAGATCTATTCCAAATTCTGGTGTAAATCAAAGAAGAAATCCTTTCTGGTCAAATGAATCTATTCCAAAGAGCTTCATGTCAACAGAGTCTGTTTCTAGGAATAACAGTTTTAAGAAACAAAACCAGGACAGATTGTATGCAAAGACATCTGGTCCTAAAAAATTTCAGAATCAAGCTCCATTCAAACAGTTTTTGAATAAAAACAATGTGCACCAGTCATGCTCCATCAACTGCAATTGTATTCAGCTGTTACTAAAATTGCAAAATCATCTGAATGGTCCCCACTGTGTTCTGAATCAGTATGTTCAAAAGAAAAATCCCACGACTGTTTAGAATACATAGAGGAAAACCTCTGGCACACCATCACAGTATGGAAAGCCCAAAGGAAAGTCTGTTAACCCACCTAAGCCTAACAACAAAGGACCCATTATGCAATGGGTACCTAAAAAGAACTAATCTGCCTTGCAGAAACCTCATGTGCAGATCTGGTACTTGGATTCTGGATGCTCCAGGCACATGACGGGGAATAAGGAGCTGTTAACTTCTTTTAAGAACAAGATGGGAAGTGCAGTAACCTTCGGAGGAGACAATGGCGGACAGATTAAGGGCTATGGTACATTAGTTAATGGTGGTGTTTCAGTCTCTGAGGTTGCTTATGTTGAAGGATTAAATCATAATCTTCTCAGTATAAGTCAACTCTGTGATCACGGGTTCGATGTCAATTTCCGGAAGAAATATTGTTCCTAGTTACTTTCCGAGTCTGGTCAAGAACTTTTAAGAGCTGACAGAAAAGGCAATCTTTACAAAATGAATTTTAAACCAAACCAAAACTCTACACAAGAGAAACTCTGTTTAGTGTCTTTGAAAAATGAAGATGCCTGACTCTGGCATAAAAGATTTGCCCATTTGAACTTTCAAAACCTTGACAAGCTCGTGAAACTGAAGTTAGTAAAAGGAATGCCTTCTCTGAAGTTTGACAAAGACCATCTCTGTTCTACTTGTGAACTGGGTAAGATGAAAAGATCTTCACATAGAACAAAGAGTGATCATAGTTGTCCCAGACCTTTGCATATGCTTCACGTGGATCTTTGTAGTCCAATCACTGTGCAAAGTCTGTCGGACAAGAAGTATATCCTTGTTTTAATTGATGAATATTCTAGATATACTTGGATTGAGTTCATCAGAGTAAAATCGGATGTCCCATAAATTTTGATAAGTTTGTTAAAAAGGATACAGGTTATGTTATATCTGAAGATACAGAAGTTGAGAAGTGATAATGGGACAGAATTCAAGAATGCCAAAATTGATACCTACCTAACAGAGGAAAGTATTTCCCAGAACTTTTCAGCTGCAAGAACTCCACAACAAAATGGAGTTGTGGGGAGAAAGAACAGAACGCTGATAGAAGCCGCCAGAACAATGTTGGCTGGCTCTGTCCTTCCAATAAACTTCTGGGCAGAAGCAGTCTCAACAGCCTGTTTTACCCAAAACAGAGTTATGATAGTAAAGAGATTTAAGAAGACTCCTTATGAACTCATCAACAATAGAAGACCAAACGTGAAATTCTTTATGTTTTCGGTTGCAAGTGCTACATATTGAATGACAGAGATCAGCTGGGAAAGTTTGATAAGAAAGCAGACGAAGGAATCTTTATTGGTTATTCCTTAACCTCTAAAGCCTACAGAGTCTACAACTCCAGATGTCGGGTCATTCAAGAAAGTGTAAATGTGTCCTTTGATGAAAGTACATCAAGCTCCTCTGATCGTAAATCAACAGAGGGGACACAGACAGAACAGAAGAATACAAGTTCTTCAAAGACAAGGGAAGAAGATATCAATCTCATGTTCAACGATTTCTTCGATGATGATGATTCCTCTGTTAACATCAACAGAGGAGATCAAGCTCAAAACTCAACAGAACATAATATGACAGGTACATCTCTCACTGGTCCCTCTAATATTTCACCATCTACTTCTCTGTCTACAGGAGTGATTCAGAGAAATGAGGAACCACATCAGAACGAGAGAGAACCTGAACAAGAGCCATCATCACATCTGCTAACTAATATTGGCAGAGACTCCTTGTTTGAAAGCTCACCTTCACAGAGCCCTGTCAATAACTCACAGAGCAATGAGGCCACTCTCCAAAGTTATGTGCCACAGAGCCCTAGTCCAAATCCACAGAACTCTGACGCTGAAGTTTGTCTTTTCCCATCAGAAGCACAAACCCCGCCTGTTGTCCATGCTCCCATGACACGATGGACAAAGGATCATCCTCATCATCTTATCATCGGTGCTGCTGAAGATGGTGTAAAGACAAGATCGGCCACAATCAATGAAGCCTTCTTTGTAAATTTTTTAAGCATGATTGAGACGAAGAAGATTTCTGAAGCCCTAGAGGACCCAAATTGGATCGAAGCTATGCAAGAAGAGCTTCTGGAATTCGAAAGAAATAAAGTTTGGTCCTTGGTTCCACTCCCAAAAGGCAAAGCGGCCATTGGAACCAAGTGGGTGTTTAGAAACAAAAAGGATGAAGATGGGATTATCATCAGAAACAAAGCCCGTCTGGTTGCAAAGGGATACAGACAGGAAGAAGGCATTGATTATGACGAAACCTTTGCACCTGTGGCTAGGCTAGAAGCCATCAGAATCTTCCTAGCCTATGCTGCTCATAAGGGTTTTAAGGTCTACCAAATGGATGTCTAGTATGCCTTTCTGAATGGCAAACTACAAGAAGAAGTTTATGTCCAGCAACCACCTGGTTTTGAATGTTCAGAGTTTCCAGACCACGTTTACAAGTTAGACAAAGCTCTGTACGGCCTTAAGCAAGCTCCCAGAGCCTGGTATGAAACTCTGTCCAAATTTCTGTTGGTCAATCACTTCGAGAAAGGTACTGTCGATAAAACTCTATTCTTTAGAAGGTATAAGAATGACATACTTCTGGTACAAATATATGTTGATGATATTATCTTTGGGTCTACACGGCAGGAGTACTGTGATAAGTTTGAAAGTTTAACGAAAAGCGAATTCAAAATGAGCATGATGGGAGAACTTTCTTTCTTCCTTGGTTTACAAGTTAAACAATCTGACAGAGGGACTTTCATAAGTCAGTCCAAGTACATCTCTGATATGTTGAAAAAATATAAGCTCAATGATTCAAAACCAATGAAAATTCCTATTGCCACTGGAGTTAAGCTTGACTCTGGTCTTAATGGTGAACCAACAGATGTCAAGTACTACAGAGGCATGATAGGGTCACTTCTGTACTTAACTGCCAGCAGGCCTGATATAATGTTTGCAACTTGTCTCTGTGCCAGATTTCAAGCAAATCCTACAGAAACTCATTTAACAGTTGTCAAGCGTATCTTTAAATATCTATAAGGGACTCAATTTTTGGGTCTCTGGTATCCTCTTAACTCTGGTTTCGAGCTTGTAGCATATACAGATTCAGACTATGGAAGATGCAAGAATGACAGAAAGAGTACTTCTGGTAGCTGTCAACTGCTTGGAGAAAAGTTGGTGAGTTGGACATCCAAGAAACAGAATTGTGTTTCAACCTCTACAGCAGAAGCAGAATAAGTTGCTGCTGCTAGTTGTTGCTCTCAAGTGATATGGATGAAAACACAACTCAAAGATTATGGCTTGGAGTATGGTAAAATTCCTATTCTATGCGACTCCAAGAGTGCCATTGCCATAAAAGCCAATCCAGTTCAACATTCGAAAACAAAGCACATCAACATAAGGTTCCACTTCATAAAGGATCATGTTGAAAAATGGACTATTGAAATGTATTTTGTTTCAACTGACCTCCAGCTTGCTGACTTGTTCACAAAAGCCCTTGATGAAAGGAGATTTAACTTCTTAATCAGCAAACTGGGTATGCTGAACATGTCCTCATAACTCTGTTCAAACTCAACAGAGACTCTGTTGTTCCAACAGAGCTCTGTCAAAAAGTTAGGAAGGATAGTTCAACAGAGTCTCTGTATTTCACCAGAACTCTGTCAAGCATACTTTTTCAACAAGCTTAGTGAATCTGTTTGTACATAGTTTTTTTGTAAAACAGAGTCTTTGATATTTCACCAGAGCCTCTGTTGCTTTTCACCAGAACTCGGTGAAATTTCTAAAAACAGTTCTGTTCTCGTTCTTTGGCCATTTCCTCATCAGAGACAAAATTTTAAATAATTTTAGGTAAAGGTGAAACACCAAAGGAAACTTAAAAAAAAAGGTCACTCGTCAGAGGCAAAACTTGCAAAGCTCCAACAGAGCTCTGTCGGTTAATGCCACGTCATCAGAAGTAACGTCATCAGAGGTGCGGGTTATTTCTAAGCGTCAACCACTTGTCACCCACACATCTCTAACCGCGACGGTTTACTTGCACAAAAGTGGTCAGAACAAATCCACGTGGCACTCTCTAATTGAAAGCTAAACCACTAGCTGTCCCCACGATACACAATTCAGGCCACTCCACCTTCTGACACTCGAGTTCCTACAGTATCTACGGCGATTACCCTGCCACAAGTTCTGATTATAAATATCCATAACCTTGACCCATTTCTTTTCTAAACCTCCTAAACCCTTCACCTTTCCCTCTTTTATTCAAATCCTCAGCATTCTTCAAGAAAACCCTAAACCTGCAACAACGGCGGAACCCCAAAACTCTGCTGATTCTAGTTTCCTGACAACAACTACAGATTCGATCCCACTCCAGGACTCTATCTACCCCTGTATCACGTCTTCCTTGAGTTCTCTAGAAACTCTGATATCTTTAGAGCCCTAACAGAGTTCGATGACCATCTTCCTGCGATCTATGTCCAACAATGGTGGACCACATGCCAATATATCGAAGAACAAGACGGGATAGTTGGGAGCGTCAACGCAAGTAATGGAGGAGCGGGAACAATCCGCATTAGAGCAAGTACCCTAAGAAGAATCTTCAGAATGAAAACCAAACGACAGCTAGGAATAGACGCGTATGAGAAACCACCCAAAACAGTTGTCCTTCTTGATTACATGAAGTTTCTGGGTTACAACAAGGATCTGAATAGGATAGGAGAGTTCAAGCGACAGAATCTACCCACTATGTGGAATTTCATGTTCTCCACCTTAAACAGAACTCTTACCAGCAAATCTGGTAGTCAAGACCAAGCCACAACAGAAATCCTACAAATCATGTATGGATTGTTCTTCAATAGAAACTTTGACTACGCCAGCATTCTCTACAACGATCTTCTTACGGTTGTTAATATAAAAACCTCATCCATCGCAAGAGGAGGAGTCGTTGGATCCCACAAGTTCCTGAAGATGATCAAGTTTCCACGCTTCATCAGTCTGGTGATCAGAAGAGTCTTCGACAGACTGGAACTAACTCATCAGGGTAGCTCAACACCTGTTTGGACGATGTCCAAATTCCTCCCCACAACTTCAGGCGAATACCCCTTGATAAGAAGAATTCCAGGTACAATGCTTGCCCTTATCGCCCCTGACCACATCTCTAT
Organism: Saussurea involucrata; assembly: GCA_033807775.1. Taxonomy (NCBI): domain Eukaryota; kingdom Viridiplantae; phylum Streptophyta; class Magnoliopsida; order Asterales; family Asteraceae; genus Saussurea; species Saussurea involucrata. The sequence continues at coordinate 66,545,270 of CM066320.1, read as the reverse complement.
CCAGAACTATCAGAGTGCTGCTCAACCTCAAGAACCTGAGGTGAGAACCCCAGCATACTTAGGGTTTGAGCCTTCGTTGGAGAGCTTGAGTGATGAGATTGGTGAGGAAGTTAACAGACCAGAGGAAAGAGTACCCGAAGTGGGGTCTTCCACTAGAAGAAAGGAAGTAGAGGACAGAGCATCTGCTAGAGAGGCTGTCCATGAGGAAGTACATGAAACACCAGAGGTAGAAACTATATCTTCTGATAGTGATGAGCAATAGGGAAACATCAGAGAGAATCCTGAGAGCTCTACAGCCATAGGAGCCGAGGAAAATGTGAGAATAGAAAAATATGCTCAATAGAGCACATCTGAGGGTATCCTTAACCAAAATCCCAGTGCTTCCACACAATATTATCCTGGTGATCAAGACCAAAGGATTATTGAAACAGAGCTGCACACCTCGAACCCCAACCAGCCTATACCATCAGAGGCACCTCTTCATGCCTCTGGTACGCACGAAGCCGGGGAAGCTATCTTTGGTAGTGATGTTCATTCGCCCCAGAACATCAATAGGTCACCTCCACACGATGATGCCTCTGTGGCTCATTTAGACACGACACAAAATAGACCAGAGATCTTTGTAATCTCACGTAGCATCTGTCCGACTCAGGGACAATCGGAGACCATAGTAGAACAAGGGAAGACATTGCTTGATCCAAATGCTTCTCATCACACCAGATTTCATTCTTCAGAACCTGAGCTGGAAGAGGAAACTTTGGTCAGAACACCTGTAGTTGTTTCCCCTCAAAGGGAACATCAAGGATCAGGTGGAAGTCCTCCAAGAGCCAATATCAACACAACTCTTGACGTAGGCGCCTCTGAACTCGAGGCAGAATTGGATCCATGTGTTGGAACCAAGGAGACCCACGTTGACAATGTCACAAGAGCAGAGTTCGAAAGCTTCTGTAACATTATCAACAACTCTTTGAACGAGTATAAACTTATCAATGAACAAAAGGAGGAGCTGATCCGCAAGTAAAATGATTCTCTTAGGGAAGCACTGCTGAACATCTCAAACAAGCATGCTGAAATAACTCGAAAATATGCCGAGGCTGAAGCACTCAGAACAGAGTCTGAACGGGTCAGAGGAGAAGAGATTGCAAAGGTGACAACAGAGATAGCCGACCTAAGATCAGTCAGAACAGAACCCTTCCCATCCCTACGGTTATTCTTTCAGAATCTAACGTCAGAACCTTGACAGAGATAATTACTAACTCTGTTAAGGAATCCATAAACGAAGCAACCATCTCATCTGCTACTCCACTCAACATCTCCAGCCCTAACCCAAATGACCTACCCATGACAGTTGGCCAACTTGGAGACTTCAGAAAATCAATTCTTAGCCGAATGATGACGATCTCATCAAAATTTGTAATGAAAGCTAAGGTAACAGAACAACATGTGAAAGCGTCTCTTGATACTCACAAGGTCAACTTCGAGGCTCAAGTGGAAGAGATCAGAGGTGCTGCAACAGAAGTAGAAGATGTAATGACAAAGGCAGCCTCAAACTTTACTGATATTATTTTACAGGCTACCTCTACATCGAAAAGATATGCAGAAGAAGCACCTACAGATGAACCTTCAAGCAAGAGACACAAAGTTAATCTGAGATTTGTTGTTCCGCCCTCACCAAAAGCTCGAATTGACGATTCTGGCGATGATGCGAATTTCGAAGATGCTCAAGAAGGTCAATCAGATGATCAATTGGGGGAGTCCTCAGAACAACAAAAGGGGGAGAAGGAGAAGGAGAAGGAGAAGGAGAAGGAGAAAGAGGCAGAGAAAGAGAAAGAGAGAGAAAAAGAGAGAGAAGCTAAGGGTAAAGGGAAAGTCACAGAAGCAACTGAGACAGAGGCTACAGGAGAAGAAAAGGGGATAACAGAAGAACACACGCCAGAAATGACGGTGGTGGCATTTGACTACATGTTCAAGGACAGGGTCATGAAACTAACAGAAGCGTCAACACAAGAACTGTAATAACCCGGGTAAGTCCGTTAGATAATTTAACTATAAAATATGATGTTCAGGGTAAGTTTGGGTAAATTATAAGTTTAAGGGTGTTTGGGTCATTAATGAGAAGTTCAAGGTCCATTTGGTAAGTGTGGTTTGATATTACCTCTTAAGCATCAGATAGTATTCAGATATCCTAAAAATAGAAAGAGTGTGTGTGCGGGAGTTCTGGAGGCGAAAAGAAGCAAGAAAGGAAACATACGGAGAAAGCATCGATTGATTTGGTTGAAGTTGATTTTGAGGTAAGTACCTTTATATTTTGTGTTGGTAATCAGTAATAGAAGATATCTATCGGTTTAGAAGTTACGATTTCTGTGATTGGTATAGATTTCAATCGATTTCTGAGAAAATAACCGACTGTGTTCTTGAGAGTTCCGGGGAAGTCCCGGTAGACTCCCGGTACTGACGACTCCCGGTGGACTCCCGGTAGTGTGGAGTCCCGGTATAGTGAAACTCCCGGTATTAGCAACTTCCGGTGATCGAACTCCCGGTACCAAAGAGTCCCGGTACTGTGAAGTCCCGGTACTGAGAAGCCGGATACTCTATATAGTCCCGGTAGTTGTTAAGTTTAGTGATACAGTTGAGAACAGGAACTGGTAAGCTTTATATGTTGGCTAGTAAAGCAGTATATGTATCTTAAATTTTTTCAGATTCTGTGGAAGTCGTGGTAAGAGATAAGACCAGTTTGTAAGGAGCTTGCGAGCGTGTGTAATAATCAAAACAGGTGAGTTTTACTTTAAAAAGCATTTTTAACTGGAATACATATATGTATGGTTTGGGAATGTGATAATTGGTGATTATGTGTCGATATGTGAAATATAATATATTGAGGTATTATATTTACGTAAGTATTATAATGTGTTATAATGCTTTGGCCGGGCTTAGGACCGGTGTGTTTGGCTATAGAATCCGTATAGCGTTGTTTGGCTGTAGATGTTGTACAGCGTTGTATATTATTAGTTGGCTTGCTACCAACTAATATGGCTAGGAGGAGTGAGAAGGGAAGGTATATGATATGTGCGCTTGATTAGATATATATGATTGTGTCGCGTGATTTATATGAATGAAGTTTATATAAATGGTTTGTAAACTAACAGGGATTTTTCTCACTTAGACCACAAGGTCTAACCCTCATTTTTGTTTTAAAATATGTATTCCAGGTGGTGGATCATGTAAGAGCAAGTAATTAGAGTAACCAAGGGATGTCTTTTGTGAAGGATTATAAGATGAAGATTTTGGCTTGTTTAGCAGTCGTATCATGATATTAAATGTTATGTATGTAAATAGTACAAAGTTTGTAGTACAATGGTTTCTTTTATTTGTAAAGACTGCGGGACTGAAGTTGTAACATGATGTTTCTTTTGTTGTATGAATGTTATGTTACATTATGTGAATTGTTGTGTATATGGGAATTGGGTTGTTACAAGAACCACCAGAGATCATCTGTCTAGATACCCCTCCTACATCTCCAAGAACAGAACCAGAGAGGACATACCCATCCTCTGCTGAAGGACAAACAAGTCGAGCCCAACCTCAAGCTACTCAAAAATATGCTCACATCGACACCCTTATGGCATGAACCCATGATGACACAAACCCAACGGTAACAGAACAGAACCCTGAAACCTCTACCTTTCATACCGAAAAACCTGCCTTAGAAACGGTATCTGCATTTCTATATGCTGACAGAGACATCATCCCTGTAAATGCCGTACCCATTAACCCATACCTTAACCCAATCAGAATAAACACCATTTCTGATGCAAGGCTAAGGTTCATCCAAACCAAGTCAAATCAGAACAGAGCCATCAATATCAACTTCGGTATCCACATAATTCTGGACATCAAGCACAAGAAGTTTCAATATGACAGAGTCACATACCATGAGTATACTGTGGAATCAACAGAAGGCAGAAATGAAATCTTCAATGACAATGATCTTGTCCTTCTGAACCCGTACGACCTGATCTTACTTCATGCATACTGCTTAAATTTCTCAGAAAGATACACGCCGGCCAGAACTGCGCTACCAGAAGTCAGATTCGCTATGCAAGAGCACATCAATCTCAGAATACAGATTGATTATCAGCTAGGCATAGAGTTTGAAGTAGAGAAACTAGCGATAGCACCACCAAATGAAAACCTTGAGGGTTATGGCCATCACACAACTGGAACCGTAGTAGAAGATCCTCCAGTCTTTGTCTACCGACAGAAGGGCACAAAGAAGGCCATCAGAGCAGCTGAAGCCCACAAGTACTCGAGTGAGTTGCTAGTATACCTCAAGAACATAATCCAAAATCTCCCAAGAAGTAATTGTCCAGAAGAACAGCAGAAACTCTTAATCGACCAGATTGATCTGATGCTGGACTTCTGTTCTCTAATCAGAAGATTCGACAGAATTCTTAGGGGAGATAACTATGCATAAATGTACTACTTCTTACCTTGCACTGTAATATCTTAGAAGAATAGTACAAAGGCTAACAGAGGTAAATATTCTCTGTTCTTTTTGTTTACATATCTGTTTCAAATTTTTTATTTTCAATACTTAGGGGAGATTGTTAGCCCCAAATTTCTGTAATGTAAAAGTATTGAAAATATTATCGAGTCAGAAGACCATCAGAGATGCAGCCGAAGACTTAGAAGAAAAAGCTTCAAGAAGATCAACAGAACTCAACAGAGTTCTGGTGGAACTAACAGAGCTCAACAGAGCTCTGTCAGAAGATCAACAAAAGAACTGTTCACAACCCGAAGACCAACAGAGCCCTGGTCTATTAGCTCTGTTGTAGTGAAGACCTCTGTGATGCCTAAGTCTCGTAAGAAATCCCAAGTGTTAGACAAGTGTCCATACTTTCCACGTATGCCCTAAAAATAGGAGACACACTTTCCACGTGTCATTCTAGGGTACGATAGTACACTACCTTCACTTTATCAGGACTATAAATAGAGAGGTAGTGGAACAAACAATTGTAAGCTTTTGGAAGAATAGTTTTCCACAATTGTTTAAGCACACACTGCAGCAATCCCGAGCACTACTTCCGTACGATATTGTTCCCTGTGAGATTTTAGGATACACCATTGATCTTGTTCTTGGTGTTATCCATTATCAATATACGAGCAGCGTTTATTTTTTGATTTGGTTATCATTATTCTGTTCTATAATTGATTCTCACTATTACAATATCATTTACACAATCACTCACTTTAATGGCTTTATTTAATATGATTCCGTTGTCTATTTCTTTACCATTATCGTGATACAACGTGAATCTGGGAACCTACAGATATCCGCATCAGTTCATGAGTAGACTTGTCGCTGGTTCTTGAGCTTGATCTTCGACTTCAGCGTAGAACATATGTTGATGTGAAACTTGTCTTCAGGGATCATAAGTAAACAACTAACTTATCAGCGATCATCTCATAGACTGAACAGGCTCAGAGCTATAAGATGATGAACAGTGTTCGCTGAATATCTAATCTAAAGAGTGAGAGTTCCTATCATCGGTACTGTAAAGTTTTAGTACTTATCAGCGATAGTGAAACTCTAATGCATATTGTTTACTTACAATTTTCACTAAGTATATAAGAGAGGGTCATTATCAAATCACTGAGGGTTTGGATAAACAATCCCCCCCTATTTGATTATGACATAGCAACAGAGAAAATTGCTATTTAATGAAAACATAAGGATAAAAAGAACTCATAAAATATTTGTCCCTTTTTCTGTTTTCTGGGATCTATTCAGTACTTATGGAGTAAAGTACATTCGCTGAAATTTTTCTTTTAACTTCGTAAAGATTACATAGGGAAGTGGAAAAATTACAAGTACAGAAAATAAAATTACAAGTACAGAAGATGTAGACAGATAAGGATAGAAAGAATTACAAGGCGATCCTATCCGTCAAAAGGTACTTCCTTGATGAGAAGTTCATCGAGGGTCTTTGGTGTGGGAATCATCCAGTCAGGGACATTGACACCTTGATCCTTTTTGTTCTTTGCTTCTTCAAAGATCAGAAGCTTGAGGTGACGTGCCTTAATGTCGCGTCTGACTTCACACCAGTATATGAGATCTCTGAGCTATTTGATGGGAGTGATTGGAAGCTCAGAGATGCGTTGAAAGTGTTGGTTTCAATGGTAATCTAGAAAGAATATACCATAGGGATCACTTACAACTTTGCCAGGAATGAAAGTTTCACCAGGTGGTAGGGAGGTGTCAAACGCTGAGAGATCAGCATCAGGGCCAAGAACTTCAGCACGAGAGAAACCAATATTTGTTTCATTCCATATAGGAGGACCTGAGTATGAGACTTTCTTTTCCTTTGCAGAAGCTCTTCTTTGTTGAGGAGGAAGAAGAGTGGAAGGAGGAATATCTACAGCAGAAGAAACCAAGTCGATCTGAGTATTTAAAATTTTCTCGACATGGCTCTTGAACTTTGAGCGCGATCCCTGAATGGCTAATTTCACTTCCAACCATTCAGAGAATCCAAACTTCTCTAAAGTAGCAGCATAGAAGGTTTGCTTGGTTTTGTCTTCTCTGAATACATCAACTTCAACAACAGGAACGTCTACGAACAGTCTTCCTCTGATGTTTACTTTGATGATTTTCATTGGTCGAGATCGATAGTTCAACATTTCTTTAAACCATTTCAATGTCGTATCAGATACTTTAGTCTTTTCTTCAACGATCCTTTGGGCATCATCCCATAGCTGACGTTGGACATCAATGGGAGTTCTTTTCAACGCGGGGTCTTTCACCGATTGTTGGACAAGCTGGATGGCGAGAGCCTTATCTTTTTCTTCAGCTTCCTTCTTTTCGGCGAGTAATCTTTCAGCTCTTAGATGATCCTCGTATTCTTTCCTTGAGATCCTGAACTTTGTGGGAGCAGGGATTTTGTCACGAGAAAGAATGATTCGCTGATCTTCAAGCTGTTTGATCATGTCATCTCTCTTTTCTTGATCCTCTTCACTTAGCTTTTAAAGAGCCAAGGAAGGTCTGTTTTTGCGAGAGAGAAGCTGTTCTTCAGGTTCATCAGTCTCAGTGGTTAAATCCAAGACTGGGATTATTTCTTCAGCTCTTGTGGCTGGGATTATTCCTGGTGTAGTCGAAGAAGCTTCAGCGGGATCCTCAAACAGGGGAGAGGATTGACAAACAGTCGTTTGAAGCAAGATCGTCAGATTGTCTTCTTCAGCGAGGCCTTTATTTTGGCCTTTGTCAGCTTCAGACGCTGTAGACTTTGTCTTGGTCCGCTCCCCTGAAGGTTCTTTTATCTCGATCCCTTTTTGAGTTGGGGCTTTTGCAACAGGCTGGACGTAGAAGAAGTCGTCATCATCATCGTCATCATCATCATCTTTGGGGGATGATGATTGTTCTTCATCAGATATGTCAACAGGTTCAACATCTTCAGTTTCTTCTTCAGACTCGACCTCTTCAGCATAAGGTTCGGTCACGTCAGGTGCAGCTTCCTTTAGTTGCTCATCGAGTTGTTCCCCCTCAGATACAGAGGAAGGTTTCTCGGTTTCCTCAGGGTTTTCAACTCCCTGAGGTCGTGAAGTAGAAGTACCAGCAGCAGTTTCAATACCCTCCCCCTCAGCATTATGGGGATGGTCTTCTTTAGTCTTCTCCCCCTCTTCCACATCATGGTTGGGGGAGGTAATAGATTGTTCAGCAGTGGCAGTGTGTATTTAGTCTCTGTCTTCCCGACCAGAGATCCCAACACAGTTCTCAATCTTTGCTAATCTGTCTTCCAGGCCAGTTAAAGCAGGATTGATCTTTTCAAGAGCTTTGCGATCGACCTGAGTAAAATTTGAAGTTGGGGCGTTCAGGCGATCGAGCACTTTCTGAACAATTTCTTGGATGGCGGAGACGTCAGCCTTGATCATGGAAACTTCACCCTTTAGAGAACCAACCTCTGTCTTCAATGATGTGACTTCATTGGACAGAGAGGTGAAGTTTGTTGAAAGAGAGGTGGTGGCGGTTGAATTGTCAGCGAGGGTGGTAGCAAATTGAGTGATGCTACCATCCACCTTCTCCAGATCAGCTTTGGAGGCTTTTGTATCGACGATCCCGGTCAGCTTTTTGAGTTTCTCTCCAGCGTCTGTAACCGCTGAAGAGTTCGTGGAGAGAACGGTGTTGTGATTTTCCACCTTTGTTTCCAGGGCCTTCAGGGAGGTGTTGATATCCCCCAAATTAGGACCTGAAACAGTTATTAACTTATGAACAGAGGAAAGCTCAGAAGTTTGGGGTAGAGAGAGAGGAGTGTTTTGGATTGTGTTTATACATACAGGCGGGTTGGCGAAGTTGTCGAACCCTTTGTGTCTTGAATGAAATTCCATGTCGCCTTCAAAAGTACCTTGGCGCATGGAGGTGCCTGCAGATCCTAAGTTTGCATCCATCATCGTATTTAGAGTGTCTGCAGCTGAGTCATGTACGATGAAGGGTGTCCCTGAGAAAGTTGGGAAAATTGATGGAGAGACCAAAGATTGAGTAGGAGGAATGAGGGATGAGAATGTTGGTTAGGTGCGGGGTTCAGCGTTGGATCCGTTGTCAATCACTTCAGTCTGTATAGAGGCTGAAGGAGGTGGGTTCATTTCCATGTTTATAACTTCAGCGTTTAGAGACGCTGAAGCCGGGATGGAAGGTGTGGCTTGATCAGCTGTGGCAGTGCGTACCACTGAACTTTCCATCAGCTCTTCAAGATTAGCTGAGGAGTCTTCAACATGTAAATGCTGGGGGGTTTGCTCCTTGGTTTTTGATATTCCATGATCAAACAAGAACAGAGAGAGAATCTAGAGATAGAAGTACGTCATCTATTACTCTCAATATGTGAACTGTTAGATACAAAAGCTTAACACAAGGGTTTATATACCCCTTGACTAGACAAAGTCAAACTACACTTATTACAAAAGCATTACATAATAAGCCTTGATTACAAAATAAATGTAGCGTTAACAATCTCCCCCTTTGTAATCAAGGGCGCTTGAATCTTTTGTGTTGACGATTCTTACCAATCAAAATTTCCAAGCGTCTTAGAGTTTTTCGGAAGTTCAGCCTTGTGTCGATTGTTTCTATTGTTCTCCTCAAAAGTCTGATCTCAGCATTATCAATCTGGTAAGAATTTCTTCTTGTTTACAAGAACTTCTTTATAACTTCCTTCAGTCTGTGATCTAACTGTAATCGGATGATCTTCAAAGTTCCATCAGAATACTTACCAATTTCTTCAAATCTGAGAAAACGTCTGACACCTGATTGATCTCTATACACAATCCCATAAGGGTCTTCTACAATAGAAAATAGAGGATAGCTGTCAATGTTCGGCAAATCTCTATCAGGTCTTTTCACATTGACTACTAGCTGGAAGCTTTCAACAGCAAGCTGGAAGTCAAAGCATCTATAGAATCTTACTTGACGGCGTAAGAAACGCTTGACTGCTTCCAGAGCCCTGAGGATATCATCAGTACGAATAGTCATGTCTCGAAATTGATGATAGATTACCTCAAAGTCATCAATAGATAGATCATTAAAATCCGCTTCAGAAAACCGATATCTTTGACAATCTTGACGTTCAACTTAAAATATTGGATACCAAATTCTGACAAAGTTAGCTATCTCCACCTTAAGTACCCTTACGATTCCATGCTTCGAGAACACCAGAAGTCTTCCTTGACGAATACACTTGATGAACATCAGATATTCGTACTGATACTAATCAGGCTCCTTTTCAATACCCAGAATTGCATGAATATTCACTCTTCTTCTTTTCTCGACATAAAAATTCCGTTCAATGTCTTCAAGAAAAGCAGACCTCATTCTGGTTACTTGGTATCTTTCTTCAAGTCTTTGCATTCGTTGCTGTCTATTCAATGCAGGACCTGGTTGAAGAATGCTAGGTGGAACATTTAGAGATTGATCAGGAATTTATGAGTTAGCTCTAGACGACTCACCCTGAATAAATGTTCTTTCTGAAGTGGTGGTGGTCAGAGCTGGAACAACAGGAACAACCGGGGAACTTGGTTGAACTGGAACTTTCCGGATCTTGAACTGGAGAATGTGCTAAAGGAGATTGGTGACCAAAATCTTTATTGTCTGATAAATATCCATAAAGCATGTTCACAACATCATTATCTTTCTCATCAACTTCAACATCAACTTCTGTATCAGATATAACTATGATATCATCTTGATCTTCTTCTTTAATCTTCCAAAACTTATCAAATTTCCTTTGAACATTATCATCAGAATAAATCTCAACATAGTTAGAGAAGAAATTACGCATATCATCAAAGTCTTCAGACTCATGCACGTTTGAAGTCTCCGGACATCCAATCGATACAGGTACAAAATCTGGATCAACATATACAAATAGTTGCAGATTATTTATGTTCATGGGCTCAACATAGTTAATATCTGAAGCCATAGACATCAAATCAACTTCATTTAATAACTCATCAACTAGATTTCCCGGATCAACTTCTTCATCTCTTTCCTCATTCGCCCTTTCCTCATTCACCCTTTCTTCAATAACATTTTCAATTGTCTCTTAATTCACATTTTCTTCAACTCTTCGTCTCTTAGAATTCTCCCCCTCGTAAGCTTGATGACCCGGATCATCTTGATCATGTCTACGCTTAAGAGACGAACCAGCAGCAGACTGGCAAGTTTCTTCATGTGAAGCCACTCTTTCAGAAAGCGTAGAAAGGGCATCTGTCATCAACTTTAAGCCCTTCTGAATTTCAGTAAAACCATCTTTAACCTCAGTTCTGAAAGATTGGAATTCATTCACCAATGTAGATACGCGAGGATCAGAAACTGGCACCGGGGTAGGAGTAGAAAGCGGAGGCGGAGTTGGTTGAAAATTTCGAAGCAGAAAAAGAAGATCTTTATCTTGATGCTCCGGAGAAGACATAGATAATAATCGCGCGTAGATCATATCAGAAAGTTCTGAAACCGAAATATCTTGAATACCCTGTTGCGATGTAGGTGGAGCTTGAACTGAAGGCAGAATTGGCGGTTGAATTGGCGGTTGAGAAACTGGTCGACTTGAAGGCTCCTGAATAATAACACCCGTCGGTCGTCTAAACGGAATATCAACTGGAATATCAGGAATATCTGATACTTTCCATTTACCCTTCAGCATCGTCTTCATTTTGAGTAACTGCTCATTCTTTTCGGCATCCATTCGGTCATTCATCTTCTTCAATAGCTCATCAAGTGTCATTGTGCCCGACGTAATAGTTGCTTCTTGACCTGTGATATTTCTATCAGATGCTCTAGTAGCTCGAAGATCAAGTTCATCTACCTCAACATTTGCCACATTTGTATTTATCGGAACGGTATTCGAAGTGTCAACCGTATTACCTTCCGATAAATTTCTTCCAGAAACATGTGTGACATGAACTGTAGATTCTCGAAAAACAGATTCACCAAAATCCATATCTTCACCATTTCCACCATTATCATCATCATCAACATCTTCATCATCCGCTTCGTCATCATCATCATCACTTTCAGAACTACTTGAGTCAACATCTTCTTCACTTTGAAGTTGTTGTTCTTCTTGTTCAGATTCTGCTTGAACATCTTGCACTTGAAGTTCTATTCCATGTTCTTCACAGTATTCAATAACCTCTTCATCTTCTGGATCTGCGTATGTCTGAATAAGCTCTGGTAGAATAGGCATAAAATGATCAAATGAACGTTTTTGCCTGTTGATATAACTCATTTCAAAATCAGGAGCTCGAACCCAGTTATGTCTTCTTGGAATGTCTCTATTACTCCTTAGCATGCTCCAGACAATTAGCTCCATAAACCGAATAAATGGTATAAACTTCCATTCCTTGAACGTGCCTTTAGAATACACAAGTTCACACAACTCGGTCCAAAATATAAGAGCATAATCTACATGCAAATCATGTATAATAGCATGAAAAAGACGTAAGTAGTGAAGACTGGCGTTATCTGTACCAGAATGTTTGGAAGTCAAACATCTGTTGATGACTGAGCACAACGCATACCAGACTGGTGGAATACGTGCCTTCTCGAATTGACTAACCATAGTCAAAGTGCCAACATATCCTAAATCTCGAATCCCAGCTAAAATCTCTTCTTCCGGAGGATAATCATCAAAATCTGTGCGTCCCGGTCTCGAATCAGCTTCTGGAAGACGGAGTATCAAACGAAGACGACGATAATCCAAAAAAGTCTCAAACTGATCTATCTGAATCAAGAATTGAGGTAGTGAAGCATTACCTATCTTTCTGATCGAGTGCCAGGCTTGTTCCAGATAAACTTCAAAAATTCCATGCCGTGCCGTTAACGCATAACTGATTGGATGACCTCGAAAAATGGAAAGAATAATCGAATGGATTCTCACTCTGTCAAGATTGACATAGTGATTGTTTGGCTTGTAAGGTAAGACATACAATCCGCGTGGGAAAACATCTTCCGGAGAACTCCTTCTGGAAAGACAAATCAGCACCCGAAGAAGGAACATAAGGAAGAGGTCGATCTCGAGAAGCATGATCAGATGGTTGATTCACATCCTCGTGAACCTGATCATCTGGATTGTCATTTGAATCCATGTATCCCCTAAGACATAGGCAAACAAGGTATAAAACATAAGCAAGAAATACTATGAAAGAAAATAGAAAACAAATTGTGAAATAAAAAAAATAAAAAAAATTCTAAGTCTAAAATGCGCCATAGTCTGTGGCGCAATGCAAGAAATGCGCCATAGGCTGTAGCGCAAATCTGAGATGGACAAAAATCAGAAGAAAAACGCCATAGGCAATAGCGCAAAATGAGAATTGCGCTACCAGGTGTGGCGCAAAGTGGGAAATTGCGCTAAAGGCAGTGGCGCAATTCTCACTTGATGACAGATATGCCAAACGCGATAGACATCAGATCGAATCAAAACAAAAAGTAGGCAAACTAGAGATGTTCATAGGCATCGATTTAATATATATTCACATTCTAAGCATAAATCGATCCTAAACACACTCAAATGAAACCCTAATTTCAACTAAAAAAAATTGAAATCGATGAACACTGCACAAATCGATTTAAATGTATGAAACAGAGTATAAAATCGATTAAGAAATGATGAAATAATAAGGAAGAAGGATTCGAAATCATACCTGGAATCGAAGAACAGTACCCACAATCTCATAAATTGAATCGAATGGGAGACTGAGTTCGAGAGAAGTACCAGAGAGAAATCGCAATAACATAAATTTGAAGTGAAAGTCAACACATGGTCAAACCCTTTTATAAACCCTTTGAAAATCGATTTTTTAATAAAAAATTCAAAAATACTGAATTAATGAGAATTGCGCCACCTACAGTCGAGCAAATCTAGATTTGCGCCACTAAGGGTAGCGCAATATGGACTTGAAGTATTTTAGACTCATTTCACTCCCCCTACACAAAAGCATTATACATTCTCAGATTAAAATAGCATTTGGAGAACTTACCTGAAAAAAATCTCAGAAACCCATACCTGCTCAATCTTTGTACTGACAGATACGTACCATTCAGAGAGTGTGCTCCCCCTCAAATAGAGAACCTATGATATTTGTTCCCTTCAAAATAATATCTCATGAACTCTCTCCCCCTCAAAATTAGCTTAACTATTGAAATCGCTCCCCCTCAAAATCACACACAGTATAACTCCACACATCACAGTATGAAACATTTCACGTAAAACATCAGTTAATGGAAACTGAAATACATTAAATTATATGACATAACTACTAACTATAGAATGTTTGAACACCGAACAAATAAAATTCAACTCAGTGAAAGTAGACATGTTTTTCAAACAAATGACATCAAATGCATGCTTTTGGATTCAGAAACAAGTCATGCTTGCATATCAAGTTACAATTTTTCAGTTTCAACCACTTGTTAAATCAATTTGGTGTGCTAGCATGTGAAATATGATTAGCAACAATAAAATGCACTTCTGAAACCTATAAGAATACTTTGTTCGTACTCACACTATATGACGAAATCAGAATTTCCATAAATTTATAAGTTTATCGTGACATCGTAATTTCCCTAATATTTAAGAGATGTGTGCTCATTGGCATCTTTTATTTTGTGCACATTGGCATCTTTTTATCAAAAAGTTTATTAAGACTAAGATACACCGTAAACATAACTTTCTATCTGTTCTATAGCAGGATTTGGATCAGCCAATCCCAGACCAGTTGGCCTTAGGGGCTAGGTGTCGAGCACCCCTTGGAACTTACTCTCCCAAACCAAAAAGGCTACATCGATATATCCTAATCCCATCTGTACCAGTAGAAGATGGCTTTCTATCTGGTTCTATAGCAGGATTTGGGTCAGCCAATCCCAGACCAGTTGATCTTAGGGGCTAGGTATCGAGTACCCCTTGAGACTTAGTCTCCCAAACCAGATAGGCCACAGGCACAAACTTTCAAACCTAATGATTTTTTATTTTTTTTTATTGCATCTCAATCACTTGGTTATAAAACTTTGGCTTCCCTCATATTTTCATTTCCATTCTTCATTCTGACAAACAGGCTTTGTGAGCATCGTATTCTATGTAAGTCTAGATTTACACAGTTTTGCGCATATATCAAAAATTTCATTCATGTTTTGCTGACTTTTCGATTTATTTCAGAAGCGAAAGTTGAAGCAAATAAAACTCAGATATCACAAAACTACTTGTAAAATCACCCTTGACACACATTTTATTCATTGAATGGAGATAGAAATATTTTCACTTCATTGAATTAAATTTGTGAAGGTTCAAACTTTCAAGTTCAACACGCCGAGTTTTGATAAAAGAAAATTGAAACGCTTTTCATCCAATGCCTTGGTGAAAATATCGGCAATTTGATAGTCAGTAGGTACGAAATATAATACGATTGTACCGTTCTCCACATGATGTTTTATGAAATGAAATCGCATGTCGATGTGTTTAGTCTTTGTGTGCCGAACCGGATTGACCGAAATAGCAATTGCTGATTTACTGTCACAATATGTCGGAATTGTCTTGTACAACAACCCATAATCTTGTAACTGTGTCTTCATCCAAAGAACCTGAGAACAGCAATTGGCGGCGGCCACGTATTCAGCCTCAGCCGTTGAAATTGATACACAGTTCTGTTTCTTTGACGCCCAACTAATCAGCCTATCTCCTAGAAATTGTACATGACTCGATGTACTTTTCCGGTCCAGTTGACTTCCACCATAATCTGCATCAGAATAAGCAGTTAGTTTATAATTTGAACTCTTTGGATACCACAAACCTAAATATGGAGTTCCTTTCAGAT
Organism: Saussurea involucrata; assembly: GCA_033807775.1. Classification (NCBI taxonomy): domain Eukaryota; kingdom Viridiplantae; phylum Streptophyta; class Magnoliopsida; order Asterales; family Asteraceae; genus Saussurea; species Saussurea involucrata. The sequence goes on along the minus strand of CM066320.1, from coordinate 66,529,925 downwards.
ATCTGAAAATTCGCTTGACTGCCATCCGATGAGATTCTTTGGGTTTTGCTTGAAATCTGGCATACAAACATGTAGAGAACATGATGTCTGGCCTACTAGCTGTTAAGTACATTAACGATCCAATCATCCCTCGGTATTCTCGAACATCAACTTCTTTGCCATCTGGATCTAAACCAAGCTTTACACCATTACCATCGGAGTGCGAATTGTAGTGCTCTTATCCATTTTGAATTTCTTCAAAATATCAAAGACATACTTTGACTGGTTGATAAAGATTCTATCAGGTAATTGCTTAACTTGAAGTCCAAGGAAGAAATTAATTTCCCCCATCATGCTCATTTTAAACCTGGAAGTCATGAGATCAGAAAACCATGTACTCAAAGATTTGTTAGTAGCACCAAAAATAATGTCATCTACATAAATTTGTACTAAGCAGGTATCATGATTTTCACGATAAATGAATAAAGTTGTGTCAATAGCTCCCTTGATAAATCCAGATTCTAGCAAAAAGGTTGACAATTCGTCGTACCACGCGTGCGGTGCTTGTTTCAGACCATACAAGGCCTTATCAAGACGATACACAAAATCAGGTTTATCTTGATTAATAAACCCCTCTGGTTGGGATACATAAACTTCTTCTTTAAGTCCCCCGTACAGAAAAGCTGTCTTGACATCCATCTGATATACGGTAAAATCTCGATAAGCTGCAAAAGCAAGAAACATTCTGATAGCTTCTAATCTTGCAACTGGCGCGTATGTCTCATCGTAATATATACCTTCTTGTTGTCGATAACCCTTCGCTACCAAACGAGCTTTATTTCTCACAACAATACCATCTTTATCCTTTTTGTTCTTGAAAATCCACTTAGTGCCGATTATGTTTTTTCCTTTAGGCCTTGGAACAAGTCTCCATACCTTCAATACTTCAAACTGATTTAACTCTTCCAGCATGGCAATAATCCAATCCGGATCATTCAATGCTTCAGATACCTTCGATGGTTCAACATTGCTTAAGAAACAAGCGAATAAGCATTCATTTGGAGTCGCAGACTTGGATCTTGTAGAAACACATAAAGATGGATCACCAATGATTTGATGAATTGGATGTGCCTGTGTCCATTTTACTGTGTGAGGGAGGGGATCAACTGTCTTTTGAATACTTTCCAAAACATGAGAAGGAGGTTCAGGTATTTCTACTTCACTTGAAGAAACAGGTATCACTTCTGGAGTTGGAGGAGATAACTCAACGACACTCTCAGATTCAGATTCTGGAAGTGGCGGTTGATTAACAATCGGATTTTGGTTTACTTCCTCATTAGGTTGAACAACATCAGTTTCTTCTTGGGTCTGCGGTGAAATGATTTCATCGTTTGTCACTGGCTCGACACTTTCAGGAATCACTTGTGGTTCTTCAGTAACCACAACTTGATTTTCAGATGCCTCGTGTTCAGGAACGAGTGGAACTACATCATTGACAGAGTTAGTTGCAGCAGAATTAGAAGTAGATGCATTCACAGTTTCCTGATTTGACACATTAGAAATAACATCAGTATTAGTAGAAGGCAGATCATTATAAAAATACTCAAATAACAAATCAAGATCAGAAAGTGTATTAGAAATCAAATTCGGATCCTGAGTTGTTGGTTGTGGAACAGGTTCTGAACTGATTTATCCAGAAGCTAAAATTCCTGTTAAATCGGGTTCTGGTCCTGTTTGGCCGGAAACCATTTCTTCAGATTCATCAAATTTGATATTTACGCTTTCCACCACCTTTCTAGCTGAAGTTAGATACACTCTGTATGCGGCTGAAATAAGAGCATAACCAAGAAAAATTCCTTCATCTGCTTTCGGACTGAACTTGTTCAGATTTTCCCGATCATTCAACACAAAACATTTGCACCCAAAAGCTCGGAAATATTTGACATTTGGTTTGATGCCATTCATAAGCTCATAAGGAGTTTTGTTGAATCTTCGATGAAGGATAGACCTGTTTTGTGTGTGACATACTGTAGACACTGCCTCATCCTAATGAGATAAAGGAAGACCAGAATAAGCAAGCATAGTACGAGCAGCTTCAACCAAGGTTCTGTTTCGTCTCTCCACAATACCGTTCTGTTCAGGGGTTCTTGCGGCAGAAAACTGTTGAGTAATACCATTTTCTTCATAGAACGCTTGTAGAACACTATTCTTGAATTCAGTACCGTTGTCGGATCTGACGACTTTCACTGCCTTTTGCTTATTAGTCTGAATGGTCTTGATGAGATTGATAAGGATTGCTGGAGTTTCATCTTTTGACTTTATAAACTTCACCCAAGTAAATCGTGAGTAATCATCAACCACCACCAAAACGTACCTTTTCTTCCCAATACTTTTAGTCTTCATTGGCCCACACAAATCGACATGTAAAATATCAAGAATATCCTTCGTGCAAAAATCAGGTTTCGGCTTGTGAGGAACTTTCTTCATTTTGCCCTTTTCACAATCTTGACAGAGATGATCTTTTTGAAATCTCAGTGATGGAAGACCTCGAACCAATTCACTTTTGGCTAACTTATCCATGTATCGAAAGTTGAGATGAGCCAGTCTTCTATGCCATAGCCAGCTTTGTTGTGTTGTTGCTTTTGACAAAAGACAGATATCCGAGGGGGTGTTAATAGTTGAGAAATCGATGGTGTATAAATTGGATTTCCTTTTTCCATCTAATAACTCTTTTCCGTTGTCATTCTTCACAACAACTCTTTTGGACTTGAAGCTGACTTCTAATTCTTTGTCGCAAAATTGTCCAATGCTGAATAAACTATGGCTTAGACCTTCAACATAGCTCACTCTTTTCACTATGATATTTCCTTGAACGAGATCTCCATATCCAAAAATGGGTGATGTTGCGCAATTACCAAACTTGACACGTCCACATGACTTTTCTTTAAAGTTAGATAATAAAGACTTATTGTCAGTCATATCTTTGGTGCATCCAGAATCAAGATACCACAAACGACTTGGCTGCAAGTAAGCACATCAAACAGATTTAGGTACCCATATAGATTTGGGTCCTTTCTTGTTAGTCCTTTTCTTTTTAAAGTCTTTATTATTATAATATGCATGTGAATTATAAAACGAATCGTGAACAAAATCAGAATCAGAATTATAAAAATTACCACCAGAATTACAACTTGATGATCAACAAAAACCATCATTTGCAATTTGAATCATGTGCTTTATTGAATAACGCAAATAATTATTACAATTCTTATTATTACAAGCATTTGAGTTCTTATTACAAACATTGTCATCTATGTCACTCGAGTCAATTGTTGAAAATTCTGGAGGTATGCTTTTGATTTTCCAGATTTGCTTTCGCCGCTTGTTCACAACCCTATCTGAAAAAGTAGAATCAGAAGAATCAGAGACATTTTCAGAAATAGGGGTTTGATTCTTTGACTTCTTTGACTTCCTTGACCTTCTTCTTTTACGACGATTAGAATTATAAAAATTTGTATTTATCGTAAAAGTATCATCTATTTTCTCCGATTTAATTACAGATTCTGAAAAGAGAATTTTATGTAAAAAATCAATCTTTGAAACAGTTTCCTTCTCTTTTTCCTCGGAGTTATTTTCTTTCTCATTTTCAGATTTATTGGTCTCAGAATCAGTTTTAATATTAGAAGAAGAAAAGTTTTGGTTTTGATCAACATCCATTTTATCATCTTTAGAATCTGCTTGTACATTTCTTTTATTTAAAATTTCTAACTTGGATTTAAGATCAACAATTTTATTTTCAAGACTAACGATTTTAGCTTCTAATACAAAAGGAAGAATATATCTTTTAGTATCATACAATACTTCGGATTTATTCTCCTTATTAGTATTATTAGCATATACATCAAAATAATCGTTTGATAAAGAATCTTTGTTAGAATTTTTAGACTTAGAAATGTACTTCGCATTTTCACGAGTATAAATAAATGGAAGTTGCATTTTAGTAGTAAGTCTCCTTTTCTCTTCTTCTATTTTTGAAACTTCCTCATCATTTGTCCAATTAATCTTAAATTGAGGAGCATATCTACCAAGATGTAGAAAATCAAATTCATATAAAGTAAGAACTTTCGTTTTAGCCTCATCTAAAAAATGTGGATTTTCAAATCCGAGTCCCCATTTCTCCTTTATAGACGTATAACTCCTGGGTTTATTTAAATAAACTGTTTGTTCCGATTGACCTCTTACATATAATTTCTCTTCTAATTCTGAAATTTTATCAGAAAAAGTATCTTTCATTTCGGTCATAGTCTTCAAAGATTCAATACACGATTTGTTTGTCTCTTCTAATTCTTCTATTTTCTTTTGAATTTTATCTTTAGTGTCAACCAAAATCATATTTTCATCTTGAAGATTTACATTAAGCTTTTTAATTGATTTTGATTGATCATTATTAATTTCTTCTTCAGAAATAAGTTTTGAACGAAGCGTACGAACAGCATTTACGACCATGTTCATTTGAGATAAAAGAAAGTCATAATCAAACTTAGAAGGTACCTCAGATTCATCGCTTGAGCTCTCTTGATCATCCACCTCATCATCACTTGCATCATCTCCAATACAGCACAAATCGGCCGTTTCCTCATTCTGGGTTTCATCATCAGAGTAATCCAAAAAGTATTCTTCTTCAATGTAACAACCCAAATACCATATACACAACAAATCACATAATGTAATATAACATTGAGATAGCAAACGAAAGTTCACATTACAAGTACGGTCCCGAAGTCTTTTACATTACAAAATAAAACATTCCACTACAACTTTGACTTACTATATACATACATAACATTTAACTATCATAACACCACTGCTAAACATGTCAAATTCTTCATCATATTATCCTTCACAAAAGCCATCCCTCGATTACTCTACTTACTTGCTCTTACTCGATCCGCCACCTGGAATACATATTTTAAAACAGAAAGGAGGGTTAGACCTAATGGTCTAGTGAGGAATCCCTGTCAATTTAGTAAGCTTTTGCATCAACACCATGTATATAAAACTTTTCATATAATACCCACATACCACACGTAACTAATTACCAGTCAAGATTCAAGCTTCGTACACGTCTCATTTCACCTTATTCCTCCACAATTGGCCAAATTAATTGGTTGCGAGCCAACTAATCTACTGTGCAACAAATACAGTAAACACACCGGTCCTAAGCCCGGCCACGTATTATATTCCGATATAATACTGACGTAATTATAATATCTCAACATATCATAATTAAACACGTATGACATTTTCATACAATTTATCAAATATTCGGCATCCACACAAATGCATTCCAGTTTAAAACACTTTGAAGTAAAACTCACCTGTTTTGATTATTACACACGCTCGATAGCTACTTTCAAAATGATCCTATCTCTTACCACGACTCCACAGAATCTGAAACATGTTAAGATACACAAATTGCTTTACTAACCAAACACATAAAGCCTAACAGTTTCCCATCCACAATGTCTCATTATACACTGCACTTAACCCACTACCGGGACTACACAGGGTACCGGGACTTATACAGTACCGGGACTCTTCAGTACCGGGACTCTTCGGTACTGGGAGTTCACAATACCGGGGGTTTTATACTACCGGGATTCTATACAACCGGACTTCATGGTACCTGGAGTCGGCCATACCGGGACTCCACCGGGACTCGACATCACCGGGAGTTGATACTACCGGGAGTCGACTATACCGGGAATCCACTTTACGGGAGTCTAAACTACCGGGAATCTTCCGGGACTTCCCCGGGACTCTCAAGAACACAGTCGGTTTCCAAAAATATCCAAATTTGAATTAAACTTATATAACTTCAATTTAAATATTCTAATCCGATAGAAGTCTAACACTACTGATTATAACCACAATTTGTAAAGGAATTTTACCTTCAAATCGCTTTCAGCCCAAACGATTGGTGCTCTATCCGTAGGGTTCGTCTTCTGCTTCTTTTCGCTCAGAACTCACACACACTTTCTAAAAGAGGACTAATAAGTTTAATCTGAAGTATTTGAGGTATTTATATCTCAACTTACACTTTTGGCTCAAACTATTCAATAAGGACTAGAACACCCCTAACCTTATATCTTATCTCAAACTCACCCCAAACATCCAAATTTTAAAGTTAAATAATTTAACTGATAGGGAATTTAGCTAACTGAATTACCCGGGGTATTACATCATCTCCCCCTTAAAAGAATTCCGTCCCGGAATTCAGTTAAACAAAAAGATGAGGGTATTTGGCTCTCATTTCTGATTCGGATTCCCACGTAGCATCTTGACCTCTATGATGCCTCCACTGAACTTTCACTCGCCTGATCTCCTTATTCCGCAGAACTTTAACTTTATGATCAACTATAGCTTCCGGTTCTTCCACATAATTCAGTCTTTCATCGACTTGTATTTCTGGTAGGGAGACCGACTGATCTGGAGTAATCAAACACTTTCGGAAGTTCGATACATGAAATGCGTTATGAATCCTGCTCAACTCCGGCGGAAGATCTAATCGGTAAGCTACTTCACCGATCCTTTCTGTAATTGCAAATGGTCCGATATATCTCGGGCTAAGTTTACCTTGTCGCCCAAATCGGATGACTCCTTTCCACGGTGAAACCTTTAACATTACGAAATCTCCAATTTGAAATTCCAATGGCTTTCGGCGTCGGTCAGCGTAGCTTTTCTGTCTATCTTGAGCCACTTTCAATCTTTCTCGAATCTGAGTAACTTTTTCAGCAGTTAATTGAACTATTTCCGGCCCCGCTAACTGTTTCTCTCCCACTTCGTTCCAACACAAGGGCGTTCGACATTTCCTACCATACAGTACTTCGAACGGTGCCGCTTGTATGCTGGAATGATAACTGTTGTTGTAAGCGAATTCGATCAACGGTAAATGCTTATCCCATGATCCCCCAAAATCAACAAGGCAAGCCCGAAGCATATCTTCTAAGGTCTGAATCGTTCGTTCACTCTGCCCATCTGTTTGAGGATGATACGCCGTACTTAACTTTATCTGTGTCCCCATTTCTCTTTGAAAACTTCTCCAAAATCTTGAAGTAAAACGACTATCACGATCAGAAATGCTCGAGATTGGAACTCCATGTCGAGTTACTATTTCATCCATGTACAACTTAGCTAATCGCTCCATCGAATCGGTTTCTTTTATCGGTAGAAAATATGCAGACTTTGTCAATCTGTCGACGATCACCCAAATAGAATCAAATCCCTTTGGAGTTCTTGGTAGCTTCGTGATGAAGTCTGTGGTAATCTGCTCCCATTTGCACATAGGTATTTCTAGTCGCTGGAGTTGACCAAACGGCTTTTGGTGCTCAATCCTTACTTTCTTACAAGTATCACATCTTTCCACATACTGAGCAATCCCTCTTTTTATCCCTTTCCACATGCTTTAGGTCTTTATACATCTTGTTTGTACCTGGGTGAATAGAAAAACGGGATTGATGAGCTTCTTGTAAAACACGATCACGTAATCCACCCAAACGAGGTACCCACACTCTGTTTCCCAGACACAATAACCCACGATCATCTTTTACTAGCAATGCTGACATCCCTGCTAACCGTTCAGATTTCAGATGTTCATCTTGATAAGCCTCCACTTGACACTTCTGCAATTCATCCAATATGTTGGGTAGGAGTTCAGTTCGTAACGAAATAACTTTTATTGTCCCACTCCTTTCTTGACGACTCAAGGCATCAGCAACCACATTCGCCTTTCCTGGGTGATAATCATTCAGCAATTCTAACCATCTTCTTTGTCTCATATTTAGTTCTTTCTGATCAAAGAGGTGTTGGAGACTCTTATGATCGGTATAAATCTGACATTTAGAACCATACAGATAATGCCTCCAAATCTTTAACGTGAAAACGACTGCTGCAAGCTCCATGTCGTGCGTAGGATACTGCCGTTCATGATCCTTTAATTGACGAGAAGCATATGCAATAACCTTTCCATGCTGCATAAGTATACACCCCAATCCTAGTTTTGACGCATCGCTATAAACAACAAAGTCTTCCGAACCTTCAGGGAGTGACAAAATCGGCGCGCTGCACAGTTTCTCTTTCAATACCCGGAATGCTCCGTCCTGTTCTGCTTTCCATTCAAACTTCAGATTCTTTCGAGTCAACTTAGTCAAAGGCGTAGCAATACGGGAGAAGTCTTTTATAAACTTTCGATAGTAACCGGCTAAACCCAGAAAACTTCGCACTTCCGTTGCTGTCTTCGGTGGTTCCCACTTTTCAACTGCCTACACTTTCATCGGATCAACTTGTATACCTTTTTCGGAAACTACATGCCCCAAAAACTGAACTTCTTGTAACCAAAATTCACATTTTGAGAATTTAGCGTACAATTTCTCTTTCTTTAATAGCTCCAGGATCAAACGAAGATGTTGCGCATGTTCTTCTTTGGACCGAGAATAGATAAGTATATCATCGATAAATACAATAACGAATTTATCGAGATACGACTTACAAAATCGATTCATTAAATCCATAAAGGCAGCTGGAGCATTCGTCAAACCGAACGACATTACTAAGAACTCATAATGGCCATACCTTGTTCGAAAAGTAGTCTTCAGAACATCTTCTTCTTTAACCTTCAACTGATGATAACCAGCTCTGAGATCAATCTTAGAGAAATAACAAGCTCCAACTAATTGATCAAAAAGGTCATCAATTCTGGGAAGTGGATACTTGTTCTTGACCGTACATTTATTCAGCTCTCGGTAGTCGATACACATTCTCATCAAACCATCCTTCTTTTTCACAAATAATACTGGTGCTCCCCACGACGATGAACTAGGTCTGATGAAGCCCTTATCGGATAAATCTTGTAGTTGTGCCATCATCTCTTTCATTTCTGGAGGAGCCAAACGATACGGTGCACGAGCTACAGGAGTGGCTCCAGGAATCAAGTCTATACCGAACTCTACTTGTCTAACAGGAGGAAGACTATTCAAGTCTTCAGGGAAAACTTCTGGAAATTCATTAACTATAGGAATATCTTCTAACTTGATCTTTTCAGGTCTACTATCTATCACATAGGCTAAGTAACTCTGGCAACCCTTACTCACGCACTTACGGGCTTTTATCATCGATATAAGGCAAGACTGATGATTCTTACGATCACCATAAATCACTACTGATCTCTTATCAGGTAAAACGACATTGATTATCTTTTTATCACAAACTATGTTAGCCTGATTCTCAGCTAACCAATCCATCCCTACTACTACATCAAATTCGATCAAAGCTATAGGAAATAATTGTATAGGCACTTCGCATCCCTCTATATTTATCACACTCTTCTCAAAAACTTCCTTTATTGCCACCTGATTATCATTTGCAGTATCTACCAGTAAAGCATGTTCTAACATTTTTGGCTCTAAATGCATATGAGCAGCAAACGAAGGAGACACGAAAGATCGGTTTGCACCGGAATCAAACAACACTTTAGCACGTGTAGAGTTTATGAAAAATGTACCTGTAACCACGTCCGTAGTTTCCTCCGCCTCTTTAGCTGTCATTTGAAAGGTACAACCCCTTGTTCTTGGCGGTTCTATCCTTGGAACAACTGGTCTAGCAATTGTTGGTTTCCCTGACGTTCCTCCTTGTTGAATTTTTCTTTGTGGACAATCCGACATCATGTGATCCGGAGAATTACAGAATAACAAAACCGCGTCACACGACAATCTTTAACGACATGCCCGGTTTTCCCACACTTGAAACAAACTCGAGATTCCACTTGACAGTTTCCCTGATGGTAGCGATTGCATTTCGGACACGGTCTTTCCGCTGGTCGAAACGGTGGACGGTTATCGAACCTCTGAAATCTGGATTTCTTCGGATCATGTGGTGGCCCTTCCCATTTCCTTTTTCCCATACTCTTATCACTAGCATCCCTTATGTTGTCTCTTTCTACGTTTTCAGCAGCATCCACTGCGGCTGTAAAGGTATCGGGTCTTGTTGCAGTTACTAGTCTTCTGACTTCCGAATTCAGTCCATATATTAATCTTTCCATCTTCATTTTCACCGTAGCAACGTAATATCCTGCAAAACGAGTTTTTTCTAAGAAACGAGCAGTATAGTCTCTCATCGACAAATTCCCTTGCTGTAGGTTCATAAATTCTTCCTCTAATTGTCTGACAGCTGCTTGTGGACAGAATTGTTTTGTGAAGGCTAAAACGAATTTTTCCCAAGGAAAAGTAGAATATATGTCTGATCCTCCCGATTCAATGTGAGCCTCCCACCAGTATAAAGCATCGCTTTTCAACATTGCTGCCCCATAAAGTACTCTATCTTCATTAGCACATTTACTCGTCTTGAAGATAGCTTCTATTTCTTTCAGCCATCTCATCGCCTTTACTGGATCCCGATCACCTGAGTACGTAGGGGGTTTGCAACTAAGAAACATTTTATAATCAAACTTTTTCGTTACTAGTACGACAGTAGGGGTGATTGGCAATTCGATTTCTTGTTCTGGATCTGGGTTATCATCTCCATTATTGCGACTTCGTTCAAACATTGCATGAATACTAGCCTGTAATCTTCCTATCTCGGCAGTTAGGTCATCCCGTGTAACAAACTCTGAACCTTGTGGTTGAGTTCTACCCCCAGTTCGTCCCCCAGTTCTACCTCCAATTCTACCTCCGCCACGGTCTCCTCCTCTCCCTCATGTTCCTACTGGTGGGTTCTCTCCACCTGAATTCCTTCCTCCCCTTTGATTCCTTTGTCTGGTGCCGCTTGCCATTCTGTAGATCCAAACAAGGTTAATATACACATAAGCACATACCCATGTACCTGTAAGATCATAATTACACTGGCCAGGTGTAATCTGAAATTACCTTACATGATGTTCCTTCTACATTTTATACTTAGTATCCCCAGGTTCTATAATAATAGGGACATCTTACTTCTCATGCAGTTTAAGTCTAGGTACAGATACTAATACCTAAATCCCTTAAACTAAAGCTCTGATACCATTTGTAACAACCCAAATACCATATACACAACAAATCACATAATGTAATATAACATTGAGATAGCAAACGAAAGTTCACATTACAAGTACGGTCCCGAAGTCTTTTACATTACAAAATAAAACATTCCACTACAACTTTGACTTACTATATACATACATAACATTCAACTATCATAACACCAATGCTAAACATGTCAAATTCTTCATCATATTATCCTTCACAGAAGCCATCTCTCGATTACTCTACTTACTTGCTCATACTCGATCCGCCACCTGGAATACATATTTTAAAACAGAAATGAGGGTTAGACCTAATGGTCTAGTGAGGAATCCCTGTCAATTTAGTAAGCTTTTGCATCAACACCATGTACATAAAACTTTTCATATAATACCCACATACCACACGTAACAATTACCAGTAAAGATTCAAGCTTCGTACACGTCTCATTTCACCTTATTCCTCCACAATTGGCCAAATTAATTGGTTGCGAGCCAACTAATCTATTGTGCAACAAATACTGTAAACACACCGGTCCTAAGCCCGGCCACGTATTATATTCCGATATAATACTCACGTAATTATAATATCTCAACATATCATAATTACACACGTATGACATTTTCATACCATTTATCAAATATTCGGCATCCACACAAATGTATTCCAGTTTAAAACACTTTGAAGTAAAACTCACCTATTTTGATTATTACACACGCTCGATAGCTCCTTTCAAAATGATCCTATCGCTTACCACGACTCCACAGAATCTGAAACAAGTTAAGATACACATATTGCTTTACTAACCAAACACATAAAGCCTAACAATTTCCCATCCTCAATGTCTCATTATACACTGCACTTAACCCACTACCGGGACTACACAGGGTACCGGGACTAATACAGTACCGGGACTCTTCAGTACCGGGACTCTTCGGTACTAGGAGTTCACAATACCGGGGGTTTTATACTACCGGGATTCTATACTACCGGACTTCATTATACCGGGAGTCGGCCATACCGGGACTCGACATCACCGGGAGTTGATACTACCGGGAGTCGACTATACCGGGACTCCACTTTACCGGAGTCTAAACTACCAGGAATCTACCGGGACTTCCCCGGGACTCTCAAGAACACAGTCGGTTTCCAAAAATATCCAAATTTGAATTAAACTTATATAACTTCAATTTAAACATTCTAATCCGATAAAAGTCTAACACTACTGATTATAACCACAATTTGTAAAGGAATTTTACCTTCAAATCGCTTTCAGCCCAAACGATTGGTGCTCTATCCGTAGGGTTCGTCTTCTGCTTCTTTTCGCTCAGAACTCACACACACTTTCTAAAGGAGGAATAATAAGTTTAATCTGAAGTATTTGAGGTATTTATATCTCAACTTACACTTTTGGCTCAAACTATTCAATAAGGACTAAAACACCCCTAACCTTATATCTTATCTCAAACTCACCCCAAACATCCAAATTTTAAAGTTAAATAATTTAACTGATAGGGAATTTATCTAACTGAATTACCCGGGGTATTACATTCAACAAGCAAGATTGTTCCATTCTCCTTCTTCTCGGCCAATTCCAACTTCTTCTTGTAATAAGATGAATCACGAGCAACTTTGATTTTGCATTCTCTAGCCATATGTCCCGTTTTGCCACATTTAAAGCAAGTAACTACCTTTTTCTCATCTTCCTTCCTTTTCTCAGATTGATTGGTAGTATCGAATTTTGGGACATAAGGTTTTGCACTAACACTCTCTTTGTCAAACTTCCTTGAACCCGAAGTATATCTCAGATTGCTTGATCCCGATCTATTTTGATACTTCTTCTGAAAATGTTGAGTGAGAAGTATCATGGCTTTCTCTAGCTCTTCACCATCATCTTCGACATTTCCATCATATGCACTTTCCATCAAGCTCTTCTCGGCTAACTGACTTGCTAGTAAAGCAATCGGGTCAATCGTCTTTCCTTTGTTTTTCTTATCCGTCTTAGCCTTCTTTCCCTTGACCATCTCTTCATCAGTCATCAGAATCTCGTATAACTCTTGAATCTGCATTGTTGAAATCCTCACATCATTCGAAGCCTATGACAAGATTTGTTCCACTCCGGTTGAAGAGCATTTAAGAACTTCATGTTCGCCTCTAACTCAGTCTTGGTAACTTTGATCTTATAAAGATCATTCATTACCGCCCAAAATCTATCAAAGACGCTCTTCAAAGACTTATTCTCTTTGGCTTTAAAACCTTCAAAATTATTCATGAACCGAGTTTGTCTAAGATGTGTAGCAACCGCGGATCCTAGCATAATCTTCTCAAGTTGAGACCACATCATTGTTATATTATTCTTATAACAATCGATTCTATTGTAGATGTGATTTGGGAGAGCTAGAATGAGAAATGACTTTGCCTCCTTATCTCCTTGAGATCGCAAATTTTCTTCCAGCGTATAATCTTCGGGTTTCTTAATAGTTCTTGTAGCCGGAGTGGTTGCGGTTGCCGGAATATTCACATATGGTTTGACAAACGGACCTTCCAAAAGAGAACGCATGATGTTTTCTCCATTGTTTTGTGTCTCAACAAAGTTAATAAAACGGTCTTGCCATTGAGAAGATTCGTTTTCGTTAATAAGAACCGGAGGCCTCGTGTTAGACCCCAATGACATCATAATATCGTTCTTATACTGATTTTCTTGAAAAGCCATGGTCAAAACAGATTATAGAAACTGAAAAATCCCGAAAAAATTCCAAGACAGAAACTCTCCAGAGGCAGTGGCGCAAAGCTCAAAATACGCCAAAGAGGGTCGCGCAAAGTATGAAATGCGCCAAAGAGGGTGGAGGAAAGTTCACTTAGAAAAATTCGAAACTCTGAAACTTCTCTGAAGGAAGCGAAAAGTACCAAATGCGCTATAGGCAGTAGCGCAAAGTATGAAAAATCGCTTCAGTTGGTGGCGCAAAGAGTGGCGAGATTCTCACTTGACAGATTCAAATGAGACTAGTACTGTGGATGGCGCAATTGCTGGCGCAAAGTAATATGAACTGGCGCAATACTTAGATCTGGCGCAAAACTCACTGATTCGATCAAAAACACACTGAATCACAAAATCACATAATCTAACTGACACAGAAGTGTTCGAAATCGAAATCCTAGCATAAGATCTTCAAGAAATTTTGTCTGAAAACCTCTGAAAACACGTATGAACAGATCGAGCAGAAGTCTATCGCACACAGTCCAAAACACCACAAAACCTTCAAATTGATGATCCAAAACTCTGAATTGGCTCTTGATTCGTGAAACAAAGATGATCTACTAACAAAACCGAATCCAAAGAACGAATTCCTGAACAAATTCGATCAAAAATCACCAAAATTTGATAGAAATCTAAGAAAATGAGATTTTTTTGAAAAATTCAAGAAAATCGATCAAATTCTCTTGAGAAATCACCAAATTCGTATGATTGATCAGTAGAATTCCTTCTCTAAATCTTGTTCCTGCTTTGATACCAATTGTTATTCCATGATCAAACAAGAATAGAGAGAGAAATCTAGATAGAGAAGTACGTCATCTATTACTCTCAATATGTGAACTATTAGATACAAAAGCTTAACACAAGGGTTTATATACCCCTTGACTAGACAAAGTCAAACTACACTTATTACAAAAGCATTACATAATAAGCCTTGATTACAACATAAATGTAGCATTAACAGTTTTCTTGATTCTTTTGGAACCAAGTTGGGAAGTTGAGTGTTTCCTTTTTCTAGAAAGAGTGGAGGGTGCAGCGTGGGTATCAGCGGTGGGGATATCCACTGAATGAGCTGCATAATTAGAAGAAGGAGGATTGAGAAGAGATAATAGAGTAAAAAGACGTACCTCGTTTTCCAGTGGTTTGAAGTCGAGTACCTTAGAGCCAACCTGAGAGAGTCTCAGATCACCCTCTGTTGGGTACCTTTCGCCAAGTCTATGTTGAAAGACGGCGCTGATGAATCTGGGATAAGGAACCCATGCAGATCTTTCAGCCATAACTACTCTGAACGCAAGGTCGTCGTAGATGATTGAGGCCCAGTCAACATTTAGACCTTTCAGCAATACATACCCCATTGCTTGCTGAGATTGAGCAGCTTGATCAGAGGAGCCACTTTTCGCTGTCATGCAGCTTATCAGATGTGCGAAGATGAAGTTCATCTCGCTGGGCATTTTGGACTTCTTGATTAATGTCAGTTTCTTCTCAGGCTTCTTGTCCCTTCCAGTGTCTCATGCATAACCCATTGTTTCGAAGAATGTAATGATGGCTTCCCTATCATCATGGTTTTTATGGTTTGGGAGAGGGACAAAGCGGTTTTCTTTGGTACATGTAGGAAGGCTCAGTGCTTTCCTAATTATGGCAGGGTTGATTTTGGTGGTGCCAAATTTTGTGTCACACAAAATGGAGTCAACGATCTTCGTTGGATCTTTGGCATGGGGTACCTGAGCTCTTCTGGCAGTATACCAGAACTGAGAAAGTAGTAATTGATGAGTAGGGGGTGTAATGGTCAGGGCTGTGGATAAGCAACATGTTTTGAGATAGTTCACAGCATCATCCAGATGTGTTACTTGCTTTCGAGGAGGAAACTCGAAAAGCGCATGAAGGTTGTTCGATTTTGAAAAATTGATTTCCTCAAGCTTGAACTTGACCCGAGGAGCTTTGACGAGAGTCAGTTTCATTGCAGCCGTGGATTTCTCAGCGGTAGGAGTAGGAGTAGAAGATGCCATTTATGTTTAACATATCAACCAAGAATCATAAAAAAATACAGTCTTATTGTGAAAGATTTTCCAATAAGATGTTTTCCGATTTTTGTCCATTTCATTCAGACAGAAATGTCTTAATGAAGATTAGGGTTTTCTTGTTTTGAAAAGAAAAACAAACCCAGTAAAAGTCTTGTTTTCCATTTTTCTTTAGATAAGGATTCTGGAAAAACGAATGAAGAACAAGTTTAAGATTTTGAGTTTTAAACTTGAAGAACAACCATGAAAAGGTTGTGTTCATAAAACCATGAAAGAAATGATTTCATTTTTTAAAAAGTTTCTTTTGTTTGATCTGTTAAAAGCAATAAGAAGATCAAAAACAAGTTATGCAGGTAAATAATAAGAATATTAACCTGGTAATAGAAGAAGAAGATGAACAAATTTCTGGAAATAAGCAACAGTAAATCTTTTCTTGCTTGGTGTAGAAGTTCGCGTAAAGAGAAAATATAAACTCGAAATAGTTTATATGGAGAGATTTGAGAGAGAGAAAAACTCGAGCGGGAAAGTTTTTCGTCATGACACGGACACGTGTTTTCATTTGATTGGAAGGTAAACGAAACATGCAAACGTGTGTCGGAAAAAGAACGTGCCAGGGTTTATCCGTTGTGATGACGTCACAAACGTCCTTTCATATTTTAGGATGTCTCTGAGATTTTGAAAGCTCAGGGACTATTTTGAAAAACATGAAGCACTGAATAGAAATATCAGTGTTAGTTTTAAGAAATTTCAAAGTATTGCTGTTAAGGAAGAGATATTCAGCGATGCAATTTGTTTTGAAATCTTACATTTACATGCGAACGTCAGCGAGCAAGAGAGAAAACATACATTGATATCAGCGAATCAATTATGTTCAGAGAGAGAATGATAGAATGGGTTATATATTTGTTTTATCCTATCGCTGATCAAAAGTGAACCACTGAAGATCTTACTCTTCAAAGTTCAGCATTCCAAGCTCGCTGATGAGAAAGTTGAATCTTGTCTCATCAAGAGGTTTGGTGAACAGATCATCTAACTGATAGTCAGTTGGGATAAAATGAAGTTCTATATCACCATTCATCACATGATCTCTGATAAAATGATACCTGATTTCGATATGTCTGGTCTTTGAGTGTAGCACTGGATTGTTGGCTATAGCGATGGCACTTGTGTTGTCGCAATATATTAGAATTTTCGAGAGCTGAAGGTCATAGTCTAGTAGTTGATTTCTCATCCACAAGACCTGAGAACAACAGCTTCCAGAGGCTACATACTCAGCTTCAGCAGTTGAGGTGGACACTGAGTTTTACTTTTTAGTTGTCCAACTCACCAGCTTTCCACCCAGGAGCTGACAGCCTCTTGTGGTGCTTTTCCTATCCAATTTGCAACCTGCAAAATCACTATCTGAATAGGCGATTAGATCAAACCCTGAGTCTTTGGGATACCAAAGACCTAGGTTCATAGTACCCTTAAGGTAACGAAAGATTCGCTTTACAGCGGTCATATGAGATTCCTTAGGTTCAGCTTGATATCATGCACACAAACAGGTTGCGTACATAATATCGGGTCGGCTAGCTGTAAGATACAAGAGAGAGCCGATCATCCCACGGTACAACGTGACATTAACAGGTATTCCATTTGAATCCTTGTTTAGTGTCAGCGGTGGTGCCATAGGAGTTTTCATAGCTGAACTCTGAGTTAAATCGAATTTCTTCAGCATATCATTAACATACTTTCCCTGATTAATGAAAGTTCCTTTTTCATTTTGTTTTATCTGAAAGTCCCTTTTTCATTTTGTTTCATTCTATCAGAGAAACGAGTACAAAGATCAGGGTTAGTAGAACCAAATATAATGTCATCAACATATATCTGAACAAGAATGATATGACCTTTCACTATTCTGAAAAATAGAGTTTTATCGATTTTACCTCGCTCAAAATTTTCAATTAGGAGATAAGAGGATAGAGTGTCATACCATGCACGTGGAGCTTGCTTTAAGCCATAAAGTGCCTTATCAAGTTTATAAACCTAACCTGGACGCTTAGGATCTGAGAATCCTGGAGATCGTTCCACATAGACTTCTTCATTCAGCTTTCCATTGAGAAATGATGACTTAACATCCATTTGATATACTTTGAAGTCTTTGTGTACAGCGTATGCTAAGAATAGACGAATAGATTCTAGTCTTGCTACTGGGGCAAATGTTTCGTCGTAATCTATTCCTTCCTCTTGTCTGTATCCCTGAGCAACAAGACGAGCCTTGTTGCGGGTTACAGTTCCATGTTCGTCCAACTTGTTTCGATAGACCCATTTAGTGCCTATCACTGTCTTGTCAGTTGGTCTTCGAACAAGTTTCCAAACTTTGTTTCTTTCGAATTCAGTCTGCTCTTCTTGAATGGCACTGACCCAGTTTGGATCTTTGAGGGCATCATCTATTTTCTTTGGTTAAATCAGAGAAATAAAGTTAACAAATAAACAAATATTACTTGCACTTCGTCGAGTCTGAACACCATCGTTTGGATCACCAAGGATTTGATCAATTGGGTGATTTACAGTCCATCGCTGAGCCGGAGTATAAGTCGCTGACTCAAATTGAACTGGAGGAGCTGAAGATGAAGCTTCAGCAACTTCTGGAATATCAGCCAAGAGAGGAGTAGGTGCAGATGTTATCTCATTCACTGATTGCTGAGAAGTAGATGGAATGTCTGAGACATTTGGTTCAGAAGCAGGTATAGTGTTTAAAGGAACAATTGAGACCCATGATGTTTCAGCTTCACTATTCTGCATGTTTGGGATGATAGTAGGACTATCATCTTCAACTGTATGAGTATGAGGAGTGGGAATATCTTCTGAATCACCAAGATGAGAAAACATCCATTGATTCAGTTCTTCAGTATCAGCAGAAGGTCAAGAATTCGCTAAACGGGATTCGTCAAAAGTGACGTGAATAGTTTCTTCAACAGTTTGTCTTCTTCGATTGAAGACTCTAAGGCTTTGTAGATTGAAGAGTATCCAAGAAAGATTCCGCCGTCAGCCTTAGGATCAAACTTTCCAAGGGCATCTCTGTTGTTCAGTATGAAACACTGACATCCAAAGATGTGAAGAAAGCTAATTGAAGGCTTTCTCCCATGAAAAAGTTCATAGGCTGTTTTATTAAATCTTTTGACTATCAGCGACCTGTTTTGCGTAAAACAAGCAGTGTTGACAGCTTCTGCCCAAAACTGAGTAGGCAGGTGAGAATCGCTGAGCATTGAACGTGCAACTTCAAAAATAGTTCTATTTCTTCTTTCAGTGACTCCGTTTTGTTGCGGTGTTCTCACTGAAGAAAAGTTGTGAGAAATACCCTTACTCCGTTTTGAATTCAGTCCCATGATCACTCCTTATTGAGCGAACGGTCAAGTTGTTCAGGGTTTCCATTTTCTGAACAAAGGTGATGAGTTCTTCAGGGGTGTCACTCTTAGAACGGAGAAACATAACCCATGTATATCGAGAGAATTCATCAACTATGACCAGTGTATATTTCTTTCCAGCGATGGATTGTTTGTTAACAGGACCAAACAAATCCATATGGAGAAGTTGTAGAGGAGATGACACTGAGGAAATTTGTGTTGACTTAAAGCTTGCTTTGGTCTGCTTGCCTTTCTCACACGCTGAACATAAGGACTCTTTGGCGTATGAGTGCTGAGGTAGACCAGTGACTAACTCTTTCGAAGAAAGAGTGTTCATTGTCTTGAAGTTGAGATGAGAGAGCCTCTTATGCCATAGCCAGTTGACATCATATGAGGCTTTTGAGAAGAAACAGGAGTTCTCAGGGGTTGTTGAGTCCATGTTTATTACATAAACATTTTCCAAACGATAACCGCTGAGAGATATCTTCTCCTTTTTGTCAGCGACAAAGCAGGATTCCTTAGTAAAGATTACTTTGTTATCCTTGTCGCAAAGCTGACTGATGCTTAGAAGATTATGCTTCAGCCCTTCTACATATTCGACTCTTCTGAATGTTGTTGTACCATTAGAGAGTACACCAAACCCTCGGGTATGTCCTTTTCCATTTCCACCAAAAGTTACAGAGGGACCCTTCTCTTCTTTGTACTCAGTGAGCAGGTTCTTCATAACAGTCATGTGTCTAGAGCATCCGCTATCGAGATACCAGATACCCTTCTTAACCTGCATTATAAAAGAAGATTAGTTTGTCTTGGGTACCCACTTAACCATGTGTACACATTTGTCAGTGGGGGTAGAAGAGGAAGTGGAAGGTTCAGCAGTCTTCGCAGCATTTAAAGATTCAGCTTTGTCAGTCTTCACTTTGGTTAATTTCTTAACCTCAGTGGTCTTCTTTGCCTTGGGGGCAATGATCTTCACCTTAGGTATCTTTTCAGCTTGGGTGGCTGTGGGGCACTTACTAGCAATATGATTGGTAAGTCCACAATGATAACATTTCCTATAACTAAAAGTAGTTCTAGGACCATTTGCTTGCTGAGATTTTGATTTTGAATTAGAAGGACCAGCACCAAGTAAGCTATTGGCTTTTGAAATGGGAGGAACATTCATTTCTTCGGATTTCTTACCAATAATTTCCACTTTGATTCTAGGAGTAGATCGCTGAATAGATCCACGCTTAATAAATCCAGGGATCTTATTCTTTGAATCAGAGGGATAAGTCACTGAAGCTTTAGAAGCGTTCAACTTTGGTACAGAGGTACCCATCTGAAGATTTTGGTTAAAAGCAATTCATTTACCTTTGTTTTTAAACATTGTGGTAGGTTTTGGATAAACAACTTTTTCTTTACCTTTAGAAGTTAAGGTAGAGATTTCCTAAGGGATAGGAAGTTTAGAAGAGGACCATTGAGATGAGAAAGTGTCAGGGATAGAGGATACGAACATTCCAAATTTAAGCATGGAACGGTCAGTGGTTGGTTCTAGAGTATCAGCTTTGTAACTAAGACCACGTTTATCACTCAGGGGAATCTGAGACTTAATTATCTCAGTGATCTTTGTTTAGGAATTATACCATCCATCAACAGTAGCTTTTTCAGCTTTTAATGCGGCGATAGCTTCTTCGCGCTCGATTTTGACTAGCTGATTTAAGTGAACTTGATCTTTAAAATCTTCTTCAATTTTAGAAAGATTTTCTATTTGAAGGTGGCAGTTTTTAAGCTATTCAGCGAGATCAAGGTTTTAATTTTCAACCACAGTTTTTCCATTCATGGCTTCATATAAACTTCTATTCAAAAGATTGATCTTTCGAAGACTATCAGCTTCATCAATATTTAAAATATTGGTAAAGAACGAAGGTGATACCTTAGTAGCAGAGGTTGAAGTAGAGGGAATGTCAGAATTTTCTTCCTCATCTTCAAGTTTGGCCATGAGACATAGATTGGCTTCATCATCATCTTCAGAGTCAGATGATTCTTCTTCGTCAGAGGCAGCCCAATCATAGTCAGCCATAAGGCCTTTGCCTTTTTTCTTAAAGGTTTTCAGCTTTGAATACCTTTCTTTCATCTTTTTGTATTTTTCATCTCTAGTCCTGTTAGTAAAGTTTTTTTCTTGGGAAAAGCTGAGGGTCAAGAGACTTTCTTTGACCTACACTCGCTAGCAAAATGTCCTATCTTTTCACAGTTATAGCAAGTAGCAGTAGCCTTATCAACAGGGGTTGATAATCTTGGCTTGTCAGTAATAGCAAGAGGTTTGTTCTTCTTGAAATTACTCTTTCTAGCAAATCTCCTGAACTTATTAGCCAGGAATGCCAGAGTTTCATCATTATCTGAAACGTCACAGTTTGATGATCTTTCAGAGTTAGTTTCCAACTCAGTGACAGTGATAGTCGATCGCTGAGTGGAAGGTAACTCTGAGATTAAAGCAACAGGGGTGCTTTTGGAATCTTTTACAAGATTATTCTTAAGATGACTCGATTGCTCATGATTCAGCATCGTGCCTTATAAGGTAGAAAGGGTCATTGATTTTAGATCATTTGACAGCTTGAGACACATAGAATAAATGTCCCAGCTTTCAGGTAAACATTCTAAGAACTTTGTCAGTACTTCAAAGTTAGAATATTCCTTACCAACAGTTTTCATATCTATTATTAAGCAGTTAAAACGTTGGTGTACTTCAGAAAGAGTTTCATTCTTACCACAAATGAAGCTTTCATACTGTCTTACCAAGTTGATCTTTCGAGAGTCCTGGACTTCATAAGTACCTTCATACTAAACACAGATTGTGTCCCACATAGCTTTTGAGGATTTCAGGTTCATGACGGAATGGTAGACTTCGTCAGGAAGAGCCATGGAGAGTATGGATCTAGCTTTGGTGTCGATAGCCACTTTCTTCTTATCTTCATCAGTCCACATATGAATTTCCTTGGGAATCAGCCTTTCTAGAATAGCAGGTCTATTCTCAGCGGCTGGAACTGCAACATCAATTCTTATAGGAATATATGGGCCGTTTTCAAGATAGTAAGGCATAGTAGGGTCTACACCTTCTATGAAGAGAGTCATCCTATTTTTCCATAGATTAAAATTATCTTTGGAGAATCTAGGGGGTTTTGCAAGAGAACCGTTGTCAATATAGTTTGTGTTTGTGTTGGTAGCCATTTTAAGAAATAGCTAGGAAGAGAAATCTTAGTATAGATCAGATCTTGTTTATGAGATTAAACAAATCTGCTCTGATACCACTTGTTGATCCCGAAAGGCTATACAAGTTTGTAGAAGGGGAGGGGGGGGGGTGAATACAAACACACGTTTTTACTTTTCTAAATTGTTTATTGATAAATCAAGACAATTTACAACTTCTTGCGGAACAAGATTATGGATAAACCTAATCTTAACAAGTCTTGAGAAACACTAAGTTTCTTGCACTAGAAAGAGTTAAAGAAATTACGAATAATAACTTAACAATAAGAGAGAAATAAGAAGATGGTCCGAGCACACTTCAAAACTGAAGTAAGGTTCTTCTTATATACTGCCTGCATTTAATGCAAGGCAATATGGCTTTACACGTGGCAGTAGCTGAGTGGTTGCATGTCATTGACCTTTGTAGACAACTTTAGTAGCCGCATGGTGCACAGTGTAGAATCAGAGTTGTTGTACGATTACAGACAAAAGGGATGTCCGTTCAGACAGTTCGTACGGAAACGTGCAAGGGAGGTAAGACAATAGTAACATGTAGGGAGACTTCATGATCATCTTTCGTTGAGTCAGATCTTTATCAGTGAATGATAAAGTTCAGTGATTGCTGAAGTCTTCTACTTGATACTTCACGTTGAATGGACAGGTCTTGCTTCGTTGATATCCGCATCAGTTCATGAGTAGACTTGCCGCTGGTTCTTGAGCTTGATCTTCAACTTTAGCGTAGAACATATGTTGACGTGAAACTTGTTTTTAGGGATCATAAGTAAACAACTAACTTATCAGCGATCTTCTGATAGACTGAACAGGCTCAGAGCTATAAGATGATGAACAGTATTCGCTGAATATATAATCTAAAGAGTGAGAGTTCCTATCAGCGGTACTGTAAAGTCTTAGTACTTATCAGCGACAGTGAAACTCTAATACATATTGTTTACTTACAATTTTCACTAAGTGTTTAAGAGAGGGTCATTATCAAATCACTGAGGGTTTGGATCAACACAGTTTAGGACCCGTTCTTCAAAGAAATAATGTCTTCTAAACATATCAGTTTAGCACCCGTACTTCAATGATTTAGACTTCTGAGTAAATCAGCTTAGGACTCGCTCTTCAACGACTATGACTTCTGATTTTATCTTCAATCCTGGTAATTCAGAACTCGTTTTAATGATTAAGGATATTTTAATCCAAGTCTTGTTCTTTGTGCAGATTTTACATAAAGATCTTTTGCACATGTTAAGGGGGAGCTTAACTGATTTTAAATCATTATATCATGATTTGAAGGGGAGCTCAAATATTTCTGACTGTACGTATCTTCTGACCTTAATCTCTGATTGTTTGAAAGAGGAACGACATTCAAGCAAGAAAAATGTTTTTCTTTAAATGTTCAAACCACTTCTCTATTCTCAAACAGATTTTATGAATTTAGAAGTGTGATTTTAAATGTTTTTCATGAAAATCTTGGATTATGATAACATCATTTCTGACCGTCTGTTTCCAAAGGTTAATACTTGTGTATTATCTTTTCTATATACTTTCAAGTATTCATACACACCGGTTCAGCTTCACATTGATTTTGTTATTACCATGTCTCCAAACGAAACAAATTTTCGATGGTAATACTCCCGTTTGTATTTCAATGTTGTTGAGCATCATACATTCTTTCAGCGTATTACTTAAACGTTTCATTCAAAGATTGTTTATATTTATTCATATAAACAAATTTCAATTCTTTGATACCCTATCCTTTTATGATCATCATTCATAATATTTGATCTGATTGATACATTGTCAGATTCTCAAACAAGTAATTCGAATTCATTTCATTCATTCTTTATCCTTGTTTTGAGAATTCTTCATAGATCAAATGCTCAAATATTAATGTTTATTATTGAGGAGCATATATTCTGATGGCAATGTTGTTGATCCCATTTTTGAGCAACAATAGAAGAAATATAAAGTCCATATTTAAATATAGAGATAAGATATACATGAAGAACAATCATAAAGAAACTTATCTCATATTCATTGATGATTAAATATGGAGAGGAGAAATGTTGAAGAACACCACACTAAACATGAAACGACTCTCATAAGAAACTAGTCTTTGTGTGTTTTTGTGTGCTTTCCATATTTCTCACTTCTTGAAATAAGACTATGGACACCTCTTATATAAGGCCATTTACACATTAGATATTTAAGATATCTAAAATCTAGACAATATCTAAAATATCTATATAAAATATCTAAGTAAATATCTATAAGAAAATATCTAAAACATTAAAATATCTTTATAAAACATTCATTTACTTAGGAGCTAATTAAAGCTAACAAATGTTATTCAAATGCCGATATTCATATTTGTTCAAGCTAAACTGTTGAACAACACAAATCATTTTAGGACATTTCCATGGGATCAGTGTGAGATTATTAAACTTCTATGGATCCACGTTAACCAGTGTTTCCTACCCAAGAAGTTATCCTTGAGTGATTGAGGGGTGAGCGGTCTACATCAAAGAGTGGGGGAGATTACTCATCCGGTTGAGTATCTCAGTGTGTTGAGGTAAAATGTAAACGAGAGTTTGGGTAGAAGTGAGCAGATTAAAAACAGAAAGTGGGTGTGAGAACAGAGTTAAAAGAATAAGAGAACTCTGCCTCATCCATTTTCTGAGTCAGGAAGCCACATTACTGATTGGTTCACATTCTTTGGTGACCATCATTGAAACAGGCAGTCAGCCCATGCTAACTCTTGCGTTTAACCCCACCAGCTACTCATTTCTTTCTTAACAAAGGTGTTAGCTCCAATCTTTCTGTTTGTGAAAGTAGTGAAAATAGTCTAAGTACAGAAAGTAACCCACAAAGGCTATGCAGAAGAACCCAAGAATACCGAAGGCAAGAATCAGCAGAAGACTGCTTACAGAGGACCGAGCCGCAGAACCTCTGTCACCCTTGACAGAGCCTCTGCGGTTTATACTGAAGACTTAGAATATTTACAAATATATTTCTACTGTTCTTGGATCCGTTCGTCCACTTGCTTAAGGCGTGCTCTGTCATCAACTACACGTGTCAAACTCTGATAGGGCTCTGTCAGAATTGGAACACGCGCATTAAATGAACATCGTACCTGCTACTGTTCATACAATCTTGTCTACTGTAGATCAGTCCTCTTTGTCTAAAGTATGTCCCCTTAAGAATTAGTATAAATAGAAGACTCATGTTGAGTTCTTTTATTAACAAGAATCAGATAATTAAGCTACGCACAAAACACACACACCAGCAGAATTCTTGTTATGTTCTTGGTGTTCTTGATAAATATCAAACAATAATCTTGGAGATACTCATCTGTTCTTTACATACTGTTTATTTGATATTGTGTGTTCTTCTACCTTTACATTATCTTTCAGTTCTTAAATACGCTTCCGCACCATATCTAAATCTGAACTAACTGAAAGTTAAGATCATTGTTAAGAAAACAGGAACCAACAATTGGTATCAGAGCAAACCTTGATTTTTAATATCAAGGGATCCACTCTAAACAATGATCGTTGGTAGAAACTTGGATTTTTAACCTAGTCTTCATATTAAACAAACAGTTTCTGTTTTCTGCCATTTTTCGATTCATTCGAACTATGGTAAAAGTATAGAATCTGTTATTCTGGTTAAAAACTCCATTTTAGTGCACTGTTTAAAAGCTTTTAAGCACATAAACTTCATACGAAGCATCCACTTCATACTCTGAAAAGCTTGATGTTCATACCCTTTTCTGGATAATTTATCTCTCTAAAAATGACGAATACAAACAACTTCTTTACTGCTGGTTCTTTAACCAAACCTCCTAGTCTTCTTAGAGACGAATACCCTCAATGGAAGATTCGAATGATTCACTTCTTTGAGGGTACTGACAAAGAATTAGTATATTATATCCGTAACCCTCCTTTCGTTCCCATGATAACTGTACCTCGTGTTCCTGGCACATACGACACGCCAGAAATCCCTGAACACACGAAACCAAAGACCCAGGATAAATGGTTTGAACCTGATTGGGCAAAATACGAAGTTGCTCAGAAAACCAAGAGAATTCTGATTATGGCCATTCCAAATGACCTTTTCCAATCCATGGATGCATGTGAATCTGCATATGATCTATGGAAAGAACTGGAAAAACAACTAGAAGGAGGAGCCAAAACCCAGAAGAACCGCAGAGCCCAATACATAAATGAATATTATGCTTTTAAAGCTCTGCCAACAGAATCTCTGCAAACTACGTATGATAGGTCAACTCTCTAATCAACAAATGCAAGAAGTTCGGAATCCACATAACTTCTGAAGAGAACAATGTTATGTTCCTGAAGTCTCTGAATGAAGAATGGCTCCAGTTATCTATGTATCTGCAAACAAATCAAGACTTAGATTCCTGGAGTCTATCAGACCTCTATGGAACATTAGCAGCACAAGAACCTCAGGTAGCACAGACAAAGGCTCAGATCATTACACCTCTTGCACTGGTTGGTAAGACTACAAAGGCTAAAGAGAAACCAAAGAAAGAGAAAGCAGTAGAAGAGAGGAAAGAGAAAAAGAAGAAAATCATGATGGTGGAAAGTGGAGAAGAAGAAGAGACAGTAGCAGAAGAAGAAACAACTCTTGCCTCGATAGCTAAATCTTTAGCTCTCTTGACAAGAGAATTCGGCAGAGGATATCTGAAGAAGTCTGTTAATGAACGATACGAAAGAGATAATCGAGAAAGATAGGGGTCAAACGACATAACTGACAGAAGTGGTGATCGACAGAGATCAAATGACAGAATCTACAGAGGCAATGACCGACAGAGGTCGGACGACAAAGCTGGCAACACTCCACAGATTCAAGAGTGTTACAAATGTGGTAAGCCAGTCCACTACGCAAATGAATGTCGAACAGAAAGAAGTGGCGACCGACAGAGGTCAGACGACAGAGCTGGAAACTCGACACAGAACCAAAGATGCTACAACTGTGGAAAGCCAGGTCACTTCGCCAACGAGTGCAGGAGCAAATCAAATCGCCCTCAGAGGGATGCAACTTTCTACAAAAAGAAAGCTGAATACTATGCTCAGAAATCACTTATGGTGAACAAAGAAATATGAGAATTAGATACATCCTCTGACGAAGAAGAAACGAAAAATGCTCTATTCTGTGGCATGGCAGAAATCAGATTTGACTCCGATAGTGAGGTATCTACTTCAAACTCTAACTCTAAAACTGCAGAAGATGATTTATTTAAACTTAACATTGAATACACTGAAATGAAAAAGACATGTGAAAGTATCCAGAAAAAGCTCACCTTCTATGAGAGAGAAGCTAGACTTCTCACTCAAGAAAAAGCTAAAAAATTTCAAGAAAAGGAGAAATTGAAACAGATTAAAACTGCAGAAGATGATTTATTTAAACTTAACATTGAATACACTGAAATGAAAAAGACATGTGAAAGTATTCAGAAAAAGCTCACCTTCTATGAGAGAGAAGCTAGACTTCTCACTCAAGAAAAAGCTAAAAATTTTCAAGAAAAGGAAGAAATTGAAACAGATTGGAATAAAAAATTAAACCCTTTAAAAGAAAATATTTCTGAACTTAATTTTTCTGTAAAAATAAAATCTAAAGAACTTATGGACGTTGAGTGCGACAGAATGAACATCCTAGCTCTACAAAATTATTTTCAAAAGGAAAGAGAAGTCCTCTGTCAAGATTTACTCAGAATAGATCTTCAAATTAAAAAAATTCAAGATGCTCAGAAGGTGTACGAGAAAATTAATACACAAATAGGGAGACGAGGAATTGGCTTCTGTGATATAGATCCATATACAGGAAACAAAAGAGACAAATCTCTGTCCTCTCTATTTCATATAGGAGATAAAAGAAAACCCGGATTTCCAAATCTTCTCTCTGTAAGTAAAAGGCAAAAAGTCTCTAGGAAACCTCTGAAGATGACAAATGTGTGGTTTGAAAACACAGATTTGTCACCCTCTCTCTCTGTCAAAAGAGAATCCAAACCCAAGAAGTATATAAAAACTCAAGATCAGATGGGAATCTTCAAGTTTGGTAACCCCGAGACTCAAACTCATATTGCATTTGTCTGCTTGATGAATTCTGAAAAGAAATTATCAGTAGAGGCATCGGAGTTCAAGCCAAACCTTACAAAAGAAAAACTTGATATCTCTGAAGAAAACCTCTATACATCTTCAAGTGATCAAAATCTCTCAGAAGAAAACTTAACAAATACTTCTGTTGACTTTGAGGATAGTTCCTTAGAAAAGGAAGAAAGTGAGTATGACACATGTTCTGAAAGTCCAGCCTCTATCGAAAGAGAACCTAGTGACTCAACCTCTGTATATGAGGACGACTCATCCTCTGACGAATCTGAGACTGGCTCAAAGTTAGAGATCGGACCTAGTGACACAGAGGATTTTAAACAAACCTCTGAAGTTCTTAACATAACTATTTCTCCAAAGGAGAAAATCACTAAAGTTCCTATCTGTCCAGACTTTGTGAATATGTGCATACAAGCCAAAACCTCTCTTGAGCTTGAGAAGTTCAAACAACAGAAGTTAATGTCCACTCAAATTCCAACAAGTTCAAAGATTTTAAAACCCTTAAAACCTGTTAAAGAAAAACTAACATGGCAACAGAAGGGTAAATGGACTAAAATTAACAAATCTTTTACTTCTGTGACAGTGAAACCTACAGAAGTACACCACAGAAGGGGAACACAGAAGGCCACACTCAACAAAGTATTTTGCAAACAACAATCTAGCCTACATAAACCTTCTTGTAATAGAAAGTCTAATGTTAGGATAAATTGTAATGCCTCTGTGCCCCCATTTATTGTATTTAATGAAAAGTTCAAGCAAATCTCTTCGCACATTCAATATTGTCATTGCTTTGATCTTATGTTTAAATTAAACCGACACTTCAAAAGTCCACACTGTCATCTCTTTGTACCCAAAGAAAATGATAAATCCAAGGGTAAGAAGAAACAAAATGTTTCTTCAACAGAAGCTAAAACAAAGACCAAGAATGCTAAGACAAACTTGAAAACCCCTAACAAAACTGGACCCATGTGGATATGGGTACCTAAAACTCTCTGATTGTCTTGCAGAAGCAGTATGTGCCAATATGGTATCTAGACTCCGGATGCTCGAGGCACATGACTGGCGACAGAGGTCTTCTATCCACATTCAAAGAAAAGATCGATGGTGGATCGGTGACCTTTGGAGACAATAAAAAGGGGTACATCAAAGGCTACGGAGTGATAAAGAAGGAAAATATAACCGTATGCAAAGTTGCATATGTGGATGGCCTAAAACACAATCTTCTCAGTATCAGCCAACTCTGCGATACGGTATTCGACGTAATGTTCAAAAGAACCTTCTGCTCTCTACAGAGTGAGGACACAGGAATTGAACTTCTACGAGCCGAAAGAAGAGGAGATCTATATCTCATGAACTTCAATGCAAAGAACAAGAAAGACAAAATCTGCCTTGTTGCATGCAAAAACGAAGAAGCCTGGTTATGGCACAATAGGTTCTGCCATTTAAACATTCATACTCTTGATAAACATGTAAAACTTGATCTAGTCAAAGGTCTACCAAACGTTAAATTTAATAAAGATCATTTATGCTCTGCCTGTGAAATGGGAAAACTCAAAAGAGCTTCCCATAAAGGCAAAACTGACGTATCTTGCCCTAGACCTCTGTACATGCTACATGTTGACCTCTACGGTCCAATATCTACACAAAGCCTAGGTGGCAAGAAATATCTACTTGTTTTGATCGATGAATTCTCAAGATTTACATGGGTTGAAATTGTCAGAAAGAAATCAGATGTTCCAACCATACTGATAAACTTAATGAAAAGAATCCAAGTTCTGTATGAGTGCAGGATCCAGAAACTAAGAAGCGACAATGGCACAGAATTCAAAAACTCTGTCATTGAAGCCTATCTTACAGAAAAAGGAATATCAAAGAACTTCTCTGCTGCACGCACCCCACAACAGAATAGCGTGGTTGAACGAAAGAACCGCACGCTTGTGGAGGCCGCCAGAACTATGCTGACAGCATGTGGATTACCAATGACATTTTGGGCAGAAGCAATATCAACCGCTTGCTATACTCAAAATCGATCAACCATTGTAAAGAGACACATCAAAACACCATATCATTTGATCAACAGAAGACGACCAAACATCAAGTTCTTCCATGTATTTGGATGCAAGTGCTTCGTCTTAAATGATAGAGAAGCAAGAGGAAAGTTTGAAGTTAAAGCTGATGAAGGCAAGTTCATAGGATACTCTGCAACTTCCAAGGCCTACAGAGTTTATCTTCTACGATCACGAACGATTGTAGAAAGCATAAACGTTTCTCTTGACGATTCCTTCCAAAAGACTTCTGAACAAATCAGTTCAGAACTCGGTCTAAAAGGGGAATCCTCTAGCATCTCTTGACGATTCCTTCCAAAGACTTCTGATCCCTCTGCGGGAGCCGTCAGAGCCTCTGGAGAATCATCTTCTGCCAGCCAAAACGCGATAGGTATATCTCTAACTGGTCCCTTAAATAATTCATCTTCGTCTGTTAATCATACATATGCAAATGTCGAGGGGGAGCCAACAGAAGATGATACGACAAGGAAAACAACCACAGAAGCTACTGCAGAACCAACTCCAGAAACCACAGAGGAACCAATAACAGAGGAACAAGAAGACTTAGTCTCTACTTCCTCAAAGGAACAAACTCCGCCACACATTCCAAACATCCCACAATCTGTAGGATCAAGCACGAAAGCAAAATCTATGACAAAGGCTGCACAAGAACCACAGTTAGAAACCTCTGAAGATCAACTTGATGAAATTGATGACCATCTCCCAAGAACAACAAAATGGACAAAAAGCGATCCTCCAAGTCTTATAATCGGCGAACCTTCTGAAAAGGTAAAAACAAGATCTGCCACTGCTAACTTTTTTTTTACAAACTTTATTAGTGTGATCGAGCCAAAAAGGATCTATGAAGCCCTTGACGACCCAAACTGGGTAGACGCTATACAAGAAGAGCTTCTACAGTTTGAATGAAACAAAGTCTGGACTTTAGTTCCTCTGCCATGAGGAAAACAAGCCATAGGAACTAAATGGTCTTCAGAAATAAGAAGGATGAAGATGGGGTGGTCAAAATAAACAAAGCAAGATTGGTGGCCAAGGGATATCGATAAGAAGAAGGCATAGATTACGATGAAACTTTTGCCCCTGTCGCACGGCTCGAAGCCATAAGAATCTTCTTAGCCTTCGCAGCCCACAGAGGTTTTAAAGTATTTCAAATGGACGTAAAATCCGCTTTTCTAAACGGTGAAATCCAAGAAGAAGTATACATCCAACAGCCACCAGGGTTTGAAAGCTCTAAATACCCAAAATACGTGTACTACCTCGACAAAGCTCTGTATGGACTGAAACAAGCTCCAAGAGCATGGTACGAAAGACTTTCTACCTTCCTTCTCGATAATGGTTACGACAGAGGTACAACGGATACAAGTTTGTTTTATAAACAAAAAAGTGATGAAATTATGCTTGTACAAATATATGTGGACGACATAATTTTTGGGTCTACAAATGCAAAGATTTCGAAAAACTTATGCAGAGTGAGTTTGAAATGAGTATGATGGGAGAATTAACTTTCTTCCTCGGACTCCAAGTAAGACAATCATCAGAGGGAATTTTCATAAATCAAGCTAAATATGTCTCTGACATACTTTCAACATACAGTCTCTCTGATGCCTCTGTAATGAGAACCCCAATGGCCACTGGAAATAAGTAATTCTCAGATCCAAATGGCATACCTGTAGAAGGCACACTCTACAGAGGAATGATTGGGTCTCTGTTATACTTAACTGTAAGTAGACCTGACATAATGCATGCCACATGCCTCTGTGCAAGATATCAAGCTAACCCGAAGGAATCCCATTATAATGCTGTAAAGAGGATCTTCAGATACCTCAAAGGGACCAAAAATCTTGACCTCTGGTATCCGAAGAACTCTGGTTTTGGTCTTAAAGCTTACACAGATTCAGATTATGGAGGATGCATGCTCGACAGAAAGAGTACCTCTGGGAGTTGTCAATTCCTAGGTGGTAAACTAGTCAGTTGGACCTCTAAAAAGCAGAACTGCATATCCACATCTACAGCAGAAGCCGAATACGTTGCTGCTGCTAGCTGTTGCTCCCAAGTTCTGTGGATGAAAACTCAGCTTAAGGACTATGGCCACATCATATTCAAGATTCCCATCTTCTATGACTCAAAGAGCGCCATAGCAATCTCTCCCAATCCAGTACAGCATTCCAAAACAAAGCATATCGACATCCGTTACCACTTTCTGAAACACCATGTTGAATTTGGGTCAATCGAAATGCACTTCGTGTCTACAGAATACCAGCTTGCAGACTTATTCACCAAGGCACTAGATGAGAAAAGATTCCTTTTCTTGGTGGGTAAGTTGGGAATGATAAACATGAGTTGAAACCTCTGTAAGTATAACTAAATATTCTGTAAATATGTATATACATGTTTCTGTTGTTTTATTTATTTTATTTTATTTGATGTATGTAAATTCTCAAAACATCAAAAGTTCTTTAATTCACAAAGCTTTTGTGGGTCTGCTCAGAACCTCTGACGGCCTCCACAGAACCTCTGATGAACTTGACCTATGTTCTATGCACAACTTATCTTATTTGATCCAAGCATAGGTCAAGGGGGAGCAGAAGGAGACCTTGAAATGATCTACAGAGGTTGATCATTCAAGGGGGAGCCAAAGAAGAATTGTGATCAACCACAATCAACAGAGGTCAAGAATTTCGCCGAACAAAGGAAAGTCAAAAAGTGAGTATCTCGTACAAATCCTTCAAGAAAACAAATTTCTAGGACACAAATTTCCAAATATGTCCTAGAAACATTACTTATGACATTCCAAAAAGAAAATAATCAAAACGATTGATGAGTCTCCTTTATGAGAAATTTAAGGTTCCAGAGCCTCTGCTGAGATCAACAGAGCTTCTGTAAGTCAGATCCTCTATTACTACAAATTACATATAAGAACTCGATCGATCATCTTGAATGTCATACAGAAGGTCTCAAGTCAAAAAGTTTCATACACCACAGAACCTGTGCTAACAAATCAAGATATTTGAAGTTTACACGTACAAAATCATTTTCGAAAACAATTTTCTAAGACACAAATTTCCAAATATGTCCTAGAAACACTGCTAAAGACATTCCAAACTTCAAATATTCAAAAAGATTAATGAGTTCTTCGTTATTAGAAATTTAAGGTCATAGAGCCTCTACTGAGCTCAACAGAGGCTCTACTGAGCTCAACAGAGGCTCTGCTAGGGAAAACCTCTATGATCATAAATTTAAAATAGTAACTCTATCAATCTATTTGAATGTCCTCTACAGAGATCTCTTGAACATTTGCACGCCAAAAGTCTCTAAAAGGTTAGTCACAGAGCTCTTTCCAACACAAGAACCTCTGTTGATTAACCTAGGCAAAAATAAGAGTTACTCGCATAGAACCTTATCCAAAACAGTTTTCTAGGACACCAACTTCCAAATATGTCCTAAAAACAATTCTTAAAACAATTAAAAACTTGGATGATCAAAAAGTTTAATAGATTTTTAGTTATGAGAAATTTCCTCTCATAGAGCTTCTGCTGGCTCTGACAGGACTTCAAAACCTCTGTGAATGAAATTTTTACACAAAATCTATCGATCCTCTCCAATGCTTTTTCAAATACTTTTGGTAAAGGTGCAAGCAACAGAAGATAGAAAAGAAAGGTTTCAAAACCACAGAACTCTTACCACTACAGAGCCTCTGTCATTTTGAAAAACTTGGGAAATTCTGTAACAGTAACGGTAAATTTCTGCGAGTGAAAATATTCTGCAAGTTGCAAAACCCACGCGCCTAGCATTAATGGGCCGCGCACGACATCCTGTCATACTCTGACACTGCTGACGTGTATCATTTTTACTGGACGTACACGGCACACGTTCTTCTGGAAAGTTGAACCCACCGTTCACACTCAAGTACGGACCCCAAATATTATTCACTTCCATATATTTACCTTTCCAGAATTCTAACCGTTACCCTTCAGTATAAAACCCAAGTTACCTCTCCTCGTAAACCATTACGAACTTACTTTCTTCTCCGGCGAACCATTGCAAAAACCTGCAAAATTCTTATCTTCATACAAGAAATGGCCTCCTCTACTCAAGCTATCTCCCCTGCTCACTCTCCGGCAAACTCCCCTGAGCACTCTGAACACTCTGAAAACCCAAAAATTGCCAGAAACCTTGAACAGGACAACTCCGGCGATGAAGCAGATTTTGCTCCGACTACCCACCTTCAAAACTTCTTAGCAAATGAACATTTTGCAAATGTTCTACCTTTAAAACCCAATAATCACTACCTTGTTCCTTCAAGAACCGCCTTTGGAGAGTCACATGCTATACTTCTCCATATCTTGAAACAACATATACTCTACCCTCTCCTTACCAAAACCGTTGATAAAATCCCTGCAAGGTACATAAATCAATTCTGGCAAAGCTGCAGATTTGACCAAAAGGATAGACAGATCAAAGGGTACATCTCCAAACCTGATAAATCTGAACATCTTGAACTCAAGTTCAACAGAACTATATTCTCTCTTGGGTTCAGTCTACCTACCAGAGGTCTTCTAGGCTTAAAGAGATTCGCAGAGGAACCACAGATGAAGAACTCTGCAAGTTTGTCGAAATGTTGGGGTACAACACAACCCTGAGAAAGAGAAACGATTTCCGCAGAGGCAGGTGGAATACACTCTTTTTCGATACTCAACAGGTGCCTAACAGGAAAAGTGGGGAGTCCAGATCAATCCTCACACCAAATACTAGCCATCATGTACGGAGTCTACTACGACCTACCTCTGGACTTCGCCACTCTCATGATACAAGAAATGGTTAACACCATCGACAGAAAGATCACCTTCCAGCAGAAAAGGTCACAGACAACAGGAGCTCTACCAAGATGTATGCTATGAACAAAAACTCCCCAACAGAACATGCTGATGGATACCCACACTGCAGACCTCTGCCACAGAAACTTTTGGGATATGTAAGGGACGAAGAACTAGAATTAGAATACATACGCGATCATAGGACTCCATAACCAAGTCCTATGACACCCCCGCGTCTAGGAGCCCCCATAGGTACAGAAGTATTAGATAGGTTGACAGATGAAGAATGGGCAGCTGCTTTTCAGAAGCATGAAGACAATCAAGCCAGATTCCGTGCTCAGAGAAAATCCATCTACTCTGCCTCAAAGAAACAAAAACCCTCTGCCTCTACTCCTCAAAAGAAAACTCATAAGAGGAAAACCACAGAGGGCACTTCTACAAGTGTCGCAGAAGCTCAACCCTCTCCTCCTCATGGCACAGAAGTTGGATCTTCTGCTCCTCCCTCTCCCCCAAAGGAAAAGAAGAAGAGAAAATCCAAAGCCTCAGAGGAAGGGGCACCTAAACCCAAGAGGAGAAAGAGCAAGAAGAAAACTGGGAAACCTCTGTCTCCTATGCAAACAATTGCAGAGGATACAGTGGTAGAAGAGGTGGTAGGAGAAGTAGCACAAGAATCCCCTCAGCAACCCCCCAATCCCCTCAATTATACGCGTCATGGGAATTTCTCTGACTTCCTCCAACGTCCTGAATTTGCCTACACCCTTGACACTGCTGGATGGACTGCAGAAGCTCTGTCACATGAGAATGAAGGAGCCGCTGAAGATCCCGATTTCACAATCTTTGGAGTTGACTCAGAGTTAGCTGATGATGACCAAACTCCAAGAGACAATCCGGCTGAACCCCTTCCTTCAACCTGGCCTTGAAGTGCACAGAAGAAGCCCAGAGAAAGTAATCTCTACCTCTAACAGTACACAGGTTATGCACCCCTATGTACAATAACTTTTTGGTACTCATCCTATATACGACTCCCTAAGTCCAAGGGAAGAAGAGGTAACAGAAGAAGAGAAGACAGAAGAAGTGATTAGGTTAGATGTAGTGACATAAGGGATCACAGAAGATGTGGTTAGAGCAGAAGGAGCAAAAGAAAATGAAAAGAAAAAAGATGCCGAAGAAGAAGAAGGCACACATCCACAACCATCTCCCAGTGCAACCCACACTTCTATTACTGCTGGTCTAGCAGCATAAGGTAATATTGAAAAAGAGCCGCACAGCTCGACCCCAACCCAAACCATCCGGACAGAGGAAATTCTTTCATCCTCTGTACCATTAATAACCAGAGAAACCATTCCAGGGGAATCCTCTCAAAAGGATTTACCCTTAGTTCGTGATCTGTCGCCCCAGATCACAACAGAAATCCCAATAGAGGAATTTGTTTCCTCTGCCACACGCACACAAATAAGTCTAAACATCTCTTTAGAGGAGATTAGAGTGCACAAAGACAAAGAGACTCTAGACAAGTCTCCAAGTCAACAGAAAGATAATCTACTACGCTTCTCTGGAGTGGATCTAGACAATGTCATTCTCAGAACTTCTGTAGAGTCTGAAGCACTAGCTGCATCTTCTCAAGGATCAGAAGGAAATCCTTCCGCCCCCAACGTTCAAAACAAGAGCGAAAGAAGGTGTCTCAGGAACAGAGACTCACTCTGGGGACGAATGTGTTCCTCCAGAGGTTACAACTAGTTCACATGTATCAAGGGATGAGTTCCAAACCCTTGTCACCTCTGTGGACAATACATTAAAGGGGTTGAAAAGCTCCTTTGATTCTTTTGCAGATACTACATCCAGGGCAATCCTTGATCTGAACACCAAAATGGACACCTTGTCCACAGAGGTGCAAAACGCCTTAACCCAGATGAAATCCACTGCAACACACACTGCTACTACCACTGCTACCTCTGCAGCTCAAGAATTCGGGAAAGCCGCAACTTCTGCCTTCAAAGAATCTGTCAAGCACTTCCTTCAACAACTAAAACAACAATCCTCTGCTTCTAAAGGCCTTACACATGAAGAACTAAAGAAGGCCTTAGGAGAGGTCCAAGAGCAAACAATCAGAAACACTCAGGCCATGCAGCGTTCTGACTATATGACTAGAGCTCAGCTGACAGAGCTTGGACAAGGGGTAATCAACCAAGTGACAGAAGTAATCGTCGCCTTCACTGCTGGCAACGCAAATTATGTTAAAGACGTCAAGAAGAGCGTCGGCAAATTGCGCTTCAACACAGAAGCAGAGGTTGAAACACTCCTCGGCCTCTGTGATGACTTATGCGCAAAGATGATTGCTGCAGGGGCTGTTCCACCAACGAAACCTGAAACTTCATGTAGAGCAGAGGGTACGACAGATAAAGGTCAGGATGACTCTAATGATGACCATCATGGTCCATTAGATCATCCTGAGGGGAGAATCGAGGGGAGAAACAAAGTGAAATAGCTGCAAGCAGAGGTCTACCCATTCCACCGGTATCCAAAGAACCAATATCCTCTGCAACCCCAACTCAAACCCAACAAAGAGCACAACAGTCCACAGAGGCAACAACCACCACTGTGGAAATTGTCTCTGAATAAACCCCTGCTACAACCCAAACACCTGAAACCCAAAGCAGAAACCAAACCACAGAGACAACAACCATCTCTGTGGAATCCATTCCTGAAGAAACCAAAATACCAGAAACAACCCAAGTTCAACAACAGAAGACCACAGAGGCAATACCAACCTCTATGGAATTTCCTTCTGTATTTGGAGAAGATGTCCAAATCCAAGAAGAGCTCCAACTCCTGACATCCTCCGAAGATGAACTACCTTCCCCAACACCCAAAACCAACCCAAGAATCAAAACCATTGCTCAAAAATAGAGGAAATATCTGAGCAAGACACCAGAAGCCTCTCCAACAGAAGCAACCCCAATCAAGCCCTCTGAGACTCAAGAGTCAAATCCTACAGAGGCAACCCCATCTCTACAAGCAGATCAGACAAAGGCAAAAGATAAGGGCAAAGGGATTATGATAGAAGAACTGAAAAAGAAAAAGCCCAAGCATCAACGTCAAACAGAAAAACTGATGAAGAGCTCTTTCGATGCTATTATGACACCAAAGCCAGAAGAAGAACACTGGGCTTTTGATACAACTCCTCTGTCAAATATTTCTGTTCTGGATCCAAAGGCAAAACCTTCAGAGGATCGAGTAGCAGAAGTCAAGAACCAGTTAGATGCTCTGCGCATAACGTTACCTCAACCACCACCACCACAAATGGAAGAAGTGGTATACAGGTACTTAAACAGCAGAATAGGCATAATGGATCAATCAGAACCAGCCATTCAAGACCCTGACTTCTGTGCTGACCTCGAAAACCTCTTCACCAGAACAAACCCCAAACCTAAATACAAAGTCTTCTCAACATACAAGATCTTCAAAGTCATCTATTGTAAGTTCTCCAAAACCAGAACCTGGCCTAAGATCTCATACAATATATACATGTTCAAAAGGGATGACAAATCCGAGAACCAATTCTCTAATGCGGATCTTAGAAACTCAAATCCTTATGACCTTCCTGACCTTATGGACTGGAAAAAATAGAACTTCACAACAGATGAAGTTCACAGAGCATACAGGGTGATTAGAAAGGCCATACGCCAGAAGCTTCCGCTGTACAGCATGGTAGATTTCCAATTGACTCGAAATCTTGGAGTAAAAAGCTTAACCGTTCAACCACCAGAAGACTACTGCCCTCCCTCTGCTACACCAAACTCAATCATCACAAATCCAAGGGTCGGGTTAGTATTTCTAGATCCTTCTGGTAAATCAAAGTTGTTCGTAGAGATGGACTGTCAGAAGTACGCAACAAGTACTTTGACAGAGTTTAGAGCGATGATAGTGGAGCACAGAGGAATAGAGCTCATGGATCAAAGTCTTGCCGACAGACTGATAGAGGTTATCGATGCAACAATCAACTTCCGAGCTCTCTGCATCAGTTTCTATCACGAGCTCATACAAGAAGGACTCGACCGCAGAAGTTTCAATGACTTCAAGGATGCCAATGTCTGAGTCAGTCAAACAAATCCTCTGTAATATTTTCTTTTCAATACAATCAAATGTAAATGCCTCTGACATAATCTAATGTAAAAAGAAAATTGTTCTTGTACTTAGAAAATCCTTGAACTTTCAATTTTTTTAATTTTCACTACTTAGGGGGAGATTGTTAGCTCCAATCTTTCTGTTTGTGAAAGTAGTGAAAATAGTCTATGTACAGAAAGTAACCCACAGAGGCTCCGCAGAAGAACCCAAGAATACCGAAGACAAGAATCAGCAGAAGACTGCTCACAGAGGACCGAGCCGCAGAACCTCTGTCACCCTTGACAGAGCCTCGGCGGTTTATACTGAAGACTTAGAATATTTACAAATATCTTTCTACTATTCCAGTATCCGTTCATCCACTTGCTTAAGGCGTGCCCTAACATCAACTACACGTGTCAAACTCTGATAGGGCTCTGTCAGAATTGGAACATGCGCATTAAATGAACATCGTACCTGCTACTGTTCATACGATCTTGTCTACTGTAGATCAGTCCTCTTTGTCTAAAGTATGTCCCCTTAAGAATTAGTATAAATAGAAGACTCATGTTGAGTTCTTCTATTAACAAGAATCAGATAATTAAGCTACGCACAAAACACACACACCAACAGAATTCTTGTTATATTCTTGGTGTTCTTGATAAATATCAAACAGTAATCTTAGAGATACTCATCTGTTCTTTACATACTG
The DNA here is from genome assembly GCA_033807775.1 of Saussurea involucrata. Classification (NCBI taxonomy): domain Eukaryota; kingdom Viridiplantae; phylum Streptophyta; class Magnoliopsida; order Asterales; family Asteraceae; genus Saussurea; species Saussurea involucrata. Next base: position 66,489,684 of record CM066320.1, on the reverse strand, counting down.
TTATTTGATATTGTGTGTTCTTCTACCTTTACATTATCTTTCAGTTCTTAAATACGCTTGCGCACCATATCTAAATCTGAACTAACTGAAAGTTAAGATCATTGTTAAGAAAACAGGAACCAACAAAGGAATATTTCATTTTTCTTGGGGACGCAGCATATAATCTATCTAATCTTCATTCGAAAGATTTAGATATTGAAAAAGAAGGAAGTTTGCCCCACCTTCGCTCTTCATTCATGCACATTGAGTCCGTGGAAAATTGTTGCTGTCTCAACAGTTTACACACTTTGAGCCTATATTTTCAAGCATATGTTGCTTTATTCAATTCTTTCTACACAAGCACGTACACACAAGGAATATGTTTTCTTGTCATAACGTTCATAGAAATTCCTTTGTGTTTTTTCGATGATTGAATGGATGTCCTGGGGGGTGAACATCAAAAAGCTCCTTTCCAAAGTACATCCGTTGTACTAAGTGGCTCTGTGCTACTTACAGGCATTTTAACTGATTCATCCGTTGTTTCAGGGTTACCACATTCTTTTGTCTGAATTTGAAAAGATTTGGATAAATTCTTTTGGAATTGACGGTTTATCAGATCAAGAAGGAGGAGAATGTTACTTGTGGTGAACAAAATGCGTGCTGATATTGATAAAGGTTTTGATGATCATGATGCTCACAATCATCAAAAAGGGGGAGAAATAGTATATTGAAGAACAGGGGAGAAATTATACCCTAAAGAAAAGGAAGTTTTGTCAATGACAGATTAAGGGGGAGAAATGATATGCTAAATCAAGAAGACATTCCGAGATGTTTCAAGAGAGTTCGTTATTTAAAGACAATTTCAAGGTCAAAGAAGATGAAGATACAAAGTTCAAGAAATCATTCAAAATTTGAGTTCAAAGCTTCAAAGATTTCAAAGCTTCAAAGTTCAAAGCTTCACTGTTTTTCAAAGCTTCAAAGTTCAAAGCTACAAAGATCTGAAATTCACGTTCAAGACTTGAAGACAATTTGTTGAAGATTGTATTGAAGAAGATTGACTTTACATTGTGAAAGACAAAGATTTTTCACGTTTGACTGAAGACTGTTCAAAGATGAGAGTTTAAAGACTATCAAAGCATCAAAGTTCAACGTGAACTTGTGAAGATTAAATTGTTTGAAGAGTGCCAAAGCTTCAACGTTCAAAGCGGTCAAAGTTAAAGTTTTAAAGATCAAGAGCTGAACACTGCTGTCATATTTTTTTAAATCTTGAATCCAAAGGGGGAGATTGTTAGTGCATTAATGTATTCAAGATTTACTGTAAAGTCAATATCTGTAATAGTCTATGCTATATTGTAAATTCTTTTATACCTTGTATGTATGGGGTATAAATAGGCATGTCTAGTTCATTAGCTAGCAACAATCTAGAACTTAGAGAAAAACTTACACGCATATGTCATTTGTACTTTTGTGATCAATACATGGATGACAACTTTGCTCTCTAGATTCTCTCTACTTGTGATTATATTGTATTGCTAGAACTGGAATTTCACACATTGATATATTTTTATAGACTTCATCAATTTCGTTTTTGGATTATCAGTAAGAAGCCAACGCAGTCATGGGTTTTTTGGAAGATGTTGGATGTTAGGACGTATGGTAGACAATTTTTTTTTGTCGAAATAGGGGACGGTAACGACACAAATGCTTGGGAAGATCGTTGGTTAACATTGCGTTTGTTATCCTCCTTCCTTTCATATAAGTGTATTCATGATAGTGGGTTCTCAGTCAGGTCTTTGGTTTGGGAGGTGATATAAGCCTTGGATGGTGCATAGCCGAACACGTTTTTTGTTAGTTTTCTTCCAGTGACATCTTTGCCTCAATTGTGTTCCTCTGTGCGTGATATGGTAAGGTGGGTAGGGAGGCATAGTAATTTTGTGCCTTTCTTGGTCAAGGAGGCATCGACTTCTTTGGAGGTTTCGTTGATAGTGGTACAGTGGCACAAGATGGTCTAGTTTCGTAGGAATATCCGGAAATATTCATTTTGTTTGTGACTTGCGTGTCTGAAAAGGCTTCCTACTCAAGACTGAATGCATGCTCGGAAGCATGATCCTCCAGATCCTTTATGTTCTCTGTGTTGAATTTGCATAGACTCTCATGATCACTTGTTCTTTGATTGTGGTTTCCCTATGGAAGTGTGGTGATACGTGAAGCAGGAGGTGAGATTGACTGGTTTCTTGATGTATGGGGGGATATCTTGACGACTATTTCCAGTGGTAATGGAGCTCCTAGAAAATTGATCCATAAACATTCAATTGCAGCTTTTGTTTACTTTATATGGCAAGAGAGAAATAGACGACTTTTTACTAATCAAAGGCATACAATGGCTTAAGTTTTCAAAGGGATTAGAGATATTATCTTGATGAGAATGGTGTGGAAATTTCGGAAGAAGGCATTGGTGAAAGATAATGGTGGTGGTTGATTGCTGCGACTCGTGTTGGTTCAGTTTTGGTCTTGGCGTGGGGTTTTTTTAGCATTTTGCTTTGTATGCGTTTTTGTTCGATTAGTTTGTGTCATTTCCGGTTGCTTGTTTCTTGGTTTGGTGTGGTAACCAAGTTCTTTTGCTTTGATTGGTGCTGGATTTTGCCTTAACATTTGTTCCTTATTTTTTCGTTTAATATATTGCCTGGATTATTCCTCTCAAAGAGTACGTGTTCTTGAGGTGTTCATCCATGTACTTCTCTAATTCAAGCAATACAACTATGATGATTATGGCTACATTTTGTTTGTTCGTTTTATCTCATCTAGCGTACTGTTTATGTCTATTTTGATCAATTTTATCTTGCTTCCGCTACTTTCACTTTAATTGCCAAAGGGAAATCCAGGACACCAGTGATTATAGTTGGTCACAACATGAATGCAACGAGTCTAGACTAATGCAAGTGGATCCATAGGAATAGGAGTCGACTTGATCTATTTGGGTGTTTTTCGTTTGTAACTAGTTGAGACATTGGTCATCGAGGGTAAGTTGGTACGGTTATGTGAAGTCAGATACTAGTTGTTGATCCTGGATTAAGTCAATAATGATATGTTTGACGTTAAATACGCAAAACTGAGTATAGAAATTATGTGCGGAAGCGTTTTAAAGCATAAAAAGGTTTGAACGGTTTGGTAGATTCACACAAAAAATGATAAACAGAGAAGACTATACAGAATAAGAATTTCTCAACAAGTCATCCTCGTTTTCATTAACAACAATGGACTTTTACACCAAGAATACACACTTGTGTGTGATTTTTCTCTCAAGAATACTCTCACTCTAGAAATTCAGCGTGTGTGAATTGTGTGTTGCGTGCCTGAAATGGCAGATAGTGCTCTCTACATATAGTAGTCGTGGGGCGTGAAATAGTACATGTAAAAGGCTGTCACCTATGAAAAGGTGACACCTGGAAAGTTATTCATCGTGGTTGTACTATTGATCTTCAGAATCTTCCTATAGGTAGAGGCACGTGAGAGGCACATGATCTTTGGTCTTCAGAATGCTCAAGTCTTTGTCTTCAAGACGTTTGGCCACACATAGGCTCTATGGAGTTTCACAAAGGCTTTGTGGTCCGAGGTTGATCTTCAGGTTAAGCTTAGCTTCTTGAGGAGTCGTCGACAGAGGCTCAGATCCGTGCGTAGAGTCTTTATGATGTCCGACAGAGGTCTTCTATGATTCTTGAACTTAGCCTATTCTTCAATACTTGACTAGTCTATTGGAGCTAACAATCTCCCCCTAAGTATTGAAAAATAAAATTTACAGAAGTGAAGTGGTGCTTAGGCTAAAAAGAACAAGAGGTGTAAATTTCAACCTCTGTAAAAGAAAGATGTTTTCATTAAAGGTACTATGCCAGAGGCATTTATAGAAGATGAAAGTAAAGTTTACATGACTTAAGCAAAAATAAAGGATTACAGTTCGCAAAGCCTAAATCTTGGCATCTGGAAAGTCATTGATTTTGAGGCCCCGTCCACCCTTCTTCTTCAGCTATTTGTTGTAAAAAGCGTACATGTCTCTGAATCTTAGAGCCGCATCGATGTCTTCTATCAATTGGTTTGAAGCTTCAAGGTTAACATACTCGGTGCCAATGCGGTTCAGGAGATCTTCTTTGAACGTAAGAAAGGTTTGGGTTGCGTATTTTTGGCAATCGTATCCTAAAAATAATCTTTTCTTTTCTTAGGGGTTGAGGAATACGTAGCCAAAATGGGGGTTTCTAATGATGGTATTAGGCAGGATGTCGGCAGAAGTTGGGCAGTGATCGTCAGGGGTAGAGAGCTTGATCTTCTTCACGCCTAGGTCCAGAGCGACTTGAAAGTCGAGTAGACTGAAGTATAGCAGCTTCTCCCACATGAAACTCCTGATTGTCATGTGCGCACTCTTGTATTCTTGCCTCCAACCATACTTTCGTTCTGTCCACGAGTAAAGTTCTGCCAGATCGAAAGGATGAATATTCCTAAGGTCGGCATCCGTTAACTTCATCTTTGTATCATCTTCCCTTCGCACGAAGTACTAACAATAATAAAAGTTGCGACATTGGGTATGCAGAAGTTTAATTCCCAGAACCTCTTTGATTTTGGAGTTTGAGTTGACATGTTCAACCTTCTGTGCTTTCTCTTTGAAGCATTTGTCGGTCAACTCTGCGATAATGTGAAGCTTAAGAGTAGGTTCTGGTATTGGCTCGTTGATCCCTTGGCTATAGAGATACTTATAGACGACCTCTTCCATGTCCTTCTTTGGCAGAGGGAGTGGAATTGGTTTTCTAAAGGCATCCATATCCTTCATTACTTGGGCAACCCTGTCTTCTGTTGGCTTGGCGAAGGGGCTTAGGGTGGGTAGGTTGACAGAGGCACTCCAAAGGCACAGTCTTCTTCCTCGGGTTTTGGGGTAACAAAGGAATCGAAAGCACTCTTCATTAGTTTTTTAGGGTTAGGTTGGGGTTTTGGTTTGGGTTTGGGTGCTTCTGCGGCTATCCCTTTGCCTTTGTCATTATCTGTCTGTTTGGCCTTGGGGGCTCTTGTAGGTTTGGGATTGGTTACTTCAGCAAGTTTGATCATTGAGCTCTGTGGGGTTGGGGTTTGGGTTTGTTGAGGTTGGTTCTCTTGTTGTTGTGGTTGTGGTTTTTAGGGTTGATCTTATGTAGGATTAGTCTTCAAGTAAGTTCTTGGTTTTCGAGGTTTTGAGGCTAGTGATTTGGTTAGTGGAATGGCTTTAGATAAGTTGGATTTGGATGTTGGGGAAGGGAGATCATCATCTTCTTCTTCAGAGCTTGATTCCTAAGAGGTTGATGACTCCTCTATGGTTCCTTGTTGGGTTTACTCTTGGGTTTCTTGGGTAGATTGTTGGGTTAATGGGATTATTGTCAAGGTTTGAGTTGATGAAGGCTCTGTCGTGTTTTCCTTTGCTTGGTTCTCCCCCTCAAGATGATCAGAGGGCCCAGTCCTATCATCCTCGTGATCACCATGCATCTTATTTGTGGTACCCTCTACCTTGCACGTAGTAGAAGGTTTCTTGGTTCTGGCAAGTTACGTCCAACAGTTTCCAGCTTATCACAAATATCATCGCAGATCCCCAGAAAAAAGCCACTTCTGCCTTTGAATTGAATCTCAACTTACCAACACTGGCTTTGAACTCTTTTACGTACGATGCATTGGCCTCTGTGAACGCACGTAGAAACCCGGTGATGTCGTCAAGAACCTGATGCCAAATGTTTATGAGCTGATCGCGTGTGATGTAATATATGGGTCGTAAGGCTTGCATCTGATCAGTAGTAGTTTATTGAACCTTCTCCAAAGCCCTTTGTAAATCTTCAGTGGTTAGGGTTGGAGAGGTAGTGGCAGAAGTTGACTTGGTGAGGGCTTCAATTATGTCTCTCGCAGCTTTAAGTTCGGCAGGAAAAGTGTTGATTGCCTCTTAGGTTTCTGTGGGGATGGAGGAGGCAGAAGTCTGTGGGATATGTACTTGAAGTTCAGAGAGCTTTGTTGTGTTGGCCTTGACCCCTGTGGTGAGATCTTTGAGTTTGGTGTTCAGGGTAGAGAAGGCCGTTGTAGTGTTCTCTGCAAAAGATTTCACCAAGCTTTGCAACTCGGTGAATTTGGTGGTCACAGAGGTATCAAATACTTGGAAGTCATTATTTGTTACATATGAACCTGTGGTGACCTCTGGGGAACACATTCTTCCCCAGAGTGTACCTCTGTTCTTGAGGCGCTTCTATTCAACCCTGTTCGGATGTTGAGGTTGACAAGACTTCCTTTCGATCCTCGAGGGGGGTCATGAAATGGCTCTTCCTCTACAAACGTTTTGTCAGTTTCCTTACTCTGTGCCAATTCAGAGTTAGGCACATAGGGGATCCTGATTGGACTCAGAGACTTGTCTAGAGTCTCCTTGTCATTGTGCACTCTAGGTCCCTCTGAAGGACCTTGGTTCCCTATATTGTGAGTAAGAGAGGCAACAAATACCTCTATGGGGATTTCAGATGTGATCTTGGGCAAATGATCACTGGAAAGGTCTGTGTCCTTTGGACAGGACACAGTCTGAAACGGGGTTTCCCGGCTATTGATTGGTGCAAAGGCAGAAATAGGCTCCCCTAGCCGGCTAGCGTCGGTGAGGTTCGAGCTGTGCGGCTCTGTTTCAACATCTTTTTGTGCCCCTAGACTGGAGAGGATGGATGGGTGGGTTGCACAAGGAGGTAGCTTGGGATATGTGCAATCAACATCTTTTCCCTCTTCCCCCTTCTCCTTATCTTTAATTAAGGACCCTTCTTCTGTGTCCCACCTATCGTCTGTAGTCCTTCCCTCTTCACCTTCTTCGAGATCAGAATCGTAGTCAGCAACAGAGATGTTTGGTGTTTGATTTAAAGTCCACCCAGAGGTGTCAAGTGAATCATTTAGTCCTGCCGTTTCAAGGAAGGTGCCAAAGGACACATGGGGTTGTTCTTCGCTTTGTGGGGCACCCTCTGGGATGGCAGAGGTTTCATGAATGTTGGTGTCAGGTTCAGCATAACGTATGGGGGTGGGGGCTCTGACCTCTTCTTCCAATTGTTCCTCTTCCTCTGCGATGGTCTACAGAGGAGACTTTGGTTTCCTGGCTTTCTTTATTTTTGGTTTTGGCACACCCTCCTCTGCAGATTTGCTTTTTCTCTTCTTCTTTTTCTCTTCTTCTTTTTCTCTTCTTCTTTTTCTCTTTCGGAGGAAGGGTGGCAGAGGTTTTAGGTACTTGAGGGATTTGGGTTTGTGGTTCACCATCTCCAACATTTTGCTCATCCATGGCAGGACTATCATTGCTCTGTGGGTCTGTGTTGGGGATGGGCTCCTCTGTAGATCCAGCTGCCTTGGATTTTCTCTTCTTGGTTTTCTTTTTGGCAACGGAGGAGGGTTCAGAGGCGTGAGGCTCTTCTTCTTGCCCGACATTTCTGGCATAGGGTTCTTCTTCTGTCTATCTTTTGATCTTTCCTCCCTCTACTCTCAACCTATACTTTTCTAGGGCCACACTCCACTCGACCTCACTCATCCTCTCTACTACAGGGGTTCCTATTGGCACTCATAGGCATGGTGGGGTAGCAGGAGTCGGTTTGGGAGTCCTGAATACACGCTTGTACTCCCTCAGAAGGTCCCTATCACTCGCATAGGACAACATCTTCTCAATCAGTGGCCTGCAGAAAGCATAGCCACTGGGGTGGTTGGTGGGGGTCATCTTCTGCATAAGGTAAGTCTTTACTACTTATACACATATCATTTTGTCATCTTGACCAACAATATACACATTTATCACGTGAATCGTTACATGATTCCAACCCTCCGTCCGTCTGAAGTTTGGTTATGTGTTTAAGTGTCACAAATAGGTCTGAGTTAAGCCCCCCTTAACTCATTATTTTGATTATAATTACAACTAACAATAAAACATTTATTGAGATAAAAGGAAAATCTAGTTCTTGAAAACATAAATATAAATTCGGTTTGTTGTAATTCGAGAAAATGAAACTAAAACCCTAGTTAATACTAGGTACAAAAACACTTGCTAAGTGTTAATTTTAGGCCATCTTGGGAAGTTCATATCATATGTCCCTCCGAGCAGCGAAACTTAGCTCCATCTGGTCTGGTTTGATCTTCTCTTCACTTCTTATTTCCTTAAAAGTAGTACTGAGATGAGTATCATACTCAATCATGTAACACTTAGTCAGAAGTGAATAAATCAAATTGTAAACATACCTGAAGTTCGGGCTTTATAGGCCTTCTGCTTCTTAATCACTACCAATCGGACTGGACAAGTTTTTATCCGGTGCCCTTCATGATAAAAATTGTACCATACTGCAACCTCATGAATATTTCCTTTGCCCTTATCCATGCTGGAACTTCCAACATATATTTTACCCTTGGTTATCTCCCCTTTTCTCTTAACTAACCCACTTTCAGGTTTGATCATCAAAGCCTGTTTTGGTTTGATTGAACCCAACTTGGATTTCAAGTTCCTCTCAGTAATTTTAAGTAAAATGTGAAGCTTCGTGAGAGTTTTATTCAAACATTTCTTATTATAGTCCTCAATGAACTGCTTGTATGTTTTAGATAAAGAGCTGAGAACCATATCGATTTCCAACCCTTGACCGAGTGGGGATCCAAGACGGTTCAATTTGTCAAAGTATCCTTTCATTTTCAAAACGTGGGCGTTGACTGAAGAACCCTCAATCATTTTACAGGCACACAATGCCTTGACTGTATCAAATATCTCCCATCTTATTTGTAACCGAAACATAGACTTCAACGAATATATCATATCCCAAGCAGTCATGTTTTCATGATCCCGTAATAATTCAGGAGTTAAGGTGGCTAACATTAGGCAACCAACACTGAGAGAGTCATTTTGATACTTATCATAAGCATCCCTGACTTTAGCTGGAGCATTTCTGGCAGGAGCATTTGGAGTGGGATTTTCAAGAACGTGGAACTTCTTTTCATACCTAAGAGCTGCCTTTAGGAGTCGAAACCATTCGACGAAGTTCATTTCGTCTAGTTTTTCGTTATCAAATATTGACCGTATTGTGTATTCGGATGAATCTTTTAAGTTTGAGTTGGAGGCAGTAATAGACATCTACAAAACAAGTTTAATTTTAGTAACTTTAATATCTCAAATAAATGAATTAACCTTTCAAAATCATTTGATTTGAGCTAAGATCCATATTTCACCTACCTCCATAAATGGTCAATTCAATGTCTATGGAATTAGGCTATTTAGGTAGTCATCATCCAATTATGTTCAACATAACTCTTAGATGTCGTGGGATTCTATTCAATATATCATTTATTGAATTTGGCACGTTTAATCCCACTTCAACGCCATGAAAATACTCATAGATGGCTAGGCACTATCTATGATATTTCCAAGTAAACTAACCATACTAAGGAATCATGATCCCACCTAAAATCTCAACTTAGGGTTTATTGGGATCAGTCGTCCAAAATACGACTATTTAAGTGAATGGCTAGGAGACTTTCCACTTACATCTCGTTATCTTGGCACCTTGTCTTACACTCCAGTCATCCGATATGATTGGCTAGGCACTTATCACACCGAAATCCTGTAAGCTCGACAAGTACCTTAAATGGGTGGCGTTTAGTTTACATTTTGAAAAGGTTTAAGTTTAGAAAACATTCTAAGTCTTTTAAAACGCTTTGATTTTAAAACTCCGTTCTTAAAACCTTGTTTTAAAAGTTCATCCAATTAAATCGGTTGATTTTGATAAACATATCAATTTTAAAATATCATATTTTCTTTACCGATTTAAAATTTATTTTGCGTTTGATTTTATTTTAAAATGCTTGCAACAATTATAACAATAATAAAGCAATAAAATAAATAAAATGCAAACACAAAATAAACAACCACAACAAACAGATAATATACGGTTTTGCCCCTAATGTGGTGTTGTGATCCAACACAACAACCACGGTCTTTCTAAGGACGTCTTCAAGCTCCCACTGGCCTCGCCATCTTGGTGAACTCCAGGGACTCCGTCTGGACTTCATGAAAATACAACATGCCCTATTCTATTTTACAATTTAACCTATCTAGGTAATTAAAATTAAAATTACATCTCATGCAATTAATAGATTTTAATTTTCCAGACATAAAAAATAAATCAACCACGGGTCTTTCGGAGCAAAACATATATTATCTAACAATTATTTTAAACATAAAATAAAACAATCGGTCGGAACTAATTAACATAATTAATAGCTGTTGTTTGGGCAAAAAATCACGTCGTACGACCACGCCCGGAGCAGGTAAGATGCACGTCATAATCCAAATCTTGTATTAAGATAAGGTCTCGACGAGAACCCAGAAAACATCCATCATCGCCCGTAAAAGGTAAGTCGTACGTTCCCCATAACGCTCGACCATAGTATCGCCCGTCCCGTACGACCATCGCGTAAGATCATTGTACCTTTGACCGAAGCTAACGTTAACCTTGACCGTTACGTTTGTTAAGTGTTTAATGCAGGAGTCAAAGTCATTAAAGACCAACGGATATAACCGACGCAACCATCAACGATCGATAGACGTAACGGACGAAGATCACCATGGATAATCACTCCGGCGACCGTTTCCAGCCGTTGTAGCCGTTGATTGAATCATTAATGGAGTTCACACTTTGTATTCACACACGACAAACACCTGTTTTCACATTTAAACACTTGTACTTTACATTTCGAAGTATTTCCTTCATTTGTATTGTAATCATTGTACGATTGACACCCGGAATACCAAGGACATCGCCCCTGTTTGGCGACCATAGTGCAGCGACGACACCCACTGTCGTCCGCAGGTTTTTTCCTCGTTTGAGGTTTTTCCTACGTCATCGAGTTCCTTGTCTCGTTTATTTTTTCCCTCCTTTCTTTAGTTGATTAAGTCTACATCGACCTTAAGTTGTCCCTTTGGTGCGATTTTTGGCATTAACAGTTTGGCGCCATCCGTGGGACCTCATCTAGAGAAAATCCTTGACGAACGTGCACCCTACTAATAGTTTCTTGGAGTATTCTTCTATTTTCTGTTGTAGGAAAATGGCAGCCTCTAGAAATCCGTAGCAAGTCGTCACTCAGATGTATCAGGAGCTCGAAGTCGCCAGGAATCAGCTCAATGCAATGGCGGAGCAGAATCGCAAAGCAGCTAAGGAGATCGCACGGTTAATAAATCCTCTTGGGCCTCAAAATGGTCCTAGACCGTTGGTGCAGAACCCAGTTCCAAGATCGTTTGACCAGAATGGCCGTAGACCATTTGTCCCGAATCCAGGTTCATCCGCGCAGAATCAGCATCCAGGCCCGTTCATGCAGAATCAACAGCCAGGGTCGTTCAACCCAAATCCTCAGTTTGGGACAGTTCCTCCTCAGCACATAAGGCCACCACCCGTGAATAATAGGTCGCAGCCTTTCCAGCAAGGGTCGCAACCATTCCAGCAGCCATTTCAGAATAGACCTCAAGGTGGATCGCAGCCTTTCCAGCAAGGATCGCAGCCGTTTCAGAATGGACCGCAACAATTCCACTATGGGTCGCAGCCATATTTTGTCCCGTTCAACGGGGACACCAATGGTTCATCGCATGGTAATGGCACTAGCCCAGGGGCCAATCCCTCGACAGGGGCAAATCCCGATCTTAACGATCCCGTCGCTCAGGGTTTGAAGATGTTAGAAGACCAAAATTAGCGTGTCCTGTCCTTGCTCGCTAAGTTGCCTGGGGCAGCCGTGCCTGTTGATGTCGAGCCTCACTCGGGGTATCAGGCGTCGCCCTTCATCGACGAGATCGCCACCGTCGAGGTCCCAAAGAAGTATAACATTCCTGCCTTCACTCCCAAGTATTCGGGTGTGACCGATCCGACTGAGCACGTCACGCAATATAAGCAGCTCATGTGGACGATCTCGATCCCATTTATGTACCAGGAAGTATGCATGTGTAAGAGTTTAGGAGCAACTCTCACTGGTCCAGCTCTCCAATAGTTAATCAATCTCAAACCCAAATCCATCAGGTCGTTTGCTGAGTTGGTTAATCAATTCTCCCAGCAATTCGCCAGCAGTCGTAAGATGGAGAAGCAGACCAGCGACCTATATTACATCGTGCAGAAAGCTAATGAGTCTATTCGAAGTTATTTTAATAGATTCAATGCCGAAATGATCAGCATCCGCAATTGCGACGAAAAAACCGCAATCGAAGCCTATAAGCGTGGTCTGGACGATAATTCGGGTTTATACACCGACCTGACCAAATATCCCCCGGAGAATTTCGAAGACATCCGATCTCGGACCTTAGCATATATGAGGGTCGAAGACGATGCAACCTTTCATCGCAAGCACACTAACGACAAGAAGTCACTAGGCGTCAGAAAGCCAGAGTTCAAGACAAAGGCTGTTTCCAGAGTAGAGCCAGCGCGCCAAATTTCAAATGTTCGTTTCAAGACAAAAGCAGAGGCTAAGACCGCGGCTAAGTTCACTCAGTACCCCAAGATATCCTCTTACAGATTCAAAGGATCCACAAAAGACCTAGTCGAAGCTCTGAAAAGTTACCAAGCTACCATTTAATGGCCAAAGAAGTCCAACCTGGACGATGCTAAGAAAGACAAATCAAAGTGGTGCGACTTCCATGCCTATCATGGTCATGCGACAGACGACTGTATCGCATTGAAGAATGAACTAGCATATCATTTTCCGAAAGGAAATCTCAAAGATATCATCGACGATGTCGCTATTCCAGCTAATAGCCATCGACCGTCGACTCCCGAGCATGCAAAAGTTATTATTTAAAATTTCCTACGTCATGGGGAATCCAGGAGATCGAAAGAGAAAATAAACCGAAGTCGTAAGATCAAGCTCTAGACAGGTTCGTTTTTCTATCCCTAAATTAACAATATCTTTTCCACAGGGATAAGTCTACTATGGTGCCCTGTCGCACGACAACATAGTCGACCACAGGGCAATATTTCTCCGTGTCATTCTGTCATTTAAAACCTATCTTTACCTCCCAAAAAGAGTACGGTAATAAATGACAGGGGGCAAATAGAGAGAGTCTGAAATGGTACGTTCTCTAACTCTTTCTCATACGATTTTTTGTCGCAAAACATATACTGACTTAAGCATCGGAGGGTCGTTGGTTAGCCAATGACCAACCCCCGACATCGTTTTATCGCAGAATCGCACGACAGATTATCGCAGAGTCGCACGACAGTAATCATTAAGTCTACTATATGACTTTAATATCGCAAGGTCGAACGACATAAACGATCAGGTCTCTAACATTTCTCCACAGGGGCATACGATACAAACTCACTGTACGATCCGGTCGTACGATCGCAGAGTCTAAACGACTTTACCCCTTAGTCTATTAACTTAGAAAATGCTTTAATCGCGTGTTTTTATATTTGTTTTACGTTCTTATCATCGTATTACAATGTATGCCTCAGTCGCATGATTTCCTGTGTGACCTATGTTCAAATTTATAATTAAACATGGTTTGGATGAAGCATAAGCAAAAGTTGCGTTCATTATATAAGCCATCGAATACATAATCGACAACTAACGGTCGAGCAACATGAACAAACAAATACATTTTTTCTAAGGTTGTGGAGGATCATCGATCACGACCTTGTCCGATACCTCATCTTGAAAACCCTCACAAACCGCCTCCTCTTCGACCTCCCTCTGGTCATCCAAGTCGAGATCTCTCTCGATCCCGACTCTATCATAAAAGAGACACAGCTCATCTGACGCTGAAGCCAAATGATCTTTACCCTGCAGGTGACGTCGCATAATTGCCGCACCCGCAGTAAGTCGAGCATAACAAAGGAAAGACTTGTTTTCGTCCTTCAACTCATCAGACTCATTCTTCAAACTTATCACCTTAGCCTTGATTCCCTCGACTTCCTTTCTCTTCGCGGTTACGGATTCCTTCATCCCCTCCAGCTCGTCTCTCTGATCGCGCATCAAAGTCAGGGACTCCTTCAAACGCGAGTTATCTCGTCTCTTGCATGAGTGAGGGCATCCAATTCGTCCAGAGCATGGTCAAGACACGCTGACATCGCTTCTTCATGTTCCAAAGCAGCTTTCTCTTTAGCTAGCGCTGCATCTTCATCTTTGGTAACAGAAGCCGTTGAAACCTATATATTCGTCATTTCGGCATGCAATGCCAGGGAAGCTTGGAACGCCTAAAGAATCATAATATGAGCAGCATTAGTAAACGACGACAACGACAAACGACAAGTCTTGAAAGAAAGGCTTACCAAAAATAAGAGTCCAGCTGTATGGAACTCTTTCTTCTCGAAAGAAAACCCGTCAAAACGCTCCCTGAAAGACGGAAGAAAATATTTTTCCAAATGGGTGAACAACTTCGTCTCGTCCAAGACATTGTCGTCCAGAAAACCCGACGGCAACGTAAAGTTGACTGTCGTTTCCCCCAAAAGTCCCTTCTGCGCGCCTTTGCCCCTGTCGGCCGATGAAGGGCCGGATAGGACGACGGGAGACATCGTCGCCAGTTGCGCAGTATCCACAGATTCCGTGCCGGTCGCGATCGACACCTTCACCTTCCTGGACAAGTCAACCCTCGATGGGTTACCCGTCTTCAAAGACGGTTCCCTCAGGACGGACACCTTTGTCCTCTTTAAGAGGCCCGACCCGGCTGTCGGAACCTCTTTTCTCTTCAGGACTCCCGACCTAGTTTTCGAAACGTCCTTCTCCCTCGCCTCGCGAGCTACTTCAACTTGGGCCATCTTCCTAGCAGCAGAAGACGTCGCATGTGCTTGAGATTCACCTGAACGGTAAAAGAAAGAAGTTAGACGATTCAAAATAGAGATAGACCAAGTCAAGCGAAAAGAATACAAAAGGATACCTACTAATTATCTCTACCTCTGGTTCTTCGCTCTTCTCTTCTTCCCCAGTCTTCTCATAGTCCCCCTCTTCCACTTTCTCCTCTCGATCCATCCTCATTATATCGCTCAAGAAAATGATGTCATCATCCTCGTCTATCAAATGACGCGTGACATACAACCGGTCTTCGATATTAAATTCCAAGAACTTTTCGATCTTAGCCCGAGAAACATCATCCGGCTCTACCTTATCGAAATTAACATCTATACATAAAAAAGAAGATTAGTCGAAGAAACAATCGAGAAACAGTCGAATATTACCGGCCTTACTCACAGTAACCCCCGCAGGGATTTTTGCTAAAACCCTAAAGTCGTCTAGGGCGTCTTGATCTCAGATAGTGCTCCTAGGCTCCGTCGACATCGCTAAACCCGTCAACAAGATTTGACGCTCAGAAAAACCCCAAATATCCCAGTTTTTTCTAGGCTTTCTAGCAATAGACTTGCGACGCATACGCAAACTGGAGGGTCGTATCTTATATGATCTCAGAAAAACTTAAATTAGGTCAAAAAACCCTTACAAGTTTTAATCGAACAGAAATCGCCAAGAAAAGATCCATCGTAATCTTTATTTATGCAGTCGATCATGTCAGGTCGAATCCCTGGATAACCGCTGCATGTCCCCGTCCTTTCGTATGACTGCAGGGATCGTCGACACCTGTCCTTGACAGCTGGTAAGCATCATCGTGTGTCAGTATGACGTCACGACCCTGTTCCCTTTTCAATTTCTCGTTCAGTTAGAAACGAACCAGTCTAGCTCCAAGGCGATTGAGGTAATTTCTAACTCTTGTCTTATTTCCTATGCGTCTTATTGACAAAATTTAAAACTCAAATTCGACATTCAATTTTCAAATTTTGGGAGCAAACTGTTTGGGAAAAAAATCATGTCGTACGACCACGACCGGAGCAGGTAAGACGCACGTCATAATCCAAATCTTATATTAAGATAAGGTCTCGACGAGAACCCATAAAACATCCGTCATCGCCCGTAAAAGGTAAGTCGTACGTTCCCCATAACGCTCGACCATAGTATCGCCCGTCCCGTATGACCATCGTGTAAGATCATTGTACCTTCGACCGAATCTAACGTTAACCTTGACCGTTACGTTTGTTAAGTGTTTAATGCAGGAGTCAAAGTCATTAAAGAGCAACGGATATAACCGACGCAACCTTCAACGATCGATAGCCGTAACGGACGAGGATCATCATGGATAATCACTCCGGCGACCGTTTCCAGCCGTTGTAGCCGTTGATTGAATCATTAATGGAGTTAATTAATGACGCGAAGGCTATAAAAGACAAGCTAAAGCTTCATTTTAAGGATCATCGGTTAACATCCAATATACATCAGCGAACATCACCAAACAGCAGAGAAAATCATCCAAACTCATAGCAAAAAACATTCAGACTCTGGAGATCGAGTACAGAAAGCCAGAACCCTACTGCGAACTCAAGAACACTCGAAGGAAAGCTCAAGTATCGCTCTCGACGCACGACAACAGCCCTCGACCAACAGTTCACACTTTGTATTCACACACGACAAACACCTGTTTTCACATTTAAACACTTGTACTTTACATTTCGAAGTATTTCCTTCATTTGTATTGTAATCATTGTACGATCGACACCCGGAACACCAAGGACATCGCCCCTGTTTGGCGAGCATAGTGCAGCGACGACACCCACTGTCGTCCGCAGGTTTTTTCCTCGTTTGAGGTTTTTCCTGCGTCATCAAATTCCTTGTCTCGTTTATTTTTTCCTTCGTTGCACGTCTCGTCGAAAATATCCTTTCTTTAGTTGATTAAGTCCACATCGACCTTAAGTTGTCCCTTTGGTGCGATTTTGGCATTAACAGCTGCTAATGCCAAAAATCGCACAAAAGTACAACTTATGGTCGATGTGGACATTTAACAACTAAAGAAACTTATCTCAAGCCAAATAACACAATAGCGAGGAAAAAGTAAAAGAGACAAGAGATTTGGTGACGCGGAAAACCCCAAAACGAGGGAAAAACCGTGGTCGACTGTGTTAGAGTCGATAGTGTACTATGGTCGCCAAACAGGGGCGAAAGTCTTGTGTTATAGGTGATTTGTGTACAATAGGTTACAAATGAAGTAAAAATACACTTAGTCGTGTGTAAAAAGTGTGCGTCGTGTGTTGAACGTGCGAGAAAAGCTGATGTCGTGAGGTTTGAATTGTTGTCGTGTGGTTTGAACTGTTGTCGTGCGGTACTTGCGTCACCAACGTGTGCTCGAATGCGAGAGAGAAAATGTAGAAGTAAATGAGAATGCAGTTGTATAGCTAGATGAATTCGTCCCTTTGCTCGAGGTTGGAGCATGTCTTTATATAGGTTTCCTCGGTCATTAATGTGCTTTAATGGTTTGTCTTGTAACCGCTGTCGAGTCTTTAATGTCATTAAGAGCTCGACCGTTATTGACCGTTGTACCATAATGGCTTGTAGACCTGCATTAATGAACAAAAGAAATGGCTGTCGACCATTGATAGTTAGTGTAATCGTAAGACCGTCTTAAGTTCTAGACGTCGGTCTTACAGAGCATACGTCCGTCACCAAAATAGAAGACCATGTATATGACTGTAAATGTCTTGTAAGACCTTATCTTAATATAAAAATGGTCTTATAAAAATGTCGTAAGACTAGGTCGTATGACCACCAGGTCGTAAGACCAGAGTGATATAATACCGATGACAGGAGACTGTCAACGTAAGACTAGTGATGAGTGACGTGCGACGCATGGCTGGCGACAGGTGTTTCACGATAGGTGACTATCAATATGTTGCTAACGATGTATGTCATACGACATGCGATGTGTAACATGCGATAAGTGACGTGCGATCACGGGATGTAAAGACACCATCTTAAATGACTATTGACGCAAGATGTGTTTTCAATAACCAACTATCGTGGTTATTAACGTATGTCGGGGACATGATAATAATGGGTATTATCTTTGGTCATTAGGGTAATCAATGTCCATGGGTCATGTCGAGGGTATTTCCCAAGTCGGTCGAGGGTGTGATTTTTTACCCAAACAGTTAGCCCCCGAGATTTGAATTTCAAAGCCATTTGAATTTTAGATCTCGTACCAATTTGTTTCTACGGAGACGTGTCACTTTTGCTAATTGGATCATTTAGAAGAAAATCGACTTGGTCAGCTAGAATCGCGTGACCAGTCGATGGTATGAAGTAAGTCGCGGCGATCGAAAGATGATCTTTAATGTACTAGATATTTGTGGTATTCATCCGACGATCGTAAGACGATCTTAAAACATAAGGAACCGATGGTGATCGTAAGACGATCTTTATCAAAATGAGACGTATGGATCGGGAGTCAATCGTAAGACGATTGGGCCGAAATAAATCTTGGCGGCGATCATAAGATGATCGAACCAAGATAAAATTTAAGAATCTTGCGATACAGTCGTTAAAGACTTACGTTCTGGCGTTCCGAGCCGATACGGTCGTTAGAGACCTATGATCTGGCGTTCCGAGCCGATACGGTCGTTAGAGACCTATGATCTGGCATTCCGAGCCGATACGGTCGGTAGAGACCTATGATATGGCGTTCCGAGTCGATACGGTCGTTAGAGACCTATGTTACGTTGTGTAAGTTTTGCTTTAGCGATAATCGATAAAAAAATTTCCTTTCTATTGAACCTAGTATTATGTCGACTCATACATGTCATGGACAAATGTAATGTCAACTGTAAAAATTCATTAAGTACAAAAATGAACAAGAAGTCGTGCGACTTGGGCATCCATTGTAATACAACGATTAGAACGTAAGTCATAAGACTTTTTGAATCGTATAAGCAAACATAAGCGCATGCGATCAAAGCATTCATTCAGAACATGAAAATTTTCTAAGTTAAAGAACTTAGCTTGTGGGGTCGCTAGACCTTACGATCGTGTGATTTGATCATACGATGAACTTGAATCATGTGTTCCTGTAGTTATACAATCGAGTCGTCTAATAAAACTGATTGTTTATACCGTACGATTTTACTGAAGTCGTATGATAGACTTAGTAACTTATGTCGTGTGATCCTGCGATAAAGCAATGTCAGAGGTTGGTCGTTGGCTAGCCAACGACCCTCCGATACTTAAGTCAGTAATCATCGTGATGAATAAAAAATCGTATGAAAGAAGGAAAAAGATTTAGAAGAAATACATTTTCAGATGCGTTGCATTCCAGCTGCGTGGGATATTTCGACCGTCGAGGGTTTGGAGCCGATAGGCACCTTTACCCACGACTTCTGAGATACGATAAGGACCTTCCCACTTGGTGGAAAGTTTACCTGCATTAAGCTCTTGAGCGCTTTGGAACACTCGTCGGAGGACGTAGTCGCCTTCTTAGAAGACTTTTGCTTGTGATTATACGGTTAATCTTGCGACTTGCCTTTATTGGCAATCATGAGATTAAAATATGCGATTCGTACTTATTGGCGACTTTTGCGTTTTGACATGCGTCTTACCATGACTGGTGATTGTGAGATTCAATGTATAAGTCGTTTTTATTGACGACATATGTCATGACTAGCGATCGTGCGAGTCACTTTTATTGGCGACCAACAATTTTTAACTTTCGTTTGCCGTGACTGGCCATCATAAGATAAAAAATATGAGTCGTCATTTATCGATGATTATAAGTCGTAACCTACATTTGCCACGACTGGCGATCACAAGATTTAAAATGTGAGCCCTCATTTATCGACGACTATAAATCGCAACCTGCGTTTGCCACGAATGGCGGTCATAAGAAAAAATGTGACGACTATAAATTGCGACCTGTGTTTTAAGTCGTAGAGACTTTGTTTCTCATGGTATAAATCATTAGACCTGCGATGTAAGTCCTAGAGACTTTTGTTTCTCACGATGTAAATCGTAAGACTTGCATTTATATGATGTTGCAAGCCCGTAACATGGAGTCGATAAGCGCCTTTTTCCGAGGACTTTTGAAATCAAATGTGGTATTTTTCAGTTTGTGAAGGGTGTTCCGAGCCCCCGAGTCCCTTGGATGATGCGATACATGCGATACTTTTGATGGAGCATTATTTTATCAAGGCTTGAATCTGGTTTCGAGCCGCATTCAATTCCGATTGAAGTTGAATCATGGGATCTTGATAGTTTGCCATGTACCTGAAAGACTCTACAAGATCGTTAGAGCGGTGTGTGTGTTGGCTTGAGATTTTCTCTAGATGGGGTCCCATGGATGGCGCCAAACTGTTAATTCCAAAAATCGCACAAAAGTACAACTTAAGGTCGGTGTGGACATTTAACAACTAAAGAAACGTATCTCAAGCCAAATAACACAATAGAGAGGAAAACGTAAAAGAGACAAGATATTTTGTGACGCGGAAAACCCCAAAACGAGGGAAAAAACCGCGGTCGATAGTGTTAGAGTCGACAATGCACTATGGTCGCCAAACAGGGGCGAAAGTCCTTGTGTTACAGGTGATTTGTGTACAATAGGTTACAAATGAAGTAAAAATACACTTGTGTCAGCGACGTGTGCGTCGTGTGTTGAACGTACGAGACAAGCTGCTGTTGTGAGGTTTGAACTGTTGTCGTGCGGTTTGAACTGTTGTCGTGCGGTACTTACGTCAGCGACGTGTGCTCCAATGCGAGAGAGAAAATGTAGAAGTAGATGAGAATACAGTTGTATAGCTAGATGAATTCGTCCCTTTGCTCGAGGTTGTAGCATGCCTTTATATAGGTTTCGCCGGTCATTAATGTGCTTTAATGGTTGGTCTTGTAACCGTTGTCGGGTCTTTAATGTCATTAAGAGCTCGACCGTTATTGACCGTTGTACCATAATGGCTTGTAGACCTGCATTAATGAACAAAAGAAACGGTTGTCGACCATTGATAGTTAGTGTAATCGTAAGACCTTCTTAAGTTCTAGACGTCGGTCTTACGGAGCATACGTCCGTCACCGAAATACAAGACCATGTATATGACTGTAAATGTCTTGTAAGACCTTATCTTAATATAAAAATGGTCTTATAAAAATGTCGTACGACTAGGTCGTAAGACCACCAGGTCGTAAGACCAGAGTGATATAAGACCGATGACAGGAGACTGTCAACGCAAGATCGATGAGTCATAACTGGCGACACATAACTGGCGACATAAGACTAGTGACGTAAGACTAGTGGCGAGTGACGTGCGACGCGTGGCTGGCGACAGGTGTTTGGCGATACGTGATTGTCAATATGTTGCTAACGATGTATGTCATACGACATACGACGTGTAACATGCGATAAGTGACGTGCGATCACGAGATGTAAAGACACCATCTTAAATGACTATTGACGCAAGATGTCTTTCAATAACCAACTATCGTGGTTATTAACGTATGTCGGGGACATGATAATAATGGGTATTATCTTTGGTCATTAGGGTAATCAATGTCCATGGGTCATGTCGAGGGAATTTCCCAAGTCGGTCGAGGGTGTGATTTTTTACCCTAACAATAGCCGATTAATGGAACAAATTATTATTTGGCAAATTAAAATTTAAAATCGACCCTTTAAAACGTGGGTTACTATCCCATATGATAATTTTAAACATAAAATTTACGTTATCGGCTAATTATATAAAAATATATAAAAACCAACTTAAATTGGAAAATTTCGAAAAGAATTTTCATAACGAGAATTTTAAAACGATAAACTTTTCGAATAAAAAACTGAACTTGGGCCTACAAGCCCAATACGTGAAAACACGGTAAATGACCCAAAAATAAACGAGGAATTTTGGGCCTTTGCCCCGATAGATTAGGGCACGAGTCTAACACACGAAACACCATCATGGAGGTCGGAGTTTAGTAAAGAAAATGCGACGGGCATTAACGTGATTAGTCGGCATCTTCGGTGGCATGGAGCCATCCACAACCGTGAATCACACGGTTTGGAACCGTCGTTCAGGCGACTACATGATCCATGGTACCCATGGTTCGAGTCTATGGTCTATAAAACAAAACAATCACGACTTAGCAACACCCAGATGAACATTAACCAGAGTCTAGAGGTGGACCCAAAAAAAGCCTCTCCAGTAAAACTAACAATCGGCATCATGGGAAAACAACCGACTTAACAACATAACAGGAGCACACAACGTCTAGGTAACAAAAACGGCAACAGCCGTGAAATCTTCGACATAGTAGTTGCTAAAAAACGGCGGTCCAATAATGGCCTATAACTAGTTCAAAAGGTGTTAAAACGAAGCAAACCTAGTCGACGATTGGTGAAAGCCGGCGAGGAGAACCGGCAACGGCCGACGAGAACAACTGTTGCCACAAGGCAGCCGACATGGGGCGGCACGACCAGAATTACACCGCAACAACGGTGAGAAATATTAGCCCCATGGTCTTGGTTGTGGCAAAAAATAGGGTTAACAAACCCTTTGTTTCCGATGCTTAACAGCATTTAATGGCAGCAGCCGTAAATGGCCGGTGATCGAGGGTGGCGAAGGCGACGGTTGGGAAAACCAGCCGGTGGCAACAACCACAAAACGCTGTCGACGGGCGAAGGAAGAAGACGACATCGGCCGTCAAACCTTGTCGGCATTAAAAAAAACGCCAGGATTTTGAAACCCTTTTCTCTCTCGGTCATCGCCGATTAACGAGAACGGCATCAGCCGTGAAACAACTGGTGAGAAAAACCGACTTGGAGGATCAAAAGGAGACATTAGTCACTGATGGCCGGAAGCAAGGAAGCTTCTTGCAGCCTTTGATTCAAAACAGGCGGCGCTTAGGGTTTATAACCCCTTTGGCACTCTCAACGATACTATAATTAGGGTGGGTCTCAAAAATAAATGAACAACATATTTTAAAACAAAAACTTTTGAGAACCAATGAAGAAAACCCAACTATTTTAAATCCAATTCAAAATTAGGTTTCAATTTAATTTATGATGCCATAAAATTTATTGTTCCATCCTGTTAGGGTCAAAATCAGGTTGAATAGAAGTTCAAGGGCTAAACTATTATTAATCATTTTGAGCCTTTAAAGTGTAATGGTCCATGGGCTTAATTGATAAAGGCCCATGGTATATAAAGCTTTGTTAGTGTAGAATTTACAATTAATCGTCATTATCATTCAAACACTTTGCATTGTAATTCTCTCAACTTTCATAGTGAATTGGATGTCCAGTGGAAATCATTCTGACTTGTTGATTACCTGTTGATTTCTACTGTTATATGCACTAATTTGGAACTCACAATTGGTATCAGAGCATACGGACGATTCAATTCAAAGTGATAAAAGGTCTCTGGTAAGAATTCTGGTTAAGTTTGCGACTGTGTTCTTGGCATTCAAACTCATATTTTGATTCTGTGAAAATTGCTTATTGTCGTTTATTGCATTCCGTTAGTAAAATCATTATAAGCGATTCTGCAATTTTTCGTAGCCTAATTCGATCATCTTATTAGTTTTTTAGCAGATTCAAGTTCTTAGCTTTTGGTCTCTGTTCATCACAAAAATTGAATTTTTCTGTCAAAATCGTGTTATTTTGCTTTAGATTCGAGTTGGGTATTGTTAGTATTGTGTTTTGTTAGGTTTCTAACCTTTCAGGATTGATTTTAAGAAACCCTAGTCGAATTCCATCGATTTTGGAAACCACAACCGCAGTATCTGGACACCACAGCCACGCTTTCCGGATACCACCCAGCTTTCCGGAACATCGCTTCATCTTTCCGGGTAAGTTCACTTTTTCTCACCATTCCGGACACAATTGATCCGAAAACCCAAAGT
Source organism: Saussurea involucrata (assembly GCA_033807775.1). Lineage (NCBI taxonomy): Eukaryota > Viridiplantae > Streptophyta > Magnoliopsida > Asterales > Asteraceae > Saussurea > Saussurea involucrata. The sequence goes on along the minus strand of CM066320.1, from coordinate 66,466,005 downwards.
TTCTGGTAAACTAGTTTATCCGGACAACTCAAAGTTTCCGGTAAATTGACTCTTTCCGGACACTGATATCCGGAAAGACCTTCTTCATAAAAGTACCTCATTCGGAAACCCATTTCATCCGGTAAGTTTGTGTTTTCATATTTTCATTCGGAAACCTCATACATCCGGTAACTATACTCTACCCGGTAAACAAAGATCATCCGGTAACCTCTAGTTATCCGGAAACCTCTGTTTATCCGGACACTTTTGATTATCCGGATACCTCTGCTGACTGAACACATTCACACACAATCTGATCCGGACACTTCCAGATCAGACATCTTATATCCGGATTCCTATCCGGTAAGTTCAGTCTAGTCGATTTCTTACCTGTTTTAGCATAAACCACTCTTAGAACATGCGTTAGGACATCACTCTTAATGCCTTGCGTTAGGATCTCACTTTGAATCGAACCCATCGTCTGACGATCACATTAGTGCAACTTAAGATGTCTTCGCACGACGCTCTTGCTATCGGCACAGACTCCAAGCCGCCTTGCCTCTACCAAGGTTAATACAGCCAGTGGCGAGATACATTCCTGATTTTCATCGAGTCAAAGGACAACTTTGAGTTCATCTAGCAAGCTCTATGTCATGGACCAATTCCTACACCCGTGAAGATTGTTCGAGCTGCAGCAGCAGGAGGTCAAGCTCACACTGAGAATAAGACACTCACAGAAATGACTACGGACGAAAGAGGCATGATTGAGGGAGAAAGCATGCCAAGAGGTACCTTGTTCAGGCTCTACCTAACACGATCTACACAACCATAGGTAGCTACAACAAGACATCAAAGGGCATATGGGATCAGGTGGAGAAAATGATGCGCGGGAGCAGAGTCGGGAAGCAACTAAAGATTAACAGTTGTATAACCATGTTTGATGGGTTCAAGCAGCGCACCGACAAATCTCTCTCCCAGACCTATGAACGTTTTTGTCTCCTTCTCAACGAGCTACTCAAAAACCACATCACTCGATCTAACACGGAGAACGCGCTCAAGTTCCTCAAAAATCTCTTGCCTGAATGGAAAGTATTCGCATCTCACGTCAAGCACAACCACTTGATGGAGAACGTTGGCATCCACGAGTTCTATGAGATGCTTCTTCAGGACGAAGATGAAGTGATGAAAATTCTGAACGAAAAGAAGTCTGCATCCAAGCCACCTGCTGATCCACTAGCTCTTATGTCTTCAAAATAAGGCAAATCTTCTGGCCGTCGTTCCAAACGTGCCCAAGAGCCAAGCGAATCTGAGCCAGAATCTGAGGAAAAAGAGGACAGTGATTATGAACCTGAATTAACAACCATCAAGAAAGCAATGGCACTGCTCTCCAAATCATTCCAACAACAGAAGTTCTATAAGAAGCCCACATCCAATAATCAGCGTTATTCCACCTCTTCCAACAAGTGCCATGATTACCAGGATAAATACGAAGGCAAGAGGAAGTCCCATGAGAACAGCCATTCTGATAAGAAGGAGAAGACTTAGAAAGATGACTGTAAGCCAGAAAAGAAGAAAGACGAACCCGTGACATGCTACAACTGCGGGAAGTTGGGTCATTTTGCCAAAGACTGTAGAAAGCCTGTTGTAAAGAATGCACATTATTACAAGGCAAAGCTCGCATTGGTAGAACAAAAAGAAGCAGGAGAAGCTCAATTTGTTGAAGATGACTACTGGTTGGGTCGATCTGATAGTGAAAGAAACTCTGAAGGTACTGATGCTTTTATGGGATACCACTCTCCTACTGATGAAGAAAAGGGAAAGTTGTATCACGTATGTGAACCTATCCATCAAGATCTTTTTAATCAAATTCAATCTCTTACTAAATGGATAGATTCCTACAAGGCCACCGCTGATGAACACCTGCTTGAAATTAAGTCCTTAACTGAAAAGCTAGATGTTCAAAAGCGAATAACTGAAAAATACAAGTCCAAAAATGCTAATTTAAAAGAAAAATGCAACAATCTTTCAATAGCACCCAAGGACTTAAGAGCCAAGATATCTAAACTACATTCACAGCTAGACCAGTGTGCGAATGAGAAAGCAGAAATTGTTTATCAATGCTCTGCTCTTCAAATTCAACACATGGAGTTTGTCAATAAAATAACTGATCTTGAAACCAAACTCCACAAAAGAGGCCAAACTGTCCAGACCATTCATATGAATAAACCCAAGGAATTCACATATTTCAACAAGGAATGGGGAATCGGATACGATAACCCACATTACTTGAAAAAGGGTGTACACTTCACACCTACACTCTATAATTTTGGGTGTTTGGGTATGGACAAAAAGTATCCAAAGTTTAAGATAAAATGGACTGGTCCTCTTGAACCTGAAAAGGAAGAGGAAACTGAGGAATATAAGCGCAAACACACGACTAAAATGCAACTTCCTTTTTGTTATGAGCCTGCAAACTATTCTTATGAGAAAAATCCAAAGAAATACCTCTTGAATGACTACTTTGACTGCTATAAGGTTGTAACGCCCAAGGATTCTTCCAAACAGGATGAGGTCCAAGCAACCGAACCCAAGACTGAGACGGTTGAGTCCAAACTCTATGTTCCCCCTCTCATCTTGGAAGCAAAAATAGTCGAGTTAGAGGAGTCACTCGAGAAGGAAAGGTCAAGTTTTCAAAAGGAAAAGCATCGCTTATCACAGAACTTGAGACACTCAAATCCGAGAAAACCAAAGCTGTGTCGGATGAAGGACAGGAAATCCTTCGGTGTGAAATCAATAAGCTCACATCAAAACTGTCTGACTTGGCAACAGAAGCGATGAAGGAGCATACGAGAAATGGTCAACTCCAAGAAAAATTTGACCTACTCCAATCTGAAAAGCTGATTTCACCCAAACTTTCCTCCAACTCATCTGATACATCTTCGTGTATAGCTTTCATTGGGAAAATTTCTTCACAAGACGGTAAAGAGTCTCAAGATAAAAGTGTTTTAAGGAATTTAAACTCTGATTTTTCCTAGCTTCCGCACCAAATTCCCCAAAACACACCGGCACAAAGTGTTCCTCGCCTTCCTTGGCCAATCCAAGTCCAGTAATTCCGGATATAGATTTTTCAGAATTTATGAATTCCAAGGGTAATTCTGATGGAGAGTTTGAATCGTTCCCCTTCGACAAACCTCTTCCAAGTCATACTGACTTTCTTTCGCCAGTAGTTAATCGACCGGTCAATTTTCAAAAGGGTGAATGTTCCAAATCAAAGACCCCCGCTGTGATTAAGATTTCTATAACTAAGTCACATTCTCAAAAACAATCACAGCCGAGGCAAAAGACCGTTCGATCGACTGATAAAAATCCTGTTTCCTCAAAAGCCACTGACCATGCTGTCAATGTTGTTTCAAATAAAACCGGTCGAGCTAAACAGGACAAACAAAAGTGGCTAGCTAAGGAATCTATCGAGAAAGACGCGTTGAAGTCATTTAATACGGTTTTCTATCATATAATGAACATGCATGATTGTGCTTTGAACCATAAGAATGATTTTGTTGAACAAGATGTTAATTTTCCAATTAAACTTTATTCTATTCAGCAATTAATTCAGTTATCGCATGATTGCTTGTGTTGTTCTAGTTGTGGTTGGAATGACTTCGATGATATTAGAAATTCACCTGATTGGTTTGGTTTGTATCATGTCTTTAACTTAAAACCAAATCGCAGACCTCGTAAAAACAAAAAGAAATCTAAATCTAAACGGGGTCCCCAATCAGAGTTTAAACCCAAGCAAGAAAGGAAACCCATTTCAAAACGGGTTCCTCCTACTGAGGTTAAACCTACACCCAAGAGGCAACCTGTTTCCAAATAGGTTCCTCCGAAAGGTGTAAAACCTAACCCTCCAGGACCCATTTTCAAATGGGTACCTAAAGTCCGCTAATCTCATTTTGCAGGACGGTCATGTGTGGTACTTAGATTCTGGATGCTCCAAGCACATGACCGGAAGAAGGGAGCTACTCACGAACTACAAGAAACAATATTACGGAGACGTGAGGTTTGGAAACGATGACAAGGCACCGATTTTGGGCTACGGCGACATTGTCCAAGACAAGATCACCATAAAGAAGTTTCATACGTCGCGGGATTGGGATACAACCTGTTCAGTATCGGCCAATTCTGCGATAAAGATCTCGAGGTTAGATTCAAAGCCAAAAGGTGTAGCATTCTCACAGATGCTGGAACTAGGGGTGTTAACGAGCCAAGTCGAGTCGAGTAGTAGATTATTCGAGCCGAGCTTAAAAAAATATTACCTGGCTCGAGCTCGATTAATTTTTCAAAGTCAGGCTCGAGCTCGAGCTCGAATATTTTTTCAATGTTCGAGCTCGAGCTCGATGCTCGTTTATAAGCTCGAATTTGAGATCGATTAACTCGTTTATGTAATCAAGATCGATAATTTTTATATTTTGATTATATAATTTGTAAACATATATAAATATGTTAGGCTCGAAAAAATGTATGCTCGAATGGCTCGGCTCGACTCGACTCGACTCGTATAAGCTTAATCGAGCTTTCAAACGAGTCGAGTCGAATATCGGTGTTATAAAGCTCGACTCGCTAACTTAAGTGAGCTTTATTTTGTGTTCGAGATCGACTCGAGCTCGATAACTATTAGGCTCGAGCTCGAGATAAACGAGCTCGAGCTCGAGTAGCTCGTTAAAAGCTCGACTCGTTAACACCCCTAGCTGGAACGGAGCTACTGGTTGGAATGCGAAAGACCAACCTCTACACAATCGACCTCGCAGCCCTGTAGACCGATAATTCTGTATGCCTGATGTCAAAGGCCAATTCCCAACAAACGTGGATTTGGCATCGACGTCTCTCGCACCTAAACTTCAAGAGTATCAACAAACTGGTGCTGGGCGGACATGTGAAAGGCATGCCCGACCTTCAATTCGTGAAAGACCGACTCTGTCGGGCATGCGAAATGGGGAAGATGAAGCGAGCAACGCACAAGCCGAAGGCCGCTCCGAGCACGTCACGGTCCCTCGAACTTATCCATATGGATCTGTGTGGACCGATGCGTGTTCAGAGCATCAACAAATGCAAGCATGTCCTGGTAATTGTGGATGATTTCTCACGCTACACATGGGTCAAGTTTCTACGCTAGAAGGACGAAACCCTGGAGCTGATTATCAACCATCTGAAGACCATCCAACTGAACCTTCAACAGCAAGTTCAGACTATCAGGACCGACAACGGGACGGAGTTCAAAAATCAAATCGTGAACGAATACCTGACTTCAGTCGGTATCTCGCAAACCTTCTCGGCGGCACGCACTCCTCAACAAAACGGAGTGGTGGAAAGACGCAATTAGCCCCTATACTCACTGTAGAGACACCTCAACCATCATCATCAACATCATCTGATACAACCATCCCCCGGAGGAACCAATTCAAAAATCGGAGATCGCTCCTGAAGATTCGTCATCAACTTCACTCATAGATCAACCTCTGACTTCCTCGGAACCAGAAGTTGCTCAGCCTTCGACGAATCCACCACAGTCTCCTCCGAGAAACCAGCCTGCTACACTTGAAGCCGTACAAGACCTTCTGACTGGTGGTTACGTGGATCCGGACATATCACACTCCACTCAGCAGCCGCTTCCACACACCACCAAATGGACAAGAGCTCATCCTCTGCACCAGATTATCGATGATCCTTCCACTCCAGTCCAAACGCGAGGCGCATCGGCCAATTTATGCATCTTCTCTAGATTCCTGAGTAAGATCGAGCCTACCACCGTCTGTGACGCACTCGAAGATCCGGACTGGGTCATGGCCATGAAAGAGGAGCCCAACCAATTCGAGGCCCTCAAAGTGTTAGCTTTAATTAGCCCCTAATTTAGTTGAATGTTTTATAAAGAAATTCTTGTATGGGCTTTATAATTAGATTTATGTTATCTTTGTAATTAGCCTTATGGGCTTAAGCTTTTTGTGTAAATAGACCCTATATAAAGGTGTCCATAGGCTTTTTAGGTTAAGGTGAGAAATCTGGAGAGCACACAAAAACACACATTGACTAGGTGAAATCAGATGAGAGTCGTTTACATGTTTAGTGTGGTGTTCTTCCAATTTCCCCCTCCATACCTTGAATCAATGAATATGAGATAAGATTTCTATGAGTATTGTTCTTAATTTCTATCTTATCTCTACTTTCTCTATGGATTTTATCTTCTATTGTTTGTCTGTCTTAAAATGGGATCAACAATTGGTATCAGAGCTGGATTGAAGAAACTCTTCTTCAATCGGTCATTTATGGCAACAATAGAAGATTAGATGATTTATTTGTTGTTTTGGTGCTTAGATTGATTCAATCACATGAGCCAAAACACAAATATCATTCTAATAGTTTATTTTCTGTTTTTGTGCTTATTGGAAATCCAATCTTTGATTTCAATAAGATTTGGATAAGTTTTGACAGAAAATTAGTGTTTCTCTTCACAAAATCTGATTCTGCACACCACATGTTTGATGAAATGCCTAAGTGAAGATTTGATTCTGTTTGGATCAAATCTGATCAGATTTAATACATGTGTGTGTTTTGATTTTTTCTCATTCATTGGTCTTATTTGATAAGTACTAAGTAGATGGTTGATCTATGATCCCATCCTTGTGTGTGCTTAAGTCCATAGCATTTTTTTGGCATCTTGGTAGTAAGGTTGTTGATCTTTGATCTGACCTTTATTTAAATCCAAGAATGGACTCTCTTTTACTCAGATTTTGTTAGTATTCCGCTGCTCATAATCGATTAAATGAAAAACAAAATCATTTGGGTCTTTAAAAAGTTGTCTGAGAAAGATTTGGTGTTGTGCTACATTTTCAAAGTTTGATCTGAATTTTTTTTATGACTTTGAGTACTTATAATCAGTTTTCTGACCTGATCAATCAGAGATATGAGCACTTGTACTCATTGTTCTAAAAGGTGTTATGAAGATCGTCTTATTTTTCCCACACCAAAGGTTTTGTGAAACATGGAAACCAACAGCCATGTGCATCAGTGTTTGTTGGGTTTAGAGCATAAAACAGTAAGCTGTCGGGGGTGTTTGTTTGCTGTCAAAGCTGAAAATTGCTGCTGTTTGGCTGCTGTATTGCTGCTGTTTGGCTGCTGTTTGGCTGTTGTATTGCTGCTGTATTGCTGCTGAATTGGCTGCTGTTTGGCTGCTGTATTGCTGCTGAATTGGCTGCTGTTTGGCTGCTAATTAAGTTGTTGTCTTGCACCTGTACAAACAGCTTAATCATGTTGTTGTTTTAAAAAAATTTACTGCTGTTTGTTGCTTTCCAAAACAGAAAATCCATGTTGTTTCAGAAACTTGTTCGAGAGAGCTCAGTGCTAATTACAGAAGGATGTTTGGTGCAGCAAAATGGAGCTGATGTTTAAGGTTGTGCAGCTGAATTCTGCGCTGTCCAGATTATGCTGCTGTTATAGCAGATTATGCAGCAGAAACAACAAGAGGGTAGATAGTTTTTGATCAGAAGCTGCTTGTGCAGAAACACAACAGAAGATCTTTTTGCTGATGTTCAACAGAGGCTGCTATCCACGTTCAGAAGCAGAAAGATAAGTCATATCACAGATGTAAGAGTTAAATCGCTGATGTGTGAAGTAGCTGTCTAAGAAAAGCTAACAGAGGCAATTCACAGAGCCTCTGAGCAAATTCACAGAGCCTCTGAGCAAATTCACAGAGCCTCTGTGATTTCTCAGAGGCTGTCAAAAGAAAGATCAATGGGGATTGGACAAGTTGTGGCAGATAACAAGCAGATGTGCGCAGGTGCAGATGAGCAGAATACGGAATCTGCAACTTAAGGCTTAGAGGCAGCAGAGGGTCTGGATCACTTCATGGATAAGCAACTTATTCTGAAATTCAGTTAAGGATACTACAGAAGTAATATTTCAGATGCATAGTTACACCAGAAGATGTTCACAGAGGTGTTTTAAGAAGCTGACATCACAGAGCCTCTATGAAGTCGCAGAGAGCCTCTGTCCTCACAAAGAGGTTATCAAAGTGCAGAGCTCGATCAGAAGCAGATCAGTCGCTGCTGTATTTTTTTTAAAAGTGCAGAAGCGGATCATAGGAAGCCTGATGCTTGGAAAGCTGTTAAGCCGCCAAAGTTTAAAACAATCTGCGCAGACACTCTGTGGGTGTCCATAAGCTCTGTGCAGACACTACAGATATATAAAGCTGCTGTCCAGAATGAAAACAATGCAGAAGGATGACGCTGGCAGATTAAGCTGCTGCCCAGCAGAGCTTAATCATTAAGTTGCTGTGTAGATTCTTGATATGTGCTGTCCAAAAGCAACTTTAAGGAAGCTTTTGTTGTTGGGCTTATCACAAAAGCTGCAATTTCAATTTTCAAGACCACAGAAGCTGTTGTGTTTCATATTTTTCATACATATCTATCGAAGGCTGTCCATTCAAAGTACTTTTCAAGTGTGCAAATCACAGAGGACTCTGAGGGTCTAGAAAAATCACAGAAGCAGCCGAACGCAGAGCTTAACCACAGAAGCTCTGTGAAGTTGTCCAGAGCCTCTGTGGCTATACAATCTTCCATCCAGATCTGTCCAAACGAACTGTGCAGTGTGCAGCAGATTGTGAACCTTTAGAGGTCAATCGTTTCTATACAAAAGCAAAGACCAGAAGGGACCAGAGGTAGACCCGAGCATGTACATCAGAAGTTGCTGGTCCAGAGGTCACGATAAGCCAGAAGCCCATAGCCCGAAATGTTTGAGTTTTCTGACAGCTTTGCGCTGTTTCAGAAACACGCGCACAACTTCTTACTCGGTGCTCCGATTCGCATGAGTCGAGTTGCGTTGAATTCCTAAGACACAGGTGAAACTTTTTCATGTTTTGAGTTTGGTCTGAATCAGTGTTCTTAATGTCCAGAATCTGTGTCAAAGTCAATGGACTCCATCTGGACCGAAAGCATTGCATTTCACTCGTTCTTTTTCCGCTTTCAAGAACGGTGTTCTCTCAACGGTTCTTCATGGTGTCAAGCTACATTTGTCACATTTTAAATGTCACTCCCTCCTCTGTTATTCAAGTTTAAAGCTCGATGCTGAATGCTTACTCAACGAGATATTTTAGAGTCAAATTTTCTGTTTTATGACCGTTCTGCGCAGCTGAGGGAAAACTTACACAACTCACTCGTTTTTCATCCAAAATGGATGAATCATAGCCCGTTGGAATGCTAAGAGGCTGGAGTTCATTATACATGTTTTATGTTTTCTTTCAATCATTCTCCATGATGGTCAAAAACAGTGGTGAAGTTGAGACATGAAAGCTGGACAGAAAGTGTTATTTGTCTCGGTCTTTCAAGAAGATGAGCCTACATTTGAGGGGGAGCTCGTGATGCTTTGAAGACTTGAAGAACGGAACACCAAAGGTTCTAAAGAAAGCAAGGGGGAGACTATAAGATGATGCTTTCTTTATAAAACATTAGGGGGAGATTGTTAGCTTTAATTAGCCCCTAATTTAGTTGAATGTTTTATAATGAAATTCTTGTATGGGCTTTATAATTAGATTTATGTTATCTTTGTAATTAGCCTTATGGGCTTAAGCTTTTTGTGTAAATGGACCCTATATAAAGGTGTCCATAGGCTTTTTAGGTTAAGGTGAGAAATCTGGAGAGCACACAAAAACACACATTGACTAGGTGAAATCAGATGAGAGTCGTTTACATGTTTAGTGTGGTGTTCTTCCAATTTCCCCCTCCATACCTTGAATCAATGAATATGAGATAAGATTTCTATGAGTATTGTTCTTAATTTCTATCTTATCTCTACTTTCTCTATGGATTTTATCTTCTATTGCTTGTCTGTCTTAAAATGGGATCAACACAAAGTATGGCGACTTGTCCCACGTCCATCACACAAGACGATGATCGGCACCAAGTGGACCTTCAAGAACAAAAAGAACGAGGATGGGATCGACTATGATGAGACATACGCTCCGGTGGCGAGAATCGAAGCAATACGTATGTTCCTTGCATACGCCGCGCACAAAAACTTCACGGTCTTTCAAATGGATGTCAAGACCGCATTTATCAACGACGAGCTCAAGGAAGAGGTGTACGTATCGTAACCGGATGGGTTCATGGACGAAAAGAAGCCTGGCCATGTCTACATACTAGACAAGGCGCTCTACGGTTTGAAGCAAGCTCCATGGGCCTGGTATGATACATTATCAAAGTTTTTAATAAAATCGGAATTTTCACGAGGTAAAATCGATACAACACTCTTTATTAAAAAGGGAAAAGGTCATATACTGTTAGTTCAAGTGTATGTCGATGACATAATTTTTGGATCTACTAACCCACAGTTTGCTAAGAACTTTGCCAAATTAATGGGAAAATTTTCCAAAATGAGTATATTGTGTGAGATGAACTTTTTCCTCGGTTTTCAAGTTAAACAACTGTCGATCGGGATATTCATAAATCAGGCCAAGTACATTCGGGATATTCTTAAAAAATTCCAGATGGAACAGTCCTCACCGATGAAAACTCCCATGGCACCCGGTACAAAGTTACACGCCGATTCTAACGAAAAGGACGTGGACACTAAAATGTACCGGGGAATGATTGGTTCTTTAATGTAAACAACTGCTAGTAGACCGGACATCATGTTCTCGACATTTCTTTGCCCCTGGTTTCAGTCAAAACCGAAAGAGTCTCACTTAATCGCTGTTAAACAATTTTTTTGTTATTTACGCGGTAGTGCTGCTCTTGGCTTGTGGTACCCGAAAGAGACAGGTTTTGAGCTGTCTGCATACTCTGATGCGGACCACGCGGGCAGCATGCTGGATCGGAAGAGCACATCGGGTCACGTGCAATTGCTAGGCGATAGCTTGGTGAGTTGGGCATCCAAGATGCAGCAGTGTGTCTCTACATCGACTGTCGAGGCGGAATACGTGGCTGCCGCGAGCTGCTGTTCACGAGTGATATGGATGCGCACACAACTCAAGGACAACGACTTCACATACACCAAGGTGCCCATCTACTGCGACTCGAAGAGCGGTATTGCAATATCCAGCAATCCGGTCCAGCATACAAAGACGAAGTACATAGATGTTCGGTACCATTTTATCAAGGATCACGTTGAAAGAGGTACAGTCGAACTCTACTTTGTAAATACAGAACATCAGTTAGCAGACCTGTTTACAAAACCCCTGTACGAAAAATGCTTTAATTATCTAGTGTCCAGGTTAGGTATGCTAAATCTGAATACTTGATCTGATTGTGTGCCCGACACAAGTTCCATACATCTACGAGAAATTGTCTAATCGTCATGTGTTGTCCACACTACAGATGATTGAGTATACACTTTCTCATATATGTATTCTACTTGTATCAGTTACATTGATAGGTTAAGTCTCTGTATTAATTAGGTAGGTTTCGTTTGTTTGCTTTCTGTTCATGTGTGTTTCCTTTTCTATTAATTACTGTCGTCTACTTCCAATAATGATATATGTGCTTTCACAAGTTGTTCATGTGTTCAGGGGGGGCACGAACGAAGTATCAGGTAAGTACTTCTACTTTAAAGGGGGAGTGTCACACATATTTTGTTAACTGTAAAACGTTTTTGTGTGTAGACACTCCAAGTGTGTTTCATTTCACTCTACGCGCACATTCCGAGGGGGAGCACATACCTATATGTTCATCAGTTGAGGGGGAGCGATACATTTTTTTTCTTTAAATGTGTCAAAGTTTTTTTTGTGTGTTAGTCTCCCCATTGCACACATATGCACAATCTGAGGGGGAGAAGAGTAATCCACATGCTTAGTTTGAGGGGGGGCAAGGGAAAGTTCTTTCAAAACCAATATGACAATATGTTTAAGAAAACTGGAAGAACAGGGGTATTTTTGTCAGAAACAACTCACTTTCCAGACAAGTTTCCGGATACCCCTATCCGGATAGGTTTCTGGACCGGACACCTATCCGGACCGGATGGGTATCCGGATGACCCACCCGGAAAGATGGCCCCATGTATAAGAAATCCAGACACACTACTATTTCTTTTATCCGGATACTTCGAAACCCACACAAACACCCTTCGCTTTCTCTCTCACTCGGACACTCACCAAATCGACGATTCTTACTCGATTTCCATTCCAAACTCAGATATGCTTCACTTTTTGCGATCTCGATCTCGATTGAGCACATCTCACGCACTAAAACACACAAATCAACCATAGATTTGTTCGAATCAGGGTTTCCGAAACCAACCTTTCACATCGACATTCGTTCGATCACTTTCAGTGTGTTGTAGATCGTGTAAGCTCTCTCGTATTCACATATACTCACATCAACTCTACGAGAATGCTTAGATACATGTTTAGGATTGTTTTGGCAGGATTGAATTCATCCGGATGTCGTCGGGATAGTTTCGAACTATCCGAACACATTCAAAATCGTCCGGAAACACCCATGACTAAGATATTTTATCCGGACAACAACATCATCCGGTAACCCTAGTTGTCCGGAAACCTCAGGGTTTCTGGTAAGTTCAATTATCCAAATTGTCTAGGTGTCCGGTAACCAAGTTGTCCGGTAGCCTCGTTTTGTCCGGATACCACATGTTATCCGGAAACCCTAACACATCCGGAAACCTTGGTTTGTCCGGATACCTTGTCCGGACTCCATGGTTTGTCTGGAAACTACTGGTTCAAATTGATGTTGTCCGGACACTTCCAATTTCCACAGTCCTGTACCCTGTTCTTTCACTGCCAGTCCTCATTCTGTTTCTGTTTGAGCCAATTATTGCAAAGGTACGTGCCGAAGTTTGTTCATACGCCTGGTTTTCTAACATTGATCCTTTTTCAGGAATCATACATGGAGGATCAGGAACAACAACAGCAACCCCAAGAGCAAATTCCTCCTTAAGAGGAATTCATTGACGAAGCAGCCGACAACGCTTTGGTCCAACCCGACCATGGCATTGAGATCGAAGCCAACAACCACCATCTGGACGTAGCCGAGTTCCGACCACAACACCGTGTGGTCGTGGACATTCTTCTCGGTCACCTCTCCATGGGGCCCTCACTGCAACGACCGACGTCACGGCTGCCAACTCTCAAACCATAACGGCGCGAATCGACAACCGCCCTTTCTCGCTCACACCTGAGTCGTTCCGCCGTCTACTGTCACTACCAGAAGCCACCACCGGTGGACATCAAGGATACGACCCTGCAGTCAATGACGCAACACTGTATGCTCAAGTACGCGCACTCAGCTACAATCACGCACTCGAACGCCCGTTAGCCTTCAACCGCAAATACCTTGCACCCATCTGGTACACGTTGTTCACAATACTGAACAGGTGTCTATCATCCAGGTGGAGGGGAATAGACCAGTACACAGCCGATTTTCTGCGCCTATTCCATGCCATGTGCTACAACAGGCACGTTGATTATGCCATGGTGATATGGCGCGAACAGGTCCAAACGATCAGACAAATCGAAGGATCCAAGCAGAAGAAATTTCTCCCATATCCAAAATTCCTCTCACTGGCCGTCAGACAACACATGGACGCGAATCCAGGCATACCGCGACGCATAAACCATCTGGTATGTCCTCCTTTTCACTTGCAATATCTTGTGATTCGCAACCCATCTGACGCCAGAGCCATGTCCTTACCTAACGGCCTACTGGAACATGCGGACCCCAATGCACCGAGTGTGTTAGAATATAGGAGAGAGATAGTTGCTCCCATGGTCCAGCCAGAGCCAGAGGGACCTCCCCGGGGACATAGACACGAGAGACGTGAGGGTCCAAGGACGAGAGGAGGTAGAGTCCGGGTAGAAATATTTTGGAATTGACCGTTAAACAATTCAAGATGTGGAGATTGTTTCTAGTACTCAAAGAGATAGCAGAAATTGAAAAGAGTTTTGATGATCATGATTCTCACATTCATCAAAAAGGAGGAGAATAATCAAACAAACGAAAAGGGGAAGATAGTTTGAAGATTTCAATTTCCTAGAGTCAAAGAGATATTTGCCAAAGTCAAAGAAAGGCAAGTCAAGAAGTTCGAGATGATGAGATATTTGAAGATACAAAGATAGTCCATGCTTAAAGATCAATCAAGAATGTTTTAAGCTCGAAGCCAATTAAACCCCAAAGCCAGTTCATATTCAAAGATTGAAGAAATTTATCAAAGCTCAAAGCTGCAAAGATCAATGATTTGAAGATATGAAGTTTTTGTTTTTTGAAGACTTTGATTAACCATACGAAGATTTAAAGTTCATATTTCGAGACTTTGTGACTATTTGTTTCTGAAGAGCCAGATGAAGTTTAATGCATTCAAAGTAGATTCTCGAAGTTAAAGCTTATTTGAAGATTCGTCTAAGAGATTTCAAAGAGCTTAAAGTGTTGAAGATCTGAAGATCAAAAGAGCTGAAAACTGTTGTCATAAATTTTTTAAATCTTGAATCCATAGGGGGAGATTGTTAGTATCAAGAATGTATTCAAGATTTAGAGTGTAATTGTAATAGTCAACAATAGTCAAAGTCAATGTAATAGTTAGTAAATGTCAAAGTCAAGGATTGTCTAGTAAGTCAAAGGTATAAATAGTGTGTGTAAGATAGACATTAGTAAGCACATTCCATACGTGAGAGAGAGCTTGTAATAGAGGGATGACTCTAGTGAGAGAGTATAGAGAGAGAAAGTAGATCTCAATCTTATTTTGTATCTTTCTCTCATCTAATACAAGTTCTAGCATTGTTTTCTTATCTTTTTTTTTAATAAACCCTTAATGATGGAAAATCATTTTGAAAATCTATGCATCATTTAAGGGGGAGTGAAAAACCTTGATTTTTAAACCATGAGAGCTTAATCAATTAAAAGTTGGACATCTTTTAACGTGATAAAATTTTGGAATTATTGAAAATCTTTTGAAAATGTTTATGTGTTGGTGTTATCGCACAAGTGGTGCCCAATAACATTTTTTCTCGCACGTGCCTTATGCGATAACACATGCACCAAATTTTATCGCATATGTGTTGTGTAATAAATGGTCGATAATAATTTTATCGCACATGTGTTGTGCGATAAAACCCTCTGAACATTGGTTAGCGCACGCTTCGTGTGCGATTAACCCTTACCCATTTTTATCGCACGTGTGTCGTACGATAAAATCTGGGTTATCGTGCCTTGAATGTACCATAACTATGACACATTGGTAGGTCAACCGTTCGACCAATTATTTTGGCCACGTGCCATCATCCTCAGGTTCTTATAAATAGAACAGTTTTCAACCATCAACCTTTTTCTCGAACCCTAAAAATCTCTCTTCCATAAATTGATTTTGGGTTTTTCTAGAAGATTGAAGTTTTTCTTTCATTGCATTCCATTCGTACTTCAATCGAGGATGGTTTTAACTGTTTATTCATCGAAGGGTTTATGAGTCTATTCGTCTTCTTATCAAAAATCACTGAATGTGTTAGGATTATATGTTAAAATGATAGATATAGGCTTCTGTGTGTAAAACGAGTCTAGGGTTTCAATATTATAACTTGATTTTGCTTTCCTTAGAGTTCTGGGCTTGAACACTTAGTGTAGGTTCGCGTGTTCATGTTTATCGCACACACATTGTATTCAAATATTCATCATTATTGTATGCTTCTATGTTCATTGTTATCGCACATGCCTTGTGCGACAACTTTTTGTCGCACATGTTCCATGCGATAACGTTCTTGATGTGGTGTGCGATAAAACCCAGAGTTGGGAAAAAATTTGGAACTTTTTCAAAAATATCAAATTGGGCATTTTGGCTAATTTTTCCTCACACAGGATATAAGATGGCTGTTGTTGAGAGACATGATGGTAATTCCTCAGATAAGAACACACCTATACCATCTCACAGGTCTTCCCATCCATCTGTTTCTGCTACAGATTTGGATGAAGAACTGTTACCCAGGTCTGAACGCCTACATCTGAAGGATAACAACTACACTCTTGACTTGAATGAAAACCTGGATTACAGAGTCATCTTGGAAATTCTGAAAGGTCATCCATTACGTACCGCTCTGACCAAGACAATCACAGTACCAGTCATCTACATACAACAGTTTTGGCATTCCATACAATTTCACCTTGTGAACGAGAGAAACAAGTACTTTACAACAAAAGTAGATCATTTTTATGTAAAGATCATCCTGAAAGACTCCGTAATGCCTTAGCTTTGCCAAGGCAACCTGATTTTGAAGACCTGATATATGAAGCTGATCTGTGTAGAGACATTATGTCTCTTGGTTATCAAGACGCGAGTGCTGGATTTCTTACACATTCATCCTAATTCAAGAGGAAGTATCTGCCGAGTATATGGTATACGTTGTTTAGCATTTTGAACCATTGCATGACACCAAAGCATACCGGCCTGGATAAGTGCAACATCGGGATTCTCAGAATGTTCCATGTTGTACCTTTCAACCGAAGGACAGATTATGTTGTTTTGATAAGGAATTAGCTGATCGAGCTACTTGATGACATATCCAAACCTACCAAAGCCCGCACATTTGTACCGTTCCAGAGATTTCTTCAGATCCTGATCCATAGTACTATTGAATCCAATCAGGAAATCCTCAGACGTCCCAATGCATAACAAGGTCCGCAATAGTGGATGCACTTCCTGAAACTGCCTGCCCTAATTAACTTTGCTCATATTGCAGTTATATCTGAAGCGGTATTAGCTTATGCTGACCAACAATCACCAATCATAGCTGAGTATAGATTAGAAAGTGCACTCATGGTCCAGCTAAATCCAGAGGGACCTCCCCAGGGTGCAAACCAATTAGGTGGCGAGGGTCAAAATTTTGAGCAGATTCAAGAACATGGGGTTCTTGAACGGGAAGAGTTGAGAGAAAATACGGATATGCGGGGAACAGAAGAAGGGGGTACTGCTGGTCATGAATCTACATCTGCTCTATATCATGACGATATCTTTGACGATGATGTCTCTTCTTAGGATACTCAGGATGATGCAGACAATGTTATTTCTGCATCTACTACTGATGATGGGACAAAAGCAAAAGGTAAAGATGGTGATGAATTCGAAAGCGACCCTGACTCTGATCACGATCCTAATGTTGAGAAAATCCTGAAACATGTTGGCCTGAGACCACATGTAGAAATTTCTGATGCTGATTCCACTTGGAACATCGAGAACGTAGGCGAAACTGAAGGCATAAGGATGGATGAGGGAGTTGTAGTTGAAATAGAAATGAATTTGAGCTGTGAGGAGAGGAGAGGAGGAAAAAAAATACAGAGTGTGTGTGCGACAGGGTCTGAAAAACTATTAATGATAGATCGTTCCCAAACCGTGTCTAGTCGGGTAGCCACATCTACTGTCAACGTGCGTTTGTCTCCGTTAGACATTCAAAAAGCCATAGTGGACTCAGCTACACAATGTACAGCCCCACCCAGCCACTCATCAATTTCTCAACAAACTGGTGTTTCATTTTGACAAGGGGATATAGCACAAGCTGTATCGGCAACACACTCAGTATCTGTCGGTATTGAAACAGATAGGAAATCGCCCCGGCCATTGACTTCGGTTCAACGCACTTTGAGTCTTGCGCCTTTTGGATATACATCTTTTCCTAGGACACGTGCTCTGGTTACTACTCAAAGGGTGACCAAATCTATTGGTACCTTTCGTGCACCAATCGGAACACCCCGAGTGTCATCGCCATTCGTTGGCGTTTCACGAGGACGGGGTGGAAGCCCTGTCAATGTCAACACCATGCCAGCATTGAGCACATGCCATATGGTTGCCTCAACCGTCATGTCAACCAATAACCTATGTGGTCCGGGTGTTAGTCCCAATCGTGCACAACAATTATTTTCTACGCTAGGGCCGCCTCCTCATTACATCACACTTGATTTTCTGCTTGTAGCTTTGGATTCACTGAACATGTCATATAAGAATTAGACCCAGGAGATGAAAAAGATTGCCAGTCAACTGTCTGCAGAGGTGTATCGTGCTATTAAAATGAAATTACTAATAGAAACACCTACTATCCAAACAAATATTCATCCTGAATCTCAACCAAAATCAAAACCACCACCTACCCAATCTGAACAAACCTTACATGTACATGAGCTTAAATCCAGATTATTAGCTTAGTTGTTGGCTCAAGGCGATCACAACGATGCTGAAGAGGTTAAACTTGTAGGCCTTTTAAGGAAACAAACTGAAATTCAAACCCGTTTACCCACGAGTTCAGATTTCCAAGCCTTACAACAATCCATTCAGGATATGACCCAAGCCATGACTTCTGGCTTTAAAGTCCTTCATGACAGAATTACAGTACTTGAGCAAACCTATAGCTCTCAAGCCCAAAGTTCTAAATGAAGACATGATGACTAAGATCCCGATCATGATCATCATGAGGAAGAGAGGAGTAAGAGGCAGAAGGTTGGTGAAGCTAGTGGTTCTGGAGTTATTATTGGAAGTGCTAAAAATGCTGATGTGGGTGGTTTAGATGATATGGTTACTGATATCCTTGAAGGACAGGCTGGTGATACTGTCCAAGAAGAAGTTCTAGATGATGTCACACCTAGGGTTGAAAAGCCTCAAGGTGGTGATAATAGGACTGATGAAGAGAAGATGGCAGATGATATGTTGCAAGAGATTGTCTATATTGATTCAGAAGATGTGCCATACAAAATAGTTTTTAAGATCAAGGAAGAGATAGATGAAGTATTTGATGCTGATACTGATAATGTGCAGATGGTTGCTTCTGATTCTGATGATGATAATGATCAGGTGCAATAACAACAAGATGATCATGTGATAGGTATTCCTGAACTTAACATTCCTTTCATTCCCGATGGTAAAATCAAAGACCCCGTTTCAGAAGCTGAAGTTAAAGTTTATCAAAGGTTAGTTGATAATGAACCTAATTTTGGAGGAAGAGGACTAAGGATAAGAATTCTAACTCCGTTCCAAGAGGATATCCAAAGAGATTTGTTTGTGAAAACTGTTCAAAGGATAGATCCGGTGAAGCTATATTCTATTGAAAAATGACCTTTCCTTCATCAGACCGAATTCCTGCATGTGATGAAAAACAAAGATCTGAATGTTGACTGGGTAAGAACTGACAAATGGATTGTGAAGATTAAGAAGATTGAGTCAACTAAGTTGCTGAATGTGTGGTATCCAGAGTTCACCGTGTATAGGACTGATGGAAAGGAATGGTGAAATTTTCTTACCTTCGTACCCCCGATAAGAAGAGTCTAAACCTTGATGACCTTGATGACCTTTTCAGCTTATATGATATACTTGCCCGTACCCCCGATAAGAAGAAAGATTGGTCTGAGGCCTTCCAGTCAGTTAAAAGATTCATGAAGAATATGGTGAAATTTTCTTACCTCACTGACTTTCAAATGGCACTTGAAGCAGGTCAAGCTAGAGTTAACATTTTGAAACCCAACAAGAGACTGTCTGACATTCAAGGTATTCCTATCTACACTATTGTTGAGAAGCCATAATTTGGCATTGTGTACTACAATAAGCAGAAAAAGAAGAAGAGATTCTTAAGGTTTGCTGAAGTGAACAAATTCTATGACGGGACCTTCAAGCTTATTTAGATTCAACTTGAAAGTAGGCTGAGACTTGATGAAAAGGGTCATGTTAAACTAAAGCCAAAGTAGAAAAAGCTGATTGACAGAGTCCTGGAAGCCATCCAGAAGAGAAAGGAGTACCGGAATGCACTTAGACGCTTTGATATCATTTTTGGGATCAGAAAGAAATACGTTGCACCGAATCAAGCTTAGTTGACATCTCAACTTTTTATACAAAGGGGGAGAATGTTAGTGCCAAATATATATTGAGTTATATCAAGTTGAGGGACTTGTTTGTACTTTCCTATTTGTAGGTATAAATAGGAGTTTGTTAGCTAATTTCATAGTATGTCATGCTTAGCCCTTTCAATCCAAGATTCTATCTACATTGTAATTCCTTCATTGATGATCTAATAGAGAGATGACCATTTGCATTTCATTATGATTGATACTTGTTCTAGGATCACACATATTGAGGCTTTCCTCTGCTCCCCCTTGTTCTATGCTTGGGTCAGATAAGGTAAGTAATGCACAAGACATAGATCAACCAATTTTCAGAGATTCTGTGACATAGGCCAGAGGCTCTGTGCAATGTCATAAAAGCTCTGTGGATCATAAAAACGTTTAAAGAGAAGATGTACATAGTGAAAGATGAAAGTATTTACATATATACACTAGAGACTCTATATACACTTGTGGGTCAACCCATATTCAACATACCCAACTTGCCAACCAAAAATAAGAATCTCTTCTCATCTAGAGCTTTGGTGAACAGGTCAGCAAGTTGATACTTTATGGGCACAAAGTACATTTCAATCGTGCCTTGTTCGACATGATGCTTCCGAAAGTGGTACCTTATATCGATATGTTTTGTTTTTTAGTGTTGTACTGGATTGGCAGAGATGGCTACGGAACTTTTGGAGTCACAGAGGATGGGTATCTTCTCGATATCTAGACCATAGTCTTTCAGCTGAGTTCTCATCCATATAACTTATGAGCAACAACTAGCAGCAGCAACGTATTCAGCTTCTGCCGTAGATGTAGACACACAATTCTGTTTCTTTGAAGTCCAGCTCACTAATATACCACCTAGAAGTTGAAAACTTCCAGAGGTACTTTTCCTGTCTAATTTGCATCCTCCATAATCTAAATCTATGTAAGCCGTTAGATCAAAGCCAGAGTTCTTTGGATACCAGAGACCAAGATTTTTGGTTCCTTTGAGGTATCTAAAGATCCTGTTTACAGCATAGAGGTGTGATTCCTTAGGATTTGCCTGATATCTTGCACCGAGACATCCGACATACAAGATTTTTGGTCTACTTGCAGTTAAGTATAAAAGAGACCCTATCATGCCTCTGTAGAGCTTGCACTCGACAGACTTGGCCTCTAGATCTGAGTGTAACTTAGATCCAGTGGCCATAGGGGTTTTCATTGCAGAAGAGTCAGAGAGTTTAAATTTTGTCAAACTATCAGAAACATATTTTGATTGACTGATGAAAATACCCTTTGTCGATTGTTTGACTTGAAGCCCGAGGAAGAAATTTAATTCTCCCATCATGCTCATTTTAAACTCACTATTCATGAGTTTTTCAAACTTTTTGCAACATTTCTCATTTGTAGAACCAAATATGACGTCATCCACATATATTTGGACAAGCAAAATATCACCTCCTTTCCTCTTATAAAATAAAGTAATGTCAGTAGTACGTATTTCGAAATGATTGACAAGAAGGAAATTCGAGAGTCGTTCATACCAAGCTCTAGGGGTCTGTTTGAGTTCATAGAGGGCCTTGTCCAGATGATAGACATGATTTGGAAAATTTAAACTCTCAAATCCTTGTGGTTGTTGGACATAAACTTCTTCTTGGAGTTGGCCATTGAGGACAGCAGACTTTACATCCAATTGGTACACTTTAAATCCTCTATGGGCTGCGAAGGCCAAAAATATCCCGATGGCTTCCAACCGTGCGATAGGGGCAAAGGTTTCCTCATAGTCAATGCATTTGTCTTGGCAATATCCCTTGGCCACCAATCTTACCTTATTTCTAATTACCACTCCATCTTAACTCTTTTTGTTTCTGAACACCCATTTGGTCCCTATTGCCGTTTTTCCCTTTGGCAGAGGTACAGGGGACCATACTTTGTTACGCTCAAATTGGAGAAGCTCTTCTTGCATAACATCAACCGAATTTGGATCATCTAGGGCTTCAGAAACCTTCTTTGGTTCGATCACACTAATAAAATTTGTAAAGAAACAAAAATTAGTAGTGGTTGATCGAGTTTTCACTTTTTCAGTAGGATTGCCAATAATTTGGCTCTATGGATTACTCTTCATCCACTTTGTTATTCTGGGAAGATGGTCATTAGTTGCATCAAGTTTAACTTCTGTAGGTGTGCTAGATGGTTCTTGCACTACCTCTGTTGTTTAAGGTACTTCGTTTGCACTTGTGGCTGGAGTTGAAGTTTCAGCTTGAGTTAGGATGTCTATGAGAGTTGGGGTTGAATCCTTTGTCGATGTTGGTATAGAGTCCTCATTTTTCTTTGTTGTTGAATCCTCTATTAGATTTTTCTTGTTGATTTTTCGTGGAATCCTTGTTGATCGTATCCTCTGCTTGCTCCCTCTCAATTGTTGTACATACATATGTAGCAAAAGAGGGTGAAGTATTTGTAGGACCAGTTAGGGATATACCTTGAGGTGCTTGGTCCGCAGAGTTTTGGACTCCAGAGGCTCTGTGTCCATTCACAGAGGGATCGTCGTTGTCATTGATCATATCTTCGAATAACAGATTTAATTCTGCTTCTCGTGAGATTGAGACGCCAGAGGCTTACTGGTTTAGCCCGAGTTATGAACTGATTTGCTTGAATTTTTATTGAAATGAGTCGTCAAAAGAGACATTTATGCTTTCCACTATCGTTCTGTTCCTCATAACCCAGACTCTGTTGGCTTTGGATGTGGCAGAGTATCCAATAAACTTTCCTTCATCTGCTTTTCTGTCAAAATTTCCAAGGTGCTCTCTGTCGTTTAAGACAAAACATCTGCACCCAAACACGTGAAAGAACATGATATTTGGTTTTCTTCTGGTTGATCAAATGGTAAGGTTTCTTCGTGTGTCTCATCACTATCAAGGATCGAATTTGAGTGAAGCAGGAGGTTGAGATTGCTTCTGCCCAGAAAGAAGTAGGTAACCCAGATACAGTGAGCATACTTCTTGCGGCCTCCAATAGTGTGTGATTTCTTCGTTCAACAACGCCAAATTGTTGTGGGGTTCGTGCGGCAGAGAAGTTTTGAGAGATTCCTTCTTCTGTGAGGTATGTTTCAATGGTAGGGTTTCTGAATTATGTGCCATTGTCACTCCTTAACTTCTGTACCTTGCACTAAAAAAGAACTTGGATTTTTCTAATTAGATTGATTAAGATACTAGGAATGTCTGACTTCTTTCGAACTAACTCAACCCAATTATATCTTTAGTATTCATCGATTAGAACAAGTATATACTTCTTGCCTCCTAAGCTCTGTATAGAGATTGGACCGCAGAGGTCAACATGAAGCACGTACAGAGGCTTAGTGCAAGACACATCTGACTTGCCTTTATGGGAAGCTCTTTTGAGTTTGCCCATCTCACAAGCAGAATAGAGATGATCTCTGTCGAATTTAATATTTGGTAAACCACTCACCAGATTATGTTTCACCAGTTTTTCAAGAGTATGAAAATTCATATGGGAAAACTTGTTATGACAGAGCCAAGCTTTTTCATTTTTTGTTTGACACCAGACAGAGCTTGTCACTATGGCTCTTTGCCTTGAAGTTCATGAGGTACAAATCACCTCTTCTTTCGGCTTTTAGCAGTTCTATTTTTGTATCTTCCCCTAACAGAGAGCAATAAGTTATTTTGAACTTCACATCAAATCATGTGTCACAAAGTTGGCTAACACTGAGTAGATTGTGTTTGAGGCTCCTCTTAACCCTCTGTCGGTTTCACTGCCACAGAAGAAAAAGACTTGTTATTGTGAATCCACTTTCCTTTTTGTTGCCATGTGAGGTTTTCATGATTTATCCTTAAAGAGTTTGAAGCCTTAGAATTTTGAGAAGACAATTCTTTTTGTTTCTGAATTTTCTCTAGTTCAAGAGTTGTTTGTGCCTGTATGCACATGTTGATAAAATATGGACAAATGGGTATTCCTGCTTTTGATTCCTTGGGAGGAATAGTTCTGCTAAGAATACCATAAGGAAGTTTAGTTCCCTCTGTCGGGCAGAATACGATATCTGTTTTGACAGAATCAGTCTCTGAATTGACAGACGTTGAGTCATCCTCATATTCTGATTCTGACTCAAGAAAATCTCTGTCGACCTTGTCAGGGGCCCGATTGTATAAACATGAGCCACATTCATTTTCACCTTTGTTCGTTGAGAAGTTTAAATCTTTTGAAATGCAAGGGACAGATTCAGGGTTTTTAAAGATCTCCATTGAATATTTTTCACACGGACTATGTTCGACAGAGGTTGTTTCATGACTTCAACAAGGTGATTTTCACAGGTTTCCTTTAAATCATTTTCAAAAACTTTTTGCATCTTAACCTCTGTAGACGAGTGAACAAACTCAGGTGCCTCTGCGCACAACTCCTTTTCAGGGGTTATTACGCATACACGTGCAACATGGGCCTGTGTTTCTAGATGGCCAAACTTGAAGAGTCCTATCTGATCTTAAGTTTTCAGATATTTCTTTGGTTTAGAAGCTCTTTTGACAGAGTCTAAGGATGATAAATCTAAGTTTTGATACCACACATTTATCATCTTCAGAGGATTCCTCTTGTGAGGTTCTCCAGAGGTTTTTCGCCTTTTGTTCACAGAGATTAGGTTAGGAAATCCTGGTTTTCGAACATTCTCAATGCAGAATAGGGAAGACATAGATTGGTTTCTTTTGTTTCCTGTGTACGGATCCAAATCGCATAATCCAATTCCTCTTCTGCTATTTGGGTGTTCGCTTTTTAATGAACTTTTTGTGCATCTTGGTATTTCTTTATCATGAGGTCTCTGTCAAGCAAGTCTTGGTGGAGAACTTCTCTTTCCTTTTGAAAAAAAGTATTTAAGAGCAAGAATGTTCATTCTGTCACTCTCATTGTCCATGAGCTCTTTGGTCTTGTTTTTCAAGGCTAGATCAAGATTAGTAACTTTTTCTTTTAAGAGCTTGATTTCTGAAAAGTATTATGTTTCAGGGTTTTCTTTATCACGAGCAATTTTTTGCCTTTTCTTGAGTGAGAAGTCTTGCTTCTCTTTCATAAAAGGCAAGTTTCTTTTCAGTTTCAGAACATTTCTTTTCAAAGTCATTTAATTCCTTTGTAAGTTTAAGCAATTTGATCTCAGTTTCATCAAAGGTTGAGTTAGAAGTGGATACCTCACAATCAGAGTCTGAGCCGCTCACTTCTGCTATTCCACATAACAAGGCATTTTTTCAGCTTCGTCGGAGGACTCGTCTGATACCCAGTTCTCTTGTTCGACCATGAGAGACTTTTGTGCATTGTATTCTGTCTTTTTCTTATAGAAGGCATAGTCTCTCTGTGGTTGGCCTCTGTTGGATTGGCTCTTGCACTATGCGGTGTAGTGTCCAGGTTTTCCGCATTTGAAGCACCCATTGATCTGTGGAGTTGGTGCGATGGTCTTTTCTGGAGCTCTGTGCTCTTTTCTTGGCATACCCCTCTATGGGTAATCTCCTTGCCTTTGTTGGTATTCACCTCCCTTCTGCTCATAGTGCCTATTGTTAAGCATCCTCTACTGGTCATAGAACTCATCTCTCCCTTGAGTTCTCGACTCATATGCTTGTGGTGGTCCATACTATCGTGGATCTTCAAAAGATCTCTCCATCTGTGGCCCATGATTATGAAATCGGCCACCTCTCCCATCTTTGTCATCAGTACCTCTGCTAAAGTTGGGTTTCTTCCTGAAACCTCTGTTGAATTCTTTGGTGATTAAAGCCAAAGATTTAGCAATTGAGGCCATGTTTGCCTCATCCTCTCCTGAATACTCTTCCTCTTCACTATCTGCAACCAACACTTTCTTCCCCTTCTTCCTTCCTCTAAAACTTTCATCTAGGCATTTCTCCTTCCGTGGCTTCTCATGAGCCTCTGTGGCCTGTCCTACTAATGCAAGAGGTCCACCCAACTGGGTTTTAGTCTGGACCACATAGTTGTCTTGTGCAGCTAATGTGCCAAAGAGGTCAATAAGAGTCCATGTCTCAAGATCCTGATTTGTTTGGAGTGAACACCCACTAAGTCACGTTTGACAAAAGTTAGCTGATAAGCATGTAAAATGACGAAAAAAAAGAACAATTTAAAAAATAACGAATCATAATATTTCATAATATAATTAAAAGAAACTTAAAATAATATCATATTTTAATTAATAGAAACAAGATAGTTATGAAAAAATAAATAAGTTAATAAAAGAACTTAAAGTTTATTATTATATATACTATAAAATTTGAATTTGTTAAAACAAATTATATAAAAAACTATCTACGTTACTTATGATTTTAAATAACCATAACATATAATATGAATAACAAAAATAATTATAATATAATTTAAAAATAGTAGTAATTGATGACTAAAATTTTAACTAATGTTAGAAAAATAATAATATAGAATAAATAATATGATTAACAATAATTCTAAATAAGTAAAAATTAACGTCAATATAAAATTATAATTTAATTAATAAAATTCGATTAATATTAATTACTATCAACTAATATTTATATTAGTAATAATTAATATTTATTTATAATAATAGCTAATAAATAATAATTAATATTAATAAGGATATATTGGAAAAAGTCACAAAAATCACCTTATAAACTAATCCACATAACTTATCAATAAGCTAAGTTATATCCATTTGAACATGTATCTAGAAAATAAGTTAGTTTATTTTTGCTAAACAATACCTTAATAGTAAACTTCAAATTATTGTCGACGGCGAGTTGGCATGTATTGCGTACGCGGTGGCGGATACGTTTAGATGGCGGGGTTTGAATAATAAGCTGATCGAGTACTCGGTCCGTGATGGTTTTTCTACGTTGATGGGAGCATCGATGTCAATCCCTTGGGCTAAAAAGGTGTGGTTTAGGGGGAATATTCCTAAACACTCCTTTTGTTTATGGTTGGCTTGTCATCGGAGGTTACCAACGCAGGATAGGATTCTCATATGGAATCACGATCCGCCTGACTTGGTTTGTTCTTTATGTGGGGTGGGGGTGGACTCCCATGACCACCTTTTCTTCTTATGCAGATTCTCGTTGGATGTTTGGAGGGAGATCAAAAGGGAGGTAGAGCTGCATGGTTTCCCGGAATCATGGACGGATATCCTGTTGTGCTTGTCAACACGAGGCTCGGCGTTGGGAAGTTTGTTGCATAAACTGGCCCTTGCCGCCACGGTTTACTTTATTTGGCAGGAAAGGAATAGAAGACACTTTACCACGCAAAAACGCTCGGTGAAGATTTGATTAAAGACATAAAGGCGGCTATTCTGTTGAGAATGGCTTGGAGGTGTAATACCAGAAGAACATTGCTTTCCCGGAATGAAGACTCATCTTGATCGTTGCATTTGGTGGTTGGCTCGTGCTTGGAGTTTTAGTTGTTTTATTATTCTTTTTTGTATGCGCCTAGCTACGGTTTCCCTTTGTTGTTTCTGGCTGATTGTAGCTTGGCTTGGTGATGTTACCAAGGTGTGTTTGGTTTTGTAATTGGCGGGGTGCCGTGACACTTTATTTTTCGTTTTTAATATATTGCTTGGAGCCTTCCTTCCAAAAAAAAATTTGTATTAGGATGATAAACTTACATAATTTCTTTCATAATATTTTTTTTATCAGTGGTGAAATGTGTAAAATAGTAAACCTATTAGGAGTTAAAGTGTAACTTTTATGAAGATTTTAATTTTTATCTTTTTATTTTAAAATTATTATAAAAAGTTGTCCGAAAATATTCGTAGGAACAAAATTTATGCTACGCTTTGTGAAGTTAGAATTATAGATTTATATTGTTGTTTTGCATCACATTTCTATCGTGCATGTGATTATGACAACATTTATTATAAATTTTATATTGTTGTTTTGCATAAGATGCTCTAAGGCCATCAGAACCCCATGGAAAGAATCTTTCAAATATTCAACTCCACATCAGCGTCACATCAGCTTTTCTTTCATCCCTCACTTCATCCCTAACAATCCCTAAACACCCGTATCCCATTCCTTCAAACCCTTTTGCCACCTCATTTATTTTAATTCTTTTATTTATACATTTAATTATTTAACAAAATAAAAATATTTATATATTTTTTAATAAATAAAAATAAGATAAATAATAAAAATTAAAATTCATACCATTAATTAAAAATAAAAATTACAAAATACAAAACACTACCAATCATGAAATTTTTGAATTTGCTCTTTTCTCGCTAAAGTAACCCTCAAAGCTTTTCCCGTAAGGTGATCATGTGAGGCCATGAAAAACTCGAAGTCTTTATCAAATCGGTTTGAGCGTTCGATTTCGCGTTCTTGATCCAACCTATGTCGTTCGAGTTTTGAGCGTTCGATTTCGAGATCGAGTTTTTTCATTTTGTATTCCATTGTATCATCAATTTTGTCGTTGAACGTCGTCAACAACTGAGTAACACTTTCGTCCGTATTCGCCCCGGACGTATTACTCGTTGATGATTTTTTTGCCTTGTTTCTCCCGATGGGTCGTTGAATTTGCTCGTCATCGTCATCATCGGAAGGTTGGGTACGTTTTGAACCCCGTGATGAAGTTGTCGTCATCGTTGGAACGGCTCCCCATTTTGGACATTTTTTAGGACATCCCAAGCTTGTTCGTGAGTGAAAGCAACTTTATGGCGTGCTAGATACCGTTCGTGTGCCGTTCGGGATATATCGGCCTCACTCATCCCGCTTGATCTATTATTGAGCAAGTTGTTGTAGATGCCGCCAAACGAATTAACTCTTTTATTGAGGTCGTTGAACTTGCTATTGAGTTGATGGGTTGATCTATAACCTGGTTCACGACCCATGCGAGTAAAGAACACATGCCCGATTCGGCCCCAAAAATTTCCTACATTTATGTAAAATTAAGTATAATAATAATAATAATAATAATAATAATAATAATAATAATAATAATAATAATAATAATAATAACAATAAAAATAATTACCAACGCTTTGTGCGTTACCGACCACGGGGTCCTCCGAAACGTCAACTCACGCCGACACTAACGCGAGTTCCTCGGCTTTACTCCACGTTTGTTTGGCGGCTTTCTTTGGTCTCGGATTTGATGGTTCCGGGTTAGATTGTTGTGTCGGGATAGATTGTGGTGTGTTCGGGGTAGAAGGTTGGGTTTCCGGAACAATGTCGTCGTCGAGATTGAAGTTGGCCGGAGTAAAACCTTGTTCAATCAACCCGGGACGTGTAAATTGGTAGGGAATTTGTTGGTGAAATTGTTGGTGAAATTGTTGGGGAAATTGTTGCGGATATTGTGGCGGATTTTGTTGCGACCATTGTGGCGGAATTTGTTGCGAAAATTGCGGATGATAACCTTGTTGTGTAAACGCTTGGAAACCAAGCTCTTGATCTTCTTGCGATTGTGGTGTATTCGGTCGGTTACGACGGGATGTAGGTGTTCTGTTTGAATTCATGATGAGAGAGATGTGAAAAATAAGAGGTTGAGAGAATTTGAGAGAGTTTGAGAGGTGTGAGAAATAAGAGGTTGAGAGAATTTGAGAGGTGTGAAAAATAAGAGGTTGAGAGGTGTGAGAAATAAGAGGTTGAGAGGTGTGAGAAATAAGAGGTTGAGGGTTAAATATATAGTGTGATTAAATTGAGAAAAATATTTTTTTTAGTAATAGAGCCGTTCAACGGCATGAATTTTAAAAAATTTAATTAATTTTTTTTTTAAAACACTTCGGGATGGATCGGGATCCCATCCCCGGATTCCATCCCTTACCGCCATCCCCGCAACCTCCGTAGCCCATCCCCGCATCCCCGCAGCCATCCCCGAGGGCCATCCCGCTTGGGGTACGGATGGCCTAAGTATTCTCCTTTAACAGATTTTTGAAAAATAAAATGAAAACATAAATGATCATTGGACATCAATAGATTTTATATATTGTTTTCTTGATACAAAAATAGTGATGATTTATTTTATTCATTATCATCAATGATATTAAAATATTATTATTATTATATATAAAGCTTTAAAAAAATAAAATTATATAATATTTTAATAGTATAACAGTTGAATGTAACTTTTTTTTGTAAATTTAATTTTACTTTTTCTATATTTAAAAAAGTTGAAAAAAATCTGTTTAAAATAGTCTAAGCGTCTAACGAATCCTATAAGCATGTCTAATAATGAGAAGTGCAAGTGCAACAACCTCAACATTTGTACACGCTTTTACTACCTGTCTACCTTTCCAACTTTTGATGGTTTTTCTACCTTTCAAGCTTTGCATAATTATTGTGATATTTTACATTTATAGATGAATTTGTTCTAAGATTTAAACATTTTTTAAGCATGCATGAAATGTTATTTTTTTAACTGATTACATGTAGTAAGTATATAAAACATTTTTTATAATCCACTTTCAAAATTGTAAAATGGAATGATTTCCCCAACCCCCCCTTTCCATTCATCGAAAATATGATATAATTACAAAAACAGGAGATCGATCTACTCCTAAAAATCAACAAATAATCTACCTAATCTACTCCACATATACAGGGATTCTAATCAACCATAAATACGAGATATACATTAAACAATATATATTCTAACACTCCCCCTCAGTTGAATCGGGAGGAAGACGAACGTTGAGACTGTCTCGAAATTCCTCAAACAGGACCAATGGTAACCCTTTTGTGAAAATATCGGCGATCTAAAATCTGGACTGTATATGTTGAACCCGAACTTGACCACGGGCCGCCTTCTCACAGAACAAAGTGGATATCCATTTCAACATGTTTGGTCCGTTGATGTTGGACCAGGTTACCCGATAAATAGATTGCACTTACATTGTCACAATACACCAAGGTTGCTTTTTGAACAGGACAATGCAATTTTAACAGAAGTGTTGATCCAAACTTTCTCAGTGATTTGATGATGACCCTTAGAATTACTTAGTGAAAATTACAAAGAACATTTGTATGTATTAATGTTTCGCCATCAGTGATAACACTGAGTTTGTTCAGAACCACTGATGGTGACCATTGTTCTTCATAGTATTTCTCAGCGATAAATGTACATCAGTGATAACCTGAGCCTGTTCGCTTATCACTGATGTCGCTGATAAGCTAAATTGTAAGCAATGTTGTTTGTAATCCCTGAAGACAAGTTTCGCGACACAAGAGTTCATCGCTGACATCGAAGACAAAGCTGATGAACAAGTGACAAGTCTACTAATGATTTCATGCGGATATCAGAGAAACCAAGACAAGTCCAGACATGCGACGTTTCTAGAAGAAGACTTCAGCGATAGTTCACTTACATCAGGTCTCACTGATGGAAGATCAACTCAGCAATCGCTGATCATGAAGCCTGCTCTCCAAGAAATGTTTGTCTTATCCTCTTGCACACTTTTGTACGATTTGTCAGAAGGACATACATTTGTCTAGAATCGTACAAACCACTCTGCCACTACATTGTTCACCATGCGGCCCAAAACATGTTTGCAAAAGTTAGAATCATGCTCCCAACCAGATGTTGACACGTGTAAAGTTCTCCTGACATGCATTAAATGCATGTAGTATAAATAGGAGGAATGCTCCTTCAGTTTGAAGGTGGTCATCCTTGAATCTCCTTAGTGCCTTAGAAAATTATCCATGATTTTCTTTCTTCTTTTCTCTCTATCTCTTAGTGCGAAAAATCTTTGTGATTCTCAAGTTTGTTTATATTAGGTCTTGTACTTAGTCTTATTCCGCAACAAGCTGTAAATTGTTTTGATTTATCAATAAATAATTTAGAAAACTATAAATCTTGTGTGTTTGTATTCAACCCGCCCCCTTTCTACAAACCTATACTTGTATAACCTTTCGGGAACAACAAGTGGTATCAGAGCAGATTGTTTAATTTCCATAAACAAGACCTTGCTTATACTAATCTCTTCATTGCTATTTTCTAAATGGCACAAAACAAAAACACAAACTACATTGATAAATGGCTTTCTTACCAAACCTCCTCGATTTAGTAAAGATAATTTCAATCTCTGGAAAATCGAATGATGCTTTTCTTAGAAGGTGTAGATCCCACTAAACCTCACTGCGTGGAAAATGAACCCTATATCCCCTATATTCTTTCTCCTGCTGTTGCGGCCACTGCTACCAATCCTGCCTTTCCTGAAAGGCAAATTATCAAAGAAGTCTCCTGAAAGTGCAGGATCTATTCTTACAATCAATATAGAAAGAAGTAATTGAGAAATTGTATGATCAAGCCCAATTGTATTCAATGATGCACAGAATTACAGATCTAAGAGAGAGATCACCTCTAAGATTACAAGGAAAGAATACAAGTAATATGGAAAATCAATCAGTTAGCAACGTAGTGCTAACCACTCTATTTATACTGCAACAAACATCTTAAAGCTACAGTACAAATAAGAAAGACTAATAAGAACATAACACGTGTCCTAATTAGTTTACACATTACTAAATAACGAAACTCGTCATAAGTTCTGAACAGGTAGTTCAGAACTTCTGAACATTCTTCTGATCACGCTTCTCAGAACTTCTGACTTCTCTTTCTCAGATCTCTGACTCTTCTTCTCAGAACTTCTGACTCTTCTTCTCAGAACTTCTGAATCTTCTTATCAGATCTTCAACACTTGGTTTATTGACAAAACTTCAGATCTAACAATCTCCCCCTTTTTGTCAAATAAACTTAAACTTTGCATCATCTAATTCTTTCAGAGCAGGAAC
This sequence comes from Saussurea involucrata, assembly GCA_033807775.1. Classification (NCBI taxonomy): domain Eukaryota; kingdom Viridiplantae; phylum Streptophyta; class Magnoliopsida; order Asterales; family Asteraceae; genus Saussurea; species Saussurea involucrata. The sequence goes on along the minus strand of CM066320.1, from coordinate 66,433,457 downwards.
AATTTTCTGAAGTAGCACATTCCTCAGATTAAGCCTCTTATCAATCTTGTCAATAATTTCTTGAATAATCTCAACTTGCTGATTAATTACTTCTTGAATCATGTTTGCTTCCTTCACTTTCAGCATCTTTTTCTCCAAATTGTGCTTTATGATCCTTAAAGTTCCAGAACAATATTTTGCAGTTTCCTTTGCTCTGAAGAAGATCTTTCCACTTTTGTTCTTCAAAAATACTCCCAACTCTGGATATCTGTGAACACTTCCAGTCTTTAACACCTTTTTCTGCTCATGATCTGTATTGGGATTTGCCAGATAAACACATGACTTTTGCAAATACAGAGCTATTTGGAAATCTGTATAGCAATGCCACCTTAAGATATAGAACATGGCCTCAATCACCACACTTCTTGCCTTCCTTTCATTTCTATCTTTACTTGACTCTTTAAAACATAGAAAGCTGTGTAATCTGTAGAAGTCAACCACTGACAGTTTCTCAAAATCTGCATCAGTGAAATAATAAACCTTGCCATCTTCTCTCAAAACTTCAAAGGATAAGTACTCCATCTTTCTGAATTTCTTAACCTTCAATTCTCTGATTCCAGTGATTAGAAAATCTGAGTAAACGGCTTGCTTTGTTTTGCCAAGACATCTTGATTTTTCAGCCAACCAGATCTGAGTCTCCTTAGACCTATCATAATACACATCCAAGAATTGTACCTCTTTTGGTTTGAAGAACTCAGGCAGATCAAATTCAAGAAAGTATCCATTCAGATCAATGAATATTTCATCTTCTTTGGGTTCAGACTGTTCAGCTTGATCAATATTAGTTATCTGCACATTCTGAGGTGTTGTGTCCTGAACTTCTTCAGCCTCATCTGACAAAATTTCATTCACTTCATACTCAGCTGGGAACACAAAATCATTATGTAGAATCTTTTTGGGATTCACCTCAGATAACAACCATTCACTACTGTTTCTGATTTTTCTTCTAAAATCCAACCTCCTCTTCACACAGTTTATGCATCTCTTCTTTAAACTCTCTTTTTCAGCATCCATACTTACTTCCATTCTAATCAACAGCCAATTTAGAGTTGCATCACTGTACTTCACCAACTCTTTTAATCTGAATAATTCAAGTCTTTCGTGAACCATATATGTGAACCCTTCTGCCTCCATTCCTTCATTCACAAAACCCTTCACATGCAGATCAACTTCTGTTTTCTTTGTGGGAGAACTCAGATTGCACTTTTCTTTTCTTTCTTCTATAGCCAACTGGAAGTCATACAAGTATGTATTTCTGACATAAATACCCAGAAGTCTTCTGCATTCAATTTCTATCAAGGCTTCTTCAGTGCTAGCAAAGAACTTGACTAGAAAGATCTGATCATCAAGAGTCAATCTGTGAAAATCAAATGTAGACATGGAAACCTTTGTATTTCTTTCTTTCAGTGTTTCCATTCTAACGAACATTAAACCATTGAATTCATCTTGTTGAAACATCAGAACTTTCTCGATTCTTTTCTGAATATGCAGTTTTGAGTCAGGAACTCTGAACATATTAGAAGCTTCTGAGTAGACCATCTGAGCTCTGTCATCCATAAAACCATCAATGTTACTTTCCAAAAGCTCATACTCTCCTTCTGTGTAGTAGAGATTATCATATATTTCCTCAGGAAAAATATCATCATGAAATTGTCTGGCTAAAGGTACATCACTTAACTCTAGAATGAAGTCACACAAAGGTTCTTCTAGTCTTTGCAATTTAATCTTTGGAATCTCGATTGGTTTTCTGAATACATATTCAGAAGGCATAAAGAAGTCTTTCACTTTCACATACTCTTCTTCTGTATTTAACTCATCACAAAAGTTAAACCTAAAATCATCTTTAAAATCCTGAGTGTAATCTACAGTTCTGTCTTCTTCTCCCATTAGATCAATGGGTCTTATCACTTTTATTCCTTTATGAATTTTCTGGACACTCAAAGCTCTGACTACTTCATTATGCATTCTTCTGATCAATTCTTCATTCAACCTCCTTTCTTCTGATTCAGACTCCATTGCCCTTTCACTGTTATAAACCACAATATCTGTACACCTGTTTACCACTGTACTTTCCACTATTTCTTCCATTCTCAAATCAGATTCCTCAATAGCTACAGTTTCATCTGAGTTTCCTTCCATCTCAGTATCCAAGTTCAATTCCTCTGTTTTATCTGATTCATTACTATCAATACTTCCCAACTCCATTTCTTCTGTGTCTGAACTGTCAAGCTGTACTATCTGAATCATCTCCTTTAAATTTTCCTGTGTCTGATCTTCTGTACTTTTTGTATTGGCTAAGTGCATGTCTGCTATCTCAAAATCTTCTATGCCAATATCATCATCAGAACTTAACCTTTGTCTTTTCTCCCCCTTTTGATGATTATGAGGATCATTATCATCAAACTTCCTTTTCAAGTTCTGATTAAAAGCAACTTCAGGTTCAGCTTCTGCAATAGGAACAGGATCAAGAGGCTTTGAAGTAGAAGCCAAAGATACACTCAGTGCTTTCAATATAGATTCCTGCATACCCTGCATCTGTTTTAACATATCTTTTTGAAAACCAGACATTATATCCATGATCTCCTTTTTGTGAGAATCCAAGGATTTCTTTACATCATCTACCTTGGTTTCAACAGAAATTAACTTTTTCTCTAACACAACTTTCAAATCTGATACCTCATCATTCAGATCCTCCATCCTCTTCTCCAAATTTTCTACTTTTTCCCCCATCTCCTTGTTTTGTTTCTGAATCTTTTCAAATTCAGAAGTTTCTAATAGTGAACCTGAACCAACAGATGGTCCAGTTTTCATGTGCCCAGAGAGCTCATGGCCTGTAGATAACACACAGTCATCTTGTACAACAGATGCACGTTTGAATGAGGCTTTTGTAATGTTCACCTCACCAGGACTTCCATCCAATCCTCGACACCCAACATTAGGCATGTCTATGAATGTTGTTTCAGGAGTACGAAATTCCTGATCTGTGCAAGTGTCAAAAGGAATTTCAGGCTCAATATGAATAGGACTGTGATATTCAGACTCAATGTGTTGAAAAATAAGTTGGGATTTATCACCTCCCTCCAAATGAGTTTGGGATGGTTCCCCGGATTTGTGTGAAACAGTAGCATGTTGAAATGCTTCTGAGTGGGTATGGATGGGTTGTTCAAGATCCACCACTAGGTCCATGGTGTTTGTTTCAATATTGGACACCAAGAGATGTGAACCAATAGCATGTGTGGTTACCTGGTCAAGATTAGCTGGTTCAGAGGCATCTCTTTCTGTTTGAACCTCTGTTAACAATCTCTCATCCTCACCACTCTCATTCTGTTTTTCCTCACTGAGTCTAACCAAGCTCTCAGAATTTTCCCCCTCAAGTCTCTCAGAATGTTCACCCATCTGAACATCCTCCCCCTCTCTAATTCGACTAGACCCCTCACCTCTCTTCTCAGGTTGGTCCTCTTGGGTAGGGATTTGAGGTAATTCAATTCCCATAGAGGTGCAATAAGCTTTTAAAATCTCACTCTCCCTTGGAATATAGTTCCTAAGTGATTTTGGCAACAGTTTATGATTGGGATAATTTTCAAGTCTTGTTACTGAGGTCATCTTACCCAAATAAAATGTAGGACCATGCTCTTCATTTGTTCTTCTTGAGATTGTTCTGTTTTCCTGCATGGCATACCAAATAACAATTTGCCAGTACCTTATGTAGGGAATGTATGTCAGTGGAGCATCCTTTGTCTTCTTCTGAATTGCTTTCTGATTCTTCTCAAATGTATTCTTCATATCTTCCCAAAGTATTAAAGTATAGTCATAATGCCTATTCTTCACTAAACCTTGAAATATCTGAAGAATTTGTTTAGAACCTTGATCAGCAGAACTATTTTTCCCTGACAAACATTTATTTACCACATGAAAGAAGGAAGCCCAAATAGGTGGTAATTTGTTTCTTCTGAACAAACTGAGAGTCCTCAATCCTTCATTGTATCCCAACTTCATAAACTCTGCTATTAATTCCTCTGTTAGGGGTAAATCCTCAAAATCTGTTCTTCTTTGTACATCATCTTTCTCTGGTAGATTCAGCATCTCTCTTAGTACAGAGATAGATAAGACATATGTCACTCCTCCAATTTCAGACACAAACTTATTATCTTCTAACCTAAGATATTTCCACCATTGTTGTATGTACTGAACAGGCACATTTTTACTTCTTGTAAACCATTTTCTGTACGGATGATGTTTGAATAACTCCATGATAATTCTGTGTTCAGGCTTAAAACGACTTTCCTCAAACAATATAACACAGTTATTTTCAGATAATTTCAACCATTCACTCTCAGGAACAACTCTTTCCACTAGAATAGATCTATCTGACATAATAGAACCTGCAGCACTCTGATCATGTTCAATATTAACATTTACCTCATCCGCATTTCCTTCAGATTCATCCATTTGTTCATCTTCTTCATCATTTCTTATTGCCCCTTCCTCTGCAACTCTATTTTGTACTTCATCACTTTCCGAATCAGATGAATCCATTATCGATTTTGTAGAATGTAGAGAAATTGGACCACTTCTTCGTATTTCAGACATGATTTAAGAAGAAAACAGATTCAAAGAACTCTGGATTTGATTCGTATCTCACGTTTCGCTCTGGAATTTGAAAGAACTTTGAAATAGGGATTTTAAGATCTATTTAAAATCCGCGAAGTTGAAAGGTTTAACGGAAAAGCGAAATCAATGTTATAACGGAGTCAACACACGTGAAATACCACAAAGGATTTAAATGAAATACGTGGCATTGTCAAACAAATATGAAGCTGACACGTGTTAGTGGATAGAATTTTGACTCAAGTCAAAGATATGAATAACACGCGCAGATGTTCTGATTCCATGACTCAGAAGAATTTTGCCTTGTAACCAAAATGTCTTTTAAAATCAACTTCTGACCAATATAAAACATTTTGATTATTCAGAAGAGGTTTGAACAGATAAGAAATGAAAACAAATCTTTTAAGCATCACAAAATGATTTTCAAAAGAATTTTGATGCTCCCCCTTGACTTGAGCATGCATTTGAGTATTAATGATACATAAAGATGAGATAACAAAATAATCGAAGAAGCATAATCCATACAGTTGAAGTTATTTGTATTTCTCAAAAATAAATTTTTGAAAGTTAGATTGCCGAAGTATTGACTCAGAATTTCTGACCTTAAGATTTAGAGGTTCTGATCTCAAGACTCAGAAGTTCTGAACTCAAGACTCAGAAGTTCCGAACTCAAGACTCAGAAGTTCTGAACTCAAGACTCAGAAGTTCTGAACTCAAGACTCAGAAGTTCTGAGTACACTACTCAGACAACTTCACTTAGAAAAATTTAGCATTTTTAAGAAAAAAAATATTTTCAACTAGGCAGATTAAGCATTCCTATTTTACATATGAGAAAAGAAAACCTTTTGTGATCAAGAGGCTTTGTGAACAAGTCAGCCAATTGATACTTTGTATGCACAAAGTGCATCTCTATAGTTCCTTTTTCCACATAGTCCTTTATAAAATGATACCTCACGTCTATATGCTTAGTCTTCGAATGTTGAACAGGGTTCTGAGTAATAGCAATTGCACTTTCTGAGTCACAATAGATGGGAATCTTATTAAGCTGATATCCATAGTCCATGAGTTGTGTTCTCATCCACAATGTTTGAGAGCATGAAGCAGCAGCAGCAACATACTCTGCTTCAGCAGTTGAAGTGGATACACAATTCTGTTTCTTTGATGCCCAACTCACTATTTTATCTCCCAAAAAGTGACAAGCACCAGATGTACTCTTTCTGTCCAACCTACTTCCTGCATGATCAGCATCAGTGAAAGCAGTCAATTTGAAGTCAGTTTCTTTTGGATACCATAAACCTAGATCAGGTGTTCCTTTGAGATATCTTAAAATCCTTTTGACAGCCAACATATGTGATTCTTTCGGGTTAGATTGAAATCTAGCACAGAAACAGGTAGAAAACATGATATATGGTCTACTTGCAGTCAAATAAAGTAATGATCCAATCATGCCTCTATAAAGTTTGATATCTGCTGAAACACCTTTGAGATCAGCATCTAACTTTATGTTAGTTGCCATAGGTGTTCTCATAGAAGCACAATCAGACATTTTGAACTTTTTCAGAATATCTCTGACATATTTTCCTTGATTTATGAAAATACCTTTTGGTAGTTGTTTGACTTGAAGACCAAGGAAAAAATTCAGTTCACCCATCATGCTCATTTCAAATTCAGATGACATGACTTTTGAAAAATTATCACATAATTCTGGACTGGTAGAACCAAATATTATGTCATCAACATAAATCTGAATCAGAATCAAATCATTACCCTGTTTCTTTAAAAACAAAGTTGTGTCAATCTTACCTTTCTTGAATCCTGAACCTAACAGGTGTTTAGTAAGAGTGTCATACCAGGCTCGTGGTGCTTGTTTTAGACCATATAAAGCTTTGTCTAAAATATAAACATGATCAGGGAATTCTGGATCAACAAAACCTTCAGGTTGATGGACATACACCTCTTCATTAAGTTTGCCATTTAGAAAGGCTGATTTGACATCCATTTGATACACCTTGAAGTTTTTATGTGCAGCATAGGCTAAAAATATTCTGATTGCCTCTATCCTTGCCACTGGTGCAAATGTCTCATCATAATCAATTCCCTCTTGTTGACAGTATCCCTTAGCAACCAATCTTGCCTTGTTTCTGATGACAACACCTGATTCATCCTTTTTGTTTCTGAACACCCATTTAGTTCCAATTATAGATTTACCTTCAGGCTTTGGAATGAGTCTCCAAACTTTATTTCTTTCAAATTGAAGCAATTCCTCTTGCATTGCTGAAATCCAGTCTGGATCCTCTAGGGCTTCATTAGCTTTCTTTGGTTCAATTACACTTAAGAAACCAGCAAACATTACTTCATTTGCTGTAGCTGATCTTGTCTTTACTCCTGCTGATGGATCACCTATTACTTGATGAATAGGGTGATTTTTAGTCCATTTGTTAGCACTAGGGAGTACATCAATCTCTGAATAATTGTTGTTTGCATCATTCTCATCAATGATTGCTTGTAATTCTGAACTGTCACCTTGTTCTGACGTATGAGTAGGAGTTGCATCCAAGTTTGAGTTCTGATTAATGAAGTCAGAGTTCTGATTGACTTGTTCAGAGTTCTGAGTACAAGAATCAGAATTCTGATTACAAGGTTCAGAGTTTTCACCACTTGTATTTATTAGATTTGGGCACTCCTCTGATGGACCTTTGTCAGAAATTACAGTTGATTGAACTATTTCTGGAGTCTTATTTTTCATCTCTTTGACCATCTTTGGGTTTTCATATTCTGCATAAGAATCAGAAATTAGTTCACTAAAAGCATCCTTAAACAGTAAATTGAGTTCTGAACAAATAGGATTAGAATTTGTATCAGAAGTCATTTTTGTCTTGTTCAGCATGAGTTCTGAACTGTCTTGTTCAGAAGTCCGCATTCTGGCTTCATCAAAAGTTACATTTATGCTCTCCATCATCCTCTTGGTTCTTCTATTGTAGATTCTGAATGCTTTGGAAGTTAAAGAATAACCCACAAAGTATCCTTCATCTGCCTTTTTATCGAATTTGGCAAGATTTTCTCTGTCTCTGAGAACGTAGCATCTGCAACCAAAAATATGAAAGAATTTGATTAATGGTTTTCTTTTATTTATCAGTTCATAAGCAGTCTTATTTAATCTCTTATTGATTAAAGTTCTATTTTGTGTAAAACAAGCAGTTGCAATTGCTTCAGCCCATAGGAAAGTAGGAAGATTTGCATAAGCCAACATTGTTCTCGCAGCCTCAACTAGAGTTCTATTCTTCCTTTCAACAACACCATTTTGTTGAGGAGTTCTGACAGCAGAAAAATTGTGAGAAATCCCAGAACTTTCTAGAAAATTCTGAAGAGTCTCATTTCTGAACTCCGTTCCATTATCACTTCTGATTTTCTGAACTTGAAGTTGTAAGAGAACTTGAATCCTTTTGATAAAATTTATCAATGTAGTAGCAGCTTCTGACTTAGCTCTTAGGAACTCAACCCACGTGTATCTGGATAATTCATCAACAATCACAAGCATATATTTCTTTCCTCCCATCGACTGAACTGAAATTGGACCACAAAGATCAGTATGAATCATTTCTAATGGTGCTTTGCAAGATGAGTCCATTTTTAATTTGTGAGAACTCTTTTTCATCTTGCCCATTTCACAAGCTGAGCATAATGATTCTTTTTCAAATTTAAGCTTTGGTAAGCCTTTAACCAACTGTTTTGCAACAAGATTATTAAGATCTTTGAAATTCAGATGAGAACATCTTCTGTGCCAAAGCCAGCATTCATTTGCAGTTGATTTTGATAAAAGACAAACTGTATTTAATATTTTCAATTTTGAAAAATTAACTACAAATAAGTCCATATGTCTTTTGGCCCAGAAGACTTTGACATCATTTTCAGTTAGAATCATGCAACCTGTTATTTGAAACTTAATTTGACAAAGACTGTCTAAAAACTGACTTATGCTGAAAAGATTGTGTTGTAATCCTTCAACATAGAAAACCTTTTGGATAGTTAGATCCCCTTTAGTTAAATCCCCATAACCTTTGACTTGACCTTTGCTATTGTTTCCAAAGTTTACTGCTCCTCCAGCCTTTTCTGTGAAGTTTGATAGAAAAGACTTCTGACCTGTCATGTGTCTTGAAGCTCCTGAATCTAAAAACCACACATGACAGCCCTGCAAAAAGATCAGTTAGGTTTAGGTACCCATTTTGGAATGGGTCCATCTTTGTTAGCTTTGTCATTGGATTTAACATCAGTACCTTTTACTCTCCACTCAAAATCTTTCTTCAAACACCACTTTCCTTGAACTTTTATGAAGTCAGAACATTTTCTGCTTACAAGTTTGTTCAAATTCTTTTTGAGAGTTGTAACTTTTGGTTTTGCTATGTTTTCAAGTTTCTTTTCTTTTATCTTTTCTTTCTTCTGAGTCTGAGGAACAAAAATTTTCTTCTTTTCTGTATTTTGAGAAACAGAAACTTTCTGAATATCTTTTCTTATGTATGAAACAGAAGTTATTTTGACTTGACATTTGTGAGAATATTGGAATGAATCATTTTTACATCTAACACAAACAAGATTTTTCTTTGCAAGTGACAATAAATCTGAAACATAGATCATTTCATTTTTATTTATACTGTTCAGAGTACAATTGCCCTTATTACAAGAATTTCTAGCGTTTAGTTCAGAAGTAGATTTCATTCTAAGCTTCTCAAGTTCCCTTTTCAGATCGTTCAACTTTGCAAGATCATCTTTCCTTTTGCTTTCTTCTTTTTCTGAAAAATTCAAGTTCTTTTTGTTAGAAGAATTAGATGATTCACCTTTTTCATATGTACTTGATTCATTAAAGAATTTATCATTTTCTCTTGAAGCATTAATTTTAAAAAGATCATACTCAGTCTTCAGTTTTTCAAGCTCTGTTATTTTCTGAATAAAAATATTCTTTTCTTTCAAAGCTTCTTCAAGTTTAATATCCACCTCACAGAAATCATTTTCAAGTTCATCATAAGTTTTCCTTAAATCCTCAAGTTCTTGACTCACAAGATTAAATCTCTTTTCAAGTTGCAAAAATTCATCTGATTTTGTTTCAGAAAATCCAGTTGAATCAGACTTCTGACTACCTGAGTCAGAGTTCTGATTTACAGACTCAGATGTCTGATCTTTAGACTCAGAATTCTGACTACAAAGTTCAGAATCCTGACTAGAAGTTTCAGACTTTTGATTGACTGTTTCAGAATTTTTACTTGTATCAAATATGCTCTCAATGTCATGATATGAAAAACTTGGTTGTTTATTTTTGTAGCTGACATTTAAGGAATCATACTTGAATTTAGTATCATTGTATCTTGGCTTTTCATCTGTTGGTTTAGAAACTTCTTTCTTAACCTTTTCTTCTGAACCAACTGACTTTTCTGTTTTAGACTCAGAAATTGTCTCATCTGACTTTTTAGAGTTTGGTCTTTGCAAATTGTCAGAACTTGTTATAGAACTAGCAGGTCTTATGAAAACTTCAACAATTTCTGGGATTTTTGGCTTAGAAACTTGAAGTATTGGAGCTCTTTTTAAAATGACATTTTCTTCCAATCCCAATCCCTTCTTTGGATTGTAAAATCTTGTATCTTTAACATTGCTTAATAAAAGATTTAATGTTTGCTGAGTTTGACCTCTTTTCAAATTCAAATCTTCCAATTCTTTGATTTTGGAGTATAAATTCTTTCTTTCTTCAAATAACATATCAAATTTTATTTGTAAATCACCTTTTTCATCCTTTATTTTTGAAAACTCAACTTTTAGTTCAGAAAGCCTTTTCATCAATTCAGAATTTTCATCTTTAACTTTCTGTTTCTCAGCCTCAGATTCTTCATATTGTTCGTTTATTACTTCTTTTTCAATTCTGAATTTGTTAACCAAAGTTCTTTCTCCTTTTATCTGTTTTCTTAGGTTAGCAAATTCAGTTTTCATTTCACCAATCTGTGTCATTAACTCTAATTCAAGTGAAGAATGTACCTCAGCAGATGACTCAGAATCAGCATCTTCAAAATCAGAATCATCCTCATTCCTCATTTTTGCCATATAGCTTCGCATCTGTGGAAAGTTGATATGATCATCTTCATCAGAAGTGTAGTACAGCCAATTCTCCTGTTCAGCCAATAGCGCAATCTCGTCATCTCTCTTCTTTGCAAGCTGAGCCTTCTTCGTGTAGTATTCATAATCTTTCACAACTTTAACTCTGCAATCCTTGGCATAATGGCCAGATTTTCCACACTTGAAACACAGATTCTTTTCTTTTCTCTCTTCCTTCTCTTCCTTGTTTTCTTCACTTCTCTCTATTCTCTTTTCAATCTTATTTTCTTCTCTGTCATCTTTCTTCTTATAATCTGAACTTCCAGCTCTCTTATAATTTCCTTGAAATCTGCCCTTCCCATACCTTTTGTTGAAAGTATTTGTCAGCAAAGCTAGCTTTTCAGCCATTATCTTGATATCTTCATCATCTTCTGATCCTTCTTCTTTGTCAGATTCCTCCAGACTTGGTATTTCTGATAGATATGCAGTCTTTTTGGGTGCTTTGATTGCTTTGGACTTTGATAAGAACGCTAACTGATCAGCAACATTTTTCTTTTCTTCCACAACTAACTTGACAGAGTCTTCATGTTGATTAAGAACACAGAACAAATCATTTAAGTCTTCTTCACACATATCTTTGTTCATTTGCAGACTTATGGCAAATGATGACCATTCTGAATTTAGACTGTTCAGAAATTTGTAATTTATTTCTGATTTTGTTTTCTTCAGTCCATTTCTTCTCAAGTCATTTAGAATAGTGCAAAATTTACTGTATGTCTGTGTCAAACTTTCTGACTCTTTTGCTTTGAACCTTTCATAAGCATTTATGCTTTGATTTAACTTTGCCTGAATAGATCTCACAGTTCCTAACATTTGCCTTTCCAATTCGTCCCACATTTCTTTAGCTGATGATCCACTGTCAATCCTGTTAAGAACCTCATTCGGGACAGCCAAAGTCATCAAAGTAATTGCTCTTTTGTCAATAGCATGCCTATTTTTCTGTTCAGCAGTGTATTGGGAATAATTCTTCTTTACTCTGGTCGCTGGAATTTCTGGAGTTGTCTCTGTAGCAGGGGTTGCGGCGACATCGATATATACTTCGATTGGACCTTCTCGTATAGAAATCATAAGATTTTCATCGATGTTGTCAAGGAATTGGATCATACGAGTTTTCCATTGCTGATACTCTTCTGGTATAAGAACAGGCGGTTTGGTTTCGGATCCCATGGCTAGATATTCTTTAGAAGACATGATTGTAAGAAAATTCAACAGAAGGACAAATTCGATTTTCTTGATCGAAAAGTAGCAGGTAATTCAAGAATTGCTAAGAATTCAAGAACTAGCCCTAGCAGCGGAATCGAATTTTGAATGAATCAAGAAATCTTCAAGAAATTGATCAATCGATCTTCGCAATCACAATCTTGAACGAATTTGTTTGTTGATTAGCTCTGATACCAATTGAAAGTGCAGGATCTATTCTTACAATCAATATAGAAAGAAGTAATTGAGAAATTGTATGATCAAGCCCAATTGTATTCAATGATGCACAGAATTACAGATCTAAGAGAGAGATCACCTCTAAGATTACAAGGAAAGAATACAAGTAATATGGAAAATCAATCAGTTAGCAACGTAGTGCTAACCACTCTATTTATACTGCAACAAACATCTTAAAGCTACAGTACAAATAAGAAAGACTAATAAGAACATAACACGTGTCCTAATTAGTTTACACATTACTAAATAACGAAACTCGTCATAAGTTCTGAACAGGTAGTTCAGAACTTCTGAACATTCTTCTGATCACGCTTCTCAGAACTTCTGACTTCTCTTTCTCAGATCTCTGACTCTTCTTCTCAGAACTTCTGACTCTTCTTCTCAGAACTTCTGAATCTTCTTATCAGATCTTCAACACTTGGTTTATTGACAAAACTTCAGATCTAACATCTCCCAATGGACTGTAGAAGATAAGAAGAAGGTGGCCATTGATACCAAAGCCAAATCAATCATATCTATGGCTCTACCTGATGAGGTCTACAATTCTATCATGAACCTCAGAAGCTCCAAATCCATGTGGGACACAATCTGTGTTCAATATGAAGGTACTGCTGATGTACAAGAGTCCAGAAGAATAAATCTGGTAAGACTGTATGAAAGTTTTATTTGTGGTAAGAATGAAACTTTATCTGAAGTTCACCAACGTTTTAATTGTTTAATCGTTGATTTGAAAACTTGTGAGTCCATGATCTTCAACAATTCAAGTAATATGTAACAAGATTAGGTAGAAGTGAACTAATTATTTATTAGATATGAAAAACTAATCTAGAGAGAACAATATGAGATTTGAGAGCTATATTTTGTATTATGAACTAATGAATATGAAATTACATGATAAGTCCTATTTATAGTCACCTTCCCTTGTTACAACACTTAAGCCCAAGCCCGTTTACATATCCAAGCCCATTAGGCCCAAAGCCTTTACTTTACAAAACTTTCTAATATTTAGGACAACTTAAATGTCCTAACATTCTTACCATAAAGTTTTGGAAAAGTAAAATCATCTTACTTTAACTCCTCTCCCCCTTGATTTTCTTGAAAAACTTTAGCGGTGCATTCTTCAAATGTAGGCTCGACTCCCCCTTGAAAGTTGCTCTTATTCATCATATTTTCAACATTGAAAAATCAGATTCAATGTAGTCCATAACCCCGACTAAGTGCACGAAAATCATCTTCAAAGTGTATGCATCTTAGTGTAAAACAGAGAATCCGCCGTTGGACCACGAGTTGAGTCAGAATTCGGCTTAAGAGCTTTGTCCGAATTTGCTCGAAGGAGGAACGATAAAAACGCGCGCTACTCGGTAGGGATTTCGAGGAATCGAACACAAATCTATGCCGTGGAGATGGATGTGTGACAAACGAAATGTAGGAGTGATGCCACACGAGTTCCGTTAGCAAAAATCACGAATTTTGACGAATTTAACGAAATGTGGACCAAAAATGTTAGAAAACTAACTGGCCACTAACTGATCCGTTAAGTTACTATTCATTATCTTCCAAAATCACCAACTTTCAAATTCACGATCTGTTACCTTCCTTTTCACTCTTCTTTAATTTTCCACTACTAAAACCATTTCCAATTGTTCCATAATGACTACAAATCATCAAATAAGTATTTTTCATGAACATTATTGCCATGTCACGTGAAATTTCTTCATCACCAACTACCAACGATTTGATGAAGTTTAGCTTCTCATTTATTGCATTCCTCACGACCAAAGTTGTTTCCTTTAGTTTCTTAAGACTGAAAATCATCAAAGGAATAGATAGCATCCGAAATATGAGAACATGCACCGAGATAATAAACTGTTGCAAACTACCGGCGATGTAACAAACATTTTCCGTTGAGCAACAAATTTTTCCGGCAACTCACTTATATATGATTTCATGCTGGAAATTTACTCCAAATTTTTGCAAGCTTATCGATAAAGCAAATCAATGAGATCTGTGAAGAAACTACAGCAACTCTTCGGCGAAAACTTCAATTTCCGGCAAAAACGTTTTTCCGGTGACATTTTTCCAGCGAGTAATATCCAACAGCTCTGAAAGTTACGAATTCAGGCTGGATATTACACCAAAACGATTGCAAACTGATTGCAATATCGATACAAACAGATCTGAGATGGATTGATTGCAAAATATCGACAAATGCTCAATTGTCCGGCCAAAACCGTTTTTCCGGCGAGATGTTCATTTTTTTTATCTGTCGACATTCGAAAGCTAGATCTCACTGATTACTTGACCAATTTCAATTGTAAATCTTGCAAAACGTTTCAGAATAATAACAAGATTTATCTGAGGAGAATTAATTCATACAAACCAATAACTCCGGCCAATCCTCCGGCCAAACACGTTTTTCCGGCCAAACTTTCCAGAATCCGGCGATCGACATTCAACGCATCGTTCTCACCGATTTTTCGAAAAAATTTAGATCTGAAACATGTAAACAGACCTAAAGTGCAAAACTAACAGATCTGTGGAAGAATTCTTGATCAAAACATCCAAGAACTTAAGATCGATTGATGAACATCGTTAAGATCCATACCGAATAGAAAAAATCGAATTCCATGAATCGTTTATGAAATTCAGATCTGAAAGTTTTATTTCACTCTAAATCCACATGCAAACAGATATGTGAAGCTCAAATCAATTCATCCTCGTAAAAACTTCCGGATCTTAAGAATTCTCGCGAGAACACCGAAAAACTCTCGAAATTTTCGAAAATCATCAAAACATGTCGAAATTCGATTCTAAATATTATAGATGATCTGGAATCAAATAACGAGTAAATATTCTAGAGCATAAGAGATTTGAGCACACTTACATGTAGATCGGGCAATTTTACTTGAAATGTCGAGATCCGATGATCGTATCGAGAAAAAAATTCGTCGATTTGGCTCTGATACCAATTGTGAGTCCATGATCTTCAATAATTCAAGTAATATGTAACAAGATTAGGTAGAAGAGAACTAATTATTTATTAAAAATGAAAAACTAATCTAGAGAGAACAATATGAGAATTGAGAGTTGCATTTTGTATTATGAACTAATGAATATGAAATTACATGATAAGTCCTATTTATAGTCACCTTCCCTTGTTATAACACTTAAGCCCAAGCCCATTTACATATCCAAGCCCATTAGGCCCAAAGCCTTTACTTTACAAAACTTTCTAATATTTAGGACAACTTAAATGTCCTAACAAAACTGTTGGTAAGACCTACTCTAACTCTGAGATCCTAACAAAATTCTTGGAATGTGTTCCTGAAAGTTGGGAAAACTATACCATTTGTCTTAAACTCTCTAAGGATCTGAAATATATGACCTTAAGCACTCTTTTTGGCACTATGCTCAATCACGGGCAGTAGTGTCAGCTTAAGAAGAATCCTGTAAAAGATTCAAAAAGCACACCTGTTGCTTTACTCTCATCAGAGTTAATGCCAACTCAGCGATCTTCTATCACTGTCACTGAGATAGAATCTAACTCTGATGATTCATCAGAAACTGATCCTTCAGAACTTGATGAATTTTTAGCACTCCTGACAAAGTCTTTGAGGAGATTCGCTAGAAAGAGTAACTTCAGAAGAAACAAACCTCTCACTATCACTGACAAACCTAAATCTTCTCTTATTGATAAGGCTACTACTACCTCCTATAATTGTGAAAAGAAAGGTAACTTTGCTAGTGAGTGCAGGCCAAAGAAAGTATTCAAACCTTCCTCATTATTCAAGAACTTCTCTTGTGAGTCCAATCTTAACAAGTAACAATGACATGGACAAGGATTCTTGATTAGAATGAGAGAAGATAATAGATAAGAGTTTAGATCCACTTTCTCTCTCTAGAATCTCTCACTAGACTCATCTCTATACAATGTTACAAATGACTCTCTCAATCATAAGTATACTAACACACTCTCTTACAACTCACTATATATACCCTCTGACTATACACTCTAATACCTTGACTTTGACCTTTCACAACAATAACAAGACCTTTACTTTGACTTTGACTATTACATCGACTCTTTACAATTAGAATTAAATCTTGAATACCTTTATGCTCTAACAGTCTCCCCCAATGGATTCAAGATTTAAAAATTTATGACAACAGTCTTCAGCTCTTTGTGATCTTTAGATCTTTAGCACTTAAGCTCTTCAATCACTTTGAACAATATCTCTCTTTGCTTTGAAGGAAGATCAATCTTTGAAAATAGCTCTGAAGAATCTTCAAATAAGCGTTGTCTTCAGAAATCCACTTTAACTGGTGCAATCTTCATCTGGATCTTCAAAAAAAATAGTCATCAAAGTCTCGAACAAGAACTTCAATTCCTCGTTGCGTTGATCAAAGTCTTTAAAACTAAATCTTCACATCTTCAAATCTTCTTATAGTTGATCTTTGCAGCTTTGAACTTTGACAAATATCTTTAGTCTTTGATCATGAACTGGCTTTGAACTTTAAAAAACATTCTTGACTAAGCTTTCAATCTTGGCAGCTTTGAATATCTTGAACTGTGTATCTTCATCTCTTAAACAATAATAATATTTGAACTTTGAACTTTCTCGAATCATCTCGAAACATGTTCACTTGTTATCTCGAGCTTCTTGACTTTAAGAAATGTCACCCTTTCTTTGAAATTGAAACTTTCATATGTTCTCCCCCTTTTGACGATTGTGAGCATCATGATCATCAAAATACTTTTCAATTTCAGCAGTCTTTGAGTATACGAGTAACAATCTCCTTTATGTGATATGTTTAACCATTAATTCCAAAAAATTTTGTATCCGAATCTTTTAAAATTTAGATAATAGGAATGTGGAAACCCTGAAACAACATATGAATCAGTTAAAATGCCTATAAGTTGCACAAAGCCACTTAGTACAACGAATGCAATTTAGAAAGGAGCTTTTTGATGTTCACTCCCCCAGGACTTCCATTCAATCATCGAAAAACACAAAGGAATTTTTATGAACGTTTTGACAAGAAAACATATTCCTTGTGTGTACGTGCATGTGTTAGAAATGATTGAACCAACTTATGCTAAAATAAGGTTGGCTTAAATTGTGTAAACTGTTGAGACAACAACAAGTTTTCCACGGACTCAATGTGCATGATTGAAGTACGAAGGTGGGGCAAAGATCCTTTTTTTTCAATATCCAAACCTTCTGAATGAAGATTAGATAGATTATATGTTGCGTCCCCAAGAAAATTTGAAAAAGAATGTGAACTAGGCTCCCCCTTGAAAGAAGCTCTTACTCTTCTTATTTTCAACCATGAAAAACCGGATCCGATGTACGCCATAACCTCGACTGGATGCACGAGCACATCTTCAAAAAGTAGAAACTCAAGCTCGTTCTGATAAGCTCACAGAAAGATAACGAGCGAGTTTTGAGTGACAAAACAGAGTGCAATCACAGTGTATAACAAAGAATTTGTCAATGAACCGCGGGTCGAGTAGGAATTCGGCTTAAGAGCTTGGTTCGGATTCGCTCGAAGGAGTAAGCTTTATGTAGCACCCACGCTTTGTTGTCCGACAGTTATGAGTAACATCTTGCGAGAGTTACGAACAATTTTGAAGAACACTTCTAACAGCCCAAACACCTCGATTTCTTGCTGAATTTCACCCAAAATTACTGCAAACAGGTCGTTACTTCATATCGAACAGATCTGTGAGCATTTAAACATCAAAACTCCGGTGAAACGGCAAATTCCGGCCAAATCGTTTTTCCGGCGTGTATAGGCACTGTTCATTTCCGAAAATTGTAACTCACTCAATTCTTCATCAATTTTGGATCTGAATGTTGCAATCTCTTCATAATCAATGCAGAAAATGATCTGATTGGCTAAAATCAATCCATGCACATCAAAATCTTCTAGATCTAAGATTTTTCGAAAAACTCAAAACTTTCTAAATCACCGATTTGTTCACGTGGATCGATTCTGAATATAGAAATGGATCTGGAATCGAACAACGAACAGATCTTTAATAGATCAAGTGATTAGAACACACTTACTTGAAGATCAAACTCCAAAATCTTCAAAATTCTTCAAATTTCGGCACTTTTTCACTTGAATTGTCGAGATCCGATGATCGTATCGAAGAAATGTCTTCAATTCTGCTCTGATACCACTTGTGATCCCAGAATATCATCGACAATTCAAGATTAATTGAGAGATCGAGATACAAACGTCATCCTCATATTAGATTCAATATCATTTTAGTACAAGATGACTCTCTCTTTCTCTCACAAGATTAGCTCAATGAGCTCCTAACTCCTATTTATAGAGACACTCACACAAGTCATAAGCATAGTAAGCTTTATACAAGCTTTACAAAACTTTCATATAATTAGTACATTTTTGGTACTAACACCATAGCCAGTTTACATTAGATGAGGCTTTTGAGAAGAAACATGAATTCTCAGTGGTTGTCGAGTCCATGTTTATAACATAAACATTTTCCAAACCATATCCGTTGAGAGCGATTTTCTCCTTTTTTCTAGTGACAAAGCAGGATTCCTTGGTGAAACACACTTTGTAATCCTTGTCACATAGTTGACTGATGCTCAGAAGATTGTGCTTCAGTCCTTCAACATATGCGACTCTTCTGAAGGTAGTTGTACCATTGGAGAGTACACAAAACCCTCGGGTATAGCCTTTTCCTTTTTCACAGGTCACAGAGAGACCTTTCTCTTCCTTATATTCAGCGATCAGGTTCTTTTTGCCAGTCATATGTCTAGAGCATCCACTATCGAGATACTAGATACCCTTCAAGACCTGCAGACAAAGGAAGATTAGTTTGACTTGGGCACCCATTTTATTATGGGTCCACATTTGTCAGTGGTGGTAGAGGAAGTGGAAGGTTCAACAATCTTCGCAGCATTTGAAGATTCAGCTTCAGGACTAGTCTTCACTTTAGTTAATTTCTTAACTTCAGTGGTTGTTTTCACCTTAACCTGATTTACACCAGGATTGGTCTTCTTTGCCTCGGGGGCAAACTTCTTTACCTTGGCTAATTTCTCAGCCTTAGTAGCTGTGGGGCACTTACTAGCAATGTGATCGGTAAGTCTATAGTGATAACATTTCCTATAGCAAAAAGTAGCTTTAGGACCATTTGCATGCGTAGCCGAGATTTTTAATTGAGCAGGGCCAGCACCAAGAATACCTTTGGCATTGGAAATTGGAGGAACTATCAGTTCTTCGGATTTCTTACCAGTTACATCCACTCTGATTCTAGGAGTAGATCGCTGAGCGAATTCAGGGATCTTGTTCTTAGAGGTAGAGGGATGATTCACTGAAGTTTTAGAAACTTTCATCTTAGGTATATTGATACATGTTAATGCCAAAAATCGCTCCAAAGGGACAACTTAAGGTCTATGTGGACTTAAACAACTAAAGAAAGAATCTTTCGACGAAACGTGCGACGAGGATAAAAATAAAGAAACAAGGGATTTGATGACGCATGAAAAACCTCAAACAAGGAAAAAAACTGCGGACGACAGTGGGTGTCGTCGCTATACTATGGTCGCCAATCAGGGGCGATGTCCATGGATACTGGTGTCGATCGTACAGTTATTACAATATAAATGAAGGAAATGATTCGAAATGTAAAGTACAAGTGTTTGAACGTAAAAACAGGTGTTTGTCGTGTGAATACAAAGTGTGAACTGCTGGTCGAGAGCTGTTGTCGTGCGTCGAGAGCGATACTTAGAGTAATGGTTCTTCACTTCAGGTGTTCTTGAATATTGCTTCGGTTGTTAATCGCCGGATATTCGATGTTCCCTGTTCGGTCCCTGAAATGATGATTGAATTGCTTCATTTAACAGCTATAACGGCTGCAACGGTTTGTAACGGCTGCAAAGGTTTGTAACGGTTGTCGGAGTGATTATCCATGATGATCTTCGTCCGTTATGGCTATCGATCGTTGATGACTGCGTCAATTATATCCGTTGCTCCTTAATGACTTTGACTCCTGCATTAAACACTTAACAAACGTAACAGTCATGGTTAACGTTAGTTTGGTCGAGGTCGCATGGTTCTATGCGACGGTCGTCCGGGACGGGCGATGTTATGGTCGAGCGTCATGAGGGACGTACGGCTTAACTTTTACGGGAGATGACGGATGTTTCCTTGGTTCTTGTTGAGGCCTTATCTTAATACATGATATAGCTTAGGACATGCGTATTACCTGTTTTGGTTGTGGTCGAGCGACGTGATTTTTTGCCTAAACAGTTTGCCCCCAAAATTTGAAAATTGAATGTCAAATTTAAGTTTTAAATTTTGCTTGTCGAATGCTTAGACTTGTGACCTGTGTTGAGGGACGTACCTGGTTGTCGTGGAACTAGACTGGTTCGCCTTTAACTGAACGAGAAGTTGAAAAGTTATGACGTCATACTGACGCACGATTGTGCTTACCAGCTGTCGATGACAGGTGTCATCGATCCCTGCGATCACACGAAGGGACGAGAGCACGCGGTGATCATCAAAGGGCTCGACCTGACATGATCGACTGCATAAATAAAGATTACGATGGATCTTTTCTTGGCGATTTTCGTTCGATTAAAACTTGCAAGAATCTTTGACCTAATTTAAGTTTTTCTGAGATCATATAAGATACGACCCTCCAGTTTGCGTATACGTCGCAAGTCTATCGCTAGAAAGCCTAGAAAAAACTGGGATATCTGGGGCCTTTCAGAAGTGCAAATCAATTTAACGGGGCTGACAATGTCGACATAGCCTAGAAGCACCATTAAAAACGAAGAAGATCTCGACGACTTTAGAAGTATAGTGAGGATTCCCATGGGGATTACCGTAAGCAAGGTTGGCAAGGTTCGACCGGAAATGTGCCCCGAGGGGTACGTTGTTATATACGAATACCCGTTCAAAATAGGCTTTCACTGGCCATATTCGCCTTTAGTTAAAGAGTTCATGTGCGAATTTGATCTTTCGCCGGGGCAATTGATGCCCCAGTTCTGGCGAGTTATCTTGATCATCAAACGACTTACCTCCAACTGGAATCCACCGATGAATGTGAGGGACCTTCTGACGGCGTATAAGGTCAAGAATGACCGGTACCGTCGCTATAGTTTGTTTTCAAGGTTCAAGGGTGATCGTACCGTGGTTTTAAATACTGCGCTCAACGACCGTAGATGGAAGAAGAGGTATGTATTCGTACGGGTGTCGACGCTGGACACTGATAGTGACTGGATTAGGGAGGGTTGGAATATGACGGGTGAGCCTTTGATTGTACGTTTTCATGTTATTCTGTTGCTCGATTATTTTTTCGACTGATCTTCTTTTTTATGCGTAGATATTGATTTCGATAAGGTAGAGCCGGATGATGCTTCTCGGGATAAGATCGAAAAGTTCTTGGAATTTAGTACCGAAGAGCGGTCGTACGTCACGCGTCATTTGATAGACGAGGATGATGACACCGTTTTCTTGAGCGACAGAGTGAGGATGGGTCGAGAGGAGAAAGAAGAAGAGGTGGACTCTGAGAAGACTGAGGAGGAAGAGAAGAGTGAAGAACCAGAGGTAAAGATAATTGCTAAGTATCCTTTTGTCTTCTTTTCACTTGACCTGGTCTTTCTCTGTTCTGAATCGTCTAATTTCTTTCTTTTACCGTACATGTGAATCTCAAGCGCAGGCGACATCTTCTGTTGCTAGGAAGATGGCCCAAGTCGAAGTAGCTCGCGAGGCGAGGGAGAAGGACAATTCGATAACTGGGTCGGGAGTCCTGAAGAGAAAAGAGGTCCCGATAGCCGGGTCGGGCCTCTTAAAGAGGACAAAGGTGTCCGTTCTGAGGGAACCGTCTTTGAAGACGGGTAACCCGTCGAGGGTTGCCTTGTCCAAGAAGGCGAAGGCGTCGGTTGCGTTTGACACGACCGGTGCAAAATCTGTGGATACTGCGCAACTGGGGACGATGTCTCCCGTCGTCCTATCCGGCCCTTCATCCGCCGACAGGGGCAAAGGCGCGCAGAAGGGACCTGTGGGGGAAACGACGGTTAACTTTACGTTGCCGTCGGGTTTTCTGGACGACAATGTCTTGGACGAGACGAAGTTGTTCCCCCATTTGGAAAAATATTTGCTTCCGTCTTTCAGGGAGCGTTTTGACGGGTTCTCTTTCGAGAAGAAAGAGTTTCATGCAGCTGGACTCTTATTCTTGGTAAGTCTTTCTTTCAAGACTTGTCGTTTGTCGTTCTCGTTGTCGTTTTACTAATGTCGCTCATATTATGATTCTTCAGGCATTTCAAGCTTCCCTGGCATTGCAGGCCGAAACGACGAATATAGAGGTTTCAACGGTTTCTGTTACCAAAGATGAAGATGCAACGTTAGCTAAAGAGAAAGCTGCTTTGGAGCATGAAGAAGCGATGTCGGTGCGCCTTGACCATGCTCTGTACGAATTAGATGCCCTCATTCATACAAGAGATGAGATAAACTTGCGTTTGAAGGAGTCCCAGACTTTGATGCGCGACCAGAGAGAGGAGCTGGAGGGGATGAAGGAATCCGTAACCGCGAAGAGGAGGGAAGTCGAGGGAATCAAGGCTAAGGTGATAAATTTGAAGAAGGAGTCTGATGAGTTGAAGGACGAAAATAGGTCTTTCTTTTCTTATGCCCGACTTACTGCGCGTGCGGCAGTTATGCGACGTCACCTGCAGGGCAATGATCCTTTGGCTTCAGCGCCAGATGAGCTGCGTCACTTTTATGAGAGAGTCGGGACCGAGAGAGATCTCGACTTGGATGACGAGAAGGAGGTCGAGGAGGAGGCGGCTAGCGAGGGTTTTCAGGATGAGGTATCGGACAAGGTTGTGATCGATGCTCTTCCACAACCTTAAAAAAATGTATTTGATTGTTTGTGCTGCTCGACCGTTAGTGGTCAATTATGTACTCGATGGTTTATATAATGAACGCAACTTTTGTTTGAACTTTATGCTTTATCCAAACCATGTTTAATTATTAAATTGAACATATGACACATAGGAAATCATGCGACTGAGGCATACATTGTAATACGATGAGTAAAACAAATATGTGAACACACGATTAAAGGATTTTCTAAGTTAAGAGACTTAGGGGTAAAATCGTTTAGACTTTGCGATCGTACGATTAGATCGTATTATGAGTTTGTATCGTATGCCCCTATGGAGGGATGATCAAGTCACAGACCTGATCATGTATGTCGTGCGACCCTGTGAATTTAAAGTCATATAGTAGACTTAATGATTACTGTCGTGCGATTCTGCGATAAGCTGTCGTGCGATTCTGTAATAAAACGACGTCGGGGGTTGGTCGTTGGCTAGCCAACGACCCTCCGATGCTTAAGTTAGTATTCGTTTTGTGAGAAAAAATCGTATGAAAAAGAGTTAGAGAACGTACCTTTTCAGACTCTCTCTATTTGCCCCCTGTCATTTATTACCTTTTTTCTTTTTGGGGGGAAACGACAGGTTTTAAATGACAGAACGACACGGTGATCCTGTCGATAGCTTGATCTTGCCACTTCAGTTAATTTCCGCGGCTTCAAGGTAGACTTGTAGCACTCACGGGCGACTTTTGGCTCGCTTTTGATCTCCTGGACTCCCGATGGCGTAGGGAATTTCAATTGACACCTTTTGCATGCTCGGGAGTCGACGGTCGATGCCTATTAGCTGGAACAACGATATCGTTGATGATATCCTTGAGATTTCCTTTCTGGAAATGATATCATAGTTCCTTCTTCAATGCGATACAATCGTCTGTCGCATGATCATGATCGACGTGGAAGTCGCACCACTTTGATTTGTCTTTTTTTAGCATCATCCAAGTCAAACTTCTTCGGCCACCGGATGGTTGCTTGGGTGGTCTTCAGAGCTTCGACTAAGTATTTAGCTGACCCTTTGAACCCATAGTAGGAGATCTTGGGATACACGGGGAATTTAGTCGCGTTCTTAGCTTCTGCCTTCGTCTTGAAACGAACGTTTGAAATCTGACGCGCTGGCTCTATTCTGGATATGGCTTTCGGCTTGAATTCTAGCTTCTTGACACCTAACGGCTTCTTGTCGTCAGTGTGTTTGCGGCGAAAGGCTGCGTCATCTTCGACCCTCATATATGCTAAGGTTCGAGCTCGGACGTCTTCGAAAGTCTCTAGGGGATACTTGGTCAGATCGATATATAGACCTGAACTATCGTCCAGACCACGCTTATAGGCTTCCATCGCAGTTTTGATGTCACAATTGCGGATACTGATCATTTCGGCATTGAATCTATTGAAATAACTTCGAATAGACTCATTGGTCTTCTGCACGACATAGTACAGATCACTAGTCTGCTTTTCCATCTTACGACTGCTGGCGAATTGCCGGGAGAATTGGTTGACCAATTCAGCGAACGACCCGATAGATTTGGGTTTGAGATTGATCAACCACTGGAGAGTTGGACCAGTGAGAGTCGCCCCAAAACTCTTGCACATGCATACTTCCTGGTACATGTGTGGAATCGAGATTGTCCACATGAGCTGCTTATACTGCGCGACATGCTCGGTTGGATCGGTCACACCCGAATACTTGGGAGTGAAGGCATGAATGTTATACTTCTTTGGGACCTCGACGGTAGCGATCTCGTCGATGAAGGGCAACGCGTGATACCCCGAGCGAGGCTCGACGTCGACAGGCACGGCTGCCCCACATCTTCAAACACTGGGCGACAGGATCGTTAAGATCAGGATTTGCCCCTGTCGAGGGATTGGTCCCTGGACTAGTGCCATTACCATGCGACGACCCATTGGTGTCCCCGTTGAACGGGACAAAATATGGCTGCGACCCATAGTGGAATTGCTGCGGTCCATTCTGAAACGATTGTGGTCCCTGCTGAAATGGCTGCGAACTCAGCTGGAAAGATTGCGATCCTTGCTGGACAGGTTGCGATCCTTGCTGGAAAGGTTGCAGACCACTTTGGAACGGTTGAGAAAACGGCTGGGATCCATTCTGAAATGGCTGGGCGCCACCTTGCTGAGGGGGAATCTGCCCAAATTGGGATCCGTTCTGAAATGGTTGGGATCCGTTGTTCAAGGGTGGTGGTCGGATGTGCTGAGGGGGAATCTGCCCAAATTGGGGATTCGGAATGAACGGACCCGACTGCTGATTCTGCATGAATGGACCTGGATGCTGATTCTGCAAAGACGGGCCTGGTCCCGGACCTGGATTCTGGATGAATGGTCTAGGACCATTCTAGGGTCCAAAAGGATTCCTTAGCCACGCGATCTCTTCAGCTGCTCTGCGATTCTGCTCTGCCATTGCATTGAGTTGATTCCTGATAACCTCGTGCTCCTGATACATCTGAGCGACGGCTTGCTGCGGATTTCCAGGGGCTGCCATTTTCCTGCAATAGAAAATAGAAGAAACTCCAAGAAACTATTAGTAGAATGCACGTTCGTCGAGGATTTTCTCTAGATGTAGTCCCACGGATGGCGCCAAACTGTTAATGCCAAAAATTGCACCAAAGGGACAACTTAAGGTCGATGTGGACTTAAACAACTAAAGAAATAATCTTTCGACGAAACGTGCGACGAGGATAAAAATAAAGAAACAAGGGATTTGATGACGCAGGAAAAACCTCAAATGAGGAAAAAACCTGCAGACGACAGTGGGTGTCGTCGCTATACTATGGTCGCCAATCAAGGGCGATGTCCTTGGATACTAGTGTCGATCGTACAGTGATTACCATATTAATGAAGGAAATGCTTCGAAATGTAAAGTACAAGTGTTTGAACGTAAAACCAGGTGTTTGTCGTGCGAATACAAAGTGTGAACTGCTGGTCGAGAGCTGTTGTCGTGCGTCGAGAGCGATACTTAGAGTAATGGTTCTTCACTTCAGGTGTTCTTGAATATTGCTTCGGTTGTTAATCGCCGGATATACGATGTTCCCTGTTCGTCCCCTGAAATGATGATTGAACTCGGTCTTTATAGTCTTCGGGAGCTTTAATTAGCTCATTGATTGCTTCATTTAACAGCTATAACGGCTGCAATGGCCTGTAACGGTTGTCGGAGTGATTATCCATGATGATCTTCGTTCGTTACGGCTATCGATCGTTGATGATTGCGTCGATTATACCCGTTGCTCCTTAATGACTTTGACTCCTGCATTAAACACTTAACAAACATAACCGTCATGGTTAATGTTAGTTTGGTCGAGGTCGCATGGTTCTATGCGACGGTCGTGCGGGACGGGCGATGCTCTGGTCAAGCGTCTTGAGGGACGTACGACTTACCTATTACGGGAGATGACATATGTTTCCTGGGTTCTTGTTGAGGCCTTATCTTAATACAAGATATAGCTTAGGACATGCGTCTTACCTGTTTTGGTCGTGGTCGAGCGACGTGATTTTTTGCCCAAACAATACCCTTATGAGGTTTTTTATTAAAAACTTTCTCTTTACGTTTGCCTTTAGAAGTCAAGGCAGGTTTATCCTCAAGACTGGGAATTTTAGAAGAGGAACACTGAGACGAAGAGGTATCAGGGATGGAAGATACGAACATTCCAAACTTAAGCATGGAACGATTAGTGGTTGGTTCTTCAACGTCAGCTTTGTAACCAAGACCACGTTTGTCACTCAGGGGAATCTGAGCACCTAATATCTCAGTGATCGTTGTTGAGGATTTACACCATCCTTCAAAAGTAGCCTTTCCAGCCTTTAATGCAGCGACAACATCTTTTCGCTCAATACGAATGATTTGATTTATGCAGACCTGATCTTTCAATTTTTCGTCTATTTTAGAGAGCTTTTGAATTTCCAAGTGACAATTCTTAAGCTGTTCAGCGAGATCAATATTTAATTTTTCAGCTTTGGGTTTGCCATTCATGGCATCATATAAATCAATAGTCAAAAGATCGACGGTCTGACGTCTTTCGATGTCACTGAGGGCTGAAGTATGAGTATCAATGAGAGAGTTTGATACCTGAGAGGTGGAGGTAGAAGTAGAGGGAATTTCAGCTTGATCTTCCTCTTCTTCTATTGGAGCCATGAAGCAAAGATTAGCCTCATCATTATCTTTAGAGTCAGATGATTCTTCATCAAAAAGAGCACAGTCATGATCTTCAGCGATCATGCCTTTACCTTTCTTCTTAAACTTTTCAGCTTTGCATATTTTTCTTTAAGCTTTTGATACTTGTCATCTCTAGCCCCGGGGTTAGAGGATTTCTTGAAAGAAGAGGATGAAGGTTTGTAGACTTTCTTTGACCTGCATTCACTAGCAAAGTGTCCTACGTTTTCACAGTTAAAGCAGGTAGATGTGGCCTTATCTATAGGGGTTGAAGATTTTGGCTTGTCAGTGAGTGAAAGAGGTTTATTTCTTCTGAAGTTACTCTTTCTGGCGAATCTCCTGAATGTATTTGTCAGGAGTGCCAGTGACTCATCAATTTCTGAAGGATTAGCTTCTGATGAGTCATCAGTGTTAGATTCCAACTCAGTGATAGTAACAGTGGAGCGCTGAGTGGGCATTAACTCTGAGAGTAAAGCAACAGGTGTGCTTTTGGAATCTTTTACAAGATTCTTCTTAAGATGACACGACTGCTCATGATTGAGCATAGTGCCAAATAAGGTAGAAAGGGTCATTGATTTCAGATCCTTTGAGAGCTTAAGACACATTGAATAACTGTCCCAGCTTTCAGGAAGACTTTCCAGAAACTTTGTCAGGATCTCAAAGTTAGAATGTTCCTTACCAACAGTTTTTAAGTCAATGATTAAATAGTTAAAACGTTGGTGAACTTCAGAAAGAGTTTCATTCTTACCATAGATGAAACTTTCGTACTGTCTTACCAGGTTAATTTTTCTTGAATCCTGGATTTCAGATGTACCTTCATATTGAACACATATTGTGTCCCACATGGCTTTAGAACGCTTTAGGTTCATGATGGAGCGATAGACTTCATCAGGAAGAGCCATAGATATGATAGATCTGGCCTTAGTGTCAATGGCCACCTTCTTCTTGTCTTCATCAGTCCACGTGCTAACTTCCCTGGGAATGATTCTTTCAGGGATAGCAGCTCTAGTAGCAGTGCCTGGAACAACATGGTCTATCATGAAAGGAACATATGGTCCATTTTCAATGTAGTAAGGTATAGTAGGATCTACACCTTCCAAGAAAAGCATCGTCCTATTTTTCCATAGATTGAAGTTATCTTTGGAAAATCTAGGGGGTTTTGCAAGAGAGCCATTATCGATATAGTTTGTGTTTGTGGGATTAGCGATTATGAAAAATAGCAAGGAAGAGAAAAAGATA
Source organism: Saussurea involucrata (assembly GCA_033807775.1). Classification (NCBI taxonomy): domain Eukaryota; kingdom Viridiplantae; phylum Streptophyta; class Magnoliopsida; order Asterales; family Asteraceae; genus Saussurea; species Saussurea involucrata. Next base: position 66,404,928 of record CM066320.1, on the reverse strand, counting down.
GAGAGTATAAGCAAGATCTTGTTTATAAGATTAAACAAACTGCTCTGATACCACTTGTTGGTCTCAAAGGGGTTATACAAGTTTGTAGAAGGGGGGGTTGAATACAAACACACAATTTTTATCTTTCTAAATTGTTTATTGATATGTATCAAACAATTTACAGTTTGTTGCGGAACAAGATTAAGGAATAAACCTAATCAAAACAAACTATGAGAATCACTAAGATTTCTTGCACTAGAAATAGAGATTAAGAAAAGCTAGAACACTAAGGAGAGTATTCTATCACACAGTAATTCAACGAGAGGGAATGGCCGATTACTTCAAAAATGAAGTAGGGTTTCCTTTATAGCATGCATTTAATGCATGTCAGTATACCTTTACACATGGCAGCCTCCGGTTGGTTGCATGTTTTGACTTCTGTAGACAACCTAGTGGCCGCATGATGAACAGTGTAGAATCAGAGTTGGTTGTACGATTCTGGACAAAAGGGATGTCCGTTCTGACAAAATGTACGGGGGCGTGCAAGGGGATAATACAAAAGTTACTTGTAGAGGAGTCTTCATGATCAGCTTTCGCTGAATGATTCTTCATCAGCGAATGATAAAGTTCAGTGTTCGCTGAAGTCTTCTACTTGAAACTTCACGTTGAGTGGACAAGTCATGGCTTCGCTGATATCCGCATCAGGTCACTAGTAGACTTAGTCACTGGTTCTTTGGCTTGATCTTCGACTTCAGCGTAGAACATAGTTGACGTGAATCTTGTCTTCAGGGATCATAAGTAAACAACATAAGTTATCAGCGATCATCAGTGAGACTGAACAGGCTCAGGGCTCACTGATGAACAGTGTTCGCTGAATGCATAAATTAAAGAACATGAGTTTTCTATCAGTGGTACTAAACAGACTTAGTATTTATCACCGATAGTGAAACTCTAATACATATTGTCTACTTACAATTTTCACTAAGTGTTTCTCAGGGTCATTGTCAAATCACTGAGGGTTTGGATCAACATAAAAATATAATGACATTTGATTTGGAATCATTGTCACACTGCTTCAGATTAGCTTGAGTTTTCAGGTCAGACATTTGTTGATGGAGATCCTGATTATTTTTTTGTACTGTACTGATCTCTATTTTCAACAAATCTTCTGACACTTTTCTTTCCTTTCTCACCTTTGTTTCCAAAGCAGAAATTTCCTTGGCAAACTCTAAATTCTTCTTCTTTCGTTCATCATTTGCAACTTCTATCAAATTTCCCTTCTTCAAATCATCTTGGGGCTTCAGATCAGAAAGTTGTTGTTGGAGATCTTGATTGGTTTTCTGTAAAGTACGGATCTCTTCATTGAGTAGCTTTTTCTCATTCTGAAGCATCTTCTCACTATGATAGTGAGTTAGCAAATTCTTGATTCTATCCTAATTTTTAAAAACTTCACTCTGAAATCTGCTATTACGCATTTGGGATTTTTCAAGTTGTTGTTCTAAGTGGTCTATCTTCATAAGATTACTCCACCAACTTGGATATTTTGACATTGTTACCTGAAAAAATAAAAAATGATCGTTAACAGATATTTCGTGAGAAGTAGAATTGTGCACACACGATAATCAGATAAAAAGCGATTAAAGTCAGAAAAATTATCAAAATCAAAATTTGAAAAACAAATTATAAATTTGTCTTCTAAAAATTAATTTCAAAAATTAATGCATAAAACTGGACTTTTAATCGGCAACCCTTAAAAAATATAAGATGTTAGTGCTGAAATTGTTAATTGTATCCAAGTAGAAAGGCCTAAAATGTAAATTCTAGTCTATGTATAAATAGCTTAGATTAGTGTTAGATTTCATAACTTTAGGATTTAACTTCAAGATACCTTGTCATATTCTCTCTACACCTTTGTACTTGTTTCTTGAGTTTAATGAGAGATGACTTGAGTATTGTATGATTCATTGTTTGTTTACATGTTTCTGGGATCACAAGGGGTATCAGAGCAAGCATATTCAAGCAATTTGAGTGAAAATTGAGGAATTTTTGGGTATTTTTTGTATTTTCGAACTTAAGATCAATCTAGCAGATTTAGGATGACTTGAGTGCGATTTGTGATACATAAGTGTTCGATTTAGATAATTGGATTAGTTTGTGCAAGAAATCGGATAGAAAGAACATGTTTTAGTGATTTTTTATGGATTTTTAGGTATTTTGAGGAACTTACTGTTTTGGATCGAAAGTTGTTGATCCAGTGTGTTTTTGGTATCTGCAAAGTTTGGTAGCATTTGGTGATGTTTTGAGTGAGATCTTGGACTTGAATTTTTTTTCGTTCGATATTCAACGTTGTCGTACGAAAAAGATCTTCTAATATTCAAAGTAGTCGGACGATACTGAGATTCATAGTTATCGTACAGAACTTGTCCGATAACTCATTTTGATCGTACAATTGTTGTCTGATAACTAATTTTGATCGTACAAGTGTTGTCCGATAACTACTGTTCATTTGGCCTGATCGTACAAGTTTTGTCCGAGAACTCATCCGGATCGTATAGCTTTTGTCCGAGAACTTACTGTTCACTGTCTTCATTGACCGAGAACTTTTGTTGATCGTACATACTGTCTGATAATATTCCTGATCGCACATATAGTGTCTGATAACATTTTCTGCTCATACATATATTGACCGATAATTACAGTTCATTCCTCATCGCACACGGGTCGTGCGATTAAGTACTGTTCATCGCTTACTTTTGAGCGACAACTTGGTACTGTTCACTGTTTGCTTATCTGTTTAAAGATCATTGTTGATCCCACATAGAGACTCAACAATGATATTTATCTCAATAGTTCGAACAAATATATATGCGGAAGCGTTTTAATAGAACTAAAGAGAAATACTGTGTAGAAAATACACACATAATCAAACAAGTGAATTAATAAGACAAGAGTTTAGCTCAATGATTCACTTTCTACTGATTCTTCAAGAACACCAAGAACACCGTAAGTGTGTGTAATACAAGAGAATATGCCTTAATCTGGTATGTGTGTATTGTGCGAAAGTTACAAATACAGGTCTGGTAGAGACCTCCTATTTATACTACTTTATAGGGGACAAGTTAGAGACAGTAAGTACTAAGGTACAAAAGACACCATCGTGGGACAGATCCTGGTACAACGTTAATGTATCGCGCCGCCTACTGTAAAGGCTGTAACCCATCAGAGGATGATACGTGGAAAGTGCAGGGCACGCCTTGTACGAATGATATTCAGAATCTTCGTACAACAGAGGCACGTGAGAGGCACGGTTGTCTTTATCTTTATCTTCTAGTGTCTTCAAGCTTCCAAGTCTTCATACCACATAGGCTCTGTCAAGGGTGACAGAGGCTCTATGGCATTGTCCTCTGAAAATCTTCAGATGATACTTCCAGTAGAAGGATGCTCTTGGAGTCTCGGCAGAGGCTCTGTCGATGATCTTTACTTAGCCTATTTTTCAATACTTCTTCTTACAGAAGTTGGAGCTAACAATCTCCCCCTAAGTATTGAAAAATAAAAGGTTTGAAAGTTGCATGTTTTCTAGGCTAAGAACAAAAAAGAGGTGAACATTTTACCTCTGTAAAAAGTTTACCTTTCATTTACGGTTATGCCAGAGGCACTTACATGATTTGAAATTTACAGAACATGAAAAGTAAAGCAAAAGTAAGATAGTGGTAGATGTCTGTTGGTGCAAGTGTACCACATCTCTATATATTTATATATATTTATTTTGATGATTACAAACACACCGTATTATTGTTTATCTAACAATCCAATCCAAGTGTACAGTTCTTGAAGAACACGAAGATTTTATCTGAAGAGTTCAAGACGGAAGTTTTACGTTGTCATTAGTGTTTATAATTTATAATGATAAACACCCTAAAATAATATACCACTTGGATATTTCTAAAAACCATAATTGATTTTAATTAAATAAGGTTTATTGAGAAGATCCAGCAAGATTGGTTGCGTCCTGGAGAAGCTATCCATTCTGACGCCGGCATACCGCGTGGTATCGGCGGTATACCGCGGCAGGCTTGCTGTTCACCACTGATTGGTTAGAAGTACTTTTTACTGCACGGTATACCGTGAGTCCTAGCCGGTATACCGCGGGTACGTATTCCAGTCAACTTTGCATGAGAGCCGTTGGAGTGTCAGTGTACTATTACTGCACGGTATACCGCGTGCATTTGGCGGTATACCGCGGATGCATATATCCGTTGGAAGCTTCATGCTATATATTTGCATGCTGATGGTGAAGAAAGAGAAGAACACACAAACAACAACAGCAAGCAACCAACTTCATCCATTTCTCAGCTCTCTCACTTATTTAATTTATATATTTTTTTTTATAAACCTTTTTATAAAATATCCAAGTGATAGATATTATACAAGAGTGATTACCCATTGTGAGTTATACTCCTCTTGTAAGTATTTGAATAACGGGTGTGTGATCCTGTATATCTCAATAAGCTGAGGCTTAGAGAACCGTTTACTCTGCTCTGTATTTGGTTTGTATTCTACCGTAAAGAATACATTTATTGGATCGTGTCGGGAAGTGTCTCGGCTGCTGGTTTATCACAGTTGGTGGTAAATCAGTAAATCTCCGTGTCAAGTATCTCTTACCTTTATCTTTTTTTTTTATTCCGCTGTGCTTTATTATATTTGTTTATATAAACTGCTTTGCATTTATATTTATTTATATAATCTCTGTGTATTTGTTTATATTTACACTCTTCTTTATTATTTGTATACTCTGATTTATTTTTACTGTTTCCGTACTGTATTTATTTATAAAAGAATTTTTGAAAGTAAAAGATTTTTAAATACAACCTTACCCCCCCCTAGGTTGTCTAACATTTGGTATCAGAGCGGGTCTTTCAAAAATTTTCTGTTTAAATATTTTTTTTAAATGGCTCAACAAACTAATTTTGTGTTTTCTAAACCTCCTTTGATAGATACTGAAAAGTTTGGCATTTGGGCCGAGCTATTTGAATGTCACGTGCGTGGCAAAAATCAAAAGATTTGGGATATTATAGAAAAAGGGAATTTTAAACCCACCATTGTGAAAGATGATGTTTTTATTGATAAACCTATAGATGAATGGACTACTTCTGATGAAACTCATTTTTGTTTAAACTTTGAAGCTAAGAATATATTATATGCTACTTTAACAACTGATGAAATTGAAAGAGTATATACATATAAAACTGCAAATCAAATATGGGAAAGTTTAAATAATACTCATCGTGGAAACACGGAAGTTAAATCTAGTAAAGTGAATATTTTAGTTCACGATTATGAACTGTTCGAAATGAAACAAGATGAGTCGATTGACTCAATGTTTAAAAGATTTAACCTTATTGTGACTACGTTGAAAGGTTTGGATCGCACTTATCCTAACGAGGACTATATAAGGAAAATCCTACGAGCCCTTCCTTCGGAGTGGATGCAAAAGATAACATCTTTAGAAGACTCCCGTGACCTTTCCATAATGAAGATAGATGACTTGATCGGCAATCTTAAAGTGCACGAAATTGCACTAAAAAGAAATCAAGTTCGGGATCGAGTCAAAAAGAAATCCATTGCTCTCAAAGCCGTTGCCCCTAAAGATGAGGAAGAAGAAGAGGAGGAAGAAGCAAGTTCCTCAAATGACGAATCCGAAAGTCTTGACGATTTAATCGAGATGGTAAGAAAACTCTCTAAACTTTTATCTAACAAAAAGTTTGCCAATATTGATAGGTTTCAAGGAAATGGAGACTACCATCGTGGTGGTAAAAATCAAAGTCGCAACGTCCATAACAAATATGACGAATCTAGTGACGATGAAAAAGCCAATAAAAAGAAAGGCTTTTGCTATGTGTGTGGTGATAAAAATCACTATGCAAATGTGTGTCCAAAACGTGCTAAACAAATCAACACACCAAAAACATTCGTCGGAGCCGCGTGGAGCGCAAACAAAGATGAAGACAAGAATATTTGTCTCATGGCCGACCGTGATGATGAGGTATCTACATCATGTTTTCATGACAATAATTATGATAGTAATAATTATTATGATAGTGATAATGAAAATAACCTTGAATTATTATATGAATCATTCAATGACATGGCCGCTCTTGCAAATAAATATAAAGATGAAATCACTAAATTAAAAGAAACCGTATCTGCATATAAAAAGGAAATAGATGACGGTAAACAAAAATCTACTTATGATTTAGATGTTATCACTAAGTTAGAAAATAAATTAAGTAAAAAAGATGTTTGCAAATCTTGTGATATTTTAAAAAATGAAATTGCATGCTTAAAAGAAAAACCAATTGAGAAAAATGATTGTAAATCTTGTGTTATTTTAAATGATAAAATTGCATGTTTAAATAAAAATACATATGAAAGTGTTGCATGTATAAAATGTGATTTGCTTGAAAATGAAAATATTTATTTAAAAGCTAACTGCGATTTGTATGAAAAAGATAATCTATTAGCTAAAGCTTTTCAAAATAGCAATGATAAAATGCTTAAAATGCTAAATATGTCGAATCGCATTAATTGTCGAAAAGGCATTGGTTCTGATACATGTGTTGATAAATGCTCGTGTAAACCCATTAAAAGATTTTTTGCATCTCCTAAAGTTGATACAAGAAAACCCCCATATATGTCAAAAATGAAAAATGTGAATTATGGGAGGAAACCGTATGCTCGCATGTATAACGATAATTTTTCTAGACCTAATGCGAATATAAATGCTTCATTTTATGTGTATGAAAAATACAATCTCAAAATTAGAATGGTTAGAAAATGGATTCCGAAAGGAATGTTTAATGTTGACAATCCCGGTGGGATGCGTTTGTGGTTTTAAACAAATTTTTGTGGATTGTATGTTGTCATGTTTTATTTTATGTCGACAACATATTTTTTTTGCAGTTTATGTTTTATACTAACTGTTAAAAGGACCCATAAGAAAAGGGTACCACGAAAAATTTTCTTTGCCTTTTGTAGGTGTTTCCTGGCGAGGATACAATACGTGTTTCCTGACGAGGATATAATACGTGTTCCCTGACGAGGTCATAATACGTGGTATTTTTTTGCTCACATAAAATTAACCGAAAAATCGAAGCCTTAAGATCCTTTCTTTTTGGTGCAAGTGTTTCTTTTAGGTTATTTTGTTTTATGTCTATTATATGCTTTTTTTATGCATATTTTATTGTCCCTCAAATTTTATAATTTGTTATTAATTTGAGGGGGAGCTTTTTATCTTTTAACCATGAGATTATGCTCTCTCAAATATATGCATATTTTGAGGGGGAGCATCTCTCGAGGGGAAGCATACCGTCTTTCTTGACCCTTTTTGTTTCGACAAACGGGGGAGAGAAACCGCATATGCTCATGCTTAGCGGTTGTGTTTGTCATCATCAAAAAGGGGGAGATTGTTGGTGCAAGTGTACCACATCTCTATATATTTATATATATTTATTTTGATGATTACAAACACACCGTATTATTGTTTATCTAACAATCCAATCCAAGTGTACAGTTCTTGAAGAACACGAAGATTTTATCTGAAGAGTTCAAGACGGAAGTTTTACGTTGTCATTAGTGTTTATAATTTATAATGATAAACACCCTAAAATAATATACCACTTGGATATTTCTAAAAACCATAATTGATTTTAATTAAATAAGGTTTATTGAGAAGATCCAGCAAGATTGGTTGCGTCCTGGAGAAGCTATCCATTCTGACGCCGGCATACCGCGTGGTATCGGCGGTATACCGCGACAGGCTTGCTGTTCACCACTGATTGGTTAGAAGTACTTTTTACTGCACGGTATACCGTGAGTCCTAGCCGGTATACCGCGGGTACGTATTCCAGTCAACTTTGCATGAGAGCCGTTGGAGTGTCAGTGTACTATTACTGCACGGTATACCGCGTGCATTTGGCGGTATACCGCGGATGCATATATCCGTTGGAAGCTTCATGCTATATATTTGAATGCTGATGGTGAAGAAAGAGAAGAACACACAAACAACAACAGCAAGCAACCAACTCCATCCATTTCTCAGCTCTCTCACTTATTTAATTTATATATTTTTTTTATAAACCTTTTTATAAAATATCCAAGTGATAGATATTATACAAGAGTGATTACCCATTGTGAGTTATACTCCTCTTGTAAGTATTTGAATAACGGGTGTGTGATCCTGTATATCTCAATAAGCTGAGGCTTAGAGAACCGTTTACTTTGCTCTGTATTTGGTTTGTATTCTACCGTAAAGAATACATTTATTGGATCGTGTCGGGAAGTGTCTCGGCTGCTGGTTTATCACAGTTGGTGGTAAATCAGTAAATCTCCGTGTCAAGTATCTCTTACCTTTATCTTTTTTTTATTCCGTTGTGCTTTATTATATTTGTTTATATAAACTGCTTTGCATTTATATTTATTTATATAATCTCTGTGTATTTGTTTATATTTACACTCTTCTTTATTATTTGTATACTCTGATTTATTTTTACTGTTTCCGTACTGTATTTATTTATAAAAGAATTTTTGAAAGTAAAAGATTTTTAAATACAACCTTACCCCCCCTGCGATTAAGTACTGTTCATCGCTTACTTTTGAGCGACAACTTGGTACTGTTCACTGTTTGCTTATCTGTTTAAAGATCATTGTTGATCCCACATAGAGACTCAACAATGATATTTATCTCAATAGTTCGAACAAATATATATGCGGAAGCGTTTTAATAGAACTAAAGAGAAATACTGTGTAGAAAATACACACATAATCAAACAAGTGAATTAATAAGACAAGAGTTTAGCTCAATGATTCACTTTCTATTGATTCTTCAAGAACACCAAGAACACCGTAAGTGTGTGTAATACAAGAGAATATGCCTTAATCTGGTATGTGTGTATTGTGCGAAAGTTACAAATACAGGTCTGGTAGAGACCTCCTATTTATACTACTTTATAGGGGACAAGTTAGAGACAGTAAGTACTAAGGTACAAAAGACACCATCGTGGGACAGATCCTGGTACAACGTTAATGTATCGCGCCGCCTACTGTAAAGGCTGTAACCCATCAGAGGATGATACGTGGAAAGTGCAGGGCACGCCTTGTACGAATGATATTCAGAATCTTCGTACAACAGAGGCACGTGAGAGGCACGGTTGTCTTTATCTTTATCTTCTAGTGTCTTCAAGCTTCCAAGTCTTCATACCACATAGGCTCTGTCAAGGGTGACAGAGGCTCTATGGCATTGTCCTCTGAAAATCTTCAGATGATACTTCCAGTAGAAGGATGCTCTTGGAGTCTCGGCAGAGGCTCTGTCGATGATCTTTACTTAGCCTATTTTTCAATACTTCTTCTTACAGAAGTTGGAGCTAACAATCTCCCCCTAAGTATTGAAAAATAAAAGGTTTGAAAGTTGCATGTTTTCTAGGCTAAGAACAAAAAAGAGGTGAACATTTTACCTCTGTAAAAAGTTTACCTTTCATTTACGGTTATGCCAGAGGCACTTACATGATTTGAAATTTACAGAACATGAAAAGTAAAGCAAAAGTAAGATAGTGGTAGATGTCAGTCTCTTGCATTTGGGAAGTTATTGATTGACTTGGTGAGCCCTCCATCCCTGAGTTCACGGAACATGTTGATGTAGAGGTTTCTGAAGTTGATGATCGCATCAATGGCCTCAATTAATCTGTTGGCGAAAGTTAGATCCATGAACTCTGATCCTCTGTGTTCCAAGAGGTCGACTCTGAACTCGAGCAGAGTCTTCGTGGCATACTTCTAGCAATCTACCTCTAAGAACAACTTCAATTTTCCAGCAGGAGCACGAAAGACATACCCAACCTTTGTGTTGCTAATGATGGAGTTCGGTCTGATGTCAGCAGAGGAGGGGCATTGGTCTTCTAGAGGTGGGAGAGTTATTTTCCTAACTCCAAGATTAATGGCCACTTGGAAGTCTGTCATGCTGTAGATCAGAAGCCTTTCTCGCATGGCCGTTTCGATCTCATCGTATGCCCTCTGGATCTCAATCCTGTGGCCGTAGTTTTTCCTTGCCCAACTTAGAAGATCAGGTAGATCATAAGGACTGAGGTTTCTTAGATTTATATATGATAATTTGTTCTCAGATCTGTCAGCCCTTTTGACATGATAGAGGTTATAGTGAAATTGACCGCCTTTGGTGTGTGAGAGCTTGCAATAGATGATTTGTGTAATCTTTGAGTTTGAGAAAACTTGGTAGACAAGTTTGGCTTTATCTCTGTAGAAGTCATCTCGTATCTGCTGAAGCATATCACGTTTCAGAATAGGAGCTGGCAGAGGATCATTTACGGATCTGTTGTAGAGGTACTTATACACCACCTCTTCCATTTGTCGTTGAGGTACAGAGGGTGGAGGAATAGGTTTGCGCAGAGCCTCCATGTTGCTGATTAGTTTGGCACTCGGTCTTCTGTTGGCTTTGCCTTGGGGTCTAGTGTAGGGTTGGCTGACAGAGGAGGAATTCCGTAGGCCCAATCTTCCTCTTCTGGTTTTGGAGTTACAAATGTGTCGAAAGAGCTTTTTAGCAATTTCTCTGCGGCTTGAGGTTTCTTCTTCTTGGGCTTAGGTTCCTCTAGAAGAATGTACTTTCCTTTGTCCTTGGCCTTTGGCTGTGTTTCTACTGTTGGCTTGGGTTGGGATGCCTCTGTTGGTTTTGACGGTTGAGCTTCTGAGGGCTTTGTTGATGGTGCTTCTTCTGTTGTTTTTGGTGGAGTTGCCTCTATTGGTTTGACAGGGGACTTGGTTGGTGGTTCTTCTGTGGGTTTGGTTGGTGAGGGATCTTCTGTTTTGCTCAGATATCTTCGTTGTTTTTGAGCTATGGTTTTAGTTATGGGTATTGGTTTTGGTTTGTCTTCTTTGGGTGTAGGTTTGGGTTTGTCTTCTGTTATCGGTGTAGGGGACGGTAGTTTGCTTTCCACTTTTGGTTTTGGTGTTGGGGAGGGTAGGTCATCTTCAGAAGTTGAAGAGAGTATTTGGATTTGCTCTGAGGCTGTCTTAGGTTTAGGTGAGGGTAGGTTTTCAGTCTGTTGAGTTGTTTCCACACAGGTGGGTGTTTCCTCTATGGTCTTCTTCTGGCTTTGGTCTTTAGGGGCTGGTGGTACTTGGGTTATTGGTTTGGCAATTAGTGACGGTGGTGCTGGCAGACCTCTGATGTTCCTCTCTGTCATCTTCGTCTCCCCCTCAGGATGGTCTGATGGTCCATATGAATCACCATCAGAGTCATCCTGTCCTCTGCTCGAAGTTCCTTCTGCTCAGCATGTGGAGGACGGTTTCTTTGGCTGAGTGGCCCCTACAGATATCATCTTAGCGCAAAGGTCATCACATATGCCCAACAGATAGGCAACTTCAACTTCTGAGTTGAATCTTAGCTTTCGCATGCTGGCCTGGAAGTCTTTGACGTAGTTGGCATTTGCGGTGGTGCAGGCTTTGATGAACTCTGTCATCTCGTTTAGTATACCCTGGCCAAGATCGGTAATTTGAGCTCTGGTCATGTAGTGGGAAGGCTTCATGGCTTGAGTTTCCCTTGTGGTCTGTTCTTGGACTAGTTGTAGGGCCTTTTTGAGATCTTCTGGTGTAAGGCCCGTAGATGCAGGGGTTTGAGTAGAGAGACTTGCGGCCACTATTCGTGCCTTCTTTAACTCTTTGGAGAGGTTGGTGACAGAAGCTTCAAGGGCAGAGATTGAAGTTGATTCAGGTGCAGAGGGTGTTGGGGCTGCAGTAGTAGCAAATGGTATCATTGAAGCGCTGGCATTTTCACCTCTGTTGACATGTTATCAACTTTGGTGGTCAGTTCGTTGAGTGCCCTGTTGGTGGATTCTGCAAGAGCGTCGAAAGAGCCTTTCAACTCTTTCAATGAGGTGTTCGTAGAGGTGACAAGGGTTTGGAACTCATCCCTTGCGACATATGATCCAGGTGTATCCTCTGGGGGAACACATTCTTCCCCAGAGTAAGTCCTTGTTCCTTGGACGCCGTCTTTCATTCCGGTTTTTATGTTAAGAACGGAAGGACTTCCCTCTGATCCTCGAGCAGAGGTTTTTAAGGCCTCAGACTCTATAAAGGTTCTGTCAAGGACCCTATTCTGATCCACTCCAGACGTGGGGACAAAAGTATCCTTCAGTTGACTCGGGGACTTGTCTAGAGTCCCTTCGTCTATGTGATCTCTAGCCTTGGGGTCCTAATTGTGTGCGTGTGGCAGAAGAAACAAATTCCTCTTCTAGGACTTTAGGTGTGATCTGGGGCGACTGATCATGAATAAGAGGAGAGTCCTTTTGAGAGGACTCCCTCTGTATGGTTTCCCCGGTAATGAGTGGCACAGAGGAGGAAAAAGGGTCCTCTGTCCGGTTAGATGGGGATGGGATCGAGCCGTGCTGCTCTTTTTCAATAGCTCCTTCTGCCACTAGACTGGCAGAGCTAGATGTGTGGGTTGCACTGGGAGGGGGTAATGGTTGTGTACCTCTACGCTCTTCGACATCTTTTTGGCTCTATTCCTCTGTCATGCAACCTAAGACGGGGGATTCTAACTTAGACTCTATTTCGACCCATGTGTCATCTGTTTCTACCATCTCCTCTGTGAGATCAAGTTCTGGGTCGTAGCTGGGAGGAAAGGCAAACAGACCAGAGTTCATTCTGCCTTATCGGGTTTCTACTTGATTGCCCTCAGGGGTTCCGTCATGTTCCTCCAGATCAGATTCAACTTCTGAGACAATTACGTTAGGGTTTGTAGTTGTCCAATCTATGAGGTCTTCTGGTACCCAACCAGAAGTATCCAATGTGTTGGCGATGTCCTGGTGCTCAAGGAATGCAGAGAAGTCAGTTCGCTCTGCGTAGTGGATTGGAGTGGGGAATGGCAGAGGTTGTTTAGGGACGACTTCTTCTGCTACTGCTTCCTCTGCGATGCTCTGCAGAGGAGTTTTGTGTTTCTTGGTTTTCTTTCGCTTGGGTTTTGGGGCTCCCTCCTCAGAAGATTTGGCATTTCTTTTCTTCTTTTCTTTTGGAGGAGGGGGTGCAGAGGATCCAACCACAGTTGCTTCTGTTTGTGGTTGTTGGGTTTGTTCTGCGGAGGAAGAGGTACCTTCTGTGGCCTTCTTGGCTTTGGAAGCCTTCTGTGTTTTGGAGGATGTCTCTGTGGTTTTACTCTTGGATGCAGAAGTTTTACCCTGGGTTCTTAGTTGATGTACTTTCTCTTGCTTAAGCCCATGTTTCTCTAAAACTGCCGCCCACTCCTCTGCACTCATTCTCTCGACTACCACTGATCCTACAGGGGCTCCTAGACGCGGTGGTGTCACAGGACCCGGTTTTGGAGTCTGGTGATCGCGTATGTAAGCTATTCGAAGGTCTTCATCTGTAATGTATGTAAGCAGTTTGGATGGCAGAGGCCGGAAGAACTGGTATCCGTCTATGTGCCTTGTAGGGGTCATTTTGGTCAGAGGGTAGGTTTTTACAACTGGCCCTTCCATTGGCCATTCATTCAGGATTAACATAGGTTCTAGAATTACTCCTAGGGTCCTCTGGAATTGCAGAGCAGAGAGTTCTTTGCTTTTGGGGCCCTTAGCCTTCTGCGTAGAGATCCGGTGGTCAATGGTGTTAACGGGTTCCTGCATCATGAGGGTGGCATAATCCAGAGGCAAATCATAGTACACCTCGTACATGATTGCCAGGATTTGGTGAGAGCTCTGGTCAGGGCTACCCACTTTGCCCGTTAGGCATCTGTTGAGCACTGAGAATAGAGTGTTCCACAGAGGGGGGAAGCGATTTCTTCTGAACTCATTCCTTTTGTTGAGATGGGTGATATAGCCCAACATCTCTACAAAGTCGCATAGCTCTCTATCATAAGGGCTTTCTGCGTAATCCTTGATGCCCAAAAGTCCTCTGGTGGGTTAATCGAACTCCATGGAGAGCATGGTTCTGTTGAACCTTAGCTCAAGGTTCTCTGATCTGTTTGGTTTGCATACATAACCGGTGATTTGTCTGTTTTCTTCGTTGTAATAGCAGCTCTGCCAGAACTGGTTCAGGTATCTGGCAGGGATTATTGTAACGTTCTTGGTCTGTAAGGTTCTTAATGGATGGTTTTCTAGAATGTTCATCAGTATATCATTTTCTTCCCCAAATGCAGTTCTTGAGGGAACAAGATAATTTTATTGGGTTTAAGGGGAAGAGCGTTCTCAAAGTAGTCATGGGCTAAAAAATCTTGTAGGTGGGTGGTCGGAGCAAAGTCCACTGAGTTGCCGCTGTGTTCTTGTTCCAGATTTCTGGTTGGTGAGGGATGCTGTGAGTGCTCGGCCTGTATAGGGGAGTTCGCCGGAGAGTTTCTGGTTGCCTTGGATGATTTCTTTGAAGAATGGAGTAGGGAATGAGAAGTTGCAGGTATTTGCACAGTTCGCAGGAGAGCTTTAGAGAGAGAGAGAGAGATAATCGTAAAGGAAGAAGAAGGGGGTAAACGGGGTTTTATAGTGAGGGGTGGAAACGGATAGAATTTGCACAGTAAAAGTGAATTCAAAGTAATTTGGGGTCCGCACTCGAGTTTATACTGCTGTTATCAACGCTTCAGTACCGTCGTTTGACTGACACGACCAATAGAGGCGTGCCACGTCAGAAGTCTCAGAGCACGATGAGACATCGTGCGGCGCCCATTTAATGCTAGGCGCATGGGCGTCTCTATACACAAATGATTGTTACTGTGGTAAATAACCCGCACCTACAGAACCCTTTTCTGTGCTCAAGTATCAAATCGACAGAAGCTCTATGAACTGAGACCTTCTCCCATTATCTCTGTGCTTGCACCTTTACCCAAAAACATTTGAAAAGACATTGGAAGTGATCGATAGAGTTTCCGTATAAAATTTGCAGTTACAGAGGCTCTGGCTAACAAAGGCTCTGTTGAGCTCAGCAGAGGCTCTATGACCGAAAACTTCTAATAACGGAGAGCTCATAAAACTTTTTGATCATCCAAAGTTTTGACACTTTTAAACTGTGTTTTTAGGACATATTCGGAAATTGGTGTCCTGGAAAACTGTTTTGGAAAGTGGTTTTGTGCGAGGTACTCACTCATTGATTCTTCTTCGTTCGGCAAAGTTCCTGACTTCTTTTGATTTGTTTGATCAATACTCCTCTTTGGCTCCACCTTGAATGACCAACCTCCGTAGATCAATTCAAGGTCTCCTTCTGCTCCCCCTTGACCTATGATTGAATCAGATGTGATAAGTAAAGCATAAAACATGGGTCAAACTCACCAGAGGTTCTGTGGGAATTGACAGAGGCTCTGACCAATTCCACAGAAGCTCTGTCGGGTACAGAACTTTCAAAGATAAAGAATTTACATACTTAAGGATTGAAATATATACATATGTAAAACGAAGATTAAGTCTCACTTACAGAGGGATCAGCTCATGTTTAGCATACCTAACTTACCCACCAAGAAAAGGAATCTTTTCTCATCAAGTGCCTTGGTGAATAAGTCTGCAAGCTGAAATTCAGTGGACACAAAGTACATCTTGCTTGTGCCTTGTTCAACATGATGCTTCAAGAAGTGGTACCGAATATGAATGTGCTTCATTTTAGAGTGCTGAACGAGATTGGCAGAGATCACAATGGCACTCTTTGAGTCACAGAGGATGGGGATCTTCTGAATGTCAAGACCATAGTCCTTTAGCTGAGTTCGCATCCACAGAACTTGGGAGCAACAGCTAGCAACAAAAATGTATTCGGCTTCTGCTGTAGATGTGGACACACAATTATGCTTCTTTGAAGTCCAGCTGACTAACTTACCACCCAGGAATTGGCAACTCCCAAAGGTACTTTTTCGGTCAAGCTTACATCCTCCGTAGTCTGAATCTCAATAGGCCATGAGATCAAAGCCAGAGTTCTTTGGATACCAGAGGCCAAGATTCTTGGTTCCCTTTAGGTATCTAAAGATCCTCTTTACAACAAGTAGGTGGGATTCTTTAGGGTTACCTTGATATCTTGCACATAGACATGTGGCATACATTATATCTGGTATACTAGCAGTTAAGTATAAAAGAGACCCTATCATGCCTCTGTAGAGCTTGCACTCTACAGACTTTCCCTCTAGATCCAGTAGCATTGGGGGTCTTCATGACAGAGGCATCAGAGAGCTTAAATTTAGAAAGTATGTCAGAGACATATTTAGATTGATTTACGAAAATTCCATCTGATGATTGTTTGACTTGGAGTCCTAGGAAGAAGTTTAGTTCTCCGATCATACTCATTTCAAACTCGCTCTGCATGAGTTTTTCGAAATCAGTGCAATATTGTGCGTTGGTAGAACCAAATATGATATCGTCCACATATATCTGCACAAGCAGAATCTCTTCACCTTTTCTCTTATAAAACAAAGTAGTGTCGATAGTACCTCTTTCGAAATCATTACCAAGGAGAAAGGTTGAGAGGCGCTCGTACCATGCTCTTGGAGCTTGCTTTAGTCCATACAGAGCTTTATCAAGGTGGTAGACATGGTTTAGGTACTTAGCACTTTCGAACCCCGATGGCTGTTGGACGTATACTTCCTCTTGAATCTGTCCATTCACAAAGGCGGATTTGACATCCATTTGAAAAACCTTAAAACCTCTGCGAGCTGCGAAGGCTAAGAAGATCCTTATCGCTTCGAGCCGTGCAACAGGGGCAAAAGTCTCATCGTAATCTATTCCTTCTGCCTGGAAGTATCCCTTGGCCACCAATCTCGCCTTGTTTTTTATGACCACCCCATCCTCGTCCTTTTTGTTTCTAAAGACCCATTTTGTCCCTATAGTTTGTTTCCCTCTTGGCAGAGGAACTAATGTCCATACTTTGTTTCTCTAAAATTGAAGAAGCTCTTTTTGCATAGCTTCTACCCAATTTGGGTCATTTAGGGCTTCAAAAACTCTTTTTGGCTCGATCATACTGATAAAGTTTGTAAAGAAACAAAAATTAGAAGTGGCTGATCTCGTCTTCACTTTGTCGGAAGGACTGCCGATGATTTGGCTCTGAGGATGGCTCTTTGTCCACTTTGTCATCCTTGGGAGATGGTCATTTGCATCATTCAGTTGAACTTCTGTAGTTGCACACGATGGTTCTGGTGCAACCTCTGTTGTAGATGGTACTTCTGTGCAAGAACATGGTGTCTCAGCTTGTCGAGGTATCTCAATGAGAGTTGGTATTGATTCCTCTGAGGATATTGAGATTGAATCCTCATTCTCCTCTGGTATTGCTTTCTATGTTGTTACTGGAGTTGGTATTTCCAGTGCCTCTGTAGTGGTATTCTTGCTCACGTTATCCTCTGCTTGCTCCCCCTAGACACTTGCATCTGCATTATTAATGGAAGAGGGTGAAGTATTTGAGGGACCAATTAGAGATATACTTGAATCAGTCTAGTCGATAGAGGATGTCTCTCCAGAGGCTCTGGTGGCTCCAGCAGAGGGATCAATATCATCATGGAACATTTCTTCAAACAACAGATTAAGTTCTGCTTCTCTTGTCTTGCAAATACCAGAGGATTCCTTTTCCAACCCGAGTTCTGAACTGATTTGTTCAGAAGTCTTCTGAAAAGAATCGACAAAAGAGACATTGATACTCTCTACAATTGTCCGGGTCCTTAGAACATAGACTCTGTACGCCTTAGAAGTGGCAGAGTACCCGATGAACATTCCTTCGTCTGCCTTCACATCAAATTTCCCTCTAGCTTCTCTATCGTTGAGGACAAAGCATTTACACCCGAAAACATGAAAGAACTTGATATTTGGTCTCCTCTAGTTGATCAAATGGTATGGAGTTTTGATGTGTCTCTTCACTATTGTTGATTGATTCTGGGTGTAACAAGCAGTTGAAACAGCTTCTGCCCAGAAAGATGTGGGCAATCCAGATGCTGTGAGCATTGTTCTTGTTGATCCAAACCCTCAGTGATTTGATAATGACCCTCTCTAAAATACTTAGTGAAAATTGTAAGTAAACAATATGTATCAGAGTTTCACTATCGCTGATATGTACTAAGATCTTCCAGTACCGCTGATAGGAACTCTCGCTCTTTAAGTTAAACATTCAGCGAAACTGTTCACCATAAATGCTCTGAGTCTGTTCAGTCATTATGATGATCGCTGATAAGTTAGTTGTTTATTTATGATCCCTGAAGACAAGTTTCACGTCAACATAGGTTCTACGCTGAAGTCGAAGATCAAGCTCAAGAACCAGCGACAAGTCTCCTAATGAACTGATGCGGATCAGCGAAGACTCAGATTTGTCCAATCAACGTGAAGTATCAAGTACAAGACTTTAGCTATCGCTGAATTCTATCATTCTCTGAAAAGAAATTGTAGATCGCTGAATCATCGAAAAGCTGATCATAAAGTCTTCCGTACAAAGTACTTTTTGTCTCAACCTCCCTTGCACGCCTCCGTGCGATATGTCAGAATAGAACCTCCTTATTGTCTGAATTCGTACAACAAATCTGATACTACACTGTTCATTCATGCGGCTACTAAGGTTGTCAACAAAGGTTAATGGCATGCAACCAACCAGCTGATGACACGTGTAAAGTATATACTGACTTGCATTAAATGCATGCAGTATATAAAGAGATGAACCCACTTCATTTGAAGTAACTTGCTAACTCTGTACAAGTTCAATCTCTTATCAAAAGATAGATTATTATTAGTAATTTCCTTATCTCTCTTAGTGCAAGAAACCTTAGTGTTCCAACTTGTTTAGATTTAGGTTTATCCTTAATCTTGTTTCTGCAACAAGCTGTAAATTGTTAATGATTTATCAATAAACAGTTTAGAAAAGTAAAATTTGTGTGTTTGTATTCAACCCCCCCCCCCTTCTACAAACTTGTATAGGCCTTCGGGACCAACAAGTGGTATCAGAGCGGATTTGTTTCATCTCATAAACAAGATCTAATCTAAGATATTTCTCTTCCTTGCTATTATCTGAAAATGGCCACCAACACAAACACAAATTATATAGACAATGGTTCTCTTGCAAAACCCCCTAGATTTTCTAGAGATAACTTCAACTTATGGAAAAATAGGATGACGCTCTTCTTAGAAGGTGTAGACCCTACTATGCCTTACTATCTTGAAAACGGCCCATACATCCCTGTAACAATTGATCCTTCAGTTCCAGCCACTGCAAATAGACCTGCTATTCCAGAAAGGCTGATTCCTAAGGAAATACACATGTGGACCGATGAAGATAAGAAGAAAGTGGCTATAGATACAAAAGCCAGATCCATACTATCCATGGCCCTTCCTAACGAAGTCTATCATTCCGTCATGAACCTGAAATCCTCAAAAGCCATGTGGGACACAATATGTGTTCAGTATGAAGGAACATCTGAAGTCCAGGACTCAAGAAAGATCAACCTGGTAAGACAATACGAAAGCTTCATTTCTGGTAAGAATGAAACTCTCTCTGAAGTTCACCAACGTTTTAATTGTTTAATTATAGATCTGAAAACTGTTGGTAAGGAATATTCTAACTTTGAAGTGCTGACAAAGTTTCTAGAATGTTTACCTGAAAGCTGGGACAATTATTCTATGTGTCTCAAGCTGTCAAAGGATCTAAAAATCAATGACCCTTGCCACCTTATATGGCACGTTGCTGAATCATGAGCAATCAAGCCATCTTAAGAAGAATCTTGTAAAAGATTCCAAAAGCACCCCTGTTGTTTTAATCTCAGAGGAACCTTCTACTCAGCGACCCTCGGTCACTATCACTGAGTTAGAAAGTAACTCTGAAAGGTCATCGGATTCTGACTCCTCAGATGATGATGAATCTTTGGCTCTCCTAACTAAAAAGTTCAGGAGATTTGCCAAGAAGAAAATGTTTAGAAAGAACAAACCTCTTTCCATAACTGACAAGCCTAAATCATCAGTTTTTGTTGATAAGGCTACTGCTACTTGTTTTAACTGCGAAAAGATAGGACATTTTGCTAACGAGTGCAGGTCTAAGAAAGTTTCTAGACCCTCAGCTTTTACAAAGAAATCCTTTGTTCCAAAGAATAAAGATGACAAATACTCAAAGCTGAAAGAAAAATATGCGAAGCTGAAAAGCTTTAAGAAGAAAGGCAAAGGCCTGATGGCTAACTATGATTGGGCTGCTTCTGATGAAGAAGCATCATCATCTGACTCTGAAGATGATGAAGCAAATCTATGTCTCATGGCCAAGATTGAAGAAGAGGAAGAAAGTTCAGACATTCCCTCCACTTCAACCTCTGCAATTCAAGTATCACCTTCCTTCTTTACCAATATTGCAAATATTGATGAAGCTGATAGTCTCCGTAAGATCGATCTCTTGACTAGAAGTTTATACGAAGCCATGAACGGCAAAACTGTGGTTGAAAACCAAAACCTTGATCTCGCTGAAAAGCTTAAAAACTGCCACCTTCAAATAGAAAAGCTTTCTAAAATTGAAGAAGATTTTAAAGATCAAGTATATTTAAATCAGCTAGTCAAAATCGAACGAGTAGAAGCTATCGCTGCATTAAAAGCTGAAAAAGCTACTGTTGAAAGATGGTGTAATTCTTCAACAAAGATCACTGAGATAATAAAGTCTCAAATTCCCCTGAGTGATGAACGTGGTTTGGGTTACAAATATGAAACTTCAAAACCAACCACTGAGCGTTCAATACTTAAATTTGGAACGTTCGTATCCTCAGTCGCTGATACTTCATCTTCTCAGTGCTCCTCGTCCATTACACCAATCCCTGAGGAAACTCCTACCTCCTCAAAAGGCAAGGAGAAAATGGTTTATTCAAAATCTACCTCTGTCTCTAAAGACAAAGGTAAAGGAATTGTTATTTACCAAAATCCTCAGAAGGGTACTTTAGTACCAAAGCTGAATGCTTCTAAAACTTCAGCGACCCATCCCTCTGGATCAAGGAAGCTGATCTCTGGATCTATTCAGCGATCTACTCCTACACTCAGAGTTGATATTCTTGTTAAGAAATCTGAAGAACTAAATGTTCGTCCCATTTCTAAATCAAATAGCTTACTTGGTGCTGGTACTTCTAATTCTAAATTAAAAGCTCAGCATACAAATGGTCCTAGAACTACTTTTAGCTATAGGAAATGTTATCACTGTGGACTCACTGATCATATTGCAAGTAAGTGCCCCACAGCCACCAAAGCTAAAAAGATAGCTAAGGTGAAAATTGCCCCCAAGGCAAAGAAGACCAACCCTGGTGCAAATCAGGTCAAGGTGAATTCTACCACTGAGGTTAAGAAATTAACCAAAGTGAAGAAAGACAAAGCTGAATCTTCAAATGATGTGAAGACGGCTGAACCTTCCATTCCAACTACTTCCACTGACAAGCGTGTATACATGGTTAAGTGGGTACCTAAGAAAAACTAATCTTCCTTTGTATTGCAGGTTAAGAAGGGTATCTGGTATCTCGATAGCGGATGCTCTAGACACATGACTGGAAAGAAAAACCTGCTCGCTGAATACAAGGAAGAGAAAGGTCCCTCTGTGACTTTCGGTGGAAATGGAAAAAGGACATACCCGAGGGTATGGTGTACTTTCAAATGGTACAACCTCCTTCAGAAGAGTCGCATATGTTGAAGGGCTGAAGCATAATCTTCTAAGCATCAGTCAGCTTTGCGACATGGATAACAAAGTAATCTTTACTAAGGAATCCTGCTTTGTCACTGACAAAAAGGAGAAGATACCTCTCAGCGGTTATCGTTTGGAAAATGTTTATGTAATAAACATGGACTCAACAACCACTGAGAACTCCTGTTTCTTCTCAAAGGCCTCATCTGATGTCAACTGGCTATGGCATAAGAGGCTCTCTCATCTAAATTTCAAGACACTGAACACTCTTTCTTCAAAAGAGTTAGTCACTGGTCTACCTCAGCATTCATACGCCAAAGAGTCCTTATGTTCAGCGTGTGAAAAAGGGAAGCAAACCAAAGCAAGCTTTAAATCAAAGCAAGTCTCTTCAGTGTCATCTCCTCTACAACTACTCCATATGGATTTGTTTGGCCCTGTTAACAAACAATCCATCGCTGGAAAGAAATATACGCTGGTCATAGTTGATGAATTCTCTCGTTATACATGGGTTATGTTTCTTCGTTCCAAGAGTGACACCCCTGAAGAACTCATCACTTTTGTTCAGAAGATGGAAACCCTGAATAATTTGACCGTTCGCTCAATAAGGAGTGATCATGGAACTGAATTCAAAAACAGTTCTCTTGATTCCTTCTTTGAGAGTAAGGGTATTTCTCACTACTTTTCTTCAATGAGAACACCGCAACAAAATGGAGTCGCTGAAAGAAGAAATAGAACAATTATTGAAGCTGCACGTTCAATGCTCAGCGATTCTCACCTGCCTACTCAGTTTTGGGCAGAAGCTGTCAACACTGCTTGTTTTACGCAAAACAGGTCGCTGATAGTTAAAAGATTCAATAAAGCAGCCTATGAACTTTTTCATGGGAGAAAGCCCTCAATCAGCTTTCTTCACATCTTTGGATGTCAGTGTTTCATACTGAACAATAGAGATGCCCTTGGAAAGTTTGACCCTAAGGCTGATGATGGAATCTTTCTTAGATACTCCTCAGTTTCCAAAGCCTTCAGAGTCTTCAATCGTAGAAGACAAACTGTAGAAGAAACTATTCACGTCACGTTTGACGAATCCCGTTCAGCGAACTCTAAACCGAACGCTGATACTGAAGAACTAAATCAATGGATGTTTTCTCATCTTGGAGATTCAGAAGATATTCCCACTACTCATGCTCATCCAGTAGAAGATGATAGTCCCACTGTCATTCCAAACATGCAGAATAGTGAAGTTGAAACATCATGGGTCTCAGCTGTTCCTATAAACACTATACCTGTAGTTGATTCAAATGTTTCAGACATTCCATCTACTTCTCAGCAATCAGTGAATATAATGACAACTGCATCAATTCCTCTCTTGGCTGATACTCCCGACGTTGCTGAAGCTTCATCTTCAGCTCCTCTAGTTCAAATTGAGTCAGCGTCTCATGCTCCGGCTCAGCGATGGACTATAAATCACCCATTTGATCAAATTCTTGGTGATCCAAACGCTGGCATTCAGACTCGATGAAGTGCAGGTAATATTTGTTTATTTGTAAATTTTATTTCACTAACTGAACCAAAGAAAGTAGATGATGCCCTCAAAGATCCAAACTGGGTCAGCGCCATGCAAGAAGAGCTGACTGAATTTGAAAGAAACAAAGTTTGGAAACTTGTTCGAAGACCAACTGACAAAACTGTGATAGGCACTAAATGGGTCTATCGAAACAAGTTGGACGAACATGGTACTGTAACCCGCAACAAAGCTCGTCTTGTTGCTCAGGGATACAGACAAGAGGAACGCATAGATTATGACGAAACATTTTCTCCTGTAGCAAGACTTGAATCTATTCGTCTATTCTTAGCATATGCTGTACACAAAAACTTCAAAGTACATCAGATGGATGGTAAGTCAGCATTTCTAAATGGAAAGCTGAATGAAGAAGTCTATGTGGAACAACCTCCAGGATTCTCAGATCCTAAGCATCCAGGTTATGTTTATAAACTGGATAAGGCACTTTATGGCTTAAAGCAAGCTCCACGTGCATGGTATGACACTCTTTCTACTTATCTCCATATCGAAAAATTTGAGCGAGGTAAAATCGACAAAACTCTATTTTTTAGAAAAGTGAAAGGTCATATCATTCTAGTTCAAATATATGTTGATGACATTATATTTGGTTCTACTAACCCTGAGCTTTGTACTCGTTTCGCTGATAGAATGAAAGATGAATATAAAATGAGCATGATGGGTGAGCTAACATATTTCCTTGGTCTTCAGATTAAGCAAACTGAAAAGGGAACTTTTATTAATCAGGGAAAATATGTTAAAGATATGCTGAAGAAATTCGACTTAACTGAAAGTTCAGCTATGAAAATCCCTATGGCACCACCGCTGACACTTGATAAGGACACAAAGGGTGTTCCTGTCAATGTCACGTTGTACCGTGGGATGATCGGCTCACTATTGTATCTTACAGCTAGCCGACCTGATATTATGTTTGCAACATGCTTGTGTGCACGATATCAAGCTGAACCTAAGATATCTCATATGAAAGCTGTAAAGCGAATCTTTCGATATCTTAATGGTACATCGAATCTAGGTCTTTGGTATCCCAAAGACTCAGGATTCGATCTAACTGCCTATTCAGATAGTGATTTTGCAGGATGCAAAATGGATAGGAAAAACCCACAGGAGGATGTCAGCTCCTGGGTGGAAAGCTGGTAAGTTGGACAAGTATGAAGCAAAACTCAGTGTCCACTTCCACAGCTGAAGCTGAATATGTAACCGCTGGAAGCTGCTGTTCTCAGGTCTTGTGGATGAGAAATCAGCTACTAGACTATGATCTTCAGCTCTCTAAAATTCCAATCTATTGCGACAGCACAAGTGCCATCGCTATAGCTAATAATCCAGTACTACACTCAAAGACAAAACACATCGAAATCAGGTATCATTTTATCAGAGATCATGTGATGAATGGTAATATAGAACTTCATTTTATTCCAACTGATTATCAGTTAGCTGATCTATTCACCAAACCTCTTGATGAGACAAGATTCAACTTTCTCATCAGCAAGCTTGGAATGCTGAACTTTGAAGGATAAAATCTTCAGCGATTCACATTAAGATCAGCGACACTACTACTTTGGATAAAATCAACTTGTATAACCCATTCTATCATTCTCTCTCTGAATAAACTTGATTCGCTGATATCAAGGTATGTTTTTCTCTCTGACAAATCGCATGTAAATGCAAGATTTCAAAATAGATTGCAACGCTGAATATCTCTTCCTTAAACAACGACTTTTTGAAATTTCTTAAAACCTTCACTGATATTTCTATTCAGTGCTTCATGTTTTCAAAGTATCTCTGAGTTTTTCAAAACCTCAGAGACAACCAAGAATATGAAAGGACAGTTGTGACGTCATTACAACAGATATGCCCTGGCACATTCTTCTTTCTGACACACGTTTGCACGTTTCGTTTTTTTTCGCCAATCAAATGCAAACACGTGTCCGTGTCATGATGGAAAATCTTTTCCCGCTCAATATTTTCTCTTTCTAAAATCTCTATATAAACAAACTCTTTGTTTATATTTGTCTTTTACGCGAACTTATCCTCCAAGCAAGAAAGAATTCACTGTTGCACTTGGCTCTCGACTTTTTCTCAAGAACAACTGTTCATTTTCTTCATCAAACATCAAGGTTAATATGTTCTTACTGTTTACCGAATGCAAATAACTTGTTTCTGATCTACTCTTTGTTTTTAACAAGATCAAAACAAAAGAACTTCTTAAAATAAAATCATTTTCTTTCATGGTTTTATGAACACAACCATTTCATGGTTGTTCTTCAAGTTTAAATGCAAAAATCTTAAACTTGTTCTTCACACATTCGTTTTTCCAGAATCCCAATCTTCAAAGAAAACTGGAAAACAAGATTTTTTTTGGGTTTGAAATTTTCGTTTTCAAAAACATGAAAAACCCTAATCTTCATTAAGACATTTGTGTCTGAATGAAATGGATAAAATTCGAAATATCTTATTGGAAATTCTTTCCACAATAAGATTATTCTTATTTGTTAACATCTTTGGTTGAACTGATAATACAGAGAAATGGCCTCATCTGACATTCCTGCTACCGCTGAGAACATATCCGTTGAATCTGAGGAAATGGACATCATCAAGGCTCCACAAGCCAAGTTTGCCCTTGACAAACTGGATTGGACTAAGGTGAACAATCTCTATGCGCTTCTCGAGTTTCCTCCTCGAAAGCAAGTCACACATCTAGATGATGCTGTGAAATTTCTGAAGAATTGTTGCATCTCCACAGCCCTGACCATCACACCTCCTGCACATCAGCTTTTGCTCTCACAATTCTGGTACTCAGCGAGACACACTCAATTACCTTCATCCAAAGACCCCTCCAAAATAATAGATTGCATCCTCTGCGATATCGAATATGGCACCTTAAAGATCACCCCAGCCATAATTCGCAAAGCTCTCAGCCTTCCCATCGCCACCAAGGAAAAACCTTTTGTTCCCCTCCCTGACCCCAAGAAAAACTCAGACAGGGAAGCCATCATTGCATTCTTCGATGCAATGGGCTATGTATGGGAAATCGGCAGAGACATGAAGCCCGAGAAGAAGCTGACGATTATCAAGAAATCAAAAATGCCCAGCGAGATGAATTTCATCTTCGCTCATCTAATCAGCTGCATGACTGCAAAAAGCGGCTCTTCTGATCAAGCCGCTAAACCTCAGCAAGCAATGGGTTATGCACTGCTGAAAGGTCTAAACATAGACTGGGCATCGATTATCTATGATGACCTGGTTCTAAGAGTGGACACCGTCGCTGACAGACCTCCATGGGTTCCTTACCCACGTTTCATCAGCGCCATCTTCCAATGTGGCCTGAAGGAAACCTACCCAACTGATGGGGACCTGAAACTTTCTCAGGTCGGTCCAAAAATACTCGACTTCAAACCAACCATGAATGAGGTACGTCATTCTACACTCTTAACTCTTCTTAACCCTCATACTTCTTCTACTTCTGCAGCTCCTTCAGCGGACAAACCCACCGCTGATACCCCAGTTGCTACCTCTATTCATCTTAAAAGGAAACACTCTAACACCCCACTTGATTCTAAAAGGATCAAGAAAACAAAGGAGCAACCCCAGCAATCTCATGCTGAAGACTCCTCAACTCTTTCTGCAGAGCTGAAGGAACGTTCAGTGGTACGCTCTGCCACACCTGAACAAGCCATCCCTTCCATCCCAATCTCAGCGTCTCCAAACGTTGAGATTACAGACTTGGAAACTTCCCAACCTCCCTCAGTCTCTCAAAAGACTGATGAAGTGATTCTCAGCGATTCCAACGCTGAACTCAGAACCCAACCTCCAATCTCATCCTTCGCTTCTCCCTCTACTCATTTGGTCTCTCCTCCAGTTTTCACTGGAGATGCCATCATTTCTACGGAAGCTAAAGCTGATAATCCAGAGATGATGAAGACAGGACCTGCAGAACAATCCATGGGCACTTTTGAAGATGACATGGAACTTTACTCAGGAACCCGTGATTTCGATGAATTCACCAATCCTCCTGCAGGTAATCAACAACCCATAAACACTGTGACTAAACCCCAAACTTCTGAGCTTTCCACTGTTCACAAGTTTTTATATGTTACAGGTCCTAATTTGGGAGATATCAACGCCTCTCTGAAGTCCGTGGAGACAAAGCTGACAGGTCTCACCACTACTCTCTCCAATAACTCTACAGCTGTAACAAATGCTGGAGAAAATTTGAACAAACTGACAACGGTGGTGGAGAAGAAAGCTTCCACAGATGACATGAAGCAGGTTAATAAAACTCTCAGCAACTTCGCCAAGGTGCTCGCTGATATCTACACAGACTACACCTCTCTCAAAAACTCAGTTTCTTCCATGTCCAGCGAATTTACAACGCTGAAGACATCGGTTGGACATCCAGAGGAGGATATGTCTACTGTGAAGACTGACTTAGGCTCTATAAAGACCGATGTTGGTTCGATGAAAACGATGATCGAGCAGCTGCTGAACAAAGCGAATACTCCTGATCCTGCTCCTACACCCGTCCCTGCATCTGACAACTTCACAGCGGACGATCGCACTGAGCTGAAGAAAATCAATCCTGCTATTTCTGGCCTTGAAGACAGAATAGCAAAGATTGAAGCTTGTATAGGTCTCTCTGGCCAAGAAGACAGAGAACCTACCAACGCTGCTGAATCTACCCATTCCTCCCCCAGTCATCATGAAAAAGAGGGGGAGAAGAGCGCTGAAAATCCTTCCAAGAGCGCTGAAGACCTTTCCCATGATGAATCTATCAGGGGAGAGAAGAACGAAGACCTCACCTTCGCTGAAGAGGGTGAGAAGACTATTGAAGCTGAAGCAGCCGCTGGACCTCAGGGAGATGAACACCCTGAGGGAACCGAGAAACTCGCCTCTGTATCTGAGGGGGAGCAACTCGAAGAAGACGCTGAAGAATCTGAAACAGAAGATGATGAAGCCGTCGACATCCATTATAATGAACCATCTTCTTCTCCAAAGAATGATGATGATGATGATGATGATGACGATGACTTCTTTATCGTCAAACCTGCTCCAAAGATCAAAGCTCTTAAGGGAATCTCGATAAATGAACCTTCAGGGGAGCGGACAAAGACAAAGCCCTCAGCCTCTGCAGCTGAGAAAGGCAAAGGCAAAAGCGTCGCTGAAGATGACAATCTGACGATCTTGCTTGAAAAGCCGGTTTGTCAGGTACACTAAACATCTCTTACTCCATCCCTCCTCTATCATACACTATCAGTTCCTCTACCTAAGCCTATACACTTGAACAAATTCTCTCTATCTGATTCTACCCAAGTTCTTACTTGAAAGATCGTTGTGTTTCAGCTAGTCCTCTTCCCTGTTTGAGGATATCGCTGAAGGCTCCACAACTGCGACTTCACCAATAATACCAGCTGCTGCTGAAGAAATAATCCCAGTCTTAGATTTAATCTCTGAGACTGAAGAACCAGAAGAACAGCTACTCTCGCACAATCGCAGACCTTCCTTAGCTCCTCAAAAGCTAAGTGAAGAGGATCAGAAAAGAAGAGAGGAAATAATAAAGCGCTTCGAGGATCAGCGAATCTTTTTGAGGCGTGATCAACTTCCTTCAGTTCCTCCAAAGTTCAGAATTTCTAAAGCTGAATACCAGGAA
Source organism: Saussurea involucrata (assembly GCA_033807775.1). Lineage (NCBI taxonomy): Eukaryota > Viridiplantae > Streptophyta > Magnoliopsida > Asterales > Asteraceae > Saussurea > Saussurea involucrata. The sequence continues at coordinate 66,376,108 of CM066320.1, read as the reverse complement.
CACCTCAGAGCTGAACGCCTACTCGCTGAAAGAAAGGAAGCTGAAGAAAAAGACAGAGAATACGCCATCAAACTTACTCAACGATCAATAAAAGACCCCAAGCTGAAAAGAGTTCCCATTGATGTTCAACGTCAGCTATGGGATAATGCTCAAGTGATCGTTAGAGAAAAGACTAAGGTCTCTGATACGACTTTGGAATGGGCTAAACAAATGCTGACCTATCGATCTAGACCATCCAAAATCGTCAAGGCAAACATCAGAGGAAGATTGTACGCTGAAGTTCCTGTTGTTGAAGTGGACGTCTACAGAGATGACGAAACCAAGCAAACTTTCTATGCTACTACCTTAGAAAAGTTTGGTCTCTCTGAATGGTTAGAAACAAAATTAGCCATTCAGGGATCGCGCTCAAAGTTCAAAAGCCATGTCGAGAAGATCTTAAACAAACAGATCGACCTGCTTTGATCTGCTGTGGATATTCCTCCTATTCTTCCTCAAACAAGAAAAGTCCCTGATAAGAAAAAGAAAGCCTCTGGTTCAGGTCCTCATATTCGGAATGAAACGGGCATTGGTTTCTCTCGTGCTGAAATTGTTGGCCCTGATGCCGATCTCTCAATGCTTGACACCTCTCTACCACCTGGAGAAACATTCATTCCTGGCACAGTTGTAAGTGATCCCTATGGTATATTCTTTTTAGACTACTATGGAAATCATCACTTTCAACGTATCTCTGAGCTAGACATCGCTCCCATCGAACAACTCAGAGATCTCGTATACTGGTGTGAAGTCAGACGCAACATCAAAGCTAGACACCTGAAGCCCTTGATTTTTGAAGCAGCTCTGAAGAAAAAGAATCAAGGAGAAGATGTCCCTGACTGGATGATCCCTACATCAAAGACCCTTGATGAACTTCTCATTAAGGAAGAACCTTTATAAGCTGATATGATCGCCTTTTCTCTATTGTATCAGTTATTCTTTTGTACTTGTAATTTATTTCGCTCGTACTTATAATCTTTCCATTTCTCTTTGTAACCTGATTCAAAGTTTTAAAGTAAGATTTCAGCGAATGTACGTTACTCCATCAGTACTGAAAAGATCCCAGAAAACAGTAAAAGGGACAAATATTTTATGAGTTCTTTTTATCCTTATGTTTTCATTTAATAGCAATTTTCTTTGTTGCTATGTCATAATCAAATAGGGGGAGATTGTTGATCCAAACCCTCAGTGATTTGATAATGACCCTCTCTAAAATACTTAGTGAAAATTGTAAGTAAACAATATGTATCAGAGTTTCACTATCGCTGATAAGTACTAAGATCTTCCAGTACCGCTGATAGGAACTCTCGCTCTTTAAGTTAAACATTCAGCGAAACTGTTCACCATAAATGCTCTGAGTCTGTTCAGTCATTATGATGATCGCTGATAAGTTAGTTATTTATTTATGATCCCTGAAGACAAGTTTCACGCCAACATAGGTTCTACGCTGAAGTCGAAGATCAAGCTCAAGAACCAGCGACAAGTCTCCTAATGAACTGATGCGGATCAGCGAAGACTTAGATTTGTCCAATCAACGTGAAGTATCAAGTACAAGACTTTAGCTATCGCTGAATTCTATCATTCGCTGAAAAGAAATGATAGATTGCTGAATCATCGAAAAGCTGATCATAAAGTCTTTCCTACAAAGTACTTTTTGTCTCAACCTCCCTTGCACGCCTCCGTACGATATGTCAGAATAGAACCTCCTTATTGTCTGAATCCGTACAACAAATCTGATACTACACTGTTCATTCATGCGGCTACTAAGGTTGTCAACAAAGGTCAATGACATGCAACCAACCAGCTGATGACACGTGTAAAGTATATACTGACTTGCATTAAATGCATGCAGTATATAAAGAGATGAACCCACTTCATTTGAAGTAACTTGCTAACTCTGGACAAGTTCAATCTCTTATCAAAAGATAGGTTATTATTAGTAATTTCCTTATCTCTCTTAGTGCAAGAAACCTTAGTGTTCCAACTTGTTTAGATTTAGGTTTATCCTTAATCTTGTTTCCGCAACAAGCTGTAAATTGTTAATGATTTATCAATAAACAATTTAGAAAAGTAAAATCTGTGTGTTTGTATTCAACCCCCCCCCTTCTACAAACTTGTATAGGCCTTCGGGACCAACAGTTCTTGCAGCCTCCACAAGCGTGCGATTTTTGCGTTCGACCACACCGTTCTGTTGTGGGGTGCGTGCAGCAGAGAAGTTCTGCGTGATGCCTTCTTCTATAAGGTAAGCTTCAATGACAGAGTTTTTGAATTCTGTGCCATTGTCGCTTCTTAGCTTCTGAATCCTGCACTCATAAAGAACCTGGATTCTTTTCATTAGATTAATCAGAATGTTTAGAACATCTGATTTCTTTCGGATAAATTCCACCCACGTATATCTTGAATATTCATCAATCAACACTAGCATGTATTTCTTGCCACCTAGGCTCTGTGTAGCAATGGGACCGTAGAGGTCAACGTGAAGCATGTACAGAGGCCTAGGGCAAGACACATCAGTCATGCATTTATGGGAAGCTCTCTTGAGTTTTCCCATTTCGCAGGCAGAACACAAATGATCTTTGTTAAATTTGACATTGGGCAAACCTTTAACCAGATGAAGCTTCACAAGTTTATCTAGAGTATGAAAATTTAGATGGCAGAACCTGTTGTGCCATAACCAAGCTTCTTCGTTCTTGCAAGCGACAAGAGATAGATTGTCCGTTTTGTTCTTGACATTGAAGTTCATAAGGTATAGATCACCTTTTCTTTTAGCACGCAGAAGTTCTACGCATGTATCTTCCCCTTGCAGAGAGCAGAAAGTACTTTTGAACATGACATCAAAACCCGTATCGCAAAGTTGGCTGACACTGAGAAGAGTGTGCTTAAGGCCATCCCCATATGCAACTTTGCATACGGTTATATTTTCTTTCTTTATGACTCCATAGCCTTTTATATACCTCTTCTTATTATCTCCAAAGGTAACTGATCCTCCTCCAAGTTTGTCTTTATATGAGGATAGTAGACCTCTGTCGCCAGTCATGTGCCTTGAGCACCTGGAGTCTAGGTACCATATCGGCACATACTGCTTCTGCAACATAATCATAGATTTTTAGGAACCCATTTCCAAATGGCTCCAATTTTGTTAGGGGTCTTTAAGGTTGCCTTAGCATCCTTAGGTTTGGTTTTAACCTCTTTCGAAGAACCATCTTGTTTCTTCTTACCCTTGAATTTTGCAATCTTTTTGGGTCTAGAGAGGAAACAGAGAGTGCTTGAGAAGTGTTGGTTTAGTTGATACATAAGATCGAAGCAATGACAATAATTGATATGCGAAGAAATTTGCTTAAACTTTTCATTAAAATTACTGAACATTGGCACTGAGGCTTTATGATTACAGTCTTTCCTAGCATTAGACTTCCTATTACAAGAAGGCCTATCTAGGCTAGATTGATTTTTTGAAAATTTTCTCTTGGGAGTAGCCTTCTGTTGTGCCAATCCTCCGTGGTGAACTTCTGTCGATTTCACTGTCACAGAAGCAAAAGACTTGTTATTTTTAACCCATTTACCTTTTTGTTGCCTAAAAGGTTTTGGAACTTTTGAACTTTGAGATGACATTTCCTTTTGTTGTTTGATTTTCTCAAGCTCAAGAGAGGTTTTTGCTTGTATACACATGTCCAAAAAGTCCGGACAGATAGGAACACTTATGATTTTCTCCTTTGGAGGAATGGTTCTGTTAAGAATACCAGAGGGAAGTTTTAATCCCTCTGATTCACAAGGAACTATCTCCGACACATTAGAGTCAGTCTCAGATTCGTCAGAGGATGAGTCATCCTCGTATATATAGGTTGAGTCACAGAGATCTCTGTCGACAGAGGCAGGACTTTCTGAGCATGTGCCATACTCACTTTCTTCCTTTCTTTTAGGGATATCTTCTAAAGCAACAGAAGTGTTCATCAAGATTTCCTCACATAGAGTTTGTTCAACAGAGGGTGTACCAAGATTTTCATAAAAATTGTTTTTACCTATTTCCATCAACTCGTTTTCAGAAATGTGTTGCAATTTTTCTTCTGAAGAAGCAGGCATAAACTCAGGTGGCTCTGCCGATAGTTTCTTTTCAGAGTCTATGGTGTAGACAAAGGCAACCTGGGTCTGAGTCTCAGGGTCACCAAACTTGAAGATTCCTATCTGATCTTGAGTTTTCAGATATCTCTTTGGTTCAGAGTCTCTTTTGATAGAGGCTGAGGGTGACAAATCTGTGTTTTGATACGACACATTTATTATCTTCAGAGGTTTCCTCTTGTGAGGTTCCCCCGAGATTTTCTGGCTTTTGCTTACAGATAGTAGATTTGGAATACCTGGTTTTCTTATACTTCCAATACAAAACAGAGAATACAGGGACTTGTCTCTTTTGGTTCCAGTATAGGGATCTATATCACAGAAGCCAAATCCCCTTCTTCTTATTTGTGTATTTATCATTTCGTACACCTTCTGTGCATCTTGATACTTTTTGATTAAAAGGTCTCTGCTGAGTAAGTCATGGTGAAGGGCCTCTCTTTCTCTTTGAAAAAAGTTTTTAAGAGCAAGTGTGTTAAGTCTATCACGCTCATTATCCAAAAGTTCCTTTGTTTTGGCCTTTAAGGCAGAGTTGAGATCTGAAATCTTTTCTTTTAAAGGATTTAGGGTTTTATGCCAATTAGTTTCAATTTCTTCCTTTTCTAAAAATATTTTTGCCTTTTCTTGAGTGAGAAGTCTGGCTTCTCTCTCAAAGAATGCAAGCCTTTTCTGAATATCAGCACAACTCTTTTTAAGTTTAGTGTGATCTTCTGTCAGTTTAAGCATATTGACTTCAGTTTCATTTGAGAGAGTCAGAAATGGATACCTCACTATCAGAGTCTGAAGAGCTGACTTCTGCCAGGCCACAGAACAGGGCATTCTTTTTATCTCCTTTATTACAAGATTCATCGGACAACCAGTTTTCTTGCTCAACCATGAGAGACTTTTGAGCGTAGTACTTTGCCTTCTTTTTATAAAAGGCAGAGTCTCTCTGTGGGAGATTGGGTTTGCTTCTGCAGTCTGTTGCACAGTGGCCTGGCTTGCCACAGTTAAAACATCCCTGGTTCTGTGGTGCATTTCCAACTCTATCACCCTGTCTCTGCTGGTTATCACCACCTCTGTCATTTGACCTCTATTGGTCATTCGAACCTTCTCTTCCCTGGTTCCTCGATTCATACTTCTCACCCCGATCATCTCTTCCATCACGTTCATACCTAGTCTTCTTCCGGTAACCCCTGCTGCCAAACTCTCTAGTCAATAGAGCCAAAGATTTGGCTATCGAGGCCATAGTTGCCTCCTCTTCATCAACCAGCTCTTCTTCCTCACTATCCACAACCAACACTTTCTTGTTTTTCTCCTTCTTCTCTTCCACAACTTTCTCCTTCTTCGGCTTTTCCTTTGCTTCTGTAGCCTTGCCAACCAGTGCAAGGGGTCCACCAGTTTGAACTTTCGACTGAGCAATCTGATGTTCTTGTGCAGCCAATGTTTTGTAGAGATCTGATAGAGTCCAGGTGTCTAAGTCCTGATTTGTTTGTAGGGACATAGACAACTGGAGCCATTCGTCGTTTAGGCTCTTGAGGAACATGACGTTGTTCTCCTCAGAGGTTCTGTGGATTCCTAACTTCTTGCACTTGTTGATCAGCGAGTTGAATCTGTCGTAGGTCGACTGCAGAGATTCTGTCGGCAAAGCTTTAAATGCTTTGTATTCGTTGATGCATTGATCTCTTCTGTTCTTCTGAGTCTTAGCACCGCCTTCTAACTGTTTTTCAAGTTCCTTCCACAGATCGTAGGCAGATTCACATGCGTCCAAAGACTGAAAGAGGTCATTTGGAATGGCCATTATCAGAAGTCACTTGGCCTTCTGAGCATGTTCGTATTTCTCCCAGTCTGTTGGAGACCATTTGTCCATCGCCTTTGGTTTGTCATATTCAGGAACCTCTGGAGTATCATCTGTGGCGGGTACCCTTGGTACTGTAACCATTGGAACATAAGGAGGATTGTGGATATATGTGAGGAGCTCTCTGTCAAAACCCTCAAAGAAGTGGATCCTTCGGATTTTCCACTGGCGGTACTCATCTCTGAGCAGAGTTGGGGGCTTGGTTAATGAACCAACAGTGAAGAAATTGGCAGCATTCGTCATTTTTGAGCAGTTTTGAAAATATCAGAAAACAGAGTGTGAAGATATGTTCTTCAGATGATGGGACAGACTTCTTGAAATGAGTTTTGAGCTTCAAAAACTTGAACAATGCACTTAATGGAAAGATTTAACCAAGTAAGCAGTGCCTATTAGTTTGCCAAAGTCGAACAAGTCGAAGATAGCATAAAAACAGGGGTTGTTTTGGAATGAGTGAAAACAGGTCAAAATCAGTCCAAAAATCTACCAAAATGAGTTGAGATCATTGTTAGAGTGGATCCTTTGATATTGAAAATCAAAGTTTTCTCTGATACCAATTGTTGATCCCACATAGAGACTCAACAATGATATTTATCTCAATAGTTCGAACAGATATATATGCGGAAGCGTTTTAATAGAACTAAAGAGAAATACTCGGTAGAAAATACACACAAAATCAAACAAATGAAGTAATAAGACAAGAGTTTAGCTCAATGATTCACTTTCTATTGATTCTTCAAGAACACCAAGAACACCGTAAGTCTGTGTAATACAAGTGAATATGCCTTAATCTGGTGGGTGTGTATTGTGCGAAAGTTACAAATACAGGTCTGGTAGAGACCTCCTATTTATACTACTTTACATGGAATAAGTTTGAGACAGGAAGTACTAAGTTACAAAAGACATCATCGTGGGACAGATCCTGGTACAACGTTAATGTAGTGCGCCTCCTACTGTAAAGACTGTAACCCATCAGAGGATGACACGTGGAAAGTGCAGGGCACGCCTTGTAGGAATGATCTTCAAAATCTTCGTACAACAGAGGCACGTGAGAGGCACGATTGTCTTTGTCTTTATCTTCAATTGTCTTCAAGCTTCCAAGTCTTCATACCACATAGTCTCTGTCAAGGGTGACAGAGGCTCTGTGGCCTTGTCCTCTGAAAGTCTTTAGATGATAGTTCTAGTAGAAGGTTGCTCTTGGAGTCTCGGCAGAGGCTCTGTCGATGATCTTTACTTACCCTATTTTTTAATACTTCTTCTTACAGAAGTTGGAGTTAACAATCATACAAGTAAACTTGACAAAATGATGAAAAACAATATAATGATGTCTTTCGGAAACGAATCACGTCCTCCTATATTGATCGAGAGTGAATATGAGCAATGGAAAGAAAGTTTTAGGATTTCTTGGAAAGACAACAAAACGGAGCTAATCTACTAGATTTGTTAAAGAATGGACCAATGAAACATGTAATTGATTTTTTTCTTGCTCCTAATACATAAGTAAGAACTGAAAAAGTGAAACCTTTAACTGAATACACGGCTGAAGAAAAGGCTCGATATGAGGCTGATAAGAAAGCAAGATCATTCTTGATCATGGGAATTCCAAATGAAGTGTTCAATAAGATTGATAGTTACAAAGATACTGCACAAAAGATGTGGCTTCAGTTGGAGAAAATGCTACAAGGTTCTAGAGTATCAGCTTTGTAACCAATACCACGTTTATCACTCAGGGGAATCTGAGACTTAATTATCTCAGTGATCTTTGTTGAGGAATTATACCAACCATCAACAGTAGCTTTTTCAGCTTTTAATGCAGCGATAGCTTCTTCGCGCTCGATTTTGACTAGCTGATTTAAGTGAACTTGATCTTTAAAATCTTCTTCAATTTTAGAAAGATTTTCTATTTGAAGGTGACAGTTTTAAAGGTGTTCAGCGAGATCAAGGTTTTGATTTTCAACCACAGTTTTTCCATACATGGCTTCATATAAACTTCTAGTCAAGAGATCGATCTTTCGAAGACTATCAGCTTCATCGATACTTAAAATATTGGTAAAGAAGGAAGGTGATACCTTAGTAGCAAAGGTTGAAGTAGAGGGAATGTCAGAATTTTCTTCCTAATCTTCAAGTTTGGCCATGAGACATAGATTGGCTTCATCATCATCTTCAGAGTCAGATGATTCTTCTTCGTCAGAGGCAGCCCAATCATAGTCAGCCATAAGGCCTTTGCCTTTTTTCTTAAAGGTTTTAAGCTTTGAATACCTTTCTTTCAGCTTTTTGTATTTTTCATCTTTAGTCCTGCGAGTAAAGTTTTTCTTGGGAAAAGCTGAGGGTCTAGAGACTTTCTATGACCTGCACTCGCTAGCAAAATGTCCTATCTTTTCACAGTTATAGCAAGTAGCAGTAGCCTTATCAACAGGGGCTGATGATCTTGGCTTGTCAGTAATAGCAAGAGGTTTGTTCTTCTTGAAATTACTCTTTCTAGCAAATCTCCTGAACTTATTAGCCAGGAATGCCAGAGTTTCATCATTATCTGAAACGTCAGAGTCTGATGATCTTTCAGAGTTAGTTTCCAACTCAGTAACAGTGATAGTCGATCGCTGAGTGGAAGGTGACTCTGAGATTAAAGCAACATGGGTGCTTTTGGAATATTTTACAAGATTCTTCTTAAGATGACTCGATTGCTCATGATTCAGCATCGTGCCATATAAGGTAGAAAGGGTCATTGATTTTAGATCCTTTGACAGCTTGAGACACATAGAATAACTGTCCTAGCTTTCAGGTAAACATTCTAAGAACTTTGTCAGTACTTCAAAGTTAGAATATTTCTTACCAACAGTTTTCAGATCTATTATTAAGCAGTTAAAACATTGGTGTACTTCATAGAGAGTTTCATTCTTACCACAAATGAAGCTTTCATACTGTCTTACCAGGTTGATCTTTCGAGAGTCCTGGACTTCAGAAGTACCTTCATACTGAACACAAATTGTGTCCCACATAGCTTTTGAGGTTTTCAGGTTCATGACGGAATGGTAGATTTCGTCAGGAAGAGCCATGGAGAGTATGGATCTGGCTTTGGTGTCGATAGCCACTTTCTTCTTATCTTCATCAGTCCACATATGAATTTCCTTGGGAATCAGCCTTTATGAAATAGCAGGTTTATTCTCAGTGGCTGGAACTGCAGCATCAATTCTTATAGGAATATATGGGCCGTTTTCAAGATAGTAAGGCATAGTAGGGTCTACACCTTCTAAGAAGAGAGTCAACCTATTTTTCCATAGATTAAAATTATCTCTGGAGAATCTAGGGGGTTTTGCAAGAGAACCGTTGTCAATATAGTTGGTGTTTGTGTTGGTAGCCATCTTCAGAAATAGCTAGGAAGAGAAATCTTAGTATAGATCAGATCTTGTTTATGAGATTAAACAAATCCGCTCTGATACCACTTGTTGGTCCCGAAGGGCTATACAAGTTTGTAGAAGGGGGGGGGGGGGGGGGTTGAATACAAACACACGTTTTTACTTTTCTAAATTGTTTATTGATAAATCAAGACAATTTACAACTTGTTGCGGAACAAGATTATGGATAAACCTAATCTTAACAAGTCTTGAGAAACACTAAGTTTCTTGCACTAGAAAGAGTTAAAGAAATTACGAATAATGACTTAACAATAAGAGAGAAATAAGAAGATGGTTCGAGCACACTTCAAAACTGAAGTAAGGTTCTTCTTATATACTGTATGCATTTAATGCATCGCAGTATGGCTCTACACGTGGCAGCAGCTGAGTGGTTGCATGTCATTGACCTTTGTAGACAACCTTAGTAGCCGCATGGTGCACAGTGTAGAATCAGAGTTGTTGTACGATTACAGACAAAAGGGATGTCCGTTCTGACAGTTCGTACGAAGACGTGCAAGGGAGGTAAGACAATAGTAACATGCAGGGAGACTTCATCATCAGCTTTCGTTGAGTCAGGTCTTTATCAGCGAATGATAAAGTTCAGCGATTGCTGAAGCCTTCTACTTGATACTTCACGTTGAATGGACAGGTCTTGCTTCGCTGATATCCGCATCAGTTCATGAGTAGACATGTCGCTGGTTCTTGAGCTTGATCTTCGACTTCAGCGTGGAACATATGTTGACGTGAAACTTGTCTTCAGGGATCATAAGTAAACAACTAACTTATCAGCGCTCATCTCATTGACTGAACAGGCTCAGAGCTATAAGATGATGAACAGTGTTCGCTGAATATCTAATCTAAAGATTGAGAGTTCCTATCAGCGGTACTGTAAAGTCTTAGTACTTATCAGCGATAGTGAAACTCTAATACATATTGTTTACTTACAATTTTCACTAAGTGTTTAAGAAAGGGTCATTATCAAATCACTGAGGGTTTGGATCAACAAAAACAACCTTGTGCATTAATCGATATGAAGAATTCAGGGCGAAAGATGATGAGAATCTTTATCAAACCTATGACAGGTTCATCATATTACTGAACGAGCTCAGTAAAAACAAGATAAACAAGGATTTGATTGAGGTAAATGTGAAGTTTCTAAGTATTTTACAGCCAAAATGGAAAGGTGTGTCAAGACGGATGAAACATAATCCTAGACTCTCTTCAATGCCGTTGCATGAGTTATTTGAGACAATTCAGTAGGATGAAGAGGAAGTGGAAGAAAAGAAGGAGAAAAGGAATAAGAAGAAGAAGAAGGAGATTGTTCCTGAACCAGTGGCAGTTAAAGCTGATATGTATACTAGCAGTTATTTGACTGAAGATTCTGGTATGTTTGAAACGGGTTATAAATGAAATACTACAGATGATGGAGCTGAGTTAGAGTAAGCCATGTTTCTACTCACTAGGCACTTTCAAAAGAGGTTTCACAAAACACTGTCATCAAACAATCTGAGGTATACGTCTGGTTCAAGGAAGTTTGAAAACAATAATTATGAGAGGAAACCGTTTGAAGAGAAAAGATTTGAGAATGTTGAGAAGAAGACTGAGAATGTTGATGGTATGAAGGGATTTGAGGATAAGAAACCTGCTGAGGCACCGAAGTGTTACAATTGTGGCACACCTGGTCACTACGCCAAAGATTGTACAAAGAAAATGGTTAGAAATTCTGACTACTACAAAAACAAAATGTTGCTAGCCAAGCAAAAAGAAGCAGGAAAAGCTTTACTTGTGGAAGAAGAATATTGGCTAGATCAGACTGGTGATGAAGCGGAGAACGAGGAACATGCAAACATGTATCAGGCTGAATTCAATTTAGATGATGACGATACTTCGGATACTGTTACTCAGGTAAATTCCTTTCCAATACCCTCCTCGGATGATCGTGAATTAGCTACTTTACGTAGTGAATTAACTGATACATGAAATCAATTAGCTGAATCAGAAAATGAAAAGGCTATTTTATTACGTGAATTAGATGTCATGATACCAGGAGTTCAATGTTTAAGAGTCAATCTCGAAAAAGAAAAGAAACAAAACGAAGTCTTAAATCAAATTATTCTTGTTAATGATCTTGAGAAAGAAAAGAAACTTGTTGAATTCAAAACTCTCAAGGATCAACAAGAACAACTTGATAAGGAAAATACATTCTTTCATTCTCAGATTACTGAATTAACAGAGAAAGTCAAAGAGTTAGAGGAAAAGAATAATGAAAGTGAGATTTCTTTGAATAAATTTTCAAATCAAAATACTGAATTTTTAGACAAAATAAAGGATTTGGAAAAGAAACTTTATTTGAGGGGTCAAACTGATCCCAATATCCAGATGAATAAACCAAGACTTGTAAGTTCAGTTAACAAATATTGGGGACTTGGTTATGAAAACCCAAAATATTTGGCCAAGGTAAGCAGATCTTTACCAACATTGTATGATTTCAAATATCTAAGGTATGCCATATATTATCCTGAATTTGAAATTCCTTGGACAAATGAAGAAGAAATCAGAGAAGAGGAAGTCACGAAAAGATTAACGACAACAAAAATACAACTTCCATTTTGTTATACTATAGAAAATGAAAAATATGAAAAGAACCCGCATGGAAAACTTCCGAATGACTATTTTGATATCTATGCTACTAAACCCAATTGCGAAAAACCTCTTGAAGAAAAAAGATATGTTCCACATTTGGTTCTAGAAGGAAGAATATGTGAACTTGAAAATTCTGTTCTAGAACAAATGATGAAATTTGAGCTTGAAAAAGACTTTCTTTCAGCTGTTTACTCAAATAGCTTTAAGGAACTATCTTCTAGTTTCAAGACTGAATTGGAAAAGGAGAAAACTATTTATGAAAATTCCTTCATTAAAAAGTTTTCAGACTCATCCAAGAGTGCTTTTGATGCAAAAGAAAAAGTCAATCAAAAGTGTTTCCAGCTTTCTAAGCAAGTGTCGGATCTTGAGAATATTTTACTCTCTGAGCATAATCAATTTGAAAGTGAAAAAGCAAATTTCAGAAAGGAAAGCAAATTTCTTGAAGAAAAGATTAGTGAACTTTCTCAGAACATGAGGACATTGGAAAATGCCTTAGAAAAAGAAAAAGGAAATTTTACAAATGAAAGAAAGATATATGATTTTGAGAAAGTTTTCAATCTTGAGCATGAACAATTCGAGAACGAGAAAGTCGTTTTTGAAATTGAAAAACAATCTTTTGAAGAGAAAATAAATGAGCTTTCTCAAGAAGTAAATGAATTGGAAATTGCTTTGGCAAAAGAAAGAAATGAATTTGCATCTCAATCGTGGTTCACTCCTGAAATTCTTCTTCATCTAAAAAGGATTTTGAAGTGCACAATGTTGATTCTGAGGATTTTCAACCTAACCCTGTTTCTAAAGAGAATTCAAAGTCTATGGTTAGTGAAAAAGGAAAGGCTTGTTCGTTTGATTTTTCAAAGAAACTTCCAGACCATAAAGCTTTTGTTTTGAAAGATGATAAACCTTCAAGTACTTTCTGTAAGGGAGAGTGTTCAAACACGAAGAAATAACCTATTTCTGAACAACCCTTAAAGAAAAGAAAGAAGAATAAAAAGTAAAAGAAAAACACTTCTCGTAGTTCTAAATTTTCTGACTCTAAATTTTTTGATTTTCCAGATAATTCTGTGAATGAGAAGAATGAAAAGCGAGAATGGCGGGTAAAGCAAAAGAATTAATTAGCGAGGAAGCAGACACTCAAAAATAATAGTTTTTCAAATAAGAAACAACTTTTTGCTAGTGATAAACGACATCTTGTAACTCCTTACAAGCGTTATTCAAACAACCAATTGTTGAAACATTCAAATGAAGAATGTTTTTGTTCTGCTTGTGGTCGTAATAATCTGTTTGCTAGACCTGGTTCTTGTTGTTGGTTTAATTCATATCATATTCCAAATGATTTTGATAAAACCAGTGCTTTCAAGAAAAAGGGATCACCGGTTTCCAAAAAGGTATCTCAAACAACTAACCAAAAAGGACCCATATTCAAATGGGTACCTAAAAATGTCTAATCTGGTTATTTGACCGGCTCTAGATTCTAAATGTTCAAAGCATATGACCGGCCAAAGAGATATGTTGTCAAATTTTGTTGAGAAGGATTGCGGCCGAGTAAGATTTGGTAATAATCATTTTGCTCCATTTAAAGGATTTGGGGACATTGGTAAGACATGCTAACGATTAAGAAAGTGAGCTATGTTGAAGGTCTAGGACACAATCTTTTTAGCATCGGACAGTTTTGTGATAAAGATTTGGAAGTTAATTTCAAAGCAACAAGATGCTGTGTCAGAACTGAAGAAGGGAAAGAACTCTTGGTTGGCACGCGAAAGTCAAATCTTTATACAATCAATCTGTCTGCGGTAAAACCTGAAAGTGAAGTGTTTCTTCTATCAAAGGCTTCAGTTCAACAAAGCTGGTTATGGCACCGACGACTGTCACATCTAAATATTCGATATATTCAAAAGTTAGTTCTAGGTGATCTAGTTCGTGGTCTTCCACTGTTGAAATTTGGTGCTGAAAATCCGTGTGATGCTTGCGAGAAAGGTAAGATGAAAAGGGTTCCTCATAAGCCAAAACCTGAACCTACGACAAAGAGTGTATTGGAATTAATTCATGTGGATTTGTGCGGCCCCATGAGGACTGAAAGTATTAGGGGTAGAAAGTACGTATTGGTGATTGTTGATGATTTATCACGCTACACATGGGTCAAGTTTCTTCGCTCAAAAGATGAGACTTCCGACCATTTAATCAATGTCATCAAGTCGGCACATAATAACCTGCAAATTTCAGTTAAAATTGTTAGTTCGGACAATGGCACATAATTCAAGAACAGAATCTTAGTAGATTTCTATGAATCGAACGGGAATATTAAACAATTTTCTACGGCCAGAACTCCTAAACAGAATGGTGTTGTGGAAAGACGAAACAGAACGTTAGTGGAATCCGCAAGAAAGATGCTGGCTTACTCGAATCTACCATTATTCCTTTGGACTGAGGCTGTCGCAACTGCATGTAACACTCATAATCGTTCTGTCATTCATCGCTGGTTTAGTAAAACTCCCTACGAGATAATGAACAACCGGAAGCCAAGCATAAAGAACTTTCGTGTCTTTGGTTGCAAATGCTTTGTATTGAACGACTAGGAGAATCATAACAAGTTCAGTTCGAAAGCGATTGATGGAATCTTTGTCGGATATTCTTTCTCCGTAGCTTCATATCGTATCTATCTGAAGCAGTCCAGGACCATAATTGAGAGCGTAAATGTGAAGTTTGATGAAAACAACGAAATGGTTTCTGATCACAACAGTTCAGAACCCGTGATAACTGAAATTTTAGCTTCTGAAAAATTCAGTTCAGAACCTGTTCCAAAACCGAATCAGGATCAACCTTCAACTTCTAAATCTCATTTAACTGATCTTGATTATTTGCTTGAAGATCTATATAATGAATATTTTGGTACTTACAAATCTTCTGATGTTCTTAACAGGAAGAAACCTGCATCTACAACAATTTCCGCTGCCGTTCCTAATACTGACATAGATGCAACTCAATCAACAACGATTGATGTTTCCACTCCTTTTCAAGAAGCTGATGTACCAAATGTCAATGCTACACAATAATTTGTACATACAAATGTGGAAGATTCAACACATAATGCTAGCTCTTCAGTCAATGTTACAACTACTCCTCAGCAACCTCCCGAATCTTTTGGAGAACCAAATCCTCTTATCGATATTCCTCCGGAAATTCCAAGTGCTGAAGTAGAAGTTCCATTAGCTGATGAAGAGACAAATGCTTCTCTTGACGATGTTCAAACATCATATGTTCCACACTGTTAGAGCATTATTGTATTCAAGATTTATTGTAAAGTCTTGTATAATGTCAAACATTGTAAAGTCAAAGTATTAGTCAAAATAGTCAAAGTCATGTAAAGTCAAACTAGCTTTAGTGTTTAAAGCTTTGTAATTAGGAGATATAAATAGCTTTAGCTTAGTTGTTAAGCAAGGTTAATGATCATAATTGTAATATCAAGAGAGTATTTCTAGAGAGATAAGTGAGCATTCTAGAGAGAGAAAGTGCATCAATCATATGTAATCTCTATTATGTTAAAGATCAATGGATGATTTGATGATTACCTAATAGAAACTGGTGTTTACATTTGGTATCAGAGCTTTGGGAGATCGAACTGTGTACAAAATTCGTCTAAATTCATGAAGATTTGAAGATTTTTTGAAGATTTTTGAAGAAAATCTCCATTTTTGAAGAACTCGAAGAACACAAATGGGTTATGGATTTTTAGCTTGTTTTTGTGTTTAATTTTGATTGCAAAGTGTTTCTCCATTATCAAAAACAAGTTTTGCATTATCAATTTTACAAAAACACATCAAGATTCTATAAATTTGATGATTTTGTAAAATTTGGTGTTCTTGAGAAAACTTCTCTGTGAAATTTTTTGAAGAGTGGCTTTGCAATTTATTGTTGTTTTGATCCGTTTTTGTGCAAAAAATTTTCCAAAAACAACTTTTAGACATGATTCAATCAAAGATTTCAAGTTTTAATCTCAAAATCTAAGTTTTGAAATTTTTGATATTTATGTGTTCTTGAGTTGTTCTTGGTGAAAATTGTTTAGATCTGAAACTTTGATCCATTTTTGTTGTTAAGGGTTGTTAAAAATGTGTTTTTGAATTTGTTTGATCTTAAATCAAGGTTTAATATTTGTTTGTGAGTTTTTGCATGTGCAGAAAATCAACAGAGGAAACAAAAGAAGAAGAAAGAAAAAAAAGTCAACTCCCTTGAACCAAGATTGAGACCAGATACATCTGTGCAGAATTTATTAAGATGTTGTAACTGGTTTCGGACCCTTCCTGAACCGAATTCCACATTTCTTTAATAAAAAGGTTTGGATCAGCTGCAAGAATGGTTTCAGATCACATTGATTTTTTTGTTGTGTGTGTGTTTGGTTGAGCAGCTTGTGTGAGTGCTTAAATCTAAAAGGGTTTCGGACCAGTAAGCATACGAAACCCTCAGGTTTCGGTTCAGCAAGCATACGCAATCATCAGATCATCAAGCATACGAAATCATCAAGCAAAATGAAGGTTTGAGATTTCGGACCCTTTGTGTATATTGGTTTCGCACCCTCTTTAATTCAGATTTCGGACCCTTTATGTATATTGGTTTTGCACCCTCTTGAATTCAGATTTCGGACCCTTTGTGTATATTGGTTTCGCACCCTCTTGAATTCAGGTTTCGGATCCTCTTGACATAAGGTTTCGGATCGTACTTCATACGAAATCATCATCAATTCGTATCATGCTTCATACGAAATCCACAGATTCCTGATCCTTCTGCGTCCGAAATCCACATTTTTCTTTCATATCAAATCTGTTTTTTTTAAGTGGGTTTTGAAGATTTCATGTATTCTTCTTGATCAAATCTATTTAGATCAGTTGGTTTAATGATTTGGAACAGAAAGCAAGTTTCAGATTGATTTTTGGTTGAGAAATCTGCAAGTTTCAATTTCGTCGGAGCCTCGCCGGAAAAACGGGTAGTCGCCGGAAATTTGTGGGTCACCGGAATATCGTGCATGATCGAGTTTCTTTGGTTTCATTTGATTGAGTTTCGATCAAGGATCGCAACGAAACAAAAATCATCGATTTTCGTTGAGAAACAAAGAAGTTATCAGAGGTTGAATTTTTCAGTTCGTTGATGGATTTTCACGTTGATGAAGATGAACAGTAGTAGCAGTTTCAATGTTTGTCAAGTTTGGTCCCTGTAGTTATAGTTCGAGTATTTTACTCTTCCAGTCCCTTTAGTTTGTATTTTAGGTTATTACAATTTTAGTCCTCTAGTTTCTAGTTTAAGTTTTAAATTTTTACATTTTTAGTCCCTTTACTTGTTAGTTTCTAGGTTTTTACACTTTTAGTCCTTAGAGTCTTAAGTTTCAATTTTTGTCATTTTTAGTCCTTGTTTTTTGTTGAGTCTTAATATTTTTCACTTTTAGTTCTTATATTTTGTATTTTTGACATTTTTAGTCATTTTAGTGTCAATTTTTGTCATTTTAACCTGCTTTTATGCGTAACTAACATATTTTTCTCTTGTTTTGCAGGTTTGCCAATTAAATTCCAACATATCTGCGTAAATTTTTCGGATTTAATTTTTGGAAGACAAATTTGAAATTTGTTTTTCAAATTTTATTTTTGAAAATCTTTCCGACTTTAATTGTGTTTTTCTATAGTTTAAGACTGTGCACATAATTCTAACTTCTAATCGAAGTTTCTCTTGACGATCACTCTATTAGGTAGTATTATTTTTCATATTTTTCATCTAATTTTTTTTTTGTGTTTCTTTTCAGGTTTTCTTCAAGATGTCTACTTATACAGAAGATGGGGTTTTAAGATTGCAACAAGTTCTTATAATTGAAATACCTCCAACTCCACAAATTTCTGTTAAATCTAATAATGAAAGTTTGAAGCAAACTTTTGTTAAATCCAGTAGTGAAGGTTTGAAGCAAACTCTTATTAAATCTAATACTTCAAACCCTTCAACTCATCAAGATGACATGAAGGAGCTTCAAGGGAGTATAAAAACATTGGAAAAAGAAAATACTGATCTGAAAAGAATTTTTTTTGACATTTCTTATTCAAATGATAGACTTATTAAAAGAGTTACTGATCTTGACGTTTATATTGCAGATTTGAAGCAAAGAAAGACAACTCGAGTCTGCACGATCAAATCGGGAAACTTCAAGAGAAAGTAACAACTCTTCAAAAAGAAAAAATACTGATATGAAGATTAGGGAAGAAAAGAGAGAGTGAAGCGGAACTTAAAGTTACATGCTCAATTAAAAGAAGTTCAAGATAAATAAAAAAGTTTGGATAGTGAAAACGCTGAGCTAAAGAGAAAACTGTCTAATTTTTCTCTTGAAGAAAAGAAAGAATTTGAGCTTAAATATGTAAAACTTTTGAAGGAAGTCTCCGAATTTGAAAAAGTTTTATATCTTGAAAAAAAGAATCAAGAAAAAGAAAGAACTGTTTTTGAAAC
Organism: Saussurea involucrata; assembly: GCA_033807775.1. Classification (NCBI taxonomy): domain Eukaryota; kingdom Viridiplantae; phylum Streptophyta; class Magnoliopsida; order Asterales; family Asteraceae; genus Saussurea; species Saussurea involucrata. The sequence continues at coordinate 66,357,628 of CM066320.1, read as the reverse complement.
TGAACGCAAATCTTTTGAGATTAAAAGTTCTGAGATTTCCGTGAAAATCTCCGAATTGGAAAATGTTTCGGAAAAGGAAAGAAAAGATTTCACGGAAAAGAAAAATCTCTTTGAAAAGGAAAATAAAACTCTTAAAAAGAAAAATATGGATACTTTCAAAGAGATAACTGATAAAAGAAAAATCTTGGAAAAAGATTTTGAATCGGAACGCAAATATTTTGAAGATGCGATTCTTAATCTTACCAAAAGATTATCTGGTTTATCAAATGATATTATGAAGGATCAATTGATCAAATCTGATCTCCAAAAGAAATTTGATCTAATTTCTAAAGAGAAAAATGTTTTGATAAACAATGTTAAAGAACTTGAAGACATCATTTTTAAATTTGATGTCTCAATGCAGGCCAGTCATGATACTATCTTTCAGACTCCATTTGTTGATTCAAGTGATTCTGAATGCTCTTTTAAAACTGCTTCAAGTTCGAGTTTTAAAAACATTTCTTCTAAACAATTTAATAGATCAACAGATTTCTCAAAAAGTCAGATTCGTTCTACAAATCTCTTCTATAATCATTTGCTTGATAAATCGGATAAGGATTCAAAAGTGCCTAAAGTTAATACTTCCAATTTTAAAGAAGTTCCAGTCTTCAAGAAAGTGAAGATGGAATGTAGAGTTAAAGGAACAACATCTCCGAAGAAAGAAGTGCCCAAATCAAAGGTTCCCACTTCAAATGCCAAGAAGAGCAATACATTTCAAGCTAAATCTTTTGCAAACCTGATTTAGTTTACTCTGTAAATCAATTAGTCAGGTTAGCACATAAGAAAACTTGGTTTTCTTACTGTGGATCAAATGATTTTGTACGTAAAGATTATAATTCTTATTGGTACGGTACTTACAGTATTCCATTTAAGAAATCTAAACCTAACACACTAGGACCCAAGTGCCGTTGGGTACCAAAATCTGCTTAATCTGTTTTGTAGGTTCATCATGTGTTGTGCTGAATGTTACATATATACCACACACATGACTGAAAACAGAAGAGAAGCGGTGAATTTTTTAAGAGTACATGTGCCATTAAGGGGGAGCAAAGAGATAATGGCTTCTAAACACATCAGTTTAGGACCCGTTCTTCAAAGAAATTATGGCTTCTGAACAATTCAGTTCAGGACCCGTACTTCAAAGACTAAGATTTCTAAACAAATCAGTTTAGAACTCATACTTCTCAGGTGATATCCTTAACTGTCACATCTTTCTGTTTCAAGGAACAAGTGGTGAAAGGTAACATTGCATTATGTTTTACTTCTACTGCTTTGAATGTTTGAGTCTTAACAAATTTAATTCAATGAGATGAAATTTTTAATTTTCATTAAATGAATGAAATGTGTGTCAGGGGTGATTTTACAAGTGTTTTCGTATTATCTGAGTTATATTTGTTTCATTTTTCACTTCTGAAATAAATCGAAAGGTCAGCAAAACATGAATGAAATTATGCTGAATGCTCAAAATTATGGAAATCTGCACTTATATAGAATATAATGCTCAAAAAGTCTATTTGTCAAAATGATGGATGGAAACGAAAATATGGGGGAAGCACTAAGTTTTAGAACCAAGTGATTGAGATAAATATATGCACTATCATTTAGTTTGAAAGTTTGTACCTGTGGACTTTGTGGTTTGGGAGAGTAAGTCCTAAGGGGTGCTAGACACCTAGTCCCTAAGGCCAACTGGTATGGGATCGGCTGACCCAAATCCTGCTATAGAACCAGATAGAAAGCCATGTTCTACTGGTATAAATGGGTTTAAGATATATCGATGTGGCCTTTCTGGTTTGGGAAATTAAGTTCTAAGGGGTGCTCGACACCTAGCACCTAAGGACAACTGGTCTGGGATTTGCTAACCCAAATCCTGCTATAGAACCTGTTAGCTCCAAATATTCATAATATAGGAAGTATTGAAAAATAGGCCAAGTATGAAAGAGTTCCACAGAAGCTCTACGGTGTTCCACATAAGCTTTGCCAAAGCAAACAAGATCATTCAAGGAACACCAAGTCCCAAGAAGAATCTACAGAAGACTACTCACAAAGGACCAAAGAAGGATCTACAGAAGAATGCTCACCAAGGACCGAGCCGCAGAACCTCTGTCACCCTTGACAGAGCCTCTGCGGTTCAGACTGAAGACTTGGAAGATATTTATAATATCTTACCACTGTTGCAGAAATATCTTACCACTGTTACACAAATATCTTGCTACTGTTCCAGGGTTCGTTCATCAACTTGTACAAGGCATGGTCCGACAACAAACACGTGTCAAACTCTGATAGGAATCCTTGCAATTTGATATTAGCGCATTTAATGCATACAGGTTTCCAACTGTTCATGCCATCCCTTCTTTCCTGTAGCAATAGTCCTTTTGTCTAGAATAGTTCTTTTGTAGTAGTATAAAAGGAAGACTCATGTTGAGTTCTTCCTTACCAGCCAACATCAGACAACAACTAACACACAAAAACACTAGCACTCAATTATCGTCAAATCTGTTCTTAGTGTTCTTCATCAAATACAGTAAACTTTGAGATATTCATCTGTTCTTCATATACTGTTAATTGGGAATTTTGTGTTGTTTCTATATAAACATATCTGTTAGTTCATCAAATACGCTTCCGCAACACATCTTATTTGAACTAATAGATAAGATAATCTTTGTTAATCAAATACGGGAACCAACAATTGGTATCAGAGCAAAGCTTGATTTTCAATATCAAGTGATCCTCGTTTAACAAGATTATTGGTGGAAACATGGTCTGATTTTAACCTGTTATTCATTCCTTCAAACAGATTCTACTTTTCAGCCATTTCGATTTATTCGACATCTGGTAAATCTAGAGAAATTGTTTATTTAGTTAAAACTCCATTAAAGTGCAATGTTGAGAGCTTCCAAACCCAGAAAATCTTTCCAGATAATTCTCTCGTATTTTTTCGTATCATATCTTCATTCTGAAACGTTCTACTCTTAAAATGTCAAGCACACAAAATTTCTTCACAGCCGGTTCATTAACCAAACCACCTTCTCTTCTACGAAATGAGTATCCTCAGTGGAAAATAAGAATGATCCATTTCTTTGAGGGTACTGATAAAGAGCTCGTACAATACCTTAATAATCCTCCTCATGTCCCTATGTTAATAGTACCACATGTACCAGCTACAGCAGACACTCCTGAAATCCCTGTGCATCAAAAACCTAAAACCAGGGATGGTTGGTCAGATCATGATAAGGAAAAAGATGAACTCGCGCAGAAAACAAAAAGAATTCTGATAATGGCAATCCCCAACGATCTTTTCCAGTCTTTAGATGCATGCGAATCTTCATATGATCTTTGGAAAGAACTGGAGAAACAACTTGAAGGGGGAGCTAAAACTCAGAAAAATCGAAGGGCTCAATACATAAATGAATATTACGCTTTTAAAGCCCTGACAAATGAATCTCTGCAAACAACGTATGACAGGTTCAACTCTTTGATCAATAACTGCAAGAATTTCGGCATCCACAGAACTTCTGAAGAGAATAACGTCATGTTTCTCAAGAGTCTGAACGAAGAATGGCTCCAGTTATCTATGTCTTTACAAACCAATCAAGATTTAGATTCCTGGACTCTTTCAAACCTCTACGGAACATTAGCTGGTCAAGAGCCTCAAATCGCACAAGCAAAGACACTAACCACTGCACCTCTTGCTTTGGTTGGCAAATCTACAGAAGATGCAGAGAGGCCGAGGAAAGAAAGAACTACAGAGGAAAATAAGAAGGAGAAAAAGAAAAAAATGGTGGTAGTTGACAGCGAAGATGAAGAGATTGTGGAAGAAGGAGAAATAACTCTAGCATCAATAGCAACATCCTTAGCTCTATTGACAAGAGAATTCAGAGGAAACCAAAAGAGTTATGGTAATGAAAGATATGGCAGAGATAACAGAGAAAGAAGAGAAGATCGAAGTAAAATGGATCAAGGAAGAAGAGAAGAATCAGCTGACCGACAGAGGTCAGGCGACAGAAGTAACGATCAACAGAGGTCGAGTGATAGATTCAACAGAGGAAATGACCGACATAGGTCAGATGACAAGGCAAGCTACACACCACAAGAATGCTACAAGTGTGGTAAGCCTGGTCATTATGCAAATGAATGCAGATCGGAAAAAGGTGGTGACCGACAGAAGTTCGACGATCGTGCTGGTAATACTTCCCAGAACCAAGGTTGCTACAACTGTGGGAAGCCAGGCCACTTTGCCAATGAATGCAGAAGCAGGTCAAATCGCCCACAGAAGGACTCAGCTTTTTACAAAAAGAAAGCTGAGTATTATGCTCAAAAGTCACTCATGGCGAACAAAGTGGTGAACAAGGAAGATTGGGAGTCAGATACAACCTCTGATGAAGAATACACCAACAATGCCTTGTTCTGTGGCATGGCAGAAATCAGCTCCGACTCTGACACTGAGGTACCTACTTCAAACTCCACCTCTAGTACTACAGAAGTTGATTTGCTTATAATTTAAACTGAAAATGTTGAACTGAAAAAGACTTGTGATGATATTCAGAAAAAGCTCACTTTTTATGAAAGAGAAGCTAGACTTCTCACTGAAGAAAAAGCAAAGATTTTCAAAGAAAATGAAGAATTAGAAGCACACTGGAACAAGAATCTATTTCCTTTAAAAGAGAAAATTTCTGAATTAAATACATCTTTAAAATCCAAAACAAAAGAACTTTCAGATTCTGAGAGCGACAGACTTAACATTTTAGCTCTTAAGGAATATTTTCAAAAGGAAAGAGAAGTCCTTTGGCAAGATCTACTTAGAAGAGATGTGTTATTTAAAAATTATCGTGATGCTCAAAAGGTGTATGAGAAAATAAATACTCAAATAGGAAGGCGAGGTATTGGGTACAGTGATATTAATCAAGGTACAGAAAACAAAAAGAATAAACTTCTGTCATCTCTATTTACAGTAGGAAAAGTCAACAAACCTAATTTTCCAAACTTAATCTCTGTAAGTAAGAGAGTAAAAGTCTCTGGGGAACCTCACTTAAGGAAACCCATGAAGATGATAAATGTGTGGTTTGAAAACACAGACTTATCACCTTCAACCTCTGTCAAAAGAGGATCCAAACCAAAGAGATATCTGAAAACTCAAGATCAGATATGAATCTTTAAGTTTGGTAAACCAGAGACTCAAACTCAAGTTGCTTTTATCTGCACAATAGATTCTGAAAAGAAATTATCTGCAGAAGCACTTGAGTTCAAACCAAACTTTTCAGAAGAAAAACTAAGAAATAAAATTGAAAAGGAAATTATGGAAATCGGGAAAGTAGATATTTTGAAAAATCTATATACACCATCTGTAGATCAAAAACTCTCTGAAGAGATCTTGTCAGACACCTCTGTTGACTTAGAAAATAATTTTTCAGATAAAGAAAGCAAGTATGACACATGCTCGGAAAGTCCAGCCTCTGTCGAAAGAAATATTGATGACTAAACCTCTGTATATGAGGATGATTCATCATCTGACGACTCAGAGACTGACAAAATAGAAAAGATTCCTTGTGACACAGAAGTTATTAAACAAACCTCTGAAGTCCTTAACAGAACTATTTCTACAAAAGAGAAAATCACTGGAATACCTATCTGTCCAGACTTTTTGGATATGTGCATACAAGCCAAAACCTCCATTGAACTTGAAAATTTCAAACAAAAGAAGTTGTCCACTCAAAATCCAAAAGATTCAAAGTTTTTAAAACCCTTAAAAATAAAAGAGAAACCAACATGGAAACAAAAGGGTAAATGGACAAAACCTAACAAATCTTTTTCATCTGTGACAGTGAAATCAACAGAAGTTCACCACAGAAGGGACTCACAGAAGGCTGCTACAAACAAAGATTTTCGCCAACAATCTAATCTACATAAATCTTCTTGTAATAGGAAGCCATATGCTAGAATAGAATGTAATGCCTCTGTGGCCCAGTTTAAAGCTTTCAATGAAAATTTCAAGCAAATCACTTCTGATATTCCATACTGTCATTGCTTTAATCTAATGTTCAAGTTGAATAATCATTTCTGTAGTTCAAATTGTTTTCTCTCTGCACCTAAATCAAATATTAAAGAGAAACAAACTGATTCTTCGACAAAAGATAAAATGTATTTCAAGAATGCTAAGGCAAACTTGAAAAATTCTGACGAAACTGGAACCATATGGATATGGGTACCTAAAACTCTATGATTGTCTTGCAGAAGCAGTATGTGCCAATATGGTATCTAGACTCCGGATGCTCGAGGCACATGACTGGCAACAGAAGTCTTCTATCCACGTACCAAGAAAAACAAGATGGTGGATCAGTGACTTTTGGAGACGACAAAAAGGGGCATATTAAAGGCTATGGAGTCATAAAGAAAGAGAATATCACCGTACACAAAGTTGCATATGTGGATGGCCTAAAACACAACTTACTCAGTGTAAGCCAACTTTGTGACACAGGATTCGATGTACTGTTCAAAAGAACATTCTGCTCTCTACTAAGTGAAGACACCGGAATTGAACTTCTGCGAGCCAAAAGAAAAGGTGATCTGTATCTAATGAACTTCAATGCCAAAAATAAGGACAACATTTGTCTTGTTGCAAGCAAAAGTGAAGAAGCCTGGCTATGGCACAACAGGTTCTGTTACTTAAACTTTATACTCTAGATAAACTGGTAAAACTTGAACTGGACAAAGGTTTACCAAATGTTAAATTTAATAAGGATCATTTATGCTCTGCCTGTGAAATGGGAAAACTCAAAAGAGCTTCCCACAGAGGCAAAACTGATGTGTCTTGTCCTAGGCCTCTGTACATGCTTCACGTTGACCTCTGTGGTCCAATCGCTATACAGAGCCTAGGTGGCAAGAAATATATATACTTGTCTTAATTGATGAGTATTCTCGATTTACATGGGTTGAATTTATCAGAAAGAAATCAGATGTTCCATGCATCCTGATTAATCTAATGAAAAGAATCCAAGTTCTTTATGAGTGCAGAATTCTGAAGTTACGAAGTGACAATGGCACAGAATTAAAAAACTCTGTCATTGAAGCCTATCTCACAGAGGAAGGAATATCCCAGAACTTCTTTGCCGCTCGCACCCCACAACAGAATGGCGTGGTCGAACGAAAGAACCGCACGCTAGTGGAGGCTGCAAGAACCATGCTTTCTGCATGTGGATTACCAATGACCTTTTGGGCAGAAGCAATTTCAACTGCTTGCTATACCCAAAATTGTTCAACAATCGTGAAAAGACACATCAAAACTCCTTATGAATTGATCAACAAACAGATACCAAACATCAAGTTTCTCCATGTGTTTGGATGCAAATGCTTTGTCTTAAACGACAGAGACTCAAAAGGAAAGTTTGAAGAAAAGGCTGACCAAGGCAAGTTCATCGGGTACTCTGCCGCTTCCAAAGCCTACAGAGTTTACCTTCTGAAGTCGCGCACGATAGTAGAAAGCATCAATGTGTTCTTTGATGACTCATTCCAAAAGACTTCTGAACAACCCAGTTCAGAACTCGGGCTAAACAAGGAATCCTCTGGCATCTCAAAAACAAATAAAGATTTAGATCTTCTATTTCAAGAGATATTCAACGACGATGTCGATTCCTCTGCTAGAACAAACATCACCTCTGCAGAATCACCTTCTGTAAACGTAGTAAGTATCTCTCTGTCTGATCCATTTAATCCCTCATCCTCTTCTACAACTACTACAAGTACTGAAAATCCAACAGACGATACGACAACAAAAGATTCTGCAACAGAGGTTATCCAAGTACTAACAAATCCAACAGAGGAATCAACACCAGAAGAAACACCAGAGGGAAGTGAAGATGAAACCACAATACCTACAGAGAAGGAAATCCCAACTTTAATACCCATTCCTACAGAAGCTGAACCATCAACCACTTCAACTACAGAAGTTCAACTTGATGACTCAAATGATCATCTTCCACGAACAACTCAATGGACAAAAAGCCATCCTCAAACACAAATCATCGGTAATCCCACTGATAAGGTAAAAACAAGATCAGCTTCTGCAAATTTTTGTTTCTTTACCAATTTTATTAGTGTGATCGAACCGAAAAAGATTTGTGAGGCCCTGGACGACCCAAACTGGGTGGATGCTATGCAAGAAGAGCTTCTGCAGTTTGAGCGAAACAAATTCTGGACTCTAGTACCTCTGCCACGAGGGAAACAGGCCATGGGGACTAAATGGGTCTTCCGAAACAAAAAGGATGAAGATGGAGTGATCATTCGAAATAAAGCAAGACTGGTGGCCAAGGGATATCGCCAAGAAGAGGGCATCGATTACGATGAAACTTTTGCCCATGTTGCATGGCTCGAAGCAATAAGAATTTTCTTAGCCTTCGCAGCCCACAGAGGTTTTAAAGTATATCAAATAGATGTAAAATCTGCCTTTCTCAATGGTGAAATTCAAGAAGAAGTATACGTCCAACAACCACCAGGATTTGAAAGCTCAAAGTACCCAAGGTATGTCTATTACCTCGACAAGGCTCTATATGGACTGAAACAGGCTCCACTTTTCTTCTCAATAATTACTACAAAAACGGTACCACTGATACAACTCTATTCTTTAAAGGAAAAGGAAATGAGTTTATTATTGTACAAATATATGTAGATGACATTATTTTTGGGTCTACAAATGCACAAAAATGTAAAGATTTTGAAAAACTCATGTAGAGTGAGTTTGAAATGAGTATGATGGGAGATTAACCTTTTTCCTCAGACTTCAAGTCAAACAAACATCAGAAGGAATTTTCATAAACCAATCAAAATATGTCTCTGACATACTTGAAAAATATAGCCTCTCTGATGCCTCTGTCATGAAAATCCCAATGGCCACTGGAAATAAACTTTTTTTCAGATCCAAATGGCATCTCTGTCGAGTGCACGCTTTACAGAGGAATGATTGGGTCTTTATTATACATAACGGCCAGTAGACCTGACATAATGCATGCCACATGTCTCTGTGCAAGATATCAAGCTAATCCTAAAAAGTCACATTATATTTCTGTGAAGAGAATCTTTAGATACCTCAGAGGGACCAAAAATCTTGGCCTCTGGTATCCACAGAACTCTGGTTTTGGACTAAATGCATACACAGATTCAGATTATGGAGGATGTAAACTCTACAGAAAGAGTACCTCTGAGAGTTGTCAATTCCTAGGTGGGAAATTAGTAAGCTGGACTTCAAAGAAACAGAATTGTGTCTCAACATCTACGGCAGAAGCTGAATACGTTGCTGCTGCTAGCTGTTGCTCTCAAGTTCTGTGGATGAAAACTCAGCTGAAAGACTTTGGTCACATCATCTGCAAAATCCCCATCTTCTGTGATTCCAAAAGTGCAATTGCCATCTCTGCAAATACAGTACAACATTCAAAAACAAAGCACATAGATATCAGGTATCACTTTCTGAAGTATCATGTAGAAAACCAAACCATCGAGATGCATTTTGTTCCAACAAATTTCAGCTTGCTGATTTATTCACCAAGGCACTTGATGAGAAAAGATTTCTTTACTTGGGGGGTAAATTAGGAATGATAAATATGGATTAACCTCTGTAAGTATCTTAATCTTTATGTTCTAAAAGTATGTATTTTTTTGTTGTCTTTGTATATTATTTTTATTTTTTATTTAAAAAAAAATCTTTTTTATGTAAATTCTAAAATCTCAATTCTGAAAGCAACATAGATTCTGTAAGTCTCCTCAGAACCTCTGACGATCCTTACAGAACCTCTGATACACGACCTATGTTATATACATTTACTTCTGACTATTTGAACCAAGCATAGGTCAAGGGGGAGCAGAGGAAAACAAAACTTGATCTACAGAGGTTGATTAGATCAAGGGGGAGCAAAAGGAGACCTTGCTTAATCTACAGAGATTTATAAGTCAAGGGGGAGCAGAGGAAGAGATGACAACAACAGAAGAAAAGATCATTGCCGGACAAAGAAGAACAAAAAGGTTAGTATCTCGAACAAATTCTTTTTGAAAATAATTTTCTAGGACACAAATTTCTAAATTTGTTCTAGAAACATTATTAAACACATTCCAAATAAAATTTGATCGAAAAGAATATTAAGTTTTCCATTATTAGAAATTTAAGGTCACAGAGCCTCTGCTGAGTCCAACAGAGATTCTGCAGGCAGAAGCTCTGATCTTAAATCAATAATTCTTGGAAACTCTATCAATCATCGCATACAAACACTGCAAAAGAAGTCATCGGTTACAGTGTTCTCTCCACAAGAAAGAACTTCTGTAGACCAACACATGTTTTAAAAGACTTTTTGCTGCACAAAACCTTTTTCAAAAACAATTTTCTAGGACACCAGCTTTCAAACAGGTCCTAAAAACATTGTTAAAAACAATCAAAAACTTGGATGATCAAAAATGTTTATAAATTATTAAATATGATAAATTTTTTGTCTCAAAGCCTCTGCTGGCTCTGACAGAGGTCCAAAAACCTCTGTAAAGGAAATTCTATGCTAATAATTTATCGATCCTCTCCATGGACTTTTCAACATTTTTTGTGAAAGAACAACCTACAGAGGCAAGAAAAACAAAGTTTTCAAATCACAGAGCCTTTGTCAGTTTTTACTTTGGGCATTTCTGTAACAGTAACGGTAACTTTTCTGCGAGTGAGAATCATGTGGAGGTAAAGAGGCCCACGCGCCTAGCATTTAATAAGGCCGCCCACGACGTCTCGTCATAACTGACACAGAGGACATGTCATCTTTTCATTGGACCTACATGCAACACGTTCCTATGGAAAGTTGAACCCGCCGTAACCACTCAAGTGCGGACCCCAAAATATTATTTACCTCAAAATATTAACCCTTTCAGATTCTACGGTTACATACTCAGTATAAAACCCAAGTTACCTTTCCCCACAAAAACTTTACTCACTTTCTTCTCCGGCGAACCTGCAACTATTCTCAAATCTTCACTTTACTTTGCAAAAATGGGTTCTAGTTCCCACGCTGCTCAAAACTCTCCGGCGAACTCTCCTCAACATTCCCCAATGCATTCAGAGCACTTCCAAAACCCTAACACCGCCATAAATGCTGAAATAGAAAACTCCGGCGACTCTGCAAACTTTGCACCAACCACCAACCTTCAACATTTTCTGAACAAATAACATTTTGAGGATGTTCTTCCTTTAAAGTCCAACAACTGCTACCTTGTACCCTCACCAACAGCCTTCGGCGAAGCCCATGCTCTACTCCTAAACATTATGAAAAATCATATCCTATACCCTCTCCTTTCCAAAACCCCAACCAAAATCCTTGCACGATATCTGAATCAATTTTGGCAAAGTTTCCGATTTGATTCAGATGATTCTCTGATAAAGGGCTATATTTCAAAGTCAGACAAGTCTGAGTACCTAGAACTCATGTTCAACAGAACCATGTTCTCACTGGAGTTCAACCTGCCAACCAGAGGTCTTCTTGGCATAAAGAAATATGCTGAGGTTTCGACGGACGAGGAGCTCAGTCGATTTGTAGAAATGTTATGGTATAACACAACCCTAAGGAAACGAAATGATTTCCGCAGAGGCAGACTACCACCTCTGTGGAATACCCTCTTCTCCATCTTAAATCGTTGCCTCACAGGGAAAAATCGGTAACCCTGACCAGAGCTCACACCAGATCCTAACCATCATGTATGGGATCTATTATGATCTTCCACTCGATTATGCCACCATCATGATGCAGGAGATGATCAATACGACCGACAGAAAGATTGCAACCCATAAAGCGAAACAACATACACCAGGATATCTGCCACCTCTGCAATACCAAAGGATAATGGGAGTTTTACTCGAACCTCTGCTTATTCTGTAGAAATGGCCAATGGAAGGGCTAACTGTAAAACTCTATCCCATGAACAAAAACGTTCTTACAGAGCATGAAGACAACTACCCCCACTGCAGACCTCTGTCAAAGAACCTTCTGTCATATGCAACAGATGAAGATAGGAAATTAGACTATATACGCGTCCACAGGACTCCAGAACCAAGTCCGGTGACACCCCCGCGTCTAGGAGCCCCCTTAGGTTTAGATGTAGTAGAGAGAATGACAGAAGAAGAATGGGCTAGAGCTTTAGAGAAACATTATTCAGTACAAGACCGTTTCAAAGCCCAAAGAGAGAGCATTTACCCCTCTTCTCCCAAAAGAAAAACCTCTGCAGCAACACCGAAAAAGAAGAGCAAGAAAAGGAAAACCACAGAGGAAACTACAACCTCTGCAGCTCAACACTCTTCACCACAAGCTGCAGAAACAAGATCTTCTGCACCTCCCTCCCCTCCAAAACAAAAGAAAAGGAAAACCAAATCCACGGAAGAGGGAGATCCTAAGCCAAAGAAGAGAAAGTCAAAGAAGAAGAAACCAAGATCACCTCTGCAGGTCATAATAGAGGAAGTCAAACAAGAAGAGGAAGATCAGACTATGCCGCTGCAACCTCCCTCCCCAATAATCTATGCAGATCAACAGGGAGATTTTAATGCCTTCCTCAACAATCCCGACATTGCTCACACCTTAGATCCATCAGGATGGGTCGGAGAACCATTGGATCAGTCTATAGAGGTTCTACGCACAACAAAAGTCATTTCTGCAGCTCAAGGTACTCAACCTATGCACCCTCACGTTCGACAACTCATAGGATGTCATTCTCTATATGATTCCTTAAGAGCAGAAACAGAAGCAAAAGTGACTATAGAGGAAACTGAAGAAGAAGAGGTAAACATAGAAATTGCAAGAGAGGAAGAGGTTAGGGTAGAAACCACAGAGGGTTCTACAGAAAAAGTTGCCGCAGAAGTAGAAGTCACACATCCCCAACCCCCTCCCAGTGCAACCCACATTTCTGATACCGCCGGTCTAGCGGCAGAGGGTATCATTGAAAAAGAGCAGCACAGCTCGATCCCAACCCCACCCAGCCAGCCAGATGTTACTCTTTCAACCTCTGTGCCTAATATAACTGGGGAAACCATTCCTGGGGAGTCCTCTCGAAATGACTCACCCATAGTTCGTGGTTTATTGCCCCAAATCACACTTGACATCCTAGCAGAGGAATTCGTTTCCTCTGCCACGCACACAACGATAGGGCCAAACCTCCTTTCAGAGTGGAGTAGAGAGCACAATGACGAAGAGACACTAGATAAGTCTCCAAGTCAACAGAAGGACATTCCAATACCCACCTCTGGAGTGGATTTGGACTCTGACCTTCACAGAACTTCTGTAGAGGTTGAAACTCAAGCTTCTCCTCGAGGATCAAAAGGAAATCTTTCCACCCTCAACGTACAAATAGGGGTGAATGAAGGTGTCCAAGGAACAAGGACAAACTCTGGAGACGAATGTGTTCCTCCAGAGGTTACCACGAGTTCACACGTATCAAGGGGTGAGTTCCAAACCCTTGTCACCTCTGTGAACCAAACATTGAAAGAGTTGAAAAGCTCTTTCAAATCTTTTGCAGAAACAACATCGACGGCCATCTCCAAACTAAATACCAAAATGGACAATCTGTCCACAGAGGTACAAAAAGCCATAGCAGAGATGAAGTCCACTGCAACAAACACTGCCACCTCTGCCGCAATTGACTTTGAAAAAGCCGCAACCTCTGCATTCAATGACTCTATCAAGACCTTCTTGCAGAAATTCAAAGATCAATCGTCTACTTCAAAGGGCCTTACACTAGGAGTTCAAGAGCAAACACTACAGAACACTCAAGCCATGAAACCTTCTGACTACATGACAAGAGTTCAGCTCACAGAACTTGGGCAAGGAATCCTTGATCAAATGACAGAGTTCATCAGAGCCTTCACAGCTGCCAACGCGAACCACGTCAGAGAATTTCAAGCTAGTGTCGGCAAAATGCGCTTCAACACAGAAGCAGAAGTTGAAACTCTTCTAGGACTCTGTGATGACTTGTGCGCGAAAATGATAGCTGCAGGGGCTGTACCTCCAAAGAAATCAGGTATAACATGCAGGGCAGAGGGTACGACAGAGATAAATCAGGATGAATCTGATGATGACCATCATGGTCCATCAGATCATCCTGAGGGGGAGAAACAAAGGGAAACATCTGCAAGCAATCCTCCAATATCAGCAGTACCAATTTCCTCTGCACCACCAACCCAAACCCAAACTCATGAAACACAACAGAGACCCACAGAGGAAACACCAGCCTCTGTGTAAACCACCTTTGTCCTTGAAAAAGATGTCCCTGAAGTTCAAATCCTTACTTCTTCATCCTCAGAAGAACTTCCCCATTCTCCACCAAAATCCCAACCCAAAACACACCTAAGAAGAAAATCCATTGCCCACAAACCAAAAAGATCAAAACGTTCTGCTACTTATGTTCTAAAGAGAATGGAGTTCATATTTGCTTTCAGGGCTGCAAAACGTTTTGATATCCCTCCATAAACCACAACCGAGCTCACAGAAGAAACATCTATAGAACCCAAATCCCCAATCAAACCAACAGAACCATCCCCACCAAAGTTCTCAGAAACTGATAAGTCAAAAACTACAGAGGCAATTCCCATCATACCCACAGAGACCTCAACACCCAAATCAACAGAAGCAATCCCACAGAGTCCAAAGCAGACAACAGGTTCTGAGCCTTCCCAAGCCAAAGATAAAGGAAAGGGTATCATGACAGAAGAACCAAAGAAGAAAAAGCCAATGCCTCAGACGACAGAGAAGTTGACGAAGAGCTCATTCGATGCCTTTGTTACTCCTAAACCTGAAGAAGACTGGGCATTCATTTCAGATCCTCTGTCAGAAATTCCGATCCTTGATCCAAAAGCAAAGCAACAGAGGGTAGGGTTGCAGAGATAAAACGAAAAATGGATGCTCTGCGAAGACCAATACCACCACCAACTACACGACATGCAGAAATGGAAGAGGTGGTGTATAGGTATCTTTACAGACAACAATATCAGAACAATCCTCCGCCACACATTGAAGATCCTCAACTCAGAGATGACCTTGACAACACCTTCACAAGAACAAAGCCAAAAGCAAGGGCATAAGTCTTCTCAGAGTCCAAAATTGAAAAGGTAATTTACTGCAAATTCTCTCAAACGAGAACCTTTCCAAAGATCAGGTACAACATCTACAAAGTCAAAAGGGAGAACAGGTCCGAAAGTTAATTTTCAGATGCAGATATAAGGAACTTGAACCCCTACGATCTGCCAGATCTTCTACTTTGGACGAAAGAAAACTTCGACAATGATGCCAGCAGAAGGTCCTATCAAGTATTCAGGAAAGCGATGAGAGAAAAGCTTCAGCTGTATAGCATGATAGACTTCCAACTGGGAAGAGATCTTGGAGTCAGAAACCTGAGTCTGAGACCACCAGAGGATCACTGCCCACCTTCTGCAATACCCAACTCAATCATAACAACACCAAGGTACGGGTTAGTGTATAAGGATCATGCTGGTCAAGTAAGACTTTTTGTGGAAATGAACTGTCAGAAGTATGCAACCAGTACTCTGAACAAGTTCGGATCAATCTTAGAAGAGAACAGAGGTACTGAGCTTATGGATCGAGAATCAACAGAAAGAATGATCAGAGAAATAGATGCTACAATTGGCTTAAGAGAACTCTGCATCAAATTCTATCACGAGTTCAGAGAAGTGGGATTCGACAAACAGAAGTTTCAACGACTTTAAAGATGCAAATGTCTGAGTATTTATTTCTTCATATCTCTGTAAACTTTAAAAAAGAAACGAAATGAATCTTTTGAGGTATTGTTTAACCTCTGTCTACTTTACTTAGCCTAAATTATGCATAAAGTCAAATTTTCATTTTTCAATACTTAGGGGGAGATTGTTAGTTCCAAATATTCATAATATTAGAAGTATTGAAAATAGGCCAAGTATGAAAGAGTTCCACAGAAGCTCTGCGGTGTTCCACAGAAGCTCTACCAAAGCAAACAAGATCATTCAAGGAACACCAAGTCCCAAGAAGAATCTACAGAAGACTACTCACAAAGGACCAAAGAAGGATCTACAGAAGAATGCTCACCAAGGACCGAGCCGCAGAACCTCTGTCACCCTTGATAGAGCCTCTGCGGTTCAGACTGAAGACTTGGAAGATATTTATAATATCTTACCACTGTTGCAGAAATATCTTACCACTGTTACAGAAATATCTTGCTACTGTTCCAGGGTCCGTTCATCAACTTGTACAAGGCATGGTCCGACAACAAACACGTGTCAAACTCTGATAGGAATCCTTGCAACTTGATATTAGCGCATTTAATGCGTGTAGGTTTCCAACTGTTCATGCCATCCCTTCTTTCCTGTAGCAATAGTCCTTTTGTCTAGAATAGTTCTTTTGTAGTATTATAAAAGGAAGACTCATGTTGAGTTCTTCCTTACCAGCCAACATCAGACAACAACTAACATACAAAAACACTAGCACTCAATTATCGTCAAATATGTTCTTAGTGTTCTTCATCAAATACAGTAAACTTTGAGATATTCATCTGTTCTTCATATACTGTTTATTTGGTATTTTGTGCTGTTTCTATATAAACATATCTATTAGTTCTTCAAATATGCTTCTGTAACACATCTTATTTGAACTTATAGATAAGATAATCTTTGTTAATCAAATACGGGAACCAACAGAACCAGATAGAAAGTCATGTTTAACGGTGTATCTTATTCTTACTAAACTTTTTGATTAAAAGATGCCAATGAGCTCAAAATTAAAAGATGCCAATGTGCACAAATTAAAAGATGCCAATGTGCACAAACTAAAAGATGCCAATGAGCACACATCTCTTGAAACTTGGGGAAAATACAAAGTCGCGATAAACCCGTAAATTTGTGAAAATCCTGATTTTGGACAAATAGTGTGAGTAAAGCAAAGTATTCTTATATGTTTTAGAATTGCATATGCTTGATGCTAATCATATTTCGCATGCTAGCTAACCAAATAAATTTAATAAAGGGGTTGAAACTGAACATTTGTAACTTGATATGCAATGATGACTTGTTTTTTGAATCCAAACACATGCATTTGATTTCATTTGATTGAAAAATCTGTTACATTTCATTAAGTTGGATTTCTTTTGTAAATATTTCAAATGATCAAATGTTAGTAGTTATAAAATGTAGTTCAATGAATTTTATTTTCCTTGTATAAATGATTTCATTAAAGCACTGTATTTGAAATGAATAATGTTTTTAATGAAATATATGCATACTTTCAGGGGGAGAAAACAAATTGCTCCAAAATTCTTATTTTGAGGGGGAGCAAGGTTATTCATTAAGTAGGAGATTGTTAGTAATACTCAGAGACGCGACTGAAATTGAAAAAGGTTTTTGATGATCATGATGCTCACATTCATCAAAAAAGGGGGAGAAATGTTTAATTCAATTTCATGTCGAAGACAATTCAAGGTCAAAGAGATGAAGATAGTTTTGAAGAAGATTGACTTTACATTGTGAAAGACAAAGATGTTTTCGAATCACTCATATATGGATTCAGATTTCTCAAAGTTGAAGTTTTCGGATCATGTGAAGTCTGAAGTGTTTTTGAATATGGTTATCTTAGATCTGAGAGACTCGGATTGTGCTTACACCTAAATATTCAAAAATATGAAGGCTTCACATCCTTGTGAAGATTCAACTGTTTGAAGAGTGTCAAAGCTTCAACGTTCAAAGCGGTCAAAGTTAAAGTTTTGAAGATCAAGAGCTGAATACTGCTACCATATTTTTTTAAATCTTGAATCCAAAGGGGGAGAATGTTAGAGCATTATTGTATTCAAGATTTATTGTAAAGTCTTGTATAATATCAAACATTGTAAAGTCAAAGTATTAGTCAAAATAGTCAAAGTCATGTAAAGTCAAACTAGCTTTAGTGTTTAAAGCTTTGTAATTAGGAGATATAAATAGCTTTAGCTTAGTTGTTAAGCAAGGTTAATGATCATAATTGTAATATCAAGAGAGTATTTCTAGAGAGAGAAGTGAGAGCATTTTAGAGAGAGAAAGTGCATCAATCATATGTAATCTCTATTATGTTCAAGATCAATGAATGATTTGATGATTACCTAATAGAAACTGGTGTTTACAGTTAGGCTTACGCCTAGTGAGTTCAAGCATTTTATCATGACTAAATAAAAACATAAATCAAAAGAGTAATAGATTAGTCATGATTTCCAAAGAGTTACTTTAATTGTAAATCGTTCATTTTTCAACTCACACATTTCCACGGGGAAGTTCCCGAAAGGTATAATACATTTCCAAATGAATTACAGTTCCAATTCCCTCAAAGTACATGAATGATTCTAGTTTAGGCAAAACCTCCAAATATGGTTGACAATACATACTCAACCCGTAAAACACGGAAACCATTCATTAAAATATAACACTTTATTAAAACATAATACGAAGTAATACACACGCGACCGTAAAATGTATTAAAGTTCAAATACCATAAACGGGGGAGACCCGTAACCGTTGAAGGTGGAGGTAACACATAAGTATCCCACCCATACAACGTTGAAACCTAAGTTACACCGTAATTGAAGATATACCTTGACGTCTACCTCCAAGGTAACGCCTCAGGGCCCGACACATCGGGACTACCTCCAAGGTATATATCCCGGAGGCGTGGATCTCTACACAAACCTCCAAGGTAAGTGCCCAAAACTATATCCTCCTAGTGCCTACTTGGAAGTTAAGGTCATAAAACATGGGTACCGAGGTCCATCTTCAAGATACCCAATCGACCACGACCAACGACTGACTAACATGCCTATGGATCCAATGCGAAACAGTCTAAACGACATGCCTATACCAGGACGACTCACTCACCCAAGCATGTAAATATCAACAATGTGCAATAAAAGCAACTCATACATAAGAATCCACATAGAGCCATTTAAACCGGACAAATGTCCCAAATATATCTCAAGTTAAAAACCGAGCAAAGTGATCTAAGCTTGCTAGACCCGTAAATAACGGTCATCATCGCATAAAATGCGTTTAACATTGATTAAGCCCTCACAACCCACAAAATCATCATTAACCCCAAATGACTCATACCCTTAATATTCTCAAAATGACTCATAACACTAAAAGTACATTTCCCCAAATGGTTTAATAAAATCATTTACTCTAACATGATTAAACCATCAATTAATCCTCATTTTGAGCCAAATAATCTTTCAAAGACAATTTATGGTTTCTAACCATCCAAGTATCCAAAAGCCCCAAATATGGGTATTTTACACATTTATAGAGATAAATACTTCAAAAGAGTTAAACTATCCAAATAATTCAACCATATACATTTTAAAGTAAAACACACAAATATTGGAAAATACACATTTTGGCATGTACAAAGTTTTCGCAAAGTAACCTGAACTCACCATTGCTAGATTAAGCTAAATCTAGTATTTCTCCAACGTAAGCTCCTTTGATGAAGTTTGCATCCTTAAGCCAAAACTTCCAAAAACCTAGATTTATGAATTTCCACCCATCAATACCAAAGTCTAACCATAAGGAATCATCATCCATCCATAATATACCAAAATACCCATTATAACAAAACCTTAACTTCATAATCAAAGAGGAGAGGATATTACATTAACCATACTTGAATCCACCAACCCAAAACGTATCTACAACCTCTAAGATGCACCACAACTCCTAATCTTCAAACAGGGTGGAAAGGGTTGGGTAAAAACCCTAGAAATCAGTGGAGAAGATGAAGTGGAGGTTTCCTTTTGAAGGGTTAAGGTTTCCAATCCATGGTGGGTGTTTGATTTGAGGAAAAAGATGAAGAAACCACTTGAAACATCAAATCTTGGGGTTTGAAAGCTCAAAATCGGCTTTGGATGCTCAGGGTTTCGGGTTAAGAGAAGAATGGATGAAATGGGAGAAGTGAGAAGGGATTTGGGGTGAGAAATGGTTTTAATCGGATTCCAGCTCCCCAACCGCGACTATGACACCGCGACATTGACATGGTCATAGTCGCAGGTCACAGTCGCGACCCGTGTACCACATTCTGTTTGATTTGCTCAGATCGACCCCCATCGCGACAATGCCACCGCGACAATGACATGGTCATAGTCGCTGGTCATAGTCACGACCCGTGTACCAAGCCCCGAAACTCGACTTTTTCAACGCCAAAACTCCCGATACTCTTAGAGACTTTACGAAATGTCTTCCAAACATAACTCCCACCATTTTCAAGATGCAAAACATTTGGGTGGTATTTGTTTACCGAAATTACGGGTGTTACAAGAACTTCTGCGAGCCGAAAGAAAAGGTGATCTGTACCTTGTGAATTTCAAGGCCAAGAACAAAAATGACAAACTGTGTCTTGTTGCAAGCAAGAATGAAAAATCTTGGTTATGGCACAACAGGTTCTGCCATCTAAACTTCCATACTCTAGATAAACTTGTTAAACTTGATCTGGTAAAAGGTTTGCCCAATGTTAAATTCAATAAGGATCATTTGTGTTCTGCCTGTAAAATGGGAAAACTCAAAAGAGCTTCCCATAAAGGCAAATATGATGTGTCTTGCACTAGGCCTCTGTACATGCTTCATGTCGAAATCTGCGGTCCCATTGCTATACAAAGCCTAGGTGGTAAGAAATATATGATAGTGTTGATCGATGAATATTCAAGATATACATGGGTGGAATTTGGCCAAAAGAAATCAGATGTTCCAAACATCTTGATTAATCTATTGAAAAGAATCCAGGTTCTTTATGAGTTCAGGATACATAAGCTAAGAAGTGACAATGGAACAGAAATCAAAAACTCTGTCATTGAAGCTTACCTTACGAAAGAAGGCATCTCACAGAACTTCTCTGTTGCACGCACCCCACAACAGAATGGCGTGGTCGAACGCAACAATCGCACGCTTGTGGAGGCTGCAAGAACAATGCTCACAGCATCTGGATTGCCCACATCTTTCTGGGCAGAAGCTGTTTCAACTGCTTGCTTCACCCAAAATCGATCAACAGTGGTGAAGAGACACATCAAGACACCATACCATTTGATCAACCAGAGGAGACGAAATATCAAGTTCGTTCACGTGCTTGGATGCAAATGCTTTGTCCTCAACGACAGAGAAGCTTGAGGTAAGTTTGATGTAAAGGCAGATGAAGGCAAGTTCGTTGGGTACTCTGCCACTTCTAAGGCCTACAGAGTCTACGTTCCGTAGACCCGATCAATCGTGGAGAGTATTAATGTTTCCTTTGCGACTCTTTCCAAAAGACTTATAAGCAAATCAGTTCAGAACTCGGGCTGAACAAAGAATCCTCTGGCATTTCCAAGGCAAGAGACGCATAACATAATCTGCTATTTGAAGAAATGTTCAATGATGATATTGATCCCTCTGCTGGAGCCCCCAGAGCCTCTGGAGAGACATCCTCTGTTGACCAGACAAATTCAGGTATATCTCTAACTGGTCCCTCAAATACTTAACCCTCTTCCGTTAAATCGTAAAGATGCAAGTGTCGAGGGGGAGCAAGCAGATGATAATATGAACAAGAATACCACTACAGAGGCACTGGAAATACCAACTCCAGTAACAACAGAAGAATTAATACTTGAGGAGAATGAGGATTCTGTCTCAACATCCACAGAGGATTCAGTACCAACCCTCATTGAAATACCAACTAAAGCTGAAACTCCATGTTCAAGCACAGAAGTACCATCTACAGCAGAAGTTGCACCAGAACCATCGTGTGAAACCCCAGAAGTTCAACTCAATGATGCAAATGACCATCTCCCAAGGATGACCAAATAATTGGTGACCCTTCTGAAAATGTCATCCTTAGAGCCAAATAATTGGTGACCCTTCTGAAAATGTCAAGACAGGATTAGCCACTGCTAATTTTTGTTTCTTTACAAACTTTAACAGTGTGATCGAACCCAAAAGCGTTTCTGAAGCCATAGAAGATCCAAAATGGGTGGAAGCAATGCAATAAGAGCTTCTCCAATTTGAGAGAAACAAAGTGTGGACCTTAGTTCCTCTGCCAAGAGGGAAAACACCTATAGGGACTAAATGGGTCTTCATAAATTAGAAGGATAAGGATGGAGTGGTCATCAGAAATAAGTCTAGACTGGTGGCTAAGAGATACTGTCAGGATGAAGGGATAGACTATAATGAGACCTTTGCCCCTGTCGCACGGCTCGAAGCTATAAGAATATTCTTAGCTTTCGCAGCCCACAGAGGTTTCAAGGTATTCTAAATGGACGTAAAATCTGCCTTTTTGAACGGACAGATTCAAGAAGAAGTATATGTCCATCAACCACTAGGGTTTGAAAGTGCTAAATACCCAAATCATGTCTACTATCTTGACAAGGCTCTGTATGGACTCAAACAGGCCCCAAGAGCATGGTATGAGCGACTTTCAACCTTTCTCCTCGATAATGATTTTGAAAGAAGTACTACCGACACAACTTTGTTCTATAAGAGAAAAGGTGAATAGATTCTGCTTATGCAAATATATGTGGACGGCATTATATTTGGCTCTACCAATGCACAATACTGCACTGATTTTGAAAAACTCATGCAGAGCGAGTTTGAAATGAGTATGATGGGAGAATTAAACTTCTTCCTAGGACTCCAAGTCAAACAATCATCAGAAGGAATTTTTATAAATCAATCAAAAGATGTCTCTGACATACTTTCTAAATTCAAACTCTCTGATGCCTTTGTCATGAAGACCCCATGGCCGTTGGATCTAAGTTACACTCAGATCTAGAGGGAAAGTCTGTCGAGTGCAAGCTCTACCGAGGCATGATCGGGTCTCTTTTATAATTAACTGTCAGTAGGCCCGATATAATGTATGCTACGTGTCTTTGTGCAAGATATCAAGCTAACCCCAAAGAATCCCACCTATTTGCTGTCAAGAGGATCTTTAGATACCTTAAGGGAACCAAGAATCTTGGCCTCTGGTATCCAAAAAACTCTGGCTGTTAGAGCATTATTGTATTCAAGATTTATTGTAAAAGTCTTGTAATAGTCAAACCGTGTAAAGTCAAAGATAGTCAAAGTCAAAGTTGTTTAGTTAGATAGTCAATGTAATTATCATTTAATGTGTTGTAATTCCTAGGTATAAATAGCTTTAGTTTAGTTGTTAAGCAAGGTTAGTGATCGTAATTGTAAATCTAGAGAGAGTTTCTAGAGAGAGAAAGCTTGGAATTTTTATGTAAAACTCTAGATTCTTGAAGTTCAATGGAAGATTATATGATTACCTAATAGATCTGGAGGTAACAATTGGTATCAGAGCTTTGGGAGATCAAATTATGTGCACAAATTCGTCCAAATTCATGAAGATTTGAAGAATTTTGAAGAAAATATCCATTTTTAAAGCTCTTGAAGATCACAAATGGGTTATGCAATTTTTGTGTGTTTTTTTACTTGATTTTGATTGCAAAGTGTTTCTCCATCATTCTAAACGAGATTTGCGTCATCAGTTTTGCAAAAGCACATCAAGAATTGATCAATTTGAAGATTTTTGAAAATTTTGTGTTCTTGAAGAAAAGTGGGCTGTGAAAATTTTTGGAGTTTGATTTTGCAATTTGTTAGTAATTTGATCCATTTCTGTGCAAAATCATTTCCAAAATATGTTTTAGACATGTTTCAATCATAAATTTCGAGATTTGATGCATAAAATTCCATTTTTGAAATTTTTGGGTTGATGATGTTCTTGAGGTGTTCTTCATGTTCTTGAGCAAAAGTGTTCAAATCTGAAAATTTGATCCAAAACTTTGTTTGAGATATTTTTTAAAAGTTGTTTGTCATTGTTTTTGATGCATAATTCCATGATCTAACATTGTTTGTGAGTGTTTGAAAGTTTCAGGTTGTCATTAGTGAAGAAAAGAAGAAAGAACAAAAAGTGAAAGTCAAACACTGATTATTGAAAAATGGTTTCGGATGCTTCTTAAAAAATGGTTTCGGATCAGTGATGGATAAGTAAGGTGTATGTGTGTTCCCTTGAGCTAGGTGTTTGTGTGCTTGAAAAATGGTTTCACATGCTTCATCAAAAATGGTTTCGGATCACTGATGGATAAGTGAGGTGTATGTGTGTGTGTATCACGTGTTAAGATGGTTTCGGATCACAACGGATTCAAGGTTTTGGATCACAGTGTGTAATGTGAGCTGTGTGTGTGTTTGTTTAACGTGTGTGTGTGTGTATGCTTATTTTTTAAGGATTCGGATGCTTCTTCCAAAAATGGTTTCAGATCCTTCTTTAACTTTTTTTAGGTGTGTGCGTGTGTGTTTAAGCTAGGTGTGTGTGTGTGTGCTTGCAAAGAATTCGGATCACACAGGTTTCGGATCCTTCTTACTTAAATATTTCGGATCACAAAGGCTTCAAAGGTTTCGGATCACATTCATTTCGAAATCCACACTTTCCATTTTCAAACTTGTTCCGAAATCCTCAGAATTCAGTTCAATATTTCCAATATTTCTGATAAATTTTTTCTTGTATTTTGCAGGTTTGACTGTAGAAACCAGGATTGGTCTTACAATCAATTAATCAATCAAGAACACAATTAAACAGTAGAAGAATAAAGAATTGATGCAAAAGACTTTGTATTCATTGAAGAACAGAGAACAGAGAACAGATCTAGAGAGAGAATCTCTCAAAGATTACAAAGATTGAAAACGAAGTTATACCAAAAGTTAGTTAGCTTTCAGTTGCTAACATCTATATATATACTGTAACGGAAATGCTAAAGCTACAGTACATTTACAATACAATCCATTAGAATAATGACACGTGTTCTAATATGATAGCTAATAACTGAAATTACATTAAATGAAAATGTCTAAGACATAAGTTCTGAATCACATGCTCTGAACTTCTGAACATTCTTCTGATTGAGCATCTTCAGGATCTATACTTGAGAACTTGACATTTTCATCTTCACATTCAGAACTTCTGAGTCTCCTACTCAGAAATCTGAGTCTTCTTATCAGATCTCACACTTAGCAACTTTGCAATACTTTCCAATCGGAACTTCTGAGTCTTCTTTCTCAGAAGTCTGAGTCTTCAGTTCAGACTTCAACATTTAGGCTTTTTGACAAACTCCAGATCTAATAATCTCCCCCTTTTGTCAAACAAGCTTGTATTTATCAACATTGAATTCTTTAAAAGCAGACACGATCTTCAGAAGAATTACATTTCTCAGTGCTAATCTTCTATCAATCTTTTCAATGATTTCTTCATAAATTGAGTTCCTCTTAACAGCTTTTTCTGCAAACTGTGTTTGATGAATCTGAGAGTTCCAGAGCAGTACTTGACAACTTCATTAACTATGAAGAAGATCTTTTCACTTCGATTATTTTTCAAGAAGATTCCCAATTATGGCCATACACAAATATTTACACTCTTCAAAACATTTAGTTGCTCATGATCATTGTTTGGTCTGGAAAGATAAACACATGGTCTATGTACATACAAAGCAACTTGAAAATCAGTGTACGCATACCATCTTAGAATATAGAACATTGTTTCACTTACAATTGCCAATGCTCCTCTTTCCTTCTTGTACTTGCTACAGTCTTTGTTTTCCAAAAGGCAATACAAACAATAGAAGTCAAATACTGAGATCTTGTCAAAATCAGCTTTAGTAAAATAGTACACCTTTCCATCTTCTCTCAGAACCTCAAACCCATAATATTCATTCTTCATGAATCTCTTAACACGAATTTCTCTGATTCCAGTGATCATGAATTCAGAATATATAGACTGTTTATGTTTTCCCACACATCTTATCAATTCAGCACGAAATCTTTGAGTAAACTCTGACTTATCATGAAACACACTCAGAAATTGCACATCTCTTGGTTGAAAGAATTTTGGCAGATCATATTCCAGAAATAAAGCATTCAAATCAACTGGCATTTCTTCTTCATTAGCCTTAGACTTTTCTGCTTGTTCAACATCTTGCATCTGAACATCTTCTTGTGTAGATAATGCTTCTGGAATAGCTTCTTCAACCTCATCAGAATATACACCATTAACTTCATATTCAGAAGGAAATACAAAGTCAATGTGTAAAAGTTTCTTTAGATTTTCTTCTGATAACATCCAATCACTTCATTCTTTGACCCTTCTTCTGAGATCCAGTCTTTCTTTTACATGCCTTATACACTTTTCTTTCAATATTGCTTTTTCATCCTTGGCAATTTCTTCCATTTCTTCCAACAACCATTGCAGTGTAGCATCACTATATTTCACAAGGTCATTCAACTTGAAAAACATAGGCTTATCGGAAGCTATGTAGATGAAGCCTTCATTTTCCATTCCTTCATTTATAAACCCACGAACACAGATTACATGTTTTGTCTTTCTGATTGGGCAACATAGATTACACTTGTCTTTTCTTGATTCTATTGCCAGCTGAAAATCATACGCATGCATATTTCTGACATAGATACCCAATACTCTTCTACATTCAATCTCCACCCATGTTTCTTCAGTGCTTGCAAAGAATTTCACAAGAAAATTTTATCATCCAAGAATAATTTGTGAAGGTCAAAGCTAGTCATGCTTACTTTCAAGTTATCTTCTTTCAGAACTTCCATAATTTCTCAATCCTTTTCTGCACAAATAATCTTTCATATGGTTTTCTGAAACTGTTGGAAGCTTCAACATAGACCATCTGTATTTTCTCACCCAAAAACCCATCAATGAAGTTCTCAACATCAACATACTCACTTTCTTTGCAGTAGAGATGCTCATAGGTATCTTCAGGAAAAACATCACCAAAGAAATTTCTGGCCAATGGATTATCACTTTGTTCCAAAATGAAATCACATAGTGGTTCTTCTAAGATTGGTATTTCAAGTCTTGGAATAACAATTGGTCTTCTGTACACATATTCCAAAGGCATGAAGTAGTTTTCAACCCTATCATATTCTCCTTCCAGAACTGACAACTCATCCAGAAAATGCATTTCAAATTCCTCTTGAAACTTATCTGAATATCCAATTGAGTAATCTTCTTCACCTATCAAATCAATTGGCATCACCATTCTGAGATATC
Source organism: Saussurea involucrata (assembly GCA_033807775.1). NCBI lineage: Eukaryota > Viridiplantae > Streptophyta > Magnoliopsida > Asterales > Asteraceae > Saussurea > Saussurea involucrata. Next base: position 66,330,515 of record CM066320.1, on the reverse strand, counting down.
TGGGAACACTTGGACGATTCAGCACACTGATCACCATACTCTGCCACATACTTTGCATAAATCCTTGCTCAGATTCAGAAGAAGAATTGTCTCCAGTGTAGAGCACAATATCAGAACAAGTATCCATCATATCAGAACTATCTGCCATATCCACTTCAGAAGTAGTAACCATATCAACTTCAGAACTGTCTATCATATTCATTTCAGAACCAGTTATTTGTAGAACTTTATCTGTAATCATTTCAGAAGCATTTTCAATAACCACTTCTTCTGACTCCATTTCCTCATCGGAACTTTGACTCTCAGAACTTGTTATTATCAACTCAGTGCTTTTCTTCTGTCTTTTCTCCCCCTTTTGATGATGATGAGGATCATTATCATCAAACTTTCTTTTTAAAGACCGAGTTGAAGTTGATTCATTTGCAGCTACAAACAAAGGCATGATTTGTAGAGGCTTTGAGACAACACCTAGTTGTGAACTGAATGCTTGAAGCAGAGAAGAATTCATGGCATCCATACTTTTGAGTATATCCTCTTGAAACTTTGAAAATTTATCTATGATCTCCTTTTGATGAGATTCCACAGATACTTTTACATCATCCACTTTCTTTTCAACAGATTTAGCCTTTACTTCCAACATTGTTCTGAGATCTTTTACTTCATCTTTCAAAGAAGTTACTGTATTTTCCAAGTTCTGAACCTTTTCTCCCAAATCATGATTTTGTTTAATGAATCTTTTCAAATTCATAATGTGTTTTTGGTAACCCTTGAACAACAGATGAACCAGTTTTCATATGTTCAAAGAACATATGGCATGTAGGTGTCACAGAGGCACCTAGTGCAACAGATGCACTTTGTAAAGAAGCTTTTAGAATGTTCACCTTCTCAGGTCTTCCATCCAATCCTAGACACCCAATATTAGGTATGTCTATGGAAGTTGTTACAGGAAAACGAATTTACTGTGATGTGGTTGTGTACAATGAAAATTCAGGCCCAAATAGGATATTACTGTGCAATCCTGACTCTATGTGATGAATAAAAGGTTGGGATTGATTGCCAAACTCCAAATGAGTAAGCAATGGTTCCCTTGTTTGAATTGAAATAGTAGCATGTGGAGATGCTTCTGAGTAGATGGGATTGGGTAATTCAAATTCTACCATGGGATCAATGGTATTTTCAATATTGGTCACCAGGACATGTGAACCAATAGCAGATGTGGATGCCCAGTTCAGATCAGCTAGTATAGAGTTATCTCTATTTTCTAACTCTGGTGACATTCTCTCATCCTCACCTCCCTCTGTCTGTTTTCCATACTCACTTCTAACCAAGCTCTCAGAATTTTCTGTCTCGATTCTCTCAGAATGTTCTCCCACCTGAACATCCTCCCCCTCTCTTACTGCATTTGACCCCTCACCTCTCCTCTCTGGATTGTCCTCATGGGTAGAGACCTGAGGTTGTTCAAGTCTCATAGAGGTGCAATATGCTTTTAAAATCTCACTCTCCCTTGGAATGTAAGACCTAAGAGCTCTTGTTAATGGTTTGCGATTTGGAAAATTCACAAGTTTAAGAGAAGAAGTCATTTTACCCATGTAGAAGATTGGTCCATGCTCCTCATCAGCTCTCCTTGGAATTTGAGTATCCTGCCTCATTGAATACCAAATGACCATCTGCCAGTATCTCTGATAAGGTATATATGTCAAAGGCTTTTCTCTTGTTTCTCCCCTCAGTACCTTCTGGTTTCTTTCAAAGGTATTCTTCATATCCTCCCATAGAATAGAAGCATAATTGTAGTGTTTGTTCTTTACCAAACCATGAAAAATCTGCATAATCTGCCTTGATGCTTGATCTGGTGAACTATGTTTTCCAGCAAGACATTTGTTGACTATTGTAAAGAAACATGCCCAGATTGGTGGTAGTTTGTTTCTTCTGAATGAACTAAGAGTCCTCAGATCTTCACAGTATTCCAATCTCATGAAATCAGCAATCATTTCCTCTGAAGTAGGTTCCTCATCATAATTAGATCTTCCCTCCAAATCATCCTTTTCTGGCAACCTTAACATGATTCTTATAAAACTAATTGTCAAAGTTAATGAAACTCCCCCTACATTGGATACAAACTTATTCCCTTGTAACTCCAAATTCTTCCACCACTGTTGAATATACTGAATTGGTATAGTCTTTTTTAGAGTAAACCACTTCTTGAAAGGGTGATATTTCAACAACTCTATTACAATCCTACGTTCCTCCTTAAAATTAGTTTCATCAAGTACTAAAACACAGTTGTTTTCTAACAAATCCAAATAATCATCCTCTGGGGCTGACCTTTCCAAAGAAACATGTCTCGACGACATTGCAGACCGTATTGCACTTTGTTGATGTACAATATTTGCATTCCCCTATTCTGCATCACCTTCTGACTCAGCCTTTTGTTCATCATTTGCATCTCCTTCAACACCCTGATTTCCCAAAACATTTCCTCCTATAGCCTCTTCTTCTGCGACTATTCTATCAGGCATTTGAACTTCATCATCTGAATCCGAAGATGATTCCATTAAGGTTCTTGTTGAATGTAATGATTGAACAACATTTCTCCTTGATCCAGACATGACTATAATATAGAAATGTGAAAGAAACGGAATCGACGAACTCAGGAATTTTGCGTATCTCAATTTTCACTCTTTGAATTTGAATGAATTTGAAAGAGGGATTCTAAGTTCTATTTAAAATTTGCGAAGCTGAAAGGATTCAAACAGCGAAAACCTGCTTTATGTCAGAGTTATAACGGTTTCAAACACTGTGAAATACCACAAAATGAATTTTTTAAATGAACGTGGTAGCTACTAAGTTCTATTTAAAGTCCAATATTTCCGCGCCGATTTTTCAGAATTAATTTTTGTAAGACAAATTTATAATTTGTTTTTCAAATTTAATTTTTGAAAAATTTTCTGACTTTAATTGTGTTTTACTGATTCTTACGAGTGTGCACATAATTCAACTTCTAATCGAAGTTTCTCTTGACGATAACTCTATTAGGTATATTTTTGTTAAAATTTTGTATATTTTTCAACCAATTTTTTTTGTGTGTTAAATTTTTCAGGATTCCACAAAGATGTATCATCCATATGAAAAAGAGAGAAAATGGACTCTTCTTGAAGCTAAAGATGAGATCGAGCGTCTTAATCGTTTGGTTTCTAAATACATGAGATTTTCTGAGGAAGATGCAAGAGAAAACACAAAGCTCAAGTCTGAGAACGATAAATTGGAAGAAAAAGTTTCTTCTCTTGAGAAAATTAAGACACTTCAGATCTCAACTCATGAAGAAAACATGAAAAAGCTAACAGAGAATATGAACGCTGTGGAAGGTGAAAACGATGAATTGAAGAAAAAACTTATTGATATTGAAAAGGAGCTACTAGAGTTGAAAGAAGATCGAGCCAAAAAGGACAAAGTTATCAAGAAACTTATGTTTGAAACTGAAATAAATTATTTTAAAGAAAAGTGTTTTAAATTTTCAAGAAAAACAGCTGTCTTGGAAATTGAAAATACTGACTTGAAAAACAAATTCTGTTTTTGAATCTCAGTTTTCAAAAGACAAAGAAGAGCTTGAAAATATTTGTGCTCAAAAGTTGTCATCTTTTTCGAAGAAAGCTCTTGAAGTAAAGAAAGAAATTGAGCTTAAATATGTAAAACTTTTGAAGCAAGTCTCCGATTTTGAAAAAGTTTTATTTTTAGAAAAAGAAAAGCTCGAAAAAGAAAGAGCTATATTTGGAATCGAAAGAAAATCTTTTGAGATCAAAAGTAATGAGCTTTCCGTGAAAATCTCTGAATTAGAAAATGTTTTGCAAAAGGAAAGAAAAGATTTCACGGAAACGAAAAATCTCTTTGAAAAGGAAAATAAAATCCTTAAAATGAAAAATATGGAAACTTTCAAAGAGATTACTGATAAAAGAAAATTTTTGGAAAAAGATTTTGAATCGGAATGCAAATTTTTGAAGATGCGATTCTTAATCTTACCAAAAGATTATCTGGTTAATCAACTGACATTATGAAGGATCAATTGATCAAATCTGATCTCCAAAAGAAATTTGATCTAATTTTTAAAGAGAAAAATGTTTTGATAAACAAAGTTAAAGAACTTGAAAACATCATTTTTAAAATTGATGTTTCAAAGCAGGTCAGTCCTGATACTATCTTTCAGACTCCATTTGTTGATTCAAATGATTCTGAATGCTCTTTTAAAACTGCTTCAAGTTTAAGTTTTAAAAACATTCCTTCTAAACAATGTAATAGATCAAATGATTTCTTTAAAGGTCAGATTCGTTGAACAAATCTCTTCTATAATCCTTTGTTTGATAAATCAGATAATAAAACAAATGTGCCTAAAGTTAATACTTCCAATCTTAAAAAGTTCCAGCCTTCAAGAAGGTGAAGATGGAATGGAGAGTTAAAGGCACAACACCTTCAAAGAATGACGTATCAAAATCATCTTCTTCCACATCAAATGCCAAGAAGAACAATTCTCCAAAAGGTAAGTCTTCTGCTAAACCTAATCCTATTCATTCCGCAATTCATCTGATTAGGTTGGCACATAAGAAAAGTACCGTTGGGTACCAAAATCTACTTAATCTGTTTTGTAGGTACATCATGTGTTGTGCTGAATGTTACATATATACCACACACATGACTGAAAACATAAGAGAAACGGTGCAAATTTTTGAAGAAGAGTACATGTGCCATTAAGGGGGAGCAACGATTATGACTTTTAAACACATCAGTTTAGAACCTGTACTTCAAAGAGATTATGACTTCTGATCATATCAGATCAGGACTCGTTCTTCAACGACTATGACTTCTGAATTGACTTCAATCCTGGTAATTCAGAACTCGTTTTAATGATTAAGGATATTTTAATCCAAGTCTTGTTCTTTGTGCATATTTTGTACACATAAAGATCTTTTGCACAAGTTAAGGTGGAGCTTAACTGTTTTTAAATCATCTTATCATGATTTGAGGGGGAACTCAAATGTTTCTGAATGTACGTATCTTCTGACCTTAATCTCTGATTGTTTGAAAGAAGAACAACTTTCAAGCATGAAAAACATTTTTTCCTTAAATGTTCAAACCACTTCTCTATTCTCAAACCGATTTTATGAATTTAGAAGTGTGATTTTAAATGTTTTTCGTGTATATCTCAGATTATTGTAACATCATTTCTGACTGTGTGTTTCCAAAGATTAATACTTGTGTATTATGTTTTCTATACTTTCAAGTATTCATACACACCGGTTCAGCTTCATATTAACTTTGTTATTACCATGTCTCCAAACAAAACAATTTTTTCGATGGTAATACTCCCGTTTGTATTCCTATTTTGTTGAGCATCACATATTTTTTCAGCGTCAGAACTTAAACGTTTCATTCAAAGATTGTTTATATTTGTTCATATAAACAAATTTCAATTATTTGATACCCTAAACCTTACATGATTATTTTTCATGTTATTTGATCTGATTGATACATTGTCAGATTCTCAAACAAGTCTTTTGAATTCATTTCATTCATTCAAATATCCTTGTTTTGAGAAATCTTCAAAGATCAAATGCTCAAATATTAATGCTTATTATTGAGGAGCATACATTCTAATGGCAATGTTAATCAAATGCTGATATTGATATTTGTTCAAGCTAAACTATTGAACAACACATTATTTTAGGACAAAATTTCATGGGATCAGTGCGAGATTATTAAACTTCTATGGATTCACGTTAACCAGTGTTTCCTACCCAAGAAGTTATCCTTGAGTGATTGAGGGGTGAGGGGTCTACATCAAAGAGTGGGGGAGATATCTCATCCGGTTGAGTATCTCATTGTGCTGAGGTAAAATGTAAATGAGAGTTTGGGTAGAAGTGAGCGGATTAAAAATAGAAAGAGGGTGTGAGAACAGAGTTAATAGAATAAGAAAACTCTGCACCATCCATTTCCTGAGCCGGGAAGCCACATTACTGATTGGTTCACATTCTTTGGTGACCATCATTGAAACAGGCTGTCAGCCCATGCCAACTCTTGCATTTAACCCTACCAGCTACTCATTTCTTTCTTAACAAAGGAATGTTTCATTTTTCTTGGGGACGCAACATATCATCTATCTAATCTTCATTCGAAAGGTTTGGATATTGAAACTGAAGGAAGCTTGCCCCACCTTCGCTCTTCATTCATACACATTGAGTCCGTGGAAAATTGTTGTTGTCTCAACAGTTTACACATTTTGAGCCTATAATATTCAAGCATATGTTGCTTCAATCATTTCTTACACAAGCACGTTCACACAAGGAATATGTTTTCTTGTCATAACATTCATAGAAATTTCCTTTGTGATTTTCGATGATTGAATGGGAGCCCTGGGGGAGTGAACATCAAAAAGCTCCTTTACAAAGTACATATGTTGTACTAAGTGGCTCTGTGCTACTTACAGGCAGTTTAACTGATTCATCCGTTGTTTCAGGGTTACCACATTCTTTTGTTTGAATTTGAAAATATTCGGATAAATTCTTTTAGAATTGACGGTTTATCAGATAAAAAAGGAGGAGAATGTTACTTGTGGTAAACAAAGTGCGTGCTGGTTTTTATAAATGTTTTGATGATCATGATGCTCACAATCATCAAAAAGGGGGAGAAATAGTAACAGGGGGAGAAATGATACCCTGAAGAAAACGGAGATTGGTCAATGACATATGAAGGAGGAGAAATGATGTGCTAAAGTCAAGAATACATTTCGAGATGATTCAATAGAGTTCGTTATTAAAAAAAAATTCAAGGTCAAAGAGATGAAGATACAAAGTTTAAGAAATCATTTCAAAGTTCAGAGCTACAAAGTTTAAAGACGCAAAGATCTGAAATTCGCGTTCAAGACTTGATGAATATTTGTTGAAGATTACATTTCAAGAAGATTGACTTTACAAAAATAAGACGAAGACTTTTCAATTTTGACTGAAGACTGCTAAAAGCTGAGAGTTTGAAGACTGTCAAAGCATCAAAGTTCAACGTGAACTTGTGAAGATTCAACTGTTTGAAGATTGCCAAAGCTTCAATGTTTAAAGCGGTCAAAGCTAAAGTTTTGAAGATCAAGTGCTGAAGACTGCTGCTATATTTTTTAAATCTTGAATACAAAGGGGAAGAATGTTCGAGCATTATTGTATTCAAGATTTATTGTAAAAGTCTTGTAATAGTCAAACCTTGTAAAGTCAAAGATAGTCAAAGTCAAAGTTGCTTAGTTAGAGAGTCAATGTAATTAGCATTTAATGTGTTGTAATTCATAGGTATAAATAGCTTTAGCTTAGTTGTTAAGCAAGGTTAGTGATCATAATTGTAAATCTAGAGAGAGTTTATAGCGAGAGAATCTATAGAGAGAAAGCTTGGAATTCTTATGTAAAACTCAAGATTCTTGAAGATCAATGGAAGATTATATGATTACCTAATAGATCCGGAGTTAACACTGGCTTTGATCTCATGGCTTATACAGATTCATACCACGGAGGATGTGAGCTTGACAGAAAGAGTACCTCTAGGAGTTGCCAATTCCTAGGTGGTAAGTTAGTCAGCTGGACTTCAAAGAAGCAGAACTGTGTGTCAACATCCACAGCAGAAGCCGAATACGTTGCTGCTACAAGCTGTTGCTCCCAGGTTCTGTGGATGAGAACTCAACTAAAAGACTATTGTCTAGAAATCCTAAAGATACCCATCCTATGTGATTCCAAAAATGCCATTGCGATCTTTGCCAATCCTCTGCAGCACTCTAAGACAAAGCACATAGATATCCGGTACCACTTCTTGAAGCATCTTGTTGAACAGGGCACCATAGAGATGTACTCTGTGTCCACAGAATATCAGTTTGCAGACTTATTCACCAAGGCACTTGATGAGAAAAGATGTCTTTTCTTGGTGGGTAAGTTAGGTATGCTAAACATGAGCTGATCCCTCTGTAAGTGAGACTAAATCTTCATGTACATATGTATATATTTCAATCTTTCAGTATGTGAATTCTTTTCTTTTAAAAGCTCTGTACCCGACAGAGCTTTTGTGAAATAGCTCAGAACCTCTGTCTATTCACACAGAACCTCTGATGAGTTTGACATATGCTCTATGCTTTACTTATCACATCTGATCCAAGCATAGGTCAAGGGGGAGCAGAAGGAGATCTTGAAATAATCAACAGTGGTTAATCATTCAAGGGGGGGCCAAAGAAGAGCGTTGATCAAACAAATCAACAGAAGCCGCAGTCTACACCGAACAAAGGAGAATCTCAGAGTGAGTTCCTCGCACAAAACCTCTTTCCAAAACATTTTTCTAGGACACCACTTTTCAAATATGTCGTAGAAACACAATTTAAAACAATCAAAACTTTGAATGATCAAAAGGTTTTATGAGCTTTCCGCAATTAGAAATTTTCTATCATAAAGCCTATGCTGAGCTCAATAGAGTCTCTGTAACTGAAAATCTTGTACGGGAACTCTATCGATCATTTCAACTGTCTTTTCAAATGTTTTTGGTAAAGGTGCAAGCACATAGATATTGGAAGAATGATTCAGATCATCGAGCTCATTCCACCACGGAGCTTCTGTTGATTCTGATACTTGTGCATCTAAAAGGGTTCTGTAGGTGCGGGTTATTTACCAAAGTGACAGTCATCTGCATATAGAGACTCCCACACGTCTAGCATTAATGGGCGCCGTACGCCGTCTAATCGTACGCTGACACCTCTGACGTGGCACAATTTCATTGGACGTGCGTGCCACACGTTCTTCTAAAACGTCGAACCCAGTTGTGCACTCAAGTGCGGACCCCAAATATTATCCATTTATCACTATTTACCGTTTCAAATTCTGCCGTTTTAACCACCTATAAAATCCCCATTTACCCTTCTTCCTTATCTTTTACGATTATCTCTCTCTGAACTCTCCGGCGAACCTGCAACCCCCCTATTTCTAATCCGTTCTTCAAGATATCACCAATGGCTTCCACCAACAACTCTCCGGCGAACTCCCCTGCTCAAGGTGAGCACTCCCAGCACCCCTCAACATCAAGAAACCTAGAACAAGAACACAGTGGCAACTCCGTCGATTTTGCTCCGACCACCCATCTTCGGGACTTTTTGGACCATGACCAGTTTGAAAATACCCTTCCCATAAAACCCAACAACCATTATTTGATAAATTCCAGAACCACATTTGGGGAAGAAAATGCAATCCTGATGAACATCCTGGAGAATCACCCCTTATAAACCCTGTTAACCAAGAACGTAACCAAAATCCCTGCCAGATACCTGAACCCGTTCTGGCAGAGATGCAACTATGACAATGAGAACAGACAAATCAACGGGTATGTATCCAAACCTGACAAATCCCAGAACCTGGAGCTATGATTCAACGGAACCATGCTCTCTATGGAATTCGACATGTCCACCAGAGGTCTATTGGGCATCAAAGACTACGCAGAAATCCCCTCTGACACCGAGCTCTGCGCTTTTGCAGAAATGTTGGGCTACAACACCAAACTCACAAAGAGAAATGACTTCGGAAGGAATCGATTCCCTCCTCTGTGGAACACTCTGTTCTTAATTCTCAACGGTTGTCTGACTAGAAAGGTGGGTAGTCCAGACCAGAGCTCTCACCAGATAATGGCCATTATGTACGGAATGTGCTACAACCTATGTAACACCCGTAATTTTCGGATATATACAACTTCGAATCAGTGTGGAATCGATCTTTTAAGAAAAATATGAAAAATAGAATTTTGGGATAAATCCTATATTTTATGGTCTTGTTGGATGGGGAATTCGAATACGAGTCCAACGGTTCTTTCCGGAACAAAAACGGAGCTATAACGAAGAATTTACGGCCGAAACAGTATCCGGCCCAACAGGGGGCCGCACGGCCTGTTAGACCGCGGCCCAAGCCGCGTAAGCCTCTGGAGGGAAGCGCGCGACATTACCCGCGACTTATAAACCGCGGGACAAACCGCGGGAACGACCTGGAGCTTTAAATCGCGAATCTCAAACCCTCAAACTTCATTTCTTCTTAACTTTTGCATCCCAACTCCGATTTGAGTGATTCAAGTTGCTATGGTTTAGTATTTGGGAGATCTTCAAGGATCTAGAAAGAGTTTTGAAGTATCATGAATGATACAAGAGTATTTGGTGGTGGTTGAGGTAAGCATCTCACTTTTCTGCATCTAAGAAGCTAGGGTTTTGATATTTTGGTGTATTGTGGATGGATGATGATTCCTTGTGGTTAGACTTTTGTATTTATGGTTGGAAATCTATGGGTCTAGGTTTTGGAAGTTTTGGCTTGAGGATGCAAACTTCATCAAAGGAGCTTACGTTGGAGAAAACTCTAGATTTAGCTTAATCTAGCTAAGGTGAGTTCAAGTTGATTTGTGAAAACTTTGTACATGCCAAAAATAGTATTTTCCAAATGTTTGTGTGTTTTACTTGAAAATATCAATTGTTGAGGTATTTGGTTAATTTAACCTTTTTGAAGTATTTATCTTCATAATTGTGTAAAACACCCATATTTGGGATTTTGGAGTATTTGATATGTAGAAATCATAATTTTACTCTTAAAAGATTTATTACTCAAAATGGAGTCTATTTGATGGTTTAATCATATGTGTATAAATGATTTTGTAAACCATTTGGGAGAATGCACGTTTTAGTGTCAATAACCATTTTGAGAATTATAAGGGTATGAGTCCCTTTGGGAAAACACTTTTGTTTAACCTGCGTTGGGTTTTGGGTTAATAACGATTTTATGGTATTTGTTTACCTAATTGATATTAAATGCATTTTGTGCTATTTGATGGCCGTTATTTATAGGTCTAATGGGTATTTGAGCAGTTTGCTCGGTTTGACTCTGGGATAGTCATGGGGACATTGGTCCGGTTTTAATGGCTCGATGTAGGGTCTTGTTTATGGGTTGCTTTTATTGCACCATTTTGCATGTTATTGCACGTTTGGATACTTACATGCCTGGGTGAGTGAGTCATCCCGGGATAGGCATGTTGTCTGTAGACTGTATTACATTGGATCCATAGGCATGTTAGTCAGTCGTTGGTAATGGTCGATTGAGTATCTCTAGGTGTCGCATTTATGCTGAAGACACTAAGGTATCTCAAGGTGTCGCATTTATGCTGAAGGCACTAAGGTATCTCAAAGTGTCGTATTTATGCTGAAGGCACTAAGGTATCTCAGAGAGTCGCATTTATGCTGAAGGCACTAAGGATCTCCACTCTCAATGGATATGGGTCTCCCCCGTCGTTGGTCAACCTATTTGGGATTTTATATTGTCCTGGTTCAATTATTATTATTGGTCTTATACGTTTGACTGCGGTTGGATGACTTTAATATTGGATTCCCTTCCATGTATATTATAGTCTAAATAAAGCAGGTTATCTCCATAAGTATGGTGTTTGAAACTTCATTACATTTTGCGTTTGCGTGAGTATTGCTCGTATATGTTTTCAATGAAGTATTCTATTAAATTGATGGTTTTCCACGATTTATGGGTTGAGTAATTGTTGTCAACCGTATTTGAAAGATTTGCCTATTAGAGGTTTATTCACGTATTGAATGAGTTTTGGAATATATTCATTTTGGGAAAACGCTTTATACCTTTTGGGAAATATTTCTCATGGATTTTGGGAAAACGCTTTATACCTTTTGGGAACTCTTTTGGAAATCTAAATCTTTATTGCCAACTTTCTTTCAAAGAACTATTTATTCATGCTATAAACTCTTGAACTAACTAGGCGTTAGCCTAACCTTTTTATTTGTCCGCATGTGCAACAGGTCTCAGGTTGGGAGTAGTTCTAGTGACACGTGTGAAGGGTCGTGTGCTAGTAAAGTGCTCGAGAGGTGAATAGCCTAGGTTATGTTTCCGCATTTACCCTTGGGAGTAGCACTTGTGTTTGGATTTAGTGATATCCGAAGTACGTTTAGTCTTGGTTATAAGACTTGTTTTTTATATGTAATGTTTGGAGGCAATCATAGTTTGTAATTTGAGGTAATTTACCTATTATTTCGGATGTCATATTGAAAATTTTATTTAGTTGCTCTTTCCCAATTCGAGGGTGTTACAACCTACCTCTGGACTATGCCTCTCTCATGATGCAGGAACTTGTAGCCACAATAGACCACAGGATATCAACCCAGAAGGCAAAGGGCAATAAAAGCAAAGAACTGCCAGCTCTGCAATTCCAAAGGATCCTAGGAGTGATACTGGAACCTCTGTTTATACTAGAAAAATGGCCAATGAAAGGGCCGATTGTGAAGACCAATCCTCTAACAAGAATGGCCCCTACAAAACACGCAGATGGATACAGGTTCTGCAGGCCTCTGCCATCAAAGATGCTCACTTATGCCATAGATAAAGCCCTTAGGATAGCGTACATACGCGAACACCAGACTCCAAAATCGAGTCCGGTGACCCCCCCGCGTCTAGGAGCACCTATAGGATCACAGGTAGTAGAGAGGATGAGCGCAGAAGAATGGGAAAGAGTTGTAGAGAAGCATAGGCTGAAACAAGAAAGAATCCAGCTACAAAGAAACACGGCTGGAACCTCTACACCTCCACGTACAACCACAGAGCGACCCTCCAAACCAAATAAAGCTTCCACAGCCAAGAAAGCCAAAGTAGTGGCCTCTGCAAGTGTTGAACCACCCCAACAACCACCAAAAGAAGCAACTGTGGTTGAATCCTCTGCACCCCCTCCTCCAAAAGAAAAGAAAAAGAAAAGAAAAGCCACAACTTCTGAGGAGGGAGCCCACAAGCCTAAGAAGAAGAAAACCAAAAAGCCCAGATCCACTCTGCAGAGCATCGCAGAAGCAACAGAAACCATCCCAGAACACCATCTGCAATCCCCCACTCCTATCCATTACGCAGAGCCAAATGACTTTGCTGCGTTTCTTGAACAAACAGAGATGGCCAACACTTTGGATACTTCTGGTTGGGTACCAGAAGGCATCCCTGAGTTCAACACTAGCACAACTCCAAACTTTACAGTGGCTGATGTTGACTCTGACCTAGAAGAGAATGACAGAACCCCGACGGGCAATCAAGCCAAAACCCTAGAAGGCCCAATGAACTCAAATCTTTTTGCCTCTCCTCCTAGCTACGACTCACAGCTTGAAAACACAGAGGAAATGATGGAAGCCAAAGACACCTGGGTAGATGTAGAATCTAGGATAGAAACCCCAGTGTTAGGTTGCCTCACAGAAGAAGAGAGCAGAAAAGATGTCGTAGAAAGTAGAGGCACACAACCATCCCCCCTCCCAGTGCAACCCACATCACTAACTCTGCCAGTCTAGTGGCCGAAAGAGTTATTAAATTAGAGTCGCACAGCTCGAACCCATCCCCAAGAAACCGGACAGAGGAACCTCTTTCCTCCTACGTGCCAATCACAACCGGGGAATCCATACAGAAGGTGTCCTCTCCAAAGGACACTCTTCTTATTCGTGATCCATCGCCCCATATCACACCAGAAATCCCAACAGAGGAATTTGTTTCCTCTGGCACACACACACAAATAGGACCCAAAAGCTATTCAGAGGAGCTTACAGCGCACAAAGACGAAGGGACTCTAGACAAGTCCCCTAGTCAACTCAAGGATACTTCTGACCCCACCTCTAGAGTGGCTCCGAACAAGGTCCTTGACAGAACCTCTGTAGAGTTTGAGGCCTTAAAAACCTCTGCTGGAGGATCAGAAGGAAGTCCTTCCATTCTTAACGTAAAAACAGGAACGAAAGAAGGCGTCTCAGGAATAGAGACTCACTCTGGTGATAGATCTATTCACCCAGAGGTTACCCTAGCTCATATGTGGCAAGAATGATTTCCAAACCTTTGTCACATCTATGACCACTTATTTGAAAGAGTTGCAAAGCTCTGTCAAAGCCCTAGCAAAATCCACACAGAAGGCTCTGAATGACTTGTCCACCAAAGTTGAAACCCTTTCAACAGAGGTGAGGAATGCAAATGCCCAGATGAAGAAAACTCCAGAGACCTCTGCACAAGAACCAACCTCCACCTCTACACTCAGAACTTATGTCACCAACCTTTCCAAACAATTAAAGAAGGCATGAAAAGTGGCCAAAACTCTTTCCACTCAGACCCCTGCAACGCCTGGCATTACAGCAGAAGATCTCAAAAAGGATTTGGAATAGGTTCAAGACCACACGATCGAGCAGAACAAAGCACTGAAGCCAACCGACTACATTACCAGAGCTCAGTTGACAGAACTGGGCCAGGGTGTTCTGAACTAGATGACAGAGTTCATCAAGGCCTTCACCACTGCTAACACCAATTATGTGAAGGATTTCCAAAACAGTGTGGGAAAGCTACGATTCAAGTCAGAAGCAGAAGTCGCCTATCTGCTTGGCATCTGTGACGACCTCTGTGCAAAAATGCTCGCTGCAGGGGCAAGCCAACCAAAGAAGCCATCCTCGTCATGCCAGGCAGAAGGCAAATCTGACAGAAGACAGGATGACTCTGACAGCGATTCCGATGGGCCATCAGGTCATCCTGAGGGGGAGAAGAACATCAGACGTCTGCCAGCACCCCCATTAGTCATCAAACCCATAACCCAAGTATCACCCAACCAAGAAACCCAACCATCCAACCAAGATTAAAACCAAAAGAAGTCCACAGTTGAGATACCCACCTCTGTGGAAACAACTCAACCAGCTGAAGACCTGCCCTCACCCAAACCAAAGACTACAGCTGAACAAATCCAGATACTCTCTTCAACTTTCGAAGATGACCTACCCTCCCCAACACCAAAACTAAGAACAGAGGAAACCAAACAACCATCTCCCACAACAACAACAGAAGAACAACCCACACCCACACCCAAAGAAGATCAACCCAAACCAAAAACCAAAGCCAAATCCATAACCCACAAACCCAAAAGATACCTAAAGAAGCCCAAACCATCCAATGAATAAGTTCTGAATCAACTGCAGCAAAGATCCTTACAAAGAGAAACTAACAGAGCTGTAAACAGACATCAATTCACCGTAGAACTTAAGTTGCACAAAAGCTGTCAAGCCAAGTTTCCAGAAATCCAAGACGCAGAGAAGCCTAGATCCCCCAAACCTCAATCATCGATCAAATCAACAAATGCAACCCTACCAAAACCAACAGAGGCAACAAAACCTCAAACCAAACCAACAGAAGCAACATAAGCAAATTAGGCTAAGGCAAAGGATAAGGGAAAGTCCATTCTCATAGAGGAACCGAAGCCCAGAAGCCAAAACCTCAAGTCGCAGAGAAATTGCTAAAAAGCTCTTTCGATGCATTCGTAACTCCAAAACCAGAATAGGAAAACTGGGCTTATGGGATTCCTCTAATAGCAAAACCAGTCCTAGACCCCACAGCTAAGCCATCAGGTGATAGAGTGTCCCAACTGATTAGAGACATGGAAGCCCTGCGCAAACCCATGCCTCCACCCTATGTGCCTCAACGACAAATGGAAGAGGTAATATACAAATACATGTATAGCAGAACCAAAAATGACCCTTTGCCACATCCTACTCTGAAATGTGACATGCTTCAGCAGATAAGGGATGACTTCTTCAGAGATAAAGCCAAACCTGTCCATCAAGTCTTCTCCGATTCCAAGATCACCCAAGTTCTAAGCTGCAAGCTCTCACATACCAAAGGCAAAAACTTCTACTACAACCTCTACCACGTCAAAAGGGCAGATAAATCAGAGACAAAGTTCTCCGATGCAAATCTAAGGAACCTCAACCCCTATGATCTACATGGCCTCCTCAATTAGGCAAGAAAGAACTACAACGAAGAGATCAAGAGGGCAATGAGAGAAAAGCTTATGCTCCAGATGACCACTGCCCCTCCTCAGCTAGCATGACAGACTTCCAAGTAGCACTTGGACATGGAGTAAAGAAAATTAGCCTTCTACCTCCAGATGACCACTGCCCCTCCTCTGCTGACATTAAACCGAATACCATCATCAGCAACCCAAAGGTTGGGTATGTCTTCCTTGATCCTCAAGAAAAAATGAAGCTATTCTTGGATGTTGACAGCCAGAAGTATGCAACGAAGTCAATTCTCGAGTTTAGGTCCAATCTTTTGAAACACAGAGGATCTGAATTCTTTGACCTAAACTTCGCAAATAGACTGATTCAGGTCATTGATTCGGTCATTAGCTTCAGAGACCTCTGCATCTCCATGTACCGAGAACTCAAGGATGGAGGACTCACCAGATCAATCAATGACTTCCCAAACGCAAGAGTCTGACCTCTGCAAGTATCTTATTTTTGCTTACTTTTCATGTTCTGTACTTTAACTCATATGTAAATGCCACTGGCATAATAGTGAATGAAAAGTTACTTTCTTACAGAGGTCAAATGTTTAACCTCTTGTTCTTCTTAGCCTTAGAAATCATGCAACTTTCAATTTTTTATTTTTCAATACTTAGGGGGAGATTGTTAGCTCCAACTTCTGTTCTAAGAAGTATTGAAAAATAGGCTAAGGGAAGATCACCGACAGAGCCTCTGTCGGACACCAAGAGCACAGAACTACGAGTAAACTTCACATGGATCGTTCACCAGAAGACCATCAGAGGACAAGGTCACAGAGCCTCTGTCACACTTGATAGAGCCTCTGTGGTATGAAGACTCAGAAGCTTAAAGATACTTGAAGACCAAGACAAAGACAAGCGTGCCTCTCACGTGACTCTGCTGTATGAAGATTCTGAAGACTAATAGTACAAGGCGTGCCCTTACGCTTTTGCAGATAGCGGCGCACTAACTCGACGTGTACCAGGATCCGTCCCACGATGTTGTCTCTTGTACCTTAGTACTTCTTGTCTACTATTTGTCCCATGTAATCTAGTATAAATAGAAGGCCTCTACCACACATTTTTCTGGTAACTCTTGCACTACACACGCACACCAGTTTAGAGCTTACTTCCTGTATCACACACTTAACTGTGTTCTTGGTGTAACATATGAAGAATCAAATACAGATGAATCATTGAGCTCAACTATTGTTTTATTACTGTTTCATTTATTTGATTCTGTGTGTTACCTACCAGTTTAATCTCTTTAGTTCTGTCACAAATGCTTCCGCACATAACTCTTATTGAACTATTGAGGTTAATATCATTGTTGAGTCTTATTGTGGGATCAATAATAGTATATAGAGGAATACCTTAAATATCTGGCAGATTTCTGTTTGGCCTCCTGATATTTACTCTTATCTGATTTCCCTCCAACGCCAGTTGAAAATCAATCAAGTAAGCAAGCTTCACCAAATTCTTCATGAATCTCTTTACTGCTTGATATGCTTCAGACCATGTCACATTCTTATTCGGAAGCCTTGCCAGTATGTTGTATAATGTGAAGAAATCCTCATAAGTTAAAGATTTGAAGTTTGCCTCACTGAAAGACCATTCCTTTC
Organism: Saussurea involucrata; assembly: GCA_033807775.1. Classification (NCBI taxonomy): domain Eukaryota; kingdom Viridiplantae; phylum Streptophyta; class Magnoliopsida; order Asterales; family Asteraceae; genus Saussurea; species Saussurea involucrata. Next base: position 66,313,044 of record CM066320.1, on the reverse strand, counting down.
TATATGTATGGTAGACCGTGAATCTTGGATGCCATACGTTCAGAATTTTCTGGGATTCTATCTTTGAAATCTTCACGATCTCCTTGTCAGTTTTCACAAATCTGAGTTCTCTGTCTTTGTTGCTCATAAGATGCAGATACTCAATTTGATGTAGAGGTGGGAATTTCTCAATGGAGTACAGCTTTATCTTATCAATTGGCTGAACTTATTTCACAAACAGATCACTCCTGATGTCTTCTTGAAAAGGAGTAATGATTCTTATTCTGTGACCTCTTATTTCAATAAATGATTCCCTATAAATCATCATTTGAAAGTTTCTTATTTCTGCCTCTGATACCAGATCTTTTTATCTTTCCTTTCGGTAGATCAGGTATGACTGGAACATCAATAACAGGATCAGGTTGAGCATAAGTAGGAATACTTTCATCATCAGAATCATGATCTCCATGTTGTACATTTGTACCATCAAACACATCATCTAACTCCTCCGTTATCTTTACAACTGTCACTTCAGGTTCATCCTCTGAATCCACATAAATGATATCCTGTATCAGATCATCAACCATTATTTCCTCTTCCGTTCTGTTATCACTTCCACCGGGCTTTTCAACCGTGGGAATGATATCATCTAGAACTCCCAATACATCACTTTCCTATACATTTTCACCAACCCCAGTACCAGTACCAACAACTTTCACATTTTTAGATTGAGCACCCGAACCACTAGCTTCACCAACTTTTTGCCTCATACTCATCTCCCCCTCATGGTGATCAGGATCGGGATCTTGATCATCATGCTTCCGTTTAGTGGTTTGGGCTTGAACGTCACACTTTTCCTCCAAAACTTTTATACGGTCAGAAAGGGTTGTAAAGCCGAAAGAGATAGCTTTGGTCATGTCAGATATGGATTGTTGAAGTGCATGAATATCAACTTAGGTTGGTAGGTTGGTTTGTTGTTCGGTTTGGCGTCTAAGAAGACCAAGTAAATCTACTTCTTCTTGACTATTATTGTCTCCTTGTTCTAACAATCTGGTAAGCAGTTGAGATTTCAGTTCATGTAGAGGAAGGTTAGGGAATACCTTATTCGGTGGGATAGGTTGAGATTGCATATCAGGTTGAAATTCAGTAGCGGTGGATGAAGATTCCACGACAAACTTTCCTTTTATAGCTTTGCTCACTTCATGAGATAGCTTGTTAACAACTTCTTTCATTTATGCAGTATGGGCTTTATACGAGTTGCTCAGTGAAGTGACTGCCAATTCCAACAGCTTTACATATACGAAATGATGAGGAGGAGGACCCATCAAAGTCCTTATATTCTGAGATTGCAATGGGGTAACACCACTTAGGTTACTGGTTTGCATAGCAGTCGAAGAGACTGTATGGCTTGTGTTCAATGCTGGCATGGTGTTAACATTGACAAGACTTCCACCTTGTCCTCGTAAAGCACCAATGAATGGCGGCAATACTCGGGGTGTTCCGGTTGGGTCATGAAGAACTCCAACATTTTGTGTCACCATTGATGATGTGACTATTGGTCATTGTGTCCTAGGAAATGAAGTAAATCCAAAGGGCTCTAGACTCTAAGTGCGTACAAATGAAGGCGGTGGTCGGGGCAGTTGTCATCCTGTTTCAATACCAGCTGACACCGAGTGTGTCTGTTAGCTCCAATTCTGTGAATAGAAGTATTGAAAAATAGGCTAAGTATAAATACTTCGACAAAGCCTCTGCCAAGACACCGATAGAAGACTCAAGTGGACTCAACTGAAGACATTCACAGAAGACAAGGCCACAGAGCCTCTGCCAAACTTGACAGAGCCTCTGTGGTATGAAGACTGAAGACTTAGAAGATTATTTGAAGATCGACACAAAGATGATCGTGCTTCTCACGTTTTCTGCTGTACGAAGATCCTGAAGATCATTCGTACGAGGCGTGCCGTGCACATTCCACGTGTCATCCTCTGATGGGTTACAGCCTTTGCATATTTCGGCGCACTACATTAACGTTGTACCTGTAGCAGTCCCACGATCGTGTCTTGTACCCTTTAGTCCTTATTGTCTAGAACTTGTCCACTGGTGAAAAGTATAAATAGAAGGCTCATGTTGAGCTCTTCTATTAAGCTTTGCACAACACACACACCCTTTAGAGCAGAATTCTATTATACTTTTGGTGTTCTTGGTGTTCCTATTTTGGTCAATACAAAGTGAATCTTTGAGATAATCCAGTGTTTATTTAAACTTGGTTTACTTGATCTCGTGTGTTATTCTACCTAAGAATATCTTTTAGTTCGTTAAAACGCTTCCGCACTACTATTTGTTTGAACTAATAGATATAAACATCATTCTTGAGTAAAATCGGGATCAACAATTGGTATCAGAGCCATCCTTGATTTTCTATATCAAGAGATCATCTCTTACAATGATTTCTGGTAGAAACTTGGTTTGATTTTAACCTGTTCTTCATATTTTTCAAACAAACTCTGTTTTTCTGCCATTCTCAACAAGTTCGACTTTGGTAAACTTACAAAACCTGTTTCTTTGGTTAAAACACTCTGTTTTAGTGCATTGTTCAAGGTTTTTACACTCATAAGCTCTTTTCTAGAAATCTGATCCATCATATAAAAGTTTCAGTTCATACTCTGTTTTCTGGTATTTTCCAAAACCATTTAAAATGACGAACACCAACAACTACATTTCTGCCGGTTCCTTAACAAAACCACCCACTTTGCTCAGAGATAAATACCCTCATGGAAGATTCGAATGATCCACTTCTTCGAGGGCTCTGACAAAGAACTTCTGCATTACATTCGCAACCCTCCTTTCGTTCCTATGATCACAGTACCACGTGTACCTGCTACAGACGACACTCCAGAGATTCCTGAGCACGAGAAACCTAAGACAAAAGATAAATGGTCTGCACCTGACTGGGAGAAATATGAATTTGCATAGAAGGCCAAGCGATTTCTGATAATGGCCATCCCCAATGACCTCTTCCAATCCCTAGATGCGTGTGAATCTGCATACGATCTATGGAAGGAATTGGAGAAACAATTGGAAGGAGGGGCTAAGACTCAGAAAAATCGCAGAGTCCAATGTATCAATGAATATTACTCATTCAAAGCTCTGCCGACAGATTCATTTTCTCAACATCAACATATTCATTTTCTTTGCAGTATAGATGCTCATAGTTGTCTTCAGGAAAAACATCACAGATGAAATTTCTAGCCAGTGGAATATCATCTTGTTCCACAATAAAGTCACATATTGGTTCCTCCAAAATTGGCATTTCAAGTCTTGGAATAACAATTGGTCTTCTGTATACATATTCTAATGGCATGAAGTAGTTTTCAACCCTATCATATTCTCCTTCAAGAACTGACAACTCATCAAGAAAATGCATTTCAAATTCCTCTTCAAACTTATCTGAATATCCAACTAAGTAATCCACTTCTCCCATCATATCAATTGGCATCACCATTCTGAGACATCTGTCAACATTCTGACCATTAAGAGCATTTACTAACACATTGTGCATTCTCCTTACCAAAATATTGTTCATTCTCCTTTCTTCAAACTCAGAAATCAGATTTTTCCCGCATAAGGAACAATATCTGAACATGTATTCAACCTATCCATTTCAGAACTATCTGCCATCTCCATTTCAGAAGTAGTGACCATATCAACTTCAGAACTATCCATCACAACCATTGGTATCAGAGCCATCCTTGATTTTCTATATCAAGAGATCCTCTCTTACAATGATTTCTGGTAGAAAGTTGGTTTGATTTTAACCTGTTCTTCATATTTTTCAAACAGACTCTGTTTTTCTGCCATTCTCGACAAGTTCGACTTTGGTAAACTTACAAAACCTGTTTCTTTGGTTCCGTTTTAGTGCATTGTTCAACGTTTTTACACTCATAAGCTCTTTTCTAGAAATCTGATCCATCATCTAAAAGTTTCAGTTCATACTCTGTTTTCTGGTATTTTCCAAAACCATTTAAAATGACGAACACCAACAACTACTTTTCTGCCGGTTACTTAACAAAACCACGCACTTTGCTCAAAGATAAATACCCTCATGGAAGATTCGAATGATCCACTTCTTCGAGGGATCTGACAAAGAACTTCTGCATTACATTCGCAACCCTCCTTTCGTTCCTATGGTCACAGTACCACGTGTACCTGCTACAGACGACACTCCAGAGATTCCTGAGCACGAGAAACCTAAGACAAAAGATAAATGGTCTGCACTTGACTAGGAGAAATATGAATTTGCATAGAAGGCCAAGCGACTTCTGATAATGGCCATCCCCAATGACCTCTTCCAATCCCTAGATGCGTGTGAATCTGCATACGATCTATGGAAGGAATTGGAGAAACAATTGGAAGGAGGGGCTAAGACTCAGAAAAATCGCAGAGTCCAATGTATCAATGAATATTACTCATTCAAAGCTCTGCCGACAGATTCATTTTCTCAACATCAACATATTCATTTTCTTTGCAGTATAGATGCTCATAGTTGTCTTCAGGAAAAACATCACAGATGAAATTTCTAGCCAGTGGAATATCATCTTGTTCCACAATAAAGTCACATATTGGTTCCTCCAAAATTGGCATTTCAAGTCTTGGAATAACAATTGGTCTTCTGTATACATATTCTAAAGGCATGAAGTAGTTTTCAACCCTATCATATTCTCCTTCCAGAACTGACAACTCATCCAGAAAATGCATTTCAAATTCCTCTTCAAACTTATCTGAATATCCAACTAAGTAATCCACTTCTCCCATCATATCAATTGGCATCACCATTCTGAGACATCTGTCAACATTCTGACCATTAAGAGCATTTACTAACACATTGTGCATTCTCATTACCAAAATATTGTTCATTCTCCTTTCTTCAAACTCAGAAATCAGATTTCCTCCATCATAAGGAACAATATCTGAACAAGTATTCAACCTATCCATTTCAGAACTACCCGCCATCTCCACTTCAGAAGTAGTGACCATATCAACTTCAGAACTGTCCATCACAACCATTTCAGAACCAGTGATTTGCAGAACCTTATCAGTAACCATATAAGAAGAGTCTTCAATAAACATTTCTTTTGATTCTTTTTCATCCTCAGAACTTTGACTCTCAGAACTAGTACTTGGTACAAATATCAACTCAATGCTTTCCTTATGCCTTTTCTCCCCCTTTTCATGATCATGAGGATCATTATCATCAAATTTTCTTTTCAAATACTGAGTTGTGCAGGTTTCTGTCACATGTATAGACAAAGGAATGACTTCCAGAGGCTTTGAAACAACTGCCAATTGTGAACTGAAAGCCTTAAGCAAAGAAGTCTTCATATCATCCATACCTTTCTGAATTTCCTGTTGAAACTTTAATAACTCATCTTTGATCTCCTTTTGATGAGATTCCAAAGAGACTTTAACATCAACCACTTTTTGCTCAACAGACTTAGCCTTTCATTCCAACATGGTTCTGAGTTCCTTGACTTCCTCTTTCATGGAAATTACAGTATTTTCCAAATTCTGAACTTTGTTTCCCAGGTCATGATTACTTTTCTGAATCTTTTCAAATTCAGAATGTGATAGTGGTAACCCTGGAACAACAGATGAACCAGTTTTCATATGTTCAGAGAACATATGGCCTGTATGTGTCACAAAGGCACCTAGTGCAATAGATGCACTTTGTAAGGAAGCTTTTAAGATGTTCACCTCCCCAGGTCTTCCATCCAATCCTTGACACCCAATATTAGGTATGTCTATGTGTTTCTTTCTAAAATTTCAAAGTTAGAAGAGGAATCTGAAAAGGAAGAAGGATTTGATGAGGATGCTGACATCAAGTTGATAGCAGACAAATTGGCCTTATTGACAAACACCTACAATAAAAGATATGGAAAGAAAAAGTATGTTGAGGGTAAGTTCAGAAGAGATGGACATGGGAGTTCAGAAGAGAGATATAAGAAGAAGGAAGATAGAGAAGAAAATAAGTATGAGAAGAAAGAAGAGAAGGAAGAGAGGAAAGAGAAGGATCTATGTTTTAAGTGTGGGAAACCTGGTCACTTTGCAAAAGATTGTAGAGTAAAGGTGGTCAAAGATTATGAGTACTATGCAAAGAAAGCTCAGTTGGCCAAAACCAAAGATAGTGGAATTGCACTACTAGTAGAACAAGAAAATTGGTTGTATTACTCATCTGATGAAGAGGACTGCATTCATTTCTCTCAAATGCAGAGTTACATGGCCAAAATGGGTGATGAAAATGATTCAGAATATGAAGAAGGTGGTTCTGAGTCTTCTGCTGAGGTACACTCTAATCTTGAAATTGACTTAATGATCCAAATTGGAAACATGAAATCTAAATTTGTTAATTTCAGAAAACAGATAAAAAGGTGAAAGAATTTTGGTTAACAAATTAAGGGTAGAAAAAGAAATGTTTAAAGTAAGATTTGAAGAAACTGAGGTTGAGAAACAAGAAGTCAGAAAAGAGAATTCTGAACTTTTGAAAAGGATATATGAATTACAAGATGAACTTTCAGAAGTAAAAGGTGAAAAGGGTGATTAACAAATTAAAGTAGATATGTTACTTGATGAAAGAAAGAATTTATATACAAAGATTAAAGAATTAGAAGATCTTAATCTGAAAAGTGGTCAAACTCAGCAGACTTTAAGTCTTCTCACAAGCAATGTTAAAGACACAAGGTTTTACAAACCAAAAATGGGATTAGGTTTGGAAGAAAATACTATTTTGAAAAAAGGCACCAATAAATCTTTATGATTTTGAGGAACTAAAAGGTCCTAAACCAGAAATCCCAGATTTAGTTGAAATTTTTGTAAGACCTGCAAGTTCAATAACAAGTTCTGACAATTTACAAAAATCAAGTTCTGAAAAACCAAAGGAAATCATTTATGAACCAAAAGTTGAAAAATCAGAAATTTCAGAAGACAAGGTTAAGAAAGAAATTTCAAAACCAACTGAAGAGAAACAAAGATTCAATACTACAAAATTCAAGTATGATTCTCTAAATGTCGGTTACAAAGATAAACAACCAAGTTTCTCCTATACTGACATTGAGAATATATTTGAAGCAACTAAGGTTTCTGAAAACAAAGAGAATTCTGAAACAGTTAGTCAGAATTTTGAGTCCTCTAGTCAGCATTTTGAATCCGTTAGTCAGAATTCTGAGTCTGTTAGTCAGAATTCTGAGTCAACTGAAAGTTCTGAGTCAAAATCAGAAAGTTTTTCACATCTTGAAAATAGATTTAAACAAGTTAATCATGAAGTTAAGGAACTGAGAAAAAGTTTTGATGAACTTGAAAATGATTTTTGTGATGTTGATTTTAAATTTCAAGAAGTTTTAAAGGAAAACAAAAGTTATGTCCAGAAAATAACCGAGCTTGAGAATTTAAAATCTGAGTATGATCTATTTAAGATTAAAGCCTTAGAAGAGAATAAGGAATTCGTTAATGAATCAAGTACATATGAACATGGTGAATCATCTAATGCATCTATTAATTCTGCAAAGTTAAATGTTTCAGAAAAAGAAGATTGCAAAAGGAAAGATGACTTGAAAAAGATCATTGAGAAGATTTTCTTAAATACTACTTCTGAACTCAAAGCTAGTAGTTTTTGTAATAGATGCAAATGTAATCTGAATACTATCAATAAAAATGAAAATTCTTTTCATTCAGATTTATTGTTTCATGCAAGAAAACATCTGAAATGTGTTCAATGTGGTAGTCAATCATTTCAACTTTCTCAGAAAAACAAGACTGAAATCATTTCTCAAACTCAGACAAAAGGAAAGAAGTCTGAAAACATTTCTCAATCTAAATCAAAAGGAAAGAAGACTGAAAACTTGTTTCAATCTAAATCAAAGGAAAAGAAGACTGAAAATATTCCTCAGTCTCAACCTAAAGTTTTCAAAATGAAAAGAAACAATTTTGTAAAAAGAAGATGTTCTGATTTCAGAAAAATACGAGGAAAATGGTGCTTAAAATAGAATTATGAATGGAGAGTTAAAGGGACTTTTGTTAAATCTGTTATTAAAGCTAACAAAACAGGACCCATTCTGATATGGGTACCTAAATCTAACTAAATGTTTTTACAGGGCTGTCATGTGTGATTTTTAGACTCAGGAGCATCAAGACACATGACAGGTCACAAGTCTTCTCTGACAAATTTCACAGAAAAGGCTGGAGGAGCAGTAAATTTTGGCAATAATAGTAAAGGGCAAGTTAGAGGCTATGGTGATTTAACAAAAGGAGATTTAACCATTCAGAAAGTATTCTATGTGGAAGGTTTACAACATAATATGTTCAGTATAAGTCAGTTCTTGGATAGTCTTTGTGAGATCAAGTTCAGTATAACAGGATGCTTAATTCTGAGTGAGAATGGGATAAAGGTATTCTGGGATAAAAGACACATGGATCTATTTGTGGTCATTTTTTCAAAAATTGAAGCATTAACTCCAATATGTCTACTCTCAAATGCAACTACAAATGAGTGTTGGCTTTGGCACAGAAGATGTTCTCACTTGAATTTTAAGGAGCTGAACAATATAGTTAGCAAACATTTGGTGAAAGGACTACCAAATATTAAGTTTGAGAAGGACTCATTGTGTTCAGCATGTGAGATGGGCAAAATGAAGAAAAGTTCTCATAAGTTGAAAACGGACTCCTCATGCATATCACCATTAGAGATGATACACACAGATTTATGTGGACCAATGGCAGTTCAGTCAATGGGTGGGAAGAAGTATATGCTTGTCATTGTTGATGAGTATTCAAGATATACATGGGTTGAATTCTTAAGAGCAAAATATGAGGTTGCTGAAACATTGATTAACTTCATCAAAAGAATTCAAGTACTATTACAACTTCAAGTTCAGAAGATAAGGAGTGACAATGGAACAGAACTCAGAAATGAGACTCTTCAGAACTTTTTCCAAAGCACTGGGATTTCTCATAACTTTTCTGCTGTCAAAACTCTTCAACAAAATGGTGTTATTGAAAGAAAGAACATAACTTTAGTTGAAGCTGCAAGAACCATGTTGGCATACTCAAATCTTCCAACCTTCTTATGGGATGAAGCAATTGCCACTGCTTGTTTTACTCAAAACAGGACTTTGATCAATAAAAGACTAAATAAAACTGCTTCTGAAGTGATTAATAACAGAAAGTCACTGATTAAATTCTTTCATATTTTTGGATGCAGATGCTACGTTCTCAAGAATAGAGAGAATCTTGGTAAATTTGACAAAAAGGCAGATGAAGGATACTTTGTTGGTTATTCACTAACTTCCAAAGCATTCAGAATCTACAACAGAAGAACCAAGAGGATTATGGAAAGCATCAATGTCACATTTGATGAGTCTAGATTAAAGACTTCTGAACAAAACAGCTCAAGACTCAATCAGGATAAGACAAAAACAATGACTTATGAATCAAATTCTAATCCTAATTGTTCAGAACTCAATTTATTGTTTAAGGATGCATTTCTGGAACTAACTTTTGAATCTTATGCAGATTTTGAAAATCCAAAAATGATTCAAGAGATGAAAGGAAAAGATTCAAATGTCCAAGCAACAACTGTAATTTCTGATACTGGTCCATCTGAGGAATGCCCAATTTTGATCATTACAAGTGGTGAAATATCTTAAGCCTAATACTCAGAATTTTGGACAAGGTACTCAGAATTCTGAACAAGGTAATCAGAACTCTGAACAAGTTATTCAGAATTCTGACTCTACTACTAAGAATCCGGACTTGGATGCTACACCTCAACAACCCTCAGAGTAAAGAGGTAGTTCAAAATTACATGTTGTTATGGATGAGAATGATACAAACAACAATCTATCAGATATTGATGTGCTTCCAAGTTCACACAAATGGACAAAAGACCATCCTATTCATCAAGTGATAGGAGATCCATCAGTTGGAGTGCAGACTAGATCAGCAACAGCAAATGAAGCAATGTTTGCAGGATTCCTAAGTATGATTGAACCTAAGAAGCCACTGAAGCCCTAGAGGATCCAGACTGGATTTTAGCAATGCAAGATGAATTGCTACAGTTTACAAGAAACAATGTTTGGAGACTTATTCCAAGGCCTGAAGGAAAATCAATTATTGAAACAAAATGGGTGTTCAGAAACAAGAAAGATGAGTCAGGTGTTGTTGTTAGAAATAAGGCTAGATTGGTTGCAAAGGGATACACACAACAAGAAGGAATTGATTATGATGAAACATTTACACCAGTTGCAAGAATAGAGGCAATCATAATATTCTTGGCATATGCTGCATATAAGAACTTCAAAGTGTACCAAATGGATGTAAAATCAGCATTTTTAAATGGTATACTCAATGAAGAAGTCTATGTCTATCAACCAGAAGGATTTGTTGATCCTGAGTTTCCAGATCGTGTGTATGTTTTAGATAAAGCATTGTATGGTCTGAAACAAGCACCAATGGCCTGGTATGACACTCTAACTCAGTACTTATTAGAATCTGGCTTCAAGAAAGGTAAAATTGATACAACTTTATTTTTAAAGAAAGAAGATGATGATTTGATCTTAATTCAGATATATATAGATGATATCATATTTGGTTCCACAAATGCAGAATTATGTGGTGAATTCTCAGACATCATGAAATCCAAATTTGAAATGAGCATGATGGGAGAATTAAACTTTTTCCTTGGTCTTCAAGTAAAACATTTACCAAATGGGATTTTTATAAATCAAGGAAAATATGTAAAAGATATTTTGAAAAAGTTTAAGATGTCTGATTGTGCTGCTATGAGAACCCCAATGGCTACTAATGTCAAGTTAGATGCTGATCTCTCGGGAGTTTCAGTAGATAACAAGGTTTATAGGGGCATGATAGGTTCTTTACTTTATCTGACTGCAAGTAGGCCAGATATCATGTTTGCTACAAGTTTGTGTGCTAGATTTCAATCTAATCCAAAGGAATCTCACTTATTGGCTGTTAAAAGAATCTTAAGATATCTCAAAGGTTCACCTGAATTGGGCCTTTGGTATCCAAAAGAGATTGATTTCAAGTTAACTGCATTTACTGATGCAGATCATGCAGGAAGCAGACTGGACAGGAAAAGTACTTCTGGTGCTTCTCACTTTTTGGGAGATAGGATAGTGAGTTAGGCTTCAAAGAAGCAAAATTGTGTGTCCACATCAACTGCTGAGGCAGAATATGTAGCTGCTACTACTTGTTGTTCTCAAACTTTATGGATGAAAACACAACTCATGGATTATGGCTATCAACTTAACACGATTCCCATTTACTGTGATTCAGAAAGTTCCATTGCAATCACTCAGAATCCTGTTCAGCACTAAAAGACAAAACATATTGATGTCAGGTATCATTTTATTAAGGATTATGTGGAAAAGGGAACTATAGAAATGCATTTTGTGCATACTAAGTATCAATTAGCTGACTTGTTCACAAAGCCTATTGATCACAAAAGGTTCACTTTTCTTATATGCAAAATTGGAATGCTTAATCTGACTAATTGATTATATTTGTTATTTTTTTCAGAAATAATTTTTTTCTAAGTAATATTGTCTGAGTAGTGTACTCAGAATTCTGACTCTCTTACTCAGATGTTCTGAGTCTTGAGTTCAGAACTTCTGAGTCAATACTTCAGAAATCTGACATAATTTTTTTTTTCTGACAAGGTTAATCAGATCTTCTGAATATACCTTTCAGAACACATTTCTGGAAAATACAAGAATTTCAATTAGTTGTTAAGTTCTTTTTGATTTATCCTTTTACATATAACTTTTTACATCTAATATGTGTTTAAGTATATGCTTGAGTCAAGGGGGAGCATTGATGTCTTTCAGAAATCATTCTGAGTTGTTTACAAGGTTTGTATTCTTTTCTTGCCTCAAATCGTTATAAGAAGGACAAGCTTTTAATGATAAACTCATTTTCACTTGTTCAAACTACTTCTGAATCCTTAAAAAGGTTTAGAAGGTCAGATGTTAGATTTTAAATGATTTTCAGAAATCATAAATCATCAAAAGAGGAACAGACTTTTGGATGATAAATCAATTTTCTATTTGTTCAAACTACTTCTGAGTGATTAAAAGATTTATATTATCAGAAGTTGAGGTTTAAATGAATTTTGGTTTCAAAGGGTATTTCTATGAATTGTATACTTAGAACTTCTGACTATGCAATCTCAGAATTCTGAGCGTAGTATTCAGAACTTTGACTTGTGTTAATTTCTATCTCATACTATGTGTCAGCTTCTTATTGAATGAAACTACCACGTTCATTTAAAGAATTCATTTTGTGGTATTTCACAGTGTTTGAAATCGTTTTAACTCTGACATAAAGCAGTTTTTCGTCGTTTGAATCCTTTCAGCTTCGCGGATTTTAAATAGAACTTAATATCCCTCTTTAAAGTTCATTCGAATTCTAAGAGTGAAAAGTGAGATACGCAAAATTCCTGAGTTCTTCGATTCTGTTTCTTTCAAATTTCTGTATTGAAATCATGTCTGCTCTACGAAGAAGTAGAACTGTATCATTACACACCGCAAGAACATTAATGGAATCATCTTCGGATTCAGATGATGAAGTTCGAATGCCTGATAGAATAGTCACAGAAGAAGAGGCTATAGGAGGAAATATTTTGGGAAATCAGGGTGTTGAAGGAGATTCAAATGATGAACAAATGGCTGAGTCAGAAGGTGATGCAGAGCAAGGGAATGCAAATATTGTACATCAACAAAGTGCAATACGGTCTGCAATGTCGTCGAGACATGTTTATTTAGAAAGGTTAGTGCCAGAGGATGATTATTTGGATTTGTTAGAAAATAACGGTGTTTTAGTGCTTGATGAAACTAATTTTAAGGAGGAACATAGGATTATAATAGAGTTGTTGATATATCACCCTTTCAAGAAGTGGTTTACTCTGAAAAAGACTGTACCAATTCAGTATATTCAACAGTGGTGGAAGAATTTGGAGTTACAAGGGAATAAGTTTGTATCCAATGTAGGGGGAGTTTCATTAACTTTGACAATTAGTTTTATAAGAATCATGTTAAGGTGGCCAGAAAAGGATGATTTGGAGGGAAGATCTGATTATAATAAGGAACCTACTTTGGAGGAAATGATTGTGGATTTCATGAGATTGGGATATTGTGAAGATCTGAGGACTCTTAGTTCATTCAGAAGAAACAAACTACCACCAATCTGGGCCTGTTTATTTACAATAGTCAACAAATGTCTTGCTGGAAAACATGGTTCACCAGATCAAGCATCAAGGCAGATTATGCAGATTTTTAATGGTTTGGTAAAGAACAGACACTACAACTATGCTTCTATCTTATGGGAAGATATGAAGAACACTTTTGAAAGAAATCAGAAAGCATTAAGGAGAGAAACAAGAGAAAATCCTTTGACATATATACCTTATCAAAGATACTGGCAGATGGTCATTTGGTATGCAATGAGGCAGGATACTCAAATTCCAAGGAGAGCTGATGAGGAGCATGGGCCAATATTCTACATGGGTAAAATGACTTCTTCTCTTAAACTTGTGAATTTTCCAAATCACAAACCATTAACAAGAGCTCTTAGGTCTTACATTCCAAGGGAGAGTAAGATTTTAAAAGCATATTGCACCTCTATGAGACTTGAACAACCTCAGGTCTCTACCCATGAGGACAACCCAGAGAGGAGAGGTGAGGGGTCAAATGCAGTAAGAGAGGGGGAGGATGTTCAGGTGGGAGAACATTCTGAGAGATTTGAGAGGGAAAATTCTGAGAGCTTGGTTAGAAGTGAGCATGAAAAACAGACAGAGGGAGGTGAGGTTGAGAGAATGTCACTATAGTTAGAAAATAGAGATAACTTTGAACCAGCTGATCTAAGCTGGGCATCCACATCTGCTATTGGTTCACATGTCTTGGTGACCAATATTGAAAATACCATTGAGCCCATGGTAGAATTTGAATTACCCAATCCCATCTACTCAGAAGCATCTCCACATGCTACTGTTTCAATACAAATAGGGGAACCATTGCTTACTCATTTGGAGTTTGGCAATAAATCCCAACATTTTATTCATCACATAGAGTCAGGATTGCACAGTGATATCTTATTTTGGCCTGAATTTTCTTCCTACACAAGCACATCACAGGGAATTCGTTTTCCTATAACAACTTCCATAGACATACCTAATATTGGGTGTCAATGATTGGATGGAAGACCTGGGGAGGTGAACATTTTAAAAGCTTCCTTACAAAGTTCATCTGTTGCACTAGGTGCCTCTGTGACACCTATAGGCCATGTGTTCTCTGAACATATGAAAACTGGTTCATCAGTTATTCCAAGATTACCGTTAGAATTTTCTGAATTTGAAAAGATTCAGAAACAAAATCATGATTTGGGAGAAAAGGTTCATAACTTGGAGAACACGGTAACTTCTTTGAAAGATGAAGTAAAGGATCTCAGAACAATATTGGAAATAAAGGATAAATCTGTTGAAAAGAAAGTGGATGATGTTAAAGTATCTGTGGAATCTCATCAAAAGGAGATCGCAGATAAATTTTCAAAGTTTCAAGAGGATATACTTAAAAGTATGGATGCCATGAAGTCTTCTTTGCTTCAAGAATTCAGTTCACAACTAGCTGTTGTCTCAAAGCCTCTACAAATCATGCCTTTGTCTGTAGCTGCAACTGAATCAACTTCAACTCAGTCTTTTAAAAGAAAGTTTGATGATAATGATCCTCATCATCATCAAAAGGGGGAGAAAAGACATAAAAAGCACTGAGTTGATAATAACAAGTTCTGAGCATCAAACATCTGATGAGGAAATGGAGTCAGAAGAAGTGATTATTTAAAATGCTTCTGAAATGATTACTGATAAAGTTCTGCAAAGTATGCAGATAGTTCTGGTATGATGGATACTTGTTCTAATATTGTGCTCTACACTTGAGACAATTCTTCTTCTGAATCTGAGCAAGGATTTATTCAAAGTATGTGGCAAAGTATGGTGATCAGTGTACTGAATCATCTAAGTGTTCCCAGATATCTCAGAATGGTGATGCCAATTGATTTGATGGGTGAAGAAGATTACTCAGTTGGATATTCAGATAAGTTTCAAGAGGAATTTGAAATGCATTTTCTGGATGAGTTGTCAGTTCTGGAAGGAGAATATGATAGGGTTGAAAACTAGTTCATGCCTTTGGAATATATGTACAGAAGACCAATTGTTATTCCAATACTTGAAATGCCAATTTTGGAGGAACCAATACGTGACTTTATTGTGGAACAAGATGATATTCCACTGGCCAGAAATTTCTTCTGCGATGTTTTTCCTGAAGACAACTATGAGCATCTATACTGCAAAGAAAGTGAATATGTTGATGTTGAGAACTTCATTGATGGGTTTTTGGATGAGAAAATACAGATGGTCTATGTTGAAGCTTCCAACAGATTCAGAAAACCAGATGAAAGATTATTTGTGCTGAAAAGGATTAAGAAAGTACTGGAGTTTCAAATAGAAGAGTTTGATGGCCTCAAATATGTACGTATGGAAGTTCTGAAAGAAGAGAACTTGAAAGTAAGCATGACTTGTTTTGACTTTCACAAATTATTCCCCGGATGATCAAATTTTTCTTGTGAAATTCTTTGCAAGCACTGAAGAAACATGGGTGGAGATTGAATGTAGAAGAGTATTGGGTATCTATGTCAGAAATATGCATGTGTATGATTTTTAGCTGGCAATAGAATCAAGAAAAGACAAGTGTAATCTATGTTGCCCAATCAAAAAGCCAAAACATGGAATCTGTGTTCGTGGGTTTATAAATGAAGGAATGGAAAATGAAGGCTTCATCTACATAGCTTCTGATAAGCCTATGTTTTTCAAGTTGAATGACCTTGTGAAATATAGTGATGCTACACTGCAATGGTTATTGAAGAAATGGAGGTAATTGCTGAAGGTGAGAAAGCAATACTGAAGGAAAAGTGTATAAGGCACATAAAAGAAAGATTGGATCTCAGAACAAGGGTGAAAGAATGCAGTGATTGTATGTTATCAGAAAAAAATACAAAGAAACTTTTACACATTGACTTTGTATTTCCTTCTGAATATGAAGTTAATGGTGTATATTCTGATGAGGTTGAAGAATCTATTCCAGAAGCATTATCTACACAAGAAGATGTTCAGATGCAAGATGCTGAACAAGCAGAAAAGTCTGAAGCAAATGAAGAAGAAATGCCAGTTGATTTGAATGCTTTATTTCTGGAATATGATCTGCCAAAATTCTTTCAACCAAGAGATGTGCAATTTCTGAGTGTGTTTCATGATAAGTCAGAGTTTACTCAAAGATTTGGGGCTGAATTGATAAGATGTGTGGGAAAACATAAACAATCTGTGTATTCTGAATTCATGATCACTGGAATCAGAGAAATTTGTGTTAAGAGATTCATGAAAAATGAATATTATGGGTTTGAGGTTCTGAGAGAAGATGGAAAGGTTTATTACTTTACTGAAGTTGATTTTGACAAGATCTCAGTGTCTGACTTCTATCGTTTGTATTGCCTTTTGGAAAACAAAGACTGTAGCAAGTACAAGAAGGAAAGAGGAGCATTGGCAACTGTAAGGGAAGCAATGTTCTATATTCTGAGATGGTATGCGTACATTGACTTTCAAGTTGCTTTATATATACATAGACCATGTGTTTATCTTTCCAGACCAAACAATGCTCATGAGCAACTACATGTTTTGAAGAGTGGAAATATTTGTGTATGGCCAGAATTGGGAATCTTCTTGAAAAATAATCGAAGTGAAAAGATCTTTTTCAGAGTTAATGAAGTTGCCAAGTACTGCTCTGGAACTCTCAGATTCATCAAACACAGTTTACAGAAAAAGCTGTTAAGAGGAACTCAAGTTAAAGAGACACAAGAAATCATTGAAAAGATTGATAGAAGCTTAGCACTGAGAAATATAATTCTTCTGAAGATCGTGTCTGCTTTAAAAGAATTCAATGTTGATAAATACAAACTTGTTTGACAAAAGGGGGAGATTGTTAGATCTAGAGTTTGTCAAAAAGCCTAAGTGTTGAAGTCTGAACTGAAGACTCAGAAGTTCTGATTGGAAAGTATTGCAAAGTTGCTAAGTGTTAGATCTGATAAGAAGACTCTAAGTTATGAGTAAGAGACTCAGAAGTTCTGAATGTGAAGATGAAAATGTCAAGTGCTCAAGTATAGATTCTGAAGTTGCTCAATCAGAAGAATGTTCAAAAGTTCTGAACATGTGGTTCAGAACTTATGTCTTAGACATTTTCATTTAATGTAATTTCAGTTATTAGCTAGCATATTAGAACACGTGTCATTGTTCCAATGGATTGTATTGTAAATGTACTGTAGCTTTAGCATTTCCGTTATAGTATATATAGATGTTAGCAACTGAAAGCTAACTAACGTTTGGCATAACTTCGTATTCAATCTTTGTAATCTTTGAGAGATTCTCTCTCTTGATCTGTTCTCTGTTCTTCAATGAATACAAAGTCTTTTGCATCAATTCTTTATTCTTCTACTGTTTAATTGTGTTCTAGATTGATTAATTGATTGTAAGACCAATCTTGGTTTCTACAAATATCGGTAGACGGAATTGGTTCTCCAGAAGATTCAGGTGGTTGTTGAGGAGTAGTTATAACATTGACTGAAGAGGTAGCATTATGTGTTGAATCTTCCACATTTGTAGGAACATATTGTTGTATAGCATTGACATTTGGTACAGAAGTTTTTTGAACAGGAGTAGAAACATCAATCGTTGTTGATTGAGTTGCATCTATATCAGTAGTAGGAACAGCAGCGGAAATTGTTGTAGATGCAAGTTTCTTCCTGTTAAAAACATCAGAAGATTTGTAAGTACCAAAATATTCATCATAGAAATATTCAAACAACTAATCAAGATCAGTTAAATGAGATTTAGAAGGTGAAGGTTGATCCTGATTCGGTTTTGGAACAGGTTCTGAACTAAATTGTTCAGAAGCTAAAATTCCAGTTATCACGGGTTCTGAACTATTGTGATCAGAAGCCATCTCGTTATTTTCATCAAACTTCACATTCACACTCTCAATTATGGTTCTGGACTGCTTCAGATAGATATGATATGAAGCTGCGGAGAACGAATATCCGACAAAGATTCCATCAATCGCTTTCGGACTGAACTTGTTACAATTCTCTTTGTCGTTCAATACAAAGCATTTGCAACCAAAGACAGGAAGTGCTTTATGTTTGGCTTCCGGTTGTTCATTATCTCGTAGGGAGTTTTACTAAACCGGAGATGAATGACAGAACGATTCTGAGTGTAATATGCAGTTGCGACAGCCTCAGCCCAAAGAAATAATGGTAGATTCGAGTAAGCATGCATCGTTCATGCGGATTCGACTAACGTTCTGTTTCGTCTTTCCACAACACCATTTTGTTCAGGAGATCTGGCTGCAGAAAATTGTTGAATAATCCCATTCGATTCATAGAAATGTCCCTAGATTTTGTTCTTGAATTATGTGCCATTGTCCGAACGAACAATTTTAACTGATATATGCATATTATTCTGTGCCGACTTGATGACGTTGATTAAATGGTCGGAAGTCTCATCCTTTAAGCGAAGAAACTTGACCCACGTGTAGCGTGGAAAATCGTCAACAATCACCAATACGTACTTTCTACCACTAATACCTTCAGTCCTCATTGGGCCGCACAAATCGACATGAATTAATTCCAATACACTATTTGTCGTAGGTTCAGGTTTTGGCTTATGAGGAACCCTTTTCATCTTACCTTTCTTGCAAGCATCACAAAGATTTTCAGCACCAAACTTAAACACTAGAAGACCTCGAACTAGATCACCTAGAACTAGCTTCTGAATATATAGAAAATTCAGATGTGACAGTCGTCGGTGCCATAGCCAGCTTTGTTGAACTGAAGCCTTTGATAGAAGACACACTTCACTTTCTCATTTTACCGCAGACAGATTGATTGTATAAAGATTTGACTTTCGCGTGCCAACCAATAGTTCGTTCCCTTCTTTAGTTATGACACAACACCTTGTTGCTTTGAAATTAGCTTCCAAATCTTTATCACAAAACTGTCCGATGCTAAAAAGATTGTGTCCTAGTCCTTCAACATAGCTTACTTTCTTAATCGTTAGCTTGTCTTGTACATTGTCTCCAAATCCCTTAATTGGAGCAAAATGATTATTTCCAACTCTTACTCGGCCGCAATCCTTTTCAACAAAATTTGACAACATATCTCTTTGGCCGGTCATATGCTTTGAACATCCAGAATCTAGATACCATAAATTATTCTTCTGCAAACAACCAGATTAGACATTTTTAGGTACCCATTTGAAGATGGGTTCTTTTTGGTTAGTTGCTTGAGATACCTTTTTGGAAACTGGTGATCTCTTTTTCTTGAAAGCACTGGTTTTATCAAAATCATTTGGAATATGATAGGAATTAAACCAACAACAAGAACCAGGTTTAGCAAAAAGATTATTGCGACCACAAGCAGAACAAAAACATTCTTCATTTGAGAATTTCAACAATTGGTTGTTTAAATAACGCTTGTAAGGAGTTACAAGATGTCGTTTATCACTAGCAACAAATTGTTTCTTATTTGAAAAACTATTATTTTTGACTTTCTGCTTGGTCGGTAAAGAATTCTTTTGCTTTACCCACCATTCTTGCTTTTCATTCTTCTCATTCACAGAATTATCTGAAAAATTAGAAAATTTTGAATCAGAAAGTTTAGAACTATGAGAAGTGTTTTTCTTTGACTTTTTAATCTACTTTCTTTTCTTTAAGGGTTGTTCAGAAATAGGCTTTTTCTTCGTATTTGAACACTCTCCCTTACAGAAAGTGCTTGAAGGTTTTTCATCTTTCAAAACAAAGGCTTTATGGTCTGGAATTTTCTTTGAAAAATCAAACGAACAAGCCTTTCCTTTTTCACTAACCGTAGGCTTTGACTTCTCTTTAGAAACAGGGTTAGGTTGAAAATCCTCAGAATCAGAATATGAATCAACATTGTGCACTTCAAAATCCTTTTTAGACGAAGAAGAATTTTCAGGAGTGAACCACGACTGAGATGCAAATTCTTTTCTTTCCTTTTCCAAAGCAATTTCCAATTCATTTACTTCTTGAGAAAGCCCATTTAGTTTCTCTTCAAAAGGCTCTATCAACTTTCAATCTCCTGGTTCAAGTCTTCGGCCTCGGCCATTTTACATAACTGTCAACTTCTACCCCAACAGACAACCTGTAACTACTTCCTTAACTCATTCTTTAGCATGGGTTCCTTACGGAACCTAATCCTTCCAACATATCAAAATCATCTTTATGATCTGCCTCACTCTTTTCGAAACCTATTCATGTAACATCAACATTACAAGCTCACCTCAGAACTCACATTCCCACGCCATAGACATTTCATTCTTCCTCACCACACTACTCATAACGAGTTGCTAGAACCATCACCTTGAAGGCTTCAAATCCTTACTCCGGACACAACCGTCCCTTGACAACCGTACTTCCAGTTAACGAACAAGGGTGCAAACCCTCATACAATCGATACTATAATCCACTTCTGACTCTACCACTGATCACCTTTCCTCTTGAACACAAATACTAAAGCTACAACATTCTTTCCTGATTTGCCCGACACCTTTCCACTCTTGAAGTTCTTCCTTAGCTTAACATGTAATATCTTACGACCTAGTGAGTTCATAGCCTTCATGCATGACAACGCAGTAGATAAATCATTTCTTACATTTATCATTTTAAATAAATAACACTTGAAAACAACTTGGGTACACTTGGCCCCATCACTCTTATAATTTCAATGCCCTGCACAACGATTCGAGAATCGCTTGCATGCACTTTCCGTGAACCTTAAACTTACTCAATCCGAACGATGTTATCACGACAATAATATGTTGAATGAAATTTTTTTCATATGACACAATTCTGACAAAATTTCCGACACAAAGTAAGCCAGTCGGTTCTCACACTCATTTGTAGGATATCAATAGGTCAATAAGCACTTTGGTTATAAATGAATTGCAAGTAACCATTTTCTTGACCTTTTGCAACAAATTTGGCTTATCATAAAAAATGGGATATTTTGCAAATCGTTAAGCTCAAGGTTTCAATGTGCAATGTGAATGAAATCACCTTTTCTTTAAACATATTCGTGCACATTCTGACTCATTTTCGATCAAAATTTATATTTACACCTTTAACTTAAATCATGAAAATTTCATGTTACATAAAAGGACACCATGCATGAGACTCTACTTGCAATCGAAGGCTACTTACTCCAACAAGGTCAACCGCTTTACTTACGCAACTTATCCTTGACACTCTACCTACGACCAACAGTTGCCCTTTCGGTCATGCAACAACTTGCTATACAAACACTCAATGGTCCACTTACTCAACCATTTCATACTATTTTCATTTTGATCAACTACCTCACTTTCCTCTTATACATGTTTTCATTTCACTATAGGTATCTTATTTCATTTCCCTGCCATTTAAAAGTTCGATTAAAAATTTTGAACCTCATTGACACTTTCAAGATTACGACACAGTCTTCCCTTACCATCCTGACTGATCTATTCCAAGATTTCTAGAACTGGGACTCTCCCGAAACGGGAGTCTTACTCAAACTCAAACATTCATCCTCTCCGAATTCACGAAAAGCTACCTCTAGACGACTCATAACATTCTATACATCATTTCTTCTCTACGATGTATACATACATCACACCATATATGATTTCTCACGATACTTCCCAAGCAAGATAGCTCGGTCTATCCCTCAGGGATCATTGCTGACATTCTACAGCACTGGAACACAACATAAACGCTAGCTTCTGACTACCACTTCGGAATAATAAGGCAAGTTAAGCACATACATGTACCTGTAAGTTCGCAATTACACTGGCCAGGTGAAATCTCAAACTTACCTTACATCACAGTCCTCAGTACCCTATTAGTCTTATAGCTACTATAGTGCCCTCCTAACGCATTTACCATATCAACAATAGTGCCTTCCTAACGCATTTCCTGATTCTCAGTTGTGATCTCTACTCCCAAGTTTAAGTTTAGGCCCGTCCGGTCACCTAAATCCCTTAAACTATGGCTCTGATACCATTTGTAACGACCTAAATTCCATATAAGACAAACATAACATTAAAACATAACATTCTCATAACTGGGTCCCAAAATTTCATTACATTACTTCCAAAACTGAGGTTGGCGGAAACAACCTATACACAACTGAGAACAACTATTACTACAAGTGGCACCGGTACTGTCTCTAGCTGCATCTGTACTCTATCTTGCTCTTGCTCACTTACCTGAGCCTTATACTATTAGCTTACCTGAAAAGGTTTTAGGTTTGAAAAGCGAGGGTTAGACCATGAGGTCTAGTGAGCTCCCTCCATAAACAGTGTACATCCACGTTATAAAAATCATTTATAAAACAGTTCACATTCTTCATATAAACATCATCCATGGTACTGCACTGTGTAATGGATCACATAAACATTCTTCGATCGGGGTCCCAGCAGGTTCCCTTCTCGCCTCTTCCGGAGCCTACGCAGACTCCCCTTCCCGGAGCCTACGCAGACTCCCCTTTTTGGAGCCCACATGGACTCCCCTCTACCGGATAGGAGAAAACGGATTCGAACCTACCAGTCTGTCATACATATCCAAGGGATCATCAGAACCCGAGGATCTATCTCTGATCCCACAGTGAAGACCGACTCCACATAGCATTCACATAAACCATCATAGTCATAAAACATGAGATTTATAATACACTTTACAATTTGTTTCATTACTGAATAATCTTTTCAGTAGAGCATAATTTTTCATGAGAAATCATTCGTAAAAGCTTGTAGATAACTCATGCTCATAAACATACCCTGGTCAGTAAAATATTAAGCTTTTCTTTAAATAAAAGTCATGTAAAATAACAGGCATTTTCATGTAATCACTTTTCCTGGAAAACAGGTAAGATCACGTATTTTAGTTAGAAAAACTCACCTGGCGTCCAGCTTAGAAGTTCTTACTTGCAATCAATTGCCTCTTCTCGCACCCACATTTACACCCACACACAATACCCGATATGACTCTGACTTACGGGATTCACATTTAACTAAGCCCAATCCGGATTCCTTAAATTTATACGTATCGGATCTGTCATCTAAAGTCAACGCCATACCGGGTCTAATGTGGCCCAAATAACTAATAATATCGAAGCCCAATTAACAAATATTTCGTAATCCAATAATTAATAATATCGGAACCCATTAACTAATATGTCTAACTTCAATAATTAATATTTCGAAATCCCACTAATTCATGTTTCTAAACCCAATACTTTAATAAACCATAATGATTCAAAAATACTTTTCTTTTACTCTCATTTCAGATTGCTAAGTCCATAAATGATTTGGTGAATATCAAATTCCCAAACTAAATGCAAAACCTACGGTCCAATTAAAGCAATTCAACAATCCCATTAAGAAAACTACAATTCGGTCCAATAGGAGGTGCCTCACGGCCCATGATCAATACCAAATACATATATTGAGTTTTAGATTCCCCAAGGCATTTTCTCCAACTAACAAAATGTTACTCTCTAATCTTCTACCCCCGTTACAAAACTCATTTATCCAATTAACAGACCGATTTAGAGATTAAAGCTCCAGTGTTCTTACCCCAATATTTCACAGCTTAAATCAAAGAGGTAAATAGAAATTAAGTTACCTTGCTTATCTATTGCACAAGAATTAATTATAGGGAAAGATTGATTACTTACCAACTTTGGAGTTCTCCCACAGACTTTACTGATAAACATCTTCTTCTCCTTTCTCCTCCTCACTTCAGCCGCCACACCCAAGAAAATACTGAATAACAAAGATAACCTAGGGATTTTGAGTCCTTATATATCTTTCTTAATTTACAATTAAGCCCCTCACTAATAACTTTCATTCTTTTCATTCCAACCACTAAACTTTCAAACCTTCTAAAATCCGGAATTTTACAATCTACATACATCTTCGTAGGCTGGGACTAAAGTTATTAATAGATGAGAAACAAGGACCAATAATAAATTTAAAGTCTAGGGATTGAAGTTAATATTATCTAGGAGCAAGGGGCCAAAAATGTAAATTATTTGTATATAAATAAAGTGATCATCACCACTAATATTTCACAACATATAATTCATACTCTTTCTCTTTTTTATTCTTTTCCACACGTCAAAAACATGTCAAGAGAGAACAGCCCCGGAAGGTATCAACCGATCAACCTTTCTTACGGCTCACTATCTACCCCATCGTCATCACAATCACTGACGGAAAGGATGACACGACCACCATCAACCCCACCGTCTTCACAAAGAATGCCAAAAAGAATAAAAGAAGAGATACTAAAATATGAAGCGGAGATCGAGGAAATCAACCAAAAATGGTCACAACTTCTTCATCAGAAGGAAAAACACATGAAAAGGATGGAAGAAGACATTGAGGAGGTAAAATGGTTGAAAAGGGAAATAAAAGATAAGGAAAGTCGTATTCAGTGCGGCAACGTACAAGTCCACAAGATTGTACAAGAGTTCGCAATACTTAAGCGCAAATAACCGATAAACAAAATTGGATTGACAAATGTAAAACACTTTATTCTTAATGGTGTTATTGATGTCTACCCACATGATGTTTCATGCGTATGAATAATAAAATGTTGTATGCTTTTCGATTTGTTTTGTTTGTGGATGATTGCAAATTGTTTGAACATTAAATTTAAGATAATTTTATATTTACTATTAAGAATATTGTTGCCGCAACACCATATCACGTCAAACTCCAATGGTCTTAACTCTCTAAAAATGGTTTTTATAAAAAACATCAATTTGAATTATTCTAAAATAAATCAAAATATTTTTTATAAAATAAATGGATTTATTTTTTATTAAAAAAAGTTACGCAGAGAAACAAGTTTTTTTAATTATATAAATGAATTTATTTTATAAAAAATATTTTGATTTATTTTAGAATAATTCAAATTGATGTTTTTTATAAAAAACATTTTTATAAAAATAAAAGTTTTTATAAAAAATATTTTGATTTATATTTATTCTTATATTTTGATTTATATTTATTCTTGAAAACTATGTGCGTAAATTTTTTTATAAAAATAAAAGTTTTTTTAATTATATAAATGAATTTATTTTTTACAAAATAAATCATTTTATTTATTTATAAAATTAATCAGTTTATTTATTTATAAAATCTCTCGATGTATTTTTTTTATAAAAAACAACAATTTGTTTTTTTATAAAATAAATCATAATATTTTAAAAAAAATAAATGGATTTATTTTTTATCAAAAAAACTTACGCAGAGAAATCTCTGTGCGTAAGTTTCTGTGCGTAAATTGTTTTATAAAAATAAAAGTTTTTTTAATTATATAAATGAATATATTTTTTACAAAATAAATCATTTTATTTATTTATAAAATCTCTCGATGTATTTTTTTATAAAAAACAACAATTTGTTTTTTTATAAAATAAATCATAATATTTTTTATAAAATAAATGGATTTATTTTTTATTAAAAAAACTTACGCAGAGAAATCTATGTGCGTAAGTTTCTGTGCGTAAATTTTTTTATAAAAATAAAAGTGTTTTTAATTATATAAATGAATATATTTTTTACAAAATAAATCATTTTATTTATTTACAAAATAAATCATTTTATTTATTTATAAAATCTCTCGATGTATTTTTTTATAAAAAACATCAATTTGTTTTTTTATAAAATAAATCATAATATTTTTTATAAAATAAATGGATTCATTTTTTATTAAAAAAACTTACGCAGAGAAATCTCTGTGCGTAAGTTTCTGTGCGTAAATGTTTTTATAAAAATAAAAGTTTTTTTAATTATATAAATGAATATATTTTTTACAAAATAAATCATTTTATTTATTTACAAAATAAATCATTTTATATATTTATAAAATCTCTCTATGTATTTTTTTTATAAAAAACATCAATTTTTTTTATAAAATAAATGGATTTATTTTTTATTAAAACAACTTAAGCAGAGAAATCTCTGTGCGTAAGTTTCTGTGCGTAAATTTTTTTATAAAAATAAAAGTTTTTTTAATTATATAAATGAATTTATTTTTTACAAAATAAATCATTTTATTTATTTACAAAATTAATCAATTTATTTATTTATAAAATCTCTCGATGTATTTTTTTTATAAAAACATCAATTTGTTTTTTTATAAAATAAATCATAATATTTTTTAATAAATGGATTTATTTTTTATTAAAAAAACTTACGCAGAGAAAAATCTCTGTACGTAGATTTTTTTTTTATAAAAATACAAGTTTTTTAATTATATAAATGAATTTATTTTTTACAAAATAAATCGTTTATTTTTATATTATATTATAGATTATTAATAAAAAGTTTGAAATTATTTATTAAATATTATATTCTTAATAATATATGATCCCTCAAGTTTAAGCTTCACAAAAAATCAGCGTATACATATAAATCTCTAAATAATTTTGAACTTTATAGAATCACTAATATCCAATTAAAATGCATCATAACCACTAACATTAATCTATACATAACCGTATACATTAATCAACGTATACATATAAATCTTTTACTAAAATGCATCATAACCACTAACATTAATCTATACACAACAAACATACATATTCAAAAAATCTAATAACTGTAATTTCTAACAATAAAATTTTTATCATAACCGTTAAAAATAAATATAGATGTTACCTCTTCCGACATTGAGTGAGTTGATTTCTTCACCGGAGTACTTTTGCCGGAATATTGCCGAAATACTTTTGCCGGAATACTTTTGTAAAATATCTTCACCGGAATACTTTTTCCGGAATATTGCCGTCGGAATTGGTAAAGAGAGATTTTTGAGAGAGTTTGTTGAATTAGGATGATTGAATAAGATTTTTGGGAGAGTTTGTTAAATATATAGAATATTTAGGTGGGAAACTTAAAATTCGAAAATTTTGAATTCGAAAATTTCAAAAATTTTGAATTTTGAAATTAAATATGACATGTAAAATTATTTTTATATTTATATGTTATAACGAATTGAATTAATCAAAGTACGTATTTAACTTTTTTTAATAAATAAGATTTAAATTATTTAGTTTCTAAAAAAGATTTAAATTATTTAGTCAACATAAAATCACATCGATGGTAAAGCTGTAATATTCTTTTCTTTTTTGTCAAATCACTATTTTAGAATCTGATTCCTTCTAAAAAAAATATAAAATCAAAATAAAAAATCAAAACTTACGCACAGAGTTCTCTGTGCATAAGTTTAATTTTCCTCCAAAAATAAAAAATAAAAAGATTTTTAAAAAAACTTACGCACAGAGTTTTATGTGCGTAAGTTTTTCAGACTCTGTGCGTATGTTTTGATTTTCCAATGTGGCGCCTACGTGGTGCGTATGTGGAGTTTACGCATACATGTAGGATGAGAAACTTACGCACAGAGTTTTTTGTGCGTAAGTTTTTTTAAAAATCATTTTTTTAAATTTTTTGGAGGAAAATCAAACTTACGCACAGAAAACTCTGTGCGTAAGTTTTGGCTATTTTGGGAATAATGTTATAAAACTGGCTATTTAGAGAAACCATTGGTGTGGAATAGCTATTTCAGGCAATTTCCCGATTTTTTATTATCTAAAAATTATATCTATTATTATGTTTATCTTATCATATTTGGTAGGTATATATAAAATTATGGACAAATAATCGTATATACAATTTTTTTGGGAGTTGTCTATACATACATCTTAGATTATTGGATTCATTAAACTATATATGTAACTATTTAATTGGTTTAATGTTAAATATTTAATTGGCCTATTAATTTTATTTACCTATTTTGATCAATTTATTTCAATTATTTTAAACATGTTGTTATTTATTCGTCAATGAAAGTTTGCCAAGTTAATTAAGGATTTATTATCTCGAATTGATATACTTTCCTAGATACTTACATACTTATCTTATTCATAATTTTTTAAATTCTGAATGTTTATCTTGATTGTGAGTTCCTATTCATAATTTTCAACTTTATAGTTAATTGTTGAAAGTTACACTTCCAAATCCCATATTGATCTTTTAACAAAAGCTTCAAAATTACTATTAAGATGTTAACAGTTTGAACTTGACTTTATGTCAAAACCAACATTTATCTGTCTAATGGCAAAATCCCTTAAAATACTATTAAGGTATTAAAATATTAAAATTAGCTTCATATGCCAAACTTATATTCATTTTGGTATCATGCCAAAATCTCTATGTTTAACATTGTTATCTTCAAATTAAATAAATCGCAATATATCAATTGGATTTTGTCTAACGAGTGTAAATAGCCCTAAGGTTTGTAGGTACTTAAGAAATTCACGTGATTCTCCTGCTACCCGGAAATCCAATAGATTGAGTGGTTTCTATTCACAAATTGAAATATTGATGATGTACTATCAACAAAAGCATATTGTCAATCAGGTAGTAGCGCAGTGGTTGATCGCCCTGAGTGATGTGGTGGAATATCCCATCTACCCAGGGTTCGATCTCAGGCGTCTTCAATATTAATAAAACATCTTTAAGTTTCAAAATTGACAGGGATTAGTCCGGGTTGTGCCTGGGATACCCTTCCCAAAAAAACAAAAGCATACTAAAATCCAAAATTGTTATGGTAATGAAATTTCATGCATAATATAGTAATTATAGACCATGGTTCGTTGTTTTAGAAAATAAATATATTGTCCATTGTTTACGACATCCTCGACTCGGATGAACTTGAGTACCATAAGATATGTTCAGATGAACACAAGCAAATATGTAAAAACCATCAAAACCTATTGACCTTGAAAAATCAATTGTAACAACCCAACTTCCAAAAATAAAGCATGCATCAATAAATATAAAGCAAGCAACCAAAACGGCCCCAAAATTTCATAGTAAAACCAGTTCAAAATAGGTTTGCGGAACAACCTATACACAGCTGAGAAATTTATAAACAAGTCTCGAAATAAAAGAAAATAATTACAACTATCAGTTAATCTTCGCTCCTAGCTTAGGCCTTCTCCTTTCCCTTGCCCGAGCCTCCTACTAACAGCTTCCCTGAAAATGGATTTAAATTTGGGAAAAAAACGAGGGTTAGACCATAAGGTCTAGTGAGGTCCCACAGAAAATCTTCGCGCCACAACAAAGTTTAAAACAGTTTATAAACAAATAATATATCAAAACAATTATCTTTCGTCCACATGAACAACGTTTTAGCTTTGGCACACTGAAGTCCCATACCTCGGTGACAACGTGTCAGTCTCATACCGCCTTATTGGAACACTCCCTTCATGACATAAATGGGACACACCCTCCGGTATGAGTACTGGCGGGACACACCCCCCGACTTAGCCGTAGCATGCTCACTCAAGATTGTATGCATACATATATCATATTCTACATGAATATAACACACATGTAGCTTTATTTAAATAAAACAGAACATGCAATTCATAACATCTTGCATATGTAAAATAACATCAGAATCATCACATTTTCAGTTAGAAAGACTCACATGTCCTTGCCTGCTACTTTGCACTTATACTTCAATCCTTAGGTCGAACACCTAAGTTAAAAGCAGAAAACGAGAGTGGTAAGTCACTCATTCCGACCTTCCCGAAATATAGTTTAACACACGCTCTGCCCAACCGGTCATTCCCTCTTCGTCCGGAAACCAAGTTATCCGGAAACAACCCGGAACTCCTGGTCCGGACACCTCTATCGGAAACCTTATCCGGAACCTTCCAGAGAACCTTATCCAGACTCTTCCGAAAAAACCCACATCCGGACTCTTCCGTAAAAACCCCACATCCGGACTCTTAGGGTTTTTATCGAGCAGAACCCAAATTGTAAAGGCACCCCCACCCCCCCTAAGGATTTCTCGTCGAGACGGTTCAAGACTCCAAAATCACCAAAGGAACGCATAATACCTTGCTATAACTATTAATCGGTCAAAGCTTATTCTCACAAACATTAAATCAAAGATTGAACACCTATTTTCTCTAAATGGGTCGATTAACAGCATGGTCTCCAAAATCCTAACTCATGACCCTAAAACAAGGAATTACCAAGGGAAAAGGAATAGAGATTATCTTCTTGATGCTGAATTCCTCTTTCAACGATTTTCCATCTTCCCAAGAGTAGCGAAGTTGATTTCTGGATTCTTTCTTTCCTCTCAAGTTGTACGCCGCCATGAGAAAAATGAAGAATAGCAATTCGAGTCTGCGGATACGGAGCCAAGTTGAAAACCACATAGTCGTGCCACGACTTTAAATAAGGCGCTGGGTGGGAGGCAACCCACCAAGGTTTGTTTCCTTTTATTATTTTTAGTTTGAGTGTGTTTTTATTTCCGAAAAAACCATAAAAATCGATAAATTGAAAAAATCAAAAATAACTGGAACAGGGACATACGCGACTTGCCACGTGGTTTGCATACCGCGCAGCAAGCCGCGGGACCCTCTGTTTGTTTTCTGAAATAGTAGGTTACGCGGTTTGCCACGCGACTTGCAAGTCGCGGGCTAAACCGCGGGAGTCCCTTGTGCCCTGTTCGCTTTTCGTGCAGTCTTTATTCCTTTCTTGCTTTGTGTGTTTCATTTTCATGTTTTTTTTTCCGTCTTGTGTTTTGTGCTTTGATTTCCTTTGTTTTGCATGTTCTCCCTATCTCCTCCGATTGATGCTCAACCTTTCAAGAATCCTCCTTCATCCGGGCAAAACAGGTACGCTCTAAACTTTTCATAATAACGAGTGGTGTAAGATGTTTGTTCGTATTGGTTAAACGAGATGCAACAAACCTAAGTTTCACTTAGGTTTGGGGTGCCTCATCTTTCACATCTACACACTCAATTCTTTAGACCCTGTTCAAACCTCAGTTTTTCCGAGGTTTGGGGTTGGCTTTTATTTGGCAAACCTAGGCCACGGCCTAGGTTTGGGGTGCCCATTTTAGAAATTTTGGGTTTTCTTTTGCTTGCTATGTAATGCCTTGCCAGTCCTTTTGATAACTGTAATAACTGCACAATGATTCGAGTCGCATCACCTACGACTATACTTGCACATTGGGGACAATGTGTGGGTAAGGTTTGGGGTTGCCCCAAACGGGCCCAAGTTATGCACGTAGATTTTCGGCACTTCTGAGTGTCTAGATCATAATAGCTAAAATTTTTCGTTTTGAATGATTGAGACCAACCATTGTGGAAAGAACCTTGTGATAGTGACGTAACCGTTAGGGAAGGACCGGGAAAGGACATGACTTGGGACATTAGTGGAGACCACCCGATTGTGAGTTTTACGCCTAAAAAACGTTGTTCATTTCGAGGGATTCATACACCTAATTCTTATACACAGTTTCGAATTCCTTGTCGTGAATGTAGAATGATCTCGCTACATTATTGAATTGAGTAGCAAAGACGAACATCGGGATATTAGGTAAGGGTATAGTAGACCATATCGTGTGGACCTTAAGATATGATTCCAGGCATTATGTGTTTTGTTTTTAACCATTTTTAGTTATCGTTCCCTTTCGCCCTTTGTGTGTATCCATAGCCCTTTTGCAGCCAAACACGCACCTTAATTCTTTTTAAACCCACCATTAAACCTTTAGCCATAAGCCTTAGCCAACCTTATCCGAAAGTGTGTCGATCGGAAGCGGTAATGAACAGCGAGAGATAGAGCAGAAAAGAAAGAATTCCGGCCAGTCATGAGAACAAAATTGGGTCAATGTAACCCAAGAAATAGAAAAGAGGACCAATGAAGTCCAAAAAAATTAAAAAAATACAGTTATTTAGATAGTACATAGAGCTGTATAATAAGTGAGTCAAAATGGCTCCGAGAGTGACAAATAGGGCCAAATGATAGAAAGTGAAGTAAAAAGTTCAGAATTGCTAATGATCGACACGCCAAGGATTTTTGATCCTTTTTACCCTTCGTTTCTTAGCCTTAACCTTAGCCCCGTTATAACCCTTGTAAAGACCTGGATGATCTTTTGGAAAACGTGATTAGAGTCTACGAATACCTCTACTGATATTCCCTGTCTTGCTACTTGATTCCTTCTGAGATCAATCTTTTGGACACTTGTGCGTCTTTCATGTTAGTTGTCATGAAATTATTGCGTATTCTTGTACATAACCTCCATAACATGACAACATGTGCGATAACCTAGGTTCGAGTGCAAAGAGAGTATCCCGTGAGGTAGGGTCGAGGCGAAATATTTTCCCTAGTATGTTCAGCCCTAGTCTAACCTTAATGTAATCGGAACAGTCACGAGTTCAATTCCCAATGGAAGGTCATAGATCGGACGAAATAAGAATGAGGCGAGAGTGAGATAGATATTCACGGGTATGGGAAATCACCGATGCACCACTTGGCACCGATTGGGAATTATGCAGTCATTATTAGTCCACTGTGTGCTTTTATTCTATTTTTATCGCTAATTTGCTTGGGGACAAGCAACGCTCGGTTTGGGGTTGTTGATAACGCCACTTTTTGGCGTTATTTTCAGTTCTCAAACCTATGAGATTGGCTTGTGTTCAAGTAAAAAGGCGTATATTTTACGGTTTATCTAGTGAATTATACAGGTTATCTAAGAGGCGGCAATCATCGAAAAAAGAAGCTAAAAAGAGCCCAAAAAGAGCCAAAACGAAGCCTAACGGAAGCCCAAAAGTCAAGCCCAAGACCCACGACCGAACCAGGACCCAAACCGCGAACCAAACGACGACCCACGCTGCAAAAACCATACGCGCGACTTAGCCCGCGACTTGCAAGTCGCGTGGCAAGTCACGTAACCCACTGTTTCGCGAAAATCAGTATTTTATTTCGGGTTTTAGGTCACTTTTCGATATCATTCAGACGGCACACGATCGGGAGCAGCAGAGGGGCGATTCTGGACGATTTTTCGGAGTCCTCGAAGCCACGTTAGAGAGCCGATCAAGGAGACATTCATCACGGAACGTAGAGAAGAACACGAGAGGAGGGAGTTATCATCACTTTTATTACGATTTCATCTTTCACGATTAATCATGTTTACATACACTTTTGCATCTTTTTCTCTTGTGTTTGACTCCACCAGCGACATGAACTAACCGGTTCGTGTTGGGGGTTGGAATGAATTCGGTTTGTAAGCATGTGACGAATTGAATTGAACTTTTATCAGTTTTCCCTAATTAATGGAGTATGTGATTTTGTTCTTAATGCTTTTGTGAATTTGGCCAATTTACAATTGATTTGTTGTTAGTGACTGAGTTAGGGAGAATTAATTGCTATTTAGAATTAGGAATTGCATACCTAAAGTTCGAAAGGTGATAGAGATATACCAAGTAAGCTTTAGTCCCAATTAAAACGTTAGGTTGATGTCGAGAGATAAAATCTAGCGAATTTAAATTTAAATCGTGTACTTAATGTGTTTTGGAATCCATAGGTGAGATCGAGAGATATGAACTTATCCTTTTCAAAATAAAACCCGTTGTTGTTCGAAAGAGAACGACGGTGATCTTAAAAGATTTGGGAATCATTAAGGGGATTAATTGATAACTGTTTTGAGTCAATTGTTTGCATGAGTAGAACCTGAGGATTTCCAACCCTCAACTTTTCTCTCTATCAAAGTTTCCAAAGCTGTTTCTGTTTTGTCTTGTGTTTGGTTTGTTTACTTATTGCAATTATGTAGTTTAAAACCAGTCTTCCAAATTCGATAGTTCAGTTAATAGCAATTATAGTAATTGTGATATTTAGTTCCTAGTTCCCCGTGATTCGATACTCGTACTTCTCTATGTACTATTACTTGAATTCGACCCGTACACTTGCGGTTAGATTCACGGGGGGTAAAACTCTCGTGTCAGGCGCACACGTAATTGGTGCGGCCTCATGCATCAAATCTATTCTAAACTCCACTTGACGATCTGGGGGCAGACTCGTCAAGTCGTTCGGAAACACTTCCGGGTACTCAGTTACTATAGACACATCCTCCACTCCCTTCTTCTCTTTCTTAGCATCTAGCACATACGCTAAATACCCAAGACACCCCTTCCCCAAACATCGCTTAGCTTTCATCATAGATATCATATACGACTTCCTATCCCGACGATAAATATTATTAACTCTTGAAAATATTATTGGATATGATTCATAATATAAGATGCAAATAAAAATTATAGTTTATCAAATATATGATGAGTTCATATGTAACTAGAATTAATATTTGATGCATCTTATATTACGAATCATCTTCTTATTACATACGATGTTAGTGTCGTTATCAGCTAACCAATCCATTCCTATAATCACATCAAACTCCGCCATACCCATCGGGTATAAACGTAATGGAAACAAATGGTCGTCTATGTCAATGTTACACCCCTCATAGACCTCATTCACCCAGACTCGACTATCATCCGCAACCTCCACCTCAACCCCAAAATTCAACCTCTTGGGTTGCACTTGCAAATTCCGAATAAACGTCGGCGACACAAAAGAACGATTTGCACCCGAATCAAACAATACGTTAGCAAAAGTCGAGTCAATAGGGAAAATACCTGTCACCACATCAGGAGTATTCACTGCTTCCTCCGCCGACATGTGAAATACCCTTGCCTTCGCCCGAGCAGGCTTCACCTTTTTATCTCTGTCCCTTCCATTGCCATTACCTCCATAGCTACCAGCAAATCCCCTTTTTAGCTGTGGGCAGTCCATCTTGATGTGGTCTGGCGAACCACATTGGTAACATGATCTCGGACTACGGCAATCCCGTGCCATGTGCCCCGTCCTCCCACACTTATAGCATCCTTCTTTATCTGACAAACATTCCCCTTTATACACCCGGTTACATTTACCACAAAACCTCTCCCCCACTCTTGATCCTACCCGTAACTCGGGTTTAGGAGCATTCGGCCTCTTAGCATCATGGTGCAACCCGTCCCACTTCCGTTTGTCACCAACACTTTCTGTCATCTGTCTGTTCTTTTCCTTCTCTGTCAGTTCAGCTGTATCCACTGCCGCTTAGAAAGTAGTGGGATCCTTTACCTGGACCAGCTCTCTCACACTGCTCTTCAATCGCCAAAGGTACCTATTTATGCGCCTTTCCTCAGTAGGCACATACAATTCTGCGAATCGAGTTTTTTCAATAAACTTAGATGTGTATTCATGCACTGTCATTGTTCCCTATTCCAACCCCAAAAATTCTTCCTCCAGTTTCTTAACTGCCGCCAACGGCCAGAATTGCACCTTAAACCTTCTAGTGAACGTTTCCCACGAAGTTGACTTGGCCATGTCGGACCCTTTCCCACCGGTTTCCACATCCCACCAAAAGATGGCATCAGATTTCAGCATCAACATCACGTACAGTACCTTGTCTCCCTCAGCACACTTGCTGGTATCAAAAGCCAGCTCCATTTCTCGAATCTATTTCATGGCCATCACTAGGTTATGCTCTCTACCAAAAGAAGGAGGTTTGCACGATGCAAAAGTTTCAAAAGTACATCCTTTCGCTGCCTTAGATTCATCAGCTACCAACGGAGTCGGCTATGAATGATCTCTTACCTCAGTCGGAGGTAAGCTAGATGCTTCGGTCTTTATCTCATTCCCATTCTTAGTTCGTCCCTCCGACGTAGACTTAACCTGATTATCTAACATTGCTTGCAGTGTTTCTTGTACTTTGCCCATTTCGGCAGTAAACTTTTCCTCAGTCACAAATGCTTGGTCCCAGTTTTTCCTCGGACTCTTCGTCTGACTTCCTCCTCCCACCGAGGCGGTACTATCCTGGTGGAACGGTTCACAAACTTCAGGTGCCCCCACACTCTTAGCCCGATGGGTAGTCGACCCCTTCTTTCCCCATCGAGTCGCCACGCCAGCTCCCTTTGCATGGGTGGTAGCTCGCTGGGGCGGTCTTCCCCGTCGTCTTCCCCGGCCTCCGCCCCTCCCACGGGTGGTAGCCAGCCTTGGAGGATCAACTGGTCCATCCTCTAGGACTTCTTCCACACGGATCCCTCTCGCAGTCGGGATCGTACCTACTACCGGCATAAATCTACTTCTCAAGGTTCTTTCAGACATTCTTGATTACTGAAACATACCAAAATAAACAACATAAGGCAACAGCTCCAGATTAATAAGGCAATTTAAGCACATACATATACCTGTAAATCCGTGGCTATACTGGCCAGGTGTAACTCTGAACTTACCATACATGACAGTCCTCCCTACCCTATCATTCATGTTCCTGTTAAGGTCTCCTAGGCTTTCCTAATTTCTCAGCTGTGATTTCTACCTTCTCAGTTTAAGTCTAGGCCCGTCCGGTCACCTAAATCTCTTAAACTATGGCTCTAATACCAACTGTAACAACCCAACTTCCAAACAAAAAGCATGCATAAATAAATATAAATCAACCAGCCAAAACGACCCCAAAATTTCAGAGTACAACCAGTTCAAAATAGGTTTGCGAAAAAACCTATACACAGCCGAGAAATTTCTAAACAAGTCTCGAAATAAAGGAAAGCAAATATAACTATCAGTTAATCTTCGCTCCTAGCTTAGGCCTTCTCCTTGCCCTTGCCCGAGCCTCCTACTAACAGTTTCCCTGAAAATGGATTTAGATTTGGAAAAAAGCGAGGGTTAAACCATAAGGTCTAGGGAGGTCCCTCAGAAAATCTCCGCCACAACAAAGTTTAAAACAGTTTATAAACAAATAATATATCAAAACAATTATCTTTCGTCCACAGGAACAACGTTTCAGCTTTGGCACACTGAAGTCCCATACCTCGGTGACAACGTGTCAGTCTCATACTGCCTTATTGGAACAGTCTCTCCATGGCATAAACGGGACACCCCCCCCGGTATGAGTACTGGCAGGACACCCCCCGACTTACCCATAGCATGCTCACTCAAGATTGTATGTGTTGGTCCCGAAGGGTTATACAAGTTTGTAGAAGGGGGGGGGGGTTGAATACAAACACAGACTTTTATCTTAAAAATTGTTTATTGATATATATCAAACAATTTACAGTTTGTTGCAGAATAAGATCAAGTATAAAACCTAATCTAAACAAACTAGAGAATCACACATATTTCTTGCACTAGAAAAGATTGAGAGAGAATAAGAAAACCTAAGAAAAGATTTTCTTGCACTAAGTAGTTCAGCGAGGAAAGAGCTTCTTCAAGAATGAAGTAGGGTTTCCTATTTATACTGCATGCATTAAATGCAAGTCAGTACAACTTTACACGTGGCAGCGTCTGGTTGGTTGCATGGATTTGACTTTAGCAAACATCCCTTTTTGGCCGCATGATGAACAACGTAGTTAGCAGAGTGGTTTGTACGATCCTGGACAAGGGATGTCCTTCTAACAAATCGTACAAAGGCGTTCAAGGAGAAGACAAAAGTAACTTGTAGAACAGGCTTCATGATCAGCGATCACTGAATAGATCTTTATCAGCGAATGATAAAGTTCAGCGTTCGCTGAAGTCTTCTATTTGAAACTTCGCGTGAAATTGACAAGTCTTGGCTTCGCTGATATCCGCATCAGGTCACTAGTAGACTTAGTCACTCGTTCGTCAGTTTGGTCTTCGATTTCAGCTTTGAACTCAGTTGTCGCGAATCTTGTCTTCAGGGATCATAAGTAAACAAATACAAATAGAACTATCAGCGATCATTAGTGAGACTAAATAGGCTCAGGGCTCACTGATGTACATGTATCGCTGAAGTATAAATTAAAGCACATGTTTCCATCAGCGATACTAAACAGGCTTAGTATATTTTTCATAGATGGCAAAACTTTAATACATATTGTTTACTTACAATTTTTACTAAGTAATTCAGAGAGTCATTATCAAATCACTGAAGGGTTTGGATCAACAATCTCCCCCTATTTGATGATGACAAAGCAATAAAGGAAAATTGTTAAGTTAAAACATAAGGATAAAAAGGACTCATAAAATACGTGTCCCATTTACTATTTTCAGGGATCTTTTCTAGTACTGATGGAGTAGAGTATTTCATTGAAATTTTTCATTAACTTCGTAAATCAGATTACAAGGGTAGTGGAAAAATTATAAGTACAATGAAAATAATTACAAGTACAAAAAATTTACAAGCTAATAAAATAGAAGAATACAAGGTGATCCTATCAGCTATTCAGGTTATTTCTTGAAGAGAAGTTCATCAAGGGTATTAGTCTTTAGAATCATCCAATCAGGGACTATTACTCCCTGTTCCCGTCTTTGTTTGGCTTCGCGGTAGATATGGGGTTTCATGAATGTTCCAAGGAAGGAGCGATCACACCAGTATAATAGGTCTCTGAGTTGTTCGATATGAGCGATGGGTAACTCAGACGAGCGTTAGAAACACTTCCGTCCAGTGTAATCAAGAAAGAATATGCCATAAGGTTCACTGACCACCTTTCCAGCTTCGAATTTTTCAGCAGGTGGCAGTGAGATGTCGAGGCCCGATAGATCAGCGTTTGGACCGAGTACAGCTTCACAAGAAAAGTCAACACTAGTCTCGTTCCATATAACGAGTCCTGAAGATAGCGAATCCTTCTTCTTTGGAGCTCTTCGTCTTTGTAGGATGGCTGGAGGAGGAGGTAAATCAACAGCTGAAGTGACTAGGTCGATTAGCTTGTTGATAGTACTTTCAACACAAGATTTAAAGCTTTATCGGAATAGCTGAATTGCAACCCGAATTTCCAACCATTCATTTAGCCCAAGACTCTCCAATGCTGAGAGATAGCAGGTTCTCGCCACTCCGTTCTCCCTGACAATGGTGACATCAATCAGTGAGATTCCTCTAATAGTTCTTCCCTTCAGGTTTACTTGTTTGATTCTTGCTGGTAAACTCCTGAAGTGAAGTTTCTTTTTACACCAGGCAAGGGTGTTGTCGTTGACCTTTCTCTTCTTTTCTTTCTTCTTACCAATCTCTTTAAGCAGTTGTTGCTGGACTCTGAGGGGAAATTTCTTCAGATGAGGATCCTTTACTGAACGTTGAGCAAGTTCAAGAGCAAAGGATTTATCAGTGAGCTCATATTTCTGTTGTTCAGCGAGGATCTTCTCTGCTTTGAGACATTCAGCTATTTTCTTTTGGAGTCAGACAGTTGAGGTGGGCAGGGATGAGTCATTGACTTTCCAGCTTTTGGATCATAGCTGCTTTCCTTCGATGTTCATCTTCATATGTCCGCCGACGAGGCAGAGAAGGTCTTCTACGATGGGAAAGCAGTTGTTGTTCTTCTTCAGCTTGTTCATCAGTCTCATTCAGGATCGAGACTGACATTATTGCAAGATCCTCAGCTCTGGTAGCTGGAATTATTTGTTGAGCAGCGGGAGCTTCAACTGCATCCTCAGGCATGGGAGAGGACTAGATGAAACAAAATGATCATTAGAGTTAGATTTTTTGAAGGTAGAAAAGAGATAGAAAAAGAATAGGCTAAGTGTTTAGAGGTTTTAGGAGGAGTAGGGTAGAAGTTGAGAAGGGGTAGAGGAGTTAGGCAGTGTATGGGAAGAGATAGTAGCATACCTGACAGGTTGGATTCTTCAGAACGATAGCCAAATTGTCTTCGGCACGACCCTTGTTTTTGCCTTGCAGAGTCTTCTTAGCAGAAGACTTAGCAGCGGTCCCCTCCCCTGGTTCATTAATGGAGACACCCATTAGAGTAGAGGCCTTTATTTCAGTAGGTTGGAACCAATAGTCGTCTTCATCATCATCATCATCATCCTTGAGAGAAGAACGAGATGAAGGTTCTTCATCGGCTATGTTCAGCTCCTCCTCCTCTTCTTCATCTTCCACATCATCAGTGAAGAGGGTTACTTCTTTTTCCGCCGTAGGAGAGTGAGGGTCGTCTCCTTGCTCCCCCTTAGAAGGAGAGGGACTTTCAGCGGTTCCCTCAGGATGACCAACTTCTTGAGGGTCTTTATCAATGTTCTCTTCCTCCCCCTCAACATTCAGGGGGAAGTCTTCAGCATTCTTATACCCCTCTTCACCTGAATGGGGGGAGGTAATAGCAGCATCGCCAACAGCATCAGCATGTTCCTCAGGGACCCTGTCTTCTTAGCCAGGGTGCCCTGAAGTTAATGCCTAAATGTTTTCCACCTTCTCCATTCTGTCTTTGAAGACAGAAATGGAGGGTGTATCCTGAATAATGAAGTCCACTTCCATCTCCAACTTCTCTCGGTCATCCAGAGTGAAGTGAGATAGAGGGAAAGTGGGGGCTTCCAAGCGATTAAGAATTTTGGTGAGCAGAGAGTTTGAATCAGAAACTTTGGAGGTCAAGCTGCTCACCTCTTTGAAGGCCAGTGAGTTCGGTCTTCAGCGTTGCAACCTCGCTGCTGAGTTTGGAGTAATTGGTGGAGAGATCATTGTAGCCGGTGGAGAGTGTGGCGACCTCTAATTTGACGGCCTGGCATGCTGATGTGTTGTTGGTGAGAGCGACCTCCAGGTCCTTCACTCCCCCTTTTAGAGATGAAAGATCAGTAGTAGTAGCTTTCTCTACCAGGGAGGTGGAAACATTCTTCAGCGTCACCCCAGCATCATTAATCGATGAGGTGTTTGATCCGAGGTTAGTGGAGAGAGATTCCACTTTATCAACGATGTCCTTGAGGGACGTGCTGATCGTGCCCAAGTTAGGACCTAAAACAGAAAGTAACTTGTGAGCAAAGGAAAGCTCAAAAGTTGGGGTTTAAGAAACGGTTGAGGATTGTGTTTGGATACCTGTAGGATTAGGATTGGAAAAGGCGTCGATGTCCCTGATGCCTCCCCAATATTCGATGTCGTCCTCGAAGGAACGAGCAGGGATAAATGTAGAAGATCCTCCAGGTCATGTAGTATTGCGATGCATCAGATTCCTGAGCATGGCAGCGCTCGTGTCCATCACCAAGAAAGATGTAACCTTAGGGGGGTTGGAGATGACCGAAGGAGCAGAAGAAGAAGGGGCTGAGAAGATAGGTGCAGCAGTATCAGCGTTGGATACGCCGAGAGAGACCTCTTCAGTGTGTTGAGGTGCTGAAGATGTTTGGGTAGGATCATGTTAGCTCCAATCTTTTTCTTTATAGAAGTATTGAAAAATAGGCTAAGTATAGAAGTCTTCGACAGAGGCTCTGCCGAGTAACCGAGAAGACCGAAGTAAAGAATCACCAGAAGACTCTTCAATGCGGACAAGGCCACAGAGCCTCTGTCACACTTGACAGACCCTCTGTGGTATAAAAGACTAGAGCTCTATACAAGGATAATCGTGCTTCTCACGATTTCTGTTGTACGAAGATCCTGAAGATCATTCGTACAAGGCGTGACCTGACAACTCCACGTGTCAAACTCTGATGGGTCTTAGCCTTAGTAGAAGACGGTGCATTTAATTAACGTTGTACCCTCAATAGTACCTGAATAGTGTCTTTGTAACTTCAGTCCTTTTTGTCTAGAGCTTGTCTCCTTTAGAAGTAGTATAAATAGAAGACTCATGTTGAGTTCTTCTATTAAGCTTTGCACAACACACACACCATTAGAACATAATTCTTGTTATATCATAGGTGTTCTTGGTGTTCTATTCATATCAATATACAGTGGGTTATTGAGCTATTTATCTGTGTTATTTACACTTTACGTATTTGATATTGTGTGTTCTTCTACCTTATTATATCTTTTAGTTCGTTAAAAACGCTTCCGCATTATATCTTGTTTGAACTATTAGATAGAATCATCATTGTCAAGCAAAACAGGAACCAACAATTGGTATCAGAGCCGTTCTTGATTTTCTATATCAAGAGATCCTCACTTATAATGATTTTTGGTAGAAACCTGGAGTAATTTTAACCTGTTCTTCACTTATTTCAAAACAACCTATATTTTTCTGC
The DNA here is from genome assembly GCA_033807775.1 of Saussurea involucrata. NCBI lineage: Eukaryota > Viridiplantae > Streptophyta > Magnoliopsida > Asterales > Asteraceae > Saussurea > Saussurea involucrata. The sequence continues at coordinate 66,271,049 of CM066320.1, read as the reverse complement.
CATTCTCGACCTGTTCGACCATGGTAAACTTACAGTCTGTTACTACGGTTAAATCTCCATTTTAGTGCAATGTTCAAAGGTTTTAAGCTTATAAACACCATTCGAAACATCCAATTCATCTTCTGAAAGTTTACTGTTCATACCCTATTTTCTGGATTTCTCAACCTCTTTCAAAATGACAAACACAAACAACTTCTTCACCGCTGGTTCTTTAACCAAGCCACCCATACTACTTAGAGATGAGTACCCTCAGTGGAAGATACGAATGATTCACTTCTTCGCGGGTACTGACAAAGAACTCGTCTACTATATCAACAATCCTCCTTAACACTTAGTGAAAATTGTAAGTAAATTATATGTATTAGAGTTTCACTATCGCTGATAAGTACTAAGACTGTTTCAGTACCGCTGATAGTAACTCTCGCTCTTTAAAGTTAAATAGTCAGCGAACTCTGTTCATCAAGTAGGTCTGAGCCTGTTCAGTCTATGAGATGATCGCTGATAATTTAGTTTGTTTACTTATGATCCCTGAAGACAAGTTTCACGTCAACATATGTTCTACGCTGAAGTCGAAGATCAAGCTCAAGAACCAGTGACAAGTCTACTAATGAACTGATGCGAATATCAGCGAAGCCAAGATTTGTCCACTCAACGTGAAGTATCAAGTAGAAGACTTCAGCAATCGCTGAACTTTATCATTCGCTGATAAAGAACTGTTTCAACGAAAGCTGATCATGAAGTCTCCTTGCAAAGTACTATTGTCTTACCTCCCTTGCACGTCTCCGTACGAACTGTCAGAACGGACATCCTTTTTGTCTATGATCGTACAACAACTCTGATTCTACACTGTGCACCATGCGGCTACTAAGGTTGTCTACAAAGGTCAATGACATGCAACCACTCAGCTGCTGCCACGTGTAAAGCAATACTGCCATGCATTAAATGCATGCAGTATATAAGAAGAACCCTACTTCAGAAATGAAGTGCGCTCAACCATCTTCTTATTCTTCTTTCTATCTGTGTGTTAGGTTATTATTCGTAATTTCCTTATCTCCTTCTAGTGCAAGAAACTTAGTGTTCTTAACTTGTTTAGATTAGGTTAATCCTTAATCTTGTTCCGCAGCAAGTTGTAAATTGTCTTGATTTATCAATAAACAATTTAGAAAAGTAAAAATCGTGTGTTTGTATTCACCCCCCCCCCCCCCCCCCTTCTACAAACTTGTATAACCCTTCGGGGCCAACAAGTGGTATCAGAGCAGATTTATTTAATCTCATAAACAAGATCTAATCTATACTAAGATCTATCTTCCTTGCTATTTCTGAAAATGGCCACCAACACAAACACTAACTATATTGACAATGGTTCTCTTGCAAAACCCCCTAGATTCTCCAGAGATAATTTTAATCTATGGAAAAATAGGATGATTCTCTTCTTTGAAGGTGTAGACCCTACTATGCCTTACTATCTTGAAAACGACCCATATATTCCTATAAAAATTGATCCTGCAGTTCCAACCGCTGAGAATAGTCCTGCTATTCCAGAAAGGCTGATTCCCAAGGAAATTCATGTGGACTGATGAAGATAAGAAGAAAGTGGCTATCGACACAAAAGCCAGATCGATACTCTCCATGGCTCTTCCTGACGAAGTCTACCATTCCGTCATGAACCTGGAAACCTCAAAAGCTATGTGGGACACAATCTGTGTTCAGTATGAAGGTACTTCTGAAGTCCAAGGCTCTCAAAAGTTCAACCTGGTAAGACAGTACGAAAGCTTCATTTGTGGTAAGAATGAAACTCTCTCTGAAGTACACCAACGTTTTAACTGCTTAATAATAGATCTGAAAACTGTTGGTAAGGAATATTCTAACTTTGAAGTACTGACAAAGTTCTTAGAATGTTTACCTGAAAGCTGGGACAGTTATTCAATGTGTCTCAAGCTGTCAAAAGATCTTAGATCTATGACTCCTTCTACCTTATATGGCACGATGTTGAATCATGAGCAATCGAGTCATCTTAAGAAGAATCTTGTAAAAGATTCCAAAAGCACCCCTGTTGCTTTACTCTCTGAGTTACCTTCCACTCAGCGATCTACGATCACTGTCACTGAGTTGGAAACTAACTCTGAACGTTCATCAGATTCTGACGCTTCAGATGATGATGAAACTCTGGCATTCCTGGCTAATAAGTTCAGGAGATTTGCTAGAAAGAGTAATTTCAAGAAGAACAAACCTCTTGCTATTACTGACAAGCCAAGATCATCAACCCCTGTTGATAAGGCTACTGCTACTTGCTATAACTGTGAAAAGATAGGATATTTTGCTAGAGAGTGCAGGTCAAAGAAAGTCTCTAGACCCTCAGTTTTTCCCAAGAAAAACTTTACTCCCAGGACTAGAGATGAAAAATACAAAAAGCTGAAAGAAAGGTATTCAAACCTGAAAACCTTTAAGAAGAAAGGCAAAGGCCTTATGGCTGACTATGATTGGGCTGCCTCTGACGAAGAAGAATCATCTGACTCTGAAGATGATGGTGAAGCCAATCTATGTCTCATGGCCAAACTTGAAGATGAGGAAGAAAATTCTAACATTCCCTCTACTTCAACCTCTGCTACTAAGGTATCACCTTCCTTCTTTACCAATATTTTAAATATTGATGAAGCTGATAGTCTTCGAAAGATCGATCTCATGACTAGAAATTTATATGAAGCCATGAATGGCAAAACTGTTGTTGAAAATCAAAACCTTGATCTCGCTGAACAGCTTAAAAACTGTCACCTTCAAAAAGAAAATCTTTCTAAAATTGAAGAAGATTTTAAAGATCAAGTTCACTTAAATCAGCTAGTCAAAATCGAGCGCGAAGAAGCTATCGCTGCTTTAAAAGCTGAAAAAGCTACTGTTGATGGATGGTATAATTCCTCAACAAAGATCACTGAGATAATAAAGTATCAGATTCCCCTAAGTGATAAGCGTGGTCTTGGTTACAAAGCTGATACTCTCGAACCATCCACTGATCGTTCCATGCTTAAATTTGGAATGTTCGTATCCTCTATCCCTGACACTTTCTCATCTCAGTGTTCCTCTTCAAAACCTCCTATCCCTGAGGAAATTTCTACCTTAACTTCTAAAGGTAAAGAGAAAATTGTTTATCCAAAACCTACCTCAGTCTTTAAAAATAAAGGTAAATGAATTGCTTTTAACCAAAATCCTTAGAAGGGTACCTTTGTACCAAAGCTGAATGTTTCTAAAGCTTCAGTGACTTATCCCTCTGGTTCAAAGAATAAGATCCCTGGATTTATTCAGCGTGGATCTATTCAGCGATCCACTCCTAGAATCAAAGTGGATACTATTGGTAAGACATCCGAAGAACTGAATGTTCCTCCTGTTTCAAATACCAAAAGTTTACTTGGTACTGGTCCTTCTAATTCAAAATCAAAAGCTCAGCATGCAAATGGTCCTAGAACTACTTTTAGTTATAGGAAATGTTATCATTGTGGACTTACCAATCATATTGCTAGTAAGTGCCCCACAGCCACCAAGCTGAAAAGATAGCTAAGGTGAAGATCATTGCCCCCAAGGCAAAGAAGACCACCGAGGTTAAGAAATTAACCAAAGTGAAGACCGACAAAGCTGAATCTTCAAATGCTGCGAAGACTGCTGAACCTTCCACCTCCTCTTCTACCTCCACTGACAAGTGTGTACACATGGTTAAGTGGGTACCCAAGACAAACTAATCTTCCTTTGTAATGCATTAATAGAAGGGTATCTGGTATCTCGATAGCGGATGCTCTAGACACATTACTGGTAAGAAGAACGTGCTCACTGAGTACAAAGAAGAGAATGGTCCCTCTGTAACTTTCGGTGGAAATGGAAAAGGACATACCCGAGGGTTTGGTGTACTCTCTAATGGTACAACAACCTTCAGAAGAGTTGCATATGTTGAAGGGCTGAAGCATAATCTTCTAAGCATCAGTCAGCTTTGTGACATGGATAACAAAGTAATCTTTACTAAGGAATCCTGCTTTGTCGCTGACAAAAAGGAGAAGATAGCTCTCAGCGGTTATCGTTTGGAAAATGTTTATGTAATAAACATAGACTCAACAACCACTGAGAACTCCTGTTTCTTCTCAAAAGCATCATCTGATGTCAACTGGTTATGGCATAAGAGGCTCTCTCATCTAAACTTCAAGACACTGAACACTCTTTCTTCTAAAGAGTTAGTCACTGGTCTACCTCAACACTCATACGCCAAAGAGTCCTTATGTTCAGGGTGTGAGAAAGGGAAGCAGACCAAAGCAAGCTTTAAGTCTAATCAAGTTTCCTCAGTGTCATCTCCTCTACAACTTCTCCATATGGATTTGTTTGGCACTGTTAACAAACAATTCATCGCTGGAAAGAAATATACGCTGGTCATAGTTGATGAATTCTCTCGCTATACATGGGTAATGTTTCTCCGTTCTAAGAGTGACACACCTGAAGAACTCATCACCTTTGTCAGGAAAATGGAAGTCATGAACAACTTGACCGTTCGCTCAATAAGGAGTGATCATGGGACTGAATTCAAAAACAATTCTCTTGATTCCTTCTTTGAGAGTAAGGGTATTTCTCACAACTTTTCTTCAGTGAGAACACCGCAACAAAATGGAGTCGCTGAAAGAAGAAATAAAACTATTATTGAAGCTGCACGTTCAATGCTCAGCGATTCTCACCTGCCTACTCAGTTTTGGGCAGAAGCTGTCAACACTGCTTGTTTTACGCAAAACAGGTCGCTGATAGTCAAAAGATTTAATAAAACAGCCTATGAACTTTTTCATGGGAGAAAGCCTTCAATTAGCTTTCTTTACATCTTTGGATGTCAGTGTTTCATATTGAACAACACAGATGCCCTTGGAAAGTTTGATCCTAAGGCTGATGATGGAATCTTTCTTGGATACTCCTCAGTCTCCAAAGCCTTCAGAGTCTTCAATCGAAGAAGACAAACTGTTGAAGAAACTATTCACGTCACCTTTGACGAATCCCGTTCAGCGAATTCTCGACCTTCTGCTGATACTGAAGGACTGAATCAATGGATGTTTTCACATCTTGGTGATTCAGAAGATATTCCCACTCCTCATACTCATACCGTTGAATATGATGGTCCTACTATCATCCCAAACATGCAGACTAGTGAAGCTGAAACTTAATGGGTCTCAGCTGTTCCTCTAAACACTATGCCTGCTTCTGAACCAAATGTCTCAGACATTCCATCTACTTCTCAGCAATCAGTGAATGTGATGACATCTGCACCTACTCCTCTCTTGGCTGATATTCCAGAAGTTGCTGAAGCCTCATCTTCAGCCCCTCCAGTTCAGGTTGAGTCAGCGATTCATGCTTCGGCTCAGCGATGGACTGTCAATCACCCTATTGATCAAATTCTTGGTGATCCAAACGCTGGTGTTCAGACTCGACGAAGTGCAGGTAATATTTGTTTATTTGTTAACTTATTTTCTCTGATTGAACCAAAGAAAATAGATGATGCCCTCAAAGATCCAAACTGGGTCAGCGCTATGCAAGAAGAGCTGACTGAATTCGAAAGAAACAAAGTTTGGAATCTTGTTCGAAGACCAACTGACAAGACAGTGATAGGAACTAAATGGGTCTATCGAAATAAGTTGGATGAACATGGAACTGTAACCCACAACAAAGCTCGACTTGTTGCTCACGGATACAGACAAGAGGAAGGTATAGAATACGATGAAACATTTGCTCCAGTAGCAAGACTAGAATCTATTCATCTATTCTTAGCTTATGCTGTACACAAAGACTTCAAAGTGTATCAAATGGATGTTAAGTCAGCATTTCTCAATGGAAAGCTGAATGAAGAATTCTATGTGGAACAACCTCCAGGATTCTCAGATCCTAAGCGTCCAGGTTATGTTTATAAACTGGATAAGGCACTTTATGGCTTAAAGCAAGCTCCACGTGCATTGTATGACACTCTATCCTCTTATCTCCTAATTGAAAATTTTAAGCGAGGTAAAATCGAAAAAATTCTATTTTTCAGAATAGTGAAAGGTCATATCATTCTTGTTCAGATATATATTGATGACATTATATTTGGTTTTACTAACCCTGACCTTTGTACTCGTTTCGCTGATAGAATGAAAGCAGAGCATAAAATGAGTATGATGGGTGAGCTAACATATTTCCTTGGTCTTCAGATAAAGCAAAATGAAAAGGGAACTTTCATAAATCAGGGAAAGTATGTTAAAGATATGCTGAAGAAATTCGATTTAACTCAGAGTTCAGCTTTGAAAACCCCTATGGCACCACCGCTGACACTAAACAAGGATTCAAATGGAATACCTGTTAATGTCACGCTGTACCGTAGGATGATCGGCTCTCTCTTGTATCTTACAACTAGCCGACCTGATATTATGTATGTGTTAGCTTCAATCTTCCTAATCGTAGAAGTATTTAGAAGTAGTGAAAAATAGGCTAAGTGAAGAAAGCCTCTTACAGAGGCTCTGCCACTTCCGAAAGATCAAGGTCAAGAAGCTACAGAAGCTACAGAGGTGTCCTACAGAACCTCTATCTTACGCACAAAGAAGACCAAAGACTCGGAACCCAGTGAAGACTGCTCTACAGAAGACCAGACCTCAGAAACTCTGTAACCCTTTACAAAGCCTCTGCGGTTCAGAGTGAAGACTTGGAAGATATTTATAATATCTTGCCACTGTTGAAGAAATATCTTGCTACTGTTCCTAGGACCTGTCCATCAACTTGCATGATAGCATGCCCTGTCCAACTTCAACACGTGTCAAACTCTGAGTGGACTCAAGAGGGCTTAGTACAACATAGACGTCTGCGGCATTAAATTCAATACAGCACGTACAATTGTTCATGCCATCCGTTCTACTATTCATGCCATCTGTTCTAACAGTAGCTCATGCTTTATGGTCCCCTAGAGTAGTATAAAAGGAAGTCTCTTGTTGAGATCTTCCTCAATAATCTTAAGGACTAAACGAAGAATCTGAGTTTCATGCTTATGCTTTATATCGTCAAACCTGTTAAGCATTATACTCTCTCACACACACCAAACAGTTCTTAACCTGTTCTTGGTGTTCTTATTATATATCGAACGACAGTAATCTTCAAGATATCATTTTGTTCTTAAAATATTGTTTCTTTATATTGTGTGTTCTAAATCTATCAAATATATCTGTTAGTTCTTTAAATACGCTTCCGCATCAAACATAAACTCGAACTAATAGATCTGTTAATCTTGTCTAAGCAAAACGGGAACCAACAATTGGTATCAGAGCCTTCCTTGATTTTTAATATCAAGTGATCCTCTTTGTTACAAGATTTGTGATAGACATCATTCTGTTTTAACATGTTCTTCATTTCGTTGAAAAGTTTCTGTTTTCCTATCATTTTTCGATTTATTTGAAAGTGGTATTCTTAAAAGAAACTATTTTTCCAGGTTAAAACTCCATTAAAGTGCACTCTGAGAACTGTTAAAACCCAGAAAACCTTCCAGATCATCAGACTCATACTCTTTCGTCATATTATCTTTTCAGAACCTTCTAAACTCTTACAATGACAAATACAAATAACTTTTTCACTACTGGTTCACTAACCAAGCCTCCTACTCTTCTTCGATATGAGTATTCTCAATGGAAGATAAGAATGATCCATTTCTTTGAGGGTACTGAAAAAAACTCTCGTACAATATCTTTACAACCCTCCTCAAGTTCCCATGATAATAGTACCACGAGTACCAGCTACTGCTGAATCTCTTGAAATCCCTGAACGTCAAAGACCTAAGCCAAAAGGAGAATGGTCAGATGAAGATAGGGCAGAAGATGAAGTTGCACAAAAAACAAAAAAAATATTGATCATGGCTATCCCCAACGAACTTTTTCAATCCTTAGATGCATGCGAAACAACGCACGATCTTTGGAAAGAATTATAAAGACAGTTGGAAGGGGGTACTAAAACGCAGAAGAACCGAAGGGCACAATACATAAATGAATATCATGCCTTCAGAGCCTCTGCAACAGAATCTCTGCAAACGACGTACGACAGGTTCAACTCTCTCATAAACAAATGTAGAAAGTCTGGCATTCACAGAACCTCGGAAGAAAATAACGTCATGTTTCTAAAAATCCTGAATGATGAGTGGCTCCAGTTGTCTATGTCTTTACAAACAAACCAAGATCTAGACTCCTGGACACTCTCTGATCTCTATGGAACACTAGCCGCATAGGAGCATCAAATAACACAGGCTAAAACACTAACCATTGCACCATACGCATTGGTTAGTAAATCTACAGAGGCTGCAGAGAGACCGAGAAATGAGAGAGCAACAGAGGAGAAGAAGAAGGAGAAGAAGAAGATAGTGATGGTTGATAGCGAAGAAGACGAGCTGGTAGAAGAAGAGATAACTCTCGCGTCATTAGCTAAATCCTTAGCTCTGTTGACAAGAGAGTTCAGAGGAAATCAGAGGGGTTCAGGAATTGATCGATATGGCAGAGTGTGGATCCTAGATTGATCAAGTAACAATGAATATGAAGCGATTAATCCTTTAGTGATTGAATGCAGAGAGTTACAAGATTAGAATGATGAACAAACTCTCTCTCTAAACTCTGTTAAGCGCACGGCTAATCTCACCACTACTGACCTAATTACCACTCAAATCACACATTAAATACCAAGGGCTTGACAGGCCCAAGCCCATTAGCCATAAAGCCCATTATCTTGAGAGGCTTTACAAACAAATAAATAACACTAATTATTTCTTTATATCACTTTCTATTTTATAGGACTTTTAGTCCTAACAATCTCCCCCTAAAGTTATATAAAGAAAAAATACGAACTTGAACTCTTCCGATCTTGATCTTCTCTTCGTCTTGAATCTTTGAAGCACTTTAGTGTTGCTTGTCTTCATATCTTTCACGCTCCCCCTTGAAATATGCTCTTGGTCTTCTTAGTATCACAAGTTGAACCTCGAGTTGAATTAGCTTTGAAAACTTCAGCACTTTTTTAAACGGATAGAAGAACCATGCACGTTGTAATATTTTCAGCACAGGTTATAACAGTTACTCCCCCTCAACTTTTGCTTACTCCCCCTCAACTTGATAGTCTGGGTCTTTGAACTTTTATAACGTTTTTCCCCCTCATGATGATGATCTTTGTCTTGGAATTTGTATCAGTTCTCCCCCTCATGATGATTAGGAGCATCCTGAGCTTCATGTAACTTCAAAGACAACACTGATGAGTAGCAATAGTACCAGATAAAACGGTAAGTAACCAAAATAGGGTAATCACCTAACACATAAACCCAATAGTAACTATTATCCCAACAATTAAAATAATTGTGTGGCCTATGTTCAGAGTTGGCATCGGGGTATCTCTGATAGGACTTCCAGTTATCACTGAAGTAAAATATTAAAAATTACCTCTCAAACTGTTCCGGCAATATCACGAAGATATGCAATGGGAATCACAAAGACTCGTGCATGTGTGAAAGAAATAAATTATATCGATTTGGCTCAAAAATTGATTTAACCTGGGACTCAAGTTAAAAATCAATTGACACAGTGAATAGAATATGAAGTTCGGAGACCGGAGCTGATTTCTTCCTTTTTCAATATCTAAGACCTCCGAGTGAGGAATAGATAGATTATGTGCTAAATCTCCGTGCATTTATGAAACAAACATCTTTTGTGAGATGCTTGAGTGGCTAGGTGGGGTGACACGAGTTGTCGACACTGGGTCCATGTCTGTTTCAATATTCATCTCCAAAGAACGAGAATGAATAGATTGTGTGGTTACCCGGCTAACTGACTCCGTTTGGTCCAAAGGACCAATATGTCTTTTAAGTCCTGTCACATCCTCACCATTTTTTTTACTCCAAACTCGTCTATACATCTAGACCCCTCACTGTTATCTAAAAAGGATGTGTTTCTTGGGTAGGTCCTTCCGGTTCTGGATAGACCATAGAAACGATGTAATTCCTAACACTCTTTGAATGAACCAATAAAACATTAAGCACACATTGAAGTACGAGTTCTAAATTGGCATGTTTAGAAATCAATCTTTTAAGAACGAGTCCTGATCTGAGTTGATCAGAAGTCATTATAAAATGTGAATGAAAATAAAAGAACAAGTTCAAGCGCGACTAGGATGACTCAGTAAGCACAGTGTTTGCAACAAATGAAACAATTGATCAGAAAGTTTAATTGTGAAGAACAAGTCACAATTAATTTACCAGAGAAGAACTGAATCATTAGTAAGTAAGGACGTACTATGAGAACAAAATTGGAATTCAAGCGGGTGTATTTCCATCGAAAAATCAACAAAATATGTGAGACATGGAAATAACTAAATCAAAGAAAATATAACACGTGGCAATTCTGGAATTTAAAAACGGAGAAAAACAAACTCAAGTAAGTTTTTCAGGATGAATTGCCACGGTTCTTTGAATTCACAAAAAATTCATGTATATGTCAAATACCTGATGCTCCCCCTCAAATGTGGCACAACCTTCGTACGCAGTCATGTGAAAATAAAATTCTGTATATTATCACACATGAAATCCCTGCAAAAACAGATCAAAAAGATTTTGGTATCCATGCTTTGATGGATCCTTGGTGGTTAGATGTCTTGACTTTAAAATGGGGATTTGGGATACTATAAGTACCATTCCAATTATTGACGTACCTTGGATGTACAAAGTCACTCTTTCCACAATACGTGCAACAGACCTTTGCTCGGTTTAAACTGATCAGCTTAGCTATAGGGTAAACATGAGCACGTGAACCAGTCTTGGAAATAAAAGACTTTGTATCAACTACAGGGGAATCATGAAACGTGTTTCCATTACATTCTTCTGTAGTTGATTTCTTTCTCCAAACCATTTTTACTTTTCTAAAAACATGATTATCTGAAGAATCATGAGGCTCACTGTCAGTAGAACTAGAGTAATAAGATTGTCTTTTGTGAGACTTACCGGTTTTCGGGCGTTTCTTTGACCGTCTTTTAGATTTTGAATTTGAAGAATTGGTCTTAGAAACATATTTGGAGTTGGAACATTCTCTCTTTTTAAAATTAACCGGCGAAGGCATTTTCTCAAGAAGTTGAATGTGACTTGCAAGCTTAGGAGCAACATCAATCTTAGAAAAATCATCTTCATGACAAGGAGTGGATTCGTAAACTCAGAAAATCTTCTTGCAGAATCAGGTGGAGTGTCGCCATCAGAGTCAGACGAGGAGTCATTCGCAAAGGGATTATCAAAAACCGGAAAAAGATTCTTTTGAACAGAATCGGGTTCGATGGCCTTACCTTTATCCTTAAAGCTCAAATCTTTAGTAGTGGTGTCATCAGACACTCCCATAAAGGCTTTGCACGACGAACTATCCGAAAAGATCTGAGCATCATCAAACGAGATTGTTTCAGAAGTGACCGGCGTCATTGGAGTATCCACATAATTCCCCTTAGCCATTCTCAGCGTTAAAGCTTCTGTCGGTAGCACGGACAGCTGAGAGGTCAACTTAGCAATCTCGGTTCGATAGATCGCTCTTTCAGATTCGGGTAGTGTCTCGGGTTTAGTCTGTTTGAGCTTTTCAATAGAATCTAAAAGTTCAATCCTTTCGGTTTCATAAATGACCTTATCCCTCGCAATCGATTCTTCAAGTTTGAAAATGATATTTTCCAAAATCAGAGGTGGAACATAACGTTTGAACTCTGATTTCTCGTTAGAATCTGCATCTGGTGTTGCCGGACCGGGAAGCGGAGTTTCAACCGTTTTGGCAAGCGAATAGATGTCGAAGTAATTATTTGGGAGATAAGGAATTTTGCTTTTTAAATACGATGCATTAAGCGTTTCGTACACGAAAGGAATTTGTACATTTATGTTCTTCCTAGGCGGCGCATCATCCGATTTCGTGTTATTTTCCGAAGAGGAATTATCCGCTTTAGGTTTTGCCTCTATTGGAGGTAGAGGTATGGCGGTTTGTCTTTTAAAGTCCTCCAACTCCTCATCTTCCTTAGATGCCTTAGTCCCCTTGATTTTGTACTCTGGATATATCTTGTCTAAGCCCATGAAATCAAATTCATAAAGAGTGGGAACCTTAGACAAGACCTTCTTTAGGTAGCACGGATTATCATATCCGAGTCCCCAAAGCGAGCTGTAATATTTGAACTCCTTAGGCTTGTTCAAGTGGATGGTTTGTTCAGATTGACCAAGTTTGTAAAGTTTGGATTCAACCTCCTTAAGCTTAGTGGTCAACTTTTCATTTTCTTTTAAAACATTTTCTTGAACTAAGATGCTTTTAGAATACTCCTCCTGAGACTTCTCTAACTTTTGAGTATATTCAGATATTTGGGTCTCAAGGAGTTTAGCTCTTTCTGAATAGGCCGAGCACTCAGTTTGATAGTTTTCTATCACACATTTGTCCTCAGCCTTTTCAATCGCTAGCCTGCCTATGGCATCATATTTGATCTTAGCCTCGACTTCTAGCTTATAGATATGCGCTTCTAGCTCAGAATCACATTTTGAGTAACCCTGTAAAATTTCATTGCAAAATACTGATTTTTGAGCGAGTTATGATGATTTGAAGTTATGAAAGTTCAAAAATCACAAAACCTAAAAATCCGAAATTTACAGCTTCCGGTATTAGAAGCAAGTCCCGCAAATGGAAAGTCCCGCAATTGAGAAGTCCCGCAACTGGGAAGTCACAGAGAAATACCGGGAGTTGTGATACCGGGACTGGCAAACCGAGTCCCACAACTGAGTAATACCGGGACTAAGTTAGGTACCGGAAGATGTAATACTGGGAGATGGAGTACCGGGAGATGGAATACCGGGACTTGAAGTACTGGTAGATATCAGCACCGGGAGTTATTACTACCGGGAGATATCGGGAGTAGACACTACCGGGAGATATCAGCACCGGGAGTTATTACTACCGGGAGATATCAGTACCGGGACTTCGAAACCAATTCAGAAACAAGAAAAACTTACCCGGTTCGATGACTTTCTGCACTCCTGCTGAGAATTAATCTGCAAGAACTTAGTACTAACACGAAAACTAGCCCAAAAACACACGAAAACACTACTAAAACGAATCAAATAGCACTTTTGACAAGAAAAATTGATAATTTTCACAAACAGGGAGCAAAAACCAAATAAATCAAGACCTTAAAAATCAGTGATTTTTACTCAACCAAACGATTTGAAAACACAGAGAGATCTTAGGAAGAATGTATCAAGCCTCAATTTTGGGTTTTAACACCAAAATCAAAGCAATCAAAAATTCTTGAGATGAACACAGTACGGAATGAAACAGGTATAGGTTTCTCATGCGAAGAAGTACTTGGTCGTGACCCTGACCTCTCAGAACTTGACACCTCCCTGCCTCCTGGTGAAACTTTCATCCCTGGAAAAGTCTCAAGTGAACCTTATGGCATCTTCTTTCTAGACTGCTATGGACGACAACACTTTCAACGCATATCTGAGCTTCCAATCACTCCCATCGAACAACTCAGAGACCTAATATACTGGTGTGAAGTCAGACGCGACATTCAGGCACGTCACCTCAAGCCCCTGATCTTTGAAGAAGCAAAGAACAAAAAGGATCAAGGTGTAACGGTCCCTGACTGGATGATTCCCACATCAAAGACCCTCAATGAACTTTTCATCAAGGAAGAACCTTTTGACGGATAGGATCGCCTTGTAATTCTTTCTATCTTTATCTGTCTACATCTTTTGTACTTGTAATTTTATTTGTTGTACTTGTGATTTTTCCACTTCCCTCTGTAACCTTTACGAAGTTTAAAGAAAAATTTCAGCAAATGTACTTTACTCCATCAGTACTGAAAAGATCCCAGAAAACAGTAAAAGGGACAAATATTTTATGAGTTATTTTTATCCTTATGTTTTCATTAATTAGCAATTTTCTCTGTTGCTATGTCACAATCAAATAGGGGGAGATTGTTGATCCAAACCCTCAGTGATTTGATAATGACCCTCTCTTAACACTTAGTGAAAATTGTAAGTAAATGATATGTATTAGAGTTTCACTATCGTTGATAAGTACTAAGACTGTTTTAGTACCGCTGATAGTAACTCTCGCTCTTTAAAGTTAAATAGTCAGCGAACTCTGTTCATCGAGTAGCTCTGAGCTTGTTCAGTCTATGAGATGATCGCTGATAATTTAGTTTGTTTACTTATGATCCCTGAAGACAAGTTTCACGTCAACATATGTTCTACGCTGAAGTCGAAGATCAAGCTCAAGAACCAGCGACAAGTCTACTAATGAACTGATGCGGATATCAGCGAATCCAAGATTTGTCCACTCAACGTGAAGTATCAAGTAGAAGACTTCAGCAATCGCTGAACTTTATCATTCGCTGATAAAGAACTGTTTCAACGAAAGTTGATCATGAAGTCTCCTTGCAAAGTACTATTGTCTTACCTCCCTTGCACGTCTCCGTACGAACTGTCAGAACGGACATCCTTTTTGTCTCTGATCGTACAACAACTTTGATTCTACATTGTGCACCATGCGGCTACAAAGGTTGTCTACAAAGGTCAATGACATGCAACCACTCAGCTGCTGCCACGTATAAAGCAATACTGACATGCATTAAATGCATGCAGTATATAAAAAGAACCCTACTTCAGAAATGAAGTGCGCTCAGCCATCTGTGTGTTAGGTTATTATTCGTAATTTCCTTATCTCCTTCTAGTGCAAGAAACTTAGTGTTCTTAACTTGTTTAGATTAGGTTAATCCTTAATCTTGTTCCGCAACAAGTTGTAAATTGTCTTGATTTATCAATAAACAATTTAGAAAAGTAAAAATTATGTGTTTGTATTCAACCCCCCCCCCCCTTCTACAAACTTGTATAACCCTTTGGGACCAACATCTTTGTACCTTCAGTCCTTTTTGTCTAGAGCTTGTCTCCTTTAGAAGAAGTATAAATAGAAGACTCATGTTGAGTTCTTCTATTAAGCTTTGCACAACACACACACCATTAGAACAGAATTCTTGTTATATCATAGATGTTCTTGGTGTTCTATTCATATCAATATACAGTGGGTTATTGAGCTATTTATCTGTGTTATTTACACTTTACGTATTTGATATTGTGTGTTCTTCTACCTTATTATATCTTTTAGTTCGTTAAAAACGCTTCCGCATTATATCTTGTTTGAACTATTAGATAGAATCATCATTGTCAAGCAAAACAGGAACCAACAATTGGTATCAGAGCGGTTCTTGATTTTCTATATCAAGAGATCCTCACTTACAATGATTTTTGGTAGAAACCTGGAGTAATTTTAACCTGTTCTTCACTAATTTCAAAACAGCCTATGTTTTTCTGCCATTCTCGACCTGTTCGACTTTGATAAACTTACAGTCTGTTACTACGGTTAAATCTCCTTTTTAGTGCATTGTTCAAAGGTTTTAAGCTTATAAACACCATTCGAAACTTCCACTTCATCTTCTGAAAGTTTACTGTTCATACCCTATTTGCTGGATTTCTCAACCTCTTTCAAAATGACAAACACAAACAACTTCTTCACCGCTGGTTCTTTAACCAAGCCACCCACACTACTCAGAGATGAGTACCCTCAGTGGAAGATACGAATGATTCACTTCTTCGAGGGTACTGACAAAGAAGTCGTCTACTATATCAACAATCCTCCTTTCGTACCAATGATCACAGTACCCCGTGTACCTCCCATAGACGACACTCCAAAAATCCCTGAGCACGAGAAACCAAAGACCAAGGACAACTTGTCAGACCCTGATTGGGCAAAATATGAAGTTGTTCAGAAGACTAAGAGACTTCTGATTATGGCCATCCCAAATGACCTCTTCCAATCCCTAGATGCGTGTTAATCTGCATACGATCTGTGGAAGGAACTGGAAAAACAACTGGAGGGTGGGGCCAAAACTCAGAAGAAACGCAGAGCCCAATGCATCCATGAGTACTACGCATTCAAAGCTCTGCCGACCGAAATCTGCAGACAACATATGATCGGTTCAACTCTCTAATCAACAAGTGCAAGAAGTTCGGAATCCACAGAACTTCTGAGGAGAACAATGTCATGTTCCTAAAGAGTCTCAATGAAGAATGGCTCCAGTTGTCTATGTCTCTACAAACAAATCAGGACTTAGACTCCTGGACTCTGTCAGATCTCTATGGAACGTTGGCAGCCCAAGAGCCTCAGATTGCCCAAGCAAAAGCTCAAATCAGTGCACCTTTTTGCGTTGGTTAGTAAGGCTACAGAAGCAAAAGAAAAGCCGAAGAAGGAGAAAGCTGTGGAAGAAAAGAAGGAGAAGAAGAAGAAAATCTTGATCGTTGATAGTGAAGAGTAGGAGGTGGTGGAAGAAGAGGAGGCAACTATGGCCTCTATAGCTAAATCGTTAGCACTTTTGACAAGGGAATTCAGCAGAGGATATCAGAAGAAGTCTGGTAATGAACGCTACAGAAGAGATGATCGTGGAAGAGAAGGGTCAAATGACAAGAACGACAGAGGTGTCGACCAACAGAGGGAGAATGACAGGAATGATAGAGGTGGTGACCGACAGAGGTCAGACGACAAAGCTGGCAACGCTCCACAGAACCAAGGATGTTACAATTGCAGTAAGCCAGGCCACTACGCCAATGAATGCAGGAGCAAATCAAACCGTCCTCAGAGGGATTCTGCTTTCTACAAAAAGAAAGCATAATATTATGCTCAGAAGTCACTCATGGTAAATCAAGAAAACTGGCAGTCAGATACATCCTCTAACGAAGGAGAAAAGAAGAACGCCCTGTTCTGTGGCATGGCAGAGGTCAGCTCCGACTCCGATAGTGAGGTATCCACTTTTGACTCTTACACTAATCAAGCAGAAGCTGATTTGCTTAAACTAAACATTGAACACACAGAACTTAAAAAGACCTGCGAAAGTGTTCAGAAGAAGCTTACCTTCTTTGAGAGAGAAGCGAGACTTCTCACTCAAGAAAATGCTAAAATCTTTCAAGAAAAGGAAGAAATTGATACAAACTGGAACAAACACCTAAATCCTTTAAAAGAAAAGATTTCTGAACTTAACTCAGCCTTAAAAGCAAAAACTAAAGAACTTATGGACGTTGAGTGCGACAGAATGAATATCCTAGCTCTTAAACATTATTTTCAAAAGGAAAGAGAAGTCCTCTGTCAAGATCTACTCAGAATAGATCTTTTAATCAAGAAATATCAAGATGCACAAAAGGTGTACGAGAAAATTAATACACAAATAGGGAGACGGGGAATTGGCTTCTGTGATATAGATCCATACACCGGAAACAAAAGAAACAAGTCTCTGTCGTCTCTATTTCATATTGGAAGTACAAGAAAACCCGATTTTCGAAATTTACTCTCTGTAAGCAAAAGGCGAAAAGTCTCTGGTGAACCTCACAGAAGGAAACCTCTGAAGATGGTCAATGTGTGGTTTGAAAACACAGATCTACCATCATCAGCCTCTGTAAAAAGAGCCTCCAAACCTAAGAAATATCTGAAAACACAAGATCAGATAGGAATCTTTAAGTTTGGTGAACCCGAGACTCAATCCCAGGTTGCCTTTGTCTGCACTATAGATTCTGAGAAGAAACTATCGGCAGAGGCACCTGAGTTCTTGCCTGCTTCAACAGAAGAAAAACTAACTCATATTTCTAAAAGGGAATTATTGGAAATCGGTGAAAACAAATTTTATGAATGCCCCAGTACTTTCAATAATGGCCAAAATCTCTCTAAGGAAACCTCGATGAAAACTTCTATTACCTTAGAAGATATCCCTGATAGAAAGGAAGAAAGCGAGTATGGCACATGCTCTGAAAGTCCAGCCTCTATCGAAAGATTACTAGGTGGCTCAATCTATGTATATGAGGACGACTCATCCTCTGACGAATCTAAGACTGACTCTAAGTCAGAGATAGTACCTTGTGACTCAGAGGATTTTAAACTACCCTCTGGAGTTCTTAACAGAACTATTCCTCCCAAGGAGAAAATCACAAGAGTTCCTATCTGTCCAGATTTCTTGGACATGTGTATACAAGCCAAAACCTCTCTTGAGCTTGAGAAAATGAAGCAACAAAAGAATACGTCCTCTCAAAGTTCAACAAGTTCAAAGACTTCAAAACCCTTAAGGTCTATAAAAGAAAAACTAACATGGCAACAGAAGGGTAAATGGGCTGAAAATAACAAATCTTTTTCTTCTGTGACAGTGAAACCTGCAGAAGTTCACCACAGAAGGGGTCTACAGAAGGCTACTCTCAACAAAGGATTTTGCAAACAACAAACTAGCCTACATAGGTCTTCTTGTAATAGGAAGTCAAATGTTAGGATAGAATGTAATGCCTATGTGCCCCCATTTAATGTTTTCAATGAAAAGTTCAAGCAAATCTCTTCGCACATTCATTATTGTCATTGTTTTGATCTCATGTATCGATTAAATCAACACTTCTCAAGTCCACAATGTTTCATCTCTGTACCCAAAAAGAATGCTAAATTCAAGGGTAAGAAGAAACAAAATGGCTCTTCAAAAGAAGCTAAAACCAAACCCAAACCCAAGAATGCTAAGGCAAACTTGAAGACCCCTAACAAAGCTGGAACCATTTGGATAAGGTACCTAAAACTCTCTGATTGTCTTGCAGAAACAGTATGTGCCAATCTGGTATCTTGACTCCGGATGCTCGCGGCACATGACTGGAGACAGAGGTCTACTATCCTTGAAAGTCCAGGATACACTCTTACAATCAAATATGAACAATTAAGATCGTATTCACAGCAACTGGTCATATGATTTATTAACAATCTGTGAATTACAAGATATTACAATGAATTTCTCTCTCAATAGATCTAACAAATTTATGTGTAAAGAGTTATCCAAAAAGTTAGCCAAAAGATTCTATCTAAGATTTTCCAAAGATACAGTTAGCTACAGTTTCTAACTCATATGTACTGTAGCTTTAGCTATTCTCTACAGTATATATATGAGTTAGCAACTGTAGCTAACTGTATCTTTGGAAAATCTTAGATAGAATCTTTTGGCTAACTTTTTGGATAACTCTTTACACATAAATTTGTTAGATCTATTGAGAGAGAAATTCATTGTAATATCTTGTAATTCACAGATTGTTAATAAATCATATGACAGTTGCTGTGAATATGATCTTAATTGTTCATATTTGATTGTAAGAGTGTATCCTGGACTTTCAATTGGTATCAGAGCCAATCAACAAACAAATTCGTCCAAGAGTGTGTTTGATCGCGTTCTTGAAGTTTCTTGATCAATTCGACAATTGATTCCGCTGCTGCTAACAATTCCTGAATTCCTAACAATTCTTGAATTCATTTCTATCATTGATTCAAGAAATTTGAATTTGTCTTTCTGTTGAATCGATATCTTATAATCAAGTCATCCAAAGATTTTCTCTCTATGCTGATTAATTCTCGAAATTAAACAGAGATCACAGGTATGTTTTCGAAATTCTTGATTGGTTTCTTGATCAAAGTGATTATATCTGTTGCATGTTGATTAGTATTCAAATTTTTTGTTGAAAAAAAGATTTCATTAATTCATGTACTCTAACTGTTTGATGAAATGCATGTGACACATTTGATTAATTCTTGCATATTCTAGATCTGTGTTGATTCTCATTTTTTTATCATAATTCATAGTTGATATTTGAATTTGTCATTTCATCATGCCTGAGATTGTTGAAGTTTTTGTGAGACCTGCAAGTTCTATAACCAGTTCAGACAATTTACAAAAATTAAGTCGTGTAAAAGTAAAAGAAACAATTTCTAAACCAAAAACCGAGATTGTTCATTTTGAAAGCAAGATTGCTAATCTTGAAGCCAAATTTGAGGAAAGTGCAAAAGTTGTTGTAAATTTGCAAAAGGATAAATTCGATCTTCTAAAAGATTTCGAAAAGGCTCAAGAGAACACAAAATTGTTAGAAAAAGAGAATGTTGATTTGAAAGAGAAAATCAATTTTGAAAGAAAGATGTTGACAGATTCTAAAAATAGAATCAAATCATGTGAAATGAAAAATTGTCAACTCTTGAAACAAATCTATGATTTTGAACAAGTTCTTATACTTGAAAGAGAGAAATTTGAGAAAGAGAGAAGAGACTTTCAAACTGAGAGGAAAGGTTTTGAAACAAAGCCTGTTGAATTATCTCTGAAAAATTCTGATTTGGAGAAAATTCTTGCAAAAGAAAGAAAAGAGTTTGAATGCAAGAAAAATGTTTTTCAAAAAGAAAAGAATGGTTTTGAGAAAAAGAAAACAGGAATGTTAAATGAGTTTTCTGTAAAAATCAATGAGTTGGAGAAAGAGTTAGAAGATGGAAGGAAAGAGACTGAAAAGAAGAAGGTAAATGGCTTTAAAGAAAAATGCTTAAAAGATGAGTTTGAGAAGGAAAAGAAAGTTTTTCATTTGGAGATAAGGAGACTTATTAAGAAATTATCTGATTTATCAACTAAAATCATGATAGAGAGGAAGTCCAAATCTGATTTGCAGTCAAGGTTTGATTTGTATGTTAAAAAGTTTAAAGAATTTGAAACGAAAGTTGTTGACAAATCAAATCATAGTTCAAAAGATCAGATTCGTTCTTCTAATCTGTTTTATAATTCTCCTATTGATAAATCTTATAATTGTTCTTTTAAAAAGATAAAAATGGAATGGAGAGTTAAAGGAACTACTTCCAAGAAAGAAGTGCCAAAATCAAAGGTTCCTAATTCAAATGTCAAGAAGAACAATACATTTCAAAGAAAATCTTTTGTTAAACCTGATGTGATTTATTCTGTAAATCAATTAGTCAGAATTGCACAAAAGAAACTTTGTTGTTCATATTGTGGGACTAATGATTTTGTGAACAAGAATTTTATTCAACACTGGTATGGTTCTTATAGAATATCTGCATATGCCACTGCACCTAACAAACCTGGACCCAAGTTCATATGGGTACCAAAGTCAACTTAATCTGTTTTGCAGGTTATTCATGTGTAAAGCTGAATGATCATATATTGACACATGACTGAAAACAGATGTTGTGCTTAATTGAGAATTTTGACTTTTGGATAATTCAGTCCAAAACTCGGTCTGAATGTGATTATGGACTTACAATTGGTCTCATCTTGATTATGGATTTCTGATTCATACAGATCAATTTGTTGATTTTGAAGATTTTTTTTGAAAAAGTTCTGTTTGATATGAGGTTATCGAACTCATAGATGTGAGTGTTTTTCGTAGAAAACATTTCCAGAGAATGTGTTCAGAATCACATTTTAAGCAACCCTGCAAATTTTGGTTGAAAAATTCTGATTTTTGAGCAAGTTATGGTGAGTTGAAGTTCAGAATGTTCAAAAATCACAAAATCCAAACATTTTTCTAAGGAATTTTCTCTGGATAGTTTTATCAGAATTCTGACTCTCTTACTCAGAAGTTCTGACTCTACTACTCAGAATTCTGACTCAACTAATCAGAACTCTGACTCTGATACTTGGAATTTTGAACAAGTCTCTCAGACTTCTGACTATACTACTCAGAATTATGACTCAACTAATCAGAATTCTGACTCTGATACTTGGAATTTTGAACAAGTTACTCAGACTTCTGACTATACTACTCAGAATTCTGACTCAACTATTCAGAATTCTGACTCTGATACTTAGAATTTTGAACAAGTTACTCAGAATTCTGACCCTTCTAATCAGAATTCTGACTCTACTACTCAGAATTTGAATTTTTGATATCTAATGAGGAATCATCGTATATGATTACCAAAATCTCTTGATTTTGCAGGATTATCTTGATTTCAGAGGAAGTATTGACTCAAAATTTGATCTGATTGTTTCAAGATAATGTTTAAAACCCGTGATTTCTAACAATAAAATTTTTATCATAACCGTTAAAAATAAATATAGATGTTACCTCTTCCGACATTGAGTGAGTTGATTTCTTCCCCGGAATACTTTTGCCGGAATATTGCCGGAATACTTTTGCCGGAATACTTTTGTAAAATATCTTCACCGGGATACTTTTGTCGGAATATTGCCGCCGGAATTGGTAAAGAGAGATTTTTGAGAGAGTTTGTTGAATTAGGATGATTGAATAAGATTTTTGGGAGAGTTTGTTAAATATATAGAATATTTAGGTGGGAAACTTAAAATTCGAAAATTTTGAATTCGAAAATTTCAAAAATTTTGAATTTTGAAATTAAATATGACATGTAAAATTATTTTTATATTTATATGTTATAACGAATTGAATTAATCAAAGTACGTATTTAACTTTTTTTAATAAATAAGATTTAAATTATTTAGTTTCTAAAAAAAGATTTAAATTATTTAGTCAACATAAAATCACATCGATGGTAAAGCTGTAATATTCTTTTCTTTTTTGTCAAATCACTATTTTAGAATCTGATTCTTTCTTAAAAAAATAAAAAATCAAAATAAAAAATCAAAACTTACGCACAGAGTTCTCTGTGCATAAGTTTAATTTTCCTCCAAAAATAAAAAATAAAAAGATTTTTAAAAAAACTTACGCACAGAGTTTTCTGTGCGTAAGTTTTTCAGACTCTGTGCGTATGTTTTGATTTTCCAACGTGGCGCCTACGTGGTGCGTATGTGGAGTTTACGCATACATGTAGGATGAGAAACTTACGCACAGAGTTTTTGGTGCGTAAGTTTTTTTAAAAATCGTTTTTTTAAATTTTTTGGAGGAAAATCAAACTTACGCACAGAAAACTCTGTGCGTAAGTTTTGGCTATTTTGGGAATAATGTTATAAAACTGGCTATTTAGAGAAACCATTGGTGTGGAATAGCTATTTCAGGCAATTTCCCGAATTTTTATTATTTAAAAATTATATCTATTATTATGTTTATCTTAACATATTTGGTAGGTATATATAAAATTATGGACAAATAATCGTATATACAATTTTTTTGGGAGTTGTCTATACATACATCTTAGATTATTGGATTCATTAAACTATATATGTAACTAGTTAATTGGTTTAATGTTAAATATTTAATTGGCCTATTAATTTTATTTACCTATTTTGATCAATTTATTTCAATTATTTTAAACATGTTATTTATTCGTCAATGAAAGTTTGCCAAGTTAATTAAGGATTTATTATCTCGAATTGATATACTTTCCTAGATACTTACATACTTATCTTATTCATAATTTTTTAAATTGTGAATGTTTATCTTGATTGTGAGTTCCTATTCATAATTTTCAACTTTATAGTTAATTGTTGAAAGTTACACTTCCAAATCCCATATTGATCTTTTAACAAAAGCTTCAAAATTACTATTAAGATGTTAACAGTTTGAACTTGACTTTATGTCAAAACCAACATTTATCTGTCTAATGGCAAAATCCCTTAAAATACTATTAAGGTATTAAAATATTAAAATTGGCTTCATATGCCAAACTTATATTCATTTTGGTATCATGCCAAAATCTCTATGTTTAACATTGTTATCTTCAAATTAAATAAATCGCAATATATCAATTGGATTTTGTCAAACGAGTGTAAATAGCCCTATGGTTTGTAGGTACTTAAGAAATTCATGTGATTCTCCTGCTACCCGAAAATCCAATAGATTGAGTGGTTTCTATTCACAAATTGAAATATTGATGATGTACTATCAACAAAAGCATATTGTCAATCAGGTAGTAGCGCAGTGGTTGATCGCCCTGAGTGATGTGGTGGAATATCCCATCTACCCAGGGTTCGATCTCAGGCGTCTTCAATATTGATAAGACATCTTTAAGTTTCAAAATTGACAGGGATTAGTCCGGACTGTGCCTGGGATACCCTTCCCAAAAAAACAAAAGCATACTAAAATCCAAAATTGTTATGGTAATGAAATTTCATGCATAATATAGTAATTATAGACCATGGTTCGTTGTTTTAGAAAATAAATATATTGTCCATTGTTTACGACATCCTCGACTCGGATGAACTTGAGTACCATAAGATATGTTCAGATGAACACAAGCAAATATGTAAAACCCATCAAAACCTATTGACCTTGAAAAATCAATTGTAACAACCCAACTTCCAAAAATAAAGCGTGCATCAATAAATATAAAGCAAGCAACCAAAACGGCCCCAAAATTTCATAGTAAAACCAGTTCAAAATAGGTTTGCGGAACAACCTATACACAGCCGAGAAATTTATAAACAAGTCTCGAAATAAAAGAAAATAATTACAACTATCAGTTAATCTTCGCTCCTAGCTTAGTGTAATGACCAGGTATTTTATCTAGTTTAGATATGAGAATGTTATAGGTTTTTATGTTAGTGTTTTATGGAATTAGAAGTTAAGGGGTAAGTATTAATTTTATAATAAAGGTTTAGGGTTATGTTTTGCCAACTAGGGTAAGCTTGAGGTTTAAATGGTCTTTTTGCCAAACTTATTACCCACAACCGCCTTAGACACTTCATGTACAAGATGAAGTCTCTTTGCTTATATTATATAGAAATATCTTCTTGGTGTGTTGTGTGTGTTACGTGAGAAAGAAAGAGAGAACGAGAGAGAGCCGTAGAAAGGAGAAGAAGAAAGAATTCAAGAGGTTACTGCAGTGATTCAAGTGTTAATCTGAAGTAATCCAGGTAAACAATCCATTCTTGTATGTATTATAATTCCTAGAAGTGTTCATGAAGGTTACTAGTTAAAGTTCTTGGTGGGTTTTGTTAAAAATGGATGTTTTAAGGAATTTAAGCTTATGGTTAGGTCATGTTATTAGTCTTAAAACATATCTGCTAAGAATCAGTAACATGCATAGTATAAAACTGCAATAATCTGGGTTTTAGGATGAACAGTGGACTGCGACATTCATCGAAGTCGCAATGGACGACTGCGACATTCATCGAAGTCGCAATAGTGGGTTGCGACTTGGGTATGAAGTCGCAATGGTCGTTTGCGACTTGGCTTGGAATCGCAGTAGTTGATTGTGATTCGGGTTTGGGAATCGCAGTAGTGGGTTGCGACTCCAGGGTGGAATCGCAATAGTGGGTTGCGACTCCAGGGTGGAATCGCAATAGGAGATTGCGACTTGGTACTGTTCATTGCGATTTGAGTTGAGAATTTTGTAAGTTAAGTGTTAAAAGAGATATTTGGTATTTTATCTGATTTCAGATTCTGTGAAGGATCGACATACGTGAATTATCTTGGAAGAGTTTTTGTGATAAACACACGAGGTGAGTTTTACTTTAAAGTTTTTTTACTGGAATACATTATGTGAATAATAACTAATTGATGAATTGTATGAATATGTCATACGGGTGTGATTATAATATGTTAAGATATTATAATTACGTGAAGTATTATATGGGAATATAATACGTGGCCGGGCTTTGGACCGGTGTGTTAATTGGCTCGCAACCAATAAATTTGGCCATTGTGGAGGAATAAGGTGGATGAGAAGTACACGATGTACGAGTTTGGATTGGTATTTATATACGTGTAGTACTTGAATGTATATGAAAGGTTTTGCATAAATGGTTTTGATACAAAGGATTTTCATGAAAGATTTTATAATGATTTTGGGAAAGGACCGTGATTAACTCACTAGACCCGTTTGGTCTAACCCTCATTTTGTTTTCAAAATTATGTTTCTTTACCAGGTTGAGGATCGGGGAAAGAAAGGGATAAGAATAGGAAGCTTTTGATGAACGTTGATTAGGAGACTTCTATGTATTTTTGTATTTTCGAGACCGAGGAGACCGTTTGTGATGTATTGTGTATTTTCTTTTATAAATGTAACTACGTTATGTAATATAAGTTATTTGAAACGTGTTTGGGATTTTGGGATGTTACAAATGGTATAAGAGCCCTAGTTTAAGAGATTTAGGTATTAGTATCTGTACCTAGACTTAAACTGCATGTGAAGTAGGATGTCCCTATTAAATATAGAACATGGGGATGTTAAGTATAAAAGGTAGAAGGAACATCATGTAAGGTAATTTCAAATTACACCAGGCCAGTGTAATTATGATCTTACAGGTGCATGTATGAACTGGAATACCTTGTTATATGGGGTATGTGCTTATGTGTATATTAACTTTGTTTGAATTCACAGAATGGCGAGTGGTACTAGACAGAGGAATCAGAGAGGGGGAAGAAATTCAGGTGGAGAGAATCCACCAATAGGAAGAGGGGGAAGAGGAGGAGATCGTGGTAGAGGCAGGATCGGAAGGGGAACTAGGGGCCGAACTGGAGGTAGAACACAACAGCATGGTACAGAGTTTGTTACCCGGGATGATCTGATGGCTGAAATGGGGAGGTTACAGGATAATATACAAGCTATGTTTGAACATAATCGCCACAACGAAACTGAAAGACCGAATCCGGAACATGAAGTTGAAATGCCACTTACCTCTACTGTTTTACCGGTGATGAAAAGGTGTGACTATAAAATGTTTCTTAGTTGTAAGCCCCCTACCTATTCAGGAGATAGGGATCCCGTAAAAGCAATGAGATGGCTAAAAGAAATAGAAGCCATCTTCAAGACTTGTAAATGTGCTGAAGAAGACAAAGTACTTTATGGAGCTGCGATGCTGAAAGGTGATGCTCTGTATTGGTGGGAGGCTCATATAGAATCAAGAGGAACAGATGTTTATACTACTTTTGCATGGGAGGAATTTGTGTTAGCTTTCACAACACATTTCTGTCCTCAAGCAGCTATTAGACAACTGGAAGAGGAATTTATGAATCTACATCAGAGAAGTTTATCGGTTAGGGATTACACCGCCCTCTTTCTCGAGAAGTCTCGCTTTGCGGAGTACTATGTTGCCACAGAGGCGCTGAAGATGGAAAGGTATATTTTTGGGTTAAGTTCTGAAATTAGAAAGTTAGTGATTGCGATAGGACCCGATACCTTCTCGGCCGCAGTAAATGCCGCGGAAAATATGGAACAGGATATTAAAAGAGATACTAGTGCTAAGAGTGCTGGGAAAAGAAAGTCGGAAGAGATGACGCATGATTCAACGAAATACGAAATTCAAAGGTTCGATAGTCGCATACCTTTTAGAGAAAATGAAAAACTATGTCTAAAATGCAACCGCGTACATAAAGGAAATTGTTATGTTGATCCTAGAAGTTGTTACAAGTGTGGAAGGATGGGACATATCGCTAAGAATTGTCGCGCAAATCGATTATGTTTTGTTTGCAATTCCCCTGATCATATTCAGTCAGAATGTCCACAATGGAAAGCACGTCAGGGTAGTACAACAGCGAGATTAACGGAAGTTGAGTCGGGAAAGGAACAAGGGTCTGGAGCACCGAGAGTTCAAGGCCGTGTTTTTCAGATGACGGAACAAGAGGTGGAAGAAAGTCCTGATGAGGTTACATGTATATTTCTATAAACTCTATACGTGCTAAAGTGTTATATGACTTCGGTACGAAGTGGTTCTTGGTATTTTGTGCTTTTGTTACTTACTTGTGTAAGAAGTATAGATAGAGGCGGAGTGTCTATTCAGTTAGTTTCTATAGTTTTGATGGAGTTGGAAGTAGTACTCATAAGTATTCTTACCTTTTTAGCTTGATCGAATTCAGGGACAGAATTCTTTTAAAGGGGAGATGTTGTAATGACCAGGTATTTTATCTAGTTTAGATATGAGAATGTTATAGGTTTTTATGTTAGTGTTTTATGGAATTAGAAGTTAAGGGGTAAGTATTAATTTTATAATAAAGGTTTAGGGTTATGTTTTTCCAACTAGGGTAAGCTTGAGGTTTAAATGGTCTTTTTGCCAAACTTATTACCCACAACCGCCTTAGACACTTCATGTACATGATGAAGTCTCTTTGCTTATATTATATAGAAATATCTTCTTGGTGTGTTGTGTGTGTTACGTGAGAAAGAAAGAGAGAACGAGAGAGAGAGCCGTAGAAAGGAGAAGAAGAAAGAATTCAAGAGGTTACTGCAGTGATTCAAGTGTTAATCTGAAGTAATCCAGGTAAACAATCCATTCTTGTATGTATTATAATTCCTAGAAGTGTTCATGAAGGTTACTATATAAGTTCTTGGTGGGTTTTGTTAAAAATGGATGTTTTGAGGAAGTTAAGCTTATGGTTAGGTCATGTTATTAGTCTTAAAACATATCTGCTAAGAATCAGTAACATGCATAGTATAAAACTGCAATAATCTGGGTTTTAGGATGAACAGTGGACTGCGACATTCATCGAAGTCGCAATGGACGACTGCGACATTCATCGAAGTCGCAATAGTGGGTTGCGACTTGGGTATGAAGTCGCAATGGTCGTTTGCGACTTGGCTTGGAATCGCAGTAGTTGATTGCGATTCGGGTTTGGGAATCGCAGTAGTGGGTTGCGACTCCAGGGTGGAATCGCAATAGTGGGTTGCGACTCCAGGGTGGAATCGCAATAGGAGATTGCGACTTGGTACTGTTCATTGCGATTTGAGTTGAGAATTTTGTAAGTTAAGTGTTAAAAGAGATATTTGGTATTTTATCTGATTTCAGATTATGTGAAGGATCGACATACGTGAATTATCTTGGAAGAGTTTTTGTGATAAACACACGAGGTGAGTTTTACTTTAAAGTATTTTTACTGGAATACATTATGCGAATAATAACTAATTGATGAATTGTATGAATATGTCATACGGGTGTGATTATAATATGTTAAGATATTATAAGTACGTGAAGTATTATATGGGAATATAATACGTGGCCGGGCTTTGGACCGGTGTGTTAATTGGCTCGCAACCAATAAATTTGGCCATTGTGGAGGAATAAGGTGGATGAGAGGTACACGATGTACAAGTTTGGATTGGTATTTATATACGTGTAGTACTTGAATGTATATGAAAGGTTTTGCATAAATGGTTTTGATACAAAGGATTTACATGAAAGATTTTATAATGATTTTGGGAAAGGACCGTGATTAACTCACTAGACCCGTTTGGTCTAACCCTCATTTTGTTTTCAAAAATATGTTTCTTTTCCAGGTTGAGGATCGGTGAAAGAAAGGGATAAGAATAGGAAGCTTTTGATGAACGTTGATTAGGAGACTTCTATGTATTTTTGTATTTTCGAGACCGAGGAGACCGTTTGTGATGTGTTGTGTATTTTCTTTTATAAATGTAACTACGTTATGTAATATAAGTTATTTGAAACGTGTTTGGGATTTTGGGATGTTACACTTAGGCCTTCTCCTTTCCCTTGCCCGAGCCTCCTACTAACAGCTTCCCTGAAAATGGATTTAAATTTGGGAAAAAAACGAGGGTTAGACCATAAGGTCTAGTGAGGTCCCACAGAAAATCTTCGCGCCACAACAAAGTTTAAAACAGTTTATAAACAAATAATATATCAAAACAATTATCTTTCGTCCACATGAACAACGTTTTAGCTTTGTCACACTGAAGTCCCATACCTCGGTGACAACGTGTCAGTCTCATACCGCCTTATTGGAACACTCCCTTCATGGCATAAATGGGACACACCCTCCGGTATGAGTACTGGCGGGACACACCCCCCGACTTAGCCGTAGCATGCTCACTCAAGATTGTACGCATACATATATCATATTCTTCATGAATATAACACACAGGTAGCTTTATTTAAATAAAACAGAACATGCAATTCATAACATCTTGCATATGTAAAATAACATCAGAATCATCACATTTTCAGTTAGAAAGACTCACATGTCCTTGCCTGCTACTTTGCACTTATACTTCAATCCTTAGGTCGAACACCTAAGTTAAAAGCAGAAAACGAGAGTGGTAAGTCACTCATTCCGACCTTCCCGAAATATAGTTTAACACACGCTCTGCCCAACCGGTCATTCCCTCTTCGTCCGGAAACCAAGTTATCCGGAAACAACCCGGAACTCCTGGTCCGGACACCTCTATCGGAAACCTTATCCGGAACCTTCCGGAGAACCTTATCCAGACTCTTCCGAAAAAACCCATATCCAGACTCTTCCGTAAAAACCCCACATCCGGACTCTTAGGGTTTTTATCGAGCAGAACCCAAATTGTAAAGGCACCCCCACCCCCCCTAAGGATTTCTCGTCGAGACGGTTCAAGACTCCAAAATCACCAAAGGAACGCATAATACCTTGCTATAACTATTAATCGGTCAAAGCTTATTCTCACAAACATTAAATCAAAGATTGAACACCTATTTTCTCTAAATGGGTCGATTAACAGCATGGTCTCCAAAATCCTAACTCATGACCCTAAAACAAGGAATTACCAAGGGAAAAGGAATAGAGATTATCTTCTTGATGCTGAATTCCTCATTCAACGATTTTCCATCTTCCCAAGAGTAGCGAAGTTGATTTCTGGATTCTTTCTTTCCTCTCAAGTTGTACGCCGCCATGAGAAAAATGAAGAATAGGGTTTTGTGCCAATCATCGCAGATTTTTATACTCCCTTTCTTTAATTACAATCTAACCCCCAAGGTTGGAGAATCTTAACTTTTCCCACAATATTCCCATTCTTCCCATTTAGAACTCCGGTTATTACAATACTCCCCCCTCAAAAGAATTCCGTCCTCGGAATTCCTCGGTCGAAGAGACGAGGGTACTTGGACCTCATGTCCGCCTCTACCTCCCAAGTTGCTTCTTGGCCCTTATGATACCGCCACTGGACCTTTACCAATCTGATCTCTTTGTTCCTTAACTTTCGGATCTTACTGTCCACAATCTCTACGGGTTCCTCTACGTACGTTAACCTCTCATCAACACGGATATCCACCAATGGTACTGCTACATCAGTCTCGGCTAGACATTTCTTCAAGTTTGAAACATGAATGTCGGATGAACACCCTTGAGTTCCTCAGGCAAGTCCAACCTGTAAGCTACTTCTCCAACTCGTTCTATAATGACGAAAGGCCCCACATACCTTGGTCTCAGTTTTCCTTTCTTTCCGAAACGGACTACGCCGTTCCAAGGCAAGACTTTTAGCATCACCATATCACCAATTTGAAACTCAATGGGTTTCCTTCTTTTGTTTGCATACTTACTTTGACGATCTTGCGCGACTCTCATTCTCTCGCAGATTAAATCTCTTTTATCAGTTGTCGCTTGCACCAATTCCGGACCTGCTAGTTGTCTTTCCCCCACCTCGCTCCAACATAACGGCGTTCGGCACTTGCGTCTGTATAGTGCTTCAAATGGCGCTGCTTGGATACTCGCGTGATAACTGTTATTATACGAAAACTCTATCAGGGGCAAAGGCACTTCCCACAACCCTTTAAAATCTATCACACATGCTCGGAGCATATCCTCCAATGTTTGTATGGTTCTCTCACTTTGGCCGTTAGTCTGAGGGTGGTAAGCGGTACTCAACTTTAGTTGCGATCCCAACTCTCGCTGAAAACTTCTCCAGAACGAAGATGTAAACCGGCTATCACGATCGGACACAATAAATCGTGGCACTCCATGTCTCGACACGATCTCATTTATATACAACCTTGCCAACTTCTCCAATGGATCTGCTTCTCTAATTGGAAGGAAATGTGCGGACTTGGTGAGATTATCCACAATCACCCATATTGCGTTGTGGCCCTTCAGAGTCCTTGGTAATTTAGTGACAAAATCCATGGTGATGTTATCCCATTTCTACACCGGTATATCCAAGGATTGAAGTTCTCTGTATGGTCATTGAAGTTCTGCCTTGACCTTCAGACACGTCACACATCGTTCCACAAAGTGAGCGATGTCCTTCTTCATCCCGTGCCACCAATAAAACTACCTTAAATCTTGGTACATTTTGTTCGTCCCTGGATGCATGGAATATCGTGACCTATGTGCTTCTTCCAGGATGCTTACCCTTAGATCCCCCAACTTATGGACCAACACCCGGTTCTTTAAGCATCTCAAACTGCCACTGTTGATACTTAGTAAAGGCGTAATCCCAATGATTCTTTCACTCTTTACATTTTCTTCTAGCAAAGCCTCTTCTTGAGACTTCTTGACTTTAGCCAGAAGATCGGAAGTCGCCTCGATCCTGAAGGCCACTACTTTGGTCGGTTCTCCCTGCCGTCGGCAACCACATTCGCTTTACCCGGGTGGTAAAGAATTTCACAGTCATAATCATTCAGTAGTTCTATTCATCTTCTCTGTCTCATGTTTAACTCCTTCTGATCGAAAAGATGCTTAAGACTCTTGTGATCAGTGTAGATCTGGCACTTAACTCCTAATAAGTAGTGTCGCCATATCTCTAAGGCAAACACCACTGCCGCCAGTTCCATATCATGCGTAGGGTAGTTCTTTTCGTTATCTTTCAACTGTCGGAACGCGTAAGCGATTACCTTTCCTTTCTGCATCAAGACACATCCTAACCGAAGCTTAGACGCATCACTGTAGATAACAAATCCTTCGAATCCGTCAGGTAATGACAGAATCGGAGCGTTACTCAGACTTTCTTTCAACTTGTCAAATGCGACCTCCTGAGCCTTGGTCCAAACGAATTTAACGTTATTCATTGTCAATGCGGTCAACGGAGTGGCTATTCGAGAGAAGTCCTGGATGAATTTCCGGTAGTAGCCCGCCGACCCAAGAAAATTTCTTACTTCTGATGGTGATTTCGGCGGTTCCCAATCTTTGATTGCTTCAATCTTGGTTGGGTCTGCCTTGATACCGTCCGCCGACACCACATGACCCAGAAACTGAACTTATCTCAACCAGAATTCGCACTTTGTGAACTTAGCGTACAATTTCTCAGGTTTCAGCAGTTCCAATACTGTCCAAAGGTGCTTCTCGTGATTACTCCGAGACCGGGAGTAGATCAGAATGTCATCAATGAAGACGATTACACACTTGTCCAACAACGAACTACACACTCTATTCATCAAGTCCATAAATACTGTTGGGGCGTTAGTCAGGCCAAAGGGCATAACTAAAAACTCGTAGTGTCCATATCTTGTGCGAAAGGTCGTCTTAGGCACGTCTTCCTCCTTCACCCTCAGCTGGTGATATCCCGACCTTAAATCTATCTTTGAGAAATAGCTCGCACCTTGCAACTGGTCGAAGAGGTCATCGATTCTCGGAAGCGGATACTTGTTCTTAACCGTCACCTTATTGAGTTCCCTATAGTATATAGACATTCGCATAGACCCATCCTTCTTCTTAACGAATAGTACTAGCGCTCCCCAAGGCGATGAGCTCGGGCGAATGAAACCCTTGCAGCTGCGTCATCATCTCCTTTATTTCTGAGGGTGCCAAGCGATAGGGCGCTGATAACGCCACTTTTTGGCGTTATTTTCAGTTCTCAAACCTATGAGATTGGCTTGTGTTCAAGTAAAAAGACGTATATTTTACGGTTTATCTAGTGAATTATACAGGTTATCTAAGAGGCGGCAATCATCGAGAAAAGAAGCTAAAAAGAGCCCAAAAAGAGTCAAAACGAAGCCTAACGGAAGCCCAAAAGTCAAGCCCAAGACCCGAGACCGAACCAGGACCCGAACCGCGAACCAGACGACGACCCACGCTGCAAAAACCATACGCGCGACTTAGCCCGCGACTTGCAAGTCGCGTGGCAAGTCGCGTAACCCACTGTTTCGCGAAAATCAGTATTTTATTTCGGGTTTTAGGTCACTTTTCGATATCATTCAGACGGCAGACGATCGGGAGCAGCGGAGGGGCGATTCTGGACGATTTTTCGGAGTCCTCGAAGCCACGTTAGAGACCCGATCAAGGAGATATTCATCACGGAACGTAGAGACGAACACGAGAGGAGGGAGTTATCATCACTTTTATTACGATTTCATCTTTCACGATTAATTATGTTTACATACACTTTTGCATCTTTTTCTCTTGTGTTTGACTCCACCACCGACATGAACTAACCGGTTCGTGTTGGGGGTTGGAATGAATTCGGTTTGTAAGCATGTGACGAATTGAATTGAACTTTTATCAGTTTTCCCTAATTAATGGAGTATGTGATTTTGTTCTTAATGCTTTTGTGAATTTGGCCAATTTACAATTGATTTGTTGTTAGTGACTGAGTTCGGGAGAATTAATTGCTATTTAGAATTAGGAATTGCATACCTAAAGTTCGAAAGGTGATAGAGATATACCGAGTAAGCTTTAGTCCCAATTAAAACGTTAGGTTGATGTCGAGAGATAAAATCTAGCCAATTTAAATTTAAATCGTGTACTTAATGTGTTTTGGAATCCATAGGTGAGATCGAGAGATTGAACTTATCCTTTTCAAAATAAAACCCGTTGTTGTTCGAAAGAGAACGACGGTGATCTTAAAAGATTTGGGAATCATTAAGGGGATTAATTGATAACTGTATTGAGTCAATTGTTTGCATGTGTAGAACCTGAGGATTTCCAACCCTCAACTTTTCTCTCTATCAAAGTTTCCAAAGCTGTTTCTGTTTTGTCTTGTGTTTGGTTTGTTTACTTATTGCAATTAAGTAGTTTAAAACCAATCTTCCAAATTCGATAATTTAGTTAATAGCAATTATAGTAATTGTGATATTTAGTTCCTAGTTCCCCGTGATTCGATACTCGTACTTCACTAAGTACTATTACTTGACTTCGACCCGTACACTTGCGGTTAGATTCACGGGGGGTGAGACCCTCGTGTCAAGTTTTTGGCGCCGCTGCCGGGGAACTAGTTGTAGCTAATAGCACTACCATCTATAAGCGTTATTAGATTGGACATTTTTATTTTCGTTATTTTATTTTATTCCTTTCAATTTCTGGATTGCTGAGCTTGTTTATTTTTTTTCTTCAGGTGCTAGTGGTTAATTCCAAAGGAAACCTGAGGGAAGGGAATCGAGCCGATCGATCCGGAAATAGAGAGAACTTCACGTCGCCTACGAAGAGAATCAAAAGCCAAGAAACAGTCAAATATGGGTGAGGAGAGACCACCTCACAACAATCCACCTCCGGAAAGGGTACCTATGCGGTCTTTTGCCAATCCAAATGTGGCAGCCGCACGTATAGGGATCCAACCTCCCACTACAGGGGACAGTTATTTCGAGATCAAGCCGAGTACCATAGTCATGGTACAACGGAACCAATTTGGGGGATCACAGACTGAAGATCCCCATGCGCATCTACGAGCATTCGAACGAATCTGCAACACCTTCAAAATCAATGGGGTGAATGAAGATGCGATCAAGCTAAGGCTATTCAGCTTCTCACTCAAGGGTAGAGATGAAATTTGGATAGAGAATTTGCCAGCAGATCTTATCACCACATGGGCCAACCTAAAAGCCGCATTTCTTCAAATATTCTTCCCACCGGGAAGAACCACGCAGTTAATGGCCGACATTACACACTTTGCTCAATGGGAGCAAGAGACCCTTTATGAAGCATGGGAGAGGTATAAAGAGATGTTGAAGAAATTCCCGCATCATGGATTACACGGTTGGGTCATCATCCAAACCTTCTTTGGAGGCCTTCACCCGCAGTTTAAAAATGATATCACTACTGCGGCGGGTGGGGCACTAATGGATAAGTCCTATGAAGAAGCTTGCGAACTGATCGAGAATTTGGCGGAGCATAGTTTTTCCACCCCGAGACCAGCCGTGAGACGGGTGGCAAGTGTGCAAGAAAGTAATGAGCTGAATGAACTGAAAGCTCAACTGGCCCTTATCACAAATCAGCTAAATAGAGGTATTCTGGAAGCACCCGAACAAGTTCAGTATATGCAAAACTGGAACTATCAACCGAGAAACGATCCTTTCTCGAACACCTACAATGAGGGGTGGAAGAAGCATCCCAATCTTTCGTGGAGTCAACCCGGTCAACAACCAGGTAATCCTTCTAACTCTTTTAATTCTCCTAGTACTAATAATGTGTACCGTCCTCCAGGTTTCCAGCAAAGGAACGAAGGACCATCCGGAGAGAAGAAACCGGGGCTGGAAGAGATGATGATGAAGTTTATGACCAAGATGGACAGCACGGTCGGAGAGTTAGCGAATACGGTCAATACTGTCAAGGCGGCGACCGAGCAAAACACTGCATCTATCAAAATCTTGGAGAGGCAAGTGGGACAAATCTCTGAAGCCCTACAAAACCGACCTCCCGGTACTTTCCCAAGTCAACCCGAAAAGACTAACCGGGAACATTGCAACACCATTTACCTAAGAAGTGGCAAGGAGCTGAATGGGGAACCTACACGGGAAGAGTCATCAAAGGAAACCGGGCAAGATTTTGAGATGGTAAATCTGGATGAGCTAGAGACCGATGAGAAGATTATGGATGAAGAGAACAAGAATAGCAAAGTGAAGGATCAAGAGCAACCACCGGTCAAGCCGACACCTCAAAGAGTGCCTTATCCAAATAGACTTAAAGCAAACAAGGATGATGTTAATTTTTCTAAATTTATCGATATATTTAAAAAGTTAACTATTAACATCCCTTTTGCAGATGCATTGGCACAAATGCCCTCATACATGAAGTTCATGAAGGAAATTTTATCCAAAAAGAGGGCGATCGATCACCAGGCCACCGTTGCACTCACTGAAGAGTGCAGCGCGATTTTTCAGAATAAGCTTCCCCCGAAGCTTAAAGATCCAGGGAGTTTCTCTATTCCTATTCAAATTGGGGATCTTTCTTTCAATAAAGTTTTATGTGATTTAGGGGCGAGTACTAATTTAATGCCTCTTTCTATTTTCAGGAAACTCGGATTGGGGGAAGTAAGCCCAACATACATGACACTGAAACTCGCGGATAGATCGATCAGATATCCTTACAGAGTGATAGAAGACGTGCTGATAAAGGTGGGAAAATTCTATTTCCCGGTGGACTTCGTGGTCATAGACTTAGATGAAGATGAAGAGGTCCTATTGATATTGGGAAGATCGTTTCTAGCCACAAGCCGAGCATTCATCGACATGGAGGAAGGTGAGATAGCATTCAGAGTTGGTGGCGAGAAGGTGATTTTCACGATGTTCGAGAAGGCGAGAGGTCGAAGTGAAGAAGAATCCGGAGCTGGTCATGGAAGGCCAAATGAGGAACAATCCGCGGGGAATCGCAAGTGTGGGCAATTCGAGTCTGCGGATACGGAGCCAAGTTGAAAACCACGGGAGTCCCTTGTGCCCTGTTCGAGTGTGGGCAATTCGAGTCTGGGGAATCGCAAGTGTGGGCAATTCGAGACTTGCAAGTCGCGGGCAAAACCGCGGGAGTCCCTTGTGCCCTGTTCGCTTTTCGTGCAGTCTTTATTCCTTTCTTGCTTTGTGTGTTTCATTTTCATGTTTTTTTTTCCGTCTTGTGTTTTGTGCTTTGATTTCCTTTGTTTTGCATGTTCTCCCTATCTCCTCCGATTGATGCTCAACCTTTCAAGAATCCTCCTTCATCCGGGCAAAACAGGTACGCTCTAAACTTTTCATAATAACGAGTGGTGTAAGATGTTTGTTTGTATTGGTTAAACGAGATGCAACAAACCTAAGTTTCACTTAGGTTTGGGGTGCCTCATCTTTCACATCTACACACTCAATTCTTTAGACCCTGTGCAAACCTCAGTTTTTCCGAGGTTTGGGGTTGGCTTTTATTTGGCAAACCTAGGCCACGGCCTAGGTTTGGGGTGCCCATTTTAGAAATTTTGGGTTTTCTTTTGCTTGTTATGTAATGCCTTGCCCGTCCTTTTGATAACTGTAATAACTGCACAATGATTCGAGTCGCATCACCTACGACTTTACTTGCACATTGGGGACAATGTGTGGGTAAGGTTTGGGGTTGCCCCAAACGGGCCCAAGTTATGCACGTAGATTTTCGGCACTTCTGAGTGTCTAGATCATAATAGCTAAAAAATTTCGTTTTGAATGATTGAGACCAACCATTGTGGACAGAACCTTGTGATAGTGACGTAACCGTTAGGGAAGGACCGGGAAAGGACATGACTAGGGACATTAGTGGAGACCACCCGATTGTGAGTTTTAAGCCTAAAAAACGTTGTTCATTTCGAGGGATTCATACACCTAATTCTTATACACAGTTTCGAATTCCTTGTCGTGAATGTAGAATGATCTCGCTACATTATTGAATTGAGTAGCAAAGACGAACATCGGGATATTAGGTAAGGGTATAGTAGACCATATCGTGTGGACCTTAAGATATGATTCCAGGCATTATGTGTTTTGTTTTTAACCATTTTTAGTTATCGTTCCCTTTCGCCCTTTGTGTGTATCCATAGCCCTTTTGCAGCCAAACACGCACCTTAATTCTTTTTAAACCCACCATTAAACCTTTAGCCATAAGCCTTAGCCAACCTTATCCAAAAGTGTGTCGATCGGAAGCGGTAATGAACAGCGAGAGATAGAGCAGAAAAGAAAGAATTCCGGCCAGTCATGAGAACAAAATTGGGTCAATGTAACCCAAGAAATAGAAAAGAGGACCAATGAAGTCCAAAAAAAATAAAAAAAATACAGTTATTTAGATAGTACATAGAGTTGTATAATAAGTGAGTCAAAATGGCTCCGAGAGTGACAAATAGGGCCAAATGATAGAAAGTGAAGTAAAAAGTTCAGAACTGCTAATGATCGACACGCCAAGGATTTTTGATCCTTTTTACCCTTCGTTTCTTAGCCTTAACCTTAGCCCCGTTATAACCCTTGTAAAGACCTGGATGATCTTTTGGAAAACGTGATTAGAGTCTACGAATACCTCTACTGATATTCCATGTCTTGCTACTTGATTCCTTCTGAGATCAATCTTTTGGACACTTGTGCGTCTTTCATGTTAGTTGTCATGAACTTATTGCGTATTCTTGTACATAACCTCCAGAACATGACAACATGTGCGATAACCTAGGTTCGAGTGCAAAGAGAGTATCCCGTGAGGTAGGGTCGAGGCGAAATATTTTCCCTAGTATGTTCAGCCCTAGTCTAACCTTAATGTAATCGGAACAGTCACGAGTTCAATTCCCAATGGAAGGTCATAGATCGGACGAAATAAGAATGAGGCGAGAGTGAGATAGATATTCACGGGTATGGGAAATCACCGATGCACCACTTGGCACCGATTGGGAATTATGCAGTCATTATTAGTCCACTGTGTGCTTTTATTCTATTTTTATCGCTAATTTGCTTGGGGACAAGCAACGCTCGGTTTGGGGTTGTTGATAACGCCACTTTTTGGCGTTATTTTCAGTTCTCAAACCTATGAGATTGGCTTGTGTTCAAGTAAAAAGGCGTATATTTTACGATTTATCTAGTGAATTATACAGGTTATCTAAGAGGCGGCATTCATCGAGAAAAGAAGCTAAAAAGAGCCAAAACGAAGCCTAACGGAAGCCCAAAAGTCAAGCCCAAGACCCGCGACCGAACCAGGACCCGAACCGCGAACCAGACGACGACCCACGCTGCAAAAACCATACGCGCGACTTAGCCCGCGACTTGCAAGTCGCGTGGCAAGTCTCGTAACCCACTGTTTCGCGAAAATCAGTATTTTATTTCGGGTTTTAGGTCACTTTTCGATATCATTCAGACGGCACACGATCGGGAGCAGCAGAGGGGCGATTCTGGACGATTTTTCGGAGTCCTCGAAGCCACGTTAGAGAGCCGATCAAGGAGACATTCATCACGGAACGTAGAGACGAACACGAGAGGAGGGAGTTATCATCACTTTTATTACGATTTCATCTTTCACGATTAATCATGTTTACATACACTTTTGCATCTTTTTCTCTTGTGTTTGACTCCACCACCGACATGAACTAACCGGTTCGTGTTGGGGGTTGGAATGAATTCGGTTTGTAAGCATGTGACGAATTGAATTGAACTTTTATCAGTTTTCCCTAATTAATGGAGTATGTGATTTTGTTCTTATTGCTTTTGTGAATTTGGCCAATTTACAATTGATTTGTTGTTAGTGACTGAGTTCGGGAGAATTAATTGCTATTTAGAATTAGGAATTGCATACCTAAAGTTCGAAAGGTGATAGAGATATACCAAGTAAGCTTTAGTCCCAATTAAAACGTTAGGTTGATGTCGAGAGATAAAATCTAGCCAATTTAAATTTAAATCGTGTACTTAATGTGTTTTGGAATCCATAGGTGAGATCGAGAGATTGAACTTATCCTTTTCAAAATAAAACCCGTTGTTGTTCGAAAGAGAACGACGGTGATCTTAAAAGATTTGGGAATCATTAAGGGGATTAATTGATAACTGTTTTGAGTCAATTGTTTGCATGTGTAGAACCTGAGGATTTCCAACCCTCAACTTTTCTCTCTATCAAAGTTTCCAAAGCTGTTTCTGTTTTGTCTTGTGTTTGGTTTGTTTACTTATTGCAATTATGTAGTTTAAAACCAGTCTTCCAAATTCGATAGTTCAGTTAATAGCAATTATAGTAATTGTGATATTTAGTTCCTAGTTCCCCGTGATTCGATACTCGTACTTCTCTAAGTACTATTACTTGAATTCGACCCGTACACTTGCGGTTAGATTCACGGGGGTGAAACCCTCGTGTCAGGCGCACGCGTAATTGGTGCGGCCCCATGCATCAAATCTATTCTAAACTCCACTTGACGATCTGGGGGCAGACTCGTCAAGTCGTCCGGAAACACTTCCGGGTACTCAGTTACTATAGACACATCCTCCACTCCCTTCTTCTCTTTCTTAGCATCTATCACATACGCTAAATACCCAAGACACCCCTTCCCCAAACATCGCTTAGCTTTCATCATAGATATCATACACGACTTCCTATCCCGACGATCCCCATAAATTACTGCTTCCTTCTTTTCAAGCAAGGCGATACGAATCATCTTCTTATTACATACGATGTTAGTGTCGTTATCAGCTAACCAATCCATTCCTATAATCACATCAAACTCCTCCATACCCATCGGGTATAAACGTAATGGAAACAAATGGTCGTCTATGTCAATGTTACACCCCTCATAGACCTCATTCACCCAGACTCGACTATCATCCGCAACCTCCACCTCCACCTCAAACCCAAAATTCAACCTCTTGGGTTGCACTTGCAAATTCCGAATAAACTTCGGCGACACAAAAGAACGATTTGCACCCGAATCAAACAATACGTTAGCAAAAGTCGAGTCAATAGGGAAAATACCTGTCACCACATCAGGAGTATTCACTGCTTCCTCCGCCGACATGTGAAATACCCTTGCCTTCGCCCGAGCAGGCTTCACCTTTTTATCTCTGTCCCTTCCATTGCCATTACCTCCATAGCTACCAGCAAATCCCCTTTTTAGCTGTGGGCAGTCCATCTTGATGTGGTCTGGCGAACCACATTGGTAACATGATCTCGGACTACGGCAATCCCGTGCCATGTGCCCCGTCCTCCCACACTTATAGCATCCTTCTTTATCTGACAAACATTCCCCTTTATACACCCGATTACATTTACCACAAAACCTCTCCCCCACTCTTGATCCTACCCGTAACTCGGGTTTAGGAGCATTCAGACTCTTAGCATCATGGTGCAACCCGTCCCACTTCCGTTTGTCACCAACACTTTCTGTCATCTGTCTGTTCTTTTCCTTCTCTGTCAGTTCAGCTGTATCCACTGCCGCTTAGAAAGTAGTGGGATCCTTTACCTGGACCAGCTCTCTCACACTGCTCTTCAATCGCCAAAGGTACCTATTTATGCGCCTTTCCTCAGTAGGCACATACAATTCTGCGAATCGAGCTTTTTCAATAAACTTAGATGTGTATTCATGCACTGTCATTGTTCCCTATTCCAACCCCAGAAATTCTTCCTCCAGTTTCTTAACTGCCGCCAACGGCCAGAATTGCACCTTAAACCTTCTAGTGAACGTTTCCCACAAAGTTGACTTGGCCATGTCGGACCCTTTCCCACCGGTTTCCACATCCCACCAAAAGATGGCATCAGATTTCAGCATCAACATCACGTACAGTACCTTGACTCCCTCAGCACACTTGCTGGTATCAAAAGCCAGCTCCATTTCTCGAATCTATTTCATGGCCATCACTGGGTTATGCTCTCTACCAAAAGAAGGAGGTTTGCACGATGCAAAAGTTTCAAAAGTACATCCTTTCGCTGCCTTAGATTCATCAGCTACCAACGGAGTCGGCTATGAATGATCTCTTACCGCAGTCGGAGGTAAGCTAGATGCTTCGGTCTTTATCTTATTCCAATTCTTAGTTCGTCCCTCCGACGTAGACTTAACCTGATTATCTAACATTGCTTGCATTGTTACTTGTAGTTTGCCCATTTCGGCAGTAAACTTTTCCTCAGTCACAAATGCTTGGTCCCAGTTTTGCCTCGGACTCTTCGTCTGACTTCCTCCTCCCACCGAGGCGGTACTATCCCGGTGGAACGGTTCACAAACTTCAGGTGCCCCCACACTCTTAGCCCGATGGGTAGTCGACCCCTTCTTTCCCCATCGAGTCGCCACGCCAGCTCCCTTTGCCTGGGTGGTAGCTCGCTGGGGCGGTCTTCCCCGTCGTCTTCCCCGGCCTCCGCCCCTCCCACGGGTGGTAGCCAGCCTTGGAGGATCAACTGGTCCATCCTCTAGGACTTCTTCCACACGGATCCCTCTCGCAGTCGGGATCGTACCTACTACCGGCATAAATCTACTTCTCAAGGTTCTTTCAGACATTCTTGATTACTGAAACATACCAAAATAAACAACATAAGGCAACAACTCCAGATTAATAAGGCAATTTAAGCACATACATATACCTGTAAATCCGTGGCTATACTGGCCAGGTGTAACTCTGAACTTACCATACATGACAGTCCTCCCTACCCTATCATTCATGTTCCTGTTGAGGTCTCCTAGGCTTTCCTAATTTCTCAGCTGTGATTTCTACCTTCTCAGTTTAAGTCTAGGCCCGTCCGGTCACCTAAATCTCTTAAACTATGGCTCTAATACCAACTGTAACAACCCAACTTCCAAACAAAAAGCATGCATAAATAAATATAAATCAAGCAGCCAAAACGACCCCAAAATTTCAGAGTACAACCAGTTCAAAATAGGTTTGCGAAAAAACCTATACACAGCCGAGAAATTTCTAAACAAGTCTCGAAATAAAGGAAAGCAAATATAACTATCAGTTAATCTTCGCTCCTAGCTTAGGCCTTCTCATTGCCCTTGCCCGAGCCTCCTACTAACAGTTTCCCTGAAAATGGATTTAGATTTGGAAAAAAGCGAGGGTTAAACCATAAGGTCTAGGGCGGTCCCTCAGAAAATCTCCGCCACAACAAAGTTTAAAACAGTTTATAAACAAATAATATATCAAAACAATTAACTTTCGTCCACAGGAACAACGTTTCAGCTTTGGCACACTGAAGTCCCATACCTCGGTGACAACGTGTCAGTCTCATACTGCCTTATTGGAACAGTCTCTCCATGGCATAAACGGGACACACCCCCCGGTATGAGTACTGGCAGGACACCCCCCCGACTTACCCATAGCATGATCACTCAAGATTGTATGTGTTGGTCCCGAAGGGTTATACAAGTTTGTAGAAGGGGGGGGGGGGGGGGTTGAATACAAACACAGACTTTTATCTTTAAAATTGTTTATTGATATATATCAAACAATTTACAGTTTGTTGCAGAATAAGATCAAGTATAAAACCTAATCTAAACAAACTAGAGAATCACACATATTTCTTGCACTAGAAAAGATTGAGAGAGAATAAGAAAACCTAAGAAAAGATTTTCTTGCACTAAGTAGTTCAGCGAGGAAAGAGCTTCTTCAAGAATGAAGTAGGGTTTCCTATTTATACTGCATGCATTAAATGCAAGTCAGTACAACTTTACACGTGGCAGCGTCTGGTTGGTTGCATGGATTTGACTTTAGCAAACATCCCTTTTTGGCCGCATGATGAACAACGTAGTTAGCAGAGTGGTTTCAAGGAGAAGACAAAAGTAACTTGTAGAACAGGCTTCATGATCAGCGATCACTGAATAGATCTTTATCAGCGAATGATAAAGTTCAGCGTTCGCTGAAGTCTTCTATTTGAAACTTCGCGTGAAATGGACAAGTCTTGGCTTCGCTGATATCCGCATCAGGTCACTAGTAGACTTAGTCACTCGTTCGTCAGTTTGGTCTTCGATTTCAGCTTTGAACTCAGTTGTCGCGAATCTTGTCTTCAGAGATCATAAGTAAACAAATACAAATAGAACTATCAGCGATCATTAGTGAGACTAAATAGGCTCAGGGCTCACTGATGTACATGTATCGCTGAAGTATAAATTAAAGCACATGTTTCCATCAGCGATACTAAACAGGCTTAGTATATTTTTCATAGATGGCAAAACTTTAATACATATTGTTTACTTACAATTTTTACTAAGTAATTCAGAGAGTCATTATCAAATCACTGAAGGGTTTGGATCAACAATCTCCCCCTATTTGATGATGACAAAGCAATAAAGGAAAATTGTTAAGTTAAAACATAAGGATAAAAAGGACTCATAAAATACGTGTCCCATTTACTATTTTCAGGGATCTTTTCTAGTACTGATGGAGTAGAGTATTTCATTGAAATTTTTCATTAACTTCGTAAATCAGATTACAAGGGTAGTGGAAAAATTATAAGTACAATGAAAATAATTACAAGTACAAAAAATTTACAAGCTAATAAAATAGAAGAATACAAGGTGATCCTATCAGCTATTCAGGTTCTTTCTTGAAGAGAAGTTCATCAAGGGTATTAGTCTTTAGAATCATCCAATCAGGGACTATTACTCCCTATTCCCGTCTTTGTTTGGCTTCGCGGTAGATATGGGGTTTCATGAATGTTCCAAGGAAGGAGCGATCACACCAGTATAATAGGTCTCTGAGTTGTTCGATATGAGCGATGGGTAACTCAGACGAGCGTTGGAAACACTTCCGTCCAGTGTAATCAAGAAAGAATATGCCATAAGGTTCACTGACCACCTTTCCAGCTTCGAATTTTTCAGCAGGTGGCAGTG
Source organism: Saussurea involucrata (assembly GCA_033807775.1). Classification (NCBI taxonomy): domain Eukaryota; kingdom Viridiplantae; phylum Streptophyta; class Magnoliopsida; order Asterales; family Asteraceae; genus Saussurea; species Saussurea involucrata. Next base: position 66,226,155 of record CM066320.1, on the reverse strand, counting down.
AGATGTCGAGGCCTGATAGATCATCGTTTGGACCGAGTACAGCTTCACAAGAAAAGTCAACACTAGTCTCGTTCCATATAACGGGTCCTGAAGATAGCGAATCCTTTTTCTTTGGAGCTCTTCGTCTTTGTAGGATGGCTGGAGGAGGAGGTAAATCAACAGCTGGAGTGACTAGGTCGATTAGCTTGTTGATAGTACTTTCAACACAAGATTTAAAGCTTTATCGGAATAGCTGAATTGCAACCCGAATTTCCAACCATTCATTTAGCCCAAGACTCTCCAATGCTGAGAGATAGCAGGTTCTCGCCACTCCGTTCTCCCTGACAATGGTGACATCAATCAGTGAGATGCCTCTAATAGTTCTCCCCTTCAGGTTTACTTGTTTGATTCTTGCTGGTAAACTCCTGAAGTGAAGTTTCTTTTTACACCAGGCAAGGGTGTTGTCGTTGACCTTCCTCTTCTTTTCTTTCTTCTTACCAATCTCTTTAAGCAGTTGTTGCTGGACTCTGAGGGGTAATTTCTTCAGATGAGGATCCTTTACAGAACGTTGAGCAAGTTCAAGAGCAAAGGATTTATCAGTGAGCTCATATTTCTATTGTTCAGCGAGGATCTTCTCTGCTTTGAGACATTCAGCTATTTTCTTTTGGAGTCAGACAACTTAGGTGGGCAGGGATGAGTCATTGACTTTCCAGCTTTTGGATCATAGCTGCTTTCCTTCGATGTTCATCTTCATATGTCCGCCGACGAGGCAGAGAAGGTCTTCTAGGATGGGAAAGCAGTTGTTGTTCTTCTTCAGCTTGTTCATCAGTCTCATTCAGGATCGAGACTGACATTATTGCAAGATCCTCATCTCTGGTAGCTGGAATTATTTGTTGAGCAGCGGGAGCTTCAGCTGCATCCTCAGGCAGGGGAGAGGACTAGCTGAAACAAAATGATCATTAGAGTTAGATTTTTTGAAGGTAGAAAAGAGATAGAAAAAGAATAGGCTAAGTGTTTAGAGGTTTTAGGAGGAGTAGGGTAGAAGTTGAGAAGGGGTAGAGGAGTTAGGCAGTGTATGGGAAGAGATAGTAGCATACCTGACAGGTTGGATTCTTCAGAACGATAGCCAAATTGTCATCGGCACGGCCCTTGTTTTTGCCTTGCAGAGTCTTCTTAGCAAAAGACTTAGCAGCGGTCCCCTCCCCTGGTTCATTAATGGAGACACCCTTTAGAGCAGAGGCCTTTATTTCAGTAGGATGGAACCAATAGTCGTCTTCATCATCATCATCATCATCCTTGAGAGAAGAACGAGATGAAGGTTCTTCATCGGCTATGTTCAGCTCCTCCTCCTCTTCTTCATCTTCCACATCATCAGTGAAGAGGGTTACTTCTTTTTCCGCCGTAGGAGAGTGAGGGTCGTCGCCTTGCTCCCCCTTAGAAGGAGAGGGACTTTCAGCGGTTCCCTCAGGATGACCAACTTCTTGAGGGTCTTTATCAATGTTCTCTTCCTCCCCCTCAACATTCAGGGGGAAGTCTTCAGCATTCTTATACCCCTCTTCACCTGAATGGGGGGAGGTAATAGCAGCATCGCCAGCAGCATCGCCAGCAGCATCAGCATGTTCCTCAGGGACCCTGTCTTCTTAGCCAGGGTGCCCTGAAGTTAATGCCTGAATGTTTTCCACCTTCTCCATTCTGTCTTTGAGGACAGAAATGGAGGGTGTAGCCTGAATAATGAAGTCCACTTCCATCTCCAACTTCTCTCGGTCATCCAGAGTGAAGTGAGATAGAGGGAAAGTGGGGGCTTCCAAGCGATTAAGAATTTTGGTGAGCAGAGAGTTTGAATCAGAAACTTTGGAGGTCAAGCTGCTCACCTCTTTGAAGGTCAGTGAGTTCGGTCTTCAGCGTTGCAACCTCGCTGCTGAGTTTGGAGTAATTGGTGGAGAGATCATTGTAGCCGGTGGAGAGTGTGGCGACCTCTAATTTGACGGCCTGGCGTGCTGATGTGTTGTTGGTGAGAGCGACCTCCAGGTCCTTCACTCCCCCTTTTAGAGATGAAAGATAAGTAGTAGTAGCTTTCTCTACCAGGGAGGTGGAAACATTCTTCAGCGTCACCCCAGCATCATTAATCGATGAGGTGTTTGATCCGAGGTTAGTGGAGAGAGATTCCACTTTATCAACGATGTCCTTGAGGGACGTGCTGATCGTGCCCAAGTTAGGACCTGAAACAGAAAGTAACTTGTGAGCAAAGGAAAGCTCAAAAGTTGGGGTTTAAGAAACGGTTGAGGATTGTGTTTGGATACCTGTAGGATTAGGATTGGAGAAGGTGTCGATGTCCCTGATGCCTCCCCAATATTCGATGTCGTCCTCGAAGGAATGAGCAGGGATAGATGTAGAAGATCCTCCAGGTCATGTAGTATTGCGATGCATCAGATTCCTGAGCATGGCAGCGCTCGTGTCCATCACCAAGAAAGATGTAACCTTAGGGGGGTTGGAGATGACCGAAGGAGTAGAAGAAGAAGGGGCTGAGAAGATAGGTGCAGCAGTATCAGCGTTGGATACGCCGAGAGAGACCTCTTCAGTGTGTTGAGGTGCCGAAGATGTTTGGGTAGGATCATGTTAGCTCCAATCTTTTTGTTTATAGAAGTATTGAAAAATAGGCTAAGTATAGAAGTCTTCGACAGAGGCTCTGTCGAGTAACCGAGAAGACCGAAGTAAAGAATCACCAGAAGATTCTTCAATGCGGACAAGGCCACAGAGCCTCTGTCACACTTGACAGAGCCTCTGTGGTATAAAAGACTAGAGCTCTATACAAGGATAATCGTGCTTCTCACGATTTCTGTTGTACGAAGATCCTGAAGATCATTCGTACAAGGCGTGACCTGACAAGTCCACGTATCAAACTCTGATGGGTCTTAGCCTTAGTAGAAGATGGTGCATTTAATTAACGTTGTACCCTCAATAGTACCTGAATAGTGTCTTTGTACCTTCAGTCCTTTTTGTCTAGAGCTTGTCTCCTTTAGAAGTAGTATAAATAGAAGACTCATGTTGAGTTCTTCTATTAAGCTTTGCACAACACACACACCATTAGAACATAATTCTTGTTATATCATAGGTGTTCTTGGTGTTCTATTCATATCAATATACAGTGGGTTATTGAGCTATTTATCTGTGTTATTTACACTTTACGCATTTGATATTGTGTGTTCTTCTACCTTATTATATCTTTTAGTTTGTTAAAAACGCTTCCGCATTATATCTTGTTTGAACTATGTGAAATCCCAGATCTCTAGCAATAAGATATGAATGTAGTGAGAGAGAATCTAGAGAGCAAAAATGTCATCCATGTATTGAGCTCAAAGGATTACAAAAGGTTTCTAAAAGATTACAAAAGCTTTCTAAAGTGTTTTGAAGTGTTACTAACAAATGGTCTAGACAAGCCTATTTATACCCATAACATACAAGGTATAAAGGCATTCACAATACTGTATAGACTCATACAGTACATTGACTTTACAGTAAATCTTGAATACAACAATGCTCTAACAATCTCCCCCTTTGGATTCAAGATTTAAAAAATTTGACAGCAGTCTTCAGCTCTTTGTAAAGTCAATCTTCTCAAACAGACACTCTATCAAACCATCTTTAAATAGCTTTATCTCCACTAGTTCACGGTGAACTATATGCTTTGACACTCTTTAAGAACTCAGCTTTGAAGAATCTTCAGACAAACATGAAAAGTCATTGTCTTTTTCTTTGAAAAGTCAATCTTCTTCAATAAAATCTTCAACAGATTGTCTTCAACTCTTGAACATGAAATTCCGATCTTTGTATAAAACCATCAATTCGGAACAAGATGAATCAGAAACGATTAGAGTTTGGATCAGAAATATGTGAAACCATCCACATTGTTGAACTTTTAGGTGTAAGCGCATTCCGAGAACCACTCAGAACTAAGATAACCAAATTCAGCAACATTTGGACTTCACATGATCCTTCTCCCCCTAATCTTCAGTCTTTGTTCACGTGAAATCATTGACTTGAAAGCTCTTAGACATGAGATATCTTTGACATGAAATTGAATTAAACATTTCTCCCCCTTTTTCGATGAAAGTGAGCATCATTATCATCGAAAACCTTCTTCAATTTCAGTCGCGTCACTGAGTATTGCTAACAATCTCCTCCTTACATAATAACCTTGCTCCCCCTCAAAATAAGAATTCTGGAGCAATTTATTTTCTCCCCCTGAAAGTATGCATATATTTCAATAACGTACAGTATTTGAAATTGTAGCACAAATTTGAAAACAAATTTACACAAGGAAAAAAACATTCATTGAATTTTATTTTATAACTACAAACATTTGATCATTTGAAAACTTTATAAAAGAAATTCAACTTAATGAAATTTAACAGATTTTTCAATCAAATGAAATCAAATGCATGTGTTTGGATTCAAGAACAAGTCATCATTGTATATCAAGTTAAAAAATGTTCAGTTTCAACCCCTTTATTAAATCTATTTGGTGTGCTAGCATGGGAAATATGATTAGCTTCAAGCATATGCAATTCTAAAACATATAAGAATATTTTGCTCTACTCACACTATTTGTCCAAAATCAGAATTTTCACAAATTTACGGGTTTATCGCGACTTTGTATTTTCCCAAGTTTCAAGAGATGTGTGCTCATTGGCATCTTTGCTTTTGTGCTCATTGGCATCTTTTGATTTGTGCACATTGGCATCTTTTGATTTTGTGCTCATTGGCATCTTTTGATCAAAAAGTTTAGTAAGAATAAGATACACCGTTAAACATGACTTTCTATCTGGTTCTATAGCAGGATTTGGGTCAGCAGATCCCAGACCAGTTGGCCTTAGGTGCTAGGTGTCAAGCACCCCTTAGAACTTAATTTCCCAAACCAGAAAGGCCACATCGATATATCTTAAACCCATTTGTACCAGTAAAACATGGCTTTCTATCTGGTTCTATTGCAGGATTTGGGTCAGCCGATCCCAGACCAGTTGATCTTAGGGACTAGGTGTCGAGCACCCCTTAGGACTTACTCTCCCAAACCAGAAAGGCCACAGGCACAAACTTTCAAACTAAATGATATTCTATATAAGTTCGAATTTCCATCACAAAATATGAATGATATCTCAATCACTTGGTTCTTAATCATAGTGCTTCCCCCATATTTTCGTTTCCATTCATCATTATGATAAATAGGCTTTTTGAGCATTATATTCTATATAAGTCCAGATTCACATAACTTTTAGCATTCAGCATAATTTCATTCATGTTTTGCTGACCTTTCGATTTATTTCAGAGGTGAAAGTTGAAACAAATCTAACTCAGATAATACAAAAATACTTGTAAAATCATCTTTTAGCACACATTTAATTCATTGAATGAAAATTGAAAATTTCATCTTATTGAATTAAATTTGTAAAGTTTCAAGTTTTCAAATCAGTAGAAACAAATATAATCCAATGTTACCTTTTGCCACTTGTTCCTTGAAACAAAAATATATAGCAGTTAAGGATATTACCTGAGAAGTGTGAGTTCTAAACTGATTTGTTTAGAAGTCTTAGTCTTTAAAGTACGGGTCCTGAACTGAGTTGTTCAGAAGCCATAGTCTTTGAAGAACGGGTTTTGAACTGATTTGTCCAAAAGCCAATTACATTTAAGCACGGGTCCTGAATTGATGTATTCAGAAACCATACATGATTTGTCTCCCCCTTAATGGTACAAATATTCTTCAAAGAAATACGCCGCTTCTCTTCTGTTTTCAGTCATGTGTGTGGTATGTATCTACAAATCAGTACAACACATGAAGAACCTGCAAAACAGATTAAGCAGATTTTGGTACCCAATGGCATTTGGGTCCTAGTGGGTTAGGTGTAGATCTCTTTGAAGGAATACTATAAGTACCGTACCAAAAAGAAGTATAATCTTTATGCACAAAATCATTTGAACCACAGTAAGAACAACAGATTTTCTTATGGGCCAACCTAATTAGATGATTTACATGATGAATAGGATTAGGTTTAGCATAAGATTTACCTTTTGGCGTATTGTTCTTCTTTGCATTTGATGTTGATACAGATGATTTTGGCACTTCTTTCTTTGGAACTGTTGTGCCTTTTACTCTCCATTCCATCTTCACCCTCTTGAAGACTGGAACTTCTTCAGGTTTGGAAGTATTAACTTTAGGCACTTTTGTTTTGTTATCTGATTTATCAAACAGAGGATTATAGAAGAGATTTGTTGAACGAATCCGACCTTTTGAGAAATCTGTTGATCTATTAAATTGTTTAGAAGAAATGTTTTTAAAACTTGAACTTGAAGAAGTTTTAAAAGAGCATTCAGAATCATTTGAATCAACAAATGGAGTCTGAAAGATAGAATTATGACCAGTCTGCTTTGAGACATCAAATTTAAAAATGACGTCTTCAAGTTCTTTGACTTTGTTTATTAAAACATTTTTCTCTTTAGAAATTAGATCAAATTTCTTTTGGAGATCAGATTTGATCAACTGATCCTTCATAATATCAGCTGATAAACCAGATAATCTTTTGGTAAGATTAAGAATCACATCTTCAAAATATTCACGTTCCGATTCAAAATCTTTTTCCAAAAACTTTCTTTTATCAGTAATCTCTTTGAAAATTTCCATATTTTTCTTTTTAAGAGTTTTACTTTCCTTTTGAAAGAGATTTTGCTTTTCCGTGAAATCTTTTCTTTCCTTTTCCAAAAGATTTTCTAATTCAGAGATTTTCACGGAAAGTTCAGAACTTTTGATCTCAAAAAAAATTTCGTTCAATTTCAAATTTAGCTCTTTCTTTTTCGAGCTTGTCTTTTTCTAAAAATAAAACTTTCTCAAAGTCTGAAACTTGTTTTGAAAGTTTTATACATTTCAGCTCAGTCTCTTTCTTTTCTTCAAAAACTTTCTTTTCTTCAAAAGAAAAATTAGACAGTTTTATCTTTAGATCGGCATTTTCACTGTCCAAAAATTTCCCTATATCTTTAACTTCTTTTAATTGAGCATGTAACTTTAAGTTCCACTTCACTCTCTTTTCTTCTCTACTCTTCAAATCGGCATTTTCTTTTTGAAGAGTTGTTACTTTCTCTTGAAGATTCTCGATTTGATCATGCAGACTTGAGTTGTCTTTCTTTGCTTCAAGATCTGCAATATAAACTTCAAGATCAGTTATTCTTTTAGTAAGTTTAGCATTTGAAGAAGAAATGTCTAAAATTTGTCTTTTCAGATCAACATTTTCTTCTTCCAATGCTTTATTTAAAATAGGAGTTGAAGAATTTGAAGCATTATCTTTAACAGGAGTTTCTGATATAGGAGATGTTTCTGATAAAATAACTTGTTGCAAAATTCCATTATTTGCCTTAGCTTTTTCAAGTGGCTTTGGAGGTGTTTTTGTTATTATGACTTGTTGCAACACTTCATTATTTGGTTTAACAGATACATGTGAATTAACAGATGTTTCTGTTATAATGACTTGTTGCAACTTTACATTTGGTTTAACAAAAACTTTTGCAATTGGAGGAATCTCCTTTTTCAGAGTTTGCTTCAAATCTTCACCACTGCTTTTAACAATAACTTGTTGTAAAACCATTTTGAATATTGCTAGAAATTGATCGTTCAGAAGATCAAGCAGACAGTGTATGAAAATACACAAAAAAATATATAAAATTTTTTCTTGAAAAGCTCTTACAGTGTATGAAATACACTATAGAAAATATTTCGGGATAAAAAATTTTCTCAAAAAACTCGGATGCGTAAGGGTTCACAAGAATTCGGATGAGTAAGGGTTCGAATTCAACGAATTCGGATGAAGAAGGGTTCGAATTCAATGAATTCGGATGCTGAAGGGTTCGAATTCACTCAATTCGGACTTAACTTGGTTCGAATTCAATGAATTCGGATGCTTAAGGGTTCGAATTCAATGAATTCGGATGCTTAAGGGTTCGAATTCAATGAATTCGGATGCTTAAGGGTTCGAATTCTATGAATTCGGATGCTTAAGGGTTCGAATTCAATGAATTCGGATGCTTAAGGGTTCGAATTCTATGAATTCTGATGCTTAAGGGTTCGAATTCTATGAATTCGGATGCTTAAGGGTTCGAATTCAACACTTGGAAAATTTAATCAACTCAATTCGAATCTAACACAGTTCGAATTCTCCTCAATTCGAATCTAGCTGGGTTCGAATTCAATCAATTCGAATCCTTCTTGAGTCGAATTCTACACTTGTATTTCCAAGAACACTCCGAATTCTTCTTTGAATGATCCGAATTCACCAAGAATGATCCGAATTCACCAAGAATGATCCGAATTCTGCACTTCGAACACGAAAATCACTAAATCAGCCATAACTTTTTCAATTCTTGATCAATTGTTATGAAATTTGCACAGATTTGTTCGAAATTTGATTCCACACACTTTCTTAGTTAATCACAAATCCTAATTCGATCAATTTAATCGAATTTTGATCCAAAAATAGTAGAAAAAGTTTTCGAACAAAAATGATATAAAATGATCAGATCTGCAAATTCTGTGCAGATTTTGGTGTTGATCCAAGCATTAAAGATGTTCAGGAATCAAATCCGAGTGCAATGATGTCAAGAATCAATCCAAAAGATCAAAAATTAAAGAAAAGATGAAATCTGGATGAATAGTAAATGAAGAAGGGTCAGAATTCTTGATGAACAGTGATGAATAGTGATGAACACCCAATCCGAATTCTTCAGCTTTAGTGTAAAAAATCTTCAATTTGGTCTTCGATCTGCTTGAATCTTCTGTTTAGCTCTGATACCAATTGATAAATCCCAAATCTCTAGCAATAAGATATGAATGTAGTGAGAGAGAATCTAGAGAGCAAAAATGTCATCCATGTATTGAGCTCAAAGGATTACAAAAGGTTTCTAAAAGATTACAAAAGCTTTCTAAAGTGTTTTGAAGTGTTACTAACAAATGGTCTAGACAAGCCTATTTATACCCATAACATACAAGGTATAAAGGCATTCACAATACTGTATAGACTCATACAGTACATTGACTTTACAGTAAATCTTGAATACAACAATGCTCTAACAAACTATTAGATAGAATCATCATTGTCAAGCAAAACAGGAACCAACAATTGGTATCAGAGCCGTTCTTGATTTTCTATATCAAGAGATCCTCACTTATAATGATTTTTGGTAGAAACCTGGAGTAATTTTAACCTGTTCTTCACTTATTTCAAAACAACCTATATTTTTCTGCCATTCTCGACCTGTTCGACCATGGTAAACTTACAGCCTGTTACTACGGTTAAATCTCCATTTTAGTGCAATGTTCAAAGGTTTTAAGCTTATAAACACCATTCGAAACATCCACTTCATCTTCTGAATGTTTACTGTTCATACCCTATTTTCTGGATTTCTCAACCTCTTTCAAAATGACAAACACAAACAACTTCTTCACCGCTGGTTCTTTAACCAAGCCACCCATACTACTTAGAGATGAGTACCCTCAGTGGAAGATACGAATGATTCACTTCTTAGCGGGTACTGACAAAGAACTCGTCTACTATATCAACAATCCTCCTTAACACTTAGTGAAAATTGTAAGTAAATTATATGTATTAGAGTTTCACTATCGCTGATAAGTACTAAGACTGTTTCAGTACCGCTGATAGTAACTCTCGCTCTTTAAAGTTAAATAGTCAGCGAACTCTGTTCATCAAGTAGGTCTGAGCCTGTTCAGTCTATGAGATGATCGCTGATAATTTAGTTTGTTTACTTATGATTCCTGAAGACAAGTTTCACGTCAACATATGTTCTACGCTGAAGTCGAAGATCAAGCTCAAGAACCAGCGACAAGTCTACTAATGAACTGATGCGAATATCAGCGAAGCCAAGATTTGTCCACTCAACGTGAAGTATCAAGTAGAAGACTTCAACAATCGCTGAACTTTATCATTCGTTGATAAAGAACTGTTTCAACGAAAGCTGATCATGAAGTCTCCTTGCAAAGTACTATTGTCTTACCTCCCTTGCACGTCTCCGTACGAACTGTCAGAACGGACATCCTTTTTGTCTATGATCGTACAACAACTCTGATTCTACACTGTGCACCATGCGGCTACTAAGGTTGTCTACAAAGGTCAATGACATGCAACCACTCAGCTGCTGCCACGTGTAAAGCAATACTGCCATGCATTAAATGCATGCAGTATATAAGAAGAACCCTACTTCAGAAATGAAGTGCGCTCAGCCATCTTCTTATTCTTCTTTCTATATGTGTGTTAGGTTATTATTCGTAATTTCCTTATCTCCTTCTAGTGCAAGAAACTTAGTGTTCTTAACTTGTTTAGATTAGGTTAATCCTTAATCTTGTTCCGCAGCAAGTTGTAAATTGTCTTGATTTATCAATAAACAATTTAGAAAAGTAAAAATCGTGTGTTTGTATTCACCCCCCCCCCCCTTCTACAAACTTGTATAACCCTTCGGGGCCAACAAGTGGTATCAGAGCAGATTTATTTAATCTCATAAACAAGATCTAATCTATACTAAGATCTATCTTCCTTGCTATTTCTGAAAATGGCCACCAACACAAACACTAACTATATTGACAATGGTTCTCTTGCAAAACCCCCTAGATTCTCCAGAGATAATTTTAATCTATGGAAAAATAGGATGATTCTCTTCTTAGAAGGTGTAGACCCTACTATGCCTTACTATCTTGAAAACGACCCATATATTCCTATAAAAATTGATCCTGCAGTTCCAACCGCTGAGAATAGTCCTGCTATTCCAGAAAGGCTGATTCCTAAGGAAATTCATGTGGACTGATGAAGATAAGAAGAAAGTGGCTATCGACACCAAAGCCAGATCGATACTCTCCATGGCTCTTCCTGACGAAGTCTACCATTCCGTCATGAACCTGAAAACCTCAAAAGCTATGTGGGACACAATCCGTGTTCAGTATGAAGGTACTTCTGAAGTCCAAGGCTCTCAAAAGTTCAACCTGGTAAGACAGTACGAAAGCTTCATTTGTGGTAAGAATGAAACTCTCTCTGAAGTACACCAACGTTTTAACTTCTTAATAATAGATCTGAAAACTGTTGGTAAGGAATATTCTAACTTTGAAGTACTGACAAAGTTCTTAGAATGTTTACCTGAAAGCTGGGACAGTTATTCAATGTGTCTCAAGCTGTCAAAAGATCTTAAATCATGAGCAATCGAGTCATCTTAAGAAGAATCTTGTAAAAGATTCCAAAAGCACCCCTGTTGCTTTACTCTCCGAGTTACCTTCCACTCAGCGATCTACGATCATTGTCACTGAGTTGGAAACTAACTCTGAACGTTCATCAGATTCTGACGCTTCAGATGATGATGAAACTCTGGCATTCCTGGCTAATAAGTTCAGGAGATTTGCTAGAAAGAGTAATTTCAAGAAGAACAAACCTCTTGCTATTACTGACAAGCCAAGATCATCAACCCCTGTTGATAAGGCTACTGCTACTTGCTATAACTGTGAAAAGATAGGACATTTTGCTAGAGAGTGCAGGTCAAAGAAAGTCTCTAGACCCTCAGTTTTTCCCAAGAAAAACTTTACTCCCAGGACTAGAGATGAAAAATACAAAAAGCTGAAAGAAAGGTATTCAAACCTGAAAACATTTAAGAAGAAAGGCAAAGGCCTTATGGCTGACTATGATTGGGCTGCCTCTGACGAAGAAGAATCATCTGACTCTGAAGATGATGGTGAAGCCAATCTATGTCTCATGGCCAAACTTGAAGATGAGGAAGAAAATTCTAACATTCCCTCTACTTCAACCTCTGCTACTAAGGTATCACCTTCCTTCTTTACCAATATTTTAAATATTGATGAAGCTAATAGTCTTCGAAAGATCGATCTCATGACTAGAAATTTATATGAAGCCATGAATGGCAAAACTGTTGTTGAAAATCAAAACCTTGATCTCGCTGAACAGTTTAAAAACTGTCACCTTCAAAAAGAAAATCTTTCTAAAATTGAAGAAGATTTTAAAGATCAAGTTCACTTAAATCAGCTAGTCAAAATCGAGCGTGAAGAAGCTATCGCTGCTTTAAAAGCTGAAAAAGCTACTGTTGATGGATGGTATAATTACTCAACAAAGATCATTGAGATAATAAAGTATCAAATTCCCCTAAGTGATAAGTGTGGTCTTGGTTACAAAGTTGATACTATCGAACCAACCATTGATCGTTCCATGCTTAAATTTGGAATGTTCGTATCCTCTATCCCTGACACTTTCACATCTCAGTGTTCCTCTTCAAAACCTCCTATCCCTGAGGAAATTTCTACCTTAACTTCTAAAGGTAAAGAGAAAATTGTTTATCCAAAACCTACCTCAGTCTTTAAAAATAAAGGTAAAGGAATTGCTTTTAACCAAAATCCTCAGAAGGGTACCTTTGTACCAAAGCTGAATGTTTCTAAAGCTTCAGTGACATATCCCTCTGGTTCAAAGAATAAGATCCCTGGATTTATTCAGCGTGGATCTATTCAGCGATCCACTCCTAGAATCAAAGTGGATACTATTGGTAAGACATCTGAAGAACTGAATGTTCCTCCTGTTTCAAATACCAAAAGTTTACTTGGTACTGGTCCTTCTAATTCAAAATCAAAAGCTCAGCATGCAAATGGTCCTAGAACTACTTTTAGTTATAGGAAATGTTATCATTGTGGACTTACCAATCATATTGCTAGTAAGTGCCCCACAGCCACCCAAGCTGAAAAGATAGCTAAGGTGAAGATCATTGCCCCCAAGGCAAAGAAGACCACTGAGGTTAAGAAATTAACCAATGTGGAGACCGACAAAGCTGAATCTTCAAATGCTGCGAAGACTGCTGAACCTTCCACCTCCTCTTCTACCTCCACTGACAAGTGTGTACACATGGTTAAGTGGGTACCCAAGACAAACTAATCTTCCTTTGTAATGCAGGTTAAGAAGGGTATCTGGTATCTCGATAGCAGAGGCTCTAGACACATGACTGGTAAGAAGAACGTGCTCACTGAGTACAAAGAAGAGAATGGTCCCTCTGTAACTTTCGGTGGAAATGGAAAAGGACATACCCGAGGGTTTGGTATACTCTCTAATGGTACAACAACCTTCAGAAGAGTTGCATATGTTGAAGGGCTGAAGCATAATCTTCTAAGCATCAGTCAGCTTTGCGACATGGATAACAAAGTAATCTTTACTAAGGAATCCTGCTTTGTCGCTGACAAAAAGGAGAAGATAGCTCTCAGCGGTTATCGTTTGGAAAATGTTTATGTAATAAACATGGACTCAACAACCACTGAGAACTCCTGTTTCTTCTCAAAAGCATCATCTGATGTCAACTGGTTATGGCATAAGAGGCTCTCTCATCTAAACTTCAAGACACTGAACACTCTTTCTTCTAAAGAGTTAGTCACTGGTCTACCTCAACACTCATACGCCAAAGAGTCCTTATGTTCAGGGTGTGAGAAAGGGAAGCAGACCAAAGCAAGCTTTAAGTCTAATCAAGTTTCCTCAGTGTCATCTCCTCTACAACTTCTCCATATGGATTTGTTTGGCACTGTTAACAAACAATCCATCGCTGGAAAGAAATATACGCTGGTCATAGTTGATGAATTCTCTCGCTATACATGGGTAATGTTTCTCCGTTCTAAGAGTGACACACCTGAAGAACTCATCACCTTTGTCAGGAAAATGGAAGTCATGAACAACTTGACCGTTCGCTCAATAAGGAGTGATCATGGGACTGAATTCAAAAACAATTCTCTTGATTCCTTCTTTGAGAGTAAGGGTATTTCTCACAACTTTTCTTCAGTGAGAACACCGCAACAAAATGGAGTCGCTGAAAGAAGAAATAGAACTATTATTGAAGCTGCACGTTCAATGCTCAGCGATTCTCACCTGCCTACTCAGTTTTGGGCAGAAGCTGTCAACACTGCTTGTTTTACGCAAAACAGGTCGCTGATAGTCAAAAGATTTAATAAAACAGCCTATGAACTTTTTCATGGGAGAAAGCCTTCAATTAGCTTTCTTTACATCTTTGGATGTCAGTGTTTCATATTGAACAACACAGATGCCCTTGGAAAGTTTGATCCTAAGGCTGATGATGGAATCTTTCTTGGATACTCCTCAGTCTCCAAAGCCTTCAGAGTCTTCAATCGAAGAAGACAAACTGTTGAAGAAACTATTCACGTCACCTTTGACGAATCCCGTTCAGCGAATTCTCGACCTTCTGCTGATACTGAAGGACTGAATCAATGGATGTTTTCACATCTTGGTGATTCAGAAGATATTCCCACTCCTCATACTCATACCGTTGAATATGATGGTCCTACTATCATCCCAAACATGCAGACTAGTGAAGCTAAAACTTAATGGGTCTCAGCTGTTCCTCTAAACACTATGCCTGCTTCTGAACCAAATGTCTCAGACATTCCATCTACTTCTCAGCAATCAGTGAATGTGATGACATCTGCACCCACTCCTCTCTTGGCTGATATTCCAGAAGTTGCTGAAGCCTCATCTTCAGCCCCTCCAGTTCAGGTTGAGTCGGCGATTCATGCTCCGGCTCAGCGATGGACTGTCAATCTCCCTATTGATCAAATTCTTGGTGATCCAAACGCTGGTGTTCAGACTCGACGAAGTGCAGGTAATATTTGTTTATTTGTTAACTTATTTTCTCTGATTGAACCAAAGAAAATAGATGATGCCCTCAAAGATCCAAACTGGGTCAGCGCTATGCAAGAAGAGCTGACTGAATTCGAAAGAAACAAAGTTTGGAATCTTGTTCGAAGACCAACTGACAAGACAGTGATAGGAACTAAATGGGTCTATCGAAATAAGTTGGACGAACATGGAACTGTAACCCGCAACAAAGCTCGACTTGTTGCTCACGGATACAGACAAGAGGAAGGTATAGAATACGATGAAACATTTGCTCCAGTAGAAAGACTAGAATCTATTCATCTATTCTTAGCTTATGCTGTACACAAAGACTTCAAAGTGTATCAAATGGATGTTAAGTCAGCATTTCTCAATGGAAAGCTGAATGAAGAATTCTATGTGGAACAACCTCCAGGATTCTCAGATCCTAAGCGTCCAGGTTATGTTTATAAACTGGATAAGGCACTTTATGGCTTAAAGCAAGCTCCACGTGCATTGTATGACACTCTATCCTCTTATCTCCTAATTGAAAATTTTAAGCGAGGTAAAAGCGACAAAACTCTATTTTTCAGAATAGTGAAAGGTCATATCATTCTTGTTCAGATATATGTTGATGACATTATATTTGGTTTTACTAACCCTGACCTTTGTACTCGTTTCGCTGATAGAATGAAAGCAGAGTATAAAATGAGTATGATGGGTGAGCTAACATATTTCCTTGGTCTTCAGATAAAGCAAAATGAAAAGGGAACTTTCATAAATCAGGGAAAGTATGTTAAAGATATGCTGAAGAAATTCGATTTAACTCAGAGTTCAGCTTTGAAAACCCCTATGGCACCACCGCTGACACTAAACAAGGATTCAAATGGAATACCTGTTAATGTCACGTTGTACCGTAGGATGATCGGCTCTCTCTTGTATCTTACAACTAGCCGACCTGATATTATGTATGTGTTAGCTTCAATCTTCCTAATCGTAGAAGTATTTAGAAGTAGTGAAAAATAGGCTAAGTGAAGAAAGCCTCTTACAGAGGCTCTGCCACTTCCGAAAGATCAAGGTCAAGAAGCTACAGAAGCTACAGAGGTGTCCTACAGAACCTCTGTCTTACGCACAAAGAAGACCAAAGACTCGGAACCCAGTGAAGACTGCTCTACAGAAGACCAGACCTCAGAACCTCTGTAACCCTTTACAGAGCCTCTGCGGTTCAGACTGAAGACTTGGAAGATATTTATAATATCTTGCCACTGTTGAAGAAATATCTTGCTACTGTTCCTAGGACCTGTCCATCAACTTGCATGATATCATGCCCTGTCCAACTTCAACACGTGTCAAACTCTGAGTGGACTCAAGAGGGCTTAGTACAACATAGACGTCTGCGGCATTAAATGCAATACAACACGTACAACTGTTCATGCCATCCGTTCTACTATTCATGCCATCCGTTCTAACAGTAGCTCATGCTTTATGGTCCCCTAGAGTAGTATAAAAGGAAGTCTCTTGTTGAGATCTTCCTCAATAATCTTAAGGACTAAACGAAGAATCTGAGTTTCATGCTTATGCTTTATATCGTCAAACCTGTTAAGCATTATACTCTCTCACACACACCAAACAGTTCTTAACCTGTTCTTGGTGTTCTTATTATATATCGAACGACAGTAATCTTCAAGATATCATTTTGTCTTAAAATACTGTTTCTTTATATTGTGTGTTCTAAATCTATCAAATATATCTGTTAGTTCTTTAAATACGCTTCCGCATCAAACATAAACTCGAACTAATAGATCTGTTAATCTTGTCTAAGCAAAACGGGAACCAACAATTGGTATCAGAGCCTTCCTTGATTTTTAATATCAAGTGATCCTCTTTGTTACAAGATTTGTGATAGACATCATTCTGTTTTAACCTGTTCTTCATTTCGTTGAAAAGTTTCTGTTTTCCTATCATTTTTCGATTTATTTGAAAGTGGTATTCTTAAAAGAAACTATTTTTCCCAGGTTAAAACTCCATTAAAGTGCACTCTGAGAACTGTTAAAACCCAGAAAACCTTCCAGATCATCAGACTCATACTCTTTCGTCATATTATCTTTTCAGAACCTTCGAAACTCTTACAATGACAAATACAAATAACTTTTTCACTGCTGGTTCACTAACCAAGCCTCCTACTCTTCTTCGAGATGAGTATCCTCAATGGAAGATAAGAATGATCCATTTCTTTGAGGGTACTGAAAAAAACTCTCGTACAATATTTTTACAACCCTCCTCAAGTTCCCATGATAATAGTACCACGAGTACCAGCAACTGCTGAATCTCTTGAAATCCCTGAACGTCAAAGACCTAAGCCAAAAGGAGAATGGTCAGATGAAGATAGGGCAGAAGATGAAGTTGCACAAAAAACAAAAAGAATATTGATCATGGATATCCCCAACGAACTTTTTCAATCCTTAGATGCATGCGAAACAGCGCACGATCTTTGGAAAGAATTAGAAAGACAGTTGGAAGGGGGTACTAAAATGCAGAAGAACCGAAGGGCACAATACATAAATGAATATCATGCCTTCAGAGCCTCTGCAACAGAATCTCTGCAAACGACGTACGACAGGTTCAACTCTCTCATAAACAAATGTAGAAAGTCTGGCATTCACAGAACCTCGGAAGAAAATAACGTCATGTTTCTAAAAATCCTGAATGATGAGTGGCTCCAGTTGTCTATGTCTTTACAAACAAACCAAGATCTATACTCCTGGACACTCTCTAATCTCTATGGAACACTAGCCGCATAGGAGCCTCAAATAACACAGGATAAAACACTAACCATTGCACCATACGCATTGGTTAGTAAATCTACAGAGGCTGCAGAGAGACCGAGAAATGAGAGAGCAACAGAGGAGAAGAAGAAGGAGAAGAAGAAGATAGTGATGGTTGGTAGCGAAGAAGACGAGCTGGTAGAAGAAGAGATAACTCTTGCGTCATTAGCTAAATCCTTAGCTCTGTTGACAAGAGAGTTCAGAGGAAATCAGAGGGGTTCAGGAATTGATCGATATGGCAGAGTGTGGATCCTAGATTGATCAAGTAACAATGAATATGAAGCGATTAATCCTTTAGTGATTGAATGCAGAGAGTTACAAGATTAGAATGATGAACAAACTCTCTCTCTAAACTCTGTTAAGCGCACGGCTAATCTCACCACTACTGACCTAATTACCACTCAAATCACACATTAAATACCAAGGGCTTGACAGGCCCAAGCCCATTAGCCATAAAGCCCATTATCTTGAGAGGCTTTACAAACAAATAAATAACACTAATTATTTCTTTATATCACTTTCTATTTTATAGGACTTTTAGTCCTAACAATCTCCCCCTAAAGTTATATAAAGAAAAAATACGAACTTGAACTCTTCCGATCTTGATCTTCTTTTCGTCTTGAATCTTTGAAGCACTTTAGTGTTGCTTGTCTTCATATCTTTCACGCTCCCCCTTGAAATATGCTCTTGGTCTTCTTAGTATCACAAGTTGAACCTCGAGTTGAATTAGCTTTGAAAACTTCAGCACTTTGTTAAACGGATAGAAGAACCATGCACGTTGTAATATTTTCAGCACAGGTTATAACAGTTACTCCCCCTCAACTTTTGCTTACTCCCCCTCAACTTGATAGTCTGGGTCTTTGAACTTTTATAACGTTTTTCCCCCTCATGATGATGATCTTTGTCTTTGAATTTGTATCAGTTCTCCCCCTCATGATGATTAGGAGCATCCTGAGCATCATGTAACTTCAAAGACAACACTGATGAGTAGCAATAGTACCAGATAAAATGGTAAGTAACCAAAATAGGGTAATCACCTAACACAGAAACTCAATAGTAACTGTTATCACAACAATTAAAATAATTGTGTGGCCTATGTTTAGAGTTGGCATCGGGGTATCTCTGATAGGACTTCCAGTTATCACTGAAGTAAAATATTAAAAATTACCTCTCAAACTGTTCCGGCAATATCACGAAGATATGCAATGGGAATCACAAAGACTCGTGCATGTGTGAAAGAAATAAATTATATCGATTTGGCTCAAAAATTGATTTAACCTGGGACTCAAGTTAAAAATCAATTGACACAGTGAATAGAATATGAAGTTCGGAGACCGGAGCTGATTTCTTCCTTTTTCAATATCTAAGACCTCCGAGTGAGGAATAGATAGATTATGTGCTAAATCTCCGTGCATTTATGAAATAAACATCTTTTGTGAGATGCTTGAGTGGCTAGGTGGCGTGACACGAGTTGTCGACACTGGGTCCATGTCTGTTTCAATATTCATCTCCAAAGAACGAGAATGAATAGATTGTGTGGTTACCCGGCTAACTGACTCGGTTTGGTAAGGACCAATATGTCTTTTAAGTCCTGTCACATCCTCACCATTTTTTTTCACTCCAAACTCGTCTATACATCTAGACCCCTCACTGTTATCTAAAAAGGATGTATTTCTTGGGTAGGTCCTTCCGGTTCTGGATAGACCATAGAAACGATCTAATTCCTAACACTCTTTGAATGAACCAATAAAACATTAAGCACACATTGAAATACGAGTTCTAAATTGGCATGTTTAGAAATCAATCTTTTAAGAACGAGTCCTTATCTGAGTTGATCAGAAGTCATTATAAAATGTGAATGAAGATCAAAGAACAATTTCAAGCGCGACTAGGATGACTCAGTAAGCACAGTGTTTGCAACAAATGAAACAATTGATCAGAAAGTTTAATTGTGAAGAACAAGTCACAATTAATTTACCAGAGAAGAACTGGATCATTAGTAAGTAAGGACGTACTATGAGAACAAAATTGGAATTCAAGCGGGTGTATTTCCATCGAAAAATCAACAAAATATGTGAGACATGGAAATAATAAATCAAAGAAAATATAACACGTGGCAATTCTGGAATTTAAAAACGGAGAAAAACAAACTCAAGTAAGTTTTTCAGGATGAATTGCCACGGTTCTTTGAATTCACAAAAAATTCATGTATATGTCAAATACCTGATGCTCCCCCTCAAATGTGGCACAACCTTCGAACGCAGTCATGTGAAAATAAAATTCTGTATATTATCACACATGAAATCCCTGCAAAAACAGATCAAAAAGATTTTGGTATCCATGCTTTGATGGAACCTTGGTGGTTAGATGTCTTGACTTTAAAATGGGGATTTGGGATACTATAAGTACCATTCCAGTTATTGACGTACCTTGGATGTACAAAGTCACTCTTTCCACAATACGTGCAACAGACCTTTGCTCGGTTTAAACTGATCAGCTTAGCTATAGGGTAAACATGAGCACGTGAACCAGTCTTGGAAATAAAAGACTTTGTATCAACTACAGGGGAATCATGAAACGTGTTTCCATTACATTCTTCTGTAGTTGATTTCTTTTCCAAACCATTTTTACTTTTCTAAAAACATGATTATCTGAAGAATCATGAGGCTCACTGTCAGTAGAACTAGAGTAATAAGATTGTCTTTTGTGAGACTTACCGGTTTTCGGGCGTTTCTTTGACCGTCTTTTAGATTTTGAATTTGAAGAATTGGTCTTAGAAACATATTTGGAGTTGGAACATTCTCCCTTTTTAAAATTTACCGGCGAAGGCATTTTCTCAAGAAGTTGAATGTGACTTGCAAGCTTAGGAGCAACATCAATCTTAGAAAAATCATCTTCATGACAAGGAGTGGAATTCATAAACTCAGAAAATCTTCTTGCAGAATCAGGTGGAGTGTCGCCATCAGAGTCAGACGAGGAGTCATTCGCAAAGGGATTATCAAAAACTGGAAAAAGATTCTTTTGAACAGAATCGGGTTCGATGGCCTTACCTTTATCCTTAAAGCTCAAATCTTTAGTAGTGGTGTCATCAGACACTCCCATAAAGTCTTTGCACGACGAACTATCCGAAAAGATCTGAGCATCATCAAACGAGATTGTTTCAGAAGTGACCGACGTCATTGGAGTATCCACATAATTCCCCTTAGCCATTCTCAGCGTTAAAGCTTCTGTCGGTAGCACGGACAGCTGAGAGGTCAACTTAGCAATCTCGGTTCGATAGATCGCTCTTTCAGATTCGGGTAGTGTCTCGGGTTTAGTCTGTTTGAGCTTTTCAATAGAATCTAAAAGTTCAATCCTTTCGGTTTCATAAATGATCTTATCCCTCGCAATCGATTCTTCAAGTTTGAAAATGATATTTTCCAAAATCAGAGGTGGAACATAACGTTTGAACTCTGATTTCTCGTTAGAATCTGCATCTGGTGTTGCCGGACCGGGAAGCGGAGTTTCAACCGTTTTGGCAAGCGAATAGATGTCGAAGTAATTATTTGGGAGATAAGGAATTTTGCTTTTTAAATACGATGCATTAAGCGTTTCGTACACGAAAGGAATTTGTACATTTATGTTCTTCCTAGGCGGCGCATCATCCGATTTCGTGTTATTTTCCGAAGAGGAATTATCCGCTTTAGGTTTTTCCTCTATTGGAGGTAGAGGTATGGCGGTTTGTCTTTTAAAGTCCTCAAATTCCTCATCTTCCTTAGATGCCTTAGTCCACTTGATTTTGTACTTTGGATATATCTTGTCTAAGCCCATGAAATCAAATTCATAAAGAGTGGGAACCTTAGACAAGACCTTCTTTAGGTAGCACCGATTATCATATCCGAGTCCCCAAAGCGAGTTTTAATATTTGAACTCCTTAGGCTTGTTCAAGTGGATGGTTTGTTCAGATTGACCAAGTTTGTAAAGTTTGGATTCAACCTCTTTAAGCTTAGTGGTCAACTTTTCATTTTCTTTTAAAACATTTTCTTGAACTAAGATGCTTTTAGAATACTCCTCCTGAGACTTCTCTAACTTTTGAGTATATTCAGATATTTGGGTCTCAAGGAGTTTAGCTCTTTCTGAATAGGCCGAGCACTCAGTTTGATAGTTTTCTATCACACATTTGTCCTCAGCCTTTTCAATCGCTAGCCTGCCTATGGCATCATATTTGATCTTAGCCTCGGCTTCTAGCTTAGAGATATGCGCTTCTAGCTCAGAATCACATTTTGAGTAACCCTGTAAAATTTCATTGCAAAATACTGATTTTTGAGCGAGTTATGATGATTTGAAGTTATGAAAGTTCAAAAATCACAAAACCTAAAAATCCGAAATTTACAGCTTCCGGTATTAGAAGCAAGTCCCGCAAATGGAAAGTCCCGCAATTGAGAAGTCCCGCAACTGGGAAGTCACAGAGAAATACCGGGAGTTGTGATACCGAAACTGGCAAACCGAGTCCCACAACTGAGTAATACCGGGACTAAGTTAGGTACCGGGAGATGTAATACCGGGAGATGGAGTACCGGGAGATGGAATACCGGGAGTTGAAGTACCGGTAGATATCAGCACCGGGAGTTATTACTACCGGGAGATATCGGGAGTAGACACTACCGGGAGATATCAGCACCGGGAGTTATTACTACCGGGAGATATCAGTACCGGGACTTCGAAACCAATTCAGAAACAAGAAAAACTTACCCGGTTCGATGACTTTCTGCACTCTTGCTGAGAATTAATCTGCAAGAACTTAGTACTAACACGAAAACTAGCCCAAAAACACACGAAAACACTACTAAAACGAATCAAATAGCACTTTTGACAAGAAAATTTGATAATTTTCACGAACATGGAGCAAAAACCAAATAAATCAAGAACTTAAAAATCAGTGATTTTTACTCAACCAAACGATTTGAAAACACAGAGAGATCTTAGGAAGAATGTATCAAGCCTCATTTTTGGGTTTTAACACCAAAATCAAAGCAATCAAAAATTCTTGAGATGAACACAGTACGGAATGAAACATGTATAGGTTTCTCATGCGAAGAAGTACTTGGTCATGACCCTGACCTCTCAGAACTTGACACCTCCCTGCCTCCTGGTTAAACTTTCATCCCTGGAAAAGTCTTAAGTGAACCTTATGGCATCTTCTTTCTAGACTGCTATGGACGACAACACTTTCAACGCATATCTGAGCTTCCAATCACTCCCATCGAACAACTCAAAGACCTAATATACTGGTGTGAAGTCAGACGCGACATTCAGGCACGTCACCTCAAGCCCCTGATCTTTGAAGAAGCAAAGAACAAAAAGGATCAAGGTGTAACGGTCCCTGACTGGATAATTCCCACATCAAAGACCCTCGATGAACTTCTCATCAAGGAAGAACCTTTTGACGGATAGGATCGTCTTGTAATTCTTTCTATCTTTATCTGTCTACATCTTTTGTACTTGTAATTTTATTTGTTGTACTTGTGATTTTTCCACTTCCCTCTGTAACCTTTACGAAGTTTAAAGAAAAATTTCAGCAAATGTACCTTACTCCATCTGTACTGAAAAGATCCCAGAAAACAGTAAAAGGGACAAATATTTTATGAGTTCTTTTTATCCTTATGTTTTCATTAATTAGCAATTTTCTCTGTTGCTATGTCATAATCAAATAGGGGGAGATTGTTGATCCAAACCCTCAGTGATTTGATAATGACCCTCTCTTAACACTTAGTGAAAATTGTAAGTAAATGATATGTATTAGAGTTTCACTATCGTTGATAAGTACTAAGACTGTTTTAGTACCGCTGATAGTAACTCTCGCTCTTTAAAGTTAAATAGTCAGCGAACTCTGTTCATCGAGTAGCTCTGAGCTTGTTCAGTCTATGAGATGATCGCTGATAATTTAGTTTGTTTACTTATGATCCCTGAAGACAAGTTTCACGTCAACATATGTTCTACGCTGAAGTCGAAGATCATGCTCAAGAACCAGCGACAAGTCTACTAATGAACTGATGCGGATATCAGCGAATCCAAGATTTGTCAACTCAACGTGAAGTATCAAGTAGAAGACTTCAGCAATCGCTGAACTTTATCATTCGCTGATAAAGAACTGTTTCAACGAAAGTTGATCATGAAGTCTCCTTGCAAAGTACTATTGTCTTACCTCCCTTGCACGTCTCCGTACGAACTGTCAGAACGGACATTCTTTTTGTCTCTGATCGTACAACAACTCTGATTCTACACTGTGCACCATGCGGCTACAAAGGTTGTCTACAAAGGTCAATGACATGCAACCACTCAGCTGCTGCCACGTGTAAAGCAATACTGCCATGCATTAAATGCATGCAGTATATAAAAAGAACCCTACTTCAGAAATGAAGTGCGCTCAGCCATCTGTGTGTTAGGTTATTATTCGTAATTTCCTTATCTCCTTCTAGTGCAAGAAACTTAGTGTTCTTAACTTGTTTAGATTAGGTTAATCCCTAATCTTGTTCCGCAACAAGTTGTAAATTTTCTTGATTTATCAATAAACAATTTAGAAAAGTAAAAATTATGTGTTTGTATTCAACCCCCCCCCCCCCCCCCTTCTACAAACTTGTATAACCCTTCGGGACCAACATCTTTGTACCTTCAGTCCTTTTTGTCTAGAGCTTGTCTCCTTTAGAAGTAGTATAAATAGAAGACTCATGTTGAGTTCTTCTATTAAGCTTTGCACAACACACACACCATTAGAACAAAATTCTTGTTATATCATAGATGTTCTTGGTGTTCTATTCATATCAATATACAGTGGGTTATTGAGCTATTTATCTGTGTTATTTACACTTTACGTATTTGATATTGTGTGTTCTTCTACCTTATTATATCTTTTAGTTCGTTAAAAACGCTTCCGCATTATATCTTGTTTGAACTATTAGATAGAATCATCATTGTCAAGCAAAACAAGAACCAACAATTGGTATCAGAGCGGTTCTTGATTTTCTATATCAAGAGATCCTCACTTACAATGATTTTTGGTAGAAACATGGAGTAATTTTAACCTGTTCTTCACTTATTTCAAAACAGCCTATGTTTTTCTGCCATTCTCGACCTGTTCGACTTTGATAAACTTACAGTCTGTTACTACGGTTAAATCTCCATTTTAGTGCATTGTTCAAAGGTTTTAAGCTTATAAACACCATTCGAAACTTCCACTTCATCTTCTGAAAGTTTACTGTTCATACCCTATTTGCTGGATTTCTCAACCTCTTTCAAAATGACAAACACAAACAACTTCTTCACCGCTGGTTCTTTAACCAAGCCACCCGCACTACTCATAGATGAGTACCCTCAGTGGAAGATACGAATGATTCACTTCTTCGAGGGTACTGACAAAGAACTCGTCTACTATATCAACAATCCTCCTTTCGTACCAATGATCTCAGTACCCCGTGTACCTCCCACAGACGACACTCCAAAAATCCCTGAGCACGAGAAACCAAAGACCAAGGACAGCTTGTCAGACCCTGATTGGGCAAAATATGAAGTTGTTCAGAAGACTAAGAGACTTGTGATTATGGCCATCCCAAATGACCTCTTCCAATCCCTAGATGCGTGTTAATATGCATACGATCTGTGGAAGGAACTAGAAAAACAACTGGAGGGTGGGGCCAAAACTCAGAAGAAACGCAGAGCCCAATGCATCCATGAGTACTACGCATTCAAAGCTCTGCCAACATATGATCGGTTCAACTCTCTAATCAACAAGTGCAAGAAGTTCGGAATCCACAGAACTTCTGAGGAGAACAATGTCATGTTCCTAAAGAGTCTCAATGAAGAATGGCTCCAGTTGTCTATGTCTCTGCAAACAAATCAGGACTTAGACTCCTGGACTCTGTCAGATCTCTATGGAACGTTGGCAGCCCAAGAGCCTCAGATTGCCAAAGCAAAAGCTCAAATCAGTGCACCTCTTGCGTTGGTTAGTAAGGCTACAGAAGCAAAAGAAAAGCCGAAGAAGGAGAAAGCTGTGGAAGAAAAGAAGGAGAAAAAGAAGAAAATCTTGATCGTTGATAGTGAAGAGGAGGAGGTGGTGGAAGAAGAGGAGGCAACTATGGCCTCTATAGCTAAATCGTTAGCACTTTTGACAAGGGAATTCAGCAGAGGATATCAGAAGAAGTCTGGTAATGAACGCTGCGGAAGAGATGATCGTGGAAGAGAAGGGTCAAATGACAAGAACGACAGAGGTGTCGACCAACAGAGGGAGAAGGACAGGAATGATAGAGGTGGTGACCGACAGAGGTCAGACGACAAAGCTGGCAACGCTCCACAGAACCAAGGATGTTACAATTGCAGTAAGCCAGGCCACTACGCCAATGAATGCAGGAGCAAATCAAACCGTCCTCAGAGGGATTCTGCTTTCTACAAAAAGAAAGCATAATATTATGCTCAGAAGTCACTCATGGTAAATCAAGAAAACTGGTAGTCAGATACATCCTCTAATGATGGAGAAAAGAAGAACGCCCTGTTCTGTGGCATGGCAGAGGTCAACTCCGACTCCGATAGTGAGGTATCCACTTTTGACTCTTACACTAATCAAGCAGAAGCTGATTTGCTTAAACTAAACATTGAACACACAGAACTTAAAAAGACCTGCGAAAGTGTTCAGAAGAAGCTTACCTTCTTTGAGAGAGAAGCAAGACTTCTCACTCAAGAAAATGCTAAAATCTTTCAAGAAAAGGAAGAAATTGAAACAAACTGGAACAAACACCTAAATCCTTTGAAAGAAAAGATTTCTGAACTTGACTCAGCCTTAAAAGAAAAAACTAAAGAACTTATGGACGTTGAGTGCGACAGAATGAATATCCTAGCTCTTAAACATTATTTTCAAAAGGAAAGAGAAGTCCTCTGTCAAGATCTACTCAGAAGAGATCTTTTAATCAAGAAATATCAAGATGCACAAAAGGTGTACGAGAAAATTCATACACAAATAGGGAGACGGGGAATTGGCTTCTGTGATATAGATCCATACACCGGAAACAAAAGAAACAAGTCTCTGTCGTCTCTATTTCATATTGGAATTACAAGAAAACCCGATTTTCGAAATTTACTCTCTGTAAGCAAAAGGCGAAAAGTCTCTGGTGAACCTCACAGAAGGAAACCTCTGAAGATGGTAAATGTGTGGTTTGAAAACACAGATCTACCATCATCAGCCTCTGTAAAAAGAGCCTCCAAACCTAAGAAATATCTGAAAACACAAGATCAGATAGGAATCTTTAAGTTTGGTGAACCCGAGACTCAATCCCAGGTTGCCTTTGTCTGCACTATAGATTCTGAGAAGAAACTATCGGCAGAGGCACCTGAGTTCTTGCTTGCTTCAACAGAAGAAAAACTAACTCATATTTCTAAAAGGGAATTATTGGAAATCGGTGAAAACAACTTTTATGAATGCCCCAGTACTTTCAATAATGGCCAAAATCTCTCTAAGGAAACCTCGATGAAAACTTCTGTTACCTTAGAAGATATCCCTGATAGAAAGGAAGAAAGCGAGTATGGCACATGCTCTGAAAGTCCAGTCTCCGTCGAAAGATTACTAGGTGGCTCAATCTATGTATATGAGGACGACTCATCCTCTGACGAATCTGAGACTGACTCTAAGTCAGAGATAGTACCTTGTGACTCAGAGGATTTTAAACTACCCTCTAGAGTTCTTAACAGAACTATTCCTCCCAAGGAGAAAATCACAAGAGTTCCTATCTGTCCAGATTTCTTGGACATGTGTATACAAGCCAAAACCTCTCTTGAGCTTGAGAAAATGAAGCAACAAAAGAATACGTCCTCTCAAAATTCAACAAGTTCAAAGACTTCAAAACCCTTAAGGTCTATAAAAGAAAAACTAACATGGCAACAGAATGGTAAATGGGCTGAAAATAACAAATCTTTTTCTTCTGTGACAGTGAAACCTGTAGAAGCTCACCACAGAAGGGGTCTACAGAAGGCTACTCTCAACAAAGGATTTTGCAAACAACAAACTAGCCTACATAGGTCTTCTTGTAATAGGAAGTCAAATGTTAGGATAGAATGTAATGCCTATGTGCCCCCATTTAATGTTTTCAATGAAAAGTTCAAGCAAATCTCTTCGCACATTCATTATTGTCATTGTTTTGATCTCATGTATCGATTAAATCAACACTTCTCAAGTCCACAATGTTTCATCTCTGTACCCAAAAAGAATGCTAAATTCAAGGGTAAGAAGAAACAAAATGGCTCTACAAAAAAAGCTAAAACCAAACCCAAACTCTCTGATTGTCTTGCAGAAGCAGTATGTGCCAATCTGGTATTTTGACTCCGGATGCTCGCGGCACATGACTGGCGACAGAGGTCTACTATCCTCCTACAAAGATAAATTCGATGGAGGATCTGTGACCTTTGGTGACAACAAGAAGGGGTATATAAAAGGCTACGGAGTCATCAAGAAGGAAAACATAACCGTATGCAAAGTTTCATATGTGGATGGCCTAAAGCACAATCTTCTCAGTGTAAGCCAACTCTGCGATACGGGTTTCGACGTAATGTTCAAAAGAACCTTCTGCTCTCTACAAGGTGAGGACATAGGAGTCGAACTTCTGCGAGCCGAACGAAGAGGCAATCTTTACCTCATGAACTTCTGTGCCAAGAACAAGGAAGACAAGCTCTGCCTTGTTGCTTGTAAAAGCGAAGAAGCCTGGTTATGGCATAACAGGTTCTACCACCTAAACTTTCATACTCTTGATAAGCTTGTTAAACTTGATCTAGTCAAAGGTCTGCCAAATATTAAATTTAATAAAGATCATTTGTACACTGCTTGCGAAATGGGAAAACTCAAAAGAGCTTCCCATAAAGGCAAGACTGATGTATCTTGCCCTAGGCCTCTGTACATGCTTCATGTTGACCTCTGCGGTCCAATCGCTACACAGAGCCTAGGTGGCAAGAAATATATACTTGTTTTGATCGATGAATATTCAAGATTTACATGGGTTGAATTTGTCATAAAAAAAATCAGATGTTCCAAACATTCTGATAAATTTAATGAAAAGAATCCAAGTTCTGTATGAGTGCGGGATTCAGAAACTAAGAAGTGACAATGGCACATAATTCAAAAATTCTGTCATTGAAGCCTATCTTACAGAAGAAGGCATATCACAGAACTTTTCTGATGCACGCACCCCACAACAGAATGGCGTGGTTGAACGAAAGAACCGCACGCTTGTGGAGGCTGCAAGAACTATGCTGACAGCATCGGGATTACCAATGTCTTTTTGGGCAGAAGCAGTATCAACCGCTTGCTACACCCAAAATTGATCAACCATAGTAAAGAGGCACATCAAGACACCGTATCATTTGATCAACAAAAGGCGACCAAACATCAAGTTCTTTCATGTATTTGGATGCAAGTGCTTTGTCTTAAATGATAGAAAAACAAGAGGAAAGTTTGAGGTGAAAGCAGACGAAGGCAAGTTCATTGGGTACTCTGCCACATCTAAGGACTACAGAATTTATCTTCTGCGATCACGAACCATTGTAGAAAGCATCAATGTGTCTTTTGACGATTACTTTCAAAAGACTTCTGAACAAATCAGTTCAGAACTCGGTCTAAAGAAGGAATCCTTCGGCATCTTAAAGACAAGAGAAGAAGACTTAAATCTTCTATTTGAAGAGATGTTCCATGATGATATTGATCCCTCTGCTGGAGCCGTCAGAGCCTGTGGAGAAACATCTTCTGCAAACCAGACTGGGTCAGGTATATCTCTAACTGATCCATTAAATACTTCATCCTCTTATGTGAATCATACAGATGCACATGCTGAGGGGGAGCGAACAGAAGCTGAAGATAATACAACCAAGGACACAACCACAGAGGCTCCTAAAATACCTACTCCAGCGACTACAGAGGAATCAATACCAGAGGAAAACGAAGTCTCTGTCTCCACTTCCTCAGAGGATCAAATTCCAACTTCAATCCCTATAGTCCCATGAGCTGAAATACCTAGCACAAGCACATAAGTGTCATCTACAACAAAGGTTGCACCAGAACCACAGTGTGCAACTACAGAAGTTCATCTTGATGACTCAAATGACCATCTTCCAAGAACAACACAATGGACGAAAAGCTATCCTCCAAGCCTTATAATCGGTGACCCTTCTGAAAAGGTCAAGACAAGATCAACCACTGCTAATTTTTGTTTCTTTACAAATTTCATCAGTGTGATCGAGCAAAAAAGAATCTTTAAAGCCGTAGATGATCCAAACTGGGTAGATGCTATGCAAGAAGAGCTTCTACAGTTTGAGAGAAATAAAGTATGGACCTTAGTACCTCTGCTACGAGGAAAACAAGCAATAGGGACAAAATGGGTCTTCAGAAACAAGAAGGACGAGGATGGGGTGGTCATTAGAAACAAAGTGAGATTGGTGGCCAAGGGATATCACCAAGACGAAGGCATTGATTACGATGAGACTTTTGCCCCTGTCGCACGGCTCGAAGCAATAAGAATCTTCTTAGCTTTCG
The DNA here is from genome assembly GCA_033807775.1 of Saussurea involucrata. Lineage (NCBI taxonomy): Eukaryota > Viridiplantae > Streptophyta > Magnoliopsida > Asterales > Asteraceae > Saussurea > Saussurea involucrata. The sequence goes on along the minus strand of CM066320.1, from coordinate 66,196,129 downwards.
CAGCCCACTGAGGTTTCAAAGTTTTTCAAATGGATGTAAAATCAGCTTTTCTGAATGGTGAAATCCAAGAAGAAGTATATGTCCAGCACCCACCAGGGTTTGAAAGTTCCAAGTACCCAAAATACGTGTACTACCTCGACAAAGATCTGTATGGACTAAAACAGGCTCCAAGATCTTGTTACGAAAGACTTTCAACCTTTCTTTTCAATAATGAATTCGAGGTACGACAGATACTACTTTGTTTTACAAACGAAAAGGTGATGAGATTCTGCTTGTTCAGATTTATGTGGATGACATTATTTTTGGGTCTACAAATGCACAACAGTGCAACGATTTTGAAAAACTCATGCAGAGTGAGTTTGAAATGAGTATGATGGGAGAATTAAACTTCTTCCTCGGACTCCAAGTAAAACAATCATCAGATGGAATTTTTATAAATCAAGCTAAATATGTCTCTGACATACTTTCAAAATTCAGTCTCTCTGATGCCTCTGTAATGCAGACCCCAATGGCAACTGGAAATAAATTATTCTTAGATCCAAATGGCACATCTGTAGAGTGCAAGCTCTACAGAGGTATGATTGGGTCTCTGTTATACTTAACAGCAAGTAGGCCTGATATAATGTATGCAACATGCCTCTGTGCATGATATCAAGCTAACCCAAAGGAATCCCACTATATTGCTGTAAAGAGGATCTTCAGATACCTTAAAGGGACCAAAAATCTTGGGCTCTGGTATCTGAAAAACTCTGGCTTTGGTCTTAAGGCATACACAGATTCAGATTATGGAGGATGCAAGCTTAATCGAAAAAGTACCTCTGGGAGTTGTCAATTCCTGGGAGGTAAACTAGTCAGTTGGACATCGAAGAAACAGAAGTTGTGTGTCTACATCTACAGCAGAAGCTGAATATGTTGCTGCTGCTAGCTGTTTCTCCCAAGTTCCGTGGATGAAAACTCAGCTAAAGGACTGGCCACAACATATACAAAATACCCATCTTCTATGATTCAAAAAGTGCCATAGCCATCTCTGCCAATCCAGTTCAGCACTAAAAAACAAAGCATATCGATATCCGTTACCACTTTCTGAAGCATCATGTTGAACATGGCACAATAGAAATGCACTTTGTGACCACTGAATACCAGCTTGCAGACTTATTCACCAAGGCACTTGATGAGAAAAGATTCCTTTTCTTGGTGGCTAAGTTGGGAATGATTAACATGAGTTGAATCCTCTGTAAGTAAGATCTGATCTTCTTGTAAATATGTATATATTTAAAACTCTTTTGTATGTAAATTCTTAATCATCAAAAGTTCTGTAACCAACATAGCTTATGTGGAATTGCTCAAAGCCACTGACAATCTCCACAGAACCTCTGATGATATTGACCTATGTCATGTGCACTACTTATCTCATTTGATCGAAGCATAGGTCAAGGGGGAGCAGAAGGAGACCTTGAACTGATCTACAGAGGTTGATCATTCAAGGGGGAGCCAAAGAAGAGATGTCATCAATCAAGTTCACAAAAGTGAAGGTTTTTGTCGAACAAGGGAGAGCCAAAAGATAAGTATCTCGTACAAATCCTTTTTGAAAACAATTTTCTAGGACATCAATTTCCAAATACGTCATAGAAACACTGTTTAAAACATTCCAAACAAGTAATGATCAAAAAGATTTTCAAGCCTTCCGTTATGAGAAATTTAAGGTCATAGAGCCTCTACTGAGTTCAACAGAGCTTCTGAAAGGCGGATCCTCCATAACTACACATTTCATACGGAAACTCTATCGATCAACTTAAATGTCTCAAAGAAGGTTTCTAGTCATAAAGTTCACTCCACCACAGAACTTATGTTGACTAATCTAGGTATTCAAAGGCTACTCGCACAAAACCTTTTCCCAAATAGTTTTCTCGGACACTAATTTCCAAATATGTCCTAAAAACAATGCTTAAAACAATTAAAACTTTGGATGATCAAAAAGTTTTTTGAATCTTTAGTTATTAGAAATTATCATTCATAGAGCCTCTACTGGCTTTGATAGAGCCCCAAAACCTCTGTGGATGAAAAATTTGTGCTAAAGACTATCGATCCTCTCCAATGAATTTTCAAACATTTTTGGTAAATGTGCAAACACAGAGGAGACATTAAAGGTTGGTTTCAGAATCACAGAACTCACTCCACTACAGAGCCTCTATTGATTCTGACACTTTACTCTTTATGGAAACTCTGTAAAAGGGAGTTATTTACCGCTAGTGACAGACCCCCAACAGAATAAATACCCACGCGCCAAGCACTAATGGACCGTGCACGACGTCTAATCGTGCTCTGACACATGTGACGTGGCACATTTTCATTGGACGTGTGCACCACACGTTTCTTCTGAAACTTGTGCCCCGCTGTAAAACTCAAGTGCGGACCCCAAATGTTTATTGAATTCACTTTTACCACGGAATTCTATCCGTTTCTACCCTCACTATAAAACCCCGTTCCCATTCTCTCTTAAACCTTTTACGAACTTACTCTCTTCATCTTCTCCGGCGAACCTGGCAACAACCTGCAACTTCTATTTTCTACTCTTTTTCTTGAAGATAATCTCAAATGGCCTCTACTTCCAACGCTCCGGTGAACTCCCCATCTCATTCTGAGCACTCCCAGAATCCTGAAATAGCAAGAAACCTAGAACAGGATAACTCCGGCGACACAGCAGATTTTGCTCCGACAACCCATCTTCAAAACTTCATCGCACATGAACACTTTGAACGTGTTCTCCCCTTAAAACCCAATAACCAATATCTGGTTCCCTCCAAAACCGCTTTTGGGGAAGCACATGCCATCGTTCTTCACATTCTGGAAAATCATTATCTTTACCCCCTACTAACCAAAACAGTCCACAAAATCCCTGCTAGATATCTCAATCAATTCTGGCAAAGCAGCAAATTTGACCCAGAAGATAGACAGATAAAGGGCTACATCTCCAAATTAGACAAATCTGAGCACCTTGAACTCAAGTTCAACAGAACCATGTTCTCACTTGAGTTCAGTCTACCAACAAGAGGTCTTCTAGGGATAAAGGCATATGTAGAGGAACCCACAGACATAGAGCTCTACAGGTTTGTTGAGATGTTAGGGTACAACACAACCCTAAGAAAAAGGAATGATTTCAGAAGAAATCGACTTCCCCCTCTGTGGAATACCCTCGTCTCCATTCTCAACAGATGCCTAACGGGAAAAGTGGGTAGTCCAGACCAGACTTCTCATCAAATCTTGGCCATTATGTACGGAGTGTACTACGATCTTCCTCTGGACTACGCCACCCTCATGATGCAAGAAATGGTTAACACCATCGACCGCAGAATATCCTCCCAAAAGGCCAAAGGACTCTCTGCAGAAGCTCTACCTCCTCTGCAATATCAGCGTATTTTGGGTGTACTTCTAGAACCTATGCTCCTTCTACAAAAATGGCCAATGGAGGGACCAACGGCCAGAATGTATGCTATGACAAAGAACACCCCAACAGAGCACGAAGACAGATATCCCTTCTGCAGACCTCTGCCAACCAAACTTCTGGGATACGCTACAGACGAGACCCTTAAGCTAGATTACATACGCGATCATAGGACTCCAGAACCGAGTCCTGTGACACCCCCGCGTCTAGGGGCCTCTATAGGAGATCAGGTAGTTGAGCGAATGGCAGATGAGGAATGGGCAGTGGCCTTGGCTAAGCATCAACAAGTACAAGAGAACTTTCATGCTCTGAGAGATACAATTCTCTCCCCTGCTTCCAAGAGCAAATCCTCTGCCAAGAAGAAGAAGAAAGATCACAAGAAAAGGAAAACGACAGAAGGAACCTCTACCAGTGCTGCTCAAACTCAACAATCCCCTCCTCATGCAACAGAAGTTGGATCCTCTGCACCTCCCCCTCCTCCAAAAGACAAAAAGAAGAGAAAACATAAGTCTTCTGAGGAGGGTGCCCCCAAACCAAAGAAAAGGAGGAGCAAGAAGAAATCCAAGAAACCTCTCACTCCTCTGCAATCCATCACAGAGGAAACAGAAATGGTTGAAGAAACCCAAGACCAAACTCTGTAATCACCTTCACCCATCAATTATGTAGAAGATCAAGGTGATTTTTCTGTCTTCCTCCAACAACCTGGGATTGCACACTCTTTAGACCCTTCTGGATGGACTGCAGAAGCTCTATCTCATCATTCAACAGAAGCTCCAGACTTCAGAATCTCTTCTGACTTAGATGAAGATGACCAAACACCACAGAATATTCAGTCTGCGACTCCAGAAGTACTACAGAACCCCTTCATGCAACCTGGTTTTGATGTGCTAAGAGCAAGCCCAGAAGATCTGGCTAAAGCTACCACTAAAACCCCACCAATCATAGTCTCAGAAGTCGATTCTGGTGAAGAAGAGGCAAACCAAGGAAACCTACACCCAGATCGTAGGCATTTGTCCTCATACCATCCCCATGTACAGCAATTGGTTCGGACTCATTGTAATACCCCGGGTAAGTTCGTTAGTTAAATCCCCTTTCCGTTAAGTTTAGTTAACTTTAAAGTTGGAAGTTTAGGGTACGTTTGGGTTAAGTTAGGAATTAAAGGTGTTTTGGTCATTAATGAATAGTTTAAGGTCTAAATTGTAAAATGAGTTTGATATTACCCCTTTAGGAGTTCAGCTATTTCACAACTCAGAAACATCAGATATTTCAGTGTGTGTAAGTGTGTGTTTTTGGGAGCAAAAGAAGAAGAAGAAAGGAAAAGGCTAGGGCTTTAAATTGGTGGACTTGGAAGGGATTTAAGGTATGTTTTCTTTGTGATTTATGTTGGTAATTGCTTATAGATAGTTTCCATCGGAGTACAATAGTCGAAATCATATTTGGGGTTGATTCAGTCGGTTTTCTGGGTAAAAAGGACCAAACCGACAGAGGTTCCCGGACAAGATGAATGTGTCCGGGTAGTTTCTTTGGTGGTGTCCGGATAGTTTTGTTGATAGTGTCCGAACGATTCGTGGATTGTTTCTGGATGATTTAGATACCGGATGGCATCCGGATTCCTTTGGTGTCCGGATTCCTTGTGTTGTCCGGATTAGTCTGTGTTTTCCGGATAAATTGTGTTGTCCGGAAACTTTGGCTGTTTGGTCATTTTTGAGGATAAAAGTTAGATAGATGTATCTAGAGTTCTTAGCCTGCTAGTAAGTCTTATACATAAGTTGGTAAGGAGATATTTATATGTAAATGGTTTCAGATTCTGAGAATTTTGGATAAAGGATCGGATAGCTCGGAGAACGCTTGGAAGCGTATTTTTAAGCATTCAAGGTGAGTCTTACTTTTAAAACGTTTTCAACTGGGATACATATATATGTGATATATATATGAGATGGATATGTACGGATTGAGATTATGATACATGATGTGATTATGTGTTTATATTGAGACGTATATGTGGTTGGAATGTGGTAACGTTTTTATAATAGAAAATGTGATATATATATATATATGGTTGGAATGTGATGAAAGGTTTTATAAATAACAATATGATATATTGGTACACATATACATATTGTATTAATATGTGCATTACACTACACGAGAGCACTTGCCGAACTATGCCGGTGGATGTTTGTTGTAGTTGTTGTACAACGGTGCTGTAGATGTTGTACAGTGGTGCTGTAGTTGTTGTACAACGGTGTTGTTGGCTCGCAACCAACTAATATGGCCATGGGAATGATGTGAAGGATGTGAAGGATGAGTGGTACACGATGCACGAGTCTTATTTGGTATTTAAGTCTTTGTGGTATAAGTGTGTTTTATAAAAAGGATTTCTAAACTGACAGGGATTATCTCACTAGACCGTTTGGTCTAACCCTCATTTTGTTTTCTAAAATATGTATTCCAGGTCAAGGATCTTTTGTTAGCAAAGGGAAGAATAAAGCATAGGAGGCGATTGCTAGCTGACGAAGATTAGGATATGTTTACATTTCTGTATTGTATAGTTTTGAGACTTTGGGACCAAATGTGAATTATCATGTATTTTGTTATGAAAGTAACGACGTTGTGTATGAACTGTTAATTGTTATATATTGTGTATGTTATGGGATACCGGGTTGTTACAGATGGTATCAGAGCCCTAGTTTAAGGGATTTAGGTATTAGTATCTGTACCTAGACTTAAACTGCATGTGAAGTAGGATGTCCCTATTATTGTAGAACCTTGTGGTGTTAAATATAAAAAGGTAGAAGGAACATCATGTAAGGTAATTTCATTTTTACATCTGGCCAGTATAATGGAGCTGCAATGTGATGGCTGAAGGAAATAGAAGGAAGAGGATAGGGTACTTTATGGAGCTGCAATGTTGAGGAGACCAGGATCCAGTGAAAGCTATGCGATGGCTGAAGGAAATAGAAGCTATCTTTAAGAGTAGTAAGTGCGCGGAAGAGGATAGGGTACTTTATGGAGCTGCAATGTTGAAAGGTGACGCTTTATATTGGTGGGAAGCTCATATTTCTTCGGGAGGTTCTAATATATATTCTACCTTCTCGTGGGAAGAATTTGTTACAGCTTTCAGGAAACAATTTTGTCCTCATGCAGCGGTTAAACAATTGGAGGAAGAGTTTATGAACTTACAGCAAGGGAATTTGTCAGTTCGGGACTACACCGCTCGTTTCCGGGAAAAGTCTCATTTCGCAGAATACTACGTGGCCACGGAAGCAATGAAGATTGAGAGGTTTATTTTTGGGTTGAATGCAGAAGTCAGAAGTTTTGTGATTGCTAAAGGACCAGAAACTTTCTCTGCCGCAGTAGACGCAGCGGAAACCGTGGAACAAGATAGAGGGAGAAGTGCTAGTGATAAAAGTACTGGAAAAAGAAAACTGGAAGAAACGACGTATGAATCAGAGGAGTACGAATCCCCGAGGTTTGATAGTTATTCACCTTTCAGACCAGCTGAAAGAAGACCATGTTCAAAATGTAACCGTATTCACCAAGGAAACTGCTATGGTGATTCCCGAAAGTGCTGCAAATGTGGAAAGGCTGGTCATATCGCGAGAGATTGTCGGGTAACTCGATTTTGTTTCATTTGCAACTCCCCTGAACATATTCAGGTTAATTGTCCACAGTGGAAAGCACAGCAAGGTAATATGACAGTGAGACCAACGGGTGGTAAGTCGGGAGGAGTACAAGGGTCTGAACTACCTGGAATCCAAGGTCATGTTTTTCAGATGACGGAACAAGAGGTGGAAGAAAGTCCTGATGCTGTTACCGGTATGATTCTAATAAACTCTATACATGCTAAAGTGTTATATGACTTTCGTGTAAAACGATTATTAGTATTTCCGTTCTTTTGTTGCTTATATGTGTTAGAGATATAGATAGGTGTGGGATGTCTATTTAGTTAGTTTCTATGGTTTTGATTGAGTTCGAAGTAGTAGTGATAAGTATTCATTACCTTTTTGCTTAACCGAATTCCGGGACGAAATTCTTTTAAGGGGGAGATAATGTAATACCCCGGGTAAGTTCGTTAGTTAAATCCCCTTTCCGTTAAGTGTAGTTAACTTTAAAGTTGGAAGTTTAGGGTAAGTTTGGGTTAAGTTAGGAATTAAAGGTGTTTTGGTCATTAATGAATAGTTTAAGGTCTAAATTGTAAAATGAGTTTGATATTACCCCTTTAGGAGTTCAGCTATTTCACAACTCAGAAACATCAGATATTTCAGTGTGTGTAAGTGTGTGTTTTTTGGGAGCAAAAGAATAAGAAGAAAGGAAAAGGCTAGGGCTTTAAATTGGTGGACTTGGAAGGGATTTAAGGTATGTTTTCTTTGTGATTTATGTTGGTAATTGCTTATAGATAGTTTCCATCGGAGTAGAATAGTCGAAATCATATATGGGGTTGATTCAGTCGGTTTTCTGGGTAAAAAGGACCAAACCGACAGAGGTTCCCGGACAAGATGAATGTGTCTGGGTAGTTTCTTTGGTGGTGTCCGGGTAGTTTTGTTGATAGTGTCCGGACGATTCGTGGATAGTTTCCGGATGATTTAGATACCGGATGGCATCCGGATTCCTTTGGTGTCCGAATTCCTTGTGTTGTCCGGATTAGTCTGTGTTGTCCAGATAAATTGTGTTGTCCGGATTCTTTTATGGTTTCCGGAAACTTTGGCTGTTTGGTCATTTTTGAGGATAAAAGTTAGATAGATGTATCTAGAGTTCTTAGCCTGCTAGTAAGTCTTATACATAAGTTGGTAAGGAGATATTTGTACGTAAATGGTTTCAGATTCTGAGAATTTTGGATAAAGGATCGGATGGCTCGGAGAAAGGCTTGGAAGCGTATTTTTAAGCATTCAAGGTGAGTTTTACTTTAAAACGTTTTCAACTGGGATACATATATATGTGATATATATATATATATATATATATATATGAGATGGATATGTACGGATTGAGATTATGATACATGATGTGATTATGTGTTTATATTGAGACGTATATGTGGTTGGAATGTGGTAACGTTTTTATAAAAGAAAATGTGATATATATATATATATATATATATATATATATATATGGTTGGAATGTGATGAAAGGTTTTATAAATGACAATATGATATATTGGTACATATATATATTGTATTTATATGTGCATTACACTACACGAGAGCACTTGCCGAACTATGTCGGCGGATGTTTGCTGTAGTTGTTGTACAGCGGTGCTGTAGATGTTGTACAACGGTGTTGTTGGCTCGCAACCAACTAATATGGCCATGGGAATGATGTGAAGGATGTGAAGGATGAGTGGTACACGATGCACGAGTCTTATTTGGTATTTAAGTCTTTGTGGTATAAGTGTGTTTTATAAAAAGGATTTCTAAACTGACAGGGATTATCTCACTAGACCGTTTGGTCTAACCCTCATTTTGTTTTCAAAAATATGTGTTCCAGGTCAAGGATCTTTTGCTAGCAAAGGGAAGAATAAAGCATAGGAGGTGATTGCTAGCTGACGAAGATTAGGATATGTTTACATTTCTGTATTGTATAGTTTTGAGACTTTGGGACCGAATGTGAATTATCATGTATTTTGTTATGAAAGTAACGACGTTGTGTATGAAATGTTAATTGTTATATATTATGTATGTTATGGGATACCGGGTCGTTACACTCATCCCTGCTTTGACTCTCTAGAAAAAAGCCCAGAACCTAGAACATAAGTCGTGAGCCATAGAGTAGAAAAAGAGGCTGAGACATATGATGGTGAAGAAGTGATAGGATGCCCAACAGAGAAAGAATCCAGAACTGATGCCTGGAATAGAAGAGGCACACAACCCCAGCCAACTCCCAGTGAACCCACATTTCTATTACCGCCAGTCTAGTGGCAGAAGGTAATATTGAACAAGAGCCGCACATCTCGAACCCACCCCAAACTGACCGGGCAGAGGAAATTCCTTCCACCTCTGTGCCACTAATAGCCGGGGAAACCATTCCACGGGAGTGATAACGCCACTTTTTGGCGTTATTTTCAGTCCATAAACCAGAGAGATTGCCTTGTATTTAAGCAAAAAGGCGAGATTTTACGGTCTATCTAGTGAATTATGCAGGTTATCCGAAATAAGACGAGCATCAAGAAAAGGTGCGGAAAAGACCCAAAATAGAGCCCAGAACGAAGCCCAATGGAAAGCCCAAAAACCGACCCAGATCCGCGAACCAGATTTGAACCGAACCTGTCAGAAATCCAGTCAGAAACACGCGCGACTTGACACGCGGTTTGCAAACCGGGTAACAAACCGCGGGGTCGCCTGTTTCGTTTCTATTACTTTGTATTTTCCGGATTTAGGTCATTATCACGACACGTGCGATGGTAGGCTGCGGAGGGGCGATTTTCAGAGCATTTTCACATACTTTGGAGCCACGAGAGAGGATTAATTGAGACAGTTCACCACGCGAAGTGGATCAGAGCCGAGAGAGAAGGGATTCATCATACATTCTTCACAGTTATCACGATTACCATGATTTCACATACCACTTTATACCTTTTTCTAGTGTTTTTATCCACCCCAACATGAACTAATCTTTAAATGTTGGGGGTTGGAACAATTGTGGATTTTATGATGGATGACGTGTAACCGAATGATTGTTTTTTATTGATTTAATATATGAAGCATTTGAATTCAGGCTTTCATTATCAATTGTAGTTTGATCACCTTCAATTGACTTTTACGGTTTTTGATTAAGTTTGAGAAAATTGATTAAAAGCTAGATCAAGTAATCAAGTGTCGGAAAGAAGATTCGGGTAGAGATATATGAATCACTTTCTGCTCGGAATAGTTTGACTTAATGTATTTCAAAACCCTGGGTGTAGATCGAGAGATAACACCTACAGTCTTGAAATAAGATCTGTTATTGCTTGAAAAAGAATAACGGTAACTTTTATAAACTAGGGTTCATAGAGAGAGTCGATAATAATTATTGTTCGGGTATTGGTTCATCAGTAGTATTTCCATAGGAAGTCCAACCCTTAACCTTTTCTCTACCAAAGTTCTTTCAAAACCTTCTGTCAAGAGATTCTAGTAGTATTTAGTTCTTATTTAGTTTTTGTTAGCTTCAATCTTCCTAATCATAGAAGTATTTAGAAGTAGTGAAAAATAGGCTAAGTGAAGAAAGCCTCTTACAGAGGCTCTGCCGACCTTACCGAGAGATCAAGGTCAAAAAGCTACAGAAGCTAAAGAGGCGCCCTACAGAAGCTCTGCCATACGCGCAAAGAAGACCAAAGACTCGGAATCCGGTGAAGACTGCTCTTCTAAGGACCAAACCACAGAACCTCTGTGGCACTTCACAGAGCCTTTGCGGTCTTCAACAAAGACTTGAAAGATATTTATAATATCTTGCTACTGTTACAGGACCTGTTCATCAACTTGCATGGTAGCATGCCCTGTCCAACTGCAACGTGTCAAACTCTGGTTGGATCCAATAGGGCTTAGTACATAATAGACGTCTGCTGCATTAAATGCAATACAGCACGTCCAACTGTTCATGTCATCCGTCCAACTATTCATACCGTCCTTTGTGAATAGTAGCATATGCTTTATGGTCCCCTTAGAGTAGTATATAAGGAAGACTCATGTTGAGTTCTTCCTATTAATTAATCAATCCATCGATCGATCAATCGAACACTTTAAGAGAAAAACATCACAAGAACAGACAGCTTAAACACCTTGAGAGTCATATCTGTTTTAAAGCTTTGCTTACTCACTGTTCTTGAATTTGTTCTTAATACATATATTCAGTAAACTTTGAGATATTATTTCCTATTCATTGTTTATTTATATTGTGTTCTAAATCTATCAAACATATCTGTTAGTTCTTCAAATACGCTTCCGCATCAAACTCAAACTTGAACTAATAGATCTGATAATATTGTTTAAAACAGAAGAGGGAACCAACAGTTTTTAAATCAAGTTATAAACCACAACTCAAAATATCGATCGTTCAGTTAATAACAATTGTAGTCATTGTGATACTTAGTTCCTAGTTCCCTGTGTTCAATACTCGTACTTTCAGTACTATTACTTGACTTCGACCCGTACACTTGCGGTTAGATTTAGGGGGGTGTTAACCTGCCTATCAAGTTTTTGGCGCCGTTGCCGGGGAACTAGTTGCAACTGATAGCACTACCAGCTATAAGCACTATTACATTGAACAATTTTTTTTCTCTATTATTTTATTTCATCACTTCAGTTTTTGGATTGCTAAATTTGTTTTCTTTCCGTTTCAGGTACTAATTGGTTTATGCCAAGGAAAACCCGACGGGAAGGAATCGAACCAATCGATCCGGAGATTGAAAGAACTGCCCGCCGTTTACGAAAAGAAACAAAAGCAAAAAAAGATATCAAGATCGAGATGGGTGACGAAGCACATCCCGAGAGACGTCCTATGTGGTCGTTTGCCGACCCAAATGTGGCAGCCGCACGCATAGGCATTCAAGCGCCCACTACTGGGGCGAACTATTTCGAGATCAAACCGAGTACCATCGTAATGGTACAGCAGAACCAGTATGGGGGAGGCCCAGTAGAAGACCCTCATGCACATCTTCGTGCATTTGAGCGGATTTGTAATACATTCAAGATCAATGTGGTGAACGAAGATGCCGTCAAGCTGGGACTTTTCAGCTTTTCACTCAAATGCAGAGCCATAACGTGGACTGAAAGTATCCAACCAGACTCGATCACCACCTGGGCACAGTTGAAGGCTGCTTTTCTCCAAAAATTCTTTCCACCAAGCAGAACTGCCCAACTCATGGCTGAAATCACCCATTTCGCGCAATGGGATCAAGAGACGTTATATGAAGCTTGGGAGAAGTACAAGGAGATGATCAAGAAATGCCCTCATCATGGTTTACAAGGTTGGGTCATAATCCAAACATTCTTCAGTGGACTTCACCCGCAGTTTAAAAACGACATCACAGCTGCAGCGGGTGGAGCCCTAATGGATATGTCTTACGAGGAGGCATGTGAGCTGATTGATAATCTGGCCGAACATAGCTTTTCTACTCCGAGGTCAATAGTTAGAAGGGTAAGAGAATGACGAGCTGAAAGCCATAAAGGCTCAACTGAACGCACTCACGAGTCAGATGAAGGGGTCTTCTCTTCAATCCGCATTCATGATGGATGAGGGTATGTCGGATATGGCACCACCCACGAGCGAACTGGAGCAAGTTCAATTTATGCAAAATCGGAACGACCGGCCAAGGAATGATCCGTTTTCGAACACATACAATGAGGGTTGGAAAAAGCACCCTAATTTTTCATGGAGTCAACCGCAAGGGCAACCCGGTCAACAACAAGGTAATCGTTCTAACTTTGCCAATTCTTCCAATACTAATAATGTCTATCGTCCTCCAGGTTACAACCAACGGAATGAAGGGAAATCCGGAGAGAAGAAGCCAGGGCTAGAGGACATGATGATGAAATTCATGTCTAAAATGGACAGCACGGTTGAGGGATTAGCCGGTACGGTCAACACAGTCAAGGCTGCCACTGATCAGAATACAGCATCTATAAAGATGCTTGAAAGGCAAATGGGGCAGATTTCTGAAGCCCTACAAAACCGAGCTCCCGGGAAATTTCCGAGTCAAACCAAAAGGACAAACCGGGAAGATTGCAAGGCCATTCATCTGAGGAGTGGCAAGGAGCTGATTAGAGACCCGATCCGAGATTCACCAAATGTTGAGATCATAGACATGGATGAGTTGGAGGCTGAGGAAGAGGTTGTGATTGAGAAAAACTCGAAGAGTGAAGAAAAGAAGCATGAACGGCCTACCATTCCAAAGTAACCACCGGTCAAGCCGGTAGCACCAAGAGTGCCCTATCCGAGCAGACTTAAATCGCATAAGGATGATGTTAATTTTTCTAAATTTCTTGAAGTATTTAAAAAGTTGCATATGCTTTGGCACAAATGCCTTCGTATGTGAAATTCTTGAAGGATATCCTTTCTAACAAAAGGAAGATCGAGGAGCATGCAATAGTTGCACTTACTGAGGAGTGCAGCGCAATCATTCAGCATAAGCTTCCGCCGAAGCTTAAGGATCCAGGGAGTTTTACTATCCCTGTTCATATAGGCAATTCTGAATTTAGTAAGGCTTTGTGTGATCTTGGAGCGTGTATTAATTTAATGCCATTGTCTATTTTCAGGAAACTCGGACTTGGAGAGGTGCAACCGACTAATGTGACCTTGCAACTTGCCGACAGATCTATCAAGTACCCGTATGGTGTAATTGAAGATGTATTGGTCAAGGTGGACAAGTTTTATCTTCCAGTAGACTTCGTGATCCTTGACATGGATGAGGATAAAGAGATACCTTTGATTATGGGTCGGCCGTTCTTAGCCACGGGAGGAGCACTTATCGACGTGAAAGAAGGGAAGCTCACCTTGAGAGTGGGTAACGAAGAAGCTGTCTTCAATGTTTTCCGGGCAGCCAAGCAAAGCATGGGACCAAGTGAGTGCTACCGGGTAGATGTGATGGATTCATTGATGGAAGAAACGTGTGGCATACAAGTTTCCGATGACCAATTGAACAATGTCGTGATGGGTACCGATACTGATCCGGAAAGCGAAAGTGTGATGCAATTAAATGCATCATCATCATACAAAGGCCCGAGAAGACCGATCATTGAAGATTTGGGAGAGCCAATTCCCAAGTCCGAACCTTCATCAAAGACACCACCAAAGCTTGAACTCAAACCATTACCCGACCATCTCGAGTACGCTTACTTGGGAGATAAGGAAACGCTTCCGGTAATCATCTCGTCTAAGCTGAGGTCAGAGAATAAAGAGAAGTTACTTCGAGTGTTAAGAGAACACCAAGCTGCGATTGGATGGACGATAGCCGACCTCAAAGGCTTGAGTCCAACTTTTTGTTCACACCGCATTAATTTGGAAGAAGGGCATCGACCGGTAGTTCAACATCAACGTCGGCTCAACCCGAATATGAAAGAAGTGGTCCGAAAGGAGGTTCTGAAACTCCTTGATGCTGGAATCATCTATCCGGTTCCGGATAGTCCATGGGTGAGCCCGGTTCAAGTAGTGCCAAAGAAGGGTGGTATAACCGTTGTTCGGAACAACAACAACGAGCTGATCCCTTCCTGAACAGTTACCGGGTGGAGGGTGTGTATTGACTACCGAAAGTTGAACGATGCTACAAAGAAATATCACTTTCCTCTCCCATTCATTCATTAGATGCTGGAACGATTATCCGGGCACGAGTACTATTGTTTCCTAGACGGTTATTCCGGGTACAACCAGATTCCAATAGCACCCGAAGATCAAGATAAGACGACCTTCACATGTCCTTATGCTACGTTTGCTTACCGGAGGATGCCATTCGGTTTATGTAACGCTCCAGCAACCTTTCAGAGGTGTATGATGGCGATCTTCTCAGACATGGTGGAGCGGACGATTGAGATTTTTATGGACGATTTTTCCGTGTTCGGACCTTCATTTGATACATGTTTGGAACACCTAGAAGCTGTATTACAAAGATGCAAAGAGACAAGTCTTGTCTTGAATTGGGAGAAGTGTCACTTCATGGTGACCGAAGGGATCGTGCTTGGTCATAAAGTGTCCAAGGTTGTAATTGAAGTGGATAAGGCAAAGGTGGCGGTGATCGAGAATCTTCCCTACCCGAACTCCGTCAAGGGAGTCCGAAGCTTCTTGGGTCATGACGGGTTCTACCGGCGGTTTATTAAGGATATTTCTAAAATTACTAAACCTTTGTGTTCCTTATTACTTAAAGATGCTAAATTTGAGTTCACTGATGATTGTATATCTGCTTTTGATAGGTTAAAGAAGGAGTTAATATCTGCACCGATCCTCATGGCACCGGATTGGAGCTTACCATTTACCTTGATGTGTGATGCGAGTGACACCGCTGTTGGAGTGGTATTGGGTCAAAAGAAAGATAAGTGAATGCATGTGATTTACTATGCGAGTAAGACCATGGATGATGCTCAGCTCAATTATGCTACTACCGAGAAGGAACTGTTAGCGGTCGACTATGCTTGCGAGAAGTTCTGGTCATATCTAGTGGGGGCCAAGGTAATTGTATACACCGATCACTCCGCTTTAAAGCATCTAATGGCCAAGAAGGATGCTAAACCGAGACTCATCCGTTGGGTACTTCTACTCCAAGAGTTCGACTTGGAAATTCTGGATAAGAAGGGTTCCGAGAACACGGTGGCGGATCACATCTCGAGACTTGAGGGAGGTGAGGAGCAAAGGAAAGATAAGACCATCATCAACGATTCGTTTCCGGATGAGCAGCTTTTCAAGGTTAGTCATTCTGAGCCTTGGTTCGCAGACATGGTAAATTATTTGGTGGGAGGAGTAATGCCATATCAGATGAACTCCCACCAAAAGAAGAGATTTCTTTTTTAGGCCAAGAGGTATTATTGGGACGATCCGTATTTGTATAAGTCATGTGCCGACGGAATGATCCGAAGATGTGTCTCGGACAAAGAGAAGGTCGATATTCTAAACCACTGTCATACCTTAGAATGTGGGGGCCACTTTAGCACCGATAGAACAGTGGCAAAGATTCTTCAATCAGGTTTCTTTTGGCCGTCTATGTTCAAAGAAAATCGCGAACTCATCTCTAAGTGTGATCGGTGCCAAAGAACGGGGAACATGACCAAGAGGGATGAGATGCCAATGCAGATTTTCATGGAAGTCGAACTCTTCGACGTGTGGGGCATAGATTTCATCGGACCATTCCCAAACTCACACCGAAATGAGTATATCTTAGTGGCGGTGGACTACGTGTCAAAGTGGGTGGAAGCGATCGCGACCCCTACAAATGATTCCAAAGTAGTGATTAATTTCCTACGGAAGAATATCTTTGCGAGATTTGGAGTCCCGAGAGTACTGATCAGCGATGGTGGGAGTCACTTCTGTAATCGATATCTGGAAGCAGTTTTAAAGAAGTACTCGGTAAAGCATAAAGTCACTACAACATACCACCCACAAGCCAACGGCCTAGCAGAAGTTTCCAATAGAGAGTTGAAATAGATTTTGGAAAAGACAGTGAACTCATCACGGAAGGATTGGTCGTTGAAGTTAGACGACGCATTGTAGGCATATCGGACGGCATACAAGACCCCGATTGGCACCATACCATACCGACTTGTGTTTGGGAAATCATGCCATCTACCAGTGGAACTCGAGTGTAGAGCATTCTGGGCGATCAAGAAACTGAACATGGAGTTAGATGCAGTCGGGAAGAAGAGACTATTGCTACTGTGTGAATTAGAGGAACTTCGGCTGGATGTATTCGAGAACGCGGCCAAAGCAAACCAAGAAATTCCATGACCAGCGAATTCGTGAAAAGGTACTTGTTCCAGGTATGAGTGTTTTATTATTTAACTCACGTCTTCGTTTATTTCTAGGAAAGTTGAAGTCTAAGTGGTCCGGACCGTTCACCGTCAAGGAGGTATACCCATATGGAACAGTGGAGCTACAAGGAAAAGACGGGGCGACTTTCAAAGTGAACGGCCAGCGGGTGAAACCGTATTATGGAGGAGAGACGGTGGTATCTGAAACTATGTACTTGGATGAACCGAAGGAGTAATCGGAAGGAAGGTCGAGCCACGACCGAAACCAAGGCGCTGGGTGGGAGGCAACCCACCGAGGTTTGTTTTCTTTTTAGTTTCTTTTAAGCGTTTTTTATTTTCAATCAAAAAAAAAATAGCTGAATATTGGGTTAAGCGGCTTATCCCGCGGTTTCCAAACCGGGTAACAAGCCGCGGGGCTCTCTGGATGGGTGTTGGAACAGTGGGATACGCGGATTATCCCGCGGTTTCCAAACCAGGTAACAAACCGCGGGGCTCTCTGGATGGATGTTGGAACAGTGGGATACACGGTTTATCCAGCGGTTTCCAAACCGGGTAACAAACCGCGGGCCCCTCTGAAGTGTTTTCGAAGCAGAGAGTTACGCGGTTTATCTCGCGGCTTGCAAGGCGCGGGGAAAACCGCCCGTGTCCCCTGACAGCTAGGGTTTTGTTTTGTCCTTTGTGTGCAGTCTCTTTTTCTTTATGTCACTTCTTCTTTTCATTTCTTCTTCTTTCTTCATAGTTTTCTGCAACTCTCTCTAAACTCCATCGTTTTTTTAAGAACTCATCTCAGATTTCAGTGTTGTGCTCCATTTTTCTTCAAGACAAAGGTATGTATTTCTCACTCTTGTTCTTTTGGTCTCCATTGTTATGTGGGTAAGTATGCCTTCTTTTTATCCATCTTTATGCTCTTTCATAGTGTTCAGGTGTACTTCCCCAAGATGTTTAGTTTTCTCACAAATATGTGTTCTGATGATGTTTTGTGCTTAGATTTTGAATAGATTCTGGTTGTATGCTTAAGATTGCGATTTTATACTTCTATGCAACTGGGTAAGTGATTTTGTGAGATTATGTGCTTAAAATCTGTAATGGGGAGTTTTTGGGAAGCCAGATGGGAAATTTTTGGTATGTATGAATCGGTTGTTTTTGTGAACTAGTCCCATATTATTATGCATAAATGGTAAGATGGGAACTTCTTGGCAACATGAAGTCCCTACGTTATTTGTTGTGGGTCTGTAGTTCCTTGTGCAATCATAGCCAAACCTAAGTTTCACTTAGGTTTGGGGTTGTCATGTTATTCTTCACTGGTGCAAATCAGTGAAAAATCTTAAATGTATGCACTAGAGAATTTTGTGGTGACGGTGGTCCATATGCATGAGCTAAACAGTATTTTATTAATAATCTGCATGCATGGGAATTGTGAGTTTTTATCTGTACGTACACGAAAAGGAAAGGAGATGCAACAAACCTAAGTCTCACTTAGGTTTGGGGTGCCTTTTTCTCCACTTTCACACACTCACGTTTAACCCTTTGCAAACCTCAGTTTTACCGAAGTTTGGGGTGACTATGAGCGAGATAACTCATTCAGGTTTATTATTTTATTGTGCAGATATGAGGACCCACCCAAGTACCCACCTAGCCTTTCCGGACTACGAGCGGATCCATCCAACCAATCGGAGGCGAATGTTCGACCGAGAAAACCCTGATAAGGACGAGCGAATAGAGAAGATGAGGCTGAACGAATGCTACCCTTTCGGGAAGCGCGGTGTCAAGATTACGGACTTATCAGCTGGTTCCAGAGTGCCGGAGATCATAGGGCAGCAGTCTTGGGAGGGATTCATCCGAACCCCTGACATGTATTGCATCGCAACTGTTATAAATTTTTATGCGTGCATGATCCCAGCAGTATACCACGACCGATGCGAGGTCAAGATGGGCGACAGGGAAGTCCGGATCTCTCCGGCAGACATCGATGAATACTTCCGCACACCCCGCCGGACCGAGCTTAGTGCCACTTATGGCTTATCTCCCAACCCGGCATTCCGAGAGCAGCTGAGTCCGATTATCGCCGCCTCTCTAAGGCGGAATGGACATGCTGGGTGGAACAATACGCACCAGAATATCTTGAAAAGCGAGATGCATATGGACATAGCCTTTCTCATGCTGTTTATCAAGGCCTCTCTAAAGCCTTCGACTCACAACACCACCGCCGACAGCCAAGTGGCGGAAGTCCTCTAATCATTGCACAACAATCTGCCGATGGACATCGGCCCCATCATCTGGATGGAGATATTAGACGTCGGTATGACCCTTGACGGTATTTTACCGTTCCCTTGTTTGATAACTCATTTTTGTAGGGAAGCCGGTGTCCCGATCAGACAACTCACTGCATCCAAAAATGATTTCTGCAAGACCCAGTATAGGCACCAAATCACGGCGGCGGGGAAGCTAGAGGAGAGACGAAGAAGGGATCCTGATCACCAGAGGCGGATGCTTGCCATGCCAGTCCAGGACTCGTCCGAGAGTGCCTCGGACAGTGATCCCGATTTTGAGCCGGATGCACCACAGGCAGAGGCGAACGAGCACACCGGAGACACGCCCCCATACATGCGCCGATTTATGGATCAGATGCGGACACAGGTCAGCGGGATAAATGCGCATGTGGATCTTGGGTTCCAAAACTTGAACCTGCGTATGGACGGCTACGACACCCGTTTGGATGGCTTTGACTCCCGCCTCGCCCAAGCTGGATTTCCAGCCCCCCCAGCACCACAAGCACAGTCAGCGCAGCCACAGGATCGGAGGAGAGTTAGAGGCCGGCGAGACGGGGGCGCATCATCATCCTCTCGCCGGTAGATGGGTTTGTTTTCATGATCTCTTTTGATTTGTTATGTTCTTGATGATTCTGTACTGTTTTTATTTGTTTCTGTCGGATGACTGTAATAATAACACACAACAATATTATCGCACTATGTATCACTTATCTGCACATTGGGGACAATGTGTGGGTAAGGTTTGGGGTTGCCAATCCGGCCCCGTTAATGCACGTTGATGTCCCATACTTAAGAATGGTTAGATCATGGTAGCCAATACTTTCTTGTTTTGAATGGTTGAGACCAACCATTGTGGGGAGAACTTTGTGACTGAAACGTGACCATTAGGGAAGGACCGGGAAAAGGCATGACTAGGGACATTAGTGGAGACCACCCAAGAGAGAGATTTGAGTCTAAAAGACGTTTTTCATTTCGAGGGATTTAAACACGAAAATCATATACACTTTTTCGAATTTCTTGTTGTGATTATAGAGTGATCTCGCTATAATATCGCATTGAGTAGCAAAGACGACCATCGGGATATTGGGTAAGGGTATAGTAGACCATATCGTGTGGACCTTAAGAGATGATTCCAGGCATTGTGTGTATGTTTAACCGTTTTTAGCTATCTTTCTTGTCGACCCATTATGTGAGTATCCATAACCCAATTTTGCAGCCAAACACTCACCTTGTTCGTTTCTAAACCCACCATTTAACCCGAGCCAAAAACCTTAGCCAACCTTTATCCGAAAGTGTGTCAACCAGAAGCAGTAATGAACAACAAAAGATAAAGCAGAAAAGAAAAAGTACAGGCCAGTCACGAGAATAAATTGGGTGCAGTTTAACCCAAAGGATAGAAAAGAGGGTCAATGTCGCCACAGTCAAAGAAAGAGGACCAATGAAAAAAAAATTACAGTTATTTAGATAGCTTTACAGCAGCTAAATAAGTGAGTCAAAGCGACTCCAGTAGTGATAAAGAGGGCCAAAAGATAGAAAGTGAAGTTAGAAAAGTTCCGAACTGCTAATGATTGACACGCCAAGGATTTTTTATCCTTTTACCCTTCGTTTCTTAACCAAAACCCTAGCCACGTTACAACCCTTGCAAAGACCTGGATGATCTTCTGGAAAATGTGATTAGGGTATATGACCACCTTTGCTGATATTCCCTGTCTACTTGATTCCTTTGTGAGATCGACTTTTTGGACACCTGTGCGTCTTTCATTAGAGTTGTCATGTAATATTCGAGCATTCTTGTACATAAATTCCTTAGACATGACAACATGTGCGAAACCTAGGTTCGAGTGAAATGAGAGTATCCCGTGAGGTAGGGTCGAGGCGAAATGTTTTCCCTAGTATGTTTGACCTAGTACGACCTTAGTGTAATCAGAGCAGTCCCGAGTTCAACTCACAATGGAAGGCCATAGATCAGACGGAATAAGGATGAGGCTAGGATGAGATAAGCATTCACGAGTTTGGGAAATCCCCAGTGCATAATGTGGTACCGATTGAGAGTTGTGTTGTTATTATTTCACTGATATATGCTTTCATTCTTTTTATCGCTAATTTGCTTGAGGACAAGCAATGCTCGGTTTGGGGTTGTGGATAACGCCACTTTTTGGGGTTATTTTCAGTCCATAAACCAATGAGATTGGCTTGTATTTAAGCAAAAAGGCGAGATTTTACGGTTTATCTAGTGAATTGTGCAGGTTATCCGAAATAAGACGAGCATCGAGAAAAGGAGCGGAAAAGACCCAAAAGAGAGCCCAGAACGAAGCCCAATGGAAAGCCCAAGAACCGACCCAGATCCGCGAACCAGATTTGAACCGAACCTGTCAGAAATCCAGTCAGAAACACGCTCGGCTTGCCACACGGTTTGCAAACCGGGTAACAAGCCGCGGGGTCGCCTGTTTCGTTTATATTACTTTGTATTTTCCGGATTTAGGTCATTATCACGACATGTGCGACGGTAGGCTGCGGAGGGGCGATTTTCAGAGCATTTTCACATACTTTAGAGCCACGAGAGAGGATTAATTGAGACAGTTCACCACGCGAAGTGGATCAGAGCCGATAGAGAAGGGATTCATCGTACATTCTTCACAGTTATCACGATTACCATGATTTCACCTACCACTTTATACCTTTTTCTAGTGTTTTTATCCACCCCAACATGAACTAATCTTTAAATGTTGGGGGTTGGAACAACTATGGATTTTATGATGGATGACGTGTAACCGAATGATTGTTTTTTTATTGATTTAATCTATGAAGCATTTGAATTCAGCTTTTCATTATCAATTGTAGTTTGATCACCTTCAATTGACTTTTACGGTTTTTGATTAAGTTTGAGAAAATTGATTAAAAGCTAGATCAAGTAATCAAGTGCCGGAAAGAAGATTCAGGTAGAGATATACGAATCACATTCTGCTCGGAATAGTTTGACTTAATGTATTTCAAAACCCTGGGTGTAGATCGAGAGATAACACCTACAGTCTTGAAATAAGATCTGTTATTGCTTGAAAAAGAATAACGGTAACTTTTATAAACTAGGGTTCATAGAGAGAGTCGATAATAATTATTGTTCGGGTATTCGTTCATCAGTAGTATTTCCATAGGAAGTCCAACCCTTAACCTTTTCTCTACCAAAGTTCTTTCAAAACCTTCTGTCAAGCGATTCTAGTAGTATTTAGTTCTTATTTAGTTTTTAAATCAAGTTATAAACCACAACTCAAAATATCGATCGTTCAGTTAATAGCAATTGTAGTCATTGTGATACTTAGTTCTTAGTTCCCTGTGTTCGATACTCGTACTTGCAGTACTCTTACTTGACTTCGACCCATACACTTGCGGTTAGATTTAGGGGGGTGTTAACCCGCCTATCAGGGAGTCCTCTCAAATGGACTTACCCTTAGTTCGTGATCCATCGCCCCAGATCACAACAGAAATCCCTACAGAGGAATTTGTTTCCTCTGACACGCACACACTTATAGGTCCAACAGGCTCTTCAGAGGAGCTTAGAGTGCACAAAGACGGAGAGACTCTAGACAAGTCTCCGAGTCAACATAAGGATACTCTTATACCCACCTTTGGAGTGGATCAAGACAATGTCCTTAACAGAACCTCTATAGAGTCTGAGGCTGATAAAGCCTCTGCTCGAGGATTAGAGGGAAATCCTTCCGTCCTCAACATCTGAAAGTGTAGGATCTATTCTTACAATCAATATAGAAAGAAGTAATTGAGAAATTGTATGATCAAGCCCAATTGTATTCAATGATGCACAGAATTACAGATCTAAGAGAGAGATCACCTCAAAGATTACAAGGAAAGAATACAAGTAATATGGGAAAATCAATCAGTTAGCAACGTAGTGCTAACCACTCTATTTATACTGCAACAAACATCTTAAAGCTACAGTACAAATAAGAAAGACTAATAAGAACATAACACGTGTCCTAATTAGTTTACACATTACTAAATAACGAAACTCGTCATAAGTTCTGAACAGGTAGTTCAGAACTTCTGAACATTCTTCTGATCACGCTTCTCAGAACTTCTGACTTCTCTTTCTCAGATCTCTGACTCTTCTTCTCAGAACTTCTGACTCTTCTTCTCAGATCGTCAACACTTGGTTTATTGACAAAACTTCAGATCTAACAATCTCCCCCTTTTTGTCAAATAAACTTAAACTTTGCATCATCTAATTCTTTCAGAGCAGGAACAATTTTCTGAAGTAGCACATTCCTCAGATTAAGCCTCTTATCAATCTTGTCAATAATTTCTTGAATAATCTCAACTTGCTGATTAATTACTTCTTGAATCATGTTTGCTTCCTTCACTTTCAGCATCTTTTTCTCCAAATTGTGCTTTATGATCCTTAAAGTTCCAGAACAATATTTTGCAGTTTCCTTTGCTCTGAAGAAGATCTTTCCACTTTTGTTCTTCAAAAATACTCCCAACTCTGGATATCTGTGAACACTTCCAGTCTTTAACACCTTTTTCTGCTCATGATCTGTATTGGGATTTGCCAGATAAACACATGACTTTTGCAAATACAGAGCTATTTGGAAATCTGTATAGCAATGCCACCTTAAGATATAGAACATGGCCTCAATCACCACACTTCTTGCCTTCCTTTCATTTCTATCTTTACTTGACTCTTTAAAACATAGAAAGCTGTGTAATCTGTAGAAATCAACCACTGACAGTTTCTCAAAATCTGCATCAGTGAAATAATAAACCTTGCCATCTTCTCTCAAAACTTCAAAGGATAAGTACTCCATCTTTCTGAATTTCTTAACCTTCAATTCTCTGATTCCAGTGATTAGAAAATCTGAGTAAACGGCTTGCTTTGTTTTGCCAAGACATCTTGATTTTTCAGCCAACCAGATCTGAGTCTCCTTAGACCTATCATAATACACATCCAAGAATTGTACCTCTTTTGGTTTGAAGAACTCAGGCAGATCAAATTCAAGAAAGTATCCATTCAGATCAATGAATATTTCATCTTCTTTGGGTTCAGACTGTTCAGCTTGATCAATATTAGTTATCTGCACATTCTGAGGTGTTGTGTCCTGAACTTCTTCAGCCTCATCTGACAAAATTTCATTCACTTCATACTCAGCTGGGAACACAAAATCATTATGTAGAATCTTTTTGGGATTCACCTCAGATAACAACCATTCACTACTGTTTCTGATTTTTCTTCTAAAATCCAACCTCCTCTTCACACAGTTTATGCATCTCTTCATTAAACTCTCTTTTTCAGCATCCATACTTACTTCCATTCTAATCAACAGCCAATTCAGAGTTGCATCACTGTACTTCACCAACTCTTTTAATCTGAACAATTCAAGTCTTTCGTGAACCATATATGTGAACCCTTCTGCCTCCATTCCTTCATTCACAAAACCCTTCACATGCAGATCAACTTCTGTTTTCTTTGTGGGAGAACTCAGATTGCACTTTTCTTTTCTTTCTTCTATAGCCAACTGGAAGTCATACAAGTATGTATTTCTGACATAAATACCCAGAAGTCTTTTGCATTCAATTTCTATCAAGGCTTCTTCAGTGCTAGCAAAGAACTTGACTAGAAAGATCTGATCATCAAGAGTCAATCTGTGAAAATCAAATGTAGACATGGAAACCTTTGTATTTCTTTCTTTCAGTGTTTCCATTCTAACGAACATTAAACCATTGAATTCATCTTGTTGAAACATCAGAACTTTCTCGATTCTTTTCTGAATATGCAGTTTTGAGTCAGGAACTCTGAACATATTAGAAGCTTCTGAGTAGACCATCTGAGCTCTGTCATCCATAAAACCATCAATGTTACTTTCCAAAAGCTCATACTCTCCTTCTGTGTAGTAGAGATTATCATATATTTCCTCAGGAAAAATATCATCATGAAATTGTCTGGCTAAAGGTACATCACTTAACTCTAGAATGAAGTCACACAAAGGTTCTTCTAGTCTTTGCAATTTAATCTTTGGAATCTCGATTGGTTTTCTGAATACATATTCAGAAGGCATAAAGAAGTCTTTCACTTTCACATACTCTTCTTCTGTATTTAACTCATCACAAAAGTTAAACCTAAAATCATCTTTAAAATCCTGAGTGTAATCTACAGTTCTGTCTTCTTCTCCCATTAGATCAATGGGTCTTATCACTTTTATTCCTTTATGAATTTTCTGAACACTCAAAGCTCTGACTACTTCATTATGCATTCTTCTGATCAATTCTTCATTCAACCTCCTTTCTTCTGATTCAGACTCCATTGCCCTTTCACTGTTATAAACCACAATATCTGTACACCTGTTTACCACTGTACTTTCCACTATTTCTTCCATTCTCAAATCAGATTCCTCAATAGCTACAGTTTCATCTGAGTTTCCTTCCATCTCAGTATCCAAGTTCAATTCCTCTGTTTTATCTGATTCATTACTATCAATACTTCCCAACTCCATTTCTTCTGTATCTGAACTGTCAAGCTGTACTATCTGAATCATCTCCTTTAAATTTTCCTGTGTCTGATCTTCTGTACTTTTTGTATTGGCTAAGTGCATGTCTGCTATCTCAAAATCTTCTATGCCAATATCATCATCAGAACTTAACCTTTGTCTTTTTTCCCCCTTTTGATGATCATGAGGCTCATTATCATCAAACTTTCTTTTCAAGTTCTGATTAAAAGTAACTTCAGGTTCAGCTTCTACAATAGGAACAGGATCAAGAGGCTTTGAAGTAGAAGCCAAAGATACACTCAGTTCTTTCAGTATAGATTCCTGCATACCTTGCATCTGTTTTAACATATCTTTTTGAAAACCAGACATTATATCCACGATCTCCTTTTTGTGAGAATCCTCCATTCAGATCTGATACCTCATCATTCAGATCCTCCATCCTCTTCTCCAAATTTTCTACTTTTTCCCCCATCTCCTTGTTTTGTTTCTGAATCTTTTCAAATTCAGAAGTTTCTAACAGTGAACCTGAACCAACAGATGGTCCAGTTTTCATGTGCCCAGAGAGCTCATGGCCTGTAGATAACACACAGTCATCTTGTACAACAGATGCACGTTTGAATGAGGCTTTTGTAATGTTCACCTCACCAGGACTTCCATCCAATCCTCGACACCCAACATTAGGCATGTCTATGAATGTTGTTTCAGGAGTACGAAATTCCTGATCTGTGCAAGTGTCAAAAGGAATTTCAGGCTCAATATGAATAGGACTGTGATATTCAGACTCAATGTGTTGAAAAATAAGTTGGGATTTATCACCTCCCTCCAAATGAGTTTGGGATGGTTCCCCGGATTTGTGTGAAACAGTAGCATGTTGAAATGCTTCTGAGTGGGTATGGATGGGTTGTTCAAGATCCACCACTAGGTCCATGGTGTTTGTTTCAATATTGGACACCAAGAGATGTGAACCAATAGCATGTGTGGTTACCTGGTCAAGATTAGCTGGTTCAGAGGCATCTCTTTCTGTTTGAACCTCTGTTAACAATCTCTCATCCTCACCACTCTCATTCTGTTTTTCCTCACTGAGTCTAACCAAGCTCTCAGAATTTTCCCCCTCAAGTCTCTCAGAATGTTCACCCATCTGAACATCCTCCCCCTCTCTAATTCGACTAGACCCCTCACCTCTCTTCTCAGGTTGGTCCTCTTGGGTAGGGATTTGAGGTAATTCAATTCCCATAGAGGTGCAATAAGCTTTTAAAATCTCACTCTCCCTTGGAATATAGTTCCTAAGTGATTTTGGCAACAGTTTATGATTGGGATAATTTTCAAGTCTTGTTACTGAGGTCATCTTACCCAAATAAAATGTAGGACCATGCTCTTCATTTGTTCTTCTTGAGATTGTTCTGTTTTCCTGCATGGCATACCAAATAACAATTTGCCAGTACCTTATGTAGGGAATGTATGTCAGTGGAGCATCCTTTGTCTTCTTCTGAATTGCTTTCTGATTCTTCTCAAATGTATTCTTCATATCTTCCCAAAGTATTAAAGTATAGTCATAATGCCTATTCTTCACTAAACCTTGAAATATCTGAAGAATTTGTTTAGAACCTTGATCAGCAGAACTATTTTTCCCTGACAAACATTTATTTACCACATGAAAGAAGCAAGCCCAAATAGGTGGTAATTTGTTTCTTCTGAACAAACTGAGAGTCCTCAATCCTTCATTGTATCCCAACTTCATAAACTCTGCTATTAATTCCTCTGTTAGGGGTAAATCCTCAAAATCTGTTCTTCTTTGTACATCATCTTTCTCTGGTAGATTCAGCATCTCTCTTAGTACAGAGATAGATAAGACAAATGTCACTCCTCCAATTTCAGACACAAACTTATTATCTTCTAACCTAAGATATTTCCACCATTGTTGTATGTACTGAACAGGCACATTTTTACTTCTTGTAAACCATTTTCTGTACGGATGATGTTTGAATAACTCCATGATAATTCTGTGTTCAGGCTTAAAACGACTTTCCTCAAACAATATAACACAGTTATTTTCAGATAATTTCAACCATTCACTCTCAGGAACAACTCTTTCCACTAGAATAGATCTATCTGACATAATAGAACCTGCAGCACTCTGATCATGTTCAATATTAACATTTACCTCATCCGCATTTCCTTCAGATTCATCCATTTGTTCATCTTCTTCATCATTTCTTATTGCCCCTTCCTCTGCAACTCTATTTTGTACTTCATCACTTTCCGAATCAGATGAATCCATTATCGATTTTGTAGAATGTAGAGAAATTGGACCACTTCTTCGTATTTCAGACATGATTTAAGAAGAAAACAGATTCAAAGAACTCTGGATTTGATTCGTATCTCACGTTTCGCTCTGGAATTTGAAAGAACTTTGAAATAGGGATTTTAAGACCTATTTAAAATCCGCGAAGTTGAAAGGTTTAACGGAAAAGCGAAATCAATGTTATAACGGAGTCAACACACGTGAAATACCACAAAGGATTTAAATGAAATACGTGGCATTGTCAAACAAATATGAAGCTGACACGTGTTAGTGGATAGAATTTTGACTCAAGTCAAAGATCTGAATAACACGCGCAGATGTTCTGATTCCATGACTCAGAAGAATTTTGCCTTGTAACCAAAATGTCTTTTAAAATCAACTTCTGACCAATATAAAACATTTTGATTATTCAGAAGAGGTTTGAACAGATAAGAAATGAAAACAAATCTTTTAAGCATCACAAAATGATTTTCAAAAGAATTTTGATGCTCCCCCTTGACTTGAGCATGCATTTGAGTATTAATGATACATAAAGATGAGATAACAAGATAATCGAAGAAGCATAATCCATACAGTTGAAGTTATTTGTATTTCTCAAAAATAAATTTTTGAAAGTTAGATTGCTGAAGTATTGACTCAGAATTTCTGACCTTAAGATTTAGAGGTTCTGATCTCAAGACTCAGAAGTTCTGGACTCAAGACTCAGAAGTTCCGAACTCAAGACTCAGAAGTTCTGAACTCAAGACTCAGAAGTTCTGAACTCAAGACTCAGAAGTTCTGAACTCAAGACTCAGAAGTTCTGAACTCAAGACTCAGAAGTTCTGAACTCAAGACTCAGAAGTTCTGAGTACACTACTCAGACAACTTCACTTAGAAAAATTTAGCATTTTTAAGAAAAAAAATATTTTCAACTAGGCAGATTAAGCATTCCTATTTTACATATGAGAAAAGAAAACCTTTTGTGATCAAGAGGCTTTGTGAACAAGTCAGCCAATTGATACTTTGTATGCACAAAGTGCATCTCTATAGTTCCTTTTTCCACATAGTCCTTTATAAAATGATACCTCACGTCTATATGCTTAGTCTTCGAATGTTGAACAGGGTTCTGAGTAATAGCAATTGCACTTTCTGAGTCACAATAGATGGGAATCTTATTAAGCTGATATCCATAGTCCATGAGTTGTGTTCTCATCCACAATGTTTGAGAGCATGAAGCAGCAGCAGCAACATACTCTGCTTCAGCAGTTGAAGTGGATACACAATTCTGTTTCTTTGATGCCCAACTCACTATTTTATCTCCCAAAAAGTGACAAGCACCAGATGTACTCTTTCTGTCCAACCTACTTCCTGCATGATCAGCATCAGTGAAAGCAGTCAATTTGAAGTCAGTTTCTTTTGGATACCATAAACCTAGATCAGGTGTTCCTTTGAGATATCTTAAAATCCTTTTGACAGCCAACATATGTGATTCTTTCGGGTTAGATTGAAATCTAGCACAGAAACAGGTAGAAAACATGATATCTGGTCTACTTGCAGTCAAATAAAGTAATGATCCAATCATGCCTCTATAAAGTTTGATATCTGCTGAAACACCTTTGAGATCAGCATCTAACTTTATGTTAGTTGCCATAGGTGTTCTCATAGAAGCACAATCAGACATTTTGAACTTTTTCAGAATATCTCTGACATATTTTCCTTGATTTATGAAAATACCTTTTGGTAGTTGTTTGACTTGAAGACCAAGGAAAAAATTCAGTTCACCCATCATGCTCATTTCAAATTCAGATGACATGACTTTTGAAAAATTATCACATAATTCTGGACTGGTAGAACCAAATATTATGTCATCAACATAAATCTGAATCAGAATCAAATCATTACCCTGTTTCTTTAAAAACAAAGTTGTGTCAATCTTACCTTTCTTGAATCCTGAACCTAACAGGTGTTTAGTAAGAGTGTCATACCAGGCTCGTGGTGCTTGTTTTAGACCATATAAAGCTTTGTCTAAAATATAAACATGATCAGGGAATTCTGGATCAACAAAACCTTCAGGTTGATGGACATACACCTCTTCATTAAGTTTGCCATTTAGAAAGGCTGATTTGACATCCATTTGATACACCTTGAAGTTTTTATGTGCAGCATAGGCTAAAAATATTCTGATTGCCTCTATTCTTGCCACTGGTGCAAATGTCTCATCATAATCAATTCCCTCTTGTTGACAGTATCCCTTAGCAACCAATCTTGCCTTGTTTCTGATGACAACACCTGATTCATCCTTTTTGTTTCTGAACACCCATTTAGTTCCAATTATAGATTTACCTTCAGGCTTTGGAATGAGTCTCCAAACTTTATTTCTTTCAAATTGAAGCAATTCCTCTTGCATTGCTGAAATCCAGTCTGGATCCTCTAGGGCTTCATTAGCTTTCTTTGGTTCAATTACACTTAAGAAACCAGCAAACATTACTTCATTTGCTGTAGCTGATCTTGTCTTTACTCCTGCTGATGGATCACCTATTACTTGATGAATAGGGTGATTTTTAGTCCATTTGTTAGCACTAGGGAGTACATCAATCTCTGAATAATTGTTGTTTGCATCATTCTCATCAATGATTGCTTGTAATTCTGAACTGTCACCTTGTTCTGACGTATGAGTAGGAGTTGCATCCAAGTTTGAGTTCTGATTAATGAAGTCAGAGTTCTGATTGACTTGTTCAGAGTTCTGAGTACAAGAATCAGAATTCTGATTACAAGGTTCAGAGTTTTCACCACTTGTATTTATTAGATTTGGGCACTCCTCTGATGGACCTTTGTCAGAAATTACAGTTGATTGAACTATTTCTGGAGTCTTATTTTTCATCTCTTTGACCATCTTTGGGTTTTCATATTCTGCATAAGAATCAGAAATTAGTTCACTAAAAGCATCCTTAAACAGTAAATTGAGTTCTGAACAAATAGGATTAGAATTTGTATCAGAAGTCATTTTTGTCTTGTTCAGCATGAGTTCTGAACTGTCTTGTTCAGAAGTCCGCATTCTGGCTTCATCAAAAGTTACATTTATGCTCTCCATCATCCTCTTGGTTCTTCTATTGTAGATTCTGAATGCTTTGGAAGTTAAAGAATAACCCACAAAGTATCCTTCATCTGCCTTTTTATCGAATTTGGCAAGATTTTCTCTGTCTCTGAGAACGTAGCATCTGCAACCAAAAATATGAAAGAATTTGATTAATGGTTTTCTTTTATTTATCAGTTCATAAGCAGTCTTATTTAATCTCTTATTGATTAAAGTTCTATTTAGTGTAAAACAAGCAGTTGCAATTGCTTCAGCCCATAGGAAAGTAGGAAGATTTGCATAAGCCAACATTGTTCTCGCAGCCTCAACTAGAGTTCTATTCTTCCTTTCAACAACACCATTTTGTTGAGGAGTTCTGACAGCAGAAAAATTGTGAGAAATCCCAGAACTTTCTAGAAAATTCTGAAGAGTCTCATTTCTGAACTCCGTTCCATTATCACTTCTGATTTTCTGAACTTGAAGTTGTAAGAGAACTTGAACCCTTTTGATAAAATTTATCAATGTAGTAGCAGCTTCTGACTTAGCTCTTAGGAACTCAACCCACGTGTATCTGGATAATTCATCAACAATCACAAGCATATATTTCTTTCCTCCCATCGACTGAACTGAAATTGGACCACAAAGATCAGTATGAATCATTTCTAATGGTGCTTTGCAAGATGAGTCCATTTTTAATTTGTGAGAACTCTTTTTCATCTTGCCCATTTCACAAGCTGAGCATAATGATTCTTTTTCAAATTTAAGCTTTGGTAAGCCTTTAACCAACTGTTTTGCAACAAGATTATTAAGATCTTTGAAATTCAGATGAGAACATCTTCTGTGCCAAAGCCAGCATTCATTTGCAGTTGATTTTGATAAAAGACAAACTGTATTTAATATTTTCAATTTTGAAAAATTAACTACAAATAAGTCCATATGTCTTTTGGCCCAGAAGACTTTGACATCATTTTCAGTTAGAATCATGCAACCTGTTATTTGAAACTTAATTTGACAAAGACTGTCTAAAAACTGACTTATGCTGAAAAGATTGTGTTGTAATCCTTCAACATAGAAAACCTTTTGGATAGTTAGATCCCCTTTAGTTAAATCCCCATAACCTTTGACTTGACCTTTGCTATTGTTTCCAAAGTTTACTGCTCCTCCAGCCTTTTCTGTGAAGTTTGATAGAAAAGACTTCTGACCTGTCATGTGTCTTGAAGCTCCTGAATCTAAAAACCACACATGACAGCCCTGCAAAAAGATCAGTTAGGTTTAGGTACCCATTTTGGAATGGGTCCATCTTTGTTAGCTTTGTCATTGGATTTAACATCAGTACCTTTTACTCTCCACTCAAAATCTTTCTTCAAACACCACTTTCCTTGAACTTTTATGAAGTCAGAACATTTTCTGCTTACAAGTTTGTTCAAATTCTTTTTGAGAGTTGTAACTTTTGGTTTTGCTATGTTTTCAACTTTCTTTTCTTTTATCTTTTCTTTCTTCTGAGTCTGAGGAACAAAAATTTTCTTCTTTTCTGTATTTTGAGAAACAGAAACTTTCTGAATATCTTTTCTTATGTATGAAACAGAAGTTATTTTGACTTGACATTTGTGAGAATATTGGAATGAATCATTTTTACATCTAACACAAACAAGATTTTTCTTTGCAAGTGACAATAAATCTGAAACATAGATCATTTCATTTTTATTTATACTGTTCAGAGTACAATTGCCCTTATTACAAGAATTTCTAGCGTTTAGTTCAGAAGTAGATTTCATTCTAAGCTTCTCAAGTTCCCTTTTCAGATCGTTCAACTTTGCAAGATCATCTTTCCTTTTGCTTTCTTCTTTTTCTGAAAAATTCAAGTTCTTTTTGTTAGAAGAATTAGATGATTCACCTTTTTCATATGTACTTGATTCATTAAAGAATTTATCATTTTCTCTTGAAGCATTAATTTTAAAAAGATCATACTCAGTCTTCAGTTTTTCAAGCTCTGTTATTTTCTGAATAAAAATATTCTTTTCTTTCAAAGCTTCTTCAAGTTTAATATCCACCTCACAGAAATCATTTTCAAGTTCATCATAAGTTTTCCTTAAATCCTCAAGTTCTTGACTCACAAGATTAAATCTCTTTTCAAGTTGCAAAAATTCATCTGATTTTGTTTCAGAAAATCCAGTTGAATCAGACTTCTGACTACCTGAGTCAGAGTTCTGATTTACAGACTCAGATGTCTGATCTTTAGACTCAGAATTCTGACTACAAAGTTCAGAATCCTGACTAGAAGTTTCAGACTTCTGATTGACTGTTTCAGAATTTTTACTTGTATCAAATATGCTCTCAATGTCATGATATGAAAAACTTGGTTGTTTATTTTTGTAGCTGACATTTAAGGAATCATACTTGAATTTAGTATCATTGTATCTTGGCTTTTCATCTGTTGGTTTAGAAACTTCTTTCTTAACCTTTTCTTCTGAACCAACTGACTTTTCTGTTTTAGACTCAGAAATTGTCTCATCTGACTTTTTAGAGTTTGGTCTTTGCAAATTGTCAGAACTTGTTATAGAACTAGCAGGTCTTATGAAAACTTCAACAATTTCTGGGATTTTTGGCTTAGAAACTTGAAGTATTGGAGCTCTTTTTAAAATGACATTTTCTTCCAATCCCAATCCCTTCTTTGGATTGTAAAATCTTGTATCTTTAACATTGCTTAATAAAAGATTTAATGTTTGCTGAGTTTGACCTCTTTTCAAATTCAAATCTTCCAATTCTTTGATTTTGGAGTATAAATTCTTTCTTTCTTCAAATAACATATCAAATTTTATTTGTAAATCACCTTTTTCATCCTTTATTTTTGAAAACTCAACTTTTAGTTCAGAAAGCCTTTTCATCAATTCAGAATTTTCATCTTTAACTTTCTGTTTCTCAGCCTCAGATTCTTCATATTGTTCGTTTATTACTTCTTTTTCAATTCTGAATTTGTTAACCAAAGTTCTTTCTCCTTTTATCTGTTTTCTTAGGTTAGCAAATTCAGTTTTCATTTCACCAATCTGTGTCATTAACTCTAATTCAAGTGAAGAATGTACCTCAGCAGATGACTCAGAATCAGCATCTTCAAAATCAGAATCATCCTCATTCCTCATTTTTGCCATATAGCTTCGCATCTGTGGAAAATTGATATGATCATCTTCATCAGAAGTGTAGTACAGCCAATTCTCCTGTTCAGCCAATAGCGCAATCTCGTCATCTCTCTTCTTTGCAAGCTGAGCCTTCTTCGTGTAGTATTCATAATCTTTCACAACTTTAACTCTGCAATCCTTGGCATAATGGCCAGATTTTCCACACTTGAAACACAGATTCTTTTCTTTTCTCTCTTCCTTCTCTTCCTTGTTTTCTTCACTTCTCTCTATTCTCTTTTCAATCTTATTTTCTTCTCTGTCATCTTTCTTCTTATAATCTGAACTTCCAGCTCTCTTATAATTTCCTTGAAATCTGCCCTTCCCATACCTTTTGTTGAAAGTATTTGTCAGCAAAGCTAGCTTTTCAGCCATTATCTTGATATCTTCATCATCTTCTGATCCTTCTTCTTTGTCAGATTCCTCCAGACTCGGTATTTCTGATAGATATGCAGTCTTTTTGGGTGCTTTGATTGCTTTGGACTTTGATAAGAACGCTAACTGATCAGCAACATTTTTCTTTTCTTCCACAACTAACTTGACAGAGTCTTCATGTTGATTAAGAACACAGAACAAATCATTTAAGTCTTCTTCACACATATCTTTGTTCATTTGCAGACTTATGGCAAATGATGACCATTCTGAATTTAGACTGTTCAGAAATTTGTAATTTATTTCTGATTTTGTTTTCTTCAGTCCATTTCTTCTCAAGTCATTTAGAATAGTGTAAAATTTACTGTATGTCTGTGTCAAACTTTCTGACTCTTTTGCTTTGAACCTTTCATAAGCATTTATGCTTTGATTTAACTTTGCCTGAATAGATCTCACAGTTCCTAACATTTGCCTTTCCAATTCGTCCCACATTTCTTTAGCTGATGATCCACTGTCAATCCTGTTAAGAACCTCATTCGGGACAGCCAAAGTCATCAAAGTAATTGCTCTTTTGTCAATAGCATGCCTATTTTTCTGTTCAGCAGTGTATTGGGAATAATTCTTCTTTACTCTGGTCGCTGGAATTTCTGGAGTTGTCTCTGTAGCAGGGGTTGCGGCGACATCGATATATACTTCGATTGGACCTTCTCGTATAGAAATCATAAGATTTTCATCGATGTTGTCAAGGAATTGGATCATACGAGTTTTCCATTGCTGATACTCTTCTGGTATAAGAACAGGCGGTTTGGTTTCGGATCCCATGGCTAGATATTCTTTAGAAGACATGATTGTAAGAAAATTCAACAGAAAGACAAATTCGATTTTCTTGATCGAAAAGTAGCAGGTAATTCAAGAATTGCTAAGAATTCAAGAACTAGCCCTAGCAGCGGAATCGAATTTTGAATGAATCAAGAAATCTTCAAGAAATTGATCAATCGATCTTCGCAATCACAATCTTGAACGAATTTGTTTGTTGATTAGCTCTGATACCAATTGAAAGTGTAGGATCTATTCTTACAATCAATATAGAAAGAAGTAATTGAGAAATTGTATGATCAAGCCCAATTGTATTCAATGATGCACAGAATTACAGATCTAAGAGAGAGATCACCTCAAAGATTACAAGGAAAGAATACAAGTAATATGGGAAAATCAATCAGTTAGCAACGTAGTGCTAACCACTCTATTTATACTGCAACAAACATCTTAAAGCTACAGTACAAATAAGAAAGACTAATAAGAACATAACACGTGTCCTAATTAGTTTACACATTACTAAATAACGAAACTCGTCATAAGTTCTGAACAGGTAGTTCAGAACTTCTGAACATTCTTCTGATCACGCTTCTCAGAACTTCTGACTTCTCTTTCTCAGATCTCTGACTCTTCTTCTCAGAACTTCTGACTCTTCTTCTCAGATCGTCAACACTTGGTTTATTGACAAAACTTCAGATCTAACAACATCAAAACAGGGACGAAAGAAGGTGTCCAAGGAATAGGGACTCACTCTGGGGATGAATGTGTTCCCCCAGAGGTTACACCAAGTCCACATGTATCAAGGGATGAGTTCCAAACCCTTGTCACCTATGTGGACACCACATTGAAAGATTTGAAAAGCTCTTTTGATTCTTTTGCAGATACAACTTCCAGGGCCATTACTGATCTGAACACCAAAATGGACAATCTGTCCACAGAGGTGAAAAATGCCTTAGCCCAGATGAAGTCAACTGCTACAACTTCTGCCACCTCTGCTGCTGCTAACTTCGAGAAAGCTACTACCGCGGTTTTCCAAAGTTTTGTGAAAGCCCTACTTGAACAACTGAAGACAGCTCAAACGCCAACTTCTGCGGCCATTACTCCTGAAGATTTAGAGAACGCCCTTGAGCTTGTTCAAGAACAAACAACTAGACAAACTCTGGCCATGCAGCCATCCGACTACATGACCAGAGCACAGCTCACAGAACTTGGGCAAGGGATACTTGATCAGGTCACCGAGTTCATCAGAGCCTTCACTGCTGCCAACGCTAATTACGTCAAAGACTTTCATAAAAGCGTCGGCAAAATGCGCTTCAACACAGAGGCAGAGGTCCATACCCTACGTGGCCTCTGTGACGACCTATGCGCAAAGATGATCGTTGCAGGTGCCACACCGCCCAAAAAGCCAGAAGCTTCATGCAGAGCAGAAGGTACGAAAGATAAGGGTCAGGATGACTCTGATGATGACTCTGAAGATTCATCAGATCATCGTGAGGGGGAGAAACCAAGGGAGAAAGCTGCAAGCAAAGGTCTACCAGAACCACCAATATCAGCAGAACCGTTAAACCAAGTTCCCCCAACTCAAACCCGAGGAAACCAACAACAGACCACAGAGGCAACAACCACATCTGTGGAAATACCCTCTGAAGAAACCCCAATAACAACCCAAGTACCTGAAACCAATCAAGATCAACTACAGAGGCAACACCCACCTCTGTGGAAACAACTTCTGTATTCGGAAAAGATGTGCCAATCCGTGAAGAATTCCAAATCCTAACATCCTCCGAAGAAGACCAACCATCCCAATCACCAAAACCAAAATCACCAGAAGAACTCCCTTCCCCAACACCAGAAGCCGAATAGACAAAACCCCCATCTCCCACACCCAAAACCAGAACCAAAACCATTGCTCACAAAAGAAAACATCTGAGCAAAACCATAGAAGCCTCACCTACAAAACCCACATCACCAACCAAGCCCTCAGAAGCACAAGTGACAAAACCAACAGAGGCAACCCCCACAAAACCTACAGAAGTACCTCCGTCAAAGCCCTCAGAACCCCAAAGGACAAAACCCACAGAGGCAACCCCATCTCTACAAGAAGATCTACAGCCGAAGGCAAAAGACAAAGGCAAAGTGATAATGACAGAGGAACCCAAGAAGAAGAAGCCAAAGCATCAACCAGCAGAAAATTTGATGAAGAGCTCTTTTGATGCATATGTGACACCAAAGCCAGAACAAGAAGACTGGGCTTTCGGTGCTACCCCTCTGTCAAACATACCAATTATAGATCCGAAGGCAAAAGTCACAGAGGATCAAGTGGCCCAAATCCAGAAACAAATGGATGCTCTGCGCAGGCCCATGCCTCCATCCGGTGCACCTCCACAACAGATGGAAGAAGTGGTATACATATATCTGTACAACAGAACTGCCAGAGATCTTTTGCCACCAACCATTCAAGATCCCAACTTCCATGCTGACCTCGAAAATACCTTCACAAGAACAACACCCAAGCCAAAACACCAAGTCTTCTTAGAGTCCAAAATCGACAAGGTCATATACTGTAAGTTTTCTCAAACCAGAACCACTCCTAAGGTTTCCTATAACATCTATAAGGTCAAAAGGGAGGACAGAACCGTGAAACAATTCTCAAATGCTGATTTGAGAAATCTAAGTCCCTATGACCTACCCGGCCTTCTCAAATGGACGAAAGAGAACTTCACTATAGATGCAATTCGAAGGGCATACAGGGTGATCAGGAAAGCCATGCGAGAAAAACTTCTGCTGTACAGCCTTATCGACTTCCAATTAGGACGAGATCTCGGAGTAAGAAACCTAAATCTCCGACCACCAGAAAATGACTGCCCATCCTCTGCCATACCAAACTCGATCATTACATCTCCAAGAGTTGGGTTAGTTTATCAAGATCCTTCTGGGAAGTCTAGGCTGTTCGTAGAGATGGACTGTCAGAAGTATACAACAAATACTTTGACAGAGTTCAGAGCAAGCCTCGTGGAGCATAGAGGAACGGAGCTCATGAATCAAGCTCTCGCAGATATACTGATAGAGGTCATCGACCAAGTAATCAACTTCAGAACCCTCTACATTAGTTTCTATCAAGAGCTTATAGAACTAGGATTCGACAACAAAAGTTTCAACGACTTCAAAGACGCCAACGTCTGATATCCTCTACCAACCTCTACAAATCTTTCCTTTCATAATGTAATCAAATGTAAGTGCCTCTGGCATAATTCTGTATGAAAGAAAAGTAAAATCTTTTGAGGTATTTTATTTCACCTCTTGTCATGTACTTAGCCTAGAAAACCTTTCACTTTTCAATTTTTTATTTTTCAATACTTAGGGGGAGATTGTTAGCTCCAATCTTTCTGTTTATAGAAGTATTGAAAAATAGGCTAAGTATAGAAGTCTTCGACAGAGGCTCTGCCGAGTCACCGAGAAGACCGAAGCATAGAAGTCTTCGACAGAGGCTCTGTCGAGTAACCAAGAAGACCAAAGTAAAGAATAACCAAAAGACTCTTCAATGCAGACAAGGCCACAGAGCCTCTGTCACACTTGACAGAGCCTCTGTGGTATAAAAGACTAGAGCTCTATACAAGGATAATCGTGCTTGTCACGATTTCTGCTGTACGAAGATCCTGAAGATCATTCGTACAAGGCGTGACCTGACAACTCCACGTGTCAAACTCTGATGGGTCTTAGCCTTAGTAGAAGCCGGTGCATTTAATTAACGTTGTACCCGCAACAGTACCTGAATAGTGTCTTTGTACCTTCAGTCCTTTTTGTCTAGAGCTTGTCTCTTTTAGAAGTAGTATAAATAGAAGACTCATGTTGAGTTCTTCTATTAAGCTTTGCACAATACACACACCATTAGAACAGAATTCTTGTTATATCATAGGTGTTCTTGGTGTTCTATTCATATCAATATACAGTGGGTTATTGAGCTATTTATCTGTGTTATTTACACTTTACGTATTTGATATTGTGTGTTCTTCTACAATATTATATCTTTTAGTTCGTTAAAAACGCTTCCGCATTATATCTTGTTTGAACTATTAGATAGAATCATCATTGTCAAGCAAAACAGGAACCAACATATCCAGTGAAGCTTCAAAGACTTGAGGCTCTGAAGTGGTTATAGGGGTGGTTGATGCAGGTGTGGAGGAGTTGACCATGAAATCATCAAGCGCTGCCTGTGAAGAGGCCAACGCTGATCCTTGAGCCTGGAAAGGCTGAGGTTTCTCCTGGTGGATCTTCTTAGACTTATGGATTCTAAGGTAGATAGTAGATTGTTTCCTCTTCTTTGAGGAGGTGGTGGTTGCAGCCTTGGTTCTAGCGGTGGATTGCGTCGCTGAAGAGGTTGCTGCAGAAGGAGAAGAACGTATGAGAGAGAGAAGAGTAGAAAGACTTACCTCGCCCTGTAGTGGTTTGAAATCGAGAACTTTAGGGCCAACCCGAGAGAGTTTGTAATCTCCCTTCGCTGGGTAGTCGCTCCCTAGAAGCATTTGAAGAATAGCGCTGATAAAGCGCGGGTAGGGAACGGTTGAAGATCTCTCAGGCTTCTCAACCCGGTCCATTAGATATTCAAATATGATTCGAGCATAGTCCACGTTCAGCCCTTTCAGCAGGTTGTATCCCATGGCTACCTGAGTTTTGGCAGCCTGATCGGTGGAGCCCGTTTTGGCCGTCATGCAGCTGATGACGTGGGCGAAGATGAAGTTGATTTCAGCAGGCATTTTATTTTTGAGGACTTTGGTGAGTTTCTTGTCATCCTCCAGGATTCGGGTATTGTCCCATGAGTATTTCATGAGATCAAGGAAGGCGAGCAACTCTTGTTCACCTTCTGGGGTGTTTGGGTCAATGAGAGGGACAAAGGGGTTTGTCTTGGTACTT
Organism: Saussurea involucrata; assembly: GCA_033807775.1. Taxonomy (NCBI): domain Eukaryota; kingdom Viridiplantae; phylum Streptophyta; class Magnoliopsida; order Asterales; family Asteraceae; genus Saussurea; species Saussurea involucrata. The sequence goes on along the minus strand of CM066320.1, from coordinate 66,155,876 downwards.
CTAGGAAGGTTCAATGCCGATCGGATGGCTGCAGGGGATATGGCTCCTTGAGCCAGTTCGGTTTGAAATCCAATCACTAAGTATTCCTTTCCAATTCTTTTGGAGATTGCAGTGGTACGATAGGCAGTGTACCAGAATTGTTGCAAGAGGTTGCGGTATGCAGGGGGCGATGGTCATAGCAGTGGCTAAGGGGCATGTCTTGAGAAAATTGACAGCGTCAGTGAGATGTGGGCTTGGCTTTTTCTTAGGGAATTCCAACAGAGTCAAAGGGTTGTTTGAGGCAAGGTTGATCTGGTGCAGCTCACATTTCAGGTTTTCAGCCCTTGTCATGATTGCAGGAAAAGCAGTGTTGGTAGCAGCGATGTTTGAGGATGCCATTTCTGAGGAGAAAAAAAATGTAGAACAAGAATAATGAAGGAACTTCTTAAAATGGAAATTTTGTCCAAAATAAGGGTTTTTGAGGTTTTTAGGGTTTACGGTTTCTTTTTAAGGAAAGAAAAAGTAAAATATGGGTTCTCTAGTTTTAAAAGAGTTTAAAACTAGTGAAAACAGTGTTTTCCAGTTTCCTTTTAAGGAAAGGGATTCTGGAAAAACGTATGAATGTTTAAGTTTAAGATTTTTATTCTAAACTTAAAAGAAAAACTATATTTCAAGTTTTGTTCATAAGATCATGAAGAAGATGATCTTATGTGTGAAAAACGTTTGTTTTGATCCAATGTAACAAGAAATTGGGTCAAAAACAAGTTATAAGAAGATTTAAGAGTAGAAAAAGATATGAAGATTGAACCTGTTTAAGTAATGGTTGAAGGCTTGAGTAGCAGGTTTTATCACAAATCCAAGAACAAAATGCAAAGAGAAATTTTTTCTGCTTTTAGAGAGTTTGAAAGCGTAAAAGGTAAAAATATAAACATGAAGTGTTTATATAGTGAGAGTAGAGAGAGAAACTGATGAGCGGGAAAAGGTACTCATAATGACACGAATACGACCTTGAAGCTTATTAGACAAGAATTCGAAATGGGGGAACGTGTCAGACAAAAATTCGTGCCAGGGTTTATCCGTTTGATGACGTCACATAGAAAAGTGTCTTTTCATTTTCAAAAACGATTCCCTGAAGGTTTTGAAAAACATCATAGAGGATTTTAAAAAGAAGAGTCACTGATAAGAAATATCAGTGAGTATTGTTATTTCAAAGAAATCACAGAAGGAAAAGATTCAGCGATCCATTTAATTTTGAAACACGGCATATTGAATTAACTTCAGTGAATAGGAATAGAAAAACATACCTTGGTATCAGCAAATCATTTTGTTCAAATATTAGATGATAAATAAGGAGATAGAATTTCCTTTATTACTGATATAATGCATAACCACTGAAGATTTATTCTTCAAGGTTCAGCATGCCAAGCTCGTTGATGAGAAAATTTAATCTTGTCTCATCAAGAGGTTTGGTGAAAAGATCATCTAATTGAAAGTCAGTAGGGATAAAGTGAAGTTCTATATCACCGTTCATCACATGATCTCTGATAAAGTGATACAAGATCTCAATGTGTTTGGTCTTTGAGTGTAGTACTGGATTATTGGATATAGCGATGGCACTTGTGTTGTCGCAATAGATTGGAATTTTGGAGAGCTGAAGGTCGTAGTCTAATAGTTGATTTCTCATCCTTAAGACTTGAGTACAACAACTTCCAGCAGCTACATACTCAACTTTTGCGGTAGAGGTGGACACTGAACTTGTTTCTTGCAAGTCCAACTTACCAGCTTTTCACCCAGGAGTTGACAGCCTCCTGTGGTGCTTTTTCTATCCAACTTCCAACCTGCAAAGTCACTATCTGAATAGGCAGTTAGATCGAACCCTAAGTCTTTGGGATACCAAAGACCTAGGTTGGGTGTACCCTTCAGATATCTGAAAATTCTCTTTACAGCAATCAGATGTGATTCTTTTGGTTCAGATTGATATCCTGCACATAATCAAGTAGCATACATAATATCAGCACGGCTAGCTGTAAGATAAAGAAGAGAGTCGATCATCCCTCTGTAGGCAGTAACATTAACAGGCTTCCTGAAGGATCTTTGTTAAGTGTCAGTGGAGTTGCCATAGGGGTTTTCATAGCTGAGCTTTGAGTTAAATCGAATTTTTTCAGCATATCTTTGACATACTTACCTTGGTGGATAAACATACCCTTATCATTCTTCTTTATTTGGAGTCTAAGGAAGTAAATCAGTTCACCCATCATACTCATTTTATATTCACATTTCATTCTTTCAGCAAAACGAGTACATAGAGAAGGGTTAGTTGAACCAAATATAATGTCATCAACATATATTTGAACAAGAATGATATGACATTTTACTTTCCTGAAAAATAGAGTGTTGTCGATTTTTCCACGCTCAAGTTTTTCAATAAGGAGAAAAGAGGATAGAGTGTCATACCATGCACGTGGAGCTTGTTTCAGTCCATAAAGTGCCTTATCCAGCTTATAGACATAACCTGGATGCTTAGGATCCGAGAACCTTGGAGGTTGTTCGACATAGACTTTTTCATTCAGCCTATCATTTAGAAACGCTGACTTGACATCCATTTGAAAAACTTTGAAGTCTATGTGAACAGCGTAGGCAAGAGATAGACGAATAGCTTCGAGTCTTGCCACAGGGGCAAACGTTTCATCGTAGTCTATGCCTTCCTTTTATCTGTATCTCTGAGCAACTAGACGATCTTTCATCTAACTTGTTTCGATAGACCCACTTAGTGCCTATCACTTACTTGTTAGATGGCCTTGGAACAAGATTCCAAACTTTGTTTCTTTCGAATTCAGTCAGCTCTTCTTGCATAGCGTTGACCCAGTTCGGATCTCTGAGGGCATCATCAACCTTCTTTCGTTCAATCAATGAAATAAAATTAACATATAAACAAATGTTACCTACACTACGTCGAGTCCGAACGTCTGCATTTGGATCACCAAGAATTTGATCAATGGGGTGATTTATAGTCCATCGCTGAGCAAGAGCATGAGCCGCTGACTCAGAGTGAACTATTGGATGTGCTGAAGAAGAGGCTTCAGCGATCTAAGGTAATTCAGGCAAGATAGGTAGAGGTTCATATGAGAACTCATATACTGATTGCTGAGAATTAGATGGAATATCAGATGTTGATGGTTCAGAAACAGGTATAGTGTTAATAGGAACAGCTGAAACCCAAGATGACGAATCAGCTTCACTTGTCTGTATGTTGGGAATGATGACAGGATCATCATCAGCGGTTGGATTGTTGACCTGAGGTTCAGGGTTAAGATTTGCTTCTGAATCCCCAAAATGAGAAAACATCCACTAATTAAGTTCTTCGTTGTCAGCAGAAGGTCTAGAGTTCGCTGAATGGGATTCGTCAAAGGTGACATGAATAGTTTCTTCTACAATTTGTCTTCGCTTGTTGAAGACCCTAAAGGCTTTGGATATAGAAGAATATCCAAGAAATATTTCGTCATCAGCTTTGGGATCAAACTTTCCAAGAGCATCTCTGTTGTTTAAGATGAAGCACTGACAACCAAAGATGTGAAGAAAGCTGATACATGGTTTTCTTCCATGAAAAAAGTTCATACACAGTCTTGTTGAATCTCTTGAGAATCAGCGATCTATTCTACGTGAAACATGCAGTGTTGACAGCTTCTGCCCATAATTGAGTTGGAAGATTAGAATCACTGAGCATTGAACGAGCAGTTTCGATGATCGTTCGATTTCTTCGTTCAGCGACGCCATTTTGTTGTGGTGTTCTCACTGAGGAAAAGTTTTGAGAAATACCCTTACTCTTAAAGAAGTTATCAAGGGAACTGTTTTTGAAATTCAGTCCCATGATCACTCCTTATTGAGCGAACAGTGAGGTTGTTCATTACTTCCATTTTCCTGACATAAGATATGAGTTCTTCTGAGGCATCATTCTTAGCATGGAGAAACATCACCCAGGTGTAGCGAGAAAATTCATCCACAATAACCAGTGTATATTTCTTTCCAGCGATGGATTGAATGTTGACAGGGCCAAACAAATCCATGTGGAGAAGTTGAAGAGGAGATGTCACTGAAGATACTTGCTATGACTTGAAGCTTGCTTTAGTTTGCTTTCCTTTCTCACACGTTGAACAAAGAGATTCCTTAGCGTATGAGTGTTGTGAAAGACCAGTGACCAACTATTTTCAAGAAAGAGTGTTCAGCGTCTTGAAGTTGAGATGAGAGAGCCTCTTATGCCATACCCAATTGACATCAGTAGATGCTTTGGAGAGAAAACAAGAGTTTTCAATGGTTGTTGAGTCCATGCTTATTACATAAACATTTTCTAAACGATATCCACTGAGAGAAATTTTCTCTTTCTTGTCAGTGACGAAACATGCTTTCTTAGTGAAGCAGACCTTGAAGTCCTTGTCACATACTTCACTGGTGCTAAGAAGATTGTTCTTTAGTCCTTCAACGTATGCGACTCTTCTGAAGGTGGTAGTACCATTTGACAGTACACCAAACCCTCGGGTATATCCTTTACCATTTCCTCCAAAGGTCACTGAGGGACCTTTCTCTTCCTTATATTCAGTCAGCAGGTTCTTCTTTCCAGTCATGTGTCTAGAGCATCCACTATCGAGATACCAGATACCCTTTGAGACCTGCAAACAAAGGAACCCAATTTACGATGGGTCCACACTTATCAGTGGTAGAAGATGTAGAAGGAGCAGCGATCTTCGCAGCATCTGATGATTCAGCATCAAGATTAATCTTCACCTTGGTTAATTTCTTAACCTCAGTGGTATTTTTCATCTTAGCCTGATTTGCACCAAGGATGGTCTTCTTTGCCTTGGGGGCAGTGATCTTCACCTTAGCTAATTTCTCAGCTTTGGTGGTTGTAGGGCACTTACTAGCAATGTGATTGGTAAGTCCACAGTGATAACATTTCCTATAGCTAAAAATAGCTTTAGGACCATAGGCAAATTTATTTGACAGTTTCAAATGGGCAGGGCCTATACCAAGAATACCTTTGGCATCAGATATCAGAGGAAACTTTGGTTCTTCAGATATCTTGCCAATCACATTCACTCTGATTTTAGGAGTAGATCGATGAACATGTTCAGGGATCTTAGTATTTGAAAACGAGGAATGATGATCTGAAGGTTTAGAAGCTTTCAGTTGTGGTACTTTGGTACCCGTCTGAGGTTTTTGAACAACGATTTTTTCTTTACCTTTAAGTTTAGCATTTAAGGTAGATATATCCTCAGGGATGGAAGTTTTAGAAGAAGAGGAGCACTGAGATGATGAAGTGTCAGGGATAGAAGACACGAACATTCCAAACTTACGCCTGGAACGATCAGTGGTTGGTTCTTCAGTGTCAGCTTTGTAACCAATACCACTTTTGTCTTTGGCAAGGATCTGAGCACCTATAATCTCAGGGATCTTTGCTGAGGATTTATACCATCCTTCAACAATATCCTTTTCTGCTTTCAGTTCAGCGATAGCTTTTTCACGCTCGATACTTATGACTTGATTCACATAGACCTGATCTTTCAAATTTTCTTCCATGTTTCCATGTTAAGGTGTTCAGCTTTGGTCTTACCATTCATGGCATCATATAAATCAATAGTCAAAATATCGATGGCTCGAAGTTTATCGGCTTCAGTGAGAGAAAGAGAAATAGTAGGAGAGAGATATACCTGAGAGGTAGAGGCAGAAGTAGAGGGAATTTCAGATTGTTCTTCCTTTACTACTTCGATTTCGGCCATAAGACAGAGGTTGGTCTCATCTTCTTCATCTGAATTTGATTCTTCATCATAGGAGAGAGTGATACCTGAGAGGTAGACGCGGAAGTAGAGGGAATTTCAGATTGTTCTTCCTCTACTTATTTGATTTCGGCCATAAGACAGAGGTTGGCCTCATCTTCTTCATATGAATTTGATTCTTCATCAAACTCACCGCAGTCATGATCTTCAGCGATCAGACCTTTTCCTTTCTTTTTGTAGCTCTTCAGCTTTTCTTATTTTTCTTTGAGCCTTTGATACTTGTCATCTTTACTCTTAGAAGTAAAGGGTTTCTTGTGGGATGAGGTAGAAGGTTTGAATGCCTTCTGCATTCACTTGCAAAGTGTCCTACTTTTTCACAGTTAAAGCAGGTAGCAGTAGCCTTATCAACAGGAGTGGATTTAGGCTTGTCAGTGAGGGAAAGAGGTTTATTTCTTCTGAAGTTACTCTTTCTAGCAAATCTCCTGAAATAATTTGTCAGGGGTGCAAGAGATTCATCAAGTTCTGAAGGATCAGCTTCTGATGAATCATCAGAGTTAGATTCTATTTCAATGATCGTGAGAGTTTATTGCTGAGTAGGCATTGACTCTGAGGAGAGTAAAGCAACAGGTGTGCTTTTGGAATCTTTGACAGGATTTTTCTTAAGTTGACACGACTGCTCATGATTGAGCATAGTGCCAAATAAGGTAGAGGGGGTCATGACTTTAAGATCCTTAGATAGTTTAAGACACGTGGTGTAATTGTCCCAACTTTCAGGAAGACATTCCAAGAATTTTGTCAGGATCTCAAAGTTACCATAGCTCTTACCAACAGTTTTTAAATCTATAATTAAACAATTAAATCGTTGGTGAACTTCAGAAAGAGTTTCATTCTTACCACAAATGAAACTTTCATACTGCCTTACCAGGTTTATTCTTCTAGAGTCCTGGACGTCAGCAGTACCTTCATATTGAACACATATAGTGTCCCACATGGCCTTTGAGCTCTTTAGATTCATGATGGAATGGTAGACTTCATCAGGAAGAGCCATGAAGATGATGGATCTGGCTTTGGTGTCGATGGCCACTTTCTTCTTGTCTTTTCAGTCCACTAAGAGACTTCCTTGATGAGTGTTCATTTAGGAACAGCAGGAGTAGTCGCAGAGGCTGAAACAGCACCATGAATCACATGAGAAATATATGGTCCATTTTCAACGTAGTAAGGTATAGTGGGATCTACACCTTCCATGAAAAGCATCATTCGATTTTTCCAAAGATTGAAGTTATCTTTGCTAAATCGAGGTGGTTTGGCAAGAGGGTCATTATCTATGTAATTAGTGTTTTAGTTATTTGCCATATTGAAGAAATAGCAAGGAAGAGAGTATAAGCAAGATCTTGTTTATAGGATTAAACAATCTTCTCTGATACCACTTGTTGGTCACGAAGGGTTATACAAGTTTGTAGAAGAGGTGGGGGGTTGAATACAAATACAGATTTTTATCTTTAAAATTGTTTATTGATATATATCAAACAGTTTACAGTTTGTTGTGTAATAAGATCAAGTATAAAACCTAATCTAAACAAACTAGAGAATCACACATATTTCTTGCACTAGAAAAGATTGAGAGAGAATAAGAAAACCTAAGGAAATATTTTCTTGTACTAAGTAGTTCAGCGAGGAAAGAGCTTCTTCAAGAATGAAGTAGGGTTTCCTATTTATATTGCATGCATTAAATGCAAGTCAGTACAACTTTACACATGGCAGCGTTTGGTTGGTTGCATGGATTTGACTTTAGTAAACATCCCTTTTTGGCCGCATGATGAACAGTGTAGTTGGCAGAGTGATTTGTACGATCCTGGACAAGGGATGTCCTTCTGACAAATCGTACAAAGGCATGTACTGAGATAAGACAAAAGTAACTTGTAGAACAGGATTCATGATCAGTGATCACTGAATAGATCTTTATCAGCGAATGATAAAGTTCAGCGTTCGCTAAAGTCTTCTACTTGAAACTTCGCGTGAAATGGACAAGTCTTGGCTTCACTGATATCCGCATCAGGTCACTAGTAGACTTCATCACTCGTTCGTCAGCTTGGTCTTCGATTTCAGCTTTGAACTCAGTTGACGTGAATCTTTTCTTCAGGGATCATAAGTAAACAGTTACAAATAGAACTATCAGCGATCATCAGTGAGACTGAACAGACTCAGGGCTCACTGATGTACATGTATCGCTGAAGTATAAATTAAAGCACATATTTCCATCAGCGATACTAAACAGACTTACTATATTTTTCATAGATGGCAAAACATGAATATATATTGTTTACTTACAATTTTCACTAAGTAATTCAGAGAGTCATTATTAAATCACTGAAGGGTTTGGATCAACAGTATGCATAAATAAAACTTGTTCTTCATGAATATAACACACAGGTAGCTTTATTTAAATAAAACAAAACATGCAATTCATAACATCTCACATATGTAAAATAACATCAGAATCATCACATTTTCAGTTAGAAAGACGTACATGTCCTTGCCTGCTACTTGGCACTTATACTTCAATCCTTAGGTCGAACACCTAAGTTAAAAGCAGAAAAAAAACGAGAGTGGTAACTCACTCATCCTGACCTTCCCGAAATATAGTCTAACACACACTCTGCCTAACCGGTCATTCCCTCTTCGTCCGTAAACCAAGTTATCCGAAAAACCCGGAACTCCCGGTCCAAACACCTATATTGGAAACCTTATCTGGAACCTTCCGGAGAACCTTATCCGGACTCTTCCGGAAACCCACATCCGGACTTTTCCAGAAAAACCCACATCCGGACTCTTCCGGAAAAACCCCACATCCGAACTCTTAGGGTTTTTATCGAGCAGAACCCAAATCTTAAACGCACCCCCCCCCCCTCCCTTAATGATTTCTTGTCGAGACGGTTCAAGACTCCAAAATCACCAAAGGAACGCATAATACCTTGCTATAACTATTAATCGGTCAAAGCTTATTCTCACAAACATTAAATCAAAGATTGAACACCTATTTTCTCTAAATGGGTCGATTAACAGCAAGGTCTCCAAAATCCTAACTCATGACCCTAAAACAAAGAATTACCAAGGGAAAAGGAATAGAGATTATCTTCTTGATGTTGAATTCCTCTTTCAACGATTTTCCTTCTTCCCAAGAGTAGCAAAATTGATTTTTGGATTATTTCTTTCCTCTCAAGTTCTCCAACCTTGGGGGTTGGTGACTCTCAACTTTCCCACAATATTCCCATTCTTCCCATTTAGAACTCCGGTTATTACATCAATTGTTAAGGTACAAGAAAATTTTGAGATTTTTGAGAGGATACATCAGTCACAACCTTCATAGGAATATCGTTAACTATAATCTCCCAAGAACTACGAGACGTCCTAAAAAGGAAAATCGAGAGTATTCATTACCATGTACTTCCTAGACTAATCATACGGTTGAATGAAACTCACTCTATTGCAAGAAGGTGATATTTTTCAACAGATAATTGTTGTGTCTCAAAAAGCATCTCAATATTGTGGCAAGGAACACACATAAGATGACATGATTCCTAACATTATTTTCACCTTTCATATATTAATGAACCGATATAAGTTGGAATGTAACCTTTAGACAAACACATCAACCTACTGCAAAGTGGTTGAGAGGCATAACAAGGTCTTTCGAATAACAATATCGGATATGTCGGGACAAAGAAAATTCTCGAGATCTATGAAACTCCAAAGGATTGTGAGTTAAAAACAATTTCACATGTGTCACATCTATGTACTATGTGGACAAAACCCTCGAAAGTGTTAGGGTCAGGGTCATGGTATGAGTTAGGAAGTTTTCTTTAATGCCTAGAGCAGATTTACAACTACACCCCCAAGTTATAATAGACAATCAAATAAGAAATACAATAACTGATCCTAAAAGAAAATGGAACAAGTAGAAAAATGAACTATGTCATATCTAAGATTATTTGAGTACAAGTTTATTTGAATATATTTTAACCATTAAAATAATTGCAGTTGCGTATATATACATCTGAGTTTATAATCATTAGAGATGTAAATGAACACATAAAAAGCAAATGCAAAACTCTCAATGTTCTTCATTCCATGTAGGAATGTATCGAGGAGAACTTGATTGTTTTTGTGACATCTCATACAATCCTAAGAAATAGATTATTATTCATTGAATTTATTATTTTTAATTTCTCCAAACGCTTAGACGATGGACTGTCACTTGTTGCTTAATGACACAAGATCAATCACTAAAGCACTATATTAATAGGAACCTTCTTAAGATATTCGTACCAATGTGAAATCATATTATAAGAATGGAAATGGGTATATGTACATCAACTCTAATGATATGAAAGAAACATATATTAGATAAATTATTGTATCAAATTAATGGATTATCTATGTCATTAAATCATATTTTGTCACCAATAAAGAACTCGGACAATGACACATATATGTTTCGGCATGGCCACGTGGGACACCATGGTCATGAAATAGTGATCTATGTATTGCAAAATTCACATAGATACATTCTATTTCGAGTGAAAGACAAAACGAGGGAATTAACCAAATTGCAACTGTTGACTTCTACTGCACAAGAAGCAACACCACCATCATAATATGTTCTCTCCAATACCTAGAACTTTTATATACCCTGATCCTTAGCCAAAACAGGAATAAGAACATCCTAAAGCTAAGGACATAATATAAAAATATTTCATTCTTACAATGAATACACGGTGATATTTATGGATGTTAGCCCCAAGTATCTCTTATGTAAAAGTATTGAAAATATTACAAGTCAGAAGACCACCAGAGATCCAGCAGAAGACTTAGAAGAAGTTCAACCAGAAGACCATCAGAGCTCGACAGAGCTCTGGCGGAACCAACAGAGCTCAGCAGAGCTCTAGCAGAAGACTTCTTCTATTCAACAGAAGAACCGTTTACACAAGAAGACCAACAGAGCTCTGGCATAAGAGCTCTGGTGACTAAAGACCTCTGTGAAGCCTAAGTCTCGTAGAAATCTCTAAGTATTAGACACATGTCCGTACTTTCCACGTTAGCCCTAAAAGGACGAAGACACACTTTCCACGTGTCATTCCAGGGTTAGATAGTACACTGTCTAGTGCTTTATCAGGCTATAAATAGAGCGGTAGTGGAACACACAATTGTAAGCTTTTGGAAGAATAGTTTTCCACAATTGTTAGAGCACACACTGCAACATTCCATAGCACTACCACCGTACCATATTGTTCCCTGAGAGATTTCTGAATACACACTTGAACGTGTTCTTGGTGTTATTCATTGTTATCAATATACGAGCAGCTTATTTACTTTATCTTGTTATCATATTACTGTTCATTATTGATCTCTCACTGTTACATTATCGTTTGCACAATCACTCACATTTTAATGGATTTATATAATGCTTCCGCTATCTGATTTATGCTATTTATGTAATACAATGTGAATCTGGGAACCTACAATTGGTATCAGAGCGGATTGATTTGCTCAAATCAATCGATCCAATCTATTAAGGTTGATTCATAGTTGTTGATTGTGTGTGTCTGTTTTAAAGCTTCAAAGTATACTATGCTTTTACTGTTCAAAGTTCAAAACAAGTTTTCAGAGTTCTTCAATCCTTGTTTAAAGTTTTTCAAGATAGTCTGAATATCTTCTCTACTCAAGTTACTGTTCCATTGGTTACTGTTCACTCACATTTCAGTTTAAAACTCTTTCAAAATCTTTTGAAAATCGTTATACTCTGTTTTTCTGAAAAATGGCTAATAACAACATTAATGCCATCTATACTACTGGTTCTATGACCAAACCTCCTACTCTTCTAAGAGATGAATATCCTCAGTGGAAGATTAGGATGGTTAACTTCTTTGATGGAATAGATAGAGACTTCATATGATCTGTCACGGATGGACCATTCCAACCCATGGTTTTGGTTCCACGTGTACCCGCAACAGAAACTACTGCTGAGATTCTTGCTTACTTCAAACCTAAAACCACTGGGTTTACTGAAGATGAGAAGCTTAAAATGGAAAATGACCTTAAAGCAGTTAGACTTCTGATCATGGCCATTCCAAACGATATTTTCCAAGAACTTGATTCATGTGTTACTGCTAAAGAAATCTGGGATCAGCTTCTTAATCAACTTGAGGTTGGTATCAAGACCCAAAAGAACAGAAGGAACCAATGTATTAATGAATACAATGATTTCAAGGCACTTCCTGAGGAAACCTTACAACAGACCTACAACAGGTTTAATGTTTTGATAAACAAATGTAAAAAGTGTGGGGTTGTTAGGTCGAAGGAAGATAACAATGTTCTGTTCCTGAAAAGTTTAAATGATGAATGGTTGAATCTATCCATGTCTCTACAAGCTAACCAAGATTTGGATGCATGGACTCTCACTGATGTGTATGGCACTCTTGCTGCACAAGAGAAGGATGTTGTCAAACAAAAAGGCAAATCAACCATTGCAGGTCCAATTGCTTTGATTTCAGATTCAAAGAATCCCGCAGAAGGAAAGTCCAACAGAGAAAGCTCCAGCAGAGAGAAGAAGAAAGAGAAGGTAGTGAGAAAGAAAGGAAAGAAGAGTCTGGTCGCTGAAAGTGATGCTGAAGAAAGTTCATCAGAAGATGATGATATCAATGCTTTTGCTCAATCTCTTGCGTTAATAACTCAAAATTTTAACAAGAGATTTGGCAATAAGATATTTGATAGAAGAGGAATGTACGAAAGAGAAGAGAAAGATGAGAAAAGAGGTTACGCTGCACCTCACCAACAGAACAGAGCTCCACAAGAGCAAAGACAACAACAGAAGTTTAATCCTCCAGCCCCTGAGAAAACCGATGATGCTCAACCCATCAACCAGAATGATGGACGCTGTTTTAGATGTGGCAAACCCGGCCATTTCTCTGCTAATTGTAGAGGTAAACTGGTAAAAGACTAGGATTACTACAAGAACAAATACAAGTACAACTACAGAAAAAGAAGCTACGTTGCTGAGATGGAAAATTGGATCTCTGATTCGTCCTCTGATGACGAACCAGAGCAGGCCAATTTTTGCGTGGTTGCTGTGGACGATGAAAGTTTAGAAGAGGTAGCAGATTGGATGATTGGAGAGATACTAGAGAGAACAACAGAGGATGATTTGTCTCAGAATGCATTTGCTTTTACTGTAACAAAGCCAAATACAAGAGCGCTGGAGACCACCAGACCCAGTGCCAAGGTATGTACTTCTGAATCAAAGTCTGACTCTGAGTTGGAAATGCATGTTTTGTTATTAACAGAGGAATTTCAACTTTTAAAACAAAAGCTTTCAGAAGAAAAGGAATTAAGAAAGCTAGCTCAGAAGGATCTATCCTTCTACAAGAGAGAGAAAACTCTCTTGGAACAGGAAAAGGAAGAAATCTTTAAAGAAAAATCTGAGCTAGAAGTCTTAACAAAACAGAAGGAAAACACCTTTTCTGAAAAAGTTAAAGAGTTTGAGGAAGTTTTGAAGAAAAAGACTGAAGAGGTTAAGAAATCAGAACAGAAAGACTTAACTCTGTTGCTTTAAAAGATTATTTTCAAATAGAAAGGGAGGTTTTGCATCAATCCCTGCAAAGAAAAGAGATTCAAATCAAAAAGTACCAGGATGCACAAGATGTGCACATTAAGATAAGCTCTCAAAAGGATACACGAGGTCTTGGTTTCAGTGACCTTTCTCCCTGTAATGGAAGGAAGAAGACATCTCTGTCTTCTGCCTTCTGTGTTGGGAAAATCCAGGAAGACGTGATATCTGGTACTACAATTTTCAAGAGAATCAAAACCTCAGATTTTTCAAGGACCAGGAGACTTAACTTTAGGAACGTCAGCTATGACTCCTTGGATCAAGGAAAGGTTACAAAACCATCTTCAAAGTTTATTCTTGATCAAGGAAGAACTAGGATCATACTTCCTGATTCTGTTAAAAGTCTGGATCCTAAAGAGATTTTCAACTTTAACTCTTTCAAGGGACACAAGTCTGTTACTTCTGTGGCCGAATCCTCTGATGTTAAACCACAGAGCGAGCTCAACCCTGAAGCACCAGTCTTCTCCCTTTCCTCTGAATCAATAAGAACATCTTTTGAAGAGGATTTGAAAAGAGTTCTTGAAGAGAATATTGCATCTGATGCTTTAAAACCCAAGTTAAGAAAGTTCAAGTCTGCCAAAGCTAATATCTCAGTGATACCCCAAGAGTCTAACACCTCCACCAGAGCCACCAGAGACTTTCTGTGCTCTGATAGTGACTCTGATTCTGAGGTGGATGAGCAAATTTTCTGTGCTCAAGAGGCAGCTTTACACAAACCTGTTTTACCAAAGGAAGCAACTGCTGAATCTGGATCTTTGAAAAATGTGTCATTCTTTAAGAAACAATCCAGATTCATACCAGTTCCTAATTTTCAAAACAAGGGTATCAAAATTCTTTCTTCTAATGAGATAGAAGACAAGAGAAGAGAGAAAGCTAAAATTGTTTATGTGAATAACACCTCAGTTCCCTTTGTCTACAAACCAATCAGATTTACACCAGAGCAGAAGGGCAAGTGGATAGTCAGTGACAAACCTGTTCCTGCCTCTGCTGTAAATCAAAGAAGAAACTCTTTTTTGTCAACTGAGTCTGTTCCAAAGAAAAATGGCAATTTCAAGAAGTCAAACCAGGACAGAATGTATGCAAATACATCTGGTCATAAAGTTTTTCAAAATTAAGTGCCATTCAACCAACAGTTTTTGAATAGAAACAGCAATTTGCATCAAACTCCATGTTCTATCAACTGCAATTGCATTCAGTTACTGTTAAAGCTCCAAAATCACATGAATGGTCCACACTGTGTTCTGAATCAGTCATTTGAAAAGAAAAATCCCAAGACTGTTTAGAATACTCAGAGAAAATCCTCTGGCACACCATCACAGAATGGAAAGACAGCAGGTAAGCCCGTTAACACCCCCCAAGCCTAACAAGAAAGAACCCATTATGCAATAGGTACCTAAAAAGAACTAATCTGTCTTGCAGAAGCCTCATGTGCATATCTGGTACCTAGATTCAGGATATTCCAGGCACATGACAGGCAACAAGGAGCTGCTGACTTCATTTAATGACAAAATGGGAAGTGCAGTAACCTTTGGAGGAGATAGTGGTGGATAGATTAGAGGCTATGGTACTTTAAATAATGGTGGTGTTTTAGTTTCAAAGGTTGCTTATGTTGAAGGATTAAATCATAATCTGCTCAGTATAAGTCAACTTTGTGATCATGGGTTCGATGTCAATTTTAAGAAGAAGTATTGTTCTTTGTTGCTTTCCGAGTCTGGTCAAGAACTTTTAAGAGCCGACAGAAAAGGCAATCTGTATAAAATGAATTTTAATCCAAACCAAAACTCTACAACAGAAAAACTCTGTTTAGTGTCTTTGAAAAAGGAAGATGCCTGGCTCTGGCATAAAAGATTTGCTCATCTTAATTTCTCAAATCTTGACAAGCTCGTAAAGTTGAACTTAGTGAAAGGTGTGCCTTCGCTTAAATTTTACAAATACCATCTCTATTATGCCTGTGAGTTGGGGAAAATGAAAAGATCTTCACACAGAACTAAGAGTGATCACAGTTGTCCCAGACCTTTGCATATGCTTCATGTGGATCTTTGTGGTCCAATCTCTGTGCAAAGTCTGTCGGGCAAGAAGTATATTCTTGTTTTAATAGATGAATTTTCTAGATATACTTGGATTGAGTTCATCAGAGTAAAATCTGATGTCCCAGAAATATTGATAAGTCTGTTAAAAAGGATACAGGTTCTGTTAGGACACAAAGTCCAAAAGTTGAGAAGTGATAATGGGACAGAGTTTAAAAACGCCAGAATTGATGTCTACCTAACAGAGGAAGGAATCTCCCAGAACTTCTCAGCTGCCAGAACTCCACAACAGAATGGTGTGATAGAAAGAAAGAACAGAACTCTGGTAGAAGCCGCCAGAACCATGTTGGCAGGTTCTATCCTTCCAATCAACTTCTGGGCAGAGGCAGTCTTAACAGCATGTTTTACCCAAAACAGAGCTGTAATAGTGAAAAGATTTAAGAAGACTCCCTATGAACTCATCAACAATCGAAGGCCAAATGTGAAATATTTTCATGTTTTTGGCTGCAAGTGTTACGTCTTGAATGACAGAGAACAACTGGGAAAATTCGACAAGAAGGCTGATGAAGGAATTATTATTGGTTATTCCTTAACCTCTAAAGCCTACAGAGTCTACAATACCAGAACCAGAGTCATTTAAGAAAGCATCAATGTGTCCTTTGATGAAGGTACATCAAGTTCCTCTGATCGCAAATCACCAGAGGGGACACAGACAGAAAAGAAGCCAAGTTCTTCAAAGTCAAGGGAAGAAGATATCAATATCATGTTCAACGATTTCTTCGACGATGATGATTCCTCTGTCAACATCAACAGAGGCAATCAGGCTCAAAACTCAACAGAACAGAACTTAACAGGTACAACTCTTACTGGTCCCTCCAATTCTTCACCATCTACTTCTCTGTCTACAGGTATTATTCAGAGAAATGAGGAACCACAAGACATAAGAGAACCAGAACAAGAGCCATCATCACCCCTGCTGACTAATATTGGAAGAGATTCCCTATTTGAAAGCTCACCCTCTCAGATCCCTGTTGGGACATCACAGAGCAATGAGGCCACTCTTCAGAGTTGTGTGCCACAAAGCCTTGGTCCCAATCCACATAGCTCTGATGTTGAAGTTCGTCTTTTCCCATCAGAAGTACAGACTCCACCTGTTGTCCATGCTCCCATGACAAGATGGACAAAGGATCACCCTCATCATCTAATTATTGGTGCTGCTGAAGATGGTGTGAAGACAAGATCGGCCACAGTCAATGAAGCTTTCTTTGTTAATTTTCTAAGCATGATTGAGCCGAAGAAGATCTCTGAAGCCCTGGAATACCCAAACTGGATTGAAGCCATGCAAGAGGAGCTTCTGGAGTTTGAAAGAAATAAAGTTTGGTCCTTGGTTCCACTTCCTAAAGATAAAGCTGCTATTGGAACCAAGTGGGTGTTTAGAAATAAAAAGGATGAAGATGGGATTATCATCAGAAACAAAGCTCGGCTGGTTGCAAAGGGATATTGTCAAGAAGAAGGCATAGATTATGACGAAACTTTTGCACCTGTGGCTAGGCTAGAAGCCATCAGAATCTTCTTAGCCTATGTTGCCCATAAAGGTTTCAAGGTCTACCAAATGGATGTAAAATCAGCCTTTCTGAATGGCAAACTCCAAGAAGAAGTTTATGTCCAGCAACCACCAGTTTTTGAAAGCTCAGAGTTTCCAGACCACATTTACAAGCTAGACAAAGCTCTGTATGGCCTTAAGCAAACTCCCAGAGCCTGGTATGAAACTTTGTCAAATTTTCTGTTGACTAATCACTTCGAGAAAGGTACTGTCGATACAACTTTATTCTTTAGAAGGTACAAGAATGATATTCTTCTAGTCCAAATATATGTTGATGACATTATTTTTGGGTCTACAAGGCAGGAATACTGTGATAGGTTTGAGGATTTGATGAAAAGCGAATTTAAAATGAGCATGATGAGAGAACTGTCATTCTTCCTTGGTTTACAAGTTAAACAATCTATCAGAGGAACTTTTATAAGTCAATCAAAATACATCTCTGATATTTTGAAAAAGTATAAGCTCAATAACTCACATCCTATGAAAACTCCTATTGCCACTGGAGTTAAACTTGATCATGATCCTCAAGGTGAATCTGTGGATATCAAGAACTACAGAGGCATGATAGGGTCACTTCTGTATTTGACTGCAAGCAGACCTGATATAATGTTTGCAACCTGTCTTTGTGCCAGATTTCAAGCAAATCCTAAAGAATCCCATTTCTCTGCTGTCAAGCGCATATTTAAATATCTCAAAGGGACTCAATTTTTGGGTCTCTGGTATCCTCTTAATTCTGGTTTCGAGCTTATTGCATATACAGATTCAGATTATGGAGGATGCAGGAATGACAAAAAGAGTACTTCTGGTAGCTGCCAATTGCTCAGAGATAAATTGGTGAGTTGGACATCCAAGAAACAGAACTGCGTATCAACTTCAACAGCAGAAGTAGAGTATGTTGCTGCTGCTAGTTGTTGCTCTCAAGTGATCTGGATGAAAACACAACTCAAAGATTATGTGTTGGTCCCGAAGGGCTATACAAGTTTGTAGAAGGGGGGGGGGGTTGAATACAAACACACGTTTTTACTTTTCTAAATTGTTTATGGATAAATCAAGACAATTTACAACTTGTTGCGGAACAAGATTAAGGATAAACCTAATCTTAACAAGTCTTAAGAAACACTAAGTTTCTTGCACTAGAAAGAGTTAAAGAAATTACGAATCATAACTTAACAATAAGAAATAAGAAGGTGGTCCGAGCACACTTCAAAACTGAAGTAAGGATCTTCTTATATACTGCATGCATTTAATGCATGGTAGTATGGCTTTACACGTGGCAGCAGCTGAGTGGTTGCATGTCATTGACCTTTGTAGACAACCTTAGTAACCGCATGGTGCACAGTGTAGAATCAGAGTTGTTGTACGATTACAGACAAAAGGGATGTCCGTTCTGACAGTTCGTACGGAGACGTGCAAGGGAGGTAAGACAATAGAAACATGCAGGGAGACTTCATGATCAGCTTTCGTTGAGTCAGATCTTTATCAGCGAATGATAAAGTTCAGCGATTGCTGAAGTCTTCTACTTGATACTTCACGTTGAATGGACAGGTCTTGTTTCGCTGATATCCGCATCAGTTCATGAGTAGACTTGTCACTGGTTCTTGAGCTTGATCTTTGACTTCAGCGTAGAACTTTGGTTGACGTGAAACTTGTCTTCAGGGATCATAAGTAAACAACTAACTTATCAGCGATCATCTCATAGACTGAACAGGCTCATAGCTATATGATGATGAAAAGTGTTCTCTGAATATCTAATCTAAAGAGTGAGAGTTCCTATCAGCGGTACTGTAAAGTCTTAGTACTTATCAGCGATAGTGAAACTCTGATACATATTGTTTACTTACGATTTTCACTAAGTGTTTAAGAGAGGGTCATTATCAAATCACTGAGGGTTTGGATCAACAATCTCCCCCTATTTGATTATGACATAGCAACAGAGAAAATTGCTATTTAATAAAAACATAAGGATAAAAAGAACTCATAAAATATTTGTCCCTTTTACTGTTTTCTGGGATCTTTTCAGTACTGATGGAGTAAAGTACATTCGCTGAATTTTTTCTTTAAACTTCGTAAAGATTACATAGGGAATTGGAAAAATTACAAGTACAGCAAATAAAATTACAAGTACAAAAGATGTAGACAGATAAGGATAGAAAGAATTACAAGGCGATCCTATCCGTCAAAGGGTTCTTCCTTGATGAGAAGTTCATCGAGGGTCTTTGATGTGGGAATCATCCAGTCAGGGACATCTACTCCTTAATTCTTTTTGTTCAGAGCTTCTTCAAAAATCAAGGGCTTCAGGTGTCTAGCTTTAATGTCGCGTCTGACTTCACACCAGTATATGAGATCTCTGAGTTGTTCGATGGGAGTGATTGGAAGCTCAGAGATGCGTTGAAAGTGATGATTTCCTTAGTAGTCTAGAAAGAATATACCATAAGGATCACTTACAACTTTGCCAGGAATGAAAGTTTCTCCAGGTGGTAGGGAGGTGTCAAGCGCTGAGAAATCAGCATTAGGGCCAAGAACTTCAGCACGAGAGAAACCAATACCTGTTTCATTCCGTATAGGAGGACCTGAGTCTGAGACTTTCTTTTCCTTTGCAGAGACTCTTCTTTGTTGAGGAGGAAGAAGAGTGGAAGGAGGAATATCCACAGCAGAAGAAACCAAGTCGATCTGAGTATTTAAAATTTTCTCGACATGGCTCTTGAACTTTGAGCGCGAGCCCTGAATGGCTAATTTCACTTCCAACCATTCAGAGAAACCAAACTTCTCTAAAGTAGTAGCATAGAAGGTTTGCTTGGTTTTGTCTTCTCTGAATACATCAATTTCAACAACAGGAACGTCAACGAACAGTCTTCCTCTGATGTTTACTTTGATGATTTTGGATGGTCGAGATCGATAATTCAGCATTTCTTTACACCATTTCAAAGTCGTATCAGATACTTTCGTCTTTTCTTCAACGATCCTTTGGGCATCATCCCATAGCTGATGTTGGACATCAATGGGAGTTCTTTTCAGCGCGAGGTCTTTCACCGATTGTTGGACAAGCTGGATGGCGAGTTCTCTGTCTTTTTCTTCAGCTTCCCTTCTTTCAGCGATTAACCTTTCAGCTCTGAGGTGATCCTGGTATTCCTTTTGTGAAAGTCTGAACTTTGGAGGAATAGAAGGAAGTTGATCACGCTTCAGGATGATTCGCTGATCTTTAAATCTCTTGATTACTTCCTCTCTCTTTTTCTGATCCTCTTCACTTAGCTTTTGAGGAGCCAAGGAAGGTCTGTTTTTGTGAGAGAGCAGCTGTTTTTCAGGTTCATCGGTCTCAGTGATTAAATCCAAGACCGGGATTATTTCTTCAGCTCTTATGGTTGGGATTATTCTTGGTGTAGTCGAAGGAGCTTCAGCGGGATCCATAAACAGGGGAGAGGACTAGCTGAAACACAACGATCGTTTAAGTAAGAAGAGTTGGGGAAGAAAGAGATAGAAAAAGAATGGGGTTAAGTGTATAGAGGTTTTATGGATAGAAGGATTGAGATTGAGAAGGGATAGAGGAGGGATGCAGTGTAAGGGAATAGGAGGTAGTGTACCTGACAAACTAGCTTTTGAAGCAATATCATCATATTGTTTTCTGCAGCAAGGCCTTTGTTTTTGCCTTTGTCAGCTTCAGACGCTGCAGGCTTTGTCTTGGTCCGCTCCCCTGAAGGTTCGTTTGTCGAAATCCCTTTGAGAGCTGTAGTCTTCTGAACAGGCTTGACGATAAAGGAGTCATCATCATCATCATCATCGTCATCATCATTCTTTGGAGAAGAAGATGGTTCATCATCAGAGATGTCGACAGCTTCATCGTCTTCAGCTTCGTCTTCATCAGATTCAACCTCGTCAACGTAGGGTGAGGTTACATCAGCAGCAGCTTCAATGTTCTGCTCTTCGAGTTACTCCCCCTCAGATACAGAGGAAGGTTTCTCGGTTCCCTCAGGGTTTTCAACTCCCTGAGGTTTTGAAGAAGTAGCATCAGCTTCAGTCTCAATACCCTCCCACTCAGCATGGGGAAGGTCTTCTTTATTTTTCTTCTCCCCCTCGTCATTATGGGGACTGTCTTCTTTAGGCTTCTCCCCCTCTTCCACATCATGGTTGGGGGAGGTAACGGACTTTTCAGCAGCAGCAGCAATAGGATTACTGTCTTCTTGGCGAGTAATTCTTATGCAGTTTTCAATCGCTGCTACTCTATCTTCTAGGCCAGTAATAGCAGGACTGATCTTTTTGAGATCATCTCGATCGGCCTGAGTGAAATGAGAAGTTGGGGTGTTCAGGCGATCGACCACTTTTTGAACAATCTCTTTGACCGCAGAGACTTCAGTCTTGATCGTGGAAACTTCACTCTTAAGAGAACCAACCTCTGTCTTCAATGATGTGACTTCATTGGACAGAGAGGTGAAGTTTGTTGAGAGAGTGGTTGTGGCGGTTTAGTTTTCAGCGAGGGTGGTAGCAAATTTAGCAATGCTACCATCCACCTTCTGCAGATCATCTTTGGAGGCTTTCTTTTCGACCTCAGTGGTCAAAGTCTTCAAGTTCTCTCCAGCGTTTGTAACCGCTGAAGAGTTGGCAGTTAGAGTTTTGTTGAAAGACTCCATCTTTGTTTCCAGGGCCGTTAGGGAGGTGTTGATATCTCCCAAATTAGGACCTGAAAAGGTTATAAACTTATGAACAGAGGAAAACTCAGAAGTTTGGGGTTGAGAGAGAGAAGTGTGTGGGATTTTGTGTATACCTGCAGGCGGGTTGGCAAAGTTGTCAAAACCTCGGTGTCCTGAAAAAGTTTCGTAGTCGTCTTCAATATTTCCTAGACGACTGGAAGTACCTGCAGGTCCTGTGGTGTGTCCTATCATCCTCTGAAATTGTTCAGCAGTAGTTTCACTGAGGATGACGGTTGTTGAGGAGAATAGGGGAATAGATTGAGTGACCAAAGAAGAGGTGAGAGGAATGGAGGATGAGAATGATGGTTAGGTGCGGGGTTCAGCGTTGGATCCGCTGAGAATCACTTCAGTCTGTAGAGAGGCTGAAGGAGGTGGGTTCATTTCCATGTTTATAACTTCAGCGTTTAGAGACGCTGAAGGTGGGATGGAAGGGGTGGCTTGTTCAGCTGTGGCGGAGCGTACCACTGAACTTTCCATCAGCTCTTCAAGATGAGTTAAGGAGTCTTCAGCATGTAAATGCTGGGGGGTTGCTCCTTGGTTTTCTTGATTCTTTTGGAACCAAGTTGGGTAGTAGATTGTTTCCTTTTTCTAGAAGGAGTGGAGGTTGCAGCTGGGGTATCAGCGGTGGGGATTTCCACTGAATGAGCCGCAGAAGTAGAAGAAGGAGGATTGAGAATAGATAAGAGAGTAGAGAGACGTACCTCGTTTGGCAGGGGCTTGAAGTCGAGCACCTTAGGGCCAACCTGAGAGAGTTTCAGGTCTCCTACTTTTGGGTAGTTATCCTTAAGGCCGGTTTGGAAGATGGCGCTGAGGAATCTTGGGTATGGAACCCATGATGGTCTATCAGCAAAATCTACTCTGAGCGCAAGATCATCGTAGATTATCGAGGCCCAGTCAACATGGAGACCCTTCAGCAATGCATAGCCCATGGCTTGCTGAGGTTGAGCAGCTTGATCAGAGGAGCCACTCTTCGCTGTCATGCAGCTTATCAGGTGTGCGAAGATGAAGTTCATCTCGCTGGGCATCTTTGACTTCTTGATTGCAGTCAGTTTCTTCTCGGCTTTTTCATCTCTCCCTTGATCCCATACGTACTTCTTTGCATCAAAGAATGCAATGAGTGTTTCTCTATCAGCATGTCTCTTGGGGTCAGGGAAAGGAACAAATGGTTTGTCTTTGGTGGCAACAGAGAGATTCAGTGCTTTCCGAATGATAGCAGGGTTGATTTTGATGGTGCCAAAATCAGTGTCACGGAGGATGACATCAAGTAGTTTTGTAGGGTCTTTGGATGATGGTAGCTGAGTGTGTCTGGCGGTATACCAGAATTGAGATAATAGTAACTGATGAGCAGGGGGTGTTATGGTCAAGGCTGTAGAGAGGCAACAGGTTTTCAGAAAATTCACAGCGTCGTCTAGATGTTTGACTTGTTTCTTCGGAGGAAAATCGAACAGCGCATGGAGGTTGTTTGATTTTGTAAAAGAGATATCCTCAAGTTTGAACTTGACCTAAGGAGCCTTGGTGATTTCAAGTTCCTCAGCAGCAGTAGTGTTCTCAGCAGTTGGAATACCAGTAGAAGGAGCAGCCATTTCTGTAATCAGCTCAACCAAAGATCAACAAAACAAATAGTCTTAATGTGGAAATATTTTCCAATAAGATGTTTTTGAATTTTGTCCATTTCATTCAGCCAAAAATCCCTTTGAGAAAGATTAGGGTTTTTCTTGTTTTGAGAAAGAGTTACAAAACGTAGAGATTATGTGTTTTCCAGTTTTTATTTGAAGAAAGAATTCTGGAAAAACATATGAAGAACAAGTTTAAGAGTTTTGATATAAACTTGAAGAACAACCATGAAGGTTGTATTCATAAAATCATGAACAGAAAATGATTTCATTTTATAAAAGTTCTTTTGTTTGATCTGTTAAAAGCGAAGAATAAGATCATAAACAGGTAATGTAGGTAAATAATAAGAGTATTAACCTGATTCGTCAAAGAAGAAGATGAACAGTTTCTGGAAATTTTGAGAGCTCAAAATGCAACAGTAAATCTTTTTCTTGCTTGGAGGAGAAGTTTTTCGCGTAAAGAGAAAAATATAAACCCAAAATGGTTTATATAGAGAGAGTAGAGAGAGAGAAAATCTTGAGCGGGAAAAGATTTTCATCATGACACGGACACGTGTTTGCATTTTATTGGAAGGTAAACGAAACGTGCAATCGTGTGTCAGAAAAAGAACGTGCCAGGGCTTATCCGTTGCGATGACGTCACAACTGTCCTTTCATTTTTTAGGATGTCTCTGAGGTTTTGAAAGCTCAGGGACACTTTTGAAAATATGAAGCACTGAATAGATATATCAGTGTTGGTTTAAGAAATTTCAAAGTATCGCTGTTAAGGAAGAGATATTCAGCGATGCAAGATGTTTTGAAATCTTTGAGTTCTAGGCGAACGTCAGCGAGTAAGAGAGAAAACATACCTTGATATCAGCGAATCAATTATGTTCAAAGAGAGAATGATAGAATGGGTTATACAAGTTGATTTTATCCTATCGCTGATCAAATGTGAACCGCTGAAGATTTTACTCTTCAAAGTTCAGCATTCCAAGCTCGCTGATGAGAAAGTTGAATCTTGTCTCATCAAGAGGTTTGGTGAACAGATCAGCTAACTGATAGTCAGTTGGGATAAAATGAAGTTCTATATTACCATTCATCACATGATCTCTGATAAAATGATACCTGATTTCGATGTGTTTTGTCTTTGAGTGTAGCACTGGATTGTTGGCTATAGCGATGGCACGTGTGTTGTCGCAATAGATTGGAATTTTCGAGAGCTGAAGCTCATAGTCTAGTAGTTGATTTATCATCCATAAGACCTGAGAACAACAGCTTCCAGCGGCTACATACTCAGCTTCAGCAGTTGAGGTGGACACTGAGTTTTTCTTTTTAGTTGTCCAACTCACCAGCTTTCCACCCAGGAGCTGACAGCCTCCTGTGGTGCTTTTCCTATCCAATTTTCAACCTGCAAAATCACTATCTGAATAGGCGATTAGATCAAACCCTGAGTCTTTGGGATACCAAAGACCTAGGTTCATAGTACCCTTAAGGTAACGAAAGATTCGCTTTACAGCGATCATATGAGATTCCTTAGGTTCAGCTTGATATCGTGCACACAAACAGGTTGCGTACATAATATCGGGTCGGCTAGCTGTAAGATACAAGAGAGAGCCGATCATCCCACGGTACAGCGTGACATTAACAGGTATTCTATTTGAATCCTTGTCTAGTGTCAGCGGTGGTGCCATAGGGGTTTTCATAGATGCACTCTGAGTTAAATCGAATTTCTTCAGCATATCTTTAACATACTTTCCCTGATTAATGAAAGTTCCTTTTTCATTTTGCTTTATCTGAAGACCAAGGAAATATGTTAGCTCACCCATCATACTCATTTTATACTATTCTTTCATTCTATCAGCGAAACGAGTACAAAGGTCAGGGTTAGTAGAACCAAATATAATGTCATCAACATATATCTGAACAAGAATAATATGACCTTTTACTTTCCTGAAGAATAGAGTCTTATCGATTTTACCACGCTCAAATTGTTCAATATGGAGATAAGTAGAGAGAGTGTCATACCATGCACGAGGAGCTTGCTTTAACCATAAAGTGCCTTATCCAGTTTATAAACATAACCTGGACGCTTAGGATATGATAATCCTGGAAGTTGTTCCACATAGACTTCTTCATTCAGCTTTCCATTTAGAAACGTTGACTTAACATCCATCTGATATACTTTGAAGTCTTTGTGTACAGCGTATGCTAAGAATACACGAATAGATTCTAGTCTTGCTACTGGAGCAAATGTTTCATCGTAATCTATGCCTTCCTCTTGTCTGTATCCCTGAGCAACAAGACGAGCCTTGTTGCGGGTTACAGTTCCATGTTCGTCCAACTTGTTTTGATAGACCCATTTAGTGCCTATCACTGTTTTGTCAGTTGGTCTTCGAACAAGTTTCCAAACTTTGTTTCTTTCGAATTCAGTCAGCTCTTCTTGCATGGCGCTGACCCAGTTTGGATCTTTGAGGGCATCATCTATTTTCTTTGGTTCAATCAGAGAAATAAAGTTAACAAATAAATAAATATTACCTGCACTTCGTCGAGTCTGAACACCAGCGTTTGGATCACCAAGAATTTGATCAATTGGGTGATTTACAGTCCATCGCTGAGCAGGAGCATAAGTCTCTGACTCAAATTGAACTGGAGGAGTTGAAGATGAAGCTTCAGCAACTTCTGGAATATTAGCCAAGAGAGGAGTAGGTGCAGATGTCATCTCATTTACTGATTGCTGAGAAGTAGATGGAATGTCTGAGACATTTGGTTCAGAAGCAGGTATAGTGTTTAAAGGAACTGCTGAGACCCATGATGTTTCAGCTTCACTATTCTGCATGTTTGGGATGATAGTAGGACTATCATCTTCAACTGTATGAGTATGAGGAGTGGAATATTTTCTGAATCACCAAGATGAGAAAACATCCATTGATTCAGTTCTTCAGTATCAGCAGAAGGTCGAGAATTCGCTGAACGGGATTCGTCAAAAGTGACGTGAATAGTTTCTTCAATAGTTTGTCTTCTTCGATTGAAGACTCTGAAGGCTTTGCAGATTGAAGAATATCCAAGAAAGATTCCATCATCAGCCTTAGGATCAAACTTTCCAAGGGCATCTCTGTTGTTCAGTATGAAATACTGACATCCAAAGATGTGAAGAAAGCTAATTGAAGGCTTTCTCCCATGAAAAAGTTCATAGGCTTATTTATTAAATCTTTTGACTATCAGCGACCTGTTTTGCGTAAAACAAGCAGTGTTGACAGCTTCTGCCCAAAACTGAGTAGGCAGGTGAGAATCGTTGAGCATTGAACGTGCAGCTTCAATAATAGTTCTATTTCTTTTTTCAGCGACTCCGTTTTGTTGCGGTGTTCTCACTGAAGAAAAGTTGTGAGAAATACCCTTACTCTCAAAAAAGGAATCAAGAGAACTGTTTTAGAATTCAGTCCCATGATCACTCCTTATTGAGCGAATGGTCAAGTTGTTCAGGGTTTCCATCTTCCGAACAAAGGTGATGAGTTCTTCAGGGGTGTCACTCTTAGAACGGAGAAACATAACCCAAGTTTAGGGTTTGTAGAAGGGGGGGGGGGGGTTGAATACAAACACACGTTTTTACTTTTCTAAATTGTTTATTGATAAATCAAGACAATTTACAACTTGTTGCGGAAAAGATTAAGGATAAACCTAATCTTAACAAGTCTTGAGAAACACTAAGTTTCTTGCATTATAAAGAGTTAAAGAAATTACGAATAATAACTTAACAATAAGAAATAAGAAGGTGGTCCGAGCACACTTCAAAACTGAAGTAAGGATCTTCTTATATACTGCATGCATTTAATGCATGGTAGTATGGCTTTACACGTGGCAGCAACTGAGTGGTTGCATGTCATTGACCTTTGTAGACAACCTTAGTAGCCGCATGGTGCACAGTGTAGAATCAGAGTTGTTGTACGATTACAGACAAAAGGGATGTCCGTTCTGACAGTTCGTACGGAGACGTGCAAGGGAGGTAACACAATAGTAACATGCAGGGAGACTTCATTATCAGCTTTCGTTGTGTCAGATCTTTATCAGCGAATGATAAAGTTCAGCGATTGCTGAAGTCTTCTACTTGATACTTCACGTTGAATGGACAGGTCTTGCTTCGCTGATATCCGCATCAGTTCATGAGTAGACTTGTCGCTGGTTCTTGAGCTTGATCTTCAACTTCAGCGTAGAACTTTGGTTGACGTGAAACTTGTCTTCAGGGATCATAAGTAAACAACTAACTTATCAGCGATCATCTCATAGCCTGAACAGGCTCAGAGCTATATGATGATGAACAGTGTTCACTGAATATCTAATCTAAAGAGTGAGAGTTCCTATCAGCGGTACTGTAAAGTCTTAGTACTTATCAGCGATAGTGAAACTCTGATACATATTGTTTACTTACAATTTTCACTAAGTGTTTAAGAGAGGGTCATTATCAAATCACTGAGGGTTTGGATCAACATTATGGCATGGAGTACAGCAAGATACCAATTCTGTGTGACTCCAAGAGTGCCATAGCAATTACAACTAATCTAGTTCAGCACTCAAAGACAAAGCATATCGACATAAGGTATCATTTTATAAAGGATCATGTTGAAAAAGGGACGATTGAAATGTACTTTTTTTCAACCAACTTCCAACTTGCTGACCTGTTTACAAAATCCCTTGATGAAAGGAGATTTAATTTCTTAATCAGCAAGATGGGTATGCTGAACATGTCCTCCTAACTCTGTTTAAAAATCAACAGAGCCTCTGATGTTCCTACCAGAGCTCTGTCAAATAGTTGGGTAGGATAGTTCACCAGAGCCTCTGATGTTCTCACCAGAGCTCTGCCAGCATATTTTTTTATGTTTTCCTCTTCTGAATTTCTTGTTTGTATATACTTTTTTCTTTGTAAATATTGTCATTTAAGCTCATCATTCAATGGGAGCTTAAAAGGAAAGATACGCATGGTTTTAGGGGGAGCAAGTCAAAATGAGTTTTTCAAATCTAAATGACTTTGCTTTTTTGAGCTTCAAAGATAAATCCTTTTTAAGAAAGGGAAAACCTGATCTGATGAAAATCTTTTTGATAATATCAAGAACTTACCAGAACACTGATATTTCACCAGAGCCTCTGATGATTTCTCACCAGAATTCTGTGAAATTTCTGAGCCAGTTCTGTTCACGTTCTTTGACTATTTTTCACATCAGAATCAGAATTTTTGGGTAGAGGTGAAACATCTTGGTTTACTTGAAAGGAATGGAAAAGGTCACTCAACAGAGGCAAAACTGTGCTAAGCTCCACCAGAGCTCTGACAGTTTTCTGCCAGGTCATCAGAAGTGACGTCATCAGAGGTGCGGGTTATTTCTCAAGCGTCAACCACATGTCACCCACACATCTCTAACCGTGACGGTTTGCTAGCCCAAAAGTTGTCAGAACTAAATCCACGTGGCAATCTCTAATGGAGAAACCAACCGTTAGCTGTTTCCACGTTCCACTGTTGAGGCCACTCCACTATCTGACACTCGAGTGCCTACAGTACCTACAACGTTAATCCAGCCACACGTTTCGAGTATAAATATCCTTACCCATGACCCATTTCATTTTTATGATTTCCTGATCATTCAATACCCTCAATCTTTCCTTCCAACGTTCAAAACCCTTGAGGTATTCAAAAACCCTAAACCTGCAACAATGGCTGAAAGACAAAACTCGGTTGAATCAAGCCGCATAGGACCCGTCAATGAAATCGTAATCCAACCTTACGAGTTCGCTGACAACAACTACCGTTTCGATGCAAACCCAGGCCTTTATTTACCCATTTACCACGTGTTTATTGAGTTTTTCAGAAACTCAGAAGTATTTCGAGCCCTCACAATATTTGACGATGATCTCCCTGAACTTTATGTGCAACAATGGTGGACTACTTGTCAGTTCATCCCAGAACAAAAGAGGATTATTGGCAATGTTGATGCTGGAAGAAATGCAGGAGGAGGATCAATACGCATCCGCGACAAAACCTTCAGGAGAATATTTGGGATGCAAACGAGAAGACAGCTAGGAATTCAAGCTTACGAGAAGCGCCCAAAAGTTGTTGTTCTTCTCGACTTCGTGAAGTTCCTAGGATACAACAACGATAGACTACGCAAAATAGGAGACTTCAGAAGAGGAAATTTACCCCCAGTGTGGAATTTCATGTTTTCCATACTAAACCGAACCCTAACCTGCAAATCTGGTAGCCAAGACCAAACCAGCACAGAGATTCTCCAGATAATGTATGGTCTCTACTTCAAACGAAACTTTGACTACGCCAAGATTCTCTACAAGGACCACTTATCTGCAGTGAATAACCAAGACCTCAGCCCTAGCAAAAGGAGGTGAAGTAGGAGTCCACAGAAGTCTGAAATCCATCAAATACCCACGGTTTATAAGTCTGGTAATCCGAGAAGCCTTCCCATTACTGGAATTAACTCAACAGGGAAATCCCACACCTGTTTGGGTTATGTCCAAGTTCTTGCCCACAACCACAGGTGAATATCCAAACGTACGAAGAATCCCACGAACAATGCTCTCACTAATACACCGAACACATATTTCTATCCAAAACTATAATCATGTTGCTCGACCTCAAGAACCTGAGGTGAGATCCCCATCATATTTAGGTCCTGAGCCTTCTTTGGAAAGTATGAGTGAGGTAAGAGGAGAAGCAGAAGTGAACAGACCAGAGGTAAGAGTACCCGAAGTGGGGTCTTCCTCTGCCCGTATTGATTTGGAGGAGGAAGTAGAGAACAGAGCATCCCCTATGGAGGTTGTTCATGAGGGAGAAAGGGAAGCTACAGAGGAGGTGGCAGAAGGATCTCCCTCCTCTGGTAGCGGTGAGAAAGAACAGAGAGAAGAGAGTGAATCTGAGAGTTCTACATCCCAAAGAGCCGAGAGAACAGAGAGATTAGAAGAAGATGTTCAAGTTATGAACACACATGTGAGATTCCGCACCCCAACTCCCAGTGCAACCACACAACCTATCTCTGGTGATAAAGACCAGAGGGATATTGAAACAGAGGCGCACACCTCGAACCTTAACCCGACAGAACCACCAGAGGAAACTCCTCACGCCTCTGGTATGAACGCAACCGGGGAATCCATTTTTGGTAATGATGTTCCATTGCCCCAGAACATCAATAGGTCACATCCACACGATGATGCCTCTGTGGCTCACATAGACTTGACACAAAGTAGCCCTGAGATCTTTCGTATCTCGTGTAGGCTTTGTCCGACTCAGGGACAATGGGATGACCTAGTGGCACAAGGGAAAACTTTGCTTGATCCAAGTTCTTCTCATCACATCAAATTTCCTTCTCCAGAACCTGAGCTGGAAGAGGAAACTCTGGTCAGAACACCTGTAGATGTATCCCCTGAAAAGGAGCATCAAGGATCGGGTGGAAGTCTTACAAGAGCCAATCTCAAAACAACTCTTGATGTAGGCGCCTCTGGACTCGAGGCAGAATTGGAACCATGTGTTGGAACCAAGGTTACCCCCGCTGATACTGTCACCAGAGCAGAGTTCACAAGCTTCTGTGACAATATTAGCAACTCCTTGAATGAGTATAAACTTATCAATGAATCCAAAGAGGAGCTGATCCGCAAGGAGAATGCTTCTCTCAGAGAAGAGCTGCAACAGATCACAGCCAAATATGCAGAGACAACACAGAAGTATGCAGATGCTGAAAAGGTCAGAGCAGAGGAAACAACGAAAATATCAACAGAGCTGGCTGATCTAAAAAGAATTATGGCAGAGAATCACACGGCAACCATGAACAGAACCCTGCCCATACCTTCAGTAATCCTATCAGACTCAAACATCAGATCCCTGACAGAGTTAATCAACAACTTTGTTAAGGATGCAATTAAAGAAGCAACGACATCTACTGCTACTCCACTCAACATATCTGGTCCAAGCCCCAACGATCTACCAATGACAGTCGGTCAGATGGGAGAGTTCAACAAAAAGGATGGGAGAGTTCAACAAAAAGGTCCTCAGCAAGATGATGACAATTTCTTCCAAATTTGTCATGAAGGCACAAGCAACAAAAAAACATGTGCAATCATCACTTGATTCTCACAAGTTTGACTTCGACAATCAAGTTGATGAAGTCAGAGGTGCTGCGAGAGATTTGGAAGATGTTCTGAAAAAGGCAGTCACTACCTTCACATATGCCATCCAAAAGACTGCCACAATCAAAAGACCTGCAGAAGGACCCCCAGAAGGAGAACCCTCGGGCAAAAGAACTAAGGCTGCTCCAAAGTTTGTTGTTCCATCCTCACCAGCTTCTGGCATTGACGCTTCTGATGATGATGATGATTTCCAAGATGCTCCAGAGGGAAATTCAGACAATCAGACGGATGAGTTCTTAGAACAACAAAAGGGGGGAGAAGGAGAAAGAGAAAGAAAAAGAGAAAGAGGTTGAGGTTGAGAAAGAGAAGGAAAAAGAGACAGAGACAGAAACAAATAAGGGGAATGAGAAAGAGACAGAGACAGAGGCAGAGATGGAGGAAGATACACAAGGAGATAAGGGGATGACAGAAAAAGATACACCAGAGATGACTATGGTAGTGTTTGACTACATGTTCACAGACAGAGTCATCAGAACACCAGAAGAGAAAACTCAACAACCACCAGAGATCATCATACTTGACACCCCTCCTTCATCTCCAAGAACTGAACCAGAGATATCAATCCCAATCTCTGCTGATGAACAAATAAGCCAAGCTCAACCCCAAGTCCAAATCCAAATTCTACAAGAGCCCGGACGCCATGTTGACATTCTTATGGCTGAAACCCATGAAGATCAGAACCCAATTCAACCAGAACAAAACCCAGAAACATCAACCCAACACACCGAGAAATCATCCTTAGAAGAATTATTTGCATATCTCTATGCTGACAGAGATATAATCCTTGTCAATGCCGTACCCATCAACCCTTACCTTAACCCCAGCAGAATAAACACTATCTCTGATGCCAGGCGAAGGTTCATTGAAACAAAGTCAAATCTGAACAAAGCCGTAAACTCGAACTTTGGAATCCGCAGAATCATGAACATCAAGCATAGGAATTTTTCATACGACAGAGTCGTGTACCATGAGTACACTGTTGAATCAACAGAAGGCAAGATCGAACACTTCAACGACAACGATCTTGTGCTTCTGAATCCATATGATCTGATAAAACTCCATGCCTATTGCTTGAACTTTAACGAAAGGTACAAAGAAGCAAGAACAGCTCTACCCGAAGTTCGATTCGCTATGCAAGAGCACGTCAATCTCAGAACACAGATCGATTTTCAGCTAGGCATAGAGTTTGAAGTTGAGAGACTGGCGATTGCACCTCCAAATGAAAACCTTGAGGGTTATGGCCATTACAGAACTGGAACCATGGTTGGAGATCCTCTAATCTTTATCTGTCGACAGAAGGGCAACAAAAAGGCCATCAGAGCTTCTGAAACCCACAAGTACTCAAGTGAGTCGCTGATGTATCTCAAGAACGTGATCCAGAGTCTCCCAAGAGATAAGTGTCCAGAAGAATAACTAAGGCTCTACATCAACCAGATTAACCTCATGTTAGATTTCTGAGAGCTGATCGGAAGATTCGACAGAAAGCTAAGGGGAGATGATTATGCTTAATGTACTTATTCTTTGTTCTATATTGTAACATCTTTAAAAGAATAGTGCAAAGTTTTACAGAGGTAAAAGTTCTCTATCTTTTGTTTATATCTCTGTAAATTCCAAAATTTTATTTTCATACTTAGGGGGAGATTGTTAGCCCCAAGTATCTCTTATGTAAAAGTATTGAAAATATTACAAGTCAGAAGACCACCAGAGATCCAGCAGAAGACTAAGAAGAAGTTCAACCAGAAGACCATCAGAGCTCGACAGAGCTCTGGCGGAACCAACAGAGCTCAGCAGAGCTCTGGCAGAAGACTTCTTCTATTCAACAGAAGAACCGTTTACACAAGAAGACCAACAGAGCTCTGGCATAAGAGCTCTGGTGACTAAAGACCTCTTTGAAGCCTAAGTCTCGTAGAAATCTCTAAGTGTTAGACATGTGTCCGTACTTTCCACGTTAGCCCTAAAAGGACGAAGACACACTTTCCACATGTCATTCCAGGGTTAGATAGTACACTGTCTAGTGCTTTATCAGGCTATAAATAGAGCGGTGGTGGAACACACAATTGTAAGCTTTTGGAAGAATAGTTTTCCACAATTGTTAGAGCACACACTGCAACATTCCATAGCACTACCACCGTACGATATTGTTCCCTGAGAGATTTCTGAATACACACTTGAACGTGTTCTTGGTGTTATTCATTGTTATCAATATACGAGCAGCTTATTTACTTGATCTTGTTATCATATTACTGTTCATTATTGATCTCTCACTGTTACATTATCGTTTGCACAATCACTCACATTTTAATGACTTTATATAATGCTTCCGCTATCTGATTTATGCTATTTATGTGATACAACGTGAATCTGGGAACCTACAATGGACATAAACATCCAGAATGCGGGCCATTAAAGTACTTTATGGTTATGGTTTTGACACGATGAACATGTGTCGTATTATCTTCCACATGAAATGTTGCACTCCTAGCACTAGTTATACGTTTAAGGACTCACCACCCAGATTTTCTCATCAAGTCTACATGACTTAAAATGTTGGAGAATTTACATCATAAGGATTTGATGATTATTGCATATGTATCGAGATTAATGTAGAGCTTCCTATACCCCATGTGTATATATAAAATGGTTTCGTAGAGCGATAGAAGTTGTCATCAAAAGAATATAGATGGTAGTTAGGGCATTGGTTATGCACACCAATTTATCCATATCTGCTGGGGATATGCAATATTACATGCAACTTTACTTATTCGTGTTTAGACCAAATACCAGCCAACCAATCTCATGCGTACCAGTTGGTAACTGGATATAAGCATGATGTTTTACATTACATATGTTTGGTTGTGCTGTATATGTGCCAATTACGCCCCCATAGTGTACCAAAATGGATCTTAAAACGATTCATCATATGTTGGATATGAATCCCCAACAATTATCCACAAATTAGAATTCTTGATGAGTGATCTACTTACCGCTAAAGTTTCCAGTTGTCACTTTCGTGAGACAGTCTTCTCGTCGTTAGGGGGAGATAGGAAAAATAATTTTCCATGGGAACGATAGGAAGTGTCATTGAATATTCGCAGTATATCTCTCATTTTGATCCCCAAGGCTTCACAGCGTAAAGTTTAAGTCAAACGAATCAGACTCGATGCCTGATACGTTTAATACTATTCCAGAAGTGACAATATCACATATACGAGCTGCAAATATACTCGCAAGGTCAAAAGTGTCACACCCCGCTAAAGCGGAAACACGGAATGTGCAGCTCAAGTTTCATAGCAAAAGTTACAAGATCACAACAACCATCGAAATACATTCAAAGGTCAAACCTTGTCTTTTACAATTGTTTTTATGGAAGGGAAATGAACATGAAATTTAAAGATAGTAAAGAAAAGCTTCATCACGTGTAGCCTTCCTAAATTCCAACCTTAAGAACGTTCTCCTGAAAAGCATGTAAATGAGAGTGTCAACTAATGAATAGTTGGTGAGTTCACAGGTTTAATGAGTATAACATTGTTTGCCATCGCAAAATAGTTTAAATCCACACATGGGATAAAATAATACGGTTATAAAAACCACTTGTTTGCCATTGCAAAATAGTTTAGATCCACACAAGGGATAAATAAAACGGTTATCAGAACCACTTGTTTGCCATTGCAAAATAGTTTAGATCCACACAAGGGATAAATAAAACGGTTATCAGAACCACTTGCTCGAGGTAATCATATGTAAAATGCTAAGTTATTGAGCCCGTTACCCGACCTATACCGACATAATTTGCCCCTACCACAACGGTGGAATCATTCCACATACGCGCATGTTCTATCACCAACAATACGCAATACAACAATAATTATGCACTCAAACAAGCGCTACTTGTGAGTGGGGGTGTCAACCCAAATAACGTTATTCATAATTACCAACGGCTCACACTCGTGAGTTAAACGGGTAACGTATACGTGAACGGGGACTTTATACATGATAGCAAAAGAAACTCAAACTTACAACATTTGCAACAACATAGATACCATAGAGCATAAATAAGAAAGCTTCGTATTTTCAAGAAAACGAAATAATCGGTGTGTAAAATAGTTGTAGTAACCACATGCTTTTCACCCCAAAATATGTAAAACATTGAAAAAGGGGCTGTGAATACTCACTTGATACGTGACAGAATCCAGGAATCTCCCACAAATACTCCGAGATGATCCTACTTCAAACCTATGAACGTAAGGTCACTAGTGAGTTCTCAATCTCGAAGGTTCGGTACTAATTATCCAAATCATCATAAAATGCCTTGCGTGTTTTATTATTAAAACGTAATAAGCGTATGCATTGTCCTTCTTAGATTAAAGTTTCCACAATTTCGTCCCAATAAGTAACGAAAAGGGTTTTAAAGAACATAAACATATTTAGTACATATATATGTATAAACCGAAATTTTATCGTAACGACGATAAGATTAGGGGTCGTAAACGAAATGACAAATATTTAAATGTATAAATATATAGACATAATATATATTTATACTCCACTATTTCATCATAAAATGATGAAATGGGATCAAGAATAAAATGCATAAATATATATAAATATATTATATATATAAACATTCCACAATTTCATCATAAAAGATGAAAAGGGATAAAGAATAAATAAAATGCATAAATAAAGGACATAAATAAATTGCATAGATAAAATATATACTTATATACTCCACTATTTCATCATGAAATGATGAAATGGGATTAGAAATAGTCCTTATAATAAATAATTTGTCCTTCACTGTCCAGAATTTGATGTCACTTTGTGTTCAACTTTTGGTAACTTCCAGGTATAATTAAATCATGAAATTTTATGTCCATTAAGTTCAATGAGTTAGGAAACTTTTGACACCAGTTTCATAATTTTTGGAGAAGTATAAGCACATGAAATAATACACGACGTAAAATCCGACAGAATACTTTGCTGTTTGCATCCGGATTTTGTGAGGACTGTTTGATAAATGAAATCTTTGAGTTTTTAAATGAAACCACTTGGGTTTGAATCTTAACACACTAAAATGAATTCCAGAAAAAGAATCACTCCATTTGGAGTTAAAATGAGTGAGATATGACTCTTTGAAGTGAGGTGTAATTTCTGGCAGCAAGCTGTCCAATCAACACCTTGTGCATGTGCACCCAACTAGACTTTTAAACCAAAATTCTTATTCCTTTGCATGCAAAATCCGATTTGACTCTCATCCATACAAATATTTTCAGTTCCAAACATATTTATGATCCATTTAAAATGCATGCAAAACAACCATCAACTCAAACTTTGAACACTTTTGCAAAAGACCCAATTTGAAGATTGTTGATGTTCTTGCCAAGAACATCAACATGCAACTAAAAATTCAGTATTTTGAGCTCATGCATGTGGGTTTAAATGTGTTTTTAATGATTTTCAAAGGTACATTCATAAGACTCTTGAACAAAAATGATGGATCTCTCAAGATCACTACATGCATGTGTTTATAATGTTCATCTTTGATCTTAACTTTGGTTTGATTTTGGATTCGCCATCTTTTACTAACAAAAGATGTTATGATGGTAAATCTACAAACATTAAGACCCATAAAGATGATTTTAAAAGATGTGAAGAAAGTGAAACAAAAAGATGAAGATCATACTTTTAAAAATGCAAGAATATGAAAAAGACTTAAAAGAATGTGTGTGGATTTTACCCAACACACTTATGTTTACCTTAGATTGCCTTGGACTCTTGTAGTATAAGAGTTTAGGGGCTGGAGTTGTGATGAAGGTTTGAAGGTGGAGAGAGAGAGGGATGATACTTGAGAGAAAATGCAAGTAAAAGAAATGATTCAAAAATGAAATGTAAGGTTTATTTTATAGAAATAGGGAGAGAGGGGGGCGGATTTCACATGGGGGGGTTTATTAATAAAAAAAATATAAATACTAAAGATAAATGTTGTATTATTGGTTAAATATAAAAATACTTGTAATCTCCTAAACTTAAAATACCAAGTAATTATAAAACAAAGTACTTTCATATATAATATGATTGAAATATATAAATTATCAATTACATAAATACTTGTAGTATATAAATATTTTAGGTTGGCATTTTATGAGATTTATGGATAATTTCCTAATTCAAGGATTTCTTAGGCAAAATTTCTCAATTTTTCCTATTGTACCGGGTTTACTGCTAAAATTGCACTGTGTAAACTATGCCATAAAAAAGGAGGTATCCAAAACAGTTCTAACCTGAGATGTGAATTTGACAGTTGTCACAGTCTCCCCCGGTTAGAAGAATTTCGTCCCGAAATTCAAGTGTTACTAGCGTTAACAGGTTTGCTTGCGAAGAGGTGAGGATACTTTTGTAACATGTAATCCTCCCGCTCCCAAGTGTATTCAGGCCCACGCCTTGTGTTCCAATGGACTTTTACTATCGGGATTTTGCTTCTCTTAAGACGCCTGACTTCCCTATCGAGTATTTCCATTGGTTCCTCTACGATGTGCAGTTTATTGTTGATTTGGACTTCTTCCAAAGGCACGGTAACTGCTTCATCAGCTAAACACTTTTTAAGGTTCGATACGTGAAACGTGTTGTGAATAGCACTTAATTCCATTGGCAAATCCAGTTTATAAGCTACCGGTCCAATTCTTTCCGTGATCTTAAATGGTCCAACATACCTTGGACTCAACTTTCCTCTTTTCCCAAAACGAACTGTTCCCTTCCAAGGGGATACTTTTAAAAAGACTCGGTCACCCACTTGGAATTCTAAAGGCTTTCTTCGATTATCCGCATAACTCTTTTGACGATCTTGAGCTGCTTTAAGCCTATCTCTGATGATTGCAATCTTGTCGGTGGTTTCTTGGACAATGTCCGGACTAGATAGTTGTCTATCTCCAATTTCCAACCAACAAAGAGGTGATCGACACTTGCGACCGTATAGAGCCTCATATGGTGCACACTGAATACTAGTATGATAGCTATTGTTGTATGAAAATTCGACTAACGGCAAGTGGTTATCCAAACTTCCTCCAAAATCTATTACACATGCCCGGAGCATGTCCTCCAACGTCTGAATGGTCCGTTCACTCTGACCATCCGTTTGAGGATGATAAGCCGTGCTTAAGTTTAACTGCGTTCCTAATGCTTTTTGGAGTGATTGCCAAAATCGAGA
Source organism: Saussurea involucrata (assembly GCA_033807775.1). Classification (NCBI taxonomy): domain Eukaryota; kingdom Viridiplantae; phylum Streptophyta; class Magnoliopsida; order Asterales; family Asteraceae; genus Saussurea; species Saussurea involucrata. The sequence goes on along the minus strand of CM066320.1, from coordinate 66,117,180 downwards.
TGTAAAACGACTATCTCTATCCGATATAATGGAAATTGGAACTCCATGCCGCGTAACGATCTCCTTGATATAGATTTGGGCAAGATTTTCCATCTTATAATCTTCCCGAATAGGTAAGAAATGTGCGGACTTCGTAAATCGATCTACTATAACCCAAATCGTGTCATGCCCTTTGGCAGTTCTTGGGAGTTTGGTTATGAAATCCATAGTGATTTGTTCCCATTTCCACTGGGGAATCTCCGGTTGTTGTAACAGTCCCGATGGCTTTTGATATACAGCCTTGACCTTTGCACACGTTATGCATTTTCCTACATATATGGCAATATCCTTCTTCATTCCTGGCCACCAATAGTATTCCCTTAAATCCTTATACATCTTGTCCGCTCCTGGGTGAATTGAATACCTCGATTTATGAGCCTCCTCTAAAATCATTTCCCGTAGGTTATCAGCCTTTAGGATCCATACTCTGCCTTTAAAGTAACGTACTCCATCAATCTTAGTTTCAAAACTAGACTCTAAACCATGAAGAGTCTCTTCCTTCAGGTTTTCAGATTTCAATGCTTCGATCTGAGCTTTAAAAATTCGGGTTTTCAAACTTGTTTGAACCAGTGCTCCTAATGCTCGGACTCGTGAAGGTTTTACCCTTTCTTTCCTACTCAGGGCATCGGCTACCACGTTGGCCTTACCTGGGTGGTAACGTATCTCGCAATTGAATCGCTGAGCAGTTCTACCCATCTTCTTTGCCTCATGTTCAGCATCTTTTGATCAAAGATGTGTTGAAGACTTTTATGATCGGTGAAAATAGTACACTTGGTACAATATAGATAATGTCTCTATATTTTCAAAGCGAATACCACAGCTCCGAGTTCCAAATCGTGCGTGGTGTAGTTCTTCTCATGAACTTTTAATTGTCTCGAGGCATAAGCTATCACCTTATCATTTTGCATCAATACGCAACCTAATCCTTGATGTGATGCGTCACAATACACTACAAAATTTTCCGTTCCTTCCGGTAAAGCTAAAATCGGTGCATTGCACAACTTTTTCTTCAGAAGTTGAAATGCTTCTTCTTGTGGAATTCCCAAAACGAATTCCTTCTCCTTTTGGGTTAACGTGGTAAGGGGTTTAGCGATCTTAGAGAAATTCTCGATAAAACGTCGATAATACCCTGCCAAGCCTAGAAATTGGCGAATTTCCGTTGGAGTCCTTGGGGCTTCCCATTTCTTAATGGCTTCCACTTTAGCCGGGGGAGTGTTGTATGATAAGTGTGTAGTCGTCTAAATAATATGACGATATAGATAGAGATAAACATATTAGAGATAGATTATAATTGATATATCTCGTAGTTATCCACTTGTATACCATCCTTATATAAAAAGCTTTTAGTTAATGAGAATCAAATACTTCATTCTCTCTTGTTTACGGTTGTTCTAATTCTCTTTTTTATTTCACAATTTTTAAGATTGGATTTGTTCATAAAACAAGTGTATAGTGTGCTTAAGATTTTTATGAAATTACTTTATAAGTAATATAACTCTCATAAAACTTTCATAACTTTAGTATTTTGGACCTCGTTAAACTTATTTATTAAAATGCAAAGACTATCCACACATCTGCAAGATCATACTCCTTTCACAAGTGTCACATTAGCTTTGCAATAACACCTTCCACACACATGCAAGACCAAACTCATTTCTAAACTAATAAATTATAATATAAATAATTATAATATAAATAATTATAATATAACTAATAAATTAATTATAAAATATAGATAACTAAAATTTTACTTTTGTTTTCTTTTACTATATTTTGTGTAAATATAATTTAATTAACAAATAAAATACATGGATATTTACTTATGTAATTTTTTTGATGTTTGTGTACGTTTATCTATTAGTATTTGTATTTTCGTAATTTTTATATTAATGTACTTTTAATTTAGCAGTTTAAATAAAAAGCATTGCAAAAAAATATCATTTTTTTAAAAATAAAACGTGGGTAATAAATTTTAATAAAAATATTAAAAAAAATGTTCAAATAAACTAATAAATGAATTAAATTTAATAAACATATTAATAATAACTAATATTTAAACAAACTAACTAACTAATTAAATTAATAAATGATTTTGTTTAATATATTATATTGGTTGAAAGACCTTGCACAATTAGCAAAATCATGGTAGTCTTGCAAGGCCTTGCAAAACACATGGCATGTCATGTCATGTCATCTTGCAAGACGTCCGTGGATGCTCTTAGAATTAAAACTAAAATGAATTAAATTATTAAATAGATAAAGAAAATCAAGTGGTTGAGATGGTTTGATTGGTGCGGTTCTGAAGAAGGTAATTGAATAGTCAAATTATAATGAGCCGAAGACTTCGGGAAAGAAATAGGAACCTTCCCGTCTGCGTCGTTGGCGTGTAGAACGACCTTGTCAAACCCCGCGTAGACGGCATTTTGTGGAACTATCCACCCACCCAAATACCCTCCAACATCAATTAAATTACAACACTATCGACACACATTCAACATCGTCATTTGATATTGTAAATATGAAAACTGAGGCCTTATCATATGCAAACAAACCCAATTTCACAAACTATACAAAGCAAATCTCAATCATTTATTTAGGCTAAAAAATATTTAATTTTATAAATATATTAGATATAATAATAAATTCTAATAATTTTTCTTAAATATTTAAATTATAATAAATGAACCGTTATCATTTCTGTGAATTTCTTAGTTGATTAGCTTGTATGGTTTTGCATCATTTACATTAATTTGAGTTGATTTGTCCTCTATGAAAAATACGTATTATTTTTGTTTATTTATGTAAGGCACCGTTCCGTAAAAATAAGTTAGGCTATAAGTTATCTTCCTGATTAGATACTTTAAATATATGTTAATTATTATGTATTAATTATTTTTATAAATAAATATTAATTATTAAAATTTAATAATTTTTAATTAATAAATATCAATTAAAATTAACTGAAAAGTCTTAAATTAAATTTTAAGTATATAATAATATTAATCATATCAATTATTTTATATTATTATTTTTTAATATTAATCAATACCTTTTAATTATCCATTACTTTTGTTTTTTAATTATTACTTGACTATTTTTTTATATTATATGTAATGGTTATTTAAAATCATAAGTTAATCTATATTTTTTCTAAAATTTATTTTAACAATTTCAAATTTATAGTATATATAATAATCACAAATTTTAAATCCTATTAGTTAACATATTATACCATTTAATTTTTATTTACTTCATTGTTTGTATTAATTAACATATTATAATGCTATAATTAAATATTGTAATTGATAAGTTTTTTAAAATGTCATTTTCGTCATTATAAGCTACTTTTTTTCAAACGTGACTTATTCATCAGGTAGCTTATCAGTCACCAGATAGTTTATAAGTTATCAGCTAGTTTATCAACTAGTTTGTCAACCCCGGAGACCCATATACAAACCTACGAACCGACACCTTATAATCGCACATCAAGGATACGTGTAGGTGAAGTATTTGATACGAAGGATGATTTGGCCACACAGGTCGGAATTAACTTCATAGAAGAGAGTTTCGAAAGTAAGACGAAGAAATCCGACAAAAGCAGATACGAGGTTGTATGTGGGAGAGAAAATTGTAATTGAAGGATGTCTGCGAGGTTCGTGGGCTCTAAAGGGCGGGAAGGGCTGCGGATGGAAGATAAGCGAAATTGGGTATGGGAAGTACCAGGTTCGGGATAACCATGTTGACGCGATTGTCGATATGACCGACCATGTTTGTTCATGTCTTCAATGGCAAAAATTTGGGTTACCGTGCGGTCATGCCATCGCTGCTGCAAGGCATATGGGTCGTAGAGATTGCAACGATTTGGCTGTAAATTTCTACACGTCCGAAACTTACCGGGAAACATATCGGAAGGTAATAGATCCAGCTGGACCCCCTGAATCATGGGTGTCTCCACACGACCCTCTTCTGTCATGCTATCCACCGTTAATAACTAAGAACAGAGCCGTGAGACCAAGAAAGAACGACTGACGTCCATCTCGTGGTGAAGATCTGATACAAAGAAAATGTAGTCGATACCAAGCAGTATGACATACTCGTGGAGAGTGTCCAACTCCCCCCCTTCAAGCGTGCCAAGGAGTAGACGTTCAGTTAGCCAAAAAAAGTAGCATGCAGGGCCCGTTGGAGCTAGAACCACATGGAAGTATAAGATATGATAGCATTGATCTGAACATTGATTTTCCTTGATTTTAACGACTAAATCGTGTATGCTAAGTGCTCTTGTTTTTATATATAACATGATTTTATCTACTTTATCGTCCCATGTAATTTAGTAAACATAAGGGATCTAATGTGTAATTTAGCAAAGTTTGGGGACCTAAGTTGTAATTTAGCAAACATAAGAGACCTAAGTTGTATTATAGCAAAGACAGGGACCAAAAGTGAGAATTTGGACCCAAATCGCTGCCCCATCGAGGGCAGGGACCAAAAGTGTAAATATTGGGCTCATTTCGAATGTATGGAAGAGACGAATATAATGGTGTAACTTGTTAAAATTAAAACATATTTTTAACGTATTTTAGTTAATATACAATTATATGTGTTAATATGATGAAGGTATAAAATGAAAATTAAAAAAATAAAAGGTATAAAGTAAACTAATTAAATAATTATAGGGGTATGAAATGAAATTATATATGAAACCCATTTCCACGTCCACACATATTGTCCGCGATCCATAAATTTTCATCGCGGACCAGGGGGTTAAAATGTAAATTTCATCGCGGGAGAGGGCCATCGCGGGTACCGCGGGTATACCTCGAGGGGTGTTTTGGGATTTGGGGCCCATCGCGGGTACCGCGGGTCAAAATCGCGAATTTATGGGGTATTTCGGCAAATTCAAAGAGGTTTGGGGCATTTTAATAACCGATTAATCAATTTGGGGCATTTTAATTAATTTCCCTATATTTTTATACAATGAGGCAATGAGTAAAATTAGAAAGAAATAGCGTTAAAGTCAAGGGTGAAACAAAAGGTATCAGATTTTATTTTAACTGGTTGAAAAACATGAATTAATTGGTTGGAAGATTAGATCAGATATTAAATGGAACTAATACAATCTAATGAATAGCCATTATATCTAATAGATGATATCAAATCAATTATATCATTCATTGAATTGGGTTAGATTGAATTAGTTGTCCAAGTTTATTTGCATTGGATCGATTCACAAAATGCAACATCCAATTAATGATAAGATTAGACGGGTTCCTCCTAAATTTATTAGAATTTTAACCGACAAACACCTCTATTGTTTCTCATATCAATTGTTAGGTTTTGAAGATAAGAATATGCACAATACAAACCGTAGAGGGGGTGAAAACAGTAACTTTAAAGATTAATAACTACTTTTATCATCAAACTTTCATTTTACAATTCAATTACTTATTGTAAAAATCAACAAGTGATTAATTACCTAACAACTTGAACCTTTTGACAAATATAGCCTAAAAGGTCTAAATATAGAAATCTTACTTGTCCTATGTTAACAGTCGTGAGCACTTGATTGAATTTGGGATTTCTCAACTAGTACCAAGATGGCTTGATTTATTGAATGAGCTGCTCTTTTAGCTCAATCTTCGTACGTCTTTCTTTTGCGCACAATGATGGTATTTATACCAATAAAGAAGAGACAAATGTATGCCATGTAGCATTAGCCGACTAGTTTTCGTACACAAATGAAATATCGTGCTAGACGATGCCCTTACAGTACTTGCAGTCTTGGGGTGCCCAAAGGTTTTTTTGTCGGACAATGAACCTTTGTGGTTCACATAGTACTATTATCCTCTTTATCTTCTGAATCGGACAAAACATCTGTTGGATGACTCAATACTTGGCTTTAGTGGTAGAGGGCTTGCCTCGTTGTTAGTGGCTTCCATAACTACTCGATATTCAATGATGTCATTAGCTGGTACAAGATCAAGTACCAAGGCTTCCTACTAATATCTTCATTTTGTGCTCAACGACTCAAGCACATATCTTATTAAAGCATATAGCTCATTTAGTGCAATATGTTCATCATCTAATATCCATTAATGACTCTTGACCACTTCTTTTGATGAATCAAGTATTGATCTTCAATGCTTGTGTCCGTCAGTGGTTGATCTTCGTCATTAGTGATGGTACCATCCCTACCGAGCTTTAGTATGATCAACATAGTCCATTAGTGATAATGCTCCTTAACGACTCACAAAACTTCTCCAATTTTTCACCAAGTGTTGGCTCAATATTTGTGCATCATCATATCACATTTAACCGGGGCTCATCGTAAGGTCGTGTTTTGTCGAATGGAGATGAGTTTTGAATTTTTTTTAAATTCGGTATAACTACTTTGAATTAAGAAAACAGAAACCCTAACCCCTAAAGCTATAAAGTGTAAAACATATTTGATGTAAAATACTTCCCGATGCGTAAACCTTGAAATTAAAAAAACAAATTTATGAATCATTTTGGGTTTTGGGCAACACGAAATATAAGGTGCTAACCAAACCAAATAAGAAAGAAAAGAAATGAGAAACTAAAGACATGTTGAAAACTGTAAGAATCAATTTCAACCATTTAATAAGTTTCATCTAAGACTATATTTGGCAAACTATTTGCTAGCTGATAAACTAGTTAATGAACAAATCATGTTGAGCACAAATAACTGATAAGCATGTGAAATGATCAAATAAGGTATCTTGAAAAAATAGTCAAGTACAATATTGTATAATATAATTAAAACAGATTTCTAAAATAGGGAAATTAATTAAAATGCCAAAAGTCAAACATTGAGTTACCAAAATGCCACAAAAATTTCTCAGTTTACCAAAATGCCCTAATTACCCGCGATGGAGCCCGCGATCGCGGGATAGGGCTGACGTGGCACGAACTTTGGCCACAAATGCCCCGCGGAGCCCCTCAACTTTGGTCGCGGTGCACATTTGGCCCCTGCCCGCGATGGACCAAAATTTTTCAGTTTTGGTCCCTGAAAATTTACACTTTTGGTCCATGTACTTAGACGAATCTTGCATGCTTTTACTGTTTTTTTCCACAAGTATTGTACTTTGAAGACCGATTTGTGGTTGAAATTCATTTGCATGTTTGAGATTTCATCCATAAATATCAGTAATATGCAATTCACAATTCACACTTGTTTATTGCTTTCTTTCTTGATTTCTCTCTTGCTTTCTTTCTTTGAATTGCATTCTCTCTTGATTTCTCTTCTCTCATTTCATCCACAAATGGCATCGTCATCAAACCCTTAGTCTACTCCTGAAAAAATGCCACCTCAAATCGAGGTCGCCATAGCAAAAAAGGAAAAGGAGATAGATGAACTAACAGAAGAGTGGAAAAAAATTATGGACAGGAAGGCAGTCCATTTGAGAAAGATCGAAGAGGAAGACAGGGAGATCAAAAGGATGAAAGGGGATATAAAAGCTCGGGAGGCTCGTGTTCGTCGAGAACAAGAAGCAATTCACCATATTCTGCAAGACTTCGCAATTATTCAAGCGAAGGTAAACGAGAAGCAAGCTTGGATTGATGAAACTAAATCAATTTTTAAGTAGGTGGTGGTTGTTTTAGTTGTTTTGTATTTTTTTGTTGTTTTGTATTTTTTTTTTACTATGTTGTTGTTTGTATTTTTTTGTTGTTGTTAATTTCTCTGAAAAGTAGTTTTAAGCCGCTGAACCACGGTTAGGTTGGATACATCATGCAAGGTCAAGTCAGAGGTTACCTCATTCGGATAAACAAACATGGGGTTTTCTTTGTTAATGACGCTAGATTTTGGTAGCCGTACTCTATCCACGTGGGCCTACTCCTCTTGTAGAATATATGACAACCCCCAACTCATTTGCTAAAGTGTGTCCGGGTTGTGGTACACAATGGCCATACGTGGTTGCAAAAGCAGAAGCCGTTGAAGAAGGGTCAGAAAGATTGAAGATGAAGAGCATGTTGGATGGAATACAAACTAGCTGTGTTATCAATGTTCATTTAAAAGCATATGTATGTGTGTATATATAATATGAATATATATATCATTTACAAACTAGTTGTGTTATCAATGTTCATTTAGAAGCATATGTATGTGTGTATATATATAATATGAATATATATATCATTTACAAACTAGCTGTGTTATCAATGTTCATTTAAAATCATATGTATGTGTGTATATATAATATGAATATATATATCATTTACAAACTAGCTGTGTTATCAATGTTCATTTAGAAGCATATGTATGTGTGTATATATATAATATGAATATATATATATATATATATATATATATTACAAATCAGCGTTCAGATCAACAGTATCATATGTGTTTGTTCCATATGGTTCAAGCTGTGACGGGCCCGGGGTGTGACTGACTGAATGTCTCCTTGGCACGGTTGAAGGGGCGGGATTTGGACACTCTCCACGAGTGTGTCCTACGCATTGGCACCGAGTACATCTTCGTTGTATCGAACTTTCACCACGTGATGGACGTCGATCGTTCTTTCTCGGTCTCCCGGCTCTATTCTTATCCATTAAAGGTGGATAGCATGGCGGAAGCGGGTCGGGTGGATACACCCATGCTGCAGGGGGTCCAGCTGGGTTTATTACCTCCACGTATGTTTTCCGGTAATATTCGGACGTGAAGAAAGGTACAGCCAAGTCGCTGCAATCTGTACGACCCATATATCTTGCTGCAGCGATGGCATGGCCGCACGGTAACCCAGATTTATCCCATTCGCGACACGAACAAAAGTGGTCTTCCATATTCACTATCGCGTGAATATAGTCATCATGCACCTCGTACTTCCCATACCCGATTGCTCTTACCGGCCATGTCGCCGCACGACGCGCCTTGTACTGAACGATATTCTCCGCCGTTGGTGTGAGTGCATTTTGCATCTTAGCTCCTTTTCGGCGTCGAATTTGGTACCACTCTTGTTGAAAGGCCCGAAAGTAGTCCATAAGATTAACAATCGGACATCTACGCGAAAAACGGGAGAGTGTATTCACAGACTCTGCACTATTCGGGGTCAGAATGTCATACCGATGTCCAGGAAAATGGGTCGCGGACCACCTCTCCGATCCAGCATCGTCAAAGACTTTGGCTGCTTCGTCGGCACTATATCGTAGCATATTCATGTACTTGTTAAACTCCCGATCCATATATGCTCTGCATGCCGCCCAATAGACATCCTTGTAGGTGGTAATACGTTTGTCCTTGGATTTGGCGTTCATCTCCAAATGTCGACAGCATATGGCGTGAGGGGCGTTTGGGTACATGACAGAGATTGCGGCGCTTATGGAAGGAGCCCTGTCAGACATAAACACCAACCCTTGCGGGTCTCCGATAGCTTGTCTCAACATGGATATAAACCAAGTCCACTCGTCCCCGGTTTCAGACTTGCCTACGCCGAAAGCTACTGGAACGATGGAGTTATCCCCGTCCATGGCAACCGCCAGGAACATCATACCCAAGTAACGGCCCTTTAAATGGGATGCGTCTATTATCAGGACACGACGTAGATTTGCCAGAAATGTGCGGATCTGCAAAAACATAGGTGGTTTTCCTTTGTAAATGTTATAGTTTATAATGTGTAAACATATGACGTGTTAAAATACGTATCGCGGGTCCAAGGGCCACGAAGCACATCTCAAACCGTCGACGTGAATCGGTCCGTAGCTGTGTGACAGTACCAGGGTTCTGCAGCTGCAAATTATATAAATATGTCGGGAGTCGTTCATACGACTCCTCGAATGTGCCTCTCACCATAAACAGTGCATGGCATCGCGCACGCCAAGCTTGGTGGTAATCAATTGTGACGCCGAACTGCTGGTGAACATCGTGGACGTTGTCCTTTGGACGCAATGACCTGCTAACATCAAGAAATTTGTTTTTCAGCATCGCACCCAAAGTCTTTTTGCCGGCTTGTTTGTGGTGAGGATTAAGTTGCGTCCTCGTACAAGTGTGTTGTAAAGCCCGTGTCCCGGTACGTTTATTAATTAATTTTAATAATTTAAAATGTTTACCTTTTATTGTTTTGGTTTGGTGTCGAAAAGGACCTTATTGCTAACTTGGTTGCAATTTGGGTAGTTATGAGATATCTTTAAAAGTCGAGGGACCATTCCGTATTTATGGTGAAACTTTAGTATTGGACTCGGCCCATGCAGCCGAGCCCTTTTCTCCTTCTCGTTCATTTTCTATGGCCACAACTCCCCTCCCCCATAAGCAAACCCTATCGACCCTTTCTTCTTGTTTCCTGGTGTGGGCAGCCGTGAGTGAGAGAAGTATCGAGAGAGAGTGATCGTGAGATAGGAACGAGAGAGAGAGAGAGGTAGCGAGAAGAGAGAGAGGAAGAGAACAAGAGAAACGAAGAGAGAGAGAGAGAGACGCCGGAGGATCGTCGCTGCTGCCGCCGGAGGTCGCCGCCAACACCACCTTTCGTCGGAGAAGTCGAGGGGAAGAGGGTAGACGTCGCAAGGTAAGTCGTTTCTTCGTTTCGTTTCGCTTTCCTTTCCTTTTCGTTTTTCCGGTGGAACAACCACCGCCGCCCGCCGCCGCTGTGGTGGCCATGAGTGGGCGGCGGGTATTGTCCAGCCTTCGTAAACCATTGTTAGCTAAACCCCAACCCGTAACCTTAATCGCGTAACCGTATTTACAATCGTTATTTTTATGAAAATTAAAGTGTGCTGTCCAGTTTTCATGTAACCATAACTTTTCCGTCGTAACTCCGTTTGAGCCGAAACTGGCGCCCACGGTTCAAGTTCAGGGTCGAGCACGTTTTCCGTGTTTTAGCGGAAAACTGGTTCGGTCTCTAGCTGGGCGAAAAAGTGGTCGCAAGTTCGGTGTTTCGTCATTTTATGTGAAAATTAGTTTTCTGTCCAGTTCGTATTTCGGCCATAACTTTCTCGTCGTAACTCGGTTTGAGGCGATTCTGGTGTCCACGGTTCACATTCTGTGTCGGGCACGTTTTTCGTGTTTTAGCGAAAGGCTGGTTCGGCCCCTAGCTAGGCGGAAAACTTCTGTTTTTACAGCAGGTCGGTAAACCGACAGTGTTGTAATCTGCCACTGTTTCGTCATGGTCATAACTTTCTGCTCGTAACTCGGTTTGGGGTGAAATCGGTGTCAAAAGTTCCCTTTTTGAGTCTAGAAACTTTTCTGTGTTTTGTGCCAAACCCAGTTCGGGACGTAGCATGGGTCGATTTGTCGTTTTATACTGAAAGGTGCTGAATTCCGCTGTTTCGGAAACTGTTTTTGTAAAATCCGTAGTAAATTGTAGAAAAATCGTTAGGAGGCGTATAATATGTCCTTGGAACCCTAACTCAGAGTACTTTCTGGTCATGAAATAATATTGGGAATTTTCTGGGTTTAAGGGGGTCGAAACAGGTCCCGAACAGACCTGTTTTGGGTGAGCAGAATATAGTTTTAGTGACGGTTTAAGCGTGTGTCGTGTCATAGGGTCCGGGTCTCGTATTGACACGTTTTAACATGCGTTTAGGTGCTGGGAAGTGACCGTATTTGTGAAGCTTGAATTGTGTTATTAAGCTGGGCGCGCATTCGAGGTGAGTTCTCTCACTGTGTAGTTAGGGGTTGTATGCATGTCATAATAGTTTGTATGTACTACTGTCTTTGTGGTGTGAACTAGTTGTTTGTGGTGTGTAATATTTGATTGGGTTGAATGCTTGGTATAAATGTGTTACATTACAATTCGGTGGGATCGAGGCCTCGATGGTACTGAGGTGTTGGTTACATTACAATTCGGTGGGACCGAGGCCTCGATGGTACTGAGGTGTTGGTTACATTACAATTCGGTGGGACCGAGGCTTCGATGGTACTGAGGTGTTGGTTACATTACAATTCGGTGGGACCGAGGCCTCGATGGTACTGAGGTGTTGGATACATTACAATTCGGTGGGACCGAGGCCTCGGTGGTACTGAGGTGTTGGATACATTACAATTCGGTGGGACCGAGGCCTCGATGGTACTGAGGTGTTGGATACATTACAATTCGGTGGGACCGAGGCCTCGATGGTACTGAGGTGTTGGATACATTACAATTCGGTGGGACCGAGGCCTCGATGGTACTGAGGTGTTGGATACATAATTACTTGTAGATGTTTACTCGTTTTATGTAACTGTGATGTTGTTGCTTATGTGCGGATAGGGGTGATGTGTATATAATTCCTATATGCGCATGTGTTGGAATTCACTAAGCTTCGTGCTTACCCTTTCCCAATAAACTGTGGTTTCAGGTCCGAGCGGCTTCAAGGCGTGACAAGTACACACTGGCGCGCGAGGAGAGCTGGTTGTTTTATGGTTTTATTAATTAAACGTTTATTCCGCTGTAGTTTTATTATAAAGTTAATAATTATGAGTTTGCAAACGAAACGTTGGGATTCATTTAATGAGTTGTTATAAATGAGTTGTTTATTTAAAAATTTAAATTTGCTTGTAATTTTTGGGACGTTACAACTTGGTATCAGAGCACAGCTTGAGTGAATCAAACACACCTCGGTGTGTTTGGTCTCAAGTTGCGGCTGGAAAATTTTCAATTTCCTTATTAAACCTTTTGGGGAATAAAAGTAAAAGGTAAAAACCCGTTCGAGGAACGGTGATCGAGGGCGCAGTGTGTACAGTCAGCCGGAGCCGAAGGGAAAGGTACAATGCTTAGTGTTTTATTGCTTTCTAGATCATAGAGTATGCATGCTAGATTGCCTGTTGTGGACACTATGCTGTATGTTGAACTACTTGCTATTAAGAATTTATGCTAACTATGATAGGTTACTAAGTGGATGCCCTCTAGGTTGTATGCAGTAAGAGATTTATAGCCTTAGAATATTCGATTTAGTTCTATTGCGCAGCTCTTGTTTGAGTCCAACCGTTCTAGGATAGAGTCTTGTATTCGACTGTCTATTTATTTCGCACTGCATAAAATCGGGTATTCGCGAGGTCACTCGTCATAATTAGTAGGGATTCGGTAGTAGCAAGGGTAGTGGGATAAGAGGAAATTCCTAGGGAGCTAGGAAGGGTGGATGTATATATATGCTGGTGCAGGCATATGGTTAATTATATATTTAATTGTTGTTGTATGATCGGGGTGACCGATGGTTTATTAAGTATACAATCGTGGCTGTCTAATCGGGGAGACCGATGGTTTTATATATACAGTAGTTGTATGAGTTGCCTGTTTAGGATATGTTCTTGAACTGGCATGTGTGGATTAATTATATTATGTGTATAGTTTCGGCGAGAAACTACTTGGACCCTCGGGATGGGACTCGGAACGGGCAATGATAGGCGTGGATGGTAGTAGTAGAGCTCCTACTACCGGAAGCACAGGATCAATGCTCGAGTCGGGGAAGTCACGAGGAATCCAAGGAGTTGGGCGCGAGTGTTGTTAGTGTACGTTGTTATGTGCTAATAACGCGTTGTATTATCTACCCTGAATAGCCGTCACGAGGAGAGACAAATATAGTAGATCCACTGGTACATGTGTGTACTTGACTTGCTTTGATGGGATGATCGTTGGGGTAGTGTCGAAGGCTCTAAACTGGCAGTCGTTGGAATAGAAAGACGATTATAGTATTAGTCACTTGGAGTGACGATAAGGATGATATTTGTTGTAAGCAGATCTTTTCGAACCAAGATGGAAGATTGTGCTAGAGTCATAGGCTTATAGAGCCGACTTTGATTTGAGGAAAAATCGTAGGGATTATTTGACGTAATTTTCCATCTTGCCCTAAGAGGCTTAAATGTCCGGAGGACGATAGTGGATTGGAAAGGTAGAGAGGAGCATGAGTCGAGACGTTGAATGTCGACTAATTCGTACACAGAGTTATTTTGAAAATAGGATTGCATTAACTAATCCTTGTGTTTCCAATCCTTATATGGATTGTGTTTTGAAACTTTGGGAAATGTTTAGCACACACCCAAGATTTCGAATTATAGTTTTGAAAATACTTGAAACCGTTTTATCACGGGAGTTGAAAACTTTGTAAAAGATTGTTTCATTTGATTATTTTTTTTTCAACGGTTCTTTCGGGTACGATAGTATCCGTGTTTTGTGGTGGTTAAGATGTTGGGTAAGTGACTACGGCTTTAGACTCTAACATTGGAACTCCTCCACATGTGTTAGAGTTGAGGCGGAAAGTTACATTCCACGATGTCTGTTTAAAGGCTATTTTAGCGGTTTGTCTAAAATGAGTTTGGAATTCTGGTGTCGCTTAACTTTTCGTTCGAGAGTTTGTGTTACTAAGTGTTTATTTTGCAAATAGTTCAGTGTGTGGATTGATTCATGCGTGACATAAGTGATGCATGGAGGAATTTTGGTAACATTTCATAAGGAGTTGGTTAGTGCGCTTTTTAGTCAGCTAAAGGTTTTATTGACATTTCCATGAAAATGCAATTTATCGACTTAGGGGTATGCATACTGGGGTAACCTTTGTTCTCGACATTTTGATGAGCGAGTCGTGCATGAAAATGTTTTAGTTCTTTTTTGTCGAAATGAAAGACCATTTGATCCAAGGAGTGTTTTAATGTTGTGAACATCATGCTTACGATTAAAATGTGTTATATTTTGGAAATATGAATGCGTAGATTTTTGACATTCGGTTAATTTAGAATTTCCGATCATTTTTTTTTTTGGAAAATTAAAAACTTTTGCTTTGGAGGAAACGAGTATTTTGAGCATTTTCGATAAATACATTTTTAAACTATAATGTTTTGACGTTATATGCCCCAAGTACGAAACTTGAGGAAGTGTTACAAGCTTGCATGCCTGCCCCCAGTTTGAGATTTTATGAGGTTTTAGTCGATATTTCCATTTATTAGAAGCGGACTGGTTTCTGTCGTCAAGTTTGAAACTTACACGAGACAGTTGTGTTTTAACAAAAATATATTTGTAAACCGTGTCATCGTTTTGTGTGATTAGCTGACGCGCGAAAAATTTGTGGCGAACCCTGTGCCACGTCATTTTATGGTTAAAAAGAAGAATTTTTTTAATCAAATGTCGTGAAACTTATTTTTAATTATGTGCACACCTTTGTCGCTCCCTGTTTAAGGTTAAGCGGTTACTTTAAAGAGCACGTCATGAGTCAATCCATACTAGAATCGAGACGGTTCATTTTAAAGAAATTATTTATTACGCTTTGCTTTTGTGTGAGTAAACCGAACTGCAATGGAACGATTTTCAACGTGATTTTTCCTATGTGGGACGAGCGTGTCCAGTTTTGCGTAACTATCGATCTGGTAATAGTAGTTTTATTGCTTACGATCTTTTTGAGATGAAAATCCTGATGTTGAAAATATTTTGTAAATGATTTTGTAAACCATTTGGGGAAATGTGCTTTTAAGTGTCATGTGTCATTTCGAGAATTTTCAGGGTATGAGTCCTTTTGGAAAACTCTTTTGTTTAACCCGTGTTGAGTCTGAGACTAAGGTTGACTTCAGAGTATTGCTTGCTTAAACTTTGTTTAAACGCATTTTCCGACCGATGGGTCTAGCAAGCGTGGAGCATTTTGCTCGGTTTTGACTTGGAGTTAGTCATGGGCCAATTGCCCGGTTTTAATGGCTCGATGTGGAGTCTAGTTGATGAGTTGTTTTGTCGCACTGTTTGGCATTCTTTGCACGTTGAGTGTTTGCATTTTTGGGTGAGTGAGTCAATCCGGAATAGGCATGTTGTTGGTAGGCTGTTTGCTTTGGATCCTTAGACGCGTTAGTCAGTCGTTGGTAATGGTCGGTTGGGTATCTCGGGGTGGGACCCCGGTATTCATGTGTTCTAACCTAGACTTTCCAGTAAGTACTAGGAGGATATAGTTGTGGGCACTTACCTGGGAGGTAGTTCCGGTGTGCTGGGTCTTGAGGCGTTACTTGGGAGGTAGACGTCAAGGTGTATCCTCGATACGGTGTGACTTGGCTTCGTAGAGCAAGTGTGGATGATACGTCGACGGTGGAAGGTAGGTATTCCACGCGTGTTAGTACTGTAGGCCGAATAGTATCGGTTAAGGGATTGATGCCTTTGTTATTAAGAGAATAAATGCGCATCAACCATTTTGAAGTAGGTGGTATATTTAGGTGTCGACTTTTGGGCTTGAGGCCAAACACCTTTAGTATAATCGGAGAGTTGTAGCCGATGTAAGATAATCATGGTGATGGTAGTAGTAACCCTGAAATGATCACTTGTGATGAATGGTTGTGGTGGAATGATCTACGTGTGTGTTAGTGATTTGGTAGTGGGGGATATCTACTTGTGTTAATGTCTAGGATAATACCACGCTTAATTGAGTTATTGTGATCGGTTGGACCGATGTTCGGCGGGTGGCCGATGTTTGTTATTGCAATCGGTTGGACCGATGTTCGGCAGGGGTCGATGTTTTGTTGGTTTAATTTATTGAAAATCTTTGGAGTCTATTAGAATTTGTGGTAGTTAATCGACAGTTAAGGGTAGGAATGATCGTAGTCGGGTATTCTGTAGGGTATATTGGTGAGCACCATTAGAAGGGTTAGAGCTTGAAAGTGGTTTGAGTTTGGGATACCATCAAATGCGAGAGAATTATTAGAAGCTGTTTGCGGACGTAGACTTCGGGGGCGAAGTCTAATTCAAGTGGGGGAGAGTTGTAAAGCCCGTGTCCCGGTACGTTTATTAATTAATTTTAATAATTTAAAATGTTTACCTTTTATTGTTTTGGTTTGGTGTCGAAAAGGACCTTATTGCTAACTTGGTTGCAATTTGGGTAGTTATGAGATATCTTTAAAAGTCGAGGGACCATTCCGTATTTATGGTGAAACTTTAGTATTGGACTCGGCCCATGCAGCCGAGCCATTTTCTCCTTCTCGTTCATTTTCTATGGCCACAACTCCCCTTCCCCATAAGCAAACCCTATCGACCCTTTCTTCTTGTTTCCTGGTGTGGGCAGCCGTGAGTGAGAGAAGTATCGAGAGAGAGTGATCGTGAGATAGGAACGAGAGAGAGAGAGGTAGCGAGAAGAGAGAGAGGAAGAGAACAAGAGAAACGAAGAGAGAGGGAGAGAGAGACGCCGGAGGATCGTCGCTGCTGCCGCCGGAGGTCGCCGCCAACACCACCTTTCGTCGGAGAAGTCGAGGGGAAGAGGGTAGACGTCGCAAGGTAAGTCGTTTCTTCGTTTCGTTTCGCTTTCCTTTCCTTTTCGTTTTTCCGGTGGAACAACCACCGCCGCACGCCGCCGCTGTGGTGGCCATGAGTGGGCGGCGGGTATTGTCCAGCCTTCGTAAACCATTGTTAGCTAAACCCCAACCCGTAACCTTAATCGCGTAACCGTATTTACAATCGTTATTTCCGTCGTAAGTCCGTTTGAGCCGAAACTGGCGCCCACGGTTCAAGTTCAGGGTCGAGCACGTTTTCCGTGTTTCAGCGGAAAACTGGTTCGGTCTCTAGCTGGGCGAAAAAGTGGTCGCAAGTTCGGTGTTTCGTCATTTTATGTGAAAATTAGTTTTCTGTCCAGTTCGTATTTCGGCCATAACTTTCTCGTCGTAACTCGGTTTGAGGCGATTCTAGTCTCCACGGTTCACATTCTGTGTCGGGCACGTTTTTCGTGTTTTAGCGAAAGGCTGGTTCGGCCCCTAGCTAGGCGGAAAACTTCTGTTTTTACAGCAGGTCGGTAAACCGACAGTGTTGTAATCTGCCACTGTTTCGTCATGGTCATAACTTTCTGCTCGTAACTCGGTTTGGGGTGAAATCGGTGTCAAAAGTTCCCTTTTTGAGTCTAGAAACTTTTCTGTGTTTTGTGCCAAACCCAGTTCGGGACGTAGCATGGGTCGATTTGTCGTTTTATACTGAAAGGTGCTGAATTCCGCTGTTTCGGAAACTGTTTTTGTAAAATCCGTAGTAAATTGTAGAAACATCGTTAGGAGGCGTATAATATGTCCTTGGAACCCTAACTCAGAGTACTTTCTGGTCATGAAATAATATTGGGAATTTTCTGGGTTTAAGGGGGTCGAAACAGGTCCCGAACAGACCTGTTTTGGGTGAGCGGAATATAGTTTTAGTGACGGTTTAAGCGTGTGTCGTGTCATAGGGTCCGGGTCTCGTATTGACTCGTTTTAACATGCGTTTAGGTGCTGGGAAGTGACCGTATTTGTGAAGCTTGAATTGTGTTATTAAGTTGGGCGCGCATTCGAGATGAGTTCTCTCACTGTGTAGTTAGGGGTTGTATGCATGTCATAATAGTTTGTATGTACTACTGTCTTTGTGGTGTGAACTAGTTGTTTGTGGTGTGTAATATTTGATTGGGTTGAATGCTTGGTATAAATGTGTTACATTACAATTCGGTGGGACCGAGGCCTCGATGGTACTGAGGTGTTGGTTACATTACAATTCGGTGGGACCGAGGCCTCGATGGTACTGAGGTGTTGGTTACATTACAATTCGGTGGGACCGAGGCCTCGATGGTACTGAGGTGTTGGTTACATTACAATTCGGTGGGACCGAGGCCTCGATGGTACTGAGGTGTTGGATACATTACAATTCGGTGGGACCGAGGCCTCGATGGTACTGAGGTGTTGGATACATTACAATTCGGTGGGACCGAGGCCTCGATGGTACTGAGGTGTTGGATACATAATTACTTGTAGATGTTTACTCGTTTTATGTAACTGTGATGTTGTTGCTTATGTGCGGATAGGGGTGATGTGTATATAATTCCTATCTGCGCATGTGTTGGAATTCACTAAGCTTCGTGCTTACCCTTTCCCAATAAACTGTGGTTTCAGGTCCGAGCGGCTTCAAGGCGTGACAAGTACACACTGGCGCGCGAGGAGAGCTGGTTGTTTTATGGTTTTATTAATTAAACGTTTATTCCGCTGTAGTTTTATTATAAAGTTAATAATTATGAGTTTGCAAACGAAACGTTGGGATTCATTTAATGAGTTGTTATAAATGAGTTGTTTATTTAAAAATTTAAATTTGCTTGTAATTTTTGGGACGTTACAAGTGTGTACGTCGTGCAACTTTTTAATCATTATCGCCCCTCCTTTGGGACCAGTGTGAATCGCGTACAACCTCCACTCACACTTTTCTCTGGCACATTCAACTACGTATCTGCTTTTGTCAGATTTCCACGCGTGACTTTGGAAACCCTCTTCCAAGAACTTGAGTCCGATCTGACTTGCCAAGAGATCCTTCGAATCGAATATCTGACATGCTTTTAACCTTTCACTGCGAATATAAGGTGTATGTTCGTAGGTTTGTGTCTGGGTATGGGAGTCTGGAAGAATAGGGGGCATATCAAAAAAGTCATTTATCTGACTACATGATTTTCTACTAGGGGTATATTCTTCGTGATCATCACTATCGGTGTCTGATCTGTCTATTTCAGAATTACCCGTTCTGAAAACGTGGGTTTCGTCATCAGTAACTCCAGCAGTACGCCCTTCGTGTGGTTGTGGTGGTTGTTGTTGTTGATCCAAACCCTCAGTGATTTGATAATGACCCTCTCTTATATACTTAGTGAAAATTGTAAGTAAACAATATGTATCAGAGTTTCACTATCGCTGATAAGTACTAAGATCTTACAGTACGGCTGATAGGAACTCTCGCTCTTTAGATTAAACATTCAGCGAAACTGTTCACCATAATATTCTGAGTATGTTCAGTACTTATGGTGATCGCTGATAAGTTAGTTGTTTAATTATGATCCCTGAAGACAAGTTTCACGTCAACATAAGTTCTACGCTGAAGTCGAAGATCAAGCTCAAAAACCAGCGACAAGTCTCCTAATGAACTGATGCGGATCAGCGAAGACTCAGATTTGTCCACTCAACGTGAAGTATCAAGTACAAGACTTCAGCTATCGCTGAACTCTATCATTCGCTGATGAAGAATGATAGATCGTTGAATCATCGAAAAGCTGATCATGAAGTCTTCCGTACAAAGTACTTTTTGTCTCATCCACCCTTGCACGACTCCGTACGATATGTCAGAATACAACCTCTTTATTGTCTGAAATCGTACAACCACTCTGATACTACACTGTTCAAACATGCGGCTTCTAAGGTTGTCAACAAAGGTCAATGACATGCAACCAATCAGCTGCTGCCACGTGTAAAGTGTAAACTGCAATGCATTAAATGCATGCAGTATAAAAGAAGAAGAACTCACTTCATTTTTGAAGTAACTTGCTAACTCTGGACAAGTTCATCCTTCTTATCTTGAGATAGGTTATTATTAGTAATTTCCTTCTCCTTCTTAGTGCAAGAAACTTAGTGTTCCAACTTGTTTAGATTTAGGATTTATCCTTAATCTTGTTTCCGCAACAAGCTGTAAATTGTTAATGATTTATCAATAAACAATTTAGAAAAGTAAAATCTGTGTGTTTGTATTCAACCCCCCCCCCCCCCTTCTACAAACTTGTATAACCCTTCGGGACCAACATGTGGTATCAGAGCGGATTTGTTTAAACTCATAAACAAGATCTAATCTATACTAAGATTTCTCTTCCTTGCTATTTCTGAAAATGGCCACCAACACAAACACAAACTATATAGACAATGGTTCTCTTGCAAAACCCCCTAGATTCTCCAGAGATAATTTTAATCTATGGAAAAATATGATGACTCTCTTCCTAGAAGGTGTAGACCCTACTATGTCTTATTATCTTGAAAACGGCCCTTTTATTCCTGTAAGAATTGATGCCGCAGTACATGCCGCTGAGAATAGACCCGCTATTCCAGAAAGGCTGGTACCCAAAGATGTTCATACGTGGACTGACGAAGATAAGAAGAAAGTGGCTATCGACACAAAAGCCAGATCCATACTATCCATGGCTCTTCCTGACGAAGTCTACCATTCCGTCATGAACCTGAAATCCTCAAAAGCCATGTGGGACACAATATGTGTTCAGTATGAAGGTACTGCTGAAGTCCAGGACTCTCGAAAGATCAACCTGGTAAGACAGTATGAAAGTTTCATTTGTGGTAAGAATGAGACTCTCTCTGAAGTTCACCAGCGTTTTAATTGCTTAATAATAGATCTGAAAACTGTTGGTAAGGAATATTCTAACTTTGAAGTGCTGACAAAGTTTCTAGAATGTTTACCTGAAAGCTGAGACAGTTATTCTATGTGTCTCAAGCTGTCAAAAGATCTAAGATCAATGACTCTTGCTACCTTATATGGCACAATGCTGAATCATGAGCAATCAAGCCATCTTAAGAAGAATCTTGTAAAAGATTCCAAAAGCACCCATGTTGCTTTAATCTCAGAGGAACCTTCTACTCAGCGGCCCTCGGTCACTATCACTGAGTTAGAGAGTAACTCTGAAAGGTCATCAGATTATGACTCTTCAGATGATGATGAATCTTTTGCTCTCCTAACTAAAAAGTTCAGGAGATTCGCCAAAAAGAAAATGTTCAGAAAGAACAAACCTCTTTCTATAACTGATAAGCCAAAATCATCAGCTACTGTTGATAAGGATACTGCTACTTGTTTTAACTGCGAAAAGATTGGACATTTCGCTAACGAGTGCAGGTCTAAGAAAGTATCGAGAAACTCAGCGTTTCCCAAGAAATTTTTTATTCCCAGGAATAAAGATGACAAATATTCTAAGCTGAAAGAAAAATATGCAAAGCTGAAAAGCTTCAAGAAGAAAGGCAAAGGCCTGATGGTTTATGATTGGGCTGCTTCTGAAGAAGAAGAATCATCATCTGACTCTGAAGATGATGAAGCCAATCTCTGTCTTATGGCAAAGATTGAGGATGAGGAAGAAAGTTCAGACATTCCCTCTACTTCAACCTCTGCTATTCAGGTATCACCTTCCTTCTTTACAAATATTGCAAATATTGATGAAGCTGATAGTCTCCGCAAAATCGATCTCTTGACTAGAAGCTTATATGAAGCCATGAATGGCAAAACTATAGTTGAAAACCAAAACCTTGATCTCGCTGAACAACTTAAAAACTGTCACCTTCAAATAGAAAAACTTTCTAAAATTGAAGAAGATTTTAAAGATCAAGTGCATTAAAATCAGCTAGTCAAAATCGAACGAGCAGAAGCTATCGCTGCTTTGAAAGCTGAAAAAGCTACTGTTGAAGGATGGTGTAACTCTTCAACAAAGATCACTGAGATAATCAAGTCTCAGATACCCCTGAGTGATAAACGTGGTCTTGGTTACAAATATGAAACTCAAGAACCAACCACTGATCGTTCCATGCTCTTATTTGGAACTTTCGTATCCTCAGTCGCTGACACTTCATCCTCTCAGTGTTCGTCCTCCAGAGTCCAGACCGCCTATCCCTGAGGAAATCTCTGCCTCTTCAAAAGGTAAAGAGAAAATGGTTTATCCAAAACCTACCTCTGTCTTTAAAGATAAAGGTAAAGGAATTGCGTTGAACCAAAATCCTCAGAAGGGTACTTTAGTACCAAAGCTAAATGCTTCTAAAGCTTTAGTGATTTATTCCTCTGGATCAAGGAATCAGATCTCTGGATCTACTCAGCGTGGGTCTATTCAGCGATCTACTCCTAGACTCAGAGTGGATGTCCTTGGTAAGAAATCTGAAGAACCAAGTGTTCCTCCCATTTCTAAAGCCAAAAGCTTATTTGGTGCTGGTCCTTCTAATTCAAAATCTAAAGCTCGGCATTCAAATAGTCCTAGAACTATTTAGTTATAGGAAATGTTATCACTGTGGACTCACTGATCATATTGCTAGTAAGTGCCCCACAGCCACCAAAGCTGATAAGATAGCTAAGGTGAAGATTTCCCCCAAGGCAAAGAAGACTACTGAGGTTAAGAAATTAACCAAAGTGAAGACTCGCAAAGCTGAATCTTCAAATGCTGTGAAGATTGTTGATCCTTCCATTCCAACTGCTTCCACTGACAAACGTGTACACATTGTTAAGTGGGTACCCAAGAAAAACTAATCTACCTTTGTGATGCAGGTTCAGAAGGGTATCTGGTATCTCGATAGCGGATGCTCTAGACACATGACTGGAAAGAAAAGTCTGCTCGCTGAATACAAGGAAGAGAAGGGTCCCTCTGTGACTTTCGGTGGAAATGGAAAAGGACATACCCGAGGGTTTGGTGTACTCTCTAATGGTACAACCACCTTCAGAAGAGTCGCATATGTTGAAGGGCTGAAGCATAATCTGTTAAGCATCAGTCAGCTTTGCGACAAGGATAACAAAGTAATCTTTACCAAGGAATCCTGCTTTGCCACTGACAAAAAGGAGAAGATAGCTCTCAGCGGTTATCGTTTGGAAAATGTTTATGTAATAAACATGGACTCAACAACCACTGAGAACTCCTATTTCTTCTCAAAAGCCTCATCTGATGTCAACTGGCTATGGCATAAGAGGCTTTCTCATCTGAATTTCAAGACACTGAACTCTCTTTCTTCAAAAGAGTTAGTTACTGGTCTACCTCAACACTCATATGCCAAAGAGTCTTTATGTTCATCATGTGAGAAAGGGAAGCAGACCAAAGCAAGCTTTAAATCAAAGCAAGCCTCCTTAGTGTCATCTCCTCTACAACTACTCCATATGGATTTGTTTGGCCCTGTTAACAAACAATCCATCGCTGGAAAAAATATACACTGGTCATAGTTGATGAATTCTCTCATTATACATAGGTTATATTTCTCCGTTCCAAGAGTGACACCCCTGAAGAACTCATCACATTTGTTCGGAAGATGGAAACCCTGAACAATTTGACCGTTCGCTCAATAAGGAGTGATCATGGGACTGAATTCAAAAACAGTTCTCTTGATTCCTTCTTTGAGAGCAAGGGTATTTCTCACAACTTTTCTTCAATGAGAACACCACAACAAAATGGAGTCGCTGAAAGAAGAAATAGAACAATTATTGAAGCTGCACGTTCAATGCTCAGCGATTCTCACCTGCCTACTCAGTTTTGGGCAGAAGCTGTCAACACTGCTTGTTTTACGCAAAACAGGTCGCTGATAGTCAAAAGATTCAATAAAATAGCCTATGAACTATTTCATGGGAGAAAGCCTTCAATCAGCTTTCTTCACATCTTTGGATGTCCGTGTTTCATACTGAACAACAGAGATGCCCTTGGAAAGTTTGATCCTAAGGCTGATGATGGAATCTTTCTTGGATACTCCTCAATTTCCAAAGCCTTCAGAGTCTTTAATCGAAGAAGACAAATTGTTGAAGAAACAATTCACGTCACGTTTGACGAGTCCCGTTCAGCGAACTCTAAACCGTCCGCTGATACTGAAGAACTGAATCAATGGATGTTTTCTCATCTTGGTGATTCAGAAGATATTCCCACTCCTCGTGCTCACACAGTTGAAGATGATGGTCCAACTATCATTACAAATATGCAGAATAGTGAAGCTGAAACATCATGGGTCTCAGCTGTTACTATAAACACTATACCTGCTTCTGAAACCAATATCTCAGATATTCCATCCACTTCTCAGCAATCAGTGAATATAATGACAACTGCATCCATTCCTCTCTTGGCTGATACTCCAGACGTCGCTGAAGCTTCATCTTCAGCTCCTCCAGTTCAGGTTGAGTCAGCGTCTCACGCTCCGGCTCAGCGATGGACTATAAATCACCAAATTGATCAAATTCTTGGTGATCCAAACGCTGGTATTCAGACTCGACGAAGTGCAGGTAATATTTGTTTATTTGTAAATTTTATTTCACTAACTGAACCAAAGAAAGTAGATGATGCCCTCAAAGATCCAAACTGGGTCAGCGCCATGCAAGAAGAGCTGACAGAATTCGAAAGAAACAAAGTTTGGAAACTTGTTCGAAGACCAACTGACAAAACAGTGATAGGCACTAAATGGGTCTATCGAAACAAGTTGGACGAACATGGAACTGTAACCCGCAACAAGGCTCGTCTCGTTGCTCAGGGATACAGACAAGAGGAAGGCATAGATTATGACGAAACATTTGCTCCAGTAGCAAGATTAGAATCTATTCGTCTATTCTTAGCATACGTTGTACACAAAGACTTCAAAGTATATCAGATGGATGTTAAGTCAACGTTTCTAAATGGAAAGCTGAATGAAGAAGTCTATGTGGAACAACCTCCAGGATTCTCAGATCCTAAGCATCCAGGTTATGTTTATAAACTGGATAAGGCACTTTATGGCTTAAAGCAAGCTCCACGTGCATGGTATGACACTCTTTCTACTTATCTCCATATTGAAAAATTTGAGCGAGGCAAAATAGACAAAACTCTATTTTTCAGGAAAGTAAAAGGTCATATCATTCTTGTTCAAATATATGTTGATGATATTATATTTGGCTCGACTAACCCTGATCTCTGTACTCGTTTCGCTGATAGAATGAAAGATGAGTATAAAATGAGCATGATGGGTGAACTAACATATTTCCTTGGTCTACAGATAAAACAAAATGAAAAAGGAACTTTCATTAATCAGGGAAAGTATGTTAAAGATATGCTGAAGAAATTCGACTTAACTGAAAGTTCAGCTATGAAAACCCCTATGGCACCACCGTTGACACTTGATAAGGACACTAAGGGTGTTCCTGTCAATGTCACGCTGTACCGTGGGATGATCGGCTCACTATTGTATCTTACAGCTAGCCGACCCGATATTATGTTTGCAACATGCTTGTGTGCACAATATCAAGCTGAACCTAAGATATCTCATATGAAAGTTGTAAAGCGAATTTTTCGATATCTTAAGGGTACAGCGAATCTAGGTCTTTGGTATCCCAAAGACTCAGGATTCGATTTAATCGCCTATTCAGATAGTGATTTTGCAGGTTGCAGAATGGATAGGAAAAGCACCACAGGAGGATGTCAGCTCCTGGGTGGAAAGCTGGTAAGCTGGACAAGTAAAAAGCAAAACTTAGTGTCCACTTCCACAGCTGAAGCTGAGTATGTAGCCGCTGGAAGCTGTTGTTCTCAGTTCTTGTGGATGAGAAATCAACTATTGGACTATGACCTTCAACTCTCAAATATTCAAATCTATTGCGACAGCACAAGTGCCATCGCTATAGCTAATAATCCAGTGCTACACTCAAAGACAAAACACATCGAAATCAGGTATCACTTTATCAGAGATCATGTGATGAATGGTGATATAGAACTTCACTTTATCCCAACTGATTATCAGTTAGCTGATCTGTTCACCAAACCTCTTGATGAGACAAGATTCAATTTTCTCATCAGCGAGCTTGGAATACTGAACTTTGAAGGATAAAATCTTCAGCAGTTCACATTTGATCAGCGATAGGATAAAATCAACTTGTATAACCCATTCTATCCTCCTCTCTATCCTGATTCCCTGATATCAAGGTATGTTTTTCTCTCTGACAAATCGCATGTAAATGTAAGATTTCAAAACAAATCTCATCGCTGAATATCTCTTCCTTATCAGCGATACTTTGAAATTTCTTAAAACCAACTGATATTTCTATTCAGTGCTTCATGTTTTCAAAAGTGTCCCTGAGTTTTCAAAACCTCAGAGACAACCAAGAATATGAAAGGACAGTTGTGACGTCATTGCAACGGATAAACCCAGACACGTTCTTCTTTCTGACACACGTTTGCACGTTTCGTTTACTTACCAATCAAATGCAAACACGTGTCCGTGTCATGATGAAAATCTTTTCCCGCTCAAGATTTTCTCTTTCTAAAATCTCTCTATATAAACAAATTCTTCGTTTATATTTTTTCCCTTACGCGAACTTCTCCTCCAAGCAAAGAAAGAATTCACTGTTGCATTTGGCTCTCGATTTTTCAAGAACAACTGTTCATCTTCTTCAAACATCAAAGGTTAATATGTTCTTATTATTTACCAAATGCAAATAACTTGTTTCTGATCTTCTCATTGTTTTAACAAGATCAAACAAAAGAACTTCTTAAAAATAAAATCATTTTCTTTCATGGTTTTATGAACACAACCATTTCATGGTTGTTATTCAAGTTTAAATGCAAAAATCTTAAACTTGTTCTTCACACATTCGTTTTTCCAGAATCCCTATCTTCAAAGGAAACTGGAAAACAAGATTTTTATTGGGTTTGAAATTTCGTTTTTTTTTTAAACAAAAACCCTAATCTTCATTAAGACATTTTGTCTGAATGAAATGGACAAAATTCGAACCATCTTATTGGAAAATCTTTCCACGTTAAGATTATTCTTATTTGTTAATCTTTGGTTGAACTGATAATACAGAAAATGGCATCTTCTGACATTCCCAAGAACACCATCGCTGAAAACACTGCTGCTGATGAAACTGCTGAGGAAGTGGACATCTTCAAGGCTCCTCAAGTCAAGTTTGCCCTTGACAAACTGGATTGGACTAAGGTGAACAACCTCTATGCGCTTCTCGAGTTTCCTCCTCGAAAGCAAGTCACACATCTAGCTGATGCTGTGAACTTCCTAAAGAATTGCTGCATCTCCACAGCCCTGACCATAACACCTCCTGCACATCAGCTTTTGCTCTCACAATTATGGTACTCAGCCAGACACTCTCAGCTACCCTCAGCCAAAGACCCCTCCAAAACAATCGATTGCATCCTCTGCGATATCGAATATGGCACCATGAAGATTACCCATGCCATAATTCGCAAAGCTCTCAGCCTTCCCATCGCCACCAAGGAAAAACCCTTTGTTTCCCTCCCTGACCCCAAGAAAAACTCAGACAGGGAAGCCATCATTGCATTTTTCGATGCAATGGGCTATGTATGGGAAATTGGCAGAGACATGAAGCCCGAGAAGAAGCTGACGATTATCAAGAAATCAAAAATGCCCAGCGAGATGAATTTCATCTTCGCCCATTTGATCAGCTGCATGACTGCCAAGAGCGGCTCCTCTGACCAAGCCGCTAAGCCTCAGCAAGCAATGGGATATGCTTTGCTGAAAGGTCTCAACATAGACTGGGCATCGATTCTCTATGATGACCTGGTTCTCAGAGTGGACACCGTCGCTGACAGACCTCCATGGGTTCCATATCCTCGGTTCATCAGCGCTATTTTCCAAAGAGGCCTGAAAGACAGCTACCCAGAAGAGGGTGACCTGAAACTCTCTCAGGTCGGCCCTAAAATACTTGACTTCAAACCAGTGGCGAATGAGGTACGTCTTTCTACACTCTTGACTCTTCTTAACCCTACTACTTCTTCTACTTCTGCAGCTCCTTCAGCGGACAAACCCACCGCTGATACCCCAGCTGCTACCTCCATTCCTCTTAAAAGGAAACATTCTGACTCCCAACTTGGTTCCAAAATAACTAAGAAGACCAAGGAGCAACCCAAGCAATCTCCTGCTAAAAACTCCTCAGCTCCTCCTATTGAGTTGAAGGAAAGTTCAGTGGTACGCTCTGCCACACCTGAACAAGGCATCCCTTTAATCCCGACCTCAGCATCTCCAAACGTTGAGGTTACAAACTTGGAAACTACCCAACCTCCCTCAGTCTCTCAAAAGACTGATGAAGTGATTCTCAGCGATTCCAATGCTGAACTCGGTAACCAACCTCCTTTCTTACCCTTCGCTTCTCCCTCCACTCATTTGGACACCACTCCAGTTATCACAGCTGCACCTGTCATTCCTCAAGAAGCTAAAGGAACAGACGTTCCTTGGCTCCTCAAAAGCTAAGTGAAGAGGATCAAGAAAAGGGAGATGCAATGATCAAGAGACTCGAAGATCAGCGAATCATTCTGAAGCGTGATCAACTTCCTTCCGTTCCTCCAAAGTTCAGAGTTTCCCAAAAGGAATACAAGGAACACCTCAGAGCTGAACGCTTAATCGCTGAAAGAAAGGAAGCTGAAGAAAAAGATAGAGAATACGCCATCAAGCTTACTCAACGATCAATAAAATACCCCAAGCTGAAAAGAGTTCCCATTGATGTTCAACGTCAGCTATGGGATGATGCTCAAAAGATCGTTAGAGAAAAGACTAAGGTTTCTGACACGACCTTGGAATGGGCTAAACAAATGCTGGCCTATCGATCTAGACCATCCAAAATCCTCAAAGCAAACATCAGAGGAAAACTGTACGCCGACGTTCCTGTTGTTGAAGTGGATGTCTACAGAGATGACAAAACCAAGCAAACTTTCTATGCTGCTACCTTAGAAAAGTTTGGTCTCTCTGAATGGTTAGAAACAAAATTAGCCATTCAGGGATCGCGCTCAAAGTTCAAAAGCCATGTCGAGAAGATCTTAAACAAACAAATCGACCTGCTTTCTTCTGCTGTGGATATTCCTCCTCTTCCTCAACAAAGAAAAGTCTCTGCTAAGAAAAAGAAAGTCTCTGATTCAAGTCCTCCTATACGGAATGAAACAGGTATTGGTTTCTCTCGTGCTGAAGTTCTTGGCCCTGATGCTGATCTCTCAGCGCTTGACACCTCCCTACCACCTGGAGAAACTTTCATTCCTGGCACAGTTGTAAGTGATCCATATGTGTAAAGCCCGTATCCCGGTATGTAATTTCTTTGTTTTAATTCTTTTTTAAAAGTTTTATTTATCATGGTTTCCGTTAGCGGGGTTAGACGAATTGGACCTAATAGTTAAATATGTCAAGACGTGGTTAGTTTGCGAGAAGGATGTAGTGAGGGACCAAAATTGTTAAGGGGCCAAAAAGTGAGAGTTTCGGCCCATGCAACCCAAACCAAACCCTTGTATCATTTTTTTGGTGTGGTGTTCGTGAGTAACAAGAAAAAAGGGATGGAGCTCAATATTTTCGTATTTTGAAAACCTAGCTGCAGAAAACTTCTGTTTCCCGGAGATTGAACGGTCGGATCGTCGTGATTTTTGGTGAGCAGTTTCACGACATCTTCATCAACATTCTGGACGGTGGGATCGTGGTTTTGAGATCCGGAGGTCATGGTTTCGTGGGGTTCTACACAGCAGTAACTTTGTGGTGATTTTTCTCCATTCTTGCTCTATTTTGGTTCCATACATCTTGATGTGCTTATTTCCAAGTGTATGATGGTTTTGTATGCCTCTAGTATAATCTAGAGAAGACTTTGTATTGCTCTAATATTGGTGGTAGTGGATTTGAAGCGGCTCTAGTAGTCCCGTGGTTTTTACTCTCGATTTTGAGGGGTTTTCCACGCTAAAATTTTGGGGTCTCATTGTGGTTGTTGATTGTATGTTTGGGGGTTGTTTTTACTTGCACTTAGAATACCCTATTTGTTTGCATCCTCAAAGGTTCATTCGGGTCTGTTTGGGTTAAGCTATGGCTTAATGGGTTACTAAGCATTATTTGTCATTTTATGTGAAACTGCAGTTTCTGTCCCTGTTTTTGTATCGAGTATAACCTCTGCTAGGAATGTCGGATTGGGATGAAACCAGTGCCAAAAGTTCCCTTTATGAGTCTAGTAAGTTTCTTTTGTTTTGCGGAAAAATCAGTTCGGACCGTAGCTAGTGTCAAACCGCTGTTTTGTAATGAAAGGTGCTGTTTTTCGCTGTGCAGTTAACCGGTTTTGTAAAATCCATAATAAATTGTAGAAAAATCGTTAGAGCGCGTGCGATATGTCCCTGGAACCCTAAGACATTGGACTTTGTGATTATGGATTAATATTTTTGGATTTATCAGTTTACAAGGGGTTAAACAGGTCCCGAACAGACCTGTGTTTTTAGAGTAAAAGCTGGAATGTGTATGTTATAATTTAGTAGTCGTGGTTTTGGGTTGG
Organism: Saussurea involucrata; assembly: GCA_033807775.1. Taxonomy (NCBI): domain Eukaryota; kingdom Viridiplantae; phylum Streptophyta; class Magnoliopsida; order Asterales; family Asteraceae; genus Saussurea; species Saussurea involucrata. The sequence goes on along the minus strand of CM066320.1, from coordinate 66,086,497 downwards.
GGCGTCACTTTGACATTTGTTAACACGTAATTAGGTGGGAGAAGGTGAGTGAAGTTGGCCGGCTTGTGATTGCGGTTGCGGATACTCGCGTTGCTTTAAGGTGAGTTCTCTCACTGTGTAGTTAGGGGTTGTATGCATGTCATAGTAGTTTGTATGTACTACTGTCTTTGTGGTGTGAACTAGTTGTTTGTGGTGTGTAATATTTGATTGGTTTAAATGCTTAGTATAAATGTTTTACATTACACCTCGGTGGGACCGAGGAAGTGGAAAGAAACGTTGTGGGAACTCGGCGTGACGAGTGTGTTACATTACAACTCGGTGGGACCGAGGAAGTGGAAAGAAACGTTGTGGGAACTCGGTGTGACGAGTGTGTTACATTACAACTCGGTGGGACCAAGGGCTCGGTGGGACCGAGGAAGTGGAAGGAAACGTTGTGGGAACTCGGTGTGACGAGTGTGTTACATTACAACTCGGTGGGACCGAGGGCTCGGTTGGACCGAGGTGTTGGATACATAATTACTTGTAGATGTTTACTCGTTTTATGTAACTGTGATGTTGTTGCTTATGTGCGGATAGGGGTGATGTGTATATAATTCCTATCTGCGCATGTGATGGAATTCACTAAGCTTCGTGCTTACCCCTTCCCAATATCTTATGATTTCAGGTGCGAGTAGCAGTCGGGCATGACGGTACACACGGGCGCAAGGCGAAGGCTGTTTAAGTTTAACTTTTTAAATGGGGATTTAATTATATAACTTTTCCGCTGCTTAAATTTCATTTGACGGTTTTAATTAACGACATTTATTTTTATTGTAATGGGATTTGTTAACTTATGGTTTGATTGTAACGAAATGCATTATTTTTAAAATTTTAAATTCATTGTAATTTTTGGGACGTTACAACTTGGTATCAGAGCACAGCTTGAGTGAATCAGACACATCTCGGTGTGTTTGGTCTCAAGTTGCGGCTATGAAATTTCAATTTCTTTTACTAAAATCTTTTAGAATAAAGGGAAAAGGAAAACCCGTTTGGGAAACGGTGATCGAGGGCGCAGTGTGTACAGTCAGCCGACGCTATTTGGGAAGGTACGGTACTTAGTGTATTTATTGCTTTCTAGGCATAGGGTATGCATGCTAGATTGCCTATGTTGTTTACACTGTACTGTATGATGGCTGCTTGCTGGTAGGAATCAATGCTAGTTATAGTAGGTTGTTAAGTGAAGGCCCTATAGGTTGTATGCAGTAAGAATCATATAGCCTTAGAATATTTGATTTAGTTCTATTGCGCAGCTCTTGTTTGAGTCCAACCGTTCTAGGTTAGAATTTTGTATTCGAATGTCTATTTGATTCACGCTGCATGCGACTGGGAATTCGCGAGGCAACTCGTTATGGCTAACAGGGATTCCGTTGTAGCAAGGGTAGTGGGATGAGATGAAATTCCTAGTGAGCTGGGAAGAGTGTTTACATATGAGTATGTATGCTATATTGCTTTCTAGAACATAGGAGTATGTGTGCTAGATTGTTTGGTGCTTATTACACTGTACTGCATGTTTGTTGTTTGCTAATAGGAGTTCATGCTAGCCTTGATAAGTTGTTAAGTGAATGCACTATAGGTTGTATGCGGTAGGAACCAAATAGCCTTAGAATGTCGGATTTAGTTCTATTGCGCAGCTCTTGTTTGAGTCCAACCGTTGTAGGATAGAATCTTATATTCGAATGTCTATCTGCTTTTACACTGTGTGCGACTGTGCATTCGCGAGGCGACTTGTCATGACTAGTGGGGATTTCGTCATAGCAAGGGTAGTGGAGTTGGGTGGAATTCCTAGGGAGCTAGGAAGAGTGTGTACATATGCCGGTGCGGGCATATGTGTGTAGTTATCGGCGAGAAACTAGTTGGACCCATCGGATGGAACTCGGAACGAGTGATGATAGGTGTGGAAGGTAGTAGTAGAGCTCCTACTATTGGAAACACAGGATCAATGCTCGAGTCGGGGAAAGTCACGAGGAATCCAAGGAGTTGAGCGTGAGCGTTGTTAGTGTGAGTTATTATGCGCTAATAACTCGTTGTAATATCTACCCGGAATAGCCATCGCAAGGAGGAACGACTATAGTAAACCTACTAGTACAGGTGTGTACTTGTTTTGCTTTGATGGGATGATCGCTGGGGTAGTGTCGAAGGTTATAAAATTAGTAGTTGTTGGAATAAAAGGACGATTCTAGTATTGATCACTTGGAGTGACGATAAGGATGATGTTTGTTTCGGGCCAAGATGGACGATTGTGCTAGAATCATAGGCTTATAGAGCCGACTTTGATTTGAGGAAAAATCGTAGGGATTATTTGACGTAATTTCTTAACTTGCCTAAGAGGTTTAAATGTCCGGATGACGTTAGTGGACCGGAGAGATTTGGAGGAGTAGGAGTCGAGGCGTAGAATGCCGACTAAGTCATTCACAAAGTTTGACTTTGAAATAGATTGCATTAACAAATTCTCGTGTTTCAAATCATTTTATGGATGGTGTTTTGGAATTTTGGGAAATGTTCAGCACACACACAAGATTTTGAAATATGGTTTTGGAAAGTGTATGAAATCGTTTTATCACGGGAGTGCAAACTTTGTTAGAATTTGTCTCATTTCATTATTTTTCCAACGGTTCTTTCGGGTAAGATGATATCCGTGTTTTGTGGTGTTTAAAATGTTGGGCAAGTGACTACGGCTTGTGACTTTAACATTGGAACTCCTCCACATATGTTAGAGTTGAGACGGAAAGTTACATTCCACGATGTCTGTATAAAGCTATTTGAGTGATTTCGTTAAATAAGTTTTGTTTTACGGCATGTTGAGTCGTGTGGGTTTAATTTCACGAGGTTCATATCTTATTTGTTTATGTGACCATTTGGAGAAATCTTGGAAATCAATTTAAAGAACCCCACCTTTTGAGATTTAATGAGGTTTTAGTCGATATTTTCAAATGATGGAAACGGATTGGTTTTTATCTTTAAGTTTGAAACTTACACGAGACAGTTGTGTTTTAACAAAAATATATTTGTAAACCGTTTCATCGTTTTGTATGACTAGCCGGCGCGCGCAAGATTTGTTGGTGAACCCTGTGCCACGACATTGAATGTTGAAAAAGAGAAATTTTGGGGTCAAATGTCGTGGAACTGATTTTGAAATTATGTGCACACTTTTGTCGCACCCGGGGTAAGGTCGAGCGGTTACTTTAAATACATGTCATGAGTCAATTCATGCTAGAACCGTGACAGTTCATTTTCAAAGAAATTATTTATTTCGCTTTACGTTCTGTGAGTAAACTAAGCTGCAATGAAATAGTTTTCAACATGATTTTCATATGTGGGACAAGCGTGTCCATTTTTGCGTAACTACCGACCTGGTAATAGTAGTTTTATTGCTTACGGTCTTTTTGAAATGAAAAAAAAAATAATAATAAAATCTTGACGTTGAAAATATATTGTAAACCATTTGGGCAATGCGCTTTTAAGTGTTATGTGTCATTTTGAGAATTTTAAGGGTGTGAGTCCTTTTGGAAAACTCTTTTGTTTAACCCGTGTTGAGTTTGGGACTAATGTTGATTTTAGAGTATTGCTTGCTTAAACTTTATTTAAACGTGTTTTGACCGACTATGGGTCTAGCAAGCGTGGAGCATTTTGCTCGGTTTTGACTTTGAGATAGTCAGGGGTCAATTGCACGGTTCTAATGGCTCGATGGGGAGTCTTGTTGTTGGATTGTTTTTGTTGCACAGTTTTTCATTTATTGCACGTTGAGTATTTACATGTTTGGGTGAGTGAGTCATTCCGGGATAGGCATGTTGTTGGTAGACTGTTTGCTTTGGATCCTTGGTCATGACAGTCAGTCGTTGGTAATGGTCGGTTGGGTATCTCGGGGTGGGACCCCGGTATTCTTGTGTTATGACCTTGACTTTCTAGTAGGCACTAGGAAGATATAGTCTTGAGCACTTACCTGGGAGGTAGTTCCGATGCGCCGGGCCTTGAGACGTACCTGGGAGGTAGGCGTTAAGGAGTATTTTGATACAGTGTAACTAGGCTTCCTAGAGCGAGCGTGTGGGATAAGTAGACGGTGGAGGATTGGGTATTCCACACGTGTTAATATGGTAGGCCGAATAGTGTCGGTTAAGGGAAGGATGCCCTTTGTAATTAAGAGAATAAATGCGCAATAACCGTTTTGAAGTAAGTAGTATATTTAGGTGTCGACTTTTGGGCTTGAGGCCAAACACCTTTAGTGTAATCGGAGATTTGTAGCCGATTTGAAAATAATTATGATGATGGTAGTAGTAACCCTGAGATGCTTATTTGTGATGAATGGTTATGGTGGAATGACCTGCGTGGGTGATTATAAGTTTACTGGTTTGATGATCTGTGTGAAATAATTTTGGGAGTCTATTAGAACTCGTGGAAGTTAATCGGCAGTAATGGTAGGAATTATCGAATTCGAGTATCCTGTAGGGTATGTTGGTGAGCACCTTTAGGATGGTTAGAGCTTGCAAGTTGAATCGGGATGTATGGAACATCTAAGGTTGGGAGGCAACCGAAGTCGTTTGACTAGGAATGAATTCAGTTGTTGGAGTGTTCTTCCGATCATATTTCCAATGTCCGTGAAGGAGTTTTGTTAGTAAGAAAAGTATTCGAGAAATTCTAGACGGGGTGAGAAATTTAGATTCTAGTTGAGGAAAGTCCAGTGGCAGCACAGAAAGGGCTCCGAGTGGACTTGGGAACCCGAGGTTGAGATGTGGTAAAGCTATCCAGAGCTGTTTGCGGACGTAGACTTCGAGGACGAAGTCTAATCCAAGTGGGGGAGAGTTGTAAAGCCCGTATCCCGGTATGTAATTTCTTTATTTTAATTCTTTTTTAAAAGTTTTATTTATCATGGTTTCCGTTAGCGGGGTTAGACGAATTGGACCTAATAGTTAAATATGTCAAGACGTGGTTAGTTTGCGAGAAGGATGTAGTGAGGGACCAAAATTGTTAAGGGGCCAAAAAGTGAGAGTTTCGGCCCATGCAACCCAAACCAAACCCTTGTATCATTTTTTTGGTGTGGTGTTCGTGAGTAACAAGAAAAAAGGGATGGAGCTCAATATTTTCGTATTTTGAAAACCTAGCTGCAGAAAACATCTGTTTTCCGGAGATTGAACGGTCGGATCGTCGTGATTTTTGGTGAGCAGTTTCACGACATCTTCATCAACATTCTGGACGGTGGGATCGTGGTTTTGAGGTCCGGAGGTCATGGTTTCGTGGGGTTCTACACAGCAGTAACTTTGTGGTGATTTTTCTCCATTCTTGCTCTATTTTGGTTCCATACATCTTGATGTGCTTATTTCCAAGTGTATGATGGTTTTGTATGCCTCTAGTATAATCTAGAGAAGACTTTGTATTGCTCTAATATTGGTGGTAGTGGATTTGAAGCGGCTCTAGTAGTCCCGTGGTTTTTACTCTCGATTTTGAGGGGTTTTCCACGCTAAAATTTTGGGGTCTCATTGTGGTTGTTGATTGTATGTTTGGGGGTTGTTTTTACTTGCACTTAGAATACCCTATTTGTTTGCATCCTCAAAGGTTCATTCGGGTCTGTTTGGGTTAAGCTATGGCTTAATGGGTTACTAAGCATTATTTGTCATTTTATGTGAAACTGCAGTTTCTGTCCCTGTTTTTGTATCGAGTATAACTTCTGCTAGGAATGTCGGATTGGGATGAAACCAGTTCCAAAAGTTCCCTTTATGAGTCTAGTAAGTTTCTTATGTTTTGCGGAAAAACCAGTTCGGACCGTAGCTAGTGTCAAACCGCTGTTTTGTAATGAAAGGTGCTGTTTTTCGCTGTGCAGTTAACCGGTTTTGTAAAATCCATAATAAATTGTAGAAAAATCGTTAGAGCGCGTGCGATATGTCCCTGGAACCCTAAGACATGGGACTTTGTGATTATGGATTAATATTTCTGGATTTATCAGTTTACAAGGGGTTAAACAGGTCCCGAACAGACCTGTGTTTTTAGAGTAAAAGCTGGAATGTGTATGTTATAATTTAGTAGTCGTGGTTTTGGGTTGGGGCGTCACTTTGACATTTGTTAACACGTAATTAGGTGGGAGAAGGTGAGTGAAGTTGGCCGGTTTGTGATTGCGGTTGCGGATACTCGCGTTGCTTTAAGGTGAGTTCTCTCACTGTGTAGTTAGGGGTTGTATGCATGTCATAGTAGTTTGTATGTACTACTGTCTTTGTGGTGTGAACTAGTTGTTTGTGGTGTGTAATATTTGATTGGTTTAAATGCTTAGTATAAATGTTTTACATTACACCTCGGTGGGACCGAGGAAGTGGAAAGAAACGTTGTGGGAACTCGGCGTGACGAGTGTGTTACATTACAACTCGGTGGGACCGAGGAAGTGGAAAGAAACGTTGTGGGAACTCGGTGTGACGAGTGTGTTACATTACAACTCGGTGGGACCGAGGGCTCGGTGGGACCGAGGAAGTGGAAGGAAACGTTGTGGGAACTCGGTGTGACGAGTGTGTTACATTACAACTCGGTGGGACCGAGGGCTCGGTTGGACCGAGGTGTTGGATACATAATTACTTGTAGATGTTTACTCGTTTTATGTAACTGTGATGTTGTTGCTTATGTGCGGATAGGGGTGATGTGTATATAATTCCTATCTGCGCATGTGATGGAATTCACTAAGCTTCGTGCTTACCCCTTCCCAATATCTTATGATTTCAGGTGCGAGTAGCAGTCGGGCATGACGGTACACACGGGCGCAAGGCGAATGCTGTTTAAGTTTAACTTTTTAAATGGGGATTTAATTATATAACTTTTCCGCTGCTTAAATTTCATTTGACGGTTTTAATTAACGACATTTATTTTTATTGTAATGGGATTTGTTAACTTATGGTTTGATTGTAACGAAATGCATTATTTTTAAAATTTTAAATTCATTGTAATTTTTGGGACGTTACAATATGGTATATTCTTTCTAGACTATGATGGAAACCATCACTTTCAACGTATCTCTGAGCTCCACCTCGCTCCCATCGAACAACTCAGAGATCTCTTATACTGGTGTGAAGTCAGACGCGACATCAAAGCTAGACACCTGAAGCCCTTGATTTTTGAAGAAGCTCTGAAGAAAAAGAATCAAGGAGTAGATGTCCCTGATTGGATGATTGCCACATCAATGACCCTTGATGAACAACTAATTAAGGAAGAACATTTTGACGGATAGGATCGCCTTGTAATTCTTTCTATCCTTATCTGTCTACATCTTTTGTACTTGTAATTTTATTCGCTGTACTTGTAACTTTTCCACTTCCCTCTGTAATCTTTACAAAGTTTAAAGAAAAATTTCAGCGAACATACTTTACTCCATCAGTACAGAAAAGATCCCAGAAAACAGTAAAAGGGACAAATATTTTATGAGTTCTTTTTATCTTTATGTTTTCATTATATAGCAATTTTCTCTGTTGCTATGTCATAATCAAATAGGGGGAGATTGTTGATCCAAACCCTCAGTGATTTGATAATGACCCTCTCTTATATACTTAGTGAAAATTGTAAGTAAACAATATGTATCAGAGTTTCACTATCGCTGATAAGTACTAAGATCTTCCAGTACCGCTGATAGGAACTCTCGCTCTTTAGATTAAACATTCAGCGAAACTGTTCACCATAATATTCTGAGTATGTTCAGTACTTATGGTGATCGCTGATAAGTTAGTTGTTTACTTATAATCCCTGAAGACAAGTTTCACGTCAACATAGGTTCTACGCTGAAGTCGAAGATCAAGCTCAAGAACCAGCGACAAGTCTCCTAATGAACTGATGCGGATCAGCGAAGACTCAGATTTTTCCACTCAACGTGAAGTATCAAGTACAAGACTTCAGCTATCGCTGAACTCTATCATTCGTTGATGAAGAATGATAGATCGCTGAATCATCGAAAAGCTGATCATGAAGTCTTTCGTACAAAGTACTTTTTGTCTCATCCACCCTTGCACGACTCCGTACGATATGTCAGAATAGAACCTCTTTATTGTCTGAAATCGTACAACCACTCTGATACTACACTGTTCAAACATGCGGCTACTAAGGTTGTCAACAAAGGTCAATGACATGCAACCAATCAGCTGCTGCCACGTGTAAAGTGTAAACTGCAATGCATTAAATGCATGCAGTATACAAGAAGAAGAACTCACTTCATTTTTGAAGTAACTTGCTAACTCTGGACAAGTTCATCCTTCTTATCTTTATATAGGTTATTATTAGTAATTTCCTTCTCCTTCTTAGTGCAAGAAACTTAGTGTTCCAACTTGTTTAGATTTAGGATTTATCCTTAATCTTGTTTTCGCAACAAGCTATAAATTGTTAATGATTTATCAATAAACAATTTAGAAAAGTAAAATCTGTGTGTTTGTATTCAACCCCCCCCCCCCCCCTTCTACAAACCTGTATAACCCTTCGGGACCAACAGTTGTTGTTGCGTCTCCGGAATACAGTCGTTAAGACCATATGAATGATCTAAATGAACCGTTGGGGCGTCGGACGCCTGAAATTGAGAATCAGGCTGCTCTATTTGGAGGTCTTCGTCGTCACCGTCGTCGTCGTTTTCGTCGGATACGGCGGGATACACAAAAAGTAATGGGGGCCTTTCTGAATCGAGTGCAAAGTGCAGAAAATTAGAGATATCCCCATCGTTGGATAAATCCACAAATGACCCATCGCCATTTTTAAACACTAACTTGCAAACAGCAGAAGGGTCGATTCCACATTTTTGCATGGCGTATGCAAGAAATTTCTGATAAGTATAGTTTACTGGCAATTTTACACCATGCTTAGATTTATAAGCAAAATTCCACTCATTGTTATCTTGCTCCCATTCACCATCAAAACAGAAATATAGCTTAACTTTTGCAACAGATGAACTCATTTTTTCAGTAGTATCTCAAACACAAAATATTGCAGAAAGAAATCAAGAAAGAAGTATGAAATCGGTGTGTGGATTATGGATTGCATTTTACATCTATTTATCAATGAAACAAACAACATTGATGACAACCAATCTCTCACTTCATCCACAAACTGGTATTCCAAAAAATCTGATTTAACATTGATTCAAACATGCAAATGAATTTCAACCACAAATCGGTCTTCAAAATACAAAAATTGTGGAAAAAAACAGTAAAAGCATGCAAGATTCGTCTAAGTACAGGGACCAAAAGTGTAAATTTTCAGGGACCAAAACTGAAAAATTTTGGTCCATCGCGGGCAGGGGCCAAATGTGCACCGCGGCCAAAGTTGAGGGGCTCCGCGGGGCATTTGTGGCCAAAGTTCGTGCCACGTCAGCCCTATCCCGCGATCGCGGGCTCTATTGAGGGTATTTAGGGCATTTTGGTAAACTGAGAAGTTTTTGTGGCATTTTGGTAACTGTTGGTCAAACTTTGGGTATTTTAATTAATTTTCCTCTAAAAAATACATAAAACAAATTTCTAATAATATAATATGTAAATTAATACAAACAAGATAGTAAACAAAAATTAAATAATATAATATATTAATTAAAAGAACTTAAAAATAAATATACACTAAAAAATTTAATTTTATTAAAAGAAACTTTAAAAAAGGTCTACATTAATTTATGGGAATTTAATTAAAATACTCAAAGTTTGACTTTGACTTACCAAAATATCCATTTCTCTCCTAAATTTGCCAAAATACCATTTTTTCCGTGATTTATCCTGCGATCGCGAGATCCGAGATAGGGTGTTTTTTTAAAAATTACATCCCACGACCACCCCACCCCGCTACAAACCGCTACACACACTAAATTGTGAATTGAAATTGAAGTTTACACTTTCAACCCCTATACTTATTTACTTACTTTACTTTATACCTTTTACTTTCATAATTTTAATTTTACATTTAACACATATAATCGTTTATTAACTAAAATACGTTAAAAAAATACGTTTTAATTTTAACAAGTTACATCATTATAATCGTCTCTTCGATACCTTCGAAATGAGCCCAATATTGAATATTTGTGGATTTATTTATTTTATTATATATCATATATACTACATAAAAATATTTTTTATATTTACAATTCATACCCTTATAGTTAGTTATTTAATTTATGGTACATCTCTTGTTTTCTTAATTTTGTTTTACATTCCTATCGCATTAACATAATAATCATATATTAACTAATTTATTAAATCATTTTAAATTATTATTATTTGTATGCGTTTATAGATATTGTGAATGACAATAGGACAAGGTTTCACGAGAAGAATATGAAATGGGGGTTTGACAAGTTGGTATCACTAGACTCATTTAAGAATTGTGAAAATGGGTATTTGGCGAATGATGATTCATGTGTGTTTGGAGCTGAAGTATTTGCAGTTACAGAGTATGCACAAAAGGATCGATGTCTGTCCATCACAAAGCCTCCGCCAATTTTTAATACTTACACTTGGACCATCGATAATAAAATAAATAAAACGTATTTTAACTATAAGAGTACCATAAATTAAATAATTAACTATAAGAATATGAATTGTAAATATTAAAAATATTTTTATGTAGTATATATGATATATAATAAAATAAATAAATCCAAAAATATTCAATATTGGACTCATTTAGAACGTATCGAATAGACGATTATAATGGTGTAACTTGTTAAAATTAAAGCGTATTTTTAACGTATTTTAGTTCATAAACGATTATATGTGTTAAATGTAAAATTAAAATTATGAAAGTAAAAGATATAAAGTAAAGTAAGTAAATAAGAATAGGGGTTGAAAGTATAAATTTTAATTACAAAAGTCACAAATTGATTCAATCGCGGGATTGTGTGTGTGTGCGGGGTCAATAGCGGGATCAATATTTTCATTTTATACGCTAGTCTGCGATCGCGAACCCAATCGCGAAAAAATAGGTATTTTGGTAAAATGAACGAGAAAATGGGTATTTTAGTAAGACAAAGTCAAACTTTGGGTATTATAATTAAATTCCGTTAATTTATTACTTCAAATAATCATTATATATAATATAAATAAAAATAAAATTAATCAAATTTATATATCCTAATTAATTAATAATTTTGAAAAAATATAATTAATAATTAAATAAATATTTAATTAAATTTATTTAACACAAATTTATTAACTATTATTAAACAAACTAAGTATATCTTTGATTTTGATATAACTCATATAAATATATTTAGATTTGTTATATTTGATTTATAATAAGTAAAATATATTCTGAGGTTATGAGTTGATTTTCCCACACTTGAGCAAACCCGAAAATATAATGGATTAGGCAGGTGTGTGTTTCAATTTCAACCCATATTTATTTTTTAAGCAACTTTTCTAATTTCATCCAGTTGAGTTATTAATAATAAAATATAACCTGGTTGAAACATTTCCCATAAATGAATTGAAATTACTTTCAATAATAAAAGTTAAACATGATACAAGTACAAGAGCATCTTCAACAGTTTTATTAAAATAAGAATAATTGAGTTTTTGTTTTTTAAACCTCTCTAACAGTTATGCTATCTTTTTTATTATAATTGAAATTTTCTTTTTTAAGTATAGAGAATTCTCTAAAACTTGATGGTAGAAGAGATAAATAATTTTTTTATTCAACACCCACCAATAACATTAAACTTTTATCATTTTATAATAAGTTTTTTTTTAAAAAGTGTATTGAAAAATAAATTAAAGAATACTTTATTAATATTACTTGAGTTAAAATCAGTAGAAAATATGTTAAAAATTAAAAATGAATGTAAATTTTTTTTAAAAAGTTTTAACATTTAATTCTCTATTTTAATAAAATTATAACAAATTTATTGGATATGCTTTAGTAAAACAATAAAAAAACACCCAAATATTCTTCACATATACTTCAACGAGACAACGACGTCTTGACAACTGGTGGCACATTGGTAATTACCATGATATCCAAGGCTACTTTGTTGGTAGAAAATTCCAAGTCAACACCACAGCCCCATTAAAATTTCACATACCATATGCTTCATTGGCCATTCAACTTTGATTCGGATACCCATTTCGAAACAATCAATGGATAGAGAACAAGAACAGATGCAATTTCTAGGTCTCTTTGGCATCTTCAAAGAAAGCTTCAAAATCATCATTTCATGGCGAAAAATCTTCACCCAGATAACCCTAACCCTAATCCTCCCTCTAACCTTCATCTTCTTAGCTCATCTCGAGATCTCCAACTCACTCTTTCGTGACATCAAACACACCGAGTTCGAAAAAGGCATCACTCGTCCAGGAACCAAGCGATACAACAATCTCTCCGACACCCTCTCTTCAGAATGGATCACTTTTGTCCTCTTCAAAGTCGCCTACTTTACAATCCTTCTCATCTTATCCCTCCTCTCCACCGCCGCCGTCGTCTACACCGTCGCCTCCGTCTACACCGGCCGGAACTTCACTTTCCGATCAGTCATCACCATCGTCCCCAAAGTCTGGAAACGACTTATGATCACTTTTCTCTGCATGTTTGCAGCCATCTTCGTTTACAATTTCATCGCGGTTGTTGTCATGGTGATTTGTATTGTGGCGTTTCCTTATAACGCTTTTGGGGCTGTTCTTTTATACGGGGTTTTGCTGGTGTACGCAATGGGTTTTGTGTATCTGACTGTTATTTGGCATCTTGCGAGCGTGGTTTCGGTTCTTGAGAGCTCGTATGGGATTAAAGCTATGGTGAAGAGCAAGGATTTGATTAAAGGAAACCGAGTGGTTGCTGTTGTGATTTTCTTTTTGTTGAATTTGTCTTTCTTTATGATACAGTTTTTGTTTGAGGCTGTGGTTGTTCATGGGAGTTCGTTGCAGGTGTGGAAGAGGGTTGGGTTTGGAGTGTTGAGTTTTGTGCTGCTTTTGACGTTGTTTCTTTGTGGGTTGGTGATTCAAACGGTTTTGTATTTGGTTTGCAAATCGTATCACCATGAAAACATCGATAAAGGGGATTTGTCGAATCATTTGGAGAGCTATCTTGGTGAGTATGAGCCTTTGAGTGGGAAAGATGTTCAGTTAGAGCAATTTCATGTATGAGTTTATATATTCTTGATACACGATTCATAGTTTCATTAATTAATACACAAATTTTCTCATCTTGTAAATGGGTATTTATTTATATGTTCTTTATGTTTGAGTTTGGGTGCCCATTTAATAATTTTTATGGAAAAGATTTCTCAATTGTTTCCTCTACCATGTATTTGTATTTGTATTTGTATTTGTATTTGTATTTGACCCTTTAATTTAAACTCGTTTGTAATATAATAATAAACAAAAAGTATAAACACAAAAAGCTAACACCTCCATTTTTTAGGTGTGAAAATTATTAACCTGTTCAAGATTTTTTGTTTCGGTTATTTTTGTTTCATGGTTGAAGAATGAGATTAGTGATGAAATGATTAAGGAAGTATGAAGATCATATATAATAACATGTATTATAATAGAATAGTTACCACTAATTCAAGTAATTATTGCAATAAATAATCAAACGAGTAATTATATCCAGGCAGTTCGGTTAGCCGTCGTTATTAGTCTTTATCCTTTTGGTAAATTCAAAACGATGACGTATGAACCGAGCTAATCAACAAAAACCTAACACCTCCTTTTTTTTGTTTTCTAATTTAGCCAAACGACTGCTTCATTCTCAATCTCAATAAATACCCTTCTCCAACCATGTTTCCATTTTAATATATTTCTATAATAATAATAATAATAATAATCAATCCCCTGTAAAAAGAAATCTGAAAAATAAAATAAAAGCCGATAAAAGTATAAACCTTAGAGCATCCATTATGCACGTTCCTGGAGAGCGTTTTTTTAAGGATTTTTACAAGAAACATCACTGTGGAATAAAGGTTCTTATTATAATTTAAAACCCAAGTAGATGAACAACAAATCAAATTCTTGTAATAAATTTTTTTTTCGATATTATTTTTATTATTTGTTACCATTTTTTTTAATAAATTTAAAAAGCATATATGTTAAAATTGATAAAAAAAATATAAATTATTATAAAATAAAAATTAATAAATTATATATTTTTTTGAAAAGCAAGCACATTTTTATTACCACCTGGACAAGTACATTTACACAGTTACACATCCACGAAACACATACTATCGAAATCAAACTGTTGACGACAAAAACTCCCGAACCAAAACACGTTGGTTCGCTAGCGACAAACCTACGCGCTACCGATCGAGAAACAGACCCACCACGGCCCAGCCTCGTTGCACAACTTAGACCGAGTGCTTAATGAACCTGCATACAACCCCTACCATACAACATGCTCCCTGGGCATTCAAACAGCAGCGGCTGTCCACAGACAGCCGTGTCTGGTTCCAGACAACTACTCGAACCAGATCCTGTATTTTTTTATAGCAACAATTTTGGCTCACATAGCCAATTCGTCCAATTTAACTTCCTATCTTTTAGCCTGCATGCGATCCATTCGAAGCACCGTCTTTGAATTTCGAAGAAGCGATCCTCCAATTTGGTTTTGTCATTTTGAAAGACCACTTTGTTTCGATGTGCCCATATATAATACAGAAAGCACCACACCATTTCCTTCCACAACTTTGGTTGTGAATGCGTACCTGTTGTAGAAAAGTTTGCCTCCATCAACTCTTGAATCGAGTTGAAACTTTCTTCCCTTAGCCTCTACCAACGACGTACTTTTTGCCACTCTTTTTACCTCTTCGCATTGCACCAATGTGTGTTCCACCGATTCCAGCTCTCTTCCGCATCTTGGACAAAGCGTGGAGTTTAAGTCCACCCCCATCTTGTCAAGCACCATTCGAGTCGGCATCCTTCCTTGCTTAGCTTTCAAAACGAATATACAAACTTTTTTTGGAATTAATTTTGACCAAGTTGTTTCGTCATATGTTACCCCTAGTACCGCTAATCTCTCATCGATCAACTCTGTTAGGACCATAAATGTTCTATTAGATAGAAAGTTATATAAATGTTTTATATTTATTATTAATGCTTTTGTAAAAGCCTTTATTAATGTTATTGGGCTTATTACAGTAATGGGCTTGGGCTTTAAGCATTAAGCCCTAGCTATTTAATGTTACTATGTGTGAGGAAATTAGGTTGGCCGTATGAGATTAATCATATTGCGCTTCATAGGTTTTGTTAGGACCATAAATGTCCTACATATTTGAAAGATATATAAATAATTATATAGAGCGTAATTAGTTTAGTTATAGAGGTTAATTATTGTAAAAGCCTTAATTATTGTTAATTGGGCTTAGCTTATTTGTCTAATGGGCTTAGGCCTTGTTTGTTTAAAGGCCTAAGTATATAAGGTTAGTGTTAACCTTAGAATTAGGTCAGACGATTCATTATCATTCATGAGAGCTTAATTGTTTAGAGAGAGATAGTTAGGATTTTTATTCAAACCTTTGTAACTGTTATCGTAATTCTGAGTTGGCAAAATACTGACCAAGTCAGAGTGGAATAATTGGTCAATAGTGGTTACTTTTATTTAGGAAGTCATGGTAGTTTTTCAAGGGTGAACAACCCACGTTTCTAGTAGTTTGTTTTCTTCCAGTAGTTTGTTTCAGCTTTATTTAAGCATTTTATTTTGATGTATCTTTCATTCGAGAGTAATATAGCATCAGAAAAGGTTCCAAAATCCTGTGTGAGTTTTTCTTGCATTTTGCTTCGTATTTGGGTGTGTTAGTCGATCTTTAGATATCTGATTTCCAACACTTGGTATCAGAGCAAGGTTCATGCCAAAATACCTCCAGTTAGAAAATATGTCGATCGTGACACAGGGAAAGGAAAGCGGTGGTGTGCCGTTTCAATGTCCGTTGCTAACATCATCGAACTACACAACTTGGGCGATAAGGATGGAGGATGTAATGGATGCCCAGGGGTTATGGGAATCCATTGAGCCACCGGCCGGAGGACATCCTCTTACAAGTCAGCGAGAGCCTTCATTTTTCAAGCATTGCCGGAGGACATCCTCTTACAAGTAGCCAAGAAGAAGACGGCATAGGAGATTTGGGAGTCTTTGAAGACCCGGTATCTCGGGACAGATCGAGTCCAGAAGGCTCGGTTACATACACTGAAAAGCGAGTTTGAGGCTCTTCGAATGAAGGATGGGGAGACTATCGATGATTTCACCAGAAGATTGAGTGGGATGGTTTCCCAATATAACAGCCTTGGGGCAACACTTGAGGATAGTGTTCTTGTGAGAAAGTTGCTCGACTCGGTCCCCGACAAGTATCTACAACTGGTAGCTTCAATTGAACAGTATTCAGACGTCGACTCCATGCCGTTTGATGAGGCTATCGGTAGACTGAAAGCGTATGAAGACAGATTACGACTCCGCATTGGCAGTGGAAGTGCTGAAACCAGTCTGTTGCTCACTAAAACTGAAGGCCAGCAAGGTCAGAAAACTGCAGTAGGAAGCTTCTCGTCAGGAGGACGAGGACGTGGATTGAGTGACAGAGGAGGTCGTGGTGGCCGTGGGAGAGGCCGTGGCAGAGGGGGTCGAGGCGGATTCAACGTGCACCGAGATGGTGGGAACAACTATCACAAGCCTAAAGATAAGAAACACATCAAGTGTTTCAACTGTGAACAATACGGTCATTATGCATCTGAATGCAAGGCCCCGAAAAGGATAGGAGATGAAGCAAATCTGACTCAAACGCAAGAGGAGGAACCCGCTTTGTTACTTAGCATCTGTGGTGAGAAAACAGATACATTGGTGCTATTGAATGAGAAGAATGTATATCCCGGAAAAGGCCAAGGTAAGGGTGAGACAGAAGAAGATATTTGGTACCTTGATAACGGGGCAATCAATCATATGACCGGAACACGGAGATTTTTCGCAGAGCTGGATGAAAAGGTCACCGGCGCGGTTCGTTTCGGGGACGATTCTGAGGTCCAGATCGCAGGCAAAGGGTCTATTCTGTTGAAGTGCAAAAATGGAGAACATCAACTCGTCTCGGAGGTATATTTTATTCCGGCATTACATAGTAATATTTTGAGCCTTGGACAGATGACTGAATTGGGATACAAAGTCGAGATGTTGAACGATGATTTGAAGCTTCATGATGAAGTCAGCCGTCTAATCATGAGGGTTGAACGGTCGAGGAATCGATTGTATAAGATTGCACTCCAAACTACTCAACCCGTTTGTCTAATGGCGAACCTCGATGATGAAGCATGGATGTGGCATGCCCGATTGGCTCATGTGAACTTTCGTACAATCGAGTGGATGGTTCGAAAGGAGTTGGTTCGAGGCGTTCCCAAAATACAACATCCTACACAAGTTTGTGAAGGATGTATGGTTGCGAAACAATCGAGACATTCGTTCCCAAAGGAAGCTCAATGGCGGGCAAATCGACCACTCGAGTTGGTTCATGCCGACCTTTGTGGTCCAATAAACCCCTCAACCGTGTCAGGTAATCGCTACTTTATGTTAATAGTAGATGATTTCAGTCGTTACATGTTGGTTTTTATGCTGAAATCGAAGGATGAAGCCTTTGCCACTTTTGTAAAGTTTAAAGTCAAAATCGAGAAAGAAACCTCGACGAAACTGAAAGGGCTTCGGTCTGATCGTGGAGGGGAGTTTACCTCTAAAGAGTTTACTAAGTTGTGTGAACATGAAGGTATTCGAAGACAGCTAACGGCCCCTTACTCCCCTCAACAAAACGGGGTGGCAGAACGTCGTAATAGAAGCATTCTTGAAGCAACCAGGTCATTATTAAAAACGATGGAAGTGCCGGATATAATGTGGGGTGAAGCTGTCAGACACGCTGTCTATATACTCAACCGAATTTTGACCAAAGGGGTGAAAGGCATGACACCGTACGAAGGCCTAAGAGGAACCAAACCAACACTCGAACACCTAAAGGTGTTTGGTTGCGTTGGGTATGTAAAGAAGCCGTCGAATCAAATCTCGAAACTAAGCAACCGTAGTATTCCAATGGTATACTTGGGTGTTGAAACGGGGTCCAAATCCTACCGAATGTTAAATCCAGGAGAACAGAAGGTGGTGGTCGCTCGTGACGTCATTTTTTATGAAAAGAGAAAATGGGACTGGGTCCAAGACCATACAGGAGAGACCGAGACAAACAGAATCTGGGCTATCGGTTCTTTTAATCATGCCACGGGGGAAGAAGTTCCAGCAGACACCATCGTTGAAAATCAATCTAAAACTCCTGTTCACCATGCTGGTGAAATCTCACCGGTAACTCCAAACCTTGGTTCCTCGAGCAAAAGCCATGAAGTAGATGAATTTTTGAGCACCGACTCCACAACTGAAACCGGGCAAAGTGTAGACTCATCGACGCATGATCACACACCTGTTCGGGGTTTTCGATCGTTATCTGATATTTATGCTAGAGCAGAACCAAGAGAGCTTGATCCAGAAGAATTAATGTTTGTAGGTGATGAACCTACAACATATATAGAGGCTGCTAATGTTCACTCGTGGCAGGAAGCAATGAAAGCTGAACTAAGTTCGATTGAAAAGAATCATACTTGGAAACTCACCAATCTACCCTCAGGTCATAATCCAATCGGACTTAAATGGGTGTTTAAAGTGAAGAGAGATGCCGATGGAAATGTGGTGAAGCATAAGGCCCGGTTGGTGGCGAAGGGATACGTCCAGCGGAAAGGGGTGGATTTTGAAGATGTATTTGCTCCGGTGGCACGGTTAGAAACCATTCAGTTATTGCTAGCCTTGGCCGCCATGAAAGGCTGGATTGTTCATCATCTTGATGTCAAATCGGCATTTTTGAACGGGGAGTTGCAAGAATAAGTTTACGTGTCCCAGCCTGATGGTTTTGTCATCAAAGAAAAGGAACAGATGGTCTACCGGTTGAACAAGGCCCTCTACGGGTTATGTCAAGCACCAAGAGCATGGAACATGCGTCTCGACAAAGCACTTAAAGATTTGGGCTATACAAGGTGTGCACAAGAGCAAGCGGTGTACAAACTTCATTGCCCCAAAAATACTTTAATAGTTGGTGTATATGTGGATGACTTGATTGTGATCGGTTCAAGTGACGACCAAGTAACCCGGTTCAAAAAGAAAATGCAACAGGTGTTCGAGATGAGCGACTTGGGGCAACTAAATTACTATTTGGGAATAGAAGTGCGACAAAGTGAGAAAGGAATCGAAATAACTCAAGCCGGGTATTCAAAACGGATCCTACAATCAGCCGGGATGTGGGATTGTAATCCAACAAAGTGTCCGATGGATTCAAAGTTCAGTCTATCAAAGGATGAGGAAGGGACACCTGTGAATGCCACTGACTATCGTCGACTCATTGGTTGTCTACGGTACTTGATCCATACGAGACCAGACCTCGCTTACTCGGTTGGGGTTATTAGCTGATACATGAACTCACCAAAGGAAAGTCATTTGAAGGCAGTGAAGCAAATACTTCGGTACTTGAAAGGTAGTGTGCAATATGGTCTGGTATATCCTAGAGGAGGTGATGGAAAGCTCGTGGGCTATAGTGACAGCAGTCATGGAATGGATCTATATGATCGAAAGGGCACCACTGGGACGGTATTCTACTTCTCTAATAACCTCATTACATGGTCATCTCAGAAGCGGCTCTCTCATCCTGTGAAGCAGAATTTATGGCAGCAACGGCGGCGGCATGTCAAGCTGTATGGTTAAGGAATCTGCTGAAGGATTTAACCGACTGGGAAAGCTCAAGTGTGAAGTTGTTCGTTGACAATAAATCAGCGATAGATTTAATGAAGAACCCGGTGTTCCACGGTCGGAGCAAACACATCGATACGAGGTACCATTTCATACGGGAATGCGTTGAGAAGAAGATTATTAGCGTGGAACATGTTAGTGGAGCTGAGCAACAAGCTGATATATTGACCAAGGCGTTACCACGGGTCAAGTTTATCGAGATGAGAAATCTGTTGGGAGTGAAGAACCTTGAAGACAAAGATCAGAATTAAGGGGGAAAGTGTTATCGTAATTCTGAGTTGGCAAAATACTGACCAAGTCAGAGTGGAATAATTGGTCAATAGTGGTTACTTTTATTTAGGAAGTTATGGTAGTTTTTCAAGGGTGAACAACCCACGTTTCTAGTAGTTTGTTTTCTTCCAGTAGTTTGTTTCAGCTTTATTTAAGCATTTTATTTGGATGTATTTTTCATTTGAGAGTAATATAGCATCAGAAAAGGTTCCAAAATCCTGTGTGAGTTTTTCTTGCCTTTTGCTTCGTATTTGGGTGTGTTAGTCGATCTTTAGATATCTGATTTCCAACAGTAACTATCTTGATTATTGAATGTGAGAGGGACGACAAGTTGAAATCATTATCTGTTCTTGTTATTTCTCTTTGAATCGTTGTTACCTGATCAATCTGGGTCTAACAATTGGTATCAGAGCCAGGTTCGGTGATTTGAAGATACGAAAGAAATCGAACGAAAGCAAGAAAAAGCAAGAATTTTCGTATTGAATTTTTCTGGAAAACGCAGCGATCCGTTTCGCCTATTCCCGGAGTTTGAACCGTCGGATCGTCACGATTTTTGGACAGTAGCTTCGGGACATCTTGTTTTACATTCTGACCGGTTGGATTGATCGTTTGAGGTCCAGAAGGCACCCAGAATAATTTCGTAACAGTGCAGTTTTTATTGAAGAAAATCGTTCTTCAATCGGGTTTGCAAAGCTTTTTCATTGATTTAATAATTCGTTTGTTAGATCTCGATTGTTTACTCGTATTTATCTGCTGTTTTTCTGTGCTTATTTCGATTCCCCAAAGGTTTTAATCTTTCAATTGAAAAATCAATTCTTGAATCTTTTGGTGTTCTTAAGTTATTGTGGTGGTTATTGAAAAATAGGATATATTTTGCTTAGAAATCGATTTGGGTGTGTTTGTTTCTGTGTTTTTGGTCAAAATCTAATCCTACAGGAGTGGAATCAAGCAACCCTATCGAACCCTGATCCGAATTGCAACACCAACCGTAGTGTCCGGATAAAACATCAAGTGTCTGGGTAAGTTTCCTATTATCTCAAGTTACCTAGTAACTCAAGGTTACCGGATAACATTTGTTTAAAAGGTTACCGGATAATATTGTTAAAGTTACCGGATGATTTTAGTTTGAGCTTTCCGGTACCACATCACTTTCCGGCAAACTATACTTTCCGGCTAACTCCGTTTTTCTTTCCGGACTCCTTGATTTCATTGGTTGGTGGTACACATTTTCAGCCGCATTCTTTGACTACAATTTAAGGATAGTTGACCATCGCTTTCTCGTTAATATGCATACTGCTATTTTAATCCATTTCATGGATACATTACATATATGATTTAGTTTGATTGTGTTTGGTTTTATTAGTTTTAATTTTTTTTATTGGTTGGTATTTCATCCGGTAAACAAACTTTATCCGGTAAGCTCCCCATTCGGAAAGCACTTCTCACCCGGAAAGTTCACTCATCATCCGGTACGTTCTCACTCGTCCGGTAAGTGCTATTTTTGCGAGAATATGCGTCACCCGGTAAGTTCACTTGATTCCATTTTATCCGGGAACCAATTTTGTCCGGTAAGAATCTCAACCACCCGGTAAGTTTGTCTCATCCGGTAAGTGTATTTGTCCGGCAAGTCTCAATTCTCTTTATCCGGTAAGTCACAGATAACTTTCATCCGGTAACTCCATTTGTCCGGAAACTCCATTTTTCGGTAAGATCACTCATCATCCGGTAAGCTTTGTTTGGAAACAACTTTTATCCGGTAAACCAACTCTTATACGGTAAGTTGTGTTTGATAAGTTTTGATTGATAAGTTCTCGACGGTACCCGAGTTACCGCATGTCTCGTGATTAAAAGTTTTTTATCGAAAGCAACGATTTTTTCTTAACGATCGATCTGCAATTTTTTGTGACACTTGAGATTATTTGTGACGATTTGCTATTTTTAGCAACTATTATCATTTTATGTGATTTTAGTTATCGTTCTTGATCTAACTTGGTTTGTTTATCTTGCAGATTTCACTCTCGAAGAGTGATTTCGTTCGTTCGAATTCGATAATAATCAGATCTTAATTTTTGGAAACGAATTTATTTTTAGATTTGTTTTTCAAATATTAATTTTTGATTTTTATTCCGCATTTTTTGATTCTTCAAAATAACACCGATTAACGATCATAATTTTTTCAGGTAACAATGTCGAAAAATTGCTTCAATCGGGAGTGTTCAGAACTGATGAGAATATCTGAAGAGAATTTCAAGCAAGCAAATGAATGGTGCATAAAGTTCTACACAGAACGGACGGAACTGAAGTGGCAAGCAATTGAAAGTTCTGAGAAGCTTGCAAAATCTGAAGAAAAGGCAACAGCATTAGAGTCTGAAAACTCTGATCTGAAAAAGAAGCTGTCTGATTTATCATCACGAGATGATATCAAGGAGACTGAGAAAGAGCAAACAATATTATATGAAAAGAATATCAAGCAGAAAGATGCTTTGATCAACAAGTACATCACAAAACTGAAGGAACTGAAATCTCAAATCTGTAATAGTTCTGAGAAGCTGGCTGAAGAAATAGAGAAAGGTAAACTCCTGAACTGTGAAAACCTTGAGCTTAAAAGTAAACTATCTACTTTTGAAAAGGTTTTTGAAATGGAGAAAGAATGTTTTGCAAAAGAAAGACAATTGCTTACACAAAAGCAATCTGGGCTTTCAACCAAATCTCTTGAAGAGAAGAAAAGTCTTGAGCTTATGTGTCTAAAACTTTCAAAACAGATCTCCGACTTTGAAAAAGTTTTGATTTTAGAAAGAGAGAAGTTTGAAACTGAACGCAAATCTTTTACTAAAAAGAATGGAGAACTTTCTTTAAAAATAACTGATTTGGAGAAAGAATTAGACATTCCAAGCGAAGAGACTGAAAAGAGGAAAGTTGAAGGCTTTAGGGCTAAATGTTTGAAAGATGATTTTGCAAAAGAAAGAAAGATCTTTCAAAATGAGGTTTCTAAACTTACACAGAGATTATCTAAATTAGCAACCGAGATTTTGAAGGAGCAAATGGTTAAATCTAATTTACAAAAGAAACTTGATTTAATTCTCAAAGAACGAAATGATTTATCCGTTAAGGTCAAGAAACTTGAAGAAAGCTATTTCAAAGGTATTCAACCTGCTTATGCTTCAAGTTCATTTTCTACAATTCGTTCTTCAAATAATTTTGTCAAATCAAATGATTTTTCAAAAGATCAGATTCGACCTTCCAATCTTTTCTATAAATCTCGTGTTGATAATAAAGATAATCCATCTTTCAAGAAAGTAAACATGGTTTGGAGAGTTAAAGGATCCGCTCCTGCTCCAAAGCCATTTGTCCCTGTTAAGAGTGAAAAGAACAACACAACTTTCCACGCTAAACCTTTTGTGAAAACTGATCGAGTTTACCCTGTTAATAAACTGATCAACTTATCTACACAAAAGTTGTGTTGCTCTTATTGTGGAACAAGTGACTTTGTGAAGAAAGACCATGCGAAGTATTGGTATGGTACTTATAGTATCCCTGGTCCTCATAAGGCATCTAACCGTCAAGGATCCATCACAAGATGGATACCAAAATCTGTCTAATCTGTTTTGCAGGAATGTCATGTGCGTTTTTAATTCCTATTATTCACATCACATGACGAACATTCAAAGGTCATGCCAATTTTGAGGGGGAGTACTATTCTATGCAAGGTACGTGAACTCTAACTAAATTCAAAAACCGTGGTAATTCATTCTGAATGGCTAACTTGTGTTTGTTATTCTCCACTTTTAACTTTCATGATTGCCACATGTCATTCTTTCTTGACATAGTTATTTCTATGTCTCACATATTTGTTGATTTTTCGATGGAAATACACTCGTTTGAATTCCTAGTTGTTTTCAATGTTCGCTAGTTCTTGCAAAATAATTCCATTCTTATCTGATATATTAATTGTGACTTGTTCCTCACAATTAAACTTTCTAATCATTGTTTCATTTTTTAACATAATGTGCGTAATGAGTCATTCTGTTTTGCGCTTGATCTTGTTTCTTGAAACTCTGGTATTTCAAACATGACTTCTGATTATCTCAGATCAGAACTCGAACTTAATTTAATGACTTTTGATTACTTCAGATCAGAACTCGGACTTCATTTTATGACTTCTGATCACCTCAGATCAGGACTCATTCTTAAATGCTTTGACTTCTAAACATTTTAGTTTAGAACTCGTATCTCAATGTTTACTTCACTGTTCATATTCATTCTCGTTCTTTGGAGATGAGTATTGAAATAGACATGGACCCACTGTCGATAACTCGTGTCACCCCACCCAACCACTCAAGTATCTCACAACAGAAGCTTGTTTCACATATTCACGGAGAATTAGCACATACTCTATCTATTCCTCACTCGGAGGTCTTAGATATTGAAACAGGAAGACATCAGCTCCGGTCTCCGAACTTCATATTCTATTCACTGTATCAGTTGATTTTAACTTGCGTCCCAGGTTAAGTCAATATTTGAGCCTAACTGATATAATTTATTTCTTTCACACATGCACGAGTCTTTGTGATTCCACTCGCATATCTTCGTGATATTGCCGGAACAGTTTGAGGAGTTAATTTTCTAAATTTTCTTCTGTGATAACTGGAAGTCCTATCAGAGATACCTCAATGCCAACTCTGAACATAGGCCACACTGTTTTTAAATTGTTGTGATAACAGTTACTATTGTGTTTCTGTGTTAGTTGTTTAGCCCGTTCTGGTTACTTAATGTTTTATCTGGATTTTTTTTGCTACTCGTTACTATTGTCTTTGAACGTGCATGATGCTCCGGATGCTCCTACTCATCATGAGGGGGAGAAAGGGTACAGATTCAAAGACACCGCATATCAAGTTGAGGGGGAGTTAGCAAAAGCCAAGGGGGAGTAAAGAAGTCCCCATGCAAAAGCCAAGGGGGAGTAAAGAAGTTCCCATGCAAAAGCCAAGGGGGAGTAACGGTCAAGCCGAAATCCGAAAAGACTTCAAAGTGCATATAAGTGATCAACTCTTCTCATCGTTTATCAAGTGGTGTTCGCTTCAAATTGTTTCCTCCTTCGAGCATATTGGTTCTACAAGTTCTTTTAAAGCTGAAAGCTAATTTCAAGAGCATTATACAAGAGCTTTATTCAAGGGGGAGCGGTAAAAGACATGAAGACATGCTACACCATAGAGTTCCAAATATTCAAAGGAAGAGAAGATCAAGACCTGAAGGTTTCAAGACCGTTTTTTATTTATATATCTTTAGGGGGAGATTGTTAGGACCATAAATATCCTACATATTTGAAAGATATATAAATAATTATATAGAGCGTAATTAGTTTAATTATAGAGGTTAATTATTGTAAAAGCCTTAATTATTGTTAATTGGGCTTAGCTTATTTGTCTAATGGGCTTAGGCCTTGTTTGTTTAAAGGCCTAAGTATATAAGGTTAGTGTTAACCTTAGAATTAGGTCAGACGATTCATTATCATTCATGAGAGCTTAATTGTTTAGAGAGAGATAGTTAGGATTTTTATTCAAACCTTTGTAACTATCTTGATTATTGAATGTGAGAGGGATGACAAGTTGAAATCATTATCTGTTCTTGTTATTTCTCTTTGAATCGTTGTTACCTGATCAATCTGGGTCTAACAGGTTTAGAGAGAGAGAGCTTTTCATTCCAATATTGTAACCTCTCTATATTCATTCAATAAATGATTATCATTCGATTTATCATTGTTACTTGATCAAACTGGGATCTACAAGTGGTATCAGAGCAGAGGAATAAAGCTATCGATCTAAAAGGTATCAATTTTTGATTCTGTGTTCTTCAAATATGGGAAAACGGCGCCTACAAGTAAGTTTTCTGATTGTGTGATTTTTGCTCAAATTGTTGATTACTAGCTGCTTCACTCCATTCCTTTGAGTTATTAATCGCTTTTGGTAGAGTTTTGTATTCAAAATCAAAGGTTTTTAAGCATCAATTCTGAAAAACTGTTCTTGGTTCGAGTTCACTGTTCTTAAATTTTTTTTAGTGATTTTCGAATAATTGAGCGTATTTTGCTATAAATCGAATTGGGTTTTGTTGTTTTTGGTGTTTCTATATTGATTTTGATATCAAGAAGGCATAAGAAATCATATGGGTTGAGTTTTAGATCCGAGAAAATCGCAAAGGTTGAAGTTCCCGGATTCATCTTATTTCCCGGTAAGTTCTCTTTTCCCGATCTTGTTTGAATCCGGTTCCTTAAAGTCCAAGTGTTGCCTAATACCGAATCTCATCGATTCCCGGTTTTGCCCGATACCGGCTCTCTAATACCGGATCATATACCGACTCCCGGTTCATATTCCGGATCTCTTTGAGTCCCGATCCTTGCCCTATCCCGGTCCCAACACCGGAACTCTCACCGACTCCCGGTTATTCCCTTTCCCGGATCTAATACCGGGTTTCATACCGGATTGTCTCATCCGATAATCATTTTTCCGGAAGTCGTACACCGGGTTTCTTATATCCCGATTCGAACACCGGGTTCCTTGGTCCCGGTTTGCTTACCCGAACTTAACCATTTTCCCGGTCTTGCACCCGGATTCTTCTACTGGACGTCATTACCCGGGAATTTCACTAACCCGGGTTCTCTATCCGGACCCCCGTGCTAAGTCGCCGAAGGGGGACATTTGCGTATTCTTTGATACATTGTCTGATTTCTTTTGGATCGATATCTTGAATTGTCTCACGATCATATTGTTTCAAGTAACAATATGTCAGAACTAAAGGTGCTTACTGATCCATATGCAATTTACTATGCACGTCTGTATACTGAATATTTCCATAAAAATGCTACTCTGAAGAAAGAGCTGGAGGATATGAAGAAGAGCATCTCTATTTCTCAACAAGACATTTCTGTTCTCAAAGACAAGAATGTGGCACTTGAAGAGAAAGGTAAACTCTTGAACTGTGAAAACCTTGAACTTAAAAATAAACTAACTGCTTTTGATAAGGTATTTGAAAAAGATAAAGAAGTGTTGGTCCCGAAGGGTTATACAAGTTTGTAGAAGGGGGGGGGGGTGTTGAATACAAACACACAGCTTTTATCTTTCTAAATTCTTTATTGATATAATCAATAATTTACAGTTTGTTGCGGAATAAGACTAAGTATAAAACCTAATCTAAACAAACTATGAGAATCACACAAATTTCTTGCACTTAGAATAAGAATGAAAGAAGTTAAGAAAAGCTAAGGATAGTTTTTCTTGGCACTAAGAAGTTCAGGGATGGAAGAGCACTTCAGAAATGAAGTAGAACTTCTTATTTATACTGCATGCATTAAATGCATGTCAGGATAACTTTACACGTGTCAACACTTGGTTGGTTGCATGAATCTGAATTTTGCAAACATGCTTTTGGCCGCATGATGAACAATGTAGTTGGCAGAGTGGTTTGTATGATCCTGGACAAAGGCATGCGCTTCTGACAAATCATACAAAAGTGTGCAAGGGGATAAGACAAATGTTCGCAGGCTTCATGATCAGCGATAGCTGAGTTGATCTTCTTCAGGGAGGCCTTAGAGAAGGTCAGCTGTCGCTGAAGTCTTCTATTAGAAACATCGCGTGAAATGGACAAGTCCTGGCTTCGCTGATATCCGCATCAGGTCATGAGTAGACTTAGTCACTTGTTCGTCAGCTTAGTCTTCGATTTCAGCTTTGAACTCTGTTGACGCGAATATTGTCTTCAGGGATTACGGATAAACATTTACATGATGAGCATTCAGCGATCGTCAGCGAGACTGAACAGGATCATGTCTCACTGATGTACATTTATCGTTGAGGCATAAATGAAAGAACAAATGTTTCCCATCAGCGATACTAAACAGACTTAGTATATTTTCATAGATGGTGAAACACTAATACATAATGTTTACAAGTAATTTTCACTAAGTGATTATAAGGGTCATCATCAAATCACTGAAGGGTTTGGATCAACAAGAAGGTTTTGCAAAGGAAAGCCAATTGTTTATACAAAAGCAATCTGATTTTTCAAAAAAATCTCGTGAAGTGAAGAAGAGTCTTGAGCTTATATGTTTAAAACTTTCAAAACAGATCTCTGACTTTGAGAAAGTTCTGATTTTAGAAAGAGAGAAGTTTGAAATTGAACACAAATCTTTTAAGAATGGAGAACTTTCTTTGAAAATAACTGATTTGGAGAAAGAATTAGACATAGTAAGCAAAGAGTCTGAGAAGAAGAAGGTTGAAGGTTTTAGAGCAAAAAGTTTGAAAGATGATTTTGCAAACGAAAGAAAGATATTTCAGACTGAGATTTATAAGCTTACAAAGAAATTATTTGTTTTGTCAACTGATATCATGATAGAGAAGAGGCTCAAATCTGATCTCCAAAAGAAGCTAGATCTAATGTTTGAGAAGAAAAATGTTTTGGTTAACAATGACAAAGAACTTGAAGCCAAAATCTCTGATGTTGAATCACCCAATCTTACTAGTCCAGATACTATTGATCAGTCTCTTTATGATGATTCAGCTAATTCCGTTTGCTTTTCTAAGACTGCTCCAAGTTCTATCCACAAAAATGTTTCTTCAAAGACCTGCATCAAATCAAATATCTCTTCAAAAGATCAGATTCGTACTTCTAATCTGTTTTATGACTCTCTCCTTGACAAATTAGATAATCAATCTTTCAAGAAAGTAAAGATGACTTGGAGAGTTAAAGGATCTACTCCTGCTCCAAAGTCATTTGTCTCTGTTAAAAGTGACAAGAACAACAAAGCTTTCCATGCTAAACCCTTTGTGAAACATGCTCTTGTTTACTCTGTTAATCAGCTAATCAGGTTATCTACACATAAGCTGTGTTGTTCTTACTGTGAAACAAGTGACTTTGTGAACAAAAACCATGCTAAGTATTGGTATGGTTCTTATAGTATCACCGGTCCTCACTCTAATAAGACATCTAACCATCAAGGATCCATCAAAGCATGGATACCAAAATCTTTCTAATCTGTTTTGCAGGAATGTCATGTGTAACACAATTCAGAATATTCCTTTCACATGACAACAATAAAAGGTTTTGCTATTTTTGAGGGGGAGTATAAGGTATTTGACACATAGACAAATGTTTTTTTTGTGAATTCAAAGACCGTGGTAATTTATTCTGAAAAACTTACTCGTGTTTGTTTTTCTCCGGTATTAAACTCCCGAATTACCATGTGTTATATTTTATTGATTTAGTTATTTCCATGTCTCACATATTTGTTGCATTATTTCGATGGAAATACACTCGCTTGAATTCCAATTTTGTTTCTATAGTACGTCGTTTCTATTAATGATTCAATTCTTATCTGACACATTAATTGTGACTTGTTCTTCACAATTAAACTTTCTGATCATCATTTCATTTTTGAACATATTGTGCTTATTGAGTCATTATGTTTTGCGCTTGATCTTGTTTTTTGAAACTCAATTATTTCAATTTATGATGACTTCTGATTACCTTAGATCAGAACTTGGACTTAATATTTATGACTTCTGAACAAATCAGTTCAAGACTCGTACTTCATTGTGTACTTCAATGTTTTAATTTGGTAAATGAAAAGGAGTGTTAGGACTTATATTGTTTCTATGGTCTATCCAAAAACGGAAGGACCTACCCAAGAAACACATCCCTTATAGACATCAGTGAGGGGTCTAGCTTGATAGATGAGTTTGGAGTGGAAAGAAAAATGGTGAGGATGTGACATGACTTAAAAGAATATATTGGTCCTTACCAAACCGAGTCAGTTATCCGGGTAAGCACACAATCTATTCATTCTCGTTCTTTAGAGATGAATATTGAAACAGACATGGACCCAATGTCGATAACTCGTGTCACCCCACCCAGCCACTCAAACATCTCACAAAAGATGCTTGTTTCAATTATGCACGGATGTTTAAAACATAATCTATCTATTCCTCAATCGAAGGTCTTAGATATTGAAAAAGGAAGACATCAGCTCCGGTCTCCGAACTTCTTTTTCTAATCACTGTGTCTATTGATTTTTAACTTGTGTCCCAGGTAAAATCAATATTTGAGCCAAAAAGATATAATTTATTTCTTTCACACATGCACGAGTCTTTGTGATTCCATTTGCATATCTTCGTGATATTGCCATAATAGTTTGAGAAGTAATTTTTAATATTTTACTTTAGTGATAACTGGAAGTCATATCAGAGATACCCCAATGCCAACTCTGAACATAGGCCACGTAATTATTTTAATTGTTGTGATAACAGTTACTTTTATGTTTATGTGTTAGTTGATTTCCCCATTTTGGTTACTTAACGTCTTATCTGGTATGTTGCTATTCATCAGTGTTGTCTTTGAAGTTACATGATGCTCAGGATGCTCGTAATCATCATGAGGGGGAGAAATGATACAGATTCAAAGACACAGATCATCATCATGAGGGGGAGAAACGTTATTAAGTTCAAAGACCCAGATTATCAAGTTGAGGGGGAGTAAGCAAAAGTTGAGGGGGAGTAACTGTTATGATTAGTGCAGAAATGATTACAAGTGATGGTTCTTCTCATCCCTTATCAAGAAGTGTTCGCAACAAGTTGGTTCTTCCTTCGAGCATATTGGTTCAACAAGTTCTGAAGTTTTTCAAAGCCAATTCAACTCGCGGTTCAAAGACATATTCTTGATTTTTAACTGAAGTTGCATTGTGGAATGTCACTGAATCTGGTGATAAAGTTGATACAATGAAGACTAAGAGCATAATTCAAGGGGGAGCGTGGAAAGACATGAAGACAAGCATCACTAGAGTGTTTCAAAGATTCAAGAGGGAGAGAAGATCAAGACCTAAAGTTTCCAAGATCATATTTTTCTTTATATAACTTTAGGGAGAGATTGTTAGGACCATAAATGTCCTATTAGATGGAAAGTTATATAAAGGTTTTATATTTATTATTAATGCTTTTGTAAAATCCTTTATTAATGTTATTGGGCTTATTAGAGTAATGGGCTTGGGCTTTAAGCATGAAGCCCTAGCTATTTAATGTTACTTTGTGTGAGGAAATTAGGTTGGCCGTATGAGATTAATCAGATTGCGCTTCATAGGTTTAGAGAGAGAGCTCTTCATTCCAATATTGTAACCTCTCTATATTCATTCAATAAACGATTATCATTCGATTTATCATTGTTACTTGATCAAATTGGGATCTACAAACTTCTTTAACTCGTGAACCGAAAAACTCCCGCCCCCTTCTACCCATTTGATTTGGTCCCTACCTTCTCGCTTCGGTTCCCACCTGTGTAGTACCCACTTGAGCTCTTCCAATTCTCCCGCTTCCCTACCCCTTATCTCCTCCAACTCTACTTCCAATGCCACCTCCTATCTCTCCATTCCCCCTTCTCGGCTATGGTTCCTTCCTTGTTTGTTTCAAGGAGAAATAGCCGTTTGAACCTCTCGTCTAGTCTCTCATCCCCCATCCATCTATATACCCAAAAGCACGTTTCCTCCCCCCTCCCTACTTCTTTCCCGAAAGATGCCACAAAATTCAGCCCTATATTCTCCAAGTCATGACCTACCTTGATGATGTTCCTCCATACCGACCTTCCCCCCTTCCCTGAAATGGATTTCGCACCTCCCAACCCCCTCTCTCCCGTAAAGACTCTTAATCGCCTTTACCCACAACGCCTCCTTTTCCACCCCGAACCTCCACCACCACTTACCCAAGAGCCCCCAATTTGAGTTTTGTAGACTTCCTACATTTAGACCTCCTCTCTTAAAACTCCTCACTACTCTATCCCAATTTACCCATGCAACCCCTTTACTTGAGTTCGGACCTTTTCCCCCACCCCAAAAAAAATTCAATCTCACTCTCTCAAGCTTACCAATCACTCTTCTCGGGGCTCTAAAAAGCGGAAAAAAATACAAAGCGGTACTACCATGTACCGACTTTACCAAAGTAAGTCTCCCCTTGTATGATATTAATTTTGACTTCCAATTTGCGAGTTTGTTTTGTACCTTTTTTATTGCTTCCTTCCAACTCTCAATTTTGCTCATGTTGCTTCCCACCGGAAGGCCAAGGTAGTAAAACGGTAACTCACCGCATCCACATCCCAAGCCTCCCGACCAAGCTTGGATCTCCTCTAACCCGACACCCAATCTGAAAAGCGTGATCTTCCGTGTGTTAATCTTCAATCCCGAAGCCAAAAAAAATCAATCAAGAATTTTCATCAAATTCTTTAAATTTTTGATGCTCCACTTACCGAAGAAAATAACATCGTCGACTTATTGCAAGTGTGTCACCTCTACTTCCTCTTTTCCGATCTTCAAGCTTTCGAACATTCCTTTTTCTCTAGCTTCAAGCATCATTATGTTCAAGCATTCGGAAACCACTAGAAATAGAAATGGAGAAAGTGGGTCTCCTTGTCTAAGACCTTTGCCCATTTTGAACTCCTTTGTGGGGGAACCGTTAACCAAAACCGACCCGTAGCGGATTCCAAAAAGCTTTGACCCAATTGAACCATTTTGCTCCAAACCCGATCAAGGTCAAAGTTTCAATTAGAAATAACCACTCCACATTGACATATGCCTTTTCGAAATCCACCTTGAAGATTAGTCCTTTCTTTTTCGACCTACTTATGAATTCCACCACGTCGTTCGCTATCAACACCCCATCTAGAATGTACCTACCGTTGATGAACGCTGCTTGATTTTCGCCTATTATTTTACCCATTACTTTCTTCATCCTTTCCGCCATCACTTTTGTGAGGATATTGTAAAACTCCCCAATAAGGCTAATGGGTCTATAGTCGTTGAGGCCCGTCGGGTTGTCGTTTTTAGGTATGAGTGTTATGAAAGATGCGTTGCACCCTCCACTAATTCTTTCTTCTTCCCAAAATGCTTCCAACGCTTTCATGAGGTCACCTTTTTTTATTGACCAATTTTTTTTTATGAAAGTGAAGGTGATCCCATCCGGGCCCGGTGACTTGTTGTTTACACATGCCTTTATTTCTTGCCACACCTCATCCTGTAACACCTCGAAAATTCCATTGTCTTTGTAATCTTATTTTTGAAAGATTAAAGTTTGAAGTTAAGGGATCAAATGTGTAATTAGTCAAAGATTTGGACTATTTGTAAATGTAAAACTTCAAGGTTGAAATAGTCATTTGTTGATAGTAATCCGGATTAGTCCGGATTTGGCATTTTCTGGATGAGTTTCCGGATAATTCCGAATTAGTAGCGGAACCCCCGTGCTAAGTCGTCGAAGGGGGACATTTGAGGACCAGGATATGATATGTTATTTAGGATTCTTAGTGTTGAGAATATTATACGAGATGTTGCGTGTTTAAGTTGTTATGCATATATGCTAGTAAGTGTAATGGATCCATAGGCACTGGCATTATTTGTAACGTGGAATAGGCATAAAGTAAATTGTAATTCCCGTTGACCTGAAATGAGGAATAGCAATAAAGTAAATTGTAATTCCCATTTCGTAAGGTGATAAGAAATGAGGAATAGGCATAAAGTAAATTGTAATTCCCATTTCGTATTAAAAATGTGAAACGTGGAATAGGCATAAAGTAAATTGTAATTCCTGTTGACGTGAAATGAGGAATAGGCATAAAGTAAATTGTAATTCCCATTTCGTATTGTGATGAGAAATCTAGGAATAGGCGAGAGTTAATCGTAATTCCTGATTTCTATGGGAAGGTAAGAGATAGGCATAAAGTAAATTGTAATCTCTACTTTCACTCCAAGAAATAGGCATAAAGTAAATTGTAATTTCTTGGACATGAGCAATGATCTAGAATCTGTGATGATTCGTAGTAGGCTCTCGAACGTGATGATATGACTTACTGAGTGTTAGTCATGTTCATGGAATCGGGTATGTTCCCGTCATCGCAAGATGTTCATATGTATGGTAAGAATGATGGCAAACCAGGTTTGTTTATACGCTTTGTTTATATTGGTTTCCAAAGCTTATAACGTTTTAATTTGAAATTGGATGTTCTCACTAGGCGTAAGCCTAATCGTTTCAAATTAAAAATTCTTACCAGGTTCTAGCTCGGGAAAGGATAAGCAGGGATGAGCGTTGAGAGGTTCATGAGTTATGCTTTTGATGACATGATGGAGAAGTTAATGGAAGTATTGATGTTTTGGAGATTTTGTAGACAACCTTTATAATCTAATTGTGCACGTTATGGTTTAGATTAGTAGGTTGTTTATAAAAGTTAGATGTATATACAAACCTTGTTATGACTTCTCCATTTATGTATGAAGTTTTTGGGAAATAGTTGTTGTGGACCTTGTAAAAGTAAGGTTTAAATTTGTTGCGATTTTTGGACGTTTCACATCCTCCACGAATCGTCTCTCTAGCCACTCCGCCTCCTCGCTTGACAACTTTCCCATTTTCTCACCTTGTACTTTCGGCCCAATTGAACCTCTAGCGGTGAATTGTTTTTTTGAAAAAGTCCCACACAAATTCTTTTATTTCTTTTGGATCTTCCGACCAAACCCCTTGGATATTCATGCCACGAACCCCATTCTCCCTCTCCCTCTCCCTTATTACCGCGTGGAAAAAATTTGAGTTCTCGTCGCCCTCCTCCATCCACTTTATTTTTGCTTTTTGGTTGTCGATCTCCAACTTTTTCTTTTCCGCCTCCATCCACTTTTTTCTTGTTTCTACCCACCTCACTCTATCATTTTCATCCAAACTTCTTGCCCCGACTTCACTTTCCAACTTTAAAGTCTCTTCTTTGCTTCTGTCCAAGTCCCCCTTTAGTATGTTAAACTTCTCGACACTTCTTCCTTTCTAGGCTTTCTTCACATTTTTTAATTTATCTCTAAATATGCAACCCAGAGTGTTTGATTTTACCTCCTTGCCCCATTCCTCATTTACTAGTTCTTCCACGTCATCCTCATTCAACCAAGTGTCAAATATTTTGAACGACTTCGGTCTAAAGTAAAGACGTTTGATTCCCTTAACATAATCGGACAATGGTCCGACCATTTCCTCTCAAGTGCCTTCACCCCCAATTTTCTCCATGCCGCCCCAAACTCATTAGTCACAAGAAAACGGTCTAACTTGCTATATTTTGGTCCATCGTCGCTTACCCGGTTAAACGTTTGACCTTCCATTGGGATTTCCATCAATTGGCTATTCCTAATGAAGGCGTTAAATTCCTCCGCTCCTTTGTCATTTGTAATCGAATTTAAGCGTTCATGATTTCCCCTTACCTCATTAAAATCCCCCAATACACACCATCTCACCTCATCCTTAGCACACAACACTTCAATACTCTTCCATACCTCCAATCTCTCCTTGATTTCTCTCAGGCCGTATACGTTTATGAAACCGTATAAGCCTTCTACCCCTTCCATTTCCCTACTGCCGCTACAAAATTATTCTCGGTAACAAAGAATTTACATTCAAAAGTTTTTCTATCCCAAACCAAAAGTAATCCCCCCCGAGTTGCCTACAGCTTTGGATTGAATAAAGTCTCCATCGTCAAACCCCCACAATTTCCTGATTTGAATTTCATCCATTTTTTTCTGTTTTGTTTCTTGTATCCCTACCATGTCTACCGCTTCTTTTCCGCACAATTCCCGAATCCATTTATTTTTCCCGTCCATACCCAAACCCCTTATATTAATTGACATAATCTTCATCCAACGTACAGATACGAACTGCCAGAAAAAACCACATACCCATGCCGTCACCTATTTTTACCCGTCTTTCTTCCTGTTTCGTTTTCATCTTTCCAGACCAATCCCAATCTTCTGTCGAAATCCTTCATTTTTTCCGACTCCTCGTTACTCCATACGTCATTTGCGGCCGACAATGCCTCCTCCGTTTCAGCCCGACTTCCTTTCAGTTTCTTTTATTTTCCCCGGTGTTTGCTTCTAGTCTTTTCTGCCCTCCCTTTGTCGCTTGCCTTCTAGCTTTTTGTTTTAGTAGGTGAAAGCTCATCCTACCTCTGCCAAAACTCAACGATTCACTCTTCTTTCCTTTCACATTTTCTCCTTCCTTTGTTTTTGTTCGATCATTACGCTGTTTACGGTCTCCCTGTTCGTTATTCCCCATTTTGGCGTGAATGTCGATCTCCTCTTCAATTGGGCTTGAATTCGACATTCTGTTGGATTCCTTTTGACTTTCTTTATTTTCTGGGCCAATCATCTCCACTTTCTCTTTTGGGCTGTCCTTCACCACCGAGTTATTATCCTCAGCTCCCTCTTGGGCCTTCTCTTGATTTTTGCTTTTAGTCTTCTCCTGGGCCGTTTCTTCTACATATGGCCCAGAGTAATTTGAGAGCCCATCCTCTGACTCTCCTCTCTGTCGCACGTGCTCTTCATTTACCCTAGCCGTTTGTTTCCTTTTCCCCAAGTAATCATGTTGCTTTTCCTCGGAATTGGGAGAATTTTCAAACTATGTCTTTTGAGCTCCCCCTTTCTTTTTTGGCTCATTATTCTGACCTCCGGCGAGTTTCACCGACGACGATGGAACCCTTTCTTTTTCGTCTCCACCGCTCCTTACTTTCTCCTGTGCCGGTACTTCCTCCACGTTATCGTTTTTTTGAATTACGCTTTCCTCCACGACCCATTCCTCCTCTTCCCAATCCGACTCGCTGGACAATTCAATATATCCCTCGTCGGTATCGCTATCTGAGCATAATGGTATCCACACCGTCCCGACCCCTTGCTCCATGACTCTCACCCTGTAGAATATACTCCCGACTTTAATGCTTTGGATCTCGTCAATACGTGATTGTAAAGACATTGTTACCATAACTTTTGCCCACTCAAGATTGGTAGTATCCTCCAAGTTACAATTATTAAATTTTGATGACTGTCCCTAATTTGTGGCTATTTCCTTGAATACCGTTTGTTTCCATACCGTTTGCGGAACACCATATATTCTTATCCACGTTGCCCTTTCCGACGAACAAAACCCTTCCGTCCATCGTTTCAAGTCCTTAATCCAATGGTGTAATCCATGCATTTTATTTTTTATAATGTTTAACATGGTTCTTTAGTTTTCGAATGCAGGTAAAATGTTCCTCCCCCCCATGTGTTTCACCCCACATTCCGTTAGGTTTTCCGACCTATACAATTTTTGCACCACTTCTATATTATCTATTGATGTTACCCTTCCCACAACACATTTTACCAATCTGTTTCTTGCCATTGCATCCGGCCTCCACGCACCTAATATTTCCTTCAACACAGTTCTATCTATCTCTTTTCCTTTATCGTTCTGCATCGTCTGCTGTTTTAAGATATCGGCATATGATCTGCAATCTCTATTGGCTCTTGTCTCTACCCTCCTCGGTGTTCCTATTTCTCTTGATCGTGCCACTTGTTTCCCTTCTCCCTTGGCCCCATTAGTCGTCCCCTTCATGGCCATGAATACCCTTAGTTTGTACGAACCTATCCACATCCCATTTAATTTCTTTTCCAACTCTGTTGCGTCTCTTACGTTTTTGAATCGCACAAACCAAATCTCTTTCCGCTTGCCATCCTTTTCTTTGCCATATATATGTCCCCGACATCCCCGTAATACTTGAAGGATTTCCATAGTTAAGGTACGTTCCATTCTTTCGGGAAGTTGAAAAAACAGGTATGAAGTCATGTTTCGATTGCTAAACTTATCTTGGTATTGTCTAGTACCGATTCTCGCTTTGACGTTGTTCTCGCTTCTTCCTACCCCTCATCTCGTAAGCACTCCCTGTCTCGCTCTCGCACTCCCGCCCCTCCCTATTCTCACCCACTCTCTCTCTCCCTCACGCACTCCAACCACTCTCCGACCGCTTTCTCTCTCGCTCTCTCTCATACTCTCTCTTGTACTTAATAAATTATATTTGATTTTTGTGTAACACACACACACGCATAATATATATATATATATATATATAGGGGCTTAATTAAATAAGAACTAAGTTGTTTGTGGTAACCGTAAGAACCAATATGAGCCAATCATTTTAAATAATTAATGTTATTTACTAAAATAAAATAAAGGGTAAATTGGTAAATTTGCTTTTTACAACTAATAAAATTAATATATATTAGTTACATCTAATAATTAATGTCTATCCTCTCTCTCTCCCCCATATACCTAAAACCTAACCACAACCATCACATTTCTTCTCTTTCTCCATACCACAGCCGTCGCACAAAAGAATCACCATCTCTTTGTCATTTCATCTTCTTTATCTTTCTCAGGGATGAGTCCGAGGTCTAGGGCGGCGGATTCAGGGATGAGTCCGAGGTCTAGGGCGGCGGCTTGGGCGGCGTTAAGGAGGAGAACGTTGACTCCGTTCCAGTGGGATCTGATGAGGTTTTGGTGTTTGGTGGCGATGGTTTGAATGGCTGAGAAAATGGCGTCTTTATCTTCTCTTTCGAAGATGCTGGCACCGATTATGATGGTGGGGTTTTTGGCAGATGAGAGTGCAAACAGTAAGAAAAAGAAAAGATTTTTGGGTATCACAACGGGTATCACAATTTGTATCACATATGTTCTTGGAGTATCACAATGGGTATTACATTGGGTATCACAATGGGTATCATACTAAGTGTATCAAATTATGTTTTTTTCTTTAGTTTCGTTATGTTCTTAAGGGTATCACATTGGTATCACAGATGTTTTTGGAGGATCACAATGGGTATCATATTGGGTGTTAGTGGATTTTACAGCGGTATCACAATGGGTATTGCAATCGATAACACAATGGGTATTGTATTTTATCACAATGGTATTTATGTATTTTGAGTATCACAATGGTATTTATTTGTTTTGGGTATCACAATGCCAATTGTGTAACTGGTCGGAGATCGGAGAGAGGAGAGAGGAGAGAGGATATTTTTAAAACACCCAAAATGCCCTTTAATTGAAAATTTAAATTAAATTACCAAAATTATTAATTTCCTAATTTATCGTATGATTTGTGGCTGAAATTGGTTCTTACAGATACCACAAACTAATTAGTATTTCCTTGAATGGCCCCCTATATATATATATATATATATAGGGAAGGGTTCAATTGAGAAGTCTAAATATTTTGAGAAATAGAGAAGTAAAAAAACACGGGAGTGTTCATATATGAACGTTCATATATAAACAGTCATATATGAACGTTCATATATGAACGTTCATATAACAGTCATATATGAACGTTCATATATGAATGTTCATATATAAACAGTCATATATGAACATTCATATATGAACACTCCAACGTTCATATATAAACGTTCATATAACAGTCATATATGAACGTTCATATATGAACGTTCATATATAAACAGTCATATATGAACATTCATATATGAACACTCCCCGTGTTTTTTTACTTCTCCATTTCTCAAAATATTTAGACTTCTCAAATGAACCTAACACTATATATATATATATATATATATATATATATATATATATATATATATATATATATATATACTAGAAGAGTACTTGCCCAATGCAACGCGATATATCTTGATTTTAATTTTTGTGTAACTTTTTATCATTGTCGATTTTATAAAACGGTTTTGTGTAGTTATGAGAAAATTATAATTTTTTCTCATAAATCTGTACAAAGAATGATGCTTTTTGAGGGGTTCATGATTTGAGGATTTGAAAGGGGTTAAGAGATAAAGATTAATTAGGTAACTAATGATGATTAAAGAATGATGCTTTTTTTTAGGGGTTTATCATTTGAGAACTTGTAGGGAGTTAGAGATAAGGACCAAAAGGAAGGACTTAGAGATAATGACTAATTAAGTAATTAGCATTAAATAGCAGTACATAAGGCTTTATGGATTGTTTTTAAGAATTTTTCATAAATGCTTTATGAAGGTTATTATATGCCCACGAGACACAGGAATGCTACCAAAGAGTATGTAAACCTAAGGGGTCGCACATAAAAGAATGCATTTGCTTCCATTAGAAAGAAACCCGTTAAAGTCATGATTGACAGTTAAAAGGTTATTCTTGAAAGAATAATCTTATAATATGTGTAAATTGTAATTATGATAATTACAAGGTTTTATTTGTAAATATGAATAATTATTATTTGTTTAGATAAATATAATTATTCAGATAATTATTGGAATTAAGATAATTAGTCGAATTCAAATGATTTGAATTCAAATAACTACAGATAAACACAAACTCCTATTTACTATCTATATAAATAGGGAGTCAGGTCAGTTGTTTTCAATAGACCAATTCGATTCTCTGGATCAGAATTAAACACTTACACATATTAGCTTTAGGGTTCTTTTGGGCTATCACTCGGTGGAAAGTCGCGTGTTCGTGTGTGGATACCATTAGAGGAAACCTCCCGTTGGTTTCTAAAGTGCTCCGATCGTTCAACCACGTCAGCTCAAAAAGGTACAATCCTAAACACCCTATGGTGTGTTGTTAATTTGTTTTAATTGTCATTGGATCCGATTGGATTTCGAGCATTGAAAAGTTTTTCTAATTATAACCAAATTTATTTTCCGCTGCGTTATTTTACCGGTTACAATTTACATCGATTTCCAACAGTGGTATCAGAGCCAGGTTGACAGATTAAAACAACTAACTGAAACAAACTAAAACGAAACTTTGAAAGTTTGAACGGGATTTCTTTTTCATCTTGTTTGCGTCAAAAAAAACATGAAGCTGAGTTTTTTTTAACCAGCTGTTGAACCTTGAAATTGTGTCGTTTGGTCCTGATTGTTCGCAACATAATGAAAAACAATGGTTAAGGCCTACGACCGTTCGGTCTCATTCTTTCTTTCTGCTCGGAACAAACCTACGACATTCTCGTTTTTTGGGGTCCTATCATGTCACACCCCGCTAAAGCGGAAACACGAGATGTCACATTTCAAGGTTTCAATGCGTAAGGTAGAAGACAATACACAATCATCGTATCATAAAAGTTTACAAGACTACACCATGTTCCAAAATACAAATTGTCCAAAAACAAAAATTGACATGGTAAGGAAAAAGCGTTGGATGCCGCTACTTGTGGTGTCTTCTAAAGTTCAACCTTACTTGATATTTCCTGAAAAGCATGTAAGGTGAGGGTCAACTATTGAATAGTTGGTGAGTTCACAGGTTTTCGGTATGCATAAAAGTTTTCATGCAAGTTTGTAAATCCGCAAAGTGGATTGAGTATTCGGTTGTAGTAGTAAAGCATTTTTGTAAATCCGCACAATGGATTTAGTATTCGGTTGTAGTAATAAAGCATTTTTGTAAGTCCGCACAATGGATTTAGTATTCGGTTGTCAACATGCGCAAGGTATGGTATCATATGCAATATGTCAAGCAATGAGCCCACTACCCAAACCTACTTGACCGTACTTCCACGCCCCAATGACACATGTTCCTCACAAACATGATAAGTTTTGTAGTAATTATGCACTCGCGAGGTGAGTGGGGTGTCTACCAAATAACGTTATCCATAATATACCAGGCGGCTCGTAATTGAGTTAATGGGAGTGTATGTTTTGTACCGGGGACTTTCACATAATCGTTAAACTCATAATCACTAACATAAGCATATATACCGAAGCGCGTAAAAGTTCGTAGTAATGTAAAACAGTTTGAGTAAATAGTACAACCGTTGCGTAAATAAATTGAAACATGCTTTTCACCCCAAAATGTACAAAATAGTAAAAAGGGGCTGTGAAAACTCACGGTGGTATTCGAAGATGTTCTCAAGAGGCCCGCAATGCAATTCGTAAACGATCCTACTTCGATCCTACGAACGTAAGGACACTAGTAAGATTCTATGCTTAAGATTTAGTCCTTGATATCGCTTAGTTATCCAAATCACCATAAAATACCTTTGTTGTGTTTAAGTTTATAAGTTATAAGGAATTAATCGAAGTTAGTAATCAACATATATTATGTTACATATGAAAAAATGAGGTTACCGTAATTTCGTCATGACGAGTGACGAAAAGGGTTTAAGTTAGGAGTTATATACATATAGTATATATAAAGTTTAGAAGTTATATATAGTACATATATATATATATATATACCGCAAT
The DNA here is from genome assembly GCA_033807775.1 of Saussurea involucrata. Lineage (NCBI taxonomy): Eukaryota > Viridiplantae > Streptophyta > Magnoliopsida > Asterales > Asteraceae > Saussurea > Saussurea involucrata. The sequence goes on along the minus strand of CM066320.1, from coordinate 66,044,424 downwards.
TTCATTATAAAAATAATGAAAAGGGTTCAAATGAAAGGTTAGAATATATATAAAATGCGTATACATATAGTATATATATATTCCACAATTTCATCATAAGAATGATGAAACGGGTTCAAGAGTTAGCTTTTAGCTATAGTAAGAAATTGTCATTTGTTGTCCAGAATATGTAGTCACTTTCTGTTCGTCTTTGGATATCTTCCAGAGGCATTCAGGTTAAGATATTTTATGTCCATATACCTTTATGTGTTAGGAAACTTTTGACATAATATTCATAATTGTTAGAGGTGTTTAAGTATCCGAAATAATTCTTGACGTAAAACACTACAGAAAACTTTGATGTTTGCGCACTGTTTTTGTGAAAAATGTTTGAACTCTTAATATTTTTCAATGATTCCAGTTGGGTTTGAACCCTAACTCATAAAAATAAATTCTAGAAAAAGAATCACCTCAGTTGGAGTATATATATATATATCCCCATACAAATATTTTCAGTTTTAAAACATATTTTTAAGCCACTAGAATTTCATGCATGCTTATTAAATAAAACAATCTTTCCAAAATCTCAAAAGTGACCATCTTGCTTTCTTTTTGAAGATTTCTTTGTTACCCAAGCCTAGAGCTTGTTTTTACCATGTAAAATACAAAGTTTACTCCACATGCATGGAGATTTAAGTATGTATTTGATGTGATATAGAGTTTTTCATAAAATTTCTTAGAGATTAAGGGGTTGGTTTTGATGAAGAACACATGCATGTTTGTTAGAACATTGTAAAAGTTCTTCTTTGGTCTTAACATGGGTTTGGTCATGGATTCATCCCCTTTTTAATAACATATAAGATGTTATGGTGATGAATCTCCCAAACATCAAGATCCAAAGATATTGATAAAGCAAAACGACATGCAACTAGTGTAGAAGTAGATGAAGATTTAGAGGAAATGAAAGACATAAACAAGGAAGAGTGTAGGCTTTGCACTATATATAATTTTTACCTTGTGAAGACTTGAATACTTGGAGTTCTTGAGGTAAAAGTGGCTGGATATTTGGGTGTGTTTTAGTGAGAAAGAAGGGAGAAATGAGAGAGTTCTTCTTAGAGAGAATTTTGAGAGAGAGAGAGAGAGAGAGAGAGATGAACTTGAAATGAATAAAAGAGAGAGAGAGGAGGGGGTTTAAGGGGGGGGGGGGGGGGGGGTTACCGGCCCATAGAGGAGAGAGGGGGAGGGATGGAGTGCAAAGTTGGGTGAAATCTTATTGGGCCACAAAATTTTAATCATTTCTTTTCTTTTTGTTATTTTTTTTGAATTTGTTAAATTATTAACTAGTTTATATATAATTCATACTACTTGTTTTATTTACTAGCATTTACTTTTCAAAGTACATATATATATATATATATGTATAAATGTATTTAAGGTATTTTAGTTTGGCATTTTATGAGATTTATGGATAATTCCCTCATTAAGGCGAATGCTAGGCAAAATTCTCCAATTTTCCTAACAATAACGTTTATACTGCTAAGTTCGACTGTGCTGTCTAAAATGTAGATAACTGAAGTGTTTAGTATAAATCTAACCTGAACGTAAGTTTGACGGTTGTCACAGTCTCCCCCGGTTAAAAGAATTTCGTCCCGAAATTCAAGAACTTCCGTCCTTAACCGGTTTGTTAGCAAAAAGGTGAGGATACTTATATTTCATGTAATCCTCTCGTTCCCATGTGTACTCAGGCCCACGCCTTGTGTTCCAATGAACTTTCACAATCGGGATTTTCTTTCGTTTCAGACATTTGACTTCTCTATCGAGAATCTCAGTTGGTTCTTCTATGATGTGTAGTTTATCGTTAATTTGAACTTCTTTCAAAGGTAGGATTAGTGAGTCCTCAGCTAGAGACTTCTTGAGGTTCGATACGTGAAACTTATTATGAATGGCACTTAGCTCTTTAGGCAAATCGAGTCTATATGCTATTGGACCAATCCTTTCAGAGATCTCAAATGGTCCGACGTACCTTGGGCTAAGATAAGCCCAAGGTACGTCGTCAGCTAGACACTTCTTGTCGGTAGTTTCTTGCACAATATCGGGTCTAGATAATTGTCTGTCTCCAATTTCTAACCAAGCAAGTGGTGAACGACACTTGCGTCCATACAATGCTTCAAATGGCGCACACTGAATACTGGTGTGATAGCTATTGTTATAAGAAAACTCGACCAAAGGTAAGTGATTATCCCAACTTCCTCCGAAGTCGAGCACGCATGCCCGAAGCATGTCTTCTAATGTTTTAATAGTTCGTTGTAAGTACATGATCTAATCTTACAATCAATATAGAAAGCAGTAATTGAGAAGTTGTATGATCAAGCTCAATTGTATTCAATGATGAACAGAATTACAGATCTAAGAGAGAGAGAATCTCAAAGATTACAAAGAATGAATATAAAGATATACGGAAAAATCAGTTAGCAAAGTAGTGCTAACCACTCTATTTATACTGCAACGGACATGTTAAAGCTACAGTACAAATATGAAAGACTAATAAGAACATGACACGTGTCCTAATTAGTTTACTAAATACTAAGTAAAGTATGTAGTCATAAGTTCTGAACAGGTAGTTCAGAACTTCTGAACATTCTTCTGATAACGCTTCTCAGAGCTTCTGACTCTTTCTCTCAGAACTCTGACTTCTCTTCTCAGATCTCTGACTCCTCTGCTCAGAACATCTGAGTCTTCTTATCAGATCTTCAACACTTGGTTTATTGACAAAACTTCAGATCTAACATTCGTTCACCCTGCCCATTCGTTTGAGGATGATAGGCTGTGCTCAAATTCAATTGCATACCCAAAGTTTTCTGAAGTGACTGCCAAAACCGTGATGTGAAACGGCTATCTCTATCTGAAATGATGGATACTGGAACTCCATGACGTGTAACAATTTCCTTGATGTAGATCTGAGAAAGCTTCTCCATCTTGAAATCTTCCCGAATCGGTAGGAAATGTGCAGATTTCGTGAATCGATCTACTATAACCCAAATCGAGTCGTGCCCTTTGGCGGTTCTTGGAAGATTGGTTATAAAGTCCATGGTTATTTGTTCCCATTTCCACTGGGGAATCTCCGGTTGTTGTAGCAAACCAGATGGCTTTTTTAATATACAACTTTGACCTTTAAGCAAGTTAAACATTTCCTGACGTACAAGGCAATATCTTTCTTCATTCCTGGCCACCATTAATATTCCCTTAAGTCCTTGTACATCTTATCCGCTCCTGGATCAATTGAATATCGAGACTTGTGGGCTTCATCCAGAACTGTCTCCCGTACGTTGTTAGCTTTTGGAATCCAAACTCTGTCCTTGAAATAACGTACTCCATCAACCTTAGTTTCAAATCTACTTTCTATACCGTGAAGGGTTTCGTCCTTCAAATTTTCCATTTTCATTGCTTCGATCTAAGCTTCAAGAATTCGAGTCTTTAAACTCGTTTGTACAAGCGCTCCCATTGCTCGTACACGTGATGGTTTTACCCTTTCCTTCCTACTCAGGGCATCAGCCACTACATTGGCCTTACCTGGATGATAGCGAATATCACAATCGTAGTCGCTGAGTAGTTCTACCCATCTCCTTTGTCTCATGTTGAGCATTTTCTGGTCTAGAATATGCTGAAGGCTCTTATGATCGGTGAAGATAGTGCATTTAGTGCCATACAGATAATGTCTCCAAATCTTTAAAGCGAATACCACAGCTCCATACTCTAAATTGTGTGTGGTATAGTTCTTCTCTGAACTTTTAGTTGTCGTGAGGGGTACGCTATAACCTTGTCCTTTTGCATCAATACACAACCCAAACCTTGATGCGATGTGTCACAATACACCACAAAGTTATCGGTTCCTTCCGGTAATGCTAGAATTGGTGCATTGCACAACATTTTCTTCAATAGCTGGAACGCCTCCTCTTGCGGTTCTCCCCAAATGTATTTCCTATCCTTTTGGGTTAGTGCTGTGAGTGGTTTGGCGATTTTTGAGAAATTCTCGATGAATCGCCTATAATAACCTGCCAAACCCAGAAATTGACGAATTTCTGTTGGGGTTTTTGGAGCTTCCTACTTCCTAACGGCTTCCACTTTAGCCGGGTCCACGTGAATTCCGTTCTCTCCAATCACGTGACCAAGAAAGTGCACTTCTCGAATCCAAAATTCGCACTTTGAGAATTTGGCATACAGTTTCTGCTCCTTGAGAAGTTCTAGAATTACTCTTAAGTGCTGCTCGTGATCTTCCTTACTTCGAGAGTAGATCAAAATGTCATCGATAAACACGATCACAAACTTGTCGAGGTATGGTCTGCATACCCTGTTCATTAAATCCATAAACACGGCTGGTGCATTCGTTAACCCGAAAGGCATAACTAAGAACTCGTAGTGTCCATATCGAGTCCTAAAAGCTGTTTTAGGAATGTCCTCTTCACGGACTCTCAGTTGATGATAACCTGATCGAAGATCAATCTTTGGGAAATAAGTTGCGCCTTGCAACTGATCGAACAAATCATCTATTCGAGGAAGAGGATATCGATTTTTGATCGTCAACTTGTTCAGCTCCCTATAATCGATGCACATTCGAAACAATCCATCCTTTTTCTTGATGAACATGACTGGAGCTCCCCAAGGTGAGGAACTTGGCCTAATAAAGTCCTTGTCCATAAGTTCTTGGAGTTGACTTGACAACTCTTGCATTTCGGCAGGTGCTAAACGATACGGTGCTTTAGCTACAGGTGCTGCTCCAGGTATGAGGTCAATTTGAAATTCAACTTGTCTAAACGAGGGAAGTCCAGGAAAATCGTCGGGGAACACCTCCGGGTGATCCTTCACCAAAGGAATATCTTGGATTCGCCTTTCTTCGGACTTCTTCATAACTACGTGTGCCAAAAATGCAACGCACTTCTTCCTCAAATACTTATGAACCTTAACACTTGACACTATCTCTAGTTAGCAAAGTAGTGCTAACCACTCTATTTATACTGCAACGGACATGTTAAAGCTACAGTACAAATATGAAAGACTAATAAGAACATGACACGTGTCCTAATTAGTTTACTAAATACTAAGTAAAGTATGTAGTCATAAGTTCTGAACAGGTAGTTCAGAACTTCTAAACATTCTTCTGATAACGCTTCTCAGAGCTTCTGACTCTTTCTCTCAGAACTCTGACTTCTCTTCTCAGATCTCTGACTCCTCTACTCAGAACATCTGAGTCTTCTTATCAGATCTTCAACACTTGGTTTATTGACAAAACTTCAGATCTAACAATCTCCCCCTTTTTGTCAAATAAACTTGAATTTTGCATCATCCAGTTCTTTCAGAGCAGGAACAAGTTTCTGAAGTAGCACATTTCTCAGATTAAGACTCTTATCAATTTTGACAATGATTTCTTGAATAATTTCAACTCGCTGATTGATTACTTCTTGAGTTATGTTTGCTTCCTTCACTTTCAGCATCTTTTTCTCCAAATTGTGCTTTATGATCCTTAAAGTTCCAGAACAATATTTTGCGGTTTCCTTTGCTCTGAAGAAAATCTTACCACTCTTGTTTTTCAAAAAGACTCCCAAATCTGGATGTTTGATAACACTTCCAGTCTTTAACACCTTTTTCTGATCATGCTCTATGTTGGGATTTGCCAGATAAACACATGGCCTTTGTAGATACAGAGCAATTTGAAAATCTGTATAACAATACCACCTCAAGATGTAAAACATAGCCTCAATCACCACACTTCTAGCCTTCCTTTCATTTCTTTCCTTACTTGACTCTTTGAAGCATAGAAAACTGTGTAATCTATAGAAGTCAACCACTGATAACTTCTCAAAATCTGCATCAGTGAAATAATATACCTTGCCATCCTCTCTCAGAACTTCAAAAGATAGATACTCCAACTTTTTGAAATTCTTAACCTTCAATTCTCTGATTCCAGTGATCAGAAAATCTGAGTAAACAACTTGCTTTGTTTTGCCAAGACATCTTGATTTTTCAGCCAACCAGATCTGAGTCTCCTTAGGTCTATCATAATAAACATCCAAGAATTGTACTTCTTTTGGTTTGAAGAACTCAGGCAGATCAAATTTAAGAAAGTATCCATTTAGATCAATGGATATTTCATCTTCTTTGGGTTTAGACTGTTCAGCTTGATCAAAACTAGTTATCTGCACATTCTGAGGTGTTGTGTCCTGAACTTCTTCAACTTCATCTGACAAAATTTCATTCACTTCATACTCAGCAGGAAACACAAAGTCATTATGTAGAATCTTTTTGGGATTCACCTCAGATAACAACCATTCACTACAGTTTCTGATTTTTCTTCTAAGATCCAACCTTCTCTTTACAGAGTTCATACATCTCTTCTTTAAACTCTTTCTTTCAGTTTCCACACTTACTTCCATTTCAATCAATAACCAATTTAGAGTTGCATCACTGTACTTTACCAACTCTTTTAATCTGAACATTTCAAGCCTTCCGTGAACTGTATATGTGAACCCTTCTGTCTCCATTCCTTCATTCACAAATCCCTTCAGATCTATACCAGTTTCTGTTTTCTTTGTGGGAGAACTCAGATTACACTTCTCTTTTCTTCCTTCAATGGCCAATTGGAAATCATACAAGTGTATATTTCTGACATAGATACCCAAAAGTCTTCTGCATTCAATTTCCATTAAGGCTTCTTCAGTACTGGCAAAGAACTTGACTAGAAAGATCTGATCATCAAGAGTCAATCTGTGAAAATCAAAAGTAGACATGGAAACCTTTGTATTTCTTTCTTTCAGCACTTCCATTCTAACAAACATTAACCCACTGAATTCTTCTTGTTGAAACATCAAAACTTTCTCAATTCTTTTCTGGATATGCAGTCTTGAGTCAGGAACTCTGAATCTGTTAGAAGCTTCTGAGTAGACTATCTGAGCTCTGTCATCCATAAAACCATCAATGTTACTTTCCAAAAGCTCATACTCTCCTTCTGTGTAGTAGAGATTATCATACATTTCCTCAGGAAAAATATCATCATGAAATTGTCTGGCTAATGGCACATCAGTTAACTCTAGGATGAAATTACATATAGGTTCTTCTAGTCTCTGCAAGTTAATCTTTGGGATCTCAATTGGTTTTCTGAATACATACTCAGAAGGCATAAAGTAGTCTTTCACTTTCACATACTCTTCTTCTGTATTTAACTCATCACAAAAGTTAAATCTAAACTCATCTTCAAAATCCTAAGTATAATTCACAGTCCTGTCTTCTTCTCCCATTAGATCAATAGGTCTTACCATTTTTATTCCTTGCTGAACTTTTTGAACATTCAAAGCTCTTACTAAATTATTATGCATCCTTCTGATCAACTCTTCACTTAACCTCCTTTCTTCTGATTCAGTACTTATCAATTCTTCACTTATCCTTCTTTTGTTATAAACAATGATATCTGTACACCTGTTTACCACTGCACTTTCCACTGTTTCTTCTGATCTTAATACAGATTCTTCAACAGTTTCAGTTTCAACAGAATTTCTTTCCATTTGTGTATCCAAGTTTAATTCCCCTGTTTTATCTGTGTCATTACCATCAATACTCCCCAACTCCATTTCTTCTGTATCTGAGCTATCAATATGAACTATCTGAATCATTTCCTTTAAATTTTCCTCTGTCTGATCTTCTGAACTTTTTGTACTGGCTAAGTGCATATCTGCTATCTCAAAATCTTCTATGCCAATGTCATCATCAGAACTTAACCTCTGTCTTTTCTCCCCCTTTTGATGATCATGAGGTTCATTATCATCAAACTTTCTTTTCAAGTTCTGATTGGAAGTACCTTCAGGTTCAGCTTCTGCAACAGGAACAGGCTCAAGAGGCTTTGAAGTAGAAGCCATTGATACATTCAGTGCTTTCAGTATAGATTCCTGCGTACCTTGCATTTGTTTTAACATATCTTTTTGAAAACCAGACATTATATCCATGATCTCCTTTTTGTGAGAATCCAAGGATTTCTTTACCTCATCTACTTTGGTTTCAACAGAAATCAACTTTTTCTCCAACACAACTTTCAAATCTGACACTTCATCATTCAAATCCTCCACCATCTTCTCCAAATTTTCTACTTTTTCCCCCATCTCCTTGTTTTGTTTCTGAATCTTTTCAAATTCAGAAGTTTCTAACAGTGAACCTGAACCAACAGATGGTCCAGTTTTCATGTGCCCAGAGGGCTCATGGCCTGTAGATAACACAAAGTCATCTTGTACAACAGATGCACGTTTGAATGAGGCTTTTGTAATGTTCACCTCACCAGGACTTCCATCCAATCCTCGACACCCAACATTAGGTATGTCTATGAATGTTGTTTCAGGAATACGAAACTCCTGATTTGTGCAAGTGTGAGAAGGAATTTCAGGCTCAATATGAATAGGACTGTGATATTCAGACTCAATGTGTTGAAAAATAGGTTGGGATTGATCACCTCCCTCCAAATGAGTTTGGGATGGTTCCCCTGATTTGTGTGAAACAATAGCATGTTGAAATGCTTTTGAGTGGGTATGGATGGGTTGTTCAAGATCCACCACTAGGTCCATGGTGTTTGTTTCAATATTGGACACCAAGAGATGTGAACCAATAGCAGTTGTGGTTACCTGGCCAAGATTAGCTGGTTCAGAGGCATCTCTTTCTGTTTGAACCTCTGTTGACAATCTCTCATCCTCACCACTCTCATTCTGTTTTTCCTCACCAAGTCTAACCAAGCTCTCAGAATTTTCCCCCATAAGTCTCTCAGAATGTTCACCCATCTGAACATCCTCCCCCTCTCTAATTCGACTAGACCCCTCACCTCTCTTCTCAGGTTGGTCCTCTTGGGTAGGGATTTGAGGTAATTCAATTCCCATAGAGGTGCAATAAGCTTTTAAAATCTCACTCTTTCTTGGAATATAATTCCTAAGTGATTTTGGCAACAGTTTATGATTGGGATAGTTTTCAAGTCTTGTTACTGAGGTCATCTTACCCAAATAAAATATGGGACCATGCTCTTCATTTGTTCTTCTTGAGATTGTTCTGTTTTTCTGCATGGCATACCAAATAACAATTTGCCAGTACCTTATATAAGGAATGTATGTCAGTGAAGCATCCTTTGTTTTCCTCTGAATTGCTTTCTGATTCTTCTCAAATGTATTCTTCATGTATTCCCAAAGTATTAAAGTATAGTCACAATGCCTATTCTTCACTAAGCCCTGAAAGATCTGAAGAATTTGTTTAGAACCTTGATCAGCAGAACTATTCTTCCCTGACAAACATTTATTTACCAGATGAAAGAAGCAAGCCCAAATAGGTGGTAATTTGTTTCTTCTGAACAAACTAAGAGTCCTCAATCCTTCATTGTATCCCAATTTCATAAATTCAGCTATTAATTCCTCTATTAGGGGTGAGTCTTCAAAATCTGTTCTTCTTTGTACATCATCTTTTTCTGGTAGATTCAACATTTCTCTTAATGCAGGGATGGATAGGGCAAAAGTCACTCCTCCAAATTCAGACACAAATTTATTATCCTCTAACCTAAGATGTTTCCACCATTGTTGTATGTACTGAACAGGAACATTTTTACTTCGTGTAAACCATTTTCTGTACGGATGATGTTTGAATAACTCCATGATAATTCTGTGTTCAGGCTTAAATCGACTTTCCTCAAATAAGATAACACAGTTATTTTCAGATAATTTCAGCCATTCACTCTCAGGAACAACTCTTTCCACTAAAATAGGTCTATCTGACATAATAGAACCTGCATCACTCTGTTCATGTTCAATATTAATGTTTACCTCATCTGCATTTCCTTCAGATTCATCCATTTGTTCATCTTCTTCATCATTTCTTATTGCCCCTTCCTCTACAGCTCTATTCTGTACTTCATCATTTTCCGAATCAGATGAATCCATTATCGATTTTGTAGAATGTAGAGAAATTTGACCACTCCTTCGTATTCCAGACATGATTTAAGAAGAAAACAAACTCAAAGAACTCTGGATTTGATTCGTATCTCACTTTTCGCTCTGGAATTTGAAAAAAATTTGAAATAGGGATTTTAAGACCTATTTAAAATCCGCGAAGTTGAAAGGTTTGACGGAAAAGCGAAATCAATGTTATAACGGAGTCAACACATTTGAAATGCCACAAAGGATTTAAATGAAATGCGTGGCATAATCAAACAAATATGAAGCTGACACGTGTTAGTGGATAGAATTTTGACTCAAGTCAAAGATCTGAATAACACGCTCAGATGTTTTGACTTTCCTTTATCAGATATCTGATTGTTCTACTCAGAGTTCTGAGTCCATGATTCAGAAGAATTTTGCCTTGTAACCAAAATTTTATTTAAAAATCAACTTCTGACAAATATAAAACATTTTGATTATTCAGAAGAGGTTTGAACAGATAGAAACACATTTTATCATCAAAATTCTGTTCATATTATGATGATTAAAAAAATTAAAATCTTATATCTGAATATGAAAATGTTTGAAGTTCAGATATAGTTTGAACAAGAAGAAAAAAAAATTATCATTAAAAGCTTGTTCTTCTTAGAATGATCAGAGATAAGAAATGAAAACAAACCTTTTAAGCATCATACAATGATTTCCAAAATATTTTGATGCTCCCCCTTGACTTGAGCATGCATTTGATTATTTATGATACATAAAGATGAGATAAAGAGATAATAGAAATGAAATAATCCACATATTTGAAGTATTTGTATTTCTAAAAAAAATTCTTGAAAGATAGATTTCTGAAGTATTGACTCAGAGTCTCTGAACTCAAGAATCAGAAGTTCTGAACTCAAGACTCAGAAGTTTTGATCTGAAGAGTCAGAGGATCTGATCTCAAGGCTCAGAAGTTCTGAACTTAAGAGTCAGAGGTTCTGAACTTAAGACTCAGAGTTCTGAGTACACTACTCAGACAATTTTACTTAGAAAAATTTATCATTTTTAAGAAACACAAATATTTTCAATTTGTCAGATTAAGCATTCCTATTTTACATATGAGAAAAGAGAACCTTTTGTGATCAAGAGGCTTTGTGAACAAATCAGCCAATTGATACTTTGTATGCACAAAGTGCATCTCTATAGTTCCTTTTTCCACATAGTCCTTTATAAAATGATACCTCACATCTATATGCTTAGTCTTTGAATGTTGAACAGGATTCTGAGTAATGGCAATTGCACTTTCTGAGTCACAATAGATGGGAATCTTGTTAAGCTGATATCCATAGTCCATGAGTTGTGTTCTCATCCACAATGTTTGAGAGCATGAAGCAGCAGCAGCAACATACTCTGCTTCAACAGTTGAAGTGGACACACAATTCTGTTTCTTTGATGCCCAACTCACTATTTTATCTCCCAAAAAGTGACAAGCACCAGATGTACTCTTTCTGTCCAACCTACTTCCTGCATGATCAGCATCAGTGAAAGCAGTCAATTTGAAATCAGTTTCTTTTGGATACCATAAGCCTAGATCAGGTGTTCCTTTGAGATATCTTAAAATCCTTTTGACAGCCAACATATGTGATTCTTTTGGGTTAGATTGAAATCTAGCACAGAAACAGGTAGAAAACATGATATCTGGTCTACTTGCAGTCAGATAAAGTAATGATCCAATCATGCCTCTATAGAGTTTGATATCTACTGAAACACCTTTGAGATCAGCATCTAACTTTATGTTAGTTGCCATAGGTGTTCTCATAGAAGCACAATCATACATTTTGAACTTTTTCAGAATGTCTCTGACATATTTTCCTTGATTTATAAAAATACCTTTTGGTAATTGTTTGACTTGAAGACCAAGGAAAAAATTCAGCTCACCCATCATGTTCATTTCAAATTCAGATGACATGATTTTTGAAAAATTATCACATAATTCTGGACTGGTAGAACCAAATATTATGTCATCAACATAAATCTGAATCAGAATTAAATCATCACCCTGTTTCTTTAAAAACAAAGTTGTGTCAATCTTACCTTTCTTGAACCCTGAACCTAACAAGTGTTTAGTAAGAGTGTCATACCAGGCTCGTGGTGCTTGTTTTAGACCATATAAAGCTTTGTCTAAAATATAAACATGATCAGGGAATTCTGGATCAACAAAACCTTCAGGTTGATGGACATACACCTCTTCATTAAGTTTGCCATTTAGAAAGGCTGATTTGACATCCATCTGATACACCTTGAAGTTTTTGTGTGCAACATAGGCCAAAAATATTCTGATTGCCTCTATTCTTGCCACTGGTGCAAATGTCTCATCATAATCAATTCCCTCTTGTTGACAGTATCCCTTAGCAACCAATCTTGCCTTGTTTCTGATGACAACACCTGACTCATCCTTTTTGTTTCTGAACACCCATTTAGTTCCAATGATAGATTTACCTTCAGGCTTTGGAATGAGTCTCCAAACTTTATTTCTTTCAAATTGTAGCAATTCCTCTTGCATTGCTGAAATCCAGTCTGGATCCTCTAGGGCTTCATTAGCTTTCTTTGGTTCAATCACACTTAAGAAACCAGCAAACATTGCTTCATTTGCTGTAGATGATCTAGTCTTTACTCCTGCTGATGGATCACCTATTACTTGATGAATAGGATGATTTTTACTCCATTTATTTGCACTAGGGAGTACATCAATCTCTGAATAATTGTTGTTTGCATCATTCTCATCAATGATTGCTTGTAATTCTGAACTGTCCCCTTGTTCTGATGTATGAGTAGGAGTTGCATCCAAGTTTGGGTTCTGAGCAATGAAGTCAGAATTCTGAGTGACTTGTTCAGAGTTCTGAGTACAAGAATCAGAATTCTGATTACAAGGTTCAGAATTTTCACCACTTGTATTTATTAGATTTGGACATTCCTCTGATGGACCTTTGTCAGAAATTACAGTTGATTGAACTATTTCTGGAGTCTTATTTTTCATCTCTTTGACCATCTTTAGGTTTTCATATTCTGCATAAGAATCAGAAATTAGTTCAATAAAAGCATCCTTAAACAGTAAATTGAGTTCTGAACAAATAGGATTAGAATTTGTATTAGAAGTCATTATTGTCTTGTTCTGCATGAATTCTGAACTGTCTTGTTCAAAAGTCCTCATTCTGGCTTCATCAAAAGTTACATTTATACTTTCCATCATCCTCTTGGTTCTTCTATTGTAGATTCTGAATGCTTTGGAAGTTAAAGAATAACCCACAAAGTATCCTTCATCTGCCTTTATATCAAATTTGGCAAGATTTTCTCTGTCTTTAAGAACATAGCACCTGCAACCAAAAACATGAAAGAATTTGATTAATGGTTTTCTTTTATTTATCAGTTCATAAGCAGTCTTATTTAATCTCTTATTGATTAAAGTTCTATTCTGTGTAAAACACGCAGTTGCAATTGCTTCAGCCCATAGGAAGGTAGGAAGATTTGAATAAGCCAGCATTGTTCTCGCAACTTCAACTAGAGTTTTGTTTTTCCTTTCAACAACACCATTTTGTTGAGGAGTTTTGACAGCAGAAAAATTGTGAGAAATTCCAGAACTTTCTAAAAAATTCTGAAGAGTCTCATTTCTGAACTCTGTTCCATTATCACTTCTGATTTTCTGAACTTGAAGTTGTAGGAGAACTTGAATCCTTTTGATAAAATTTATCAATGTAGTAGCAGCTTCTGACTTAGCTCTTAGGAATTCAACCCATGTGTATCTAGAGTATTCATCAACAATCACAAGCATATATTTCTTTCCTCCCATAGACTGGACTGAAATAGGACCACAAAGATCAGTATGAATCATTTCTAATGGTGCTTTGCAAGATGAGTCCATTTTTAATTTGTGAGAACTCTTTTTCATCTTACCCATTTCACAAGCTGAGCATAACGATTCTTTTTCAAATTTAATCTTTGGTAAACCTTTAACCAGATGTTTTGCAACAAGATTATTTAGATCTTTGAAATTCAGATGAGAACATCTTCTGTGCCAAAGCCAGCATTCATTTGCAGTTGAGTTTGATAAAAGACAAACTGTATTTAATGTTTTCAATTTTGAAAAATTAACCACAAATAAGTCCATATGCCTTTTAGCCCAGAAGACTTTAACATCATTTTCAGTTAAAATCATGCAACCTGTTATTTGAAACTTGATTTGACAAAGACTGTCTAAAAACTGACTTATGTTGAACATATTATGTTGTAATCCTTCAACATAGAAAACCTTTTGGATAGTCAGATCCCCTTTAGTTAAATCCCCATAACCTTTGACTTGTCCTTTGCTATTATTTCCAAAGTTTACTGCTCCTCCAGCCTTTTCTGTGAAGTTTGATAGAAAAGACTTCTGACCTGTCATGTGTCTTGAAGCTCCTGAATCTAAAAACCACACATGACAGCCCTGCAAAAGGATCAGTTAGTTTTAGGTACCCATTTTGGAATGGGTCCATCTTTGTTTGCTTTGTCATTGGATTTAACATTAGTACCTTTTACTTTCCACTCAAAATCTTTCTTCAAACACCACTTTCCTTGAACTTTTATGAAGTCAGAACATTTTCTGCTTACAAACTTGTTCAATTTCTTTTTGAAAGTTGTAACTTTTGAGTTTGCAATATTTTCAACTTTCTTTTCTTTTATCTTTTCTCTCTTCTGAGTCTGAGGAACAGAAACTTTCTTCTTTTCTGTATTCTGAGGAACAGAAACATTCTTCTTTTCTGTATTCTGAGGAACAGAAACATTTTTCTTTTCTGTTTTCTGAATATATTTTCTTATGAAAGAAACATATGTTATTGTGATTGGACATTTCTGAGAATATTGAAAAGAAACACTTTTACATTGAACACAACTAAGATTTTTCTTTGCAAGTAACAACAGATCTGTACCATAAGCTTTTTCATTTTTATTGCTGTTTTTCAAAGTACTAGTACATTTATCACAATAACTATGTGTTTTTGGTACAGTTGCAGGAACCTCTTCATTCATCTCATAAATTCATTTCACACCATCTTTCCTTTTGCTTTCTTCTTTTTCTGAAAAATTCAACTCCTTTTTGTTAGAAGAATTAGATGATTCACCTTTTTCATATGTACTTGATTCATTAAAGAATTTATCATTTTCTTTTAGAGCATTAATTTTAAAAAGATCATACTCAGTCTTCAGTTTTTCAAGCTCTGTTATTTTCTGAATAAAAATATTATTTTCTTTCAAAGCTTCTTCAAGTTTAATATCCACCTCACAGTAATCATTTTCAAGTTCATCATAAGCTTTCCTTAAGTCCTCAAGTTCTTGACTCACAAGATTAAACCTCTTTTCAAGTTCTAAAAATTCATCTGACTTTGTTTCAGAAAATCCAGTTGAATCAGACTTCTGACTACCTGAGTCAGAGTTCTGATTTACAGACTCAGATGTCTGATCTTTAGACTCAGAGTTCTGACTACAAAGTTCAAAATTCTGACTAGAAGTTTCAGACTTTTGATTGACTGTTTCAGAATCTTTACTTGTGTCAAATATGTTCTCAATGTCATGATATGAAAAACTTGGTTGTTTATTTTTGTAGCTGATATTTAAAGAATCATACTTGAATTTAGTATCATTGTATTTTGGCTTCTCATCTGTTGGTTTAAAAACTTCTTTCTTAACCTTTTCTTTTGAAACAACTGACTTTTCTGTTTTAGACTCAGAAATTTTCTCATCTGACTTTTTAGAGTTTGGTCTTTGCAAATTGTCAGAACTTGTTATAGAACTAGCAGGTCTTATGAAAACTTCAACAATTTCTGGGATTTTTGGCTTAGGAACTTGAAGTTTCAAGTTGATTGGGGCTCTTTTTAAAGTGACATTTTCTTCCAATCCCAATCCCTTCTTTGGGTTGTAAAATCTTGTATCTTTAACATTGCTTATTAAAAGATTTAATGTTTGCTGAGTTTGACCCCTTTTCAAATTCAGATCTTCCAATTCTTTGATTTTGGTGTATAGATTCTTTCTTTCCTCAAATAACATATCAAATTTTATTTGTAAATCACCTTTTTCATCCTTTATTTTTTAAAACTCAACTTTTAGTTCAGAGATCTTTTTCAACAATTCAGAATTTTCATCTTTAACTTTCTGTTTCTCAGTCTCAGATTCTTCATATTGTTCTTTTATTACTTCTTTTTCAATTCTGAACTTGTTAACCAAATTTCTTTCTCCTTTTATCTGTTTTCTTAGATTAGCAAATTCAGTTTTCATTTCACCAATCTGTGTCATTAACTCTATTTCAAGTGAAGAATGTACCTCAGCAGATGACTCAGAATCAGCATCTTCAAAATCAGAATCATCCTCATTCCTCATTTTTGCCATATAGCTTTGCATCTGTGGAAAGTGGATTTGATCATCTTCATCAGAAGTGTAGTACAACCAATTTTCCTGTTCAGCCAATAATGCAATTTCATCATCTCTCTTCTTTGCAAGCTGAGCCTTCTTGGTGTAGTATTCATAATCTTTCACCACTTTAACTCTGCAATCCTTGGCATAGTGGCCAGAGTTTCCACACTTGAAACACAGATTCTTTTCTTTTCTCTTTTCCTTCTCTTCTTTGTTTTCTTCACTTCTCTCTACTCTCTTTTCAAATTTATTTTCTTCTCTGTCTTCTTTCTTCTTATAATCTGAACTCCCAACTCTCTTATAATTTTCTTTGAAATCTACCCTTCCCATACCTCTTGTTGAAAGTATTTGTCAGCAAAGCTAGCTTCTCAGCCATTATCTTGATATCTTCATCATCTTCTGATCCTTCTTCCTTGTCAGATTCCTCCAGACTTGGTATCTCTGATAGATATGCGGTCTTTTTGGGTGCTTTGATTGCTTTGGACTTTGATAGGAATGCTAACTGATCAGCAACATTTTTCTTCTCTTCCACAACTAACTTGACAAAGTCTTCATGTTGATTAAGAACACAGAACAGATCATTTAAGTCTTCTTCACACATATCCTTGTTCATTTGCAGACTTATAGCAAATGATGACCATTCTGAATTTAGACTGTTTAGAAATTTGTAATTTATTTCTGACTTCGTTTTCTTCAGTCCATTTCTTCTCAAATCATTTAGAATAGTACAAAATTTACTGTATGTCTGTGTCAAACTTTCTGACTCTTTTGCTTTGAACCTTTCATAAGCATTTATGCTTTGATTTAACTTTGCCAGAATAGATCTCACAGTTCCTAACATCTGCCTTTCCAATTCGTCCCACATTTCTTTAGCTGATGATCCACTGTCAATCCTGTTAAGAACCTCATTTGGGACAGCCAAAGTCATCAAAGTAATTGCTCTTTTGTCGATAGCATGCCTATTCTTCTGTTCAGCTGTGTATTGGGAATAATTCTTCTTCACCCTGGTCGCTGGAATTTCTGGAGTTTTTTCTGTAGCAGGGGTTGCAGCAACATCGATGTACACTTCAATTGGACCTTCTCGAATAGAGACCATAAGATTTTCATCAATGTTGTCTAGGAATTGGATCATACGAATTTTCCATTGCTGATACTCTTCTGGTATAAGAACAGGCGGTTTGGTTTCAGATCCCATGGCTAGATATTCTTTAGAAGACATGATTGTAAGAAAATTCAACAGAAAGACAAATTCGAGTTTCTTGATCGAAATGTAACAGGTAATTCAAGAATTGCCAAGAATTCAAGAACTAGCCCTAGCAGCGGAATCGATTTTTGAACGAATCAAGAAATCTTCAAGAAATTGATCAATCGATCTTCGCAATCACAATCTTGAATGAATTTGTTTGTTGATTGGCTCTGATACCAATTGTAAGTACAGGATCTAATCTTACAATCAATATAGAAAGCAGTAATTGAGAAGTTGTATGATCAAGCTCAATTGTATTCAATGATGAACAGAATTACAGATCTAAGAGAGAGAGAATCTCAAAGATTACAAAGAATGAATACAAAGATATACGGAAAAATCAGTTAGCAAAGTAGTGCTAACCACTCTATTTATACTGCAACGGACATGTTAAAGCTACAGTACAAATATGAAAGACTAATAAGAACATGACACGTGTCCTAATTAGTTTACTAAATACTAAGTAAAGTATGTAGTCATAAGTTCTGAACAGGTAGTTCAGAACTTCTGAACATTCTTCTGATAACGCTTCTCAGAGCTTCTGACTCTTTCTCTCAGAACTCTGACTTCTCTTCTCAGATCTCTGACTCCTCTGCTCAGAACATCTGAGTCTTCTTATCAGATCTTCAACACTTGGTTTATTGACAAAACTTCAGATCTAACATTCGTTCACTCTGCCCATTCGTTTGAGGATGATAGGCTGTGCTCAAATTCAATTGCATACCCAAAGTTTTCTGAAGTGACTGCCAAAACCGTGATGTGAGACGGCTATCTCTATCTGAAATGATGGATACTGGAACTCCATGACGTGTAACAATTTCCTTGATGTAGATCTGAGAAAGCTTCTCCATCTTGAAATCTTCCCGAATCGGTAGGAAATGTGCAGATTTCATGAATCGATCTACTATAACCCAAATCGAGTCGTGCCCTTTGGCGGTTCTTGGAAGTTTGGTTATAAAGTCCATGGTTATTTGTTCCCATTTCCACTGGGGAATCTCCGGTTGTTGTAGCAAACCAGGTGGCTTTTTTAATATACAACTTTGACCTTTGAGCAAGTTAAACATTTCCTGACGTACAAGGCAATATCTTTCTTCATTCCTGGCCACCATTAATATTCCCTTAAGTCCTTGTACATCTTATCCGCTCCTGGATGAATTGAATATCGAGACTTGTGGGCTTCATCCAGAACTGTCTCCCGTACGTTGTTAGCTTTTGGAATCCAAACTCTGTCCTTGAAATAACGTACTCCATCAACCTTAGTTTCAAATCTACTTTCTATACCGTGAAGGGTTTCGTCCTTCAAATTTTCCATTTTCATTGCTTCGATCTAAGCTTCAAGAATTCGAGTCTTTAAACTCATTTGTACAAGCGCTCCCATTGCTCGTACATGTGATGGTTTTACCCTTTCCTTCCTACTCAGGGCATCAGCCACTACATTGGCCTTACCTGGATGATAGCGAATATCACAATCGTAGTCGCTGAGTAGTTCTACCCATCTCCTTTGTCTCATGTTGAGCATTTTCTGGTCTAGAATATGCTGAAGGCTCTTATGATCGGTGAAGATAGTGCATTTAGTGCCATACAGATAATGTCTCCAAATCTTTAAAGCGAATACCACAGCTCCATGCTCTAAATTGTGTGTGGTATAGTTCTTCTCTGAACTTTTAGTTGTCGTGAGGGGTACGCTATAACCTTGTCCTTTTGCATCAATACACAACCCAAACCTTGATGCGATGCGTCACAATACACCACAAAGTTATCGGTTCCTTCCGGTAATGCTAGAATTGGTGCATTGCACAACTTTTTCTTCAATAGCTGGAACGCCTCCTCTTGCGGTTCTCCCCAAATGTATTTCCTATCCTTTTGGGTTAGTGCTGTTAGTGGTTTGGCGATTTTTGAGAAATTCTCGATGAATCGCCTATAATAACCTGCCAAACCCAGAAATTGACGAATTTCTGTTGGGGTTTTTGGAGCTTCCTACTTCCTAACGGCTTCCACTTTAGCCGGGTCCACGTGAATTCCGTTCTCTCCAATCACGTGACCAAGAAAGTGCACTTCTCGAATCCAAAATTCGCACTTTGAGAATTTGGCATACAGTTTCTGCTCCTTGAGAAGTTCTAGAATTACTCTTAAGTGCTGCTCGTGATCTTCCTTACTTCGAGAGTAGATCAAAATGTCATCGATAAACACGATCACAAACTTGTCGAGGTATGGTCTGCATACCCTGTTCATTAAATCCATAAACACGGCTGGTGCATTCGTTAACCCGAAAGGCATAACTAAGAACTCGTAGTGTCCATATCGAGTCCTAAAAGCTGTTTTAGGAATGTCCTCTTCACGGACTCTCAGTTGATGATAACCTGATCGAAGATCAATATTTGGGAAATAAGTTGCGCCTTGCAACTGATCGAACAAATCATCTATTCGAGGAAGAGGATATCGATTTTTGATCGTCAACTTGTTCAGCTCCCTATAATCGATGCACATTCGAAACAATCCATCCTTTTTCTTGATGAACATGACTGGAGCTCCCCAAGGTGAGGAACTTGGCCTAATAAAGTCCTTGTCCATAAGTTCTTGGAGTTGACTTGACAACTCTTGCATTTCGGCAGGTGCTAAACGATACGGTGCTTTAGCTACAGGTGCTGCTCCAGGTATGAGGTCAATTTGAAATTCAACTTGTCTAAACGAGGGAAGTCCAGGAAAATCGTCGGGGAACACCTCCGGGTGATCCTTCACCAAAGGAATATCTTGGATTCGCCTTTCTTCGGACTTCTTCATAACTACGTGTGCCAAAAATGCAACGCACTTCTTCCTCAAATACTTATGAACCTTAACACTTGACACTATCTCTAGGCTCCTTCCAACTTTGTTTCCTTGTATAACGAGGGTTTCTCCGTCTTTCAAAGGTATCCTAACCGTCTTGTCAAAACAACAAATCTCCGCTCGATTCTTGGATAACCAATCCATGCCTATTACTATGTCAAAACTCCCCAATTCAATAGGAATAAGATCAACGCTAAACAATTTATCGGCTAGATTCAAGTTACAATCTAGAATTACATCCTTAGCCTCAAATTTATGACCATTAGCAACCTCAATAATATAAGCATCCGACATTCTCCTAGATTCCAAGTCAATTAGTGGCCTAAATTCCAATGAAACAAAACTTCTATCCGCTCTAGTGTCAAATAATACTGATGCATATTGGTTGTTTAGGAGAAACATACCTGTCACCACATTAGGGTCGCGACGTGCTTCGTCAGCTCCAATGACAAATGCCCGTCCTCGAGCTTGACCTCCTTGATTTCCCTGATTGGCTTGTCTCGCCTGATTCCCATTATTGTTATTGATCGGCCTCCTTCCAAATCTCGGACACATATTTCGGAAGTGATCCGGACTTCCGCACTCAAAGCATGCCCTTCTCCCATCGTTGAAGCTCTTTTCATTGGGATTCCTTTCCACCCTACAGAACCTGGTGAGATGACCTGGCCGCTTACAATTGTCACAAACAGAGCAGGCTCCCTCATGATGACGGTTGCACTTATTGCATTTAGGGAGTGAACCCTTGTATTGCCCTGGGTCCTGAGTCTTTACTCCGAAGTTTCTCACCACATTCCTATCCTTGCTTGCACTACCAAAAGTTTTCTTTCCCGACTGATACTCTGGTTTCCTCTTATTGCTGGCACTTCCCGATGTCAGAGTTCATGCTCTCACCGCATCGTTTGTTAAAGTAGTTGCCAAGGCCACAACAGCTTGGATGGTGGTCAGATTTGCCGAGGTAACCATTCCTCGGAGCTCCGACGCTAATCCCCATAAGTATCGGTCGATTCTCTTACTCTCGGGAGTGACCATGTGAGGTACCGGTTTTGCGAGTTCGTGGAAACGAGCTGTGTATCGATCTATGTCGGCTCCGACCATGGCGTGATTCCAGAAGTCACTCTCCAGCTTTTGGAGTTCACTCTTGGGGCAGTACTCCGCAATGAGTAACTTCTTAAACTCCTCCCATGAGAGTCTGTATGCATCTTCCCTTCCACGGGTTTGAACCTGGATGTTCCACCATGTTAGTGCCCTGCCTTGGAGTTGACATGTAGCATATTCCACCTTGCGGTCCTCCGAGCATTTGCTAATGTGGAGTAGCGACTCTATGCTATCAATCCAAGAAAGCAATCCTACGGCACCTTCCTTTCCGTAGAATTCCTTGGGCTTACAAGACATGAAGGACTTGTAGTTGCACCCTATACTGTTACTACCCGGATTTCCTCCACTACCTCCTTCATTCCCGCGGTTAGCATTAATGCCGGTGGTTACTTGTGTGACTATGCTGGGT